>CM034302.1:88026191-90426191 GCA_019925795.1 Dendrobium chrysotoxum | reverse complement strand
TTCATTTGGTGAAGAACATCACCAACCTGATACTTGGGAGATGGGAAAACATTCCAAAACCTGAGTGTCTCATCTCCTGCTCCGGTGACGATTGTCTGCAAAAAGAAAGAGTGTTAGGAAAGGACATAAGATGGTATATAGACTCAGTAAATGAAGAGAAAAGCTTCTTAACCTGCCCATCAGGAGAGATGGCCAAATATAAAACTCTGAACGTATGCCCTGTAAGTGTAGCAACCTGCCGAAGTGTATGAAAATAAGAGGAGAGAAAAACAAAAGGTATAGCATATTCACACGCAATTCACCAATAGAATCAGATTTCACTTGCCTTTGACATGGATGGATATCGCCAGACAATTATTTGATTTTGGGAGTAGCCATGAGTGCTAACAAGTTCATTAACATTCTTCGACCATACAAGATTGCAAACCTGCATAAGGAGGGCTGCATAAATTAACAACTTTCACCAATATAATATTTTAGGAAAATGGTGCTGACATATTGGAAGTTATCGTCTAAATTTTGCTTTAATCCATTAATAAACATCACACATCATGATAAAAAAAAATTAATAAGGATGCCCAACAAAGGATCTAACATCATACAAGCCATAAAGTTAATCGTCTATAGGATTTTATAAATTCACTTTCGAGTAACAACGGATGGAAAACAAAGAATAAGATGATTAGCAGTGGTAAAAATTTATTGACTCATAATTTAGCTAGATGCGAGCAAATTTAACCATCAGATTTAGTTCCATTGTTCACTCATATAATGGATGAAATAAAATAAAAAATCAGGAAGGCGTTTTCTATTTAGTAGTTGAAACCTTGAATGAAAGTAACACTTTACCCTGAGGTTTTACTAATTGAAATATGGCAAAGACTGGCATTGTTTAGGGCGGATAAGATGGTTTCATGATACGTGAGTTCAGATACTAAGCTCAAGTTGGAATACAAGAGGCTGTTCATGTCAAAAACAACATAGATATTTTAAACTTAGCATAAAGTAATATATAGGATCAATGTTCACTAGTTTCAATGGACTATTCAAGTTTGGTTCGTCAAATTTCCATTTCAAACCCCGCCTTTGATGAGGAACTAATTAGAATTAATTATGGACGTGATTATCTAACTCAACTTTTGCAGTGAGATCCTGTTTATTTTAGGATTTGGAGGGTTTACTAACCATGCTTCTCATGTCCTTGGCATAGCTGCAAAGAGGTTTTGAAGCATTTGAATGGGTTTGCTCAAAGGGTGCATCCCTAGTAACACCCTGTTTCATAACATCCCTAGTACAATGATAATCAGGATATATTTTGTATTGTCTCGCTTGTCAAATGTACCGTGCAGCTATTTAGATCTATAAGTTGATCTTCATGAAGAAAAATAACTTTATCTCTTTCTTCGTGATCCTAGAATATTTAAGTCTGCCTTACTTCCAGCATAAGATTAGAGCAAAAGGGTTAAGGGAAACAGGCATAATAACCAACAAGTTCACACTAAATGGATAGGGGTTCAGTGATTTCTTTCAGGTAGACTTCTTTTAAATATGGAAGAGCAAATGATACAACAGGGGAAGAACAAATGACACTTAGCTGGAATAGCAAGACCAGTAGGATTAGGATGAATAAAATCAGTGCACTACCGTGTAGGAGCTAGAAATTTTTTTTAGTAGGTGCATAAATTAACTATTTTAATTCCGTTAATATTTTGTATATCTATAAATCTAACTTGTAAAATTTTGGAGGTGACATAAATTGAATATTTTTGTGAAAATTATATTTGCAAAAGTAAAAATATATGACATATAAAGACATCTTAAAATTTTGAAAGGGGCAAAAAAAAGGGTAAAACCAATGCAAAGATCAATAGGATGAAGTAATGGTGTTCTGAAATATACTTCATGCGATGAAGAAACCTACAACCCTTCTAAGATTCAGGAAAAAAACACAAGATTTCACTGATAAGTACATTGAAAATAAAACAGGAAACAGGGTAAAGATTTATGGCTTCAGTGTTATTTTGTTTGCATAGGCAGCATATAGTTTCGAGCTTCAAAGTGTTATTATATGCTAATCAACATGAGGCAGGTAAACATGGCTCGAAATTCAAGAGATGTGTTGATGTTCTAAATTAATAAGAGGTTGCAATGTGTAGAAAAGGGAACTCATCATTGATCATTGACCTTACTCAACACACCTCCGACACGTGTCGGATATGTCTAAAATATGTTAAAAAAATATTAAATACAACTGGACAAGCGTGTCTTAAATATTTTATGAATTTTTTTAATATAATTTCTTGTATTTAAAATTTTTATTTAAAATATAAAAATTAAATTTCTTATTTTTTCTCTACAACACCAAATCAATCACCCGCACTTAATACCATATTCATCGAATATTCTCATTTTCATTTCTCTTTGATGGGTCATGACTTTACTTTCACAACAATGCCCGATGTCATCTCAACATCAACATTTGACGTGGTTACAACATTGATATTTCAAAATCATCTCAACATCAAAGTCTGACATTGTCTTGACATTGATGGTCGATGCTAGTAATTTCTACACCCACAACTTGACAACTCATCTTTGTCTGACGTCATCTAAACATCGACGACCAACGCCCTCTCAACATCGACGATAAATGCCCCTTGACACCGACGTCCAATACTTACTGCATAACATCAATGCCCAACTCTTGACAGCATTGGTGTCTCCTCTCTTGATGCCTGATATACTGCATTGACGCCCAACTTACTTCTGATATAATCATCTCATGCTCTATCCTTGCTAGTTTTACTACACACACATTCATCCTAAATACACAATGTCTTTCAATCACATCATTAAGTTGATTATGACAAAGGATTCTCAGTCACTATAGCTTGCACCCCCGCATCAAAATATTTGTTCCCCAATATAGCCATTTCAAGGTTCACCATTATCAACACAACTGAATTCTAAAACCTTGCCAGGAATACCAACATAAGCATTTAAGATAAGAAACTCAATGGTTCCACATTTTAAAATTAACAAAGAAATCATCACAATAGTAAAAGAAAATGAACAAATTCATTGTATGGTAACTAATAAGACAAAATCATGAGCACAATACCTGACTTCCTGTGTCCATGCAGCTGAGATGAGAGTTGGTTGTGGTGTTCCAAAATCGGATGCATCTATCAGTGGTTCCACCACCAGATGCAAGAAGACCATGAACATGTGGAGACCAGGCAATAGCTTTGACTGCAGCAGTGTGTTCACAGTACTTATGTACAGGCTGAGTTGAATTCAAATTCCAAACAAAAAGCTGAAAAAGAGATGCATTCAGGGTAAAATATATATTAAGCTTTTTTAGTGACAGATAAATTAAAATCAATTTTTTTGAATAGCAAGTTTATGGAATTCAACCTCACAAAGAAAGTTAATGGAACTCACTTTATTATCATTTCCACCTGATGCCAGTTGCCGATTATCATATGACCACTTTAGCCCACAAATCTATTCAGGTGAAGCAAATGAATCAGAATATATGAGAATTTGAGACAAAAAAAACAGAAATGAAAGGAAGAAAAAGCTGCAGAAACAGTTCTGATGGATATACCAATAAAAAAAAAAATCTTGTAAGAAAAAATAAGTTGGAGGAACATAAAATTGAGAAGTCAAGGTTAAGCAGTTATACCTCTGACTTATGACCTGAAAGTTTACTGACATAATCATCTTGTACACGTATATCACGTTGAAAAATGCTCTTATCCCGACTACCTGATGATAAACAAGATGAACTCCATGCTAGAGCTCCAACCCTCAGTCTATGACCTTCCATGGTCCTTATCTTCTTACAGCGTGATGCATCCCATATCTAGAGACATTCATCATCCTTCTCCAATCAGATAATTTCAAATTTCCAAAAAAAATGTGAAGAGGACTAATAAATCAAAGCTGATAAATTTTAGTTGGTAATCCACCAATATGTTAGATATTCTTTTATTAGATGCAGGTACTATTACAAAAGATAAGTAGTTGGCTTTCTTAAAAACAGAGGTAGTACCAAGTCCTTAGCTTGTTTCCACTTAAGAAAGATTACACATCGAGAATTACATATCTTTTCAAGAACAGCCTACTGCCTAACTTATACAAACCTATAATCCTCATCAAAGCAATCTTCCTCGAGTCACCCAAGATATAATTTGCACGAACCATTTAAAAAAGCAGAGTGATAACCTGCACTTTTCCCTGGCTAGTTCCAACCGCCAAGTGTGTGCCTTGCCGAGCCCATCCCACAGAACAAACACCATCATCAACGCCCAAGTCGCAGAGTTTTGTCACCTATCGATAATCAGAATTGTACAACAAGTTACAAACACATGCAGTCAATAAAATGCTACAACAAATAAACCAGGGAAACTAAAAATAAAAATAGATCAAGATCCAACCTTGCTACTGGAAGCATTCCAAAGATAAACGCAATTGCCCAGTCCCACAGCCAACATATTGCTCGAAGACCAATCGACTAGGTTAAGATAGAAATCATCCTGCAACGCCGGTGCATCTAAAACCTAAACCCCAAAATACACCCCATAAGCTCATCAGAAAAGGAATTATTTCAGATTCATTCCATAATTAGTAACAGAATTCACCTTAGAAGGCGACCTAGAGACCTTCCTGGTTTTCTTGGGCTGGGTGGGAGAAACTCCGGGGAGGAGATCGTCGAACCCCACAGATGATATAGAGTATCTCGGCACCTCAGCCTTAAATCTAAAGATATTCTTGCTGGGGCTTGATGAAACGGAGGAAGGGGAAGATGAGTACCCAGCCCTCCCGGACCACGACCTATCAGGAGTCTCCGGTGGCACGATGCCGTGATCCGGACCGAATATGACGCTCCGTAGGATCGCCGCATATGCACCCGAGCCTTCCTCCTTCCCGCTAGTCATATTAGGAGGGGAATCCACATTGAAAAGAGAGAAATTGGAGCCGAGGCGGCTAGGTATGAATCGATCGCTGTAGATGACGCGAGGGGAAGGAGATGACGAAGTGAAGGAAAGCTGGTTGTGACGCGGTGGACTATAAAATAGGAGACTGGATCTCACCGGCGGCGCAGGCTGGTCAGGCTTCGAAGAAGATGGAGATGGCGAGGGGTTCTCCGCCGGGGGAGAATCCATCCCAAAGATATTCTTGAGCAGTTCGATCTTGCTGTAAGATCTTGGCTCGCTGGCTGAGATTTTTAAGAAATAGTGTAACAGTGGGGGTAAGAAATCGATGGAAGAGGCTTCGGTTGAAAATCCTCTTGATCAGTCCAAGACTTCCCTTTCGGTTTCGCGGAATTTATTTGCTTCTGTTGGTTAATAATCGGTAAGCTTACTTTATCTTTACCTCTTCACTTTATAATATCAAATACCTAACATCATAATTTTACCGACTAATTATCCACGTGTACGATTAAATAAACAAATAAATAAATATTATTTTTTTATTTATTTATGGTAATCATGGCTCATGCACAAGTTGATTTTATTTTAGGTGGAGAAATAATTAAAAAAAATTCTGAAAATTTGAAATCCAAAAATACATAATTATTATTTAGCTAATAAAATAGAAGTATTGCTACAATTTTGTATAAATATTGACTTTAAGTGACCTAATTAAAATAGAAAGAATATCATCTACTAATTTGAAAATATTTTCTATTTATTCACTTAATAAAATAAATATTTGACACGAGTCTTTATGATTATAAAATATTTAACATTTTTACCTAAAATATATTATATGTTTTATGCATGTGCGTAACATTCATGATAAATCTTATTACTTTCCTCCTAATATTAAATCAATAAAATTTTCACCATTTAAACCTCAAACAAATTTACAAAAAAAATATTAAGATCTATTTTTTATATGGAACTAGTTAAATTAGGAAGATTATCACACACTTTTATTTATGGAGATCTTCGTCAGTCGAGTTAATGATGATTTGATGAGTATTTATGTAATTTTTTTAAAAAAAAGTATAATATTTCTTTATTATTTATGGCATTTTCTTTAATTAGTAAAAAATAATATTTTTGCCCGATGACGAGAAGAATTTGTCAAATTTCTTTGCCCAATAATCCACAATATTAGATTAAATTGCTCAAAATTCAATCAATATGTAGTTTATTTTTTTTAATGAATACAACATGAAAGTTGATTGATTAGTCTTATATTATAATCATCAAAAATAAATTAATAACTGAAAATTTAATCAAAATCAAAATTGAGTAAGAAAATTCAAGCGCATATTTTTTTCATAATCATTCGTAATGAACATACTTAACATGATCATAGATTTGATCAATTATATCCTCTAGATACATAAAATTTATTTTATTTTAAAATTTTAATGAAAAAATAATTTAAATTTCAATAAGCATAATTATTTAATTTATTTTATAGAGATAAATAATTGAATATGATCTTATATTGGATTTCTTTTTTTGAAACTTTAAATATAATATTTATTTATTTATTTATGAAACTATGATGTTATTATTAGGATTTTATGAGATTATTGCACAAATTTCATTTCATCATATATTTTAAAAATAATATCTGAATTTAAAAAAAACTTATTATTTGGGATTCAGTAGAAATCTAGAATTATAAAAAATTTAATTAATTATATTTCTGAAATATTAAAATTATTACTATTTTCATGAAAAAAAAATCAAGCTATAATAAATTTTACAAGAATACTTTCACAAATATCTTTATCTTTGGTTTTTATTTGATTTTGCTTTAAATAATTTTTTCGACGGTGGAATTAAGCGGATTTTATGTTACTTCAATTATTTATTTCCTTTTATAAGTTTTTTATAAATTAGGGAGCAGATGACGGTGGGTGGTGGGACCCACCCTGGCGGCCCCATCCCGATCCGATCTCGTATAAGTTTATTTGGATCGTGAAGTCGTTCGGGTAATCGGGTTTCAGACGCGTATCCTAACGGATCTGGATTTACTAAAAATGGAAATCCAACCTATATTTTAAATTCAGATAATGAAGACCATCTTTACCATAATTAGCATCGCTTTTTCGGTTTTTAATATTTGCTGATCTGTAAAATTAGTAACCCACCTGATCGCATTTATTAATTTATATGGTGCGAGCAGGGCTTTAAAAATCGGACCAGACCGGCCGGTCCGACTGATTCAATCGTGAACCAATCTTAAAGCCGGTCCGATTCAACTTGAAAACCGGCTTTGGTTTCAGTTAAGTTAAACTGCCGATTCAACAGGCGAGCTGCTCCCGATTAAAATTTTTTTAATTTAAATAATTAAAAAATTTTAATATTAAATAAATATTAAACTTAATCAATTAATATAAATATTAATATAAAACTCTTAAATTTATATTAAACACATAATTAAATATTAATTTAATCCATGTGATGGGGGGGGGCGGCGCGCGAGACTATTTATGAGGAGATGGCGCAGGGCTAAGAGCTTCAGTGGGTGGCAAACGGCGACAATAGTGACTAATAGTACTTCATGGGACATTGTAACTTGTATTTGCTCAAATCAAATAAATTATAAATATATTAAAAATGAACTAGATTATAAATTTTAAATATATTGAAACTTTATTCCTCCTTAATTTTTATTCAAATCAAATACTAAAATTTAAAAAATCCAGAATGTGACTTACTTAACACTTGAATTATTTGTAATCAAATTGCCTCTAAGTAAATATTAAAATTTTAAGTGTTAAATATTTAAATATATAAAAAATTATATGGTATATGAAAATCCTCTTTTAATTTGTGGCTTATCTAAGAAGCCGAATATTTATTTTAAAATTAAAATTAAAACACAAAGAAAAAATAGATCCATTTATTTCATATTTAAAATATTTCACCATATTTTACTAAGATAAGTTACTTTATTTATATGAAACCTCTTATCGTCGATTAAACTTATTTAATATATCGGTGGATATACTTTTTAGGTTAAGATAATTTTGTTTTATTTGTCGCATAAATGTCGGATATGCTATCAATTTACGTAAATCCAACAAACTTTCTATATAAAGAATTCGATCAAGGGATAATTAATATAATAAATAAATATATTGGTAGTAATAAGTATTTAATTAAATTTAAAATATTTAGGACAATTTACATATATACCACTTTATATTATATTATTTAGATATCTCATATCTTACATCTAAAATTTAAATATTTCATGCCTCACCAATAAAATAAATATTGGTGCAAGAAATAAAATATTAAATTTTATAAGGTGATATTGATGGTAGGAATGAAATACAAAAGTGATATAATTAATATTAAAATTGTCTACCAGTGGTAGATGTGGAATATTAAAATTTTAGATGGTAGATATGTAAATAAAATGATATAAAATGGTTAGTATGTAAATCCCTCTAAATAATAAAAAGCAAAAGATTAATTTAATTCTATCCCAACAAACACGTGATTAGTAAGCGTCACCAGGTTTATCTCATTGGCATGAAACCGCACATAATCTCCCAATTGAATATCGCCACCTCAGCAAAATCGCCGCTTCACAGCCACCGGTTGTCGGTTGTCGTCCGTTTTGATCGCCGGAGAAATAGATCACAAATCCTTCCCTTAAGACTCTTCCAGCTGCCCTGCACCCCAAAAAGGCAAAACAGGAGTTCAGGGTTATGCGGAAAACCCTCTTTGCGACGTTTGATCGAACAGTTGGCATGCAGAAGGAAAATTAGCCAAACAAACCAATCTTCTCAGCTGAAATAGCGAAGATTCGCTCTCGAAGCGCTGCCAGCACGAAAGGGGCGGCATTCCGTTCATTCTCCCCCTTTATATCTACATCGCAAATGTCTCGCTTGAATCTGTTCCATTAACATTGACAGTGCTTTATCTGCTCTTATTATTGTTTTCTCGATCTTCTCTTGTTTCTCACCGTGGAAGTGTAAGAATGGCTAAGAACGATTCTGGTAATTGGGAGAAAAGCCCGTTCATTATTTGCTTCGGCGAGATTCTCATCGACTTCGTCCCGACTGTCTCCGGTGTTTCTCTAGCGGAGGCTCCGGCATTCAAGAAGGCCGCCGGTGGCGCCCCGGCGAATGTCGCCGTCGGCATTGCCAGGCTTGGTGGTTCCTCTGCTTTCATCGGAAAGGTAATCCTGTAAGCATTGTGCAAATCCATTCGTCCATTTGGTCTGTTGGACGACCAAATGTTTAAGATATCGCAGTTGTTAAAATCGGGATAATCTATAGGGGAATTTTACGTAAGGTCTTATAGTTAATTATAATTTTTAAGCTCTCTAATTAGTAATTAAATAATAATGCAATTTATGAATATTATTTTTTATTGTAATTATTAAACTAAAGGAATTAATTAATATTAAAATATACTAGTATAAATTAAAATTATAGCAAAATGAATTAAAAAATAATGAATATGTTGTAATATTATTGCCAAAAAAAAATCTTTATAAATGATATTAACATCAAAACAAATTTAATAATTTCTTGATATAATTTATATCAGAATCTTTTTTTTTAAGCCCTAAACTAAATGTCATTCAGATATTTACCGTTCGCACGAGCGTCCATCGAGTGGTATTTGAAAAGATATTTTTGCCTTTTGAATAGTGCGACGTCAATATCGACATCGCACTGTTCATGAAAACATATTTTTTAGAGAAAAAAAGATAAAGAAAGAATATACATAAAATATTCTTTTTTAGTATTAAAAATAGAATTCAGTTGAAGATGAATTATTGTTAATATATTCTTTATTGAACTTTAGAGTGGAAAATAAATTTTTTCGTAGAAGATGCCCTAATTATTTAGCCATGCTTTGTGAATTATTTTTCTTGAAGAAAAATTTGTGAAAATATCACAGTACAAAATATATTGGAATAAATTTTGAAATTATCTAATTTATATTAAGATTAATATAATTCAGGAAATTATATATAGCATTAATTTCTTCAATGCTTTTGAAGTCGGGTTTTTTCCCCCCTTTCGAACTGCAACGAATGAAAGCACATCCTCATTGGTTTCGTCATTTCATCAAACAGGTTGGGGACGACGAATTCGGGCATATGCTGTCCAAAATTTTGAAGAGCAACAATGTGGATAACTCCGGTGTCCGCTTCGACACCGGCGCTAGAACTGCACTAGCCTTTGTGACTCTTAGAGCCGACGGCGAACGCGAGTTCATGTTCTACCGAAATCCAAGCGCCGATATGCTCCTCAAAGAATCCGAGCTTGATCTTAATCTCATCAAGAAGGTATATATAACTGTTGTTAGTTTTCTTTCTTTTACCTTCATTAATTCAAGTTTAATGATGAATAAAATTAAATGAAATACAGGGTTCCATATTTCACTATGGCTCCATTAGCTTGATCGAGGAGCCGTGCAGATCAACTCATCTTGCTGCTCTTAAGTTTGCCAAGAAGGAAGGTCTCATTCTTTCCTATGATCCTAATCTGAGACTTCCACTTTGGCCTTCAGCAGATGCTGCTCGTGAGGGCATTAAAAGCATCTGGGAATACGCAGATGTCATCAAGGTCTCATCTCCTGAAACTGATTAGATTAAGGGGTTGTTTGGTATCCTGTTTCAGGCAGGATTCAAGCAAAAATCCTGCCAAACAGCATTTCATGTGCTTCAAATTATTCTGTTTTGATAAATCTAATTTCAGCTTATTATTTATTAAATCTTAAATTTGTTAAATCCCATCATTCACATTACTTAACATATTTTTTTTGCAGCTATTACAATAAAACAAATTTGATTATAAAAACATTACTTTTTCACCACATTAATTTATGAAATGCAGCAAAACATAGAAATGTGATTTGAAAAACAAAATTATAAACTATCGGAAGGGATCCTTAATCCCACTCGAGTTAAGTCCTACTTGTTGTCAAACAACCCAAAGTTTTTTTTTTTCGTTCTCAGAAATTCGAGAAATTATTACGTGAAGGCGAATCAGGATGAACCACGTCATTCGGTACACAGCAGTACACAGCCGCGGTATACAGCAATATGGCGACGTGATGCATCCTGATTCATCTCCGGACGGCGTCCGATAACCGCACGTAATAATTTCTCCATTCCAGTTCTTGTATGCTGATTTCTGATATAATATTGACAGGTGAGTGAGCAGGAAATCTCATTTTTGACTGGAGGTGAAGATCCTTATAGTGATGAGGTTGTGTATAATAGACTTTTTCACGCCAACCTCAAACTCCTTGTTGTCACCGAAGGAGAAAATGGTTGCAGATACTACACCAAGGTATATGTCCATATAACACTTGTCATCAATTGTAGGAATATTATCTTTTTCTTCTTTGTTTTCGCTTATGTTGAGAATGGTTTTAAGGTCATAAATATTACTGCTCTGATACATTTTATTCTGTGAGAGTAGAAATTCCATGGGAGAGTTGGTGGGTTTAGAGTTAAAGCTGTGGATACTACTGGCGCTGGTGATTCTTTTGTCAGCGGGCTGTTAATTCATTTGGCATCCAACCCAGATCTTTATAAGGTACTTAATATATTCCTATTTAGCTTAATGAGTTTTAAAAGAACTAATCCAAGAAGGATTTTTATAATAAAATTGAAATCAGTTGTTATTGCTAGAAATGGGAGAAAGTAGAGCATTCTAATATAAATTTCTCAAGGAATTAGAGATGCAATCAGGAGTTTAAAGTACTCATATGAGCTTTTCTCATTGCAAAAATATGAAGTTATAATTTATGAACTTTTGCGCTAACATTCGGATTCCTATTCCAGAGTTAACTCATGGTATTACTCACAATTTCATTTTAAATATTCAATTCATCATGCATCAGAGTTTGCTACATTTGCTATTATCATTAAACCTTTCATGAAACGACTGAAATATACTAAGCCACATTTGCTATTATCATTAAAATCAAAATGTGGCCTTTTCAAATATACATCAGAGTTTCTTCTTCTTCAAATGAATAACCATTGCCATTCTGTAAAGCACCCTCGATTTCACATTTAATCAATTATTTTCTGAGCAAACTTAAATCTTTTTATAAGAATTCTATGTGAATATTTGAATCTGTTTTACTAGTTTTACTTCTCAGGCTTTATTTGGGATGGCTTTCTTATTGCTTTTTAAAGCAGCTTTCTAATACAAATATTTTTTGTTCTAAAAATTTTTGTGCAATAAAATTTTTTTAGAAAGCAATAAGAAAGTTGTCCCAAACGGAGCCTCACTCACTCCGTTTACAAACACCACCTTTCTTTATCTTCTTATTCTCCTAGGTGTACAGTAGACACAGTTCTCTCTTTCTGTCTCTAAAACTCTCATTTGAAAATCAAAATTCTATTTTTGATTGTAAGATTTAACATTAAGAACATGTTAACAGGATGAGAAGAAACTAAAGGAAGCCTTGGTCTTCGCAAATGCATGCGGAGCAATTACAGTCACTGGGAGGGGAGCAATTCCATCACTTCCCACCAAAGAAGCAGTTCTTGATTTCATCCCAAAAGGCAACGAACAACCTCACTGCTTGTGTCTTATTTCTTGAAACACCATTCAATTATTATATACTAGTTCCTCTTATCTACCATAACCTATTTTCTGCCAGTGATAATGTGATAACAGGCAACTGTTACGTTTCTGTGAACAATGCATACATCAATAATTTTTTTTTTATGGAGGTTAAGGTTTACCTGTATTTTGATAGATTCTAACTAGGATTCTTCAGTGTGTTTTGGATTGTTTGTATTGGACGAGATTTTTTGTGGTTCTTTTTCAATAATTTGCTGCAATTAACTCATAAAAGACGTTTCCTTCGCTAATAGAGCTTTAAACTTTTTTTCTTAAAGAAGAGTTATCACCTGAGATCAGGAATGCCATGGTGATGACTCTAAACGCCTCAAGTTTTGAACAAAAAAAATATTAGTGTAAAATGTGTTGGATAGTTTGGAACAGGTCATTTTGTGTTTAATTTTCTTGGGTTAATTTGTCTATGAGATCCAGAAAGCTTGAGGGAGGAAGCGGTTTGGTGAGAAGATCAGCTGGCTGATTGCTGGTGTTGACATGAAGAAGAGAGATCTCGTCGTTGTTGATGTGATGACTAATAAAACGATAGTCAATTTCAATACGCTTTGTCCGTGAGTGAAATAACGGATTATATGTGAGAGCCATAGCCGATGTGTTGTCGCAATACAAGGGAGTGGGAATTGTCTGAGAAGCTTGAAAATCTGCTAGAAGGCATTTAGCCAGATGACGTTGGAGGTGGCGAACAAGAGGGCTCGGTATTCCGCTTCGGTGGAGGATTTGACGATTGTTATCTTTTTTTTGATACACCAAGAGATGAGAGTGTCACCCAGGTAGGAGCAAAATCCAGAAATTGATTTTCTGTCTGTAGAATCGGCTGCCCAGTCTGAATCTGAATAGGTACGGAGTTGGAGATTGCCTGGAATGAGAGGAAGGCCATAGTTCAAGGTTCACTGTATGTATCAAAGTAAGCGTTTGAGGCAATTGTAGTCACGGTTGGATGGATTGTGCATGTGTTGACATATACAGTTGGCTGCAAACGCAATATTTGGTCGAGTGATAGTAAGGTAGTTGATAGAGCCAGCTAGTTGGCGATATATTTGAGGATTGCTGAAGGGTTGTGAGGCGAGAGAGGCCTGGGATGGTTTGAGTGATATTGGTGTATGAACTGGTTTGTAAGAGGTGAAGCCATCTGCTTTGAGAAGGTCACTTGCATATTTGGTTTGGTGGAGAAAGGTGGTTGTAGGTGTTCTGTGAACCTGAATGCCAAGGAAGGTGGAGATGGCACCCAACTGTTTGAGGCGAAAGTTATTCTGCATTTCGGATAAAAGCTGGTGAATGGTGGGCGGATGATTGTCAACTAGAAGAATATCGTCAACATAGATTAGCAAGTAAAGCTGTATGTCAGATTTGTGGTATTTAAGTAGAGAAGGGTCTGCTTTACTGAAGTTAAACCCGAAATAAAGGAAGAAGCTTGTGAACTTGGTATACCATTGCCGAGGTGCCTATTTGAGGCCATAGATGGCCTTATGAAGTTTGCAGACATAGTGAGGATGTTGGGTGTCGGCAAAACCCGGTGGTTGCTGCATATAAACTTCCTCGTGGAGATCACCGTGGAGAAAAGTGTTTGAAATGTCGAATTGAAGGGTTGGCCAGTTATGATGTAGTACTATGAGAAGCAGGATTCTAATGGTTGGTAGCTTAGCAACAAGACTGAATGTCTCTTTATAGTTGACGACATATTCCTTGTTGAAGCCTTGAGCTACAAGTTGGGCTTTATGGCATGTAATTTCTCCATCCGGATGTAATTTAAGTTTGAATGTCCAGCGACTTCCAAGAATTGGCTTGTTGGGAGGAGGTGGTATAAGGGACCATGTTCCCAGTTGTTGTAAGGCCATGAACTCTTCTAACATAGCATCTCGCCAGTGTTTGTGTTTGACCGCTTGATTATAGGTGTTTGGAAGTTATGAGGTTTGGTTAATGGTGAGAAGATCAAGATGACTTTGGGATGTTGAATGCCCTTTTTAAGGTGAGTTTGCATTGCATGAGTGGAGATTGCAAGTGGTGGTGGAGGGGGAGGAGTTGAAGATTGAAATGGTTGTGGAGATGATGATGTGGACGGAGAATTGGTGGAGGATGGTTGAGATGTAGATGATATTATTGGAGAAGTGGGTGAGGGTGAAACTGAGGATGAAGTGGTGGGAAGAATGGATGTTATTATGAGCATGAGAGGGTTGTGATTGGTTTCGGTGGAGGAATTGGAAGGTTGAGGAGTGGGTGAGTGATAAGGAAAGATGTTTTCATAGAAGACGACGTGACAGGAGATGTGGATTTTGTGAGTGTGAAGGTTGTAGCACCGATAGCCTTTGTGAGAGGTGAGTATCTTAAGAAAATGCACTCTTATGAGCGAGGGGAATATTTGTTTGGAGTGAGTAGTTGTAGCCATGGAAAGCATAAACATCCGAAGGTCTTTAGATGGTTGTATGAGGGAAGATGTCCATGAAGAAGTTGATATGGTATTTGAAGGTTGAGGGCTTTTGTGGGTAGACGATTGATGAGGTAGTTTGAGGTTAGAAGTGCTTCAGCCCAAAATAGGTTTGAAAAGTTGGAAGCATGAAGGAGGGTTAGGGTGGTGTCCAGAAGATGACGGTGCTTGCGTTCTACAAGACCATTATGTTCTGGGGTATAGGGACAGCTGAGTTGGGAAGTAATGCCGTGTTGGAGAAGGAAGTTTTGAAAATTGTGACTTGTGAATTCACCACCTCCATCAGAGCATAATGTTATAATGGAAGTGTTAAAGGAAGTGGTGATTAGTTTATGAAACTATTGAAATCTGGAGAGAGTTTCGGCTTTGTTGTGCATGAGATACAACCAAGTAAAGCAAGTGCAATCATCAATAAATACAACATAATATAGAAAACCATTTAATGATGCTACTGGAGCTGGTCCCCAAACATCTGAATGTATTAGCTTGAAAGGGGTGTTTACATGACTTGTAGAAGGAGAGAGATAATTTGTGACTCTTGGCCACATTACATGACTTGCATACGAAGGAGGGAGAGGGAATACATATAAACGGTATACTATGAGCTAATACTCGGAGAGCCTTAAGGTGAGGATGGCCAAGTTAGGCATGCCAGGAGACGGTGGAGCTGGTTGTGGATTGTAGTGTTGTTGGATAAGTAGTTGAGGCGATGTGGACGGGATAGAGACCATTACGACGTTGGCCACGAAGCAGAATGTGATTTTCCTAGAGGTCCTTTATAAGAAAATCGTGAGCTTCAAAAGGGATGGAACAATTGTTGTCAGTGGTTAGTTTATGAATTAATAGTAGATTGTGAGAGAGGGAAGGCACGTGAAGAAGATTATATAGGTGAAGCTTACAAGTGGAATCGGGCAGGGGAAGGAGACCTTGTCCGGTATGTTGGATCAGTAAAGAGCTTCCATTAGCGATGGAGACAGAGTCGATGCCGGTGTAGGGAGATGATTGTTGAAGATTTGTGGCGTCGGATGTGGGATGAGATGTTGCTCCTGAATTAAGAACCCATTCTGTTATGGGTGTGAATGGAGATGAAGTCAGGAAGGCTCGATTTTTTTGGTTAGAAGCAGGTGCATATTGCATGTTGCAACAATGCTAACAGTTGAGGTCTATATGACCAATTTTCCCACAAATTTGGCAAGTCGGACGGTTGACTGATGTGGTCGGTGATCTGTTGTAGTTTGGATTGTTGGGATTTGGTCTGAAGGGAGCTCCACGACCCCTCGAAGCTCTAGGAAATGTGCCGCGACCTAAGTTGGTGGTATTGCAATTCGAGAGCAGGGTTGTGTGATCTAGTTGCAGGGAGGATGCTTCTGGATTTTTGTTTAAAGATTTGTCTTCGCTACAAAGAAGAGAGTAGAGGACTTCTAAGCTTATAGGCTGTTGGGATGTACGGATGACAGATTTGAATGGATTGTAGGTTGATGGAAGACCATGCAGGATATATAGAATTACGGGTGTCAATTTCGGGTTACAGGGCGGGTTTAGGTTGAAATCGAAACTAACTCAGCACTATTCGGGTCAACCCGAACCCGACTTATTTTTGTAAACAGGTTAGTTTTTCGGACCTGAACCCCACCCGCTTCGGGTCCGGGTCAACCCGACATGACCCGAATGACCCGGGGCCGACCAAAAATTGCTACTTTTCGAGTTAAAAATGGGTCAATCTCCGATTTTAGGTCAAAACAGGTCAATACAAGTCAATCTCGGGTTTTCAGGTCAAAACGAGTTTTCGGACCAAAACGGGTTAATTTCGGGTTTCTACTCGAACCCTACTCTATTTTTGAAAAAAGTCAATTTGTTGAACCCGAACCCAACCCATTTTAGGTCTGGGTTGACCCTAACCCGAAATTTTTGGGTCTGGTTCATGTCCGGTTTTTGGGTCATGTTAAATATTGACACCCCTATATAGAATGACATCCTCAGTGTCAATGTGAGACCCGACAACTGCGATATTATCGACGAGGGCTTTAATCTGACCTAGATATTGAGTCATGATGGAGTCCCGCATCTGAATGTGATGCAGCTCGTTCTTGAGCTGGATCATGTGGAAGCGGTTCGAGGGCTGCAGGCGGCGTTCAAGAGTGAGCCAAATCTCTTGTGCAGTGGAGAGATTAAGAATGTAGGGAAAAACTGATGACGATATGATGGAGAGAAGAGCAGACACCAGGTTCTGGTCGATCAGTTGCCATAGACAGAGATCGGCAGAGGGAGGTCAGGATGTGGAGGAGGAGGGTTTGGCAATGCTTCCAGTGAGGTAGCCCTCAAAGTTGTTGGCGGAGAACATCTTGTAGATATGAAGACGCCATATAGGGTAATTATCATTTGTAAGTTGAGTAGAGACAACGGATTTGAGATTGCTCATGAGAAACTTGAGGGGAGGGGGAATGTTGAATTCGGCCATTGAGCCGGAGAGGAAGGAGGAAGGTTGAGCTGAAGATGTGGAGTCTTGATCTGCCATTGGAGTGGGTAAAATTGGCTGGAGAGCCTACTGCTCTGATACCATGAGAAGAATCTGCATTGAGATGTTAGAATAGTGAGAAATAGTATTGTTTGCTGTAAGAGAGAATTCCTTGATTGATAAAATTAATTCAAAGCTTTTACGGTGGTTGTATAAGTATAAGAGATATTGGTAGGTAATGAGTGGAGAGAAAGGTGATTCCGTTATTGCCAGGCTGGTGTCAGATGTGGTGGTGAGCCAATTGCTGAGTGGTTGGAGTATGTTAAGCTCAGTGAGCTTGAGGTGTAGTTTTTTGTGCTCTAACAAATAGTAGGTATTAGGTAGATAATAGATGTTAATGAGCTTTTATAAGTCTTTGTATTTCTAAAAACACTTTTTATTGGAAGCTTTAGGGCATGGTGAATGCAATGACGTATGTTTTTCTTCTTTCTCCATCCCCCACCTAATTTTTTAGTTTTCGACAACCTCACATCTGTTGTTTATCCCTACAAAACTATGAGTGTGTATAGACAAACCTATATAATTATGCATAATATAAAAGTTTTATTTTAAATAATCTTGCCACTTTTGCTACTCGTACTTAGAGTCTTAGTTCTAACGCAGCTTTCGACTTAGGGTTTGTTTGTGATAGCTTTCTCATTGCTTTGCTTTTCAGATAGCAACCTTTTTTTTGCTACTACTTTCTTATTACTTTTTCGTTGCTTTTTAGAAATTTCTATCATTAAAAATCACTTTTTACAACTAGAGTTACTAAGTTATTTTCTCCACAACCAACTTTATAAAATACTACAATCGTCTCAAACAGACCCTTTATTATGCAAGTGAAATATATTTTTACTCATTCAAATCAACATATTTTAAACATCACATTTAAATTAAATATTTATAAATGTATATATAATGTTACCTCAACATTTTTTTAATACCAAGCATATTTTTGCATTGTGAGGAGCTTTATTACTGTCCAGCTTATGCTTTCAACATTACGAAATAAAATGAAGGGAGTGATTAAGATTTCTTGATCTGAATTTTGATTAGGAGCTCATAACTTTTTTTTTTTCTCCATTAAAGAATATTGTAATTTAAGAGCTTTATGGATCAGTGCCTTAGGCTGGTCCAATGGGATTTTTAGCCCGGCCCATTTAGTGGACAGAAGATCCTAGTGAAAAGAAACAGCTAATGGAAATTGGATACTGGTGGTGCTTTAAGTCGACAGCTTGCCGACTAATTTCATTTCTGAAAAAAGACAACTTTGACTTATCGAACGGTTGAAATTTTGAAATGGCAGATATTTAGTTCTATTTATTTTTAATTTTAAATAATTAAATGTTGCATTAGAAAAAAAAAATCCTTTGATTCTTCATCAATGAGATAAATCCAATGAGATAAAAAATACTAAATTATGAGTTCCTCAAGGTATTAAAATAACCAAAAAATATAGGTTAATTAAAAAAGGATATATTCATATCATCCAATGGGCTATTCATATTTTTGATAGAAATACACATAATATATCTTCTATAAATTTGTAAATAGGTTATATTTTAATACATTAAATGGAAAATTTATTGCGAAGAGGGTTCCATTATTTAGAGAATTTCATTGCTCTGATATCAACCTCTCTAAACCATCTGCATAAATATTCATTATTTATGTTACAACTGCTCGAGATTAGTCATCGACCAGCATTGATGACCGCCACCATTGACCTGCATCTTAAGTCGGCCAATGTTGATGCTCACCTCAGACACCACCAAACAATAAATATTGGCATCGTCGCTATCACGTAACATTGACCTTTTATCAATATCAACACTCATCTTCACTGCCATTAGATATAATAACATTAACGTCTTATGTCGCCATCATTAGATATCATTCATAGACCAATATCAACACCTATAATTAACCTAATAAAACCCAACATGATATCAAATCTACCAAATCTTAGATAACCAACCCAGAGTACCACATGCTAAGTATGATTTACTAAAGGTTAATAAGACCTTAACATCATTTTCAATCTAACATAGACTAGGATGAGCCTAAATGTTTCTAATAGGATTTAATAGGGCCAATTAGGACTCAAAGTGACTTAAATGTCAATTGACTTAATGCTAATTGAACCATAAACCTATGCCTAGGTGACCATAGACACTTCTATGGGCCTACCATGCTTGGCTAAACACAAGTTAACCCTGTTAAGACCCAACTAAACTTGAGTAAACACAAATAGAATTAATGGTACATATTTCATCCATTAGATCAATAGGTAATCAACCTCATCTATGCTAGATCTAAGTAAATATATACTTCCTTATTGCCCAATTTTAGCTAATATGACTCTTTGGATTTGGTGAAACTAGTTTAGACTAAGCTAAATCCAATTGGACCTAGTTGAACCCACCGAGTCCTAAAATGAAATTAGCCCATTGTTTAGTCAATCAGACCTGATTTATTAACTTAATTAAGATCATAATTTCTCCTAAATCTACCCAAACTAGGTTGGCCAAATTATTTAACCTAGGATAACCAAATTAACCAAGCTAGCCCAACTTGATGAAATTAGACTATCTAGGGTGTCCACTATAAATTGAGTCTACCTACAACTGCCACTAGCTCCCTATGTTCCATACAATCATCCTTAATACCTTGCTTGGTTGATGTACCAACTAGAATCAAAACCATAAGCCAACAAACTATTTTCCTAGAGTACATAGGGGCATTTGTAATGGTAATGGGATTGGCAATGATAGAGAGCATTGTTAATAAGAATTGTAGATGTTGGAAAAGCTCAGGATCATTCAATGTTAACACCATTAAAGCACTTAAATAATGGATAAACAATCTATGATTAAGAGGATAAATATAAATCTTTCGATGGACTGTTTTGCAATCTACTATAATTTATCAAAATGCCCCTCTTACAAAATTATAAATAAGATCTCATTTTCTGCAGGATGGAGGCCGAGAGTTTAATAAGATCTCATTTTTTGCAATCTCATCACCAATGACCATCATCAGAATCATCACCATCACCATTTGACTTCCGTCATCTAGCTATTGTCATCTGACTAGTAACATATAATGTCGTTATTAAACTTCAAATTTCTACCTGTGGATACTCAACTTCTATAATCCTTACAACGAGAATCAAATAATTATTTTCAATTGTATAATTTCGTCTTCTTAATTTATATAGACGAGTAGATTCTTATACCTCTAATTATATAATGACTTATTGAAACTTCTGACATATTTCTTTAATTGCTGCTATTATAAAGAATATAAAGTCAAATTTTCTACCAGCTCGAATTAGTTCAAACAAAATTAAGGTTTCATTTGGGACAATTTTTTTATTGCTTTTTAAAGCGACTTTTTAGTACAAAAAATTCTTGAACTAGAAATTTTTGTACCAGAAAACTGCTTTAGAAAGCAGTAACAAAGCCATCTCAAACGAAGCCTAAATTGTTACAATCTTCAATAAACAATCCATGTTTACAAGAAGAATAATTTCATCTTAAACAAACTTGTGAATGAATTTCACCTTATTAACAATAATACCTTGGCAAATGGAGACCCTAACAAATGCAAATAAAAAATTTCAGAAGAGAAAATAAATGTAGTTCCCACTTGCCAGTTCTAATGAACCTCAGCGCTTTTGATACTTGTTTTACATGTTTAACCCCAAGGATGAAACATAAGGCCAAGACATTAAGCTTAAAAAATTAACCCAAAAATAGGTACAGGGCCGCAATTGGCAGGCGATTCATATAATTAGTAAGCTTAATTAGTGAGAAAATTAGTTTGCATATTAAAGTTTTGTTTGGGATAATTTTTTTGCTACTTTATAAAACTATTTTTTAATATACATATTCTCAATTAAAAAAAATTTAGTACTAGAAAACTGTTTTAGAAAGCAACAAAGAAGCCGTCCCAAACGAAGTTTAACGGTGCGTTTGGGACAGCTGCAGCTGTCGGTAAAACAAGTTCTGAAGTTATTGTATAGAAAGCTGCTTCCTGAAGTTGCTGTATAGAAAATAGTATTTTTTTGTTTGGGTAGTATAACTGTAAAACTGCTTTGCTGAGCTGTAAAAGAATAATTTACATTACTACCCTCATTATACATAAATTCAAACAGTATTTTTCGTTACTATACAGAAACAAAAACATAATCAGAGTATTATGGATATACGTTACTTCCGTTTTTTTTGTTACTGTACAGAAACAAAAACATAATCAAAACTATATAAATTCAAACAGTTTCGGATATATAATCCTCTTCCGGTTCTAATAGCCATAATTGCTTTGCTACAGAACTTCATCCTATAAGACATCAGGCATATGAGCAGAACGAAAATCCAGAGAATTGGCAACAAAATGAAGGTCCGGAAATCAGAGTAGTTTTATATAATGAAAAACCATAGCACTTTTATATATGCATATAATGAAAAACTGATATTAAGAAAATCAAAACCGGAGCAATTTTATAAATTGACTGCCAGGTAACAGATCTAAAATAAATAAATTCTTACAAAAGTAAATATGATTAAAAGATTGTAGATCTAAAATAAATGCATACAAACAATCATTTATCAGAAGAATAAGCTATTTGCATTTACTTCACAGCAATCAAATAGCCCGAAGATGTTTTGGCATGTTAAAGTCTCGAACAACAAAACAAAAGGCTTCAGACTGTGCTCTTTCAAAGAAATTATACTACTTACAGTTTCTATTTATCTACGAATCAACTTTTTATACTTGAGTGATTTTGCACAAATCTAAAATGAATAACTAACTGCATATGAATGGAAAGATACTCATATGCTCATAGTTTCTAATTCATTTCATTAACCAATGTAGATGTTATTTGCTCCCGTAGTTGTATCATTTCCTCAGCACCTTCGTCATCTTGTGCCTCATGATTTGTCACATCTCCTTCGTGATCTAATAATGATTGACCAATTCGATACTCATACGCTTCTGGAGGTATATATGATTGATCCCTATCACAAACATTGAATTCTGGATCATCACGAGAGGGATGACGCCGTATGTAGTTATGTAATGCCATTGTAGCCACCACTATTTTCACTTGCTTCTTGAATGAATATGTAGGCATATCACGCAATATAACCCACTTCTTTTTCCAAACACCAAATGACCTCTTAATCACACCTCATAGTGAAGAGTGATGCTTGTTAAATGTTTCTTTTCTCCCACGCATGGATTGACTCCCTCTTTGAAAATCAGGAATATGATACTTTGTATCAGAAAATGGCTTCAAAAACCCTCGTTGCATTGGGTACCCAGCATCCACAAGATAATATTTATCTGTGTGTAATTGCACATTATTTAGTTAAAGAATAAGGTGGTTGATTACAATAGAGAAATACATACTTGGTGGTGGCATAGGAAATTGATATTGTTGATTGTGTATAGAAAATTTAAAAATACGACTGTCATGTGCACTACCCTCCCATCCTGACATTACAAAAGTAAAACACATGTTGAAGTCACAAACTGTCATAACATTTTGCGTCGTTGAACCACATCGTCCTATGTAAGCCACCTTTTCAGCAGTTGAAACACGAGCATCCACATGCGTTCCATCGATAGCTCCTATGCAATCCTAACTAAGAATAGATGATTAGATATTTCATAAATATTTGCAAATCATAAGATCATAATAATAACATTTACCTTGAAATATGGCATATATCGATCATCATACAAAATCTTCCTTGGGATATTTTCAAAACTAGGATCTATAGGCTTGATAACAGAAGTTGATAATTTCACTAAAGCCTCCAATCCAATAGAGAAATACCTACTAATAGTCTCAGCTGAGTGTTGAAATCGCTCATATGTCGACCTTATTGATTCATCATGCGATAAAATATATAAGGTGATCGCAAGTACTTCTCTAGTTGTTGTCCTTGATGATCCATGTAGACCATGAACACTTTCCAACTCATACATAAGATCTAAAAAAATTGTTTGAGACATACGAA
This sequence comes from Dendrobium chrysotoxum, assembly GCA_019925795.1. Taxonomy (NCBI): domain Eukaryota; kingdom Viridiplantae; phylum Streptophyta; class Magnoliopsida; order Asparagales; family Orchidaceae; genus Dendrobium; species Dendrobium chrysotoxum. Next base: position 90,402,636 of record CM034302.1, on the reverse strand, counting down.
ACATATTATGAAATCTCATTGGATGGCCTTGTAGTAACTCTCCAATCCATCTGTCACCTCTATACGACGAGGTCATGCATGGAGTCTTGTAAATGTACGTTTCATAATACTCATTTATAAGACATATAGCTACAAGTATAACTTTTTTGAGTTTTGCAATATCAGGTGACTCACTTGTATTCCTATTACATTCCATTCATGCATACAGATAACGATAAGTATTGACAAAAAGAGAAACCTAAAAAGTATCCAACATAAACTCATTTCACAGAATTGTGAAAAGGTGATATGTATATCATAAACGCATAGTTATTTCATTTACTAGAAAATAAATCTTCCTCTACCTTCTATTTTCTGATTTCTGTTTCTCCGTTCTGCTTGGATTTATGTATTTGCTATAGGTGTTGAATCTGTTTCAACATGGTTCATGATCTTCACTAGTAATCATAAGTTTGCAAATATGTCAATGCTTTCTACAGCATTCTATGGGTGATAATCACATTGTATTATAAATAGATGCATTCTTGCAGAAAGTATGAAATACCAAAATTAAAATTATGTTTTCAAAAATGATCATGTCAGCTAAACTTATCAGAATTATTTAAGTAGAATTCGCAACAGCACCAATATCTATTGTGATGGAAGTACAGTTGTATACAACTAGTCCAATATCCCTAAATTGCATGTAATTTAAACAAAAGTAAAAGATACTAGATTATATGAAATAGAAGAATAAGGTGCAACAATCCAAATAGCTTGAAATAGACAACTACAATGTATAGGTTTTCTGGCTACCAGTCAAATTTTTGCTAGGCTTTTTAATGGCCTATGACTCTCATGGCTGAATCCTATCAATTGAGAGTCTTTCTAATAATAAATGATGCGTTAGTAACTTTTATATTTCAAAAGTGTACCTAGTAATTATAACACACTGTTAATGCCAGTTTTGACCTCACAAGTTTTCTTCAAGAAAAAAATAACTGTTAGAAGGGCACTTCAGGTGTTTCAGAGCAGGAACAAGCAGTCCCTAGAAAAAGATATCGTTTTGTTTAGCTAGAAAACTTATACATAGCTCACTCATTCACTGAATTATTCACAATATATACTTTCAATATATAACAAGTAAAAACAAATCTGACAAAAGTTAAAGAAAAATAGTCCAACTTGATTAAAAATAAAAGCATCATATATAATTGTGTGTATAGCTAACAACTTCAAAATAGTCCAACTCCCAAATATAAATGCAAATTTGAAGAAACTATAAAGGTCATGACTATCATATGTATTTGTAGATACAAACTTATAGAAAGCACTACAAGGTCTTGACTATAACGATCAATGAAACTATGTTGTTGTTGTATCACAATTTTCGTAGCAGTAACGTAGATAATAAACTCTTCGATCTGGACAAATTGTCATAAAAATTTCTAGCTTAATTGAATCTTCAAGAAGCTTTGTGGAGAACAAATAAAGTGGCATGTCTACAAATGCTTCTGTTGTTTGTTCAAGAACTTTAATAGCAGCAGAAAGTAATGGTGCCCCAATTATTGATTATGATGCATTAGTTCCAGAGTTAATGTTTGTGCATGAATTGACAAGCTGGGTAATTTGACTTCGTAGAAATTCATATCCAAATTTTTTTTTCTACTACCAACTGAAGTTGTAGAGGATGGTCGTTTCAACTTGCTACACTCACTAATACTATCGAAACTTTGTGAAGGATCTTCAAAAGAGTCAGTAGTAGTATCAAGTTGTTCAGAATCTCCACGAACATTTTTATGGTCAATCCCTTCGTTGGGAGTCCAAGCATGAACACAAGTTGCAACGACACCCATGAACATCAAATCAAGCTTATGTTCAAGTTAGGGATTAATGCCACAATATCTAAATTTTTTGACATTTGGCACAACCTACAAAGCAAAATTTATTTAATAAAGCTAAAAATTATTATATGAAGTTCAAAAGAGCCAACTATATAATAATGTATGCAATCAACATTCACCTCTAGTTTTTCTTTCCACCATTCATCAGGTGCATCAATGGTCTTTCTCCTAGGATCCCAACCAAATCCAGTCAACTCACGCTTCAGATCCTTCCACAATTTCCAATCTTTTTTTAGTTGGTCCCATTTATTTTTTAGCTGCACTTTATCATACTCTCTTCTAGTTTTCTCACTAAAATTCTTCATTAAATTCAACCAACCCTCTTTATTGAAGTGAGTTGTCGGTTGATTTCCAAGTTCAATCTCTCTTATGCATAAATCACAAAATATCATCTTCACATCTTGCTCCCATGTTGCAGATGCTCCACCATCCTTTGGTTTACCCTTTTAATTTCTTAATTGCTGTATTATAAAATCAAGGTAAGGTTCGCAAAATTTTTTTAATGCTACTACTTAAAATAATTCAAGAAAAATTTACGGCTTTATGCAACACTGACAAAAAAGAGCAAATAAAAAAACCGCATCTCATAGTAGAAAGAAACAAAATAATAAACTAGTATGAATAAATTAAACAACCTCATGTGGAAGATTCATCGAAAATGTTATTGCAAAAAAGAAATACTATAAATTTTTGAAAAGCAAATTAGTGAAAAAGCTGATCCAAACAGGCCCATATTCACAAAACTAAAGCAATTAAAAGATGAATTCATCTCCTTACAATTAGTAGCAGGAACAAGTCATTTCACATTCTTTTTTTGGGCAAAGTCATAAGCTCCTTATGATATGCCGAAAATCTTTAGTCAGCAGAGTTGTATGGACGTATAAACATTTAACAGGTTTGATGAATAAAAATGGTTATTCATTTTAGTTTCCTCCTAGATTAAACATGTCAATGTTTGTTGAAGGTATCCTTCATACTTAATATACGTAGATGAAATTAGGAGTAAAACTGCAACTGAAACATCAGAATATTAGGATATATGAAAACTCTTATACATAGCTTATATCTAATTTCAACGGCTTAGAGAACCACATCTGCGATCAATACTAAACCCTTAACAAGTATATACGTTCATTAACACCAACAAGAATACAACACCAACCGGAATGCAGGAGCTGTTCTACATCCAGTGGTGGCCATTGGAGAAATCTCCGATGGAGATGCAGCTACAATCAATGCACATAAGATTCGCAGCAAATAAAAATTGCTTCATGTGATCAATTTTTCAATTCCGACAATCGAAAGAGTTGAGTTCAAAAATGATTGGATTAATCCCGGCAATTGAAAGCTCGTCATATCAAAGAATAAAGAAAATCAAAGAAGAAATTTATAATAGAGTAATGGTAGGTAATCAGAAGTCACCATGGTAGATTAGCTCTCCTTATACCTGAGCGAACGAGCGACCTCCGATCAATTAAGGATGTAGCCTGGGAAGATTACCGCGATGAGAGATGCGATGGCGGAGATGAGAATTAGAATCGAAGTGACGACCGATCTCCGATAGCGGAGACGAGCGATCTCCGGACGACTTAGCGAGGGAATGGGAGATTGCAGAGCTGTGATAGAGATGTATGGGAGTCGCGAAAATGATCGAGCCGGAGCACATATCCTGCTACGCAAATTGGGGTATTTTCGTCATTTTACCCTTCGAAACAACGGGAAGCTATCGAACCGCGGGAGGTTTCCGTAGGTTGCGAAAAACAGTCGCGGGCCGTGAAATTTTTCCAACCTCCGTTCTGCCGTGATGCCCCAAACGGTTGTTTACTAACTTTTTATAAAGCAAAGAAAGAAAAAAGCTGTCCCAAACGCACCCTAAAGCTTTGTTTAGAACGGCTTTTTTGCTTCTTTTTAAATTAGTCTTTTAGGCTTTATTTGAGACGACAATTTTTGTAATAGAAAACTAATTTAAGAAGCAGTAAGAAAGTTGTCCCAAATGAAATCATAGTTTAAAAAAATGTTATACTAAAAAGTTGCTTTACATAGCTCACCTATCACAACTCAACCCGATATGACCTACAATTACACAAGTCATATCGTGTCTAATTGTGGCAAGACTGACTCAAAGATCTTGTTGGAGAAGTACTAAAAAAGCCTTCTAATTTATATACTATATAAAGCCACTTCAGAATGCAATATAAAGCGAAAGATTATTAAATCTCAAAATAATTTTCTATATATCATTCAAAAATATATACAATCTGAAACTTATCTATAATAGCGCTTGGCAGCAGAAGTAATTTTATCGGTGCCCAAAAATTATGAAAATTTAATAAAACTAAAACACAATGATAAAGATGTTATGACGAAGATAATTTGTGATTTGAACTTATAATAACTCCTGAATAAATTCTTGACTGCTATAGATAAATATTTTTTTCAATTTTTTGAGTTAAAATATTATCTTAGTCTATTGGTTGGGAGCTTTCGCTATCAACTAAAAGGTCTTGAGTTTGAGTCTTACATATATATTATGTGTATGAATTTGTCTTAATTGATATAAATATCCTCCAAAAAATTAAAAAATTGCTTTAATAAACAGTAAAAAAAATTGCGATCAATAATAAATAGAGAATTTTGAAGAATTTATTGTTTCGTGGCATTATCAAAGCTAACTATTATTACATCATTTGGAATATATGAGAAGAGGTCAAGAGGGTAAATGCAAGCACTGTCAGTCTGACAGTAACTAATTTTGGCTTTCTCAGTTTACAAAAATATATGAGATAAGGTGTTTAAATGTCACCTTAAATAATTCTAAAAATTAATAAATTAAATAAATTAAAATTTTATAATAATAATATAGTTAGTATTTTATGTATTTGCATTACATTGATAAAACAATGGTAATCAGATCATCTGAAAAAGTTCTAGAATTCATTAGATTTCTAAAATTTCTTCAATTTTAGATCCCTTTTATATAAAAAATTAGGATATGTTTATAAAATTTTAAATGATATTTTAGTTATCTAACCTAAAATCACTAAAATATTTCATCGGATATTTTGTTGTTTTCTTTGATCATAGATCATTTCTTAAGATTTTAAGTGTCTCAGTGAATCAAATTGAGTGATATTGGCTTCATTGGATTTTTCTCATTGATATGCCAATTTTAATTATAATATGCAAGATTTCGATATCATTTAGTCCCTTAATAGTGTTATGAAGCTTACAATTGTACTTCGAGTGCGTGCTTCCAGACATCTTTTTTTGCCATTGGATTCATCTAATCGAAATGTTTGTTTCGGCTATTAATTTGTTAAAAATAGAGTTCACATAGTGCTAAAGTTGATCCTTAAAATTTCTGGTTCATGTACGAGCGTCAAGATTTGTGCTTAATTGATGAATTTTCTAGTGATGTATTTACTATTTAGGATGTTTGACCGATTATGTAATTATGATAGTTTTAAAATCTAAAAATTGTTTTAAAAATGAATGCAATATAACTTTTAATGATCACACATGTAATATACTCAGCTTAAAATAAATTCAATATTTTTTAGACTCGTTCAAATTAAATTTAATCAAAATATTCTAATCCAATTATTTTCCAATTAAAAATCTCAAATGCTTTAAGAGGCTAAGCAATTCTCTGAAGAATGAACGCATAGTGTAAAACAAATATATTGCGTTTAAAATATTTTTCTTTTATTTTTTAACGTAAAATAATGCAGAAGATTATTATTAATTTTCTGTTTTTGATTTGAAAAAGATGGTTGGTGGTGGGTGATGGTGAACAGTGACGACTAACGATAAACAGTTGCAGCGATAGCGACGACAATGGTGGGTGGTGGTGGCAAGTATGGTGACCAGTGGTCGTAGTGACAACGACTGTGACATCCTTTGCTATAGTGAGTGGAGAAGAATTTATAGTGTATTTAAAAATCAATCGATGCTAAAATGTCAAAAAAATAAGAGGGGTAAATTTCAAATTTATGGATAAAATACTGTGCATTTGAACCATAACCTACCAAACAACCAAATTTTCAAAAATTATTCATTTGATTTACTTACACTATAATTTAGTAAGCCAAACAACTTTAAAATTTAAGAGTTGATAAGCAGACCTTTTTTTAATGACTACAGTCTCAAAAAATCAATCCAAAATTTATTGGGGCCCACATTTTTGGTCGGCCAATCAAAATAAGGAGAATACCTACCAAGGCTTAGGATGCTTGGTGGGCGAGCACAGTTGGGTATCCCCATCCCGGGTTCGAATCTCCTCTACTATGACCTCGCCTCTTCAGTGGGGTAAAACAAGTGTGGGCCCGATGCCGGTGAGTGATCTCGCTAGGTTCTGTCGATGGATTAGTTATACCGCCAAACGCTCCTTTTGGAGTGGCAGCGGGTGGATACCCCCGTTCAAAAAAAAAGGAGAATATAAAAATTTATTTTCCCCCCAAAAAATAAGGAGAATATATAAATTTATGAGTATTTCTATTGGTTAGGCTAATAAAAAAATTAAGTAAATACAAAAATAAGTTTAAATATTCATGTTTTATAGGGGAATATGGCATATCTCTCTTTCGTGCAACTGACGCTCGGCATTTCTCTTAGGCTTCGACTGAGATAATTTTTTATAATTTTTTTGAAGCACTTTTTTAAAATAAAAATAAATTTAACTAAAAAAATTTATTTTTAAAAAGTAATTAAAAAATATTCCAAATGAAGCCTTATTATCTTTGTTGCGTCTTGGAATATTCGCGGTGATAGAGAGTGATATAGTTTAGCGTCTTAGCTTTGTAAGAAGATCCAGCATACAAACGGAGAAGAGAGTATGGTTATAGCGTTTATAAGAGACACTACATTTTTACGTGGAAACTCCAAAAAAGAAGAAAAATCATGAGGCTTGGCCCAGTTTAAATGAATCACTAGTGTTTACAATTGATTACAATTGAGGCCCTTTCTTAGGAGGAAGGTCTTGGCTCGATGTAACAAATATACATCATATAGAGTGCATTATATGATGGGAGTTGGAAGAATTAGTGTTGATATGTTGTTTGGGCGGCAGGACCATAGTCGGCGAGCGATGTAGGTCGGAAGGATCGTAGTCGGATGACAATGGTCGGAAGGACCGTAGTCAGGCAATAGAGGTCGATAAGATCATAGTCAGGCGATGGTGGTCGGAAGGACTATAGTTAGGCGACGGTGGTCGGAAGGACGGTAGTTGGCGAGCGACGGTGCTCAGAAAAGACCGTAGTTGGCGATGGTGGTTGGAAAAACTGTAGTCGGCGGGCAACGGAGGTCTGGAAACCGTAGTTGGACGACGGTGGTAGGAAGGACCTTAGTCAATGGGCGATGGTGGTCGGAAGGACCGTAGTCCGTAGGCAATTATTGTCGAAAGAACTGTAGTGAGCGGGCGACGATGGTTAGAAGGATCGTAGTTGGTGAGCGATGGTGGTTGGAAGGACCGTAGTCGACGGGCGACTATGGTCGAAAGGACTGTAGTGGGCGGGCGATGGTGGTCAGAAGGGCCGTAGTCGATGGACGACTGTGGTCGAAAAGACCGTAGTCGGCGAGCGATGGTGGTTGCAAGGACTGTAGTGGTGGTCGACGAACGGGTGGAAGATCGTTGGTGATCGATGAACAGGTGGAAGTCTAACAATGGTCAAAAGGACCGTAACAATGGTCGATGAAAGGGTGGAAGACTGTTGGTGATTGACGAATGGGCGGAAGTTCGATGGCTGTCTGGAAGAACTCCGGTGGTGGTCGACTAACAGGTGGAAGTTTGGCGGTGGTCGACGAACAGGCAGAAGTCCGACAGTGGTCGGGAAGAACTCTAGCGGAGGTCGATAAATGGGTGGAAGTCTGTTGGTGATCGACGAACGGGCGGAAGTGCGACGGCGGTCGGGAAGAACTCCGACGGTAGTCGCAAAGTCTGGCGGTGGTCGGCTGTGATCGGCAGCGAGGAAGCTCTCAAATTCTTCCCTTCTCTTCCTCATTTCTTTTTTCTCTCTCATGAGAAGAATGTGGGCTATTTATAGATTTTTTAGAGTGGCATAACTTGTAAATATGGGGAGGATCAAGGTCAAGATGATAGTGGTTTGAATGGACGACCGATACTGATCCCTTTCATTATGGAGCATTGATTGAACGTTTCAGTGCCTTAATGATGTCGGAATTTGACGATCTTAGGCTCGTTAGATTTGTCTCGTCAAGTTGCTCTGTTCGACTATAAGCATGCCATATTCGACGATTATTTGGCTATCCAATTAATGCTTTGAATCCTTCAAATATGCTTTGGACACTTGATTTGGGCTAGTTTGGGCTCGGATTAGATTGATTTTGGTGTCGTTGGGTTCGTCTCGCCCAGTTGTTCAATTTAACTATAAGTTTGCTAAGTAGGAATTAGGATGGTCCCAAGATAAATTTTTTTGGAGCATCTGATTCATATTTGCATCGAGATTTGTGCCTAATCAAAATGATTTTTGGTGACGTATCACTCTTAATATTCTCTAGTAATTTATAGCCATTCAATATTCTTATTTTTTTTCCTTTCGGTTCCTTTCTAATCCAGTCTTAGGAGAAAACATAATTATTGTGCTTAATGGAGACATTCAATTATTTGTATTATTAACATTCCCATCAAAACTAAATCCAAATGATTATTCAATAATTTTTTTAATTAGTATTCATTCTAAATCTTTTTAAATTATGAATTCATGCATCTTGATTTGGACTCAATTTAAATAGAAAAGACTCATTAGTAGCTCGAAGTCATTGGATTTACTTTTGATATGACTATAACGGAAATTTTGGTTTATTCTCGTCATATTAAAAATTTTATACAAGATCATAAATGTGTCGAAAATTCACAATGACGGTATGAGATGGAATAAATTTGAGGAGGAAAAAATTATGAATGTTTGGTTAGGGGACATTTTTCCTCTTACATGGCTGAGAAAAACGCTCATAAGTTACCCACCTTATGGGCGTTTTCCCCGGCCACGCAAGTGCTCACCCGCCTATGTTCATTTTACTCTTTTGAAAAAATTATTTCAGTTAGTATATGATCCTATATTAAATCTACCACATAATATATCATATTAGTAATTTTAAAACTTGCAATGATAAATATTTAGTCTAATTATCATGATTTAAGTTTTTCTCCTAAAAAAATACAATTCTAATGAATTTTAGTCATCAATCTAAATATACACCGATATTTAGGCAATGCGATCAGTGGCAGAAGTTATAGAAACTAAAAGGCATTATAAAAACTAAAAATTGGATTTCTTCCAACCTTATTTCAAAAACTACTGTGGATTTATAGCAATCCCATAATTTGTATCTTAAAGATGTTAATGGTCAACCGGCTTCTTGTTACTCTTTTTGAAGTTCCTGGATCATCTGGAGATCTAAAATCAGATGGATGTGAAATGGTGAAGATGATTTGGAGTTTTTGTACAAAAAAAAAAATAAAAGCTATGAATAACTGTAATAAAATTAGTGAGAATACCACATATTCTGGTTCTTACTATACTCACCAGAACATCTCTTTGTCTGTCATTAACCATTTTAAAAGGATCTTCAACACTCATCACAACAATTCTTTGAAGAGCTCTTCGATCCCTATTAGCAAATGTGTACATATTCATCTCAGATCTTCTTTAATTGTTCTTATCACTAATGAGATAATTAAAGATGTGGTCATCTCTGCTCCTCCCTCCTCTATTCCTGGGCTTGATGGTTTTACATTTGATTTTTATAAGAAAATCCAAGATATTATTGGAGGGCATGTGTGCACTACTGTCAAAACCTTCTTTTTAACCAACAACTTGCCCATAAGTGTTAAAACTAGTGCTATAGCTCTTATTCCTAAAACTTCTCACGCTAGTATCATTGGTGATTATAGGCCAATCTCCATTTGTAATATTTTTTATAAGATTATTGCTAAGATTTTGGCAACTATAATGAAGCCTATTATGCCTCATATTATTAATAAAAGCTAGGATGATTTCATTCAAGTTAGAATTTCTATTGATAATATTTTGTTGTCCTATGAATTGTTGAGAGATTTTAACAATAATTCTCACTTGAAACTTTTTTTGTGGTAAGATTAACATTTTCAAAGTCTCTTATATAATTTCTAGAGAAGTCTTACTCGACCGTTTAAATCAAAAAAGATTTTCCCTCCAACTTTATCTTTTGGATTAGAAGCTGTATTGGTAATTTTTCTTTTTTATTTGCATTAATAATGCTCTTGAGAGTTTTTTTTAGTTATTCTTCTAGCTTAAGACATGGTTGTCCTTTATCTCCTTATATGTTTTGTATTTTCATGGATGCTTTATCTAATTTGTTGGATGAGCCTACCTCTATTTGTGCCTTTGATGGTCTTAATTTTGAGGGCAAAAATATTACTCACATGCTTTATACTAATGACCTTCTTGTTTTGGTAAAATTAATAATAGGAATGCTTTGAATTTGCAAAAAATTCTAAATGCTTTTGCTAATATTTTTGGTCTACATGTTAACAATGATAAGAGCTCTATTATTTTTTCCAATGGTTCTACCTAAGCAACTAACATTTGTAATATTCTCAATATTGCTTGCTCTAGCTTTCAGCTCAAGTTTCTTGGCCTTCATATATCCTCTAAAAGACTTTTTTATGCTGATTTGCAGCCTCTCTTACAAAAAATTGTTGGTCTTTTAGATAGTTGGAATGTTAGGTCTTTATCTTTCGCTGGTGATATCCAATTTCTTAAAGTTTACTATATGCAACACTTTAGCTTTTTAGATAAGGGGAGCTATTTTTCCTAAGGCTTGTTGTAAATGTATTGACAAGGTTTGTTCTTGATTCCTTTGTCACGGGGATATTAACACTAAAAGAATTCACGCTAATTTTTGAAAATCTACTTGACAGCATAAGAATAAGGGTGGCCTTGGTATCCCTAGTATACAAGCTTTGTATTATGGGTATACTTATTCTAACATTTGACATATTTATAATGGTGAAAGTTGCTTGCTAATTAGTATAAAGATGAATACACCTCTATTTGGAAGCCTTGCCCAAAGCCTCTAAATATTGAAAGTTTATTTGCTATATAACCATCAAAATCAGGAATTATATTTCACTAAATATCCACACAAACAACAAGCTCTCTCTTATATGGGAACTATGGTGCAATAAAAAAGCTTTATATGAGATCTTAAAATCAACTGTGTTAAGGGATTTCCAAAATATGCAGATTTGCAATATTACTTCTTCTGGTTGGAACTTTCCTTCCAATTTATCTATTGTGATTAATTTTGCTATTGCTAATATTGGCTTTGGTTCTGATTTTATTCCTTCTATTTTTTGGGATGGTATTGATAGTATTTTATTTAAAAACTTTTCAGCTCATTATTATGACAACTATATCACTGTACCTTAGTTTAAATTTATATGGCATAAGAATTCTGCACTCATATTCTTTTATTTTGCTTGGATGGCAATTTTGGAAGGTCTTAAAACTATTAATATTCTTATTAAACACAATATTCAAGTATCATCTTCTTGCATCCTTTGCAATCATGCTAATGAAAGTCACAATCGCATATTCTTTGAGTGTGACTTCTCTTTTACTACAATTTATACTTTAATTCCTCAAATGTTCTCCATTCTATTTAGGCTTACTTTGTTGTAATTTTTTACTATATTTTGGATATGTCTAATACCTCTACTTTAATCAAAAGACATTTTTATTTTATTTCTTGCTGCTCCATTTATTTCATATGAAGAGAGAGAGAGAGAGAATGATAGAAAATTCCAAAATATTATATGTAATTGCTCTACTATTTGCTTTAAAATTAAAGAATCTATGATATCAATAAAGTGGGCTCCTGGAAAAATGCACTAGAGATTATGCATATGGTTATTTTTTTATATTTGTTGAATTTATGTATTGGTTGGGTTGTTTTTTTGGAATATGTTTGCTGGTTGTTATTTTTTTTAGATTAGTTCGACTGCTGTTTTTCTATCTTCCCCTATTTTGCACACTAGCTAGTTATTATTCTTAATGAGAAAGATACTTTTTTTGGACGATGATATATATCGTTCGTGCTCCAGGCAATCCTTGCAGAAAGTCAATATTGCAATTAGTTTACTTATTCTAAGATGGCTCATGTGATGTCCAAGAATCTAAATTAGAAGAATTAATCTTTTAATATTTTAATAAATAACAATTAGAGCTATATAATATCATCTATCAATAATAAACAACAAAACTAGATTCTATAATTCATTTTCCTAAAAGTCATATACACTACTTAGGATCTACACAATCATATAATAACTATTTTATCCTGAGTATAAAAGAATAACTAAAATAAAAAGAAATAGAACTTGAAGAATCCTGACTAACCTCACACTCCTACTCCCCTACCCTGACCTGAAATCCTATAATCATATATAATGAGCTAAAAAGCCCAGCAGGTGATCAAAAGCTATAACTGAATTCGAAGCATGACAAAATAGTAAAATGCATGTTAACAGTCAAATCATAGCAATTATATTCATATGATTATTGAATCAATATAGAGATAGTAAAAATTCAAATACAATAATAATAAAATCTACAAATAGTAAAATACTATGGGACGAAATCCAGTAAAATAGTAAATAAGTATGAGTGTCAAATCTATAAAGTAATCGTTGTATCCGTAATACCAATCAGTATAAAAATCAGATAAAGCATCGAATCAAAATATCAGAAAAGATTGTTAAAATTAAATAAATATAATAAAATCATATATGAATATATACATGCTATTGAGGTATTCTATATTAAGTGTTCAGAATATCACATGCTTAGTATCAATATAGTGAATCAATAATATCAAATAGTATCGATATATAAATTGATAACGATAACAATCTAGTGGCATGAGCAATAGAATAATACAATAACAATAAATTCGTGCAGTAACTCTAACAACCCAAACTCTTAACGATCAAGATATTATCTGCTTTGGCCTAAGAGCCTCACAATTTTATCTTGTGGGTGTAACTTCCCAGTAGGTCACCCATCCCAAAATTGCTCCAGGATAAGCACGCTTAACTGCAGAGTTTCTTATAGAAATTTCAGCCATTACATCAAAAGGCGTCTCGATATTTAAGAGTTTAGATTTCTTTACATAATGGGTTTCATAATCTCCTCCACTTAAATAACTAACGTCCTCGTCAGAATTTTTATCCCAAAATCATCCACTAGGTAGATAAGATTCTAGAGGTGGCCCCTACAAGTTCAAGTGGTGGCTCCCATCATGTAGCACTTTGTCACATAGAGGGTTCAAGAGGTGGCTTCCACGATATAGCACTTTGTCTTGTATGACATTTAGTTCCCATCTTTCAGCTGGTGTATTGTTCTGATACCATTTATGACAGCCCAAACTCTTAACAATTGAGATATTATCCACTTTGGCTTAAGAGCCTCGTAATTTTTTCATGTTGGTGTAACTTCCCAGTAGGTCATCCATCCCAGAATTACTTCGGGATAAGCAAGCTTAATTACAGAGTTTCTTATAAAAATTTTAGCCATTACACCAAAAGGCGCCTCAATGTTTAAGAGTTTAGATTATTTTAAAGGATTTCATAATCTCCCTCACTTAAGTAACTGACACCCTCGTCAAAATCTTTATCCTATAATCATCCACCAGACAGATAGAATTCTAGAGGGCCCTACAAGTTCAAGTGATGGCTTCCGTCATTTAACACTTTGTCTCATACAAGGTTCAAGAGGTGGCTCTCACGGTGTAGTACTTATCTTGTATGATACTTAATTCCCATCTTCCGTATAGTGTATTGCTCTGATACCATTTGTGACAGTCCAAACTCTTAACTATCGAGATATTATCCACTTTGGCCCAAGAGCCTCACAATTTTTCCCTGTTGGTGTAACTTTGCAGTATGTCACCCATCCTAGAATTATTTCAGGATGAGCACGCTTAATTGTTGAGTTTCTTACGAAAATTTCAGCCATTACACCAAAAGGCGCTTCGATATTTAAGAGTTTAGATTCTTTTACTTAAGGGGTTTCACAGTAACAAAAATTCATATAATAATAAAAATAATGCCTCAAGAACATGTATTTCAGTAGTCAAACTAAACAAGTAAGAAGTCCTGACTATCACGATATTTTTCATTATTGTATTAGTATCAATAAACCGTTAGCTCAGTAAATAGGGTCGTCACTCTTTGTCCATTGACATAGTAATCATCTCCTTATAACTCTCAATCAGTATCACATGAATCAGTAGAGGATAACATCAACCCACAGTATTTAAAGGAAAGCCCGTCGACCCATCATCCTGTATAGGCCAATCAGTCTTCAATCAACTAGTCAACCAGTCTTTATTTATCTTTTACACATATTATTATCACAGTCCTATAACAACAATCTTAATCAAATATCCTTATTCTTAGTATAAAATTCATAAAAACTCTTTTAGGTCTTCAAAAATTATAGAAAAATATTTATAAAATAAATCATTTTATTTAAAAAATACCGGTGAAATTGGTTAGCAAAATGGACACCTGACGGTCCCAAAATTCTCACTTGTACCGACAGGTGTGAATTTCTTAAAAACTTTCATCAACGCCCAAAATTTACAAAAAATTTTTTGCAAGTAAAATTTTACAATATCAATACTATAGCGAAGACAGTTTACTATTTAGAGTTATAATGACTCCAAAAAAATTTACCTGAATCAAGATAAGAATTTTTTCGACCCGTGTGACAACCAGAGGACATTTTGAAATGTCTGATCATGTAATTCTCGAGTTTATATTTTTGGAGGCATTCTAAGTTCAGGATTAAAATTGTCGCTCAGATGCCCTTTTTTGTACGTTTATTATTATCTATTTTATTTTTGTGTTTAGGAGTTTCTTCTCCTATTTTACTGTTTTCGCTTCTCCATTTTTTAGCGCTATTTTTATTTTTAGATTATAATTTTTTTTATATAGTGAATGAAGTGCTACGCCGTTAATATTCCAAAAATAATAATAATAGTAAGTGGCAGAATTTCATTGTTCAGTCAACTGCCATTTAGAAAAAGGAAAGGAGAGGGGGTGACAAATACCTCGGCAACGTGGCCTTTCTAAATTTTGCAACCCTGAATGAGGCGCCGGATTCCGCGAACCGCCATGTGGCGATGGGCCTTCTCACCGGCAACCACCGGTTTCCCACATTGACGACGAACCGGTGAAGGAAGTATGTCAAGGTCTCTTCTTTCGGCATTATTCCTACGGACACGCCATTCGTGTTATCAGTTAATTATTTCATTAACAAAGGACGGCTGATGGAGGCAGCAATCCAATGTATTAAATAAAAGGAAAGATGGAAAAAGGTTGCGCCTTTATTAGCGGGTTGAGCTTTCTCTGGTTTGGAGCTGAAGAGAAAGCTGCTGTTGTCGCCACCGCGAGCGATTTGCAGACCAAAGGTGCGGCCTTTTGAGTTCTACTGAGTAGCCGCCGACGTCGCCGCCATGACGTCTGGGTTCCCAGGGCCAGGGCGTGACGATCCCCGGGGAGCTTTAAGGTTCGGGGTCGAATCCACCGGCGGGCTCTTCAAGAGGTCACTGATGACGGAGCAGGAGGCGCAAAACGCTGTCTTTGTTCGGTCAGTAAAGCAAAAGAATCATCTTGAGCTGCCGATTTCTGCTCTTTCACCAACTTCTTCGATTCAATCATCTTTGTCGTCCGCCTCTATTCCGCTTCGAGGGCAGGGAAATTTAAAGTTCACATCTTGGTCGTTGCCGGCGCCAACCTCGGTGGAGCCGGAGAAGAAATCTACGATCACGAATCGACTTCTGCAACTTGAAAGGCAGCTCCTTGACGACGAGGATGACGAGTTGAGCGTCTCTGATGGCTCTGCGGTTACGAATAGCGAGTGGAATGAAACGATGCAGAAGCTCATCTTCCCGCAAAAGCCTCTGTCTAATTCTCCAACCTCCTCGTCTTCTTCGTCTTCGTCCTCTTCGATCACTTCCTCAAGACAGATGCTCCTCGACACAGCCACGGCTATTTCAGCAGGGAATCTAGACACCGCCGCGGCAAATCTAGCTCTCTTGAAGGGTGCGGCGAACAAACTCGGAAATCCAGAACAGAGGCTCACGGCCATGATGGTGACCGCTCTCGCTTTGCGCATCAACCCCCGAGGTCCGGCGACTATCGCCGTAACATCAGATATATTCACACCTGAGCACCTGACCTCTTCCCAAATGCTCTACGAAGCCGCTCCTTGTTTCAAGCTAGCGCTCATGACGGCGAATCTAGCCATTATCGAAGCAACGAAAGACCATCCCAAGATCCACATCATCGATTTCGACGTCGGCCAAGGCTTGCAGTTGGCTTCCCTCCTCCACTCCCTCGCAGAACGCCACCGCCATATCTCCGTTAAAATCACAGCTTTTTGCGACCCAACCCTCCCCTTCAACTCCCTCGCCGGCAATCTGAACCTCGTCGGCGACCGGCTGGCGAAGCTCGCGGAGGGTTTAGGTATCGGGCTCCGGTTCAGCACCGTGAACCGCAGAACTACTGAACTCGACCGCGCTGCGTTGGACTGCGGAACGGAGGAAGCCCTGGTGGTCAACTTCGCCTTTCTTCTCTCCCGCATCGCCGACGAGAGCGTATCGCCGGCGAACCCTCGTGACGAGCTTCTCCGGCGAGTGAAGGCTCTCGGACCAAAGGTGGTCACTTTAGTCGAGCAAGAAATGAACGGCAACACGGCGCCGTTCGCCACTAGATTCGCGGAGGCCTGCGCGCATTACGGAGCGTTGTTGGAGTCGATGGAGGCGATCATCGTGGGCCGGGAGAGTAACGAGCGCGCCCGGGTGGAGGCCTGCCTGGCCCGGAAGGCTTGTAACTCGGTGGCCCGGGAAGGAGCGGACCGGGTTGAGCGATGCGAAGTGTACGGCAAATGGAAGGCACGATTAGGAATGGCGGGGTTCAAACCGGTTCAGCTTGGGCCGGGGGTGGTGGAGACCGTTAAGCGCCGGCTCGCTTCGCTCGGTAATAACCCCGGGTTTATGGTAAAGGAGGAGGATGGGCGGGTCGCCTGCGGTTGGATGGGCCGAGTTATCAATGTCGCCTCTGCCTGGCATTGAAGCTGGAGAACGCTTTACTACTACTATCTTTACCCACTTCGTTGTCATTTTCTTTTTGTTCTATTACACTTTTTTTTTCTTCTATTTTTTGAGAGTCATTATTAGAAGAAAAAATTATGGCAGCATAAATTGATATAATTTTAATTAGAAAGTGTTTTAAAATTATTAAATTTATTTTGATATTACTATTTTATATAATTTATACTATATTTTTATCAAAATAAATTTAACAAAATAAAATCATTATCCAAAAAAGTATAGAAACTTTGAATGGCATTCTCCAAGGTTGAGTAGTATACAACTGGGAATGAATTTCTTTTTAGCAAGATTCAAAAGAATAAGTTGGAAGAACAAATCTGACTTCTAGAGGAGGAGAAAATATTGAAAACTTAAACTTTAATATTCCACTCCTAGGGTCTCAAAATAGGTGATATGCTATCCCTTGATATGTTGCACATATATACATTCTTCAATTCAAAAGGCAATATGTTATAGTAATAAAGTCCTTAGCCGATGATGAATGCAATCTTTTTGTAATATGTAAGGTGTATTTTGTTCCAGAAGTATCTAGAAAAAGCATCAAGGAAGCTCATTAATAGATAGCCAACTACAAAGTCTACTAGTGTATCGATGTGTGCGAGTGGGAAGTTGTCTTTTGGATAGGCCGAGTTGAAATTGGTGAACTCAACATACATGTGCCATTTGGCATTGAACTTTTGGACCATCACTATATTGAAAATCCACTCCAGATACTAGACCTATCTAATAAAATCAGCCCCAAGAGCTTGTTAACTTCATAACGAATTGTTTCAACAAAAACTATTGTATTATTCTTGATGTTTGTCTCGTCTTCCTATAAACATTGGGTTGGCAACATGCAATATTGATATCAACACTTGCCATCTTGCCAAGTGACTAGAAAAAAGCATCAATGTCCTCCCTGAGAGCCATTATTAAGTTGTCACTTTTCTCTTCATCAAAGCATGTGCTTATACAAAAGCTACTACACTATTTTCCCTAAGAGATAGATACTTCTTTAATGACTTCTGAAGTCTCTAATCCAATCCAAGCCCCTCTATACATCAAGTTGGAGAATTTCATTCTTCATAATTCCCACCATTTTCAAGCAGCATGCCCTTGACTAGAACAAGTTGCCTTTAATCATCACTATGAGATCACCTATTAGAAACTTCACAGTGATAATATATATGGAG
The DNA here is from genome assembly GCA_019925795.1 of Dendrobium chrysotoxum. Classification (NCBI taxonomy): domain Eukaryota; kingdom Viridiplantae; phylum Streptophyta; class Magnoliopsida; order Asparagales; family Orchidaceae; genus Dendrobium; species Dendrobium chrysotoxum. The sequence continues at coordinate 90,384,398 of CM034302.1, read as the reverse complement.
ACAACTACTTTGAAGGTGTTGAATGGTGGTCAATTGAATATGACATTATAGGTGGTCAATGCCTTGCCTATAATGAAGTAGGCAATTATAGTAAACTAGCTTTCTCATTCTTCTCAAGTGTTTGACAAAGTAATCACTAGTTCAGTCTCCCTTTGTGCCGTAAGAAAGTCAAAGAAGGATTGGAAGTCAATGTTAGGAGAGAATGGCCTATGTTCATCATTTTATTAACACTCTTAAAAATTATGTTAACTTAGCTCCTATTGTTTATCAGGATGTTTTTTCTTTGGTAATTGGTGATTAGAGCTATGATGATTATGTCATCACTAAATGAATTATTATTTATTGACCAATCTGTTTTCATAAGACAATGGGTAATTCAAGGATTGGCACCCTTGACACTCATCGAGTTCAACTCTCTTGATCGAAGTCGTTTCAAGATAGCCTAACGAGAAGCTTATGCTCCAACTCCTTCATGAATCATTAAGACCACCCCAGCAATGCGAATGATCTAAACGAGGATTGGTTCATTTTTGAGGTTCCTCAATCAGCGCCTTTCATTGTCTATGACATAGATTTATAAGAATTAACTTCTTTAATATACCTACTTTGATCATGTTCTCTACTAAGCTCCTACGATGTCACTCATCTTCTATGTCATGCATATGATCTTGGTAGTATGTGTGTTATTTCAATTTATCATAAGATGTCCTCTAACTCTCATAAGTAGTAGTTTATTAAAGCACTCCTTATTTTGAATGGATTTGACAAATTCCAACATAGAGACTCTAAAACGAGTCATATTTAAGAGCTAATGGATTTGAGGTGGTGGTGACATCTCCCTTTGGCAAGCACCTCCTCGTGCTTCTCCCCTCACTTACCCATCATAAGGATGAGGTCTCTTGTACAGCCAATCCCTTCTTCTATCAAGGTACCTTTCTACCACCTCCTAACCCCTTTGACGACTTCGTTAGTTCCTGGGAAACTGCTTAAGTTTGCCACTTGATTAAACTTCTCTAGTCTTCTTACTATAATGAGTTCATTCCAAAGTTATATTTGTCCACATTAAAATAATTATTGGCGTGTTCAAGTAACTCAACTATAATTATTTGCTAATATAGGTCAAGTGTATGGTAAAAAAGTCCTTCATGAAGATCTTGGGTTAAGTTGATTTAAGCTACTATTAACTCTAAATCTTTCAACTTTGGCATTTTTTTAGAACCATATAATAAACTCTACAAAGATTCATCTAATTCCAGCCTCATTTGTAATAGAACTTGTGAATTATCTAGCAATCGTTATTTGATGGCAAATTGAGTGATGAATATTCTCTTAAGCTAAATGAATGAGGTGATGAATCAAAGTGAAAGGCATGAGAACCATTTCAAAAGTTCTTCTTTGAAGGTTGTAAAGAACATCTTGCACTTCATATCATCATCAACATTAAGCAATATATGATATAGTAGTTTCAAAATAGGAGATATGATCCATAGGATTTATCCTCCTATTATACAAATCCAAACGGGGGATCTTGAACTTCACCTATATCCTTGGAGAATGTATTGGGCAGGTGCGGCATTCTCTTCTAAGCCTGCCATTCTTCTTTATGATGAGATGAAATTGCTTCTTCACTACATGGGTGGTAGGTTTCATTAACATTTGGTTTGGAAAGTAACGTCCTCATTCTAGATAGCCTCCTTCTTCTTTCTAAAAAAAATTAAATAACTATGTTGGTAACTCAATATGAGGAGTAGCCCTCAATATTCCCTCTGATGCATTGTGGATCATTCAAGTATTCTTTTCTTTGAACTTTGCAAGCTGCCTTGTAGTGAAAAACTCTCACTAATTCTCCATGTTTAAAAATCCTTCTCAATTATGCAACCCTACTTTGCATAATGCTCCTCTGCTAATTTGTGGCACCCTCAATGCTTATTTTAATTTATTATTAATTTAATAAGTTAGTTTAATTAATTATTAATTAAATAACTTATTTTAATTTAATAACTTGATTTAATTTTAATTAATTATTAACTTAAATATTTTATTTTAATTTATTTTTAAATAATTAAAATAAGTTGTTAATTTATTTTTGATTTAATAACTTGTTTTAATTAATTATTACTTTTAATAACTTATTTTAATTATTTACTCATTTTAATATTTTATTTAATTTTTTTTTTCTGCATTATTATATTTAAATATAAAAGAGTTTGCTTTATTTCACATTTTCTTCCATAACAAAGTGGTTGAATACTTGAAATCCCACGGACATGTGCTAAGTTCGAATCCTGCGGGCAACGAGGTCGAGCAAGCGGTCGGTGAGCGCGGGCGAGCGCGGGAAGGTGACCGGGCAGTGCGGAGGTAGTTGGGCAGTACAGGGCGGGCGAGGGCAACGCAGGGTGAGCGAGACCGGGCAGCGCGGGAAGGTGGGCTCGGGCAGCGCGGGAAGGAGTCTGGGCAGCCTGGGAAGGCGGGCACTGGAAGGCAGCAACTGTTAAGCTTCGATGGGCTTTTTCCGGCATTTTTTTTCACGGAAAATTTTTTCAACGCTCGTTTTACTTGGGAAAAACGTTTTGCCGGAAATCCGGAAACTTAACAATTTTCCGCTAGTAATACGTGATTTTCCTGTTGTGTCTCATTTGATTTTAATTTCATCGTATTGATATTATAATCGATTTTCAATGTTAAAGTACTCGCGAGTCCTACCTTTTTAAGATCATAAATAACTATTATTTTCTGGAATTAATGAATGATTTCAAGAATATTCTATTTTATGCTATGTCGATTTAAATCAAATCATAATTTAATTCTTAATGATTATAAAGCCACTGCGAACATATATATATCTATAGCGATCAAAGAAGTATTTTTGTATGCAGCTCATCTTGATTTATTGGTTGAGAAGTATTTTGACTACTAATCAAGAGATCTTGAATTTGAAGCTTGCGATATGATGTGTGTATGAATTTGCTTTAATGCTCAAATATCTCTCAAAAAAAAAAACTTATGTCTTGTCACATTGATGTTGGGATTTGTTGACCTCATTTTTATATGAGGTCATTAGAGCCTAATCCGGACTTCGAATCAATCCTGAACCTAAGTCAATCCAAACCTTGATTCAGTTCAGACCTCAATCAAAACCCAGACTTCAGCCAAGTCCAGGATTCAAACTCTTGTTCAAATCTTGATCCTGCCTTTGATCTAGTTCAAGTCATTTCCAAACACTTATGATCACTCCAAGTGATCATGAATGATTGAGATGATTCAAATCCAGATATTTAAACCCAAAATCTATGTCAAATCCGGATTTCCAAATCCAGAATTCAAGGCCAAAGACCTGAGTCCTAAAAGCCTTTTTCAGGGAATTTTCAAACATTTCAAACCCCAGTCAAATGACCTCCGATTCATGATCTGTCAGTTGCATACTGATTTGATACGTCTCTAGAGGCAAACCTCCAAGTTTGAGCCCATTTTGGAGTCTCTAACCCCAGAAACTAAATTTAAATCCAAAGGCTGTAAAACCTTCAAATATTTACGGCCTGTGCCACTGGACCCATTATTTTGGGAAATTTGACCTTGGAATTTCCCCCAAACCCCCTAATCACCTCCAGACCATTGATATTGATGTGTTTAACATTAATCTACATCTTTTTGGACCCACCTCGACCCAGGATTCATCCGGGGTCAAAATGACCAAAATACCCTTTAAAGGGGTTTTTGGACTTTTGACCAAAATTTAACATCGTTCAACATTTTTAACTTTTGAAACCCCTTCCAATGAATGTTTTATGATATTTGAGACCCATTGAAATCAAACCCACTCCTTGGTTTGACCTGTTTGACCAAGTCAACTATGGTTGACCAAATCCTCCTTTAAGCCAACTATTGTTATTTTCAACATTTGAATCCATCTCAAACCAATTTAATGCTTCAAAAACACTTGTTTGGACACTCATGACATGTCCAAAGATTTCCAAGTCAATCCCCCCTTGGGTTGACTTGGTCAACCCATTTGGAGAGGTCAAAACCCTCTCCAATTTTATGTATTCACTCAAAGTTTCAACACCATGGCCCCATGTCCCTTAATATTGACTCTTACAGCACATTTGACTCCTCCCTTGCACATCCTAGTCATCATTGACTAGTCAACAAGTCAATGGGTCAAGTTATGTTGAAATGAGGCAAAATCATGGGCTTTTGACCATGCCACATGGGCAAGCCCTTCCCCTCTCCCAAAACCTGCTCCCACCTGCTCAAAAGAGGTTAATTCCCCCTCCTAATTGACTTCTAATCCAGCCCCATTAACCAAGCCATGCCTTGGTTTAGCCAAATGGAGGAAAAGAGAGGTGGTCCCCCCCCCTCTTGGCTCAAGGCAATCCCTCTCAACCTCAGCCCTTTCTCCTGGTTTTGAGCTGCCCATGGGACACTTGGCAACCATCTAAAGCACCTTTGATTAAATCCTAGCCATCCAATTCAAAAGCAATGGGTTAAGTGTAGGGATTTTGACCTAAGTGGGCATCTTGCTCATTTTCACCCTAAGTCCCAAACTCCAGCATCCCCAAGACTCTCCAGCAGCTCCCCACACTCTCCAGCACCTCCCAAGGCCATTCCAAGCCTTCCCCCACCATTTCCACCATTAAAACCTCCATTTTAGTGGAAAAGGAGAGAGAAAAGAGAGAAATACCTTCTCTCTTCGATATCTTCAAATCCAGCCGTCAAAATCCGTTGGGGTCTTCTGCAAACTTGAGCGTGGACAAACTACAAGTTCAGAGAGCCCAAGAACACAAGAATCCATCGGGTAGATTGTAAGATATCTCAACTTTTAGGTAGAATTTCAATTTGAAACTGTACAAATTTTACAATGCATGGAGCCTCCAAACTCCAGGCATTGCAAGATCATGTTGCCCTCTAGCTACAGTTCAAATTTCGTCGAATTTCGTTCAGTATTTTGCAAGTTATGGGCGTTTAAAAATTTCCAACTCTGGTTCAACCAGAGCCGTCCGATCGCGCCTTCAGGCGCGATCGGACGGCCCAGAATCGGCCACGCCAGCCGACCCAGAATGCGCGACGGGGCTGGGGTTCGAACGCGCGCCGGTTCAAACTGCGGCAGCCTACGTGGCGCAATCCTGGCCGTTGGCTTGTTCCGCGGTCGGATCAGCGGTCCTGATGGACCGCTGACTCATTTAAGTGGCGGGTCCCCATCTGCCACGTGTCGCAACCTGACGCGCCGCCGCCGTTTCGGCGCCAATCATTGGCAATGATTGGCGCCGGCGGCGGATTTGACCATTAATGGTCTTAAAAATTTAGAAAAATGCCCAGAAACTTCCAAAATTCACAGAAAATTCATTTTTTCACCAAAATTGACGTTCTTGGGCTTGTTGGAAAGGTAATTAAGTGTAGAATTTATTAAAATTAAATTTGAGTTGTTTTGATCTCTGGATTGAGAGAAAACTGCAGTTGTTTGATTATTATTTTTCTCAATTTTCTTGCAATCCAGGGGTCAAATGGATCCCAAATTTTGGTGGAATGTTTTTAAGCATCTTAGGCATGTTCCATAATTTTTTTAGGGTCAGATGCTTAATAGTTTTCTGTGATGTGAATTTTTAAGGTTATGGGTCCAATTTGGACCCAAAACTTTGAAAATTCATAACTCCCTTCCTGTGTAGAATTAGGCTGCATGTTTTGTGCTGTGTGTGTGCATTTGGGTCAGGGTTAGTCACACCAAATTTCAAGCCCATTTGAACAATAGAAACACCTAGGGAAAATATTTAGGGAAAAGTCTAGAAAACTTAGAAATTGCCTAGAGGATTGTACACACACCCAATAGGGGTGAAATTTGAACATAGTAAACTTAGTGATATAAAGAGCCTTAGGTCCAAATTTCACTGAATTTGGAGATCATTAGGTCAGAAAATTAATTACCCAAAGTTTCAGCCTATTTAAGGACCCAGAAAATTCAAAAAAATGCAATAAATCCAAATTAACTCCAAAAATTACAAATAATACCTCAAATTGACCAGAACTTAGTCCTCTACCTAGGAAAAATAAAAGCCCCTTGACTGGATTCCTAATTTAACTTTAATTTGACTTTTAATGAAAATCAATAATTAATTATATTAATTAATTAAAAATTATTAAAAATCCAAAATAATTTCCAAACACTTGGAAACACTCCCATGGGTCATTCCTGACCTTTGGGATTGATTCCATGCAGTTTGGGATAAGTTTGGATCAAAATGATCAAAACCTTCCTAATTAAGCAATTTTAAAAATTCAATAATTAAGGAAACTTTGAAAATGCATAACTAATTACAGAAAAATCCAAATTGAGCAAACTTAGTGTCAATCAACTCCAATTAAGGTCTAGTATTTTCTAAAAATGTCAAATCTCCAAAATCTGGTCAAAGTCAAAAAGTCAACTTTTCAGTCAACCGTAGTTCAAAACTAGGCTCGAACTTCGAAAAATCATAACTTTTCATAGAAAACTCCAAATTGAGCATACTAATAGTCTAACAACTCATCATAAGGTCTAATATTTATTAAAAATCTGAAACTTACAAAATTTAATTTTAATTTAAAAAGTCAACTTTGGACCCCTTAATTAACTAATTAAAATAATCCATAAAATTCTAAAATTCAATAAATCATTCAAGATTCCAGAAAACATCAACATTATTTTAAAATCAGCAACCAATCAGTTTAATTAAAAATTAATTAATCTTTAAACTTTAATTAAACTCAAATCACTTAATTATATCGGGTACCACTGGGTAACCCAGGCCTACGAGGCTATTAAATTAGCCCCAAGGAAGGTGAAATAAACTTCATGGCCTCGGTGTGCAACAAAGGTGGTATTCAACAAACAATTAAAATCAATTTTAAAATCAAATTTAAACCATTAAGATTTAAACTTCAATTAAAATCTCCCTTAGCCTTTTAACCAATCAGAACATTCAACAACTTCAACAAATTACCCAGCTTAGGATCTACCCCAGCTACACGACCTACTACACACACTTTAGATGGTTTGCTAGGACAACCGACTCTAGATCTAGGCTAGGCCGGTGTTTACTTTTCTGCTGTGTGCCGGGTTTTCTGAGTTTTCATTGCATGTTGTGATTGAAATTGATTGATGTGTTTATTTACTTTTACTGCACTCTGTGAATTGATGTGATGGGCGATTAGATTACCCTTAGGTTAGGAACGATCTGGATGCTCACTGGATTTTCTGCAGGTGGTCACGCTCGTGCAGGGCAATAAAGGGGGCTAAATAAATCATAAATATAAATGCTACAGGTGCTTCAACTGCTCAGCCCCCCCCCCCCCCAAATAAGAAGAGCGTGGCCAAGTGTGTTTATTTTTATATGCACATACATATAACTGCTTGGGATGTATTTTAATATTTAAATGTTTAGGATAACCTTGCAGGATCGAGTCTAGAATTTTTATTTTTACATTTATGTAATTCATTTGAGTATTGAGTTGTGAAAGTGGCATTTTGAGTCTGGGATACATAGATCCAAAGGTTGGATTCCAAAGAGGAAAGGATACCCCTTCGGGGGATAGTCCTTATCCATTTGGAACTCCAAATTTGGATCACTTCACTATCCAAAGTGGGAAGAGTAACCTCCCCCTCAAGGGAAGAGTTCTCTTTTCCATTTGGGTATCCAACCACGAAGAATCTAAGGAGCTCGAGGAAGAGAAAACCGAGAAGTTGAAGACATAGAGTATCCCACTCAAAGTCACTTGCGTCTGTATTAGGATTAGAATCCGGGTTGTTGTTAGTGGTGCCCGGCCACTTTTAATTTATGTAAATCTGGGTTGTAATAAGCAAGGCAATTCGCCTATGGACATTTACTTAATTAATTTGATTATTTAATATGTTGTGATTTAATTTGATTGCGTATAAGATTGCCTGTTTTTCCTAGTTCTTTGGCGCTTGCATGTCGTTTTTTTTGTTTTAGCCTGGACTTCGTTAGGCTCTTTAAGGACGAAAACTATTTCTACTTATAATTAATACTTAAAATTTTAAGATTTAAATAACATAGAAACTTAACGACCTAGGGAATAGCCGGAATCGTCCGGGGTCGCATGCATATTACTGCACTTCTCTCTCCTTGCTATAAGACACTTCCCCGCCCGTGGGTAGAGTCCAGATAATCCGACCTATGAGGATGAGGTGCTGGATCTGGGGAAGTCTAGTCTTTTCAAAAAAAAATTATTTTATAAGCCTTTTTAAAATTTCATGCATACCAGATTTGGATACTTTAACCAGCATGCATCGCATTAGAAACTTATTAAATTAAAATTTTAATTGCATTTTAGTCTAAGCATTCCACCCGACATAAGTCAAGGGGTCAATTAGGAACCTGCTCTAGATGTCGACCCCAACTTCTTAAACCAATCTTAAATAACGTCCCTGATCACTCTGCATCAAAAGACCGGACTCATGGTTTTGAAGCGTTTAGGTGGTTTAGCTGGCTCCCCAATCCAGGCCGGGGTAAGTCCAGATTTTGCACTGCATTAGTTAGGTTCGGACTACTGTGTTTCAGTGTCCAAATTTAGAGTTAGGATCCGGGGCTGATTTCTTTTTGAGTCATAAGACCCCAACCTCCGGGAATATGATCCCAAATTTTTAATAAAATGCTCAACTCAAATTAAATATTCTTTCAATCCAAAATTTAAAGCCCAACACTTAGCTTAGATCGGGGCACTTCTGAATTATTTCAGAATCCTAAAGTGTCCCCTACCCTTCCTCATTTGATTCCAAAATAAGTGTTCAATCTTGCTCCAATCCCTTTTCAAAATCCAAATTCACCTCTTTGGTATCACTCCTAGAAATCTCTAAACAAAATTTCTGCCATTATTTTAATCGAAAGTTTTCGTAGGGGACTCCGGTCTCCCACGATGTAATTAACTACGAGGGCTTGCGCTCGTAGGAGATTTAGAACTCACATCTAATTTTTCAAAACTAATTTTTAAAACTCGATTAGTTATCTTTGGGAAAAATCAAATCACTAATGATCGTTATCATTATGTTCGAACGATTATTAACAAATGATATCTTCTCCCTTCAAGGAGATATATCTTTTGTTAAAATGAATTCGAATATAAAATTAACGATCGCTCCTCTTGATTATTGTAGCTCGATATTTGACTGAACCTTATGTTGGCCCTTTAGGGGCCATATGAAGTTCTCTCTTGAATTTGGCTACGATATTCAAGATAGGATTCTTAATTCTAAATCTGAACCCCATCCTGAAATTTTATTTCCACCTCCCGAGGTGGTATAATATTTTTGATGGGATGTTTGATTTTAGAATTAAATTTTAATGTTAATTCAAAAATTCCCAAAGAAAACTAAATTTTTCAAAACCCGCTTTTCATACACAACAAAAAAAATGGCGACCACGGTGGGACATTATCTCTCTTTCCATCTTTAATAATGGCGAAATTTCGTTACATCGGTAGTTTTGACTACCCTTCTTCCGTTGGCTCCTTTATCCATTTCTCCCTTGGGTAAGATAGGCCAACACCTTCTTTAATTTAATTTCATGTCAAAAAGAGAGGTGAAACATTTGTTAAAGTTTTGATTCTGACCTTCTGCCCCCAAGTCAATTGGTGGAGCGATAGTGTCGGGTCTATCTCTTGAGAGCCTCACTCTCAAACTCTACGAATTTTGACTATTGAGTCTTCCATCAATATGTTGAGTTTTAAAGTAAAAAAATAGCTCTCTCAACTCTCAAAACTTTTCAATCTTCCAAATTTTTAGCTTTGACCCTCTACCCCCCAAGCAGATTGGTAATGTGGGGGAGTCAAGCAATCAAAGCCTTTTTGAATTTTCCTAATGATTTTGTGAGCTTCTAGGTTGAGTGAAAACTTGACTTGTTGAGTTTCAAAGTCTAAAGGAAATTCATCAATTCCTTAAAATTCTGTTACGCTCCTAAAATTCAATCTTAAATTAACACCGGCATATGCTACTTTATGACGCAATGTTGTAGTCTGGCATGTGTCGTGGGAATTTAAACCTTTTTTTTTGTCATAACAAATCCTTATATTTTATTATCATACATCGGGTTATAGGTCCTATAGCTCGATATGTGATATGAAATATAGATTTCGTTATGATTCTCTCTCAAAAAATTTTTTTCAATTTCGAGAAAATTCTAATTCTGATCCTTTTGCTTCAATTTCAGAAATTCAAACTCCACAACAATGGTTGGTAAGTTGATCTTTTCCTTCGACAAAGACCTTGTCTGTGAGCAGATTGACTTAGGAAGCAACATACTGTTTGGGGTAGGATTCAACACCCTTGAGCTGTCGATGGATGGACATAAGATACTTGATTTGGATGCTACTAAGAACAATCCCCCTGCAGTAGAGTTGATCATAGGGACAGGACCAGGTCCCCTTGTTTTCAGTGATGAGGAGAAAGAACCCAAGCTAACTGTTGAATCCCCCACTCCTGTCAAGTCTATTTTTGAGGAGGGATCGAGTTCAGGGATCCCATTTACTAGTAAGAATCAGAAAAAGAATTACCTGAGACGAGTAAGGAAGAAAATAGCCAAGTCAAGGAAGGCTGTGGGGGTCCAGACTTTGAGCCAAGTAGAGCCTGAGGCTGTCGAGGACCTGCCTATTCCTGCTTCCTCCCCACTCCTTAAAGGGAGTCGTTTTCACCCCCTTTCTGCTGCAGAAGGGGAAGAGAGGGCAGCCAGGATAGCTAGCTCCCCGCCATGCCCGGTCGACTACTCAACCAAGAGAACCCTTAAAGAAAAGCATCTCCAAAGAACGAGGACATTGAGAAATATAATCCACACTTGTGCTGCTCAATCAGGGCAAACAAAAGAGGAGTACATGAAACAATTGAAAGGAGTTATCTCCCACCGTTTCCAGAAAGAAATCTTAAAAGAAGAGGCATCTGAAGCTAAGAATTTGACTCCTCAACCCATTAGGGGGAACAAGAAGTTTATCCGACAGCCTGCTACATCAGTATTAGTTGATGGTTATCATTGGGTGCCACGCCCTCCATCCTCTAAAATGGAGGGTATTGTACTTACCGGGTCCGAGAAAGGTCGCCATCCTACCAATAGGCCGCCGGTCCCTTCCCCAAAGTTTAAGAAGTTGGCCTCAGTGATAGTCAAAACCAAACAAGACCCTGAAATTAACAGAATAATTCATGTCAACGGAAAGAGGCCTCAGTCTCCAGAAAAGAGATATACTCCTAAGAAGATCAGTAGAGTTGATGTTCCTCCTCCGTCAGCTAGATTACTCCAGTCCCCAGTCGAGTTACCACGATTTCCGACCAGTGCTACCCAGACCCCAGTTGGTTTGATTGCCAGTTCAGATATCTCAGTTGTGGATCCAGTTGATACCCTAGTTGATACCTCCAAGTTCCTACCTGTTACCCCTGAGCTCCCTACTCGGAGGTCTGAGGACTCTACCCTACCTGATGTAGGAACTTTCACCCTCCAAACTCCTACACCATCTATTGAGGTAGATGTCCCTCACCTGGTAGAGGATGCCACCCTTCTGACTACCGACTCTAATACAGTCGAAGGGGAAGAACCAGTTCAAGATGAAGATCATGCGATGATTGAGCAGTTAATAGCTGAACCTCCAACAGCAAATGAGCTTAAGTTACAGGCCATTATCTCTAGCCTACAGCAGGATGAGCTTTATGATATGGTAGAATACAAAGGTTACCTACCCATAGGCCCTGAGGAGATAGGAAGCCGGCCAGTCGATGAGGTGGTACAAGAAATTAAAGATATCTTGAAAAGAAAGGAACTTGACGAAGCATTTGACCCAGAATTGGATGATATGTTGATAGATGAGGATCTCCCTGTTAGTGATGTTTACATGGTTGAAACTAGAGGGTCCGTTAAAGAAACTGAACCAAGTAAGCGTCGGTCTGGCAAAGAGGAGGGTTCAGCAGCCATTGATTCAGATTCAGATGAGTCAGTGAGAGCTAGAGATGAACAACACATCAAGAACCTGGAAGCACAAGTGGCAGAAATGTTACTACAGGTTAAAGAAATGCAGCAACAGTTGGACAAGTCACATGAGACTTCCCTTGAGTTACAACAATCTGCTCGGGAAGCCACCGACAGAGCAAAAAGGGCAGAGGCCAGTTATAAAATCTCAGAGTCTGTGTCGGTGCTTCCGCCTGTCCAAAAGCCAGTATTACCAGATCTCCCAGTTCAGCCGACAGCCTCTTCAGTCCCTCTGATCATTCCTCCAGCACCAGCTCAAAAAGATATTAAGCAACTAATTGAGGATCAGGTAAGGGAGGCCTTAGCCCAATCGCAAGGAGCTACATCTATTCCAAAGGGTAGACCTTACCCTGAGGAATATGATTTGGTTCCTTACCCTAAGGGCTTCGTGCCACCATCTTTTAAAATCTTTACTGGAATTGAAAACCCGAGACAGCATCTGGCCCACTTTCGTGCAAGCTGTTGCAATGCCGGGGGGTCGGATGCTCTACTATTTCGCCAATTTGTTAGTAGTCTTTCCGGCATAGCTTTTGAATGGTACGCAGATTTGCCCAACGGTTCAGTAAGAACCTTTACTGAACTTGAAAATCTATTCTTAAAGAGATTTTCAGGAGCACAGCAGCGCACTACTGTGGGCGATCTGGTCGTTGAAAAACAAAAGCCGGGAGAGTCTCTGGTTGAGTACATCTTAAGGTGGCGAAACCTTTCGATGAAGTGTGAACCCCAGCTGCAAGAGCAACATGCAGTGGAAATTCTTTTGAAGAATATCCACGGCCCTGTTGCTTTTCTTCTGAAGGGTTTCACTATAAAAACTTTTGAAAAACTTCTAAACAAAGCTAGTAACCTACAGGAAGAGGCTCCTAGGATGCCATTCTTGAAGGATCTTTCTGGAGAAAAGAAGGTTGATAAGCCGATCAAATCATTTGAAAAGAGAGCTACAGTTTCAGCAGTTGATAAGGGGAAACAACCAGTTGTTAGCCAGCCTAGTGTTCCTTCACCACAGTTAGCTCAGAAACAACCTTTTCAAGTGACCTCACAACCTACAAGAGATTCCTCTTTCATTCCCTTCAAAGAAAGGTTGACAAAACCTTACCTATTCAAGAGGGAGGTGATAGGAAAAATCTTTAAGAGTCTCTCGAAGAAGTCAGATTTTCAATTGCCAGAAGCGAGGCGGCCAGATGACATAAAGAGAAAGGATGATCCAAACTACTGTCCTTACCACCGCATGGTCAGCCACTCCATCGAGGACTGCATTGTTTTCAAAGATTGGCTTGAAAGGAATATCAAACAAGGTAATATTGTGCTTCCAAAAGAGTATTTGGTCAATCCGGAACAAGGGTCCGTCAAGGTAATTTCAGGTAACAATTATAACCCTTCTCTTTCAATTGAAGATGGTTGGGATATTGCTTTATCCCGGGCACTTAAAAGGTCGATTAACAAGTCTTATCATCTTTCTCAACAGATGCCCACGACAGCCCAGGGCCCGATTTGGGAGGTTGACCTGGATGCTTCGCAGGAGGATGTTGAGCTACTTCCCTCTCCAGTAGTCATAGGAACTACTGTATTGAATGAAAAAGAAAAGAGAGATCTTATTGTAGAGAGGAAGTATATTGATGAGAGATGTATTCGAGCGGCTGATGGTGGCATTAAAGCCCCATCCCCACTCTTGTTATCTGACTTTTACTTTGCCCCATCAAAGGCAAAGGGTCGTAAGTCTAATAAAAAACATCCTTCTGCTTCAATTTTGATGATTAACCATGAGAGTGAAATGCAAATTGATAATTCTTCCAAAGAAATTCAAAATTCTATTGAGATCGATCCAAAGCCTCAAAAATTTGATCTTCCAGATTTAACTTCTACAGGGGATGTCGAGCTTGAGATCTTATCAGATAGCGACCTCCCTGAAATTAATTTCACTGGGAAACTTATCGTGATAGAACTTTTAGATTCTGACTCCTCTTCAGATAGCGACGATGTGCAGCCTATGGAGAGTGTAGACTCCCCCACAGTTTGTCCTCCCGATTCAATCATAGAGGTACAACTTCGTGGTGGCAAAGTCTTACCCCCTAGGCTTCCTCCTCAGGAAAAAGGCAAGCGAGTTGTCTCTAGCGATCCAATTCCAGATTCTCCTCATCATCCTGATTTTCCATTGATTCCACCGGGTTTTGAGTCTGTCGCTCCTAAGGTTGATTACAATGTCCTAGCCCATCTTAGGAAGTTGCCAGCCAAGTTGAGCATTTATGATGCCCTCATTTTGTCTAAGGAAATGAGAGAGTCTTTAATCAAGGCACTTCTCGACCCTGAGATTTGCCTTGCTCAACTGGCTTCAACCTCAAAAGATGAAGCCCTCTACTTCAAAGAAGTTCCAGGAGTAACATTCTCAGATGAAGACCTACTATTGGGAACTGCTGATCATAATCGTCCTCTCTACATTACCGTTGATGTAGGGAATTTTAAGTTATCAAGAGTCCTTGTTGATCCGGGTGCATCGGTCAACGTGATGAATGTGAAAACCCTCGCCTACCTTAGAGTTGATACCAGTAAACTCGCCACTGACAGGTTGGTGCTACGTGGGTTCAACGAGAAAGGTGAGAGGGCTTTGGGTTCGATTACCCTCTTGTTAGAGATAGGAGAATTGAAAGCCGAAGCAAAGTTTCATATTATCGATTCGGCAACGTCCTTTAATGCACTTCTAGGTAGGCCTTGGATTCATGAATACAGAATGGTTCCATCTACCCTACATCAATGCGTCAAGTACCAGCGAGATGGCATTGAACATGTAATTAGGGGTGATTTGCAACCATTCTCGATTCAAGAGATAGGGATCTACGAGGATGCTGCATATTTCATACCAAAAGGGTCCTCCCCTTATTCTAAAGTTGAGATCAAAATTGAGGAACACAAAAGTGAGCAAAGCTCCAATCAAAATCAAGAATCAAAAGAAAAAGAAAAAGAAAAGGAAAAGGAAAAAGATCAAAAGATACAGGAATCTGATAGTGAAAGCGAGCTCGACATCGTTGTCCTTAGGCCTCCGAACATGTTACCTCAAAGAGGTGGGAGGATGGCTCAAAGGGCACGGGGCCGAGGTCGTGTTTCACTCGAAAGAAGAACAACCCCGGTGTATGTTAATCCGGAGTCAAGCTCCGATGAAGAGCTGGAAAAACGGGGGATTGAAATTCCTTTTGATTATCAAAATAAAAATATTTCTCCAAAGTTTGATCTCACTTTAGATCAGGATAGTGACCCCGAGGTTGATGTCCCAAAGATTGAAAGTGACGAGCCTGAATTGACAATGTATGAAAAGCTTAGTAGGAGAATTGAGGCCCTATCCTTGACCCCGCTGTCGGCTGGCAGAGTTGCAGGGTTAGAGATTAAAGAGGCCCCTAACCTAAACGGTGAGATAAGGAAAGCCCGAAAATTCTTCCCTGGCTCCTCCTCCTCAAGGGATGAAGGTGATGTAACCCTCGAGGAGGCAGATTTCAATGAATTAATGGAATTACCTTTTGGCTACTTTCCTGTTTGTGTAAAGAACACTTTTTCTAAAGGTCCCGTACCGTATCGATGGACTAAGGGTCAAGCTAGATACCATGAAAATATTTGGAAAACAAAGATCAATAAAAATTCAACATGTGGTATTGGCTTTGGTACCGTTAGTTCGTTTGATGACGACGAATACTGCTTAATGATAACTTACCATCTTGAATCTCAAAATGTCCCTACTGAAGCCGTCAGTCCCCTTGACGGGCTTTGTCTGGAGACTTTAGACGATCCCAATGAGCCTCAAGTTCGGGATGCACCCCCTGAATTTGAGGAAGAGATTAAATCGACGGTCGACGAGCTAAAAGAAATCAACCTAGGAACTGACAACGACCCTCGCCCTACTTTTATAAGTGCTTTGCTAAGTGAGGATGAGTCTCAGGATCTGATACAACTCCTTTTTGAGTTTAGGGATTGCTTCGCCTGGACATACGATGAAATGCCGGGTTTGCCCGCCGAGGTAGCAGTTCATAAACTTGGAATTCGACACGATGCCATTCCTGTCAAGCAAGCCCCTAGACGCATGCGTTTAGAGATCGAGCAACAAGTCATTTCTGAGATTAAGAAACTGGCTGAGGCTGGCTTTATTCGAGAAGAACAATACCCTTCTTGGGTAGCTAGCGTCGTGCCGGTTCGAAAGAAAAATGGTCAAATCCGGATCTGTGTCGACTATAGGGATCTGAATAAGGCATGTCCCAAGGATGAATTTCCTTTACCCATACCCGAGCTTATGGTAGATATTGCCTCCTCGCATGCTGTTTTCTCCTTTATGGATGGCTTCTCTGGTTACAATCAAATCAGGATGGCCCCAGAAGATGAGAGAAACACTGCATTCAGGACCCCTATAGGCATCTTTTGTTATAAAGTGATGCCCTTTGGTCTTAAAAATGCCGGCGCAACCTACCAGCGGACCATGACCTACATCTTTGACGACTTAATCCATAATCAAATCGAGTGCTATATTGATGATCTAGTTGTCAAGAGTAAAGTCAAAGAGTCTCACCTTTATGACTTGAGAGTTGTTTTCGAACGGTTGCGCCGCTATGACCTTAAAATGAATCCCCTAAAGTGTGCTTTCGGTGTCACATCGGGGAAATTCCTAGGGTTCGTAGTGAGGCACCGTGGGATTGAGATTGATCCTTTGAAAATTGAAGCCATCTTAGATATGCCACCTCCTAAGAGCCTTACTCAATTAAGGTCTCTTCAAGGTAGGTTGACATATATAAGAAGATTCATATCTAATCTCTCTGGGAGATGTCAACCTTTCTCGGCCCTTGCTAAGAAAGATGCCAAATTCATTTGGAATGAGAAGTGTCAAAGCGCTTTTGACAATATCAAGGAATACCTTACAAATCCACCAGTTTTGGCAGCCCCTATTCCGGGGAAACCTTTGATCCTCTACACTGCGGCCCTAGATGAGTCTTTAGGTGCCCTGTTAGCTCAGGTCAATGATGAAGGGAAGGAGAACGCTCTCTATTACCTTAGTCGGAGGCTTCTTCCTACAGAAATTCGATATCCTTCAATCGAGAAGCATTGCCTTGCTCTAGTTTTTGCAGCCCAAAAATTAAGACATTATATGCTGTCTCATTCAGTTTGTTTGATTTCTAAGGTCAACCCTTTACAATATCTTATGACCCGGCCAACGTTGTCAGGACGCTTGGCTCGCTGGTCCATGATATTGCTTCAATTTGAAATTACATTCATTCCCCTACGTGCAGTGAAAGGGCAGGCCGTGGCCGACTTCCTCGCAGCACACCCGCTGCCGGCAGATTCTCCTTTGAATGATGATTTGCCAGACGAACAAATCATGAGTTTAAGGGAATCCAATGATCCTGTCTGGGAGTTGTATTTTGATGGTGCGGCTTCTTCTCGACGGGACAAAACCCAAAAATCTACTATCCCCGGGAAAGCTGGCATTGGCCTAATTTTCATAACACCAGGGAAAGGGATGATGCACTTTTCCTACCATTTGTCAGAACCGTGCACAAATAATGAGGCTGAATATGAGGCTCTGATAACTGGCTTGGAACTTGCAATCTTGATGGAGCTTAAAGAGATTAAAATCTTTGGTGATTCCCAACTGGTGATCAACCAGGTCGCAGGAACCTATAAGGTTTTGAATCCTAATCTCCTCAAGTACCATCAATACACTAATCACCTACTTGAGCAGATCCCTGTAGTAACTTTGTATAGGGTTCCACGTGGAAGTAATTCTGCGGCCGATGCCCTAGCAAAGCTTGCAAAGGAATTTGCGTGCCCGGAAGAAGACTCAATTCCTATAGAGATTCAGGGTCGTAAGGTCCTATCTCCCATAGACTTAGAGCACATTAACAAACAGTCATCTCAAGTCCTTTCTGCCTCTTCAGAGATTAAGGAAGAGGGCGATTGGAGACAACCATTAATCGACTATCTCGAAGGTGGCAAACTTCCCCAGGACAAGTCCCTCGCCAACCAGATCAAGAAACGTGCCCTATCCTACACTTTAGTCAACAATGCGCTATACCGCCGCTCGTTCGATCAGATGTGGCTACGTTGTTTAGATAAACAGGAAGCCCTGAAGGTCGTTAATGAAGTCCATTCCGGACTATGCGGTGCCCATCAATCGGGTCCAAAAATGAAGTTGAAGATTAAAAGACTTGGATACTACTGGCCTACGATGATTGACGATTGCATGAATGTTGCAAAATGTTGCCATCAATGCCAAGTTCATGGTGTGATCTTACATCAGCCGCCTAATGTATTGCACCCCACGATAGCTTCGTGGCCCTTCGAAAGTTGGGGCACAGATATTATCGGGCCGATTGACCCTCCTTCTTCGAAGGGTCATCGCTTTATACTAGCCGCGACTGATTATTTTTCAAAATGGGCGGAAGCGATCCCCTTACGTAATGTAACATCACACCATGTTCTAAATTTCTTTCGTGACCATATCGTATATCGATTCGGCGTGCCCCGCAGAATCATATCTGATAATGGGTCCGCATTCAAGTCTACAAAAATCAACAGTTTTGTAAGACGCCATAACATTGATTGGAGATACTCGACAATCTACTACCCTCGGGCTAATGGGTTGGCCGAGGCCTTCAACAAGACTTTGGTGCAAATTATTAAAAAGACCCTCGATGATAATAAGCGCCAATGGGATGAGAGGTTGGTGGAAGCTCTGTGGGCCTATCGGACCACTTATAGAACACCGACCCAATCCACACCATTTGCACTGGTGTATGGGTCCGAGGCCGTACTCCCTTTAGAAGTGCAAATTCCCTCGCTCAGAATTTCCATTCAAAATCAAATTACAACTGAGCAGAATGCAAAGCTTCGACTTGAAGAGCTTGAAGGCCTCGAGGAACGTCGTCTCCAAGCCCAACAAAATTTAGAGTTATATAAGGCCCGAATGGTTCAAGCCCATGATAAGTTAGTGCGACCTAGAACTTTCCAAGTAGGAGACTTGGTCTTGGTTCTTCGGAGGCCTATCTTAGCCCATCGAAAAATCAGTGGGAAGTTTGAACCAACCTGGGAAGGACCCTTCGTTATAGAGATAGTTTATGAAGGGGGCTCGTATCAGCTAGTCGATTGTAAGGGAAACCACCCGATGTTACCTGTTAACGGGCGTTTCCTTAAGAAGTACTATGCTTGATGTAGCTCGGACCCAATCAATAAAATATATGCCAGTTTGAATCAAGTGTGTTTTATGTCTATATATCTTTCGGATTTTACGCTTGCTCACCTCCTCCTTTAGGATAGGATTCCTCCTTTCCTTAGGATCACGTTCACTAGTGGTGGATAACGCCCTTCGTGGCACCATCCTAGTTTTAATCCAGTTCTGATCCTCTGTGTGGAGCAAGCTTCCTCCCCACATGATCATCTACTAGTGGTGGATAACGCCCTTCGTGGCACCATCCTAGTTTTAATCCAGTTCTGATCCTCTGTGTGGAGCAAGCTTCCTCCCCACATGATCATCTACTAGTGGTGGATAACGCCCTTCGTGGCACCATCCTAGTTTTAATCCAGTTCTGATCCTCTGTGTGGAGCAAGCTTCCTCCCCACATGATCATCTACTAGTGGTGGATAACGCCCTTCGTGGCACCATCCTAGTTTTAATCCAGTTCTGATCCTCTGTGTGGAGCAAGCTTCCTCCCCACATGATCATCTACTAGTGGTGGATAACGCCCTTCGTGGCACCATCCTAGTTTTAATCCAGTTCTGATCCTCTGTGTGGAGCAAGCTTCCTCCCCACATGATCATCTACTAGTGGTGGATAACGCCCTTCGTGGCACCATCCTAGTTTTAATCCAGTTCTGATCCTCTGTGTGGAGCAAGCTTCCTCCCCACATGATCATCCATTAGTGGTGGATAACGCCCTTTGTGGCACCATCCTAGTTCTACCTTTTCTTCTCTTCCTTTAGGATAGGTGCTGCCTTTCCTTAGGATTAGAATCACTAGTGTTGGAGAAGCCCTCCGTGGCACCATCCTAGTTCTACCTTCTACCTGGTCCTCTAAGGTTAAGGTTTCCCTCCTTTCCTTAGGATCAAAGTTCTAGACTTCACCTTTTAATTCGGTCAACGCCAATATGTGCAATAGAATTTCATTCTATCACACATATTGGGGGTCCATTTGTTGACCTCATTTTTATATGAGGTCATTAGAGCCTAATCCGGACTTCGAATCAATCCTGAACCTAAGTCAATCCAAACCTTGATTCAGTTCAGACCTCAATCAAAACCCAGACTTCAGCCAAGTCCAGGATTCAAACTCTTGTTCAAATCTTGATCCTGCCTTTGATCTAGTTCAAGTCATTTCCAAACACTTATGATCACTCCAAGTGATCATGAATGATTGAGATGATTCAAATCCAGATATTTAAACCCAAAATCTATGTCAAATCCGGATTTCCAAATCCAGAATTCAAGGCCAAAGACCTGAGTCCTAAAAGCCTTTTTCAGGGAATTTTCAAACATTTCAAACCCCAGTCAAATGACCTCCGATTCATGATCTGTCAGTTGCATACTGATTTGATACGTCTCTAGAGGCAAACCTCCAAGTTTGAGCCCATTTTGGAGTCTCTAACCCCAGAAACTAAATTTAAATCCAAAGGCTGTAAAACCTTCAAATATTTACGGCCTGTGCCACTGGACCCATTATTTTGGGAAATTTGACCTTGGAATTTCCCCCAAACCCCCTAATCACCTCCAGACCATTGATATTGATGTGTTTAACATTAATCTACATCTTTTTGGACCCACCTCGACCCAGGATTCATCCGGGGTCAAAATGACCAAAATACCCTTTAAAGGGGTTTTTGGACTTTTGACCAAAATTTAACATCGTTCAACATTTTTAACTTTTGAAACCCCTTCCAATGAATGTTTTATGATATTTGAGACCCATTGAAATCAAACCCACTCCTTGGTTTGACCTGTTTGACCAAGTCAACTATGGTTGACCAAATCCTCCTTTAAGCCAACTATTGTTATTTTCAACATTTGAATCCATCTCAAACCAATTTAATGCTTCAAAAACACTTGTTTGGACACTCATGACATGTCCAAAGATTTCCAAGTCAATCCCCCCTTGGGTTGACTTGGTCAACCCATTTGGAGAGGTCAAAACCCTCTCCAATTTTATGTATTCACTCAAAGTTTCAACACCATGGCCCCATGTCCCTTAATATTGACTCTTACAGCACATTTGACTCCTCCCTTGCACATCCTAGTCATCATTGACTAGTCAACAAGTCAATGGGTCAAGTTATGTTGAAATGAGGCAAAATCATGGGCTTTTGACCATGCCACATGGGCAAGCCCTTCCCCTCTCCCAAAACCTGCTCCCACCTGCTCAAAAGAGGTTAATTCCCCCTCCTAATTGACTTCTAATCCAGCCCCATTAACCAAGCCATGCCTTGGTTTAGCCAAATGGAGGAAAAGAGAGGTGGTCCCCCCCCCTCTTGGCTCAAGGCAATCCCTCTCAACCTCAGCCCTTTCTCCTGGTTTTGAGCTGCCCATGGGACACTTGGCAACCATCTAAAGCACCTTTGATTAAATCCTAGCCATCCAATTCAAAAGCAATGGGTTAAGTGTAGGGATTTTGACCTAAGTGGGCATCTTGCTCATTTTCACCCTAAGTCCCAAACTCCAGCATCCCCAAGACTCTCCAGCAGCTCCCCACACTCTCCAGCACCTCCCAAGGCCATTCCAAGCCTTCCCCCACCATTTCCACCATTAAAACCTCCATTTTAGTGGAAAAGGAGAGAGAAAAGAGAGAAATACCTTCTCTCTTCGATATCTTCAAATCCAGCCGTCAAAATCCGTTGGGGTCTTCTGCAAACTTGAGCGTGGACAAACTACAAGTTCAGAGAGCCCAAGAACACAAGAATCCATCGGGTAGATTGTAAGATATCTCAACTTTTAGGTAGAATTTCAATTTGAAACTGTACAAATTTTACAATGCATGGAGCCTCCAAACTCCAGGCATTGCAAGATCATGTTGCCCTCTAGCTACAGTTCAAATTTCGTCGAATTTCGTTCAGTATTTTGCAAGTTATGGGCGTTTAAAAATTTCCAACTCTGGTTCAACCAGAGCCGTCCGATCGCGCCTTCAGGCGCGATCGGACGGCCCAGAATCGGCCACGCCAGCCGACCCAGAATGCGCGACGGGGCTGGGGTTCGAACGCGCGCCGGTTCAAACTGCGGCAGCCTACGTGGCGCAATCCTGGCCGTTGGCTTGTTCCGCGGTCGGATCAGCGGTCCTGATGGACCGCTGACTCATTTAAGTGGCGGGTCCCCATCTGCCACGTGTCGCAACCTGACGCGCCGCCGCCGTTTCGGCGCCAATCATTGGCAATGATTGGCGCCGGCGGCGGATTTGACCATTAATGGTCTTAAAAATTTAGAAAAATGCCCAGAAACTTCCAAAATTCACAGAAAATTCATTTTTTCACCAAAATTGACGTTCTTGGGCTTGTTGGAAAGGTAATTAAGTGTAGAATTTATTAAAATTAAATTTGAGTTGTTTTGATCTCTGGATTGAGAGAAAACTGCAGTTGTTTGATTATTATTTTTCTCAATTTTCTTGCAATCCAGGGGTCAAATGGATCCCAAATTTTGGTGGAATGTTTTTAAGCATCTTAGGCATGTTCCATAATTTTTTTAGGGTCAGATGCTTAATAGTTTTCTGTGATGTGAATTTTTAAGGTTATGGGTCCAATTTGGACCCAAAACTTTGAAAATTCATAACTCCCTTCCTGTGTAGAATTAGGCTGCATGTTTTGTGCTGTGTGTGTGCATTTGGGTCAGGGTTAGTCACACCAAATTTCAAGCCCATTTGAACAATAGAAACACCTAGGGAAAATATTTAGGGAAAAGTCTAGAAAACTTAGAAATTGCCTAGAGGATTGTACACACACCCAATAGGGGTGAAATTTGAACATAGTAAACTTAGTGATATAAAGAGCCTTAGGTCCAAATTTCACTGAATTTGGAGATCATTAGGTCAGAAAATTAATTACCCAAAGTTTCAGCCTATTTAAGGACCCAGAAAATTCAAAAAAATGCAATAAATCCAAATTAACTCCAAAAATTACAAATAATACCTCAAATTGACCAGAACTTAGTCCTCTACCTAGGAAAAATAAAAGCCCCTTGACTGGATTCCTAATTTAACTTTAATTTGACTTTTAATGAAAATCAATAATTAATTATATTAATTAATTAAAAATTATTAAAAATCCAAAATAATTTCCAAACACTTGGAAACACTCCCATGGGTCATTCCTGACCTTTGGGATTGATTCCATGCAGTTTGGGATAAGTTTGGATCAAAATGATCAAAACCTTCCTAATTAAGCAATTTTAAAAATTCAATAATTAAGGAAACTTTGAAAATGCATAACTAATTACAGAAAAATCCAAATTGAGCAAACTTAGTGTCAATCAACTCCAATTAAGGTCTAGTATTTTCTAAAAATGTCAAATCTCCAAAATCTGGTCAAAGTCAAAAAGTCAACTTTTCAGTCAACCGTAGTTCAAAACTAGGCTCGAACTTCGAAAAATCATAACTTTTCATAGAAAACTCCAAATTGAGCATACTAATAGTCTAACAACTCATCATAAGGTCTAATATTTATTAAAAATCTGAAACTTACAAAATTTAATTTTAATTTAAAAAGTCAACTTTGGACCCCTTAATTAACTAATTAAAATAATCCATAAAATTCTAAAATTCAATAAATCATTCAAGATTCCAGAAAACATCAACATTATTTTAAAATCAGCAACCAATCAGTTTAATTAAAAATTAATTAATCTTTAAACTTTAATTAAACTCAAATCACTTAATTATATCGGGTACCACTGGGTAACCCAGGCCTACGAGGCTATTAAATTAGCCCCAAGGAAGGTGAAATAAACTTCATGGCCTCGGTGTGCAACAAAGGTGGTATTCAACAAACAATTAAAATCAATTTTAAAATCAAATTTAAACCATTAAGATTTAAACTTCAATTAAAATCTCCCTTAGCCTTTTAACCAATCAGAACATTCAACAACTTCAACAAATTACCCAGCTTAGGATCTACCCCAGCTACACGACCTACTACACACACTTTAGATGGTTTGCTAGGACAACCGACTCTAGATCTAGGCTAGGCCGGTGTTTACTTTTCTGCTGTGTGCCGGGTTTTCTGAGTTTTCATTGCATGTTGTGATTGAAATTGATTGATGTGTTTATTTACTTTTACTGCACTCTGTGAATTGATGTGATGGGCGATTAGATTACCCTTAGGTTAGGAACGATCTGGATGCTCACTGGATTTTCTGCAGGTGGTCACGCTCGTGCAGGGCAATAAAGGGGGCTAAATAAATCATAAATATAAATGCTACAGGTGCTTCAACTGCTCAGCCCCCCCCCCCCCCAAATAAGAAGAGCGTGGCCAAGTGTGTTTATTTTTATATGCACATACATATAACTGCTTGGGATGTATTTTAATATTTAAATGTTTAGGATAACCTTGCAGGATCGAGTCTAGAATTTTTATTTTTACATTTATGTAATTCATTTGAGTATTGAGTTGTGAAAGTGGCATTTTGAGTCTGGGATACATAGATCCAAAGGTTGGATTCCAAAGAGGAAAGGATACCCCTTCGGGGGATAGTCCTTATCCATTTGGAACTCCAAATTTGGATCACTTCACTATCCAAAGTGGGAAGAGTAACCTCCCCCTCAAGGGAAGAGTTCTCTTTTCCATTTGGGTATCCAACCACGAAGAATCTAAGGAGCTCGAGGAAGAGAAAACCGAGAAGTTGAAGACATAGAGTATCCCACTCAAAGTCACTTGCGTCTGTATTAGGATTAGAATCCGGGTTGTTGTTAGTGGTGCCCGGCCACTTTTAATTTATGTAAATCTGGGTTGTAATAAGCAAGGCAATTCGCCTATGGACATTTACTTAATTAATTTGATTATTTAATATGTTGTGATTTAATTTGATTGCGTATAAGATTGCCTGTTTTTCCTAGTTCTTTGGCGCTTGCATGTCGTTTTTTTTGTTTTAGCCTGGACTTCGTTAGGCTCTTTAAGGACGAAAACTATTTCTACTTATAATT
Source organism: Dendrobium chrysotoxum (assembly GCA_019925795.1). Lineage (NCBI taxonomy): Eukaryota > Viridiplantae > Streptophyta > Magnoliopsida > Asparagales > Orchidaceae > Dendrobium > Dendrobium chrysotoxum. Next base: position 90,359,274 of record CM034302.1, on the reverse strand, counting down.
AATACTTAAAATTTTAAGATTTAAATAACATAGAAACTTAACGACCTAGGGAATAGCCGGAATCGTCCGGGGTCGCATGCATATTACTGCACTTCTCTCTCCTTGCTATAAGACACTTCCCCGCCCGTGGGTAGAGTCCAGATAATCCGACCTATGAGGATGAGGTGCTGGATCTGGGGAAGTCTAGTCTTTTCAAAAAAAAATTATTTTATAAGCCTTTTTAAAATTTCATGCATACCAGATTTGGATACTTTAACCAGCATGCATCGCATTAGAAACTTATTAAATTAAAATTTTAATTGCATTTTAGTCTAAGCATTCCACCCGACATAAGTCAAGGGGTCAATTAGGAACCTGCTCTAGATGTCGACCCCAACTTCTTAAACCAATCTTAAATAACGTCCCTGATCACTCTGCATCAAAAGACCGGACTCATGGTTTTGAAGCGTTTAGGTGGTTTAGCTGGCTCCCCAATCCAGGCCGGGGTAAGTCCAGATTTTGCACTGCATTAGTTAGGTTCGGACTACTGTGTTTCAGTGTCCAAATTTAGAGTTAGGATCCGGGGCTGATTTCTTTTTGAGTCATAAGACCCCAACCTCCGGGAATATGATCCCAAATTTTTAATAAAATGCTCAACTCAAATTAAATATTCTTTCAATCCAAAATTTAAAGCCCAACACTTAGCTTAGATCGGGGCACTTCTGAATTATTTCAGAATCCTAAAGTGTCCCCTACCCTTCCTCATTTGATTCCAAAATAAGTGTTCAATCTTGCTCCAATCCCTTTTCAAAATCCAAATTCACCTCTTTGGTATCACTCCTAGAAATCTCTAAACAAAATTTCTGCCATTATTTTAATCGAAAGTTTTCGTAGGGGACTCCGGTCTCCCACGATGTAATTAACTACGAGGGCTTGCGCTCGTAGGAGATTTAGAACTCACATCTAATTTTTCAAAACTAATTTTTAAAACTCGATTAGTTATCTTTGGGAAAAATCAAATCACTAATGATCGTTATCATTATGTTCGAACGATTATTAACAAATGATATCTTCTCCCTTCAAGGAGATATATCTTTTGTTAAAATGAATTCGAATATAAAATTAACGATCGCTCCTCTTGATTATTGTAGCTCGATATTTGACTGAACCTTATGTTGGCCCTTTAGGGGCCATATGAAGTTCTCTCTTGAATTTGGCTACGATATTCAAGATAGGATTCTTAATTCTAAATCTGAACCCCATCCTGAAATTTTATTTCCACCTCCCGAGGTGGTATAATATTTTTGATGGGATGTTTGATTTTAGAATTAAATTTTAATGTTAATTCAAAAATTCCCAAAGAAGACTAAATTTTTCAAAACCCGCTTTTCATACACAACAGGATTTGAATGATGTATTTATTAAGGATATATATTAGGTAAAAATTTAATTAAGAGTATTGTTAAAATATAATTAAACCAAAAATCTTAATTAAAATTTAATTAAAAAAGCAAAAAATGTAAAACGAATTAAATATGCATAAAAACTAAAAATCATTTTACATTTTTATTTCGCTTATTTTAAATAATTAAAATTTAGCACGTATAAATTTATATTTGCATTCATAGTTTTTATAATTTTATTTGGTAAGAAAGAAATGAAGATTAAACAAAAATCCTAAAATCTCAAAAGAGAGATAATTATTCCAAAAATAAGTGAAAACACAAAATTATTTTGCGTTTTCATTAAAAACATAAAATCATTTGACTTTTTTTTTTTCTTTGTTGGTATTTTTAAATTAAAATTTAATTAAGCTCTTGCATTTAGGCTTAGATTTTAATTAAGTTTTTTAGAAAAATATTTTATATCTATTTAAAAAAAATTACACTCATTTATTTGAGTGAATTATAAGAAAAAAATTATATTAAAGTGGAAACTTATCTGAAGATTATAAACTTCATTTTTTGTCCATAAAATTTTTTAAAATTTCGTTAAAGCGTTGATAAAGTTTAAATTTGAAGACATTTTAGCAGTATTAGTTGGCTCAAAGGCTGGATTTACTTTGAAAGGGCACATAGTGATGTCAGCGGCTCAGTGCTGAGAAAGTAGAGAGAGAGAGAGAGATTGGATTCTGTGAAGGGAAAGAGACAGACTGAAATTCATCAGTGGGATTCTGTGGAGTCTCGCATGGAATAATAAAATAATAAAGTACTAAAAATTTCCTTACAGCCATATAAACAAAACAAAAATTCTACACAGCTAGAAAAATTATTAATTGCAATGTCCGGATGCATCCTTGCATCTGGAGGTTCGAATGCGATATGTTATTTAATATATAATGTATTAGATGATGTGGTATGTTTAAATTGACCTTCGGATATATTCGAATACCGCACAAAATAATCTCTCACACAACTAATCATAGTTTATTGATTGAATGTCTACATGAATTTGACTTAATTGACTCAAATATAAAAAAAAAATTGAAAAAATATGACTGTCCAGCGGGGCGACAATAAGAACCCAAACGCCATCGGATTGTGTGATGTGGACTATCCTAGCTTGACGAATCACTACAACAGCACACCTACTTTTATAACTAACCTACAGCTTCCACTATCTTTGCTATTATCTTATTTTCTATTTCCTGTTTTTCGAATTTCCTTTAGCATGTGCCGAGTACGGGCAATCACAGACAGTCTCTCGTAGTATATATAGTCCATATTGGGAAGGAAGAAAGATATATGAAAATATATATGAAACCTTGAAGCAGCTTACCTCCTCCTTTCTGCCTTCTTGCCTTTTCTTCTCTATTTCTGCTCTGTTCTTCCTCTCTTTTCTCTGCAGGTACTTGCGGTTCCACACCACATTGGTATCAGAGCTTGGCTGTGAGCATCCATGGCGAAAGGAAGCAAGCGTCCCACCCTCGATGAGGATCGGAGTCTGGACGCCCTGTGGAATGCCCAAACAAATGTGGCTCGACAAATGGAGATGCTCACTAATGAGTTCTTCCGATTTTCTACAGAAATCAGGACGGAGATTCGGTCATTGAGAGCAAATCGACCGCCACTGACAAGAATTCGACCTGTAGCACCAGTAACATTGCCGGTCCATCGGCAATACCACAATCGATTCTCTCCTACAACGGCTCCAATGTTATCCGATTCCGACAATGACACCGAGCTACAACAACCCCTAGATGCGTCGGATTCCGTGAATGAGGATCAACAAAATTTTTATGCTCCGCCGTGAGGATCAACAAAATTTTTATGCTCCGCCGCGACGGCACCCAGGACATCACCATTCGCACGGTGAATTCCGCATTAAATTAGATATCCCTTTCTTCGATGGCCGGCTGAACATCGAAGAATACCTAGATTGGGAACGAGCAGTTGAGGCTTTCTTCGATTATATGGAAATAACTCCCGAAAAATAGGTCAAGTACGTCGCTTGTCTCTTGAAGGGTGGGGCAAGAGCCTGGTGGATGCAACTGCTGCAATCGAGACGACGAGAAGGGAAGAGTAGTATAACCAGCTGGTATCGGATGAAACGATTGTTACGCGACCACTTTTTGCTAACTGATTTCGAACAGATGCTCTACCTTCAATATCAACAATGTGCACAAGGTGGTAGATTAGTGAATGAATACACCGAAGAATTCTATAGGCTGAGCGCTCGGAATAGCCTGAGCGAATCCGAAAACCAACTCGTGGCCCGCTACATTGGAGGATTGAGGGAAGCTGTCCATGACAAATTAGAGCTGAACTCCGTTTGGACACTCTCTCAAGTGGTGAAATATGCTCTTAAGGCCGAACTTCAGCTTAATCGACATCCACAAAGTCGAGCAACGAGTCGTTATACTCCTGAAACAATTGGGGACACTAGCCGACAGCCTGTAGCTAGCGGAAGTAAGCCCATGACGCCACAACCGGGAGGGGTGGGAATACTCGGTCCTGAACTGAAATCGACGTCTGTTCTTCGCCAGAAGTTACCGATTAAGGAGAATAATCTTTATACAAAACACAGCCACATTCAAGTGCTACCGTTGTTTCCAGCCAGGACACAAGTCCAATGAGTGCCCCAATCGCCAACAGCTTCATCTAGCTGAAGGAGAACAAGAAAGTGATCATCGCGATGCAGAGGCCGTGAATGAACAGGACTTCGAAGATCTGCAGGCCGACGAAGGTGAACAGCTAGTTTACATATTGGAGAAACTCCTTTTGGCTCCTCGTCAGGCCAACAATTCGCAACGTCACTCCATTTTTCGCACGCGATGTACCATTAACGGGAAAGTATGTGATATGCTGATTGACAGTGGATGTACTAAAAATATTATCTCCAGATCTGTGGTTCAGCAACTTCAACTCAAGACGAAGAAGAACCCACAACCTTATAAAATCAGCTGGGTGAAGAAAGGTGTGGAGATTCTCGTGTCTGAAATGTGCAGGGTGACGTTTTCCATTGGGAAGAATTATGTCTGCGAAGTCTTGTGCGACGTTTTAGAGATGGATGTTTGCCACATCATCTTGGGACGTCCATGGTAGTTTGATGTCGGAGCCACACATGATGGAAGATCTAACACCTACTCTTTTGAATGGAAGAATCGTAAACTGCAATTACTACCTCATTCGCCAAATGACAGTAGCAAAACGACACCTGAGAAAGCCGCCATGATCGTGTCTGGACAAAGTCTTCTCAATTCTTGGCAAGAGTCTTCCCACATGCTTGCAGTAATTGTTTCGCCTCCCAGCATAGACCCCAAGCTCCGGCATCTCCCAGCGGAAATTCAAGAAATTCTGCAACGCTATACTTATATTTGGCCGGAAGAGTTGCCTGATTCCCTACCTCCTCTTTGCGACCTGCAGCATCAGATAGAACTAAAGCCTGGGGCAACCTTACCCAACTTACCACATTATAGAATGAGCCCGAAAGAACATGAGGCGTTGCAGTGCATCATTGAAGAGCTGTTACATAAAAATTTGATTCAACCTAGCTTAAGCCCATGCACAGTCCCCGCCCTACTTGTGCCAAAGAAAGATGGGAGTTGGCGAATGTGTGTTTACAGTAGATCTATCAACAAAATTACAATAAAATACCAGTTCCCAGTGCCGCGTCTTGACGACATGCTAGACAAACTCGCAAGTGCTACAATTTTCTCCAAGCTCGATCTGAGGAGCAGATATCACCAAATCCGCATTCGTTCTGGCGATGAATGGAAGACTGTTTTCAAGACCCAAGATGGTTTTTATGAATGGCGGGTGATTCCTTTCGGCCTGTTCAACGCCCCCGCGACATTTATGAGGCTCATGAATGAAATTCTGAAGCCGGCCCTGGGAAAATGTTGTGTTGTGTACTTCAATGACATCCTCGTCTATAGCTCGACTCCAAAAGATCATATACTTCATCTTATTTCTATCTTTGAAATTCTGCGAGAAACTAAACTCTATCTTAATTTCCCTAAGTGTGAGTTTGCAATAGGTTCAATACATTTTCTCGGGTTCATTATCTCCGACAAGGGCGTACATATGGATCCACAGAAAGTCGCATCAATTACAGGATGGCCAACTCCTCAATCTATACCTGACATCCGTAGCTTCATTGGATTGGCAAATTTCTATAAACGCTTCAGTCGTGGCTTCAGTATCATTGTGTCGCTGCTCACCGATTGTCTCAAAGACAAGTCATTCCAATGGACACTAGCTTAGCAAAATAGTTTTGAATCCATGAAGACAGCGTTAAGCACTGCCCCTGTACTGGCACTTCCGGACTTCAATAAGCCGTTCAATGTAGACACAGATGCATCTGCAATCGGCATCGGCGCTGTCCTGTCGCAGGAAGATCGTCCTCTGGAATTTTTCAATGAAAAATTGAGTCCCACCCATCAAAATTGGTCAGCATATGAGCAAGAGCTGTATGCAGTTGTCCGGGAATTAAAGCAATGGGAGCATTACCTCATCCACCAGGATTTCATTTTATGCAGTGACAATCATGCTATCCAATTCATCAACAGCCAGAAGGCAGTAAATCGGATGCACGCAAGGTGGGTGACCTTCTTACAACGTTTTAGTTTCATGTTGAAGCACAAGTCTGGAGTTCAAAATAGAGTCGCCGACGCTCTTAGTAGATGCTCCGCCTTGATTACCCAGCTCCAGACTGATATGCAAGGCATTTCTAGCCTTCAGGAACTATATGCGACGGATAAAGACTTTTCTGAACCATAGGGTGAACTGTCCAAATACCCAGCAGCTTCATTTCAAGACTACTCCATACGGCACAACTATTTATTTAAAGGCAATCTACTCTGTATACCAGATTCCTCTTGGAGAGAATATTTGATTAAGGAATTGCATAGCGGAGGACTGGCTGCACACACAGGTCGAACCAAAACTTTAGAGAAAATGCAAAGCAGGTTCTACTGGCCTCATCTACGCCGGGATGTCATTAAACTTGTGGAACGGTGCTCTATCTGCCAATTATACAAGGGCAATGCTCAGAACACAGGATTATACATGACGCTTCCGGTACCCAACTCAATTTGGGAAGACTTAAGCATGGATTTCGTGTTAGGATTGTCGCGGACTAAACGAGGTGCCAATTCAATAATGGTCGTTGTAGACCGATTTTCAAAAATGGCACACTTCCTTGCTTGTAAAAGAATGTTCGACGCTTTGAATGTTGCTATCTTATTCTTCAAGGAAATTGTCCGCTTACACGGCTTGCCCCGAAGTATCACGTCCGACCGCGACGTAAAATTTGTTAGCCACTTTTGGCGAGAATTGTGGAAGCGACTACGGACTGAAATCAAACTTAGTTCCACCTACCATCCGCAGACCGATGGCCAGACGGAAGTCGTTAATCGTTCTCTAGGCAGCATGTTGCGGTGTATAGCTCATGAACACCCAAAATAGTGGGACAACTACTTAGGCCAGGCTGAATTTGCATATAATTCTATGGCTAACCGATCAACTGGGCAGTGTCCATTCAGTATCGTCTACACCAAAGTACCTAACCACCTAGTAGATGTCATGGTTTTGCCTAAATGCTTGAGTAAGACAGCAGCTGACACATCTGAAAGGTATACAAAAATGTTGGAGAATGTCCGGGCCAAACTCTCTGCATCAAACAACAACTACAAGCAATTGGTTGATTCACATAGGCGGGAACAGATCTTCAACCCTGGTGATCTCGTCATGGTGCGCCTTCGCAGAGAACGATTCCAACCAGGAACTTATTCAAAACTTAGCCCACGACGAATTGGTCTGGTACCCATACTTCAGCGTATTAACAATAACGCTTATATTGTCGATCTTCCACCAGGATTTTTGACTCCTTCCACCTTTAATGTCTCCGACATTTTTGCCTATAAATCTTCAGATACCGATATAGCCCAATGTATTTCCTCAGGTGAGGAGTCTTCTGCAGCTGGGGAGACCTGATGTGGACTATCCTAGCTTGGCGGATCACTACAACAGCACTCCTACTTTTATAACTAACCTACAGTTTCCACTACCTTTGCTATTATCTTATTTTCTATTTCCTATTTTTTGAATTTCCTTTAGCATGTGCTGAGTACGGGCAATCACAGACAGTCTCTCGTAGCATATATAGTCCATATTGGGAAGGAATAAAGATATATGAATATATATATATATATATATATATATATATATATATATATGAAACCTTGAAGTAGCTTACCTCCTCCTTTCTGCCTTCTTGCCTTTTCTTCTCTATTTCTGCTCTGTTCTTCCTCTCTTTTCTCTACAGGTACTTGCGGTTCCACACCATTGTGTGGACTTACTTATCAATGGTTCATATTTAATCTGATTTTATTCAAAATTTTATTCAACAGTTTAATCGAATTTTAGATTCTATTATGAACACAAATGATGAACTAAATCCAAATTTATATTATGGGTTTATCAGAGAAAGAAAGAGAAGCAATACAATTATGGGTGATAAAGTTGATAAGCCTTGATATTTGTATCAATGACATGCATCAGTCTTAAAAGTAATGGTATGTATCAATATTGTGGATGATGGTAGGCAACGAAATTGATGGGTATTGGCATTTGTGTCAACAGTGTGCCTCAGCCTAATAAGTGATGTTGTGCATCAGCGTTTATGATGAGATTGAATGATGAAGCCATTGGACATTGATGTTGGTATTAATGATTTGCATTGACAATATAGACATCAAAATATATTGACACTATCGGTGATGGCAGACCATAAAGTTGGCGAGCATCCACATTTGTGTTGGGTACGTACATCAACTTTATAAGCCATGACATGCATTAATATAGATGATGATAACAGGCAACAAAGTCAGTGAGTGTTAGTATTTATGTTAATTATCTATAATGTCCTTATAAGAGATGATATCCATCGATGTAATTGGCGAATACACGTGACAAAGTCATCACATATTAGTGCTTATGTTAACGTCATACATTGACTTGATAAGTTATGACATGCAGGGGCAAACCAACCTTTCATTTTAGGGTGGGCAAATTTTTTATATAAATGGATTAATATTTAAAAAAATAAAATGAAGACATAATTCAAAATAAAATCTTATATTTCATTATGATTGGTAAATTAAAAAATATTACAAGCATATTAATCTATTTTTCATTTTTTGATAATGTTACATCATAACTTTATTGAGAATCAAATCGAACACATCTTTTTCAATATAAGGAACCGGACAGTCGTTAAGCCAATGATCGCCCATCCTACTATGCAATCGATATTTGATAATCCTCATTGCAGAAAATGCTCTATTCACTATAACAGTAGCAATTGCAGAAAATGCTCTCTTCACTATAACAGTAGCAACTGATAACATTAATACTAAAGAAATAAATCTGTAAACTCGAGGATACACATCATTCTTGTAGAAAAGTATTTTAGAATACAATATTTAACAAAGTTTATTGCAAGCTCTTGTAAACTAAAGAGTTTTAATTAGCTGTAAAAACAAAATGACCAATAGTAGACTCCCTCAAAAACATAATCACTTACACAAACTATTTTCAGAATTCGATAAGAACCAACAAAAGATGATAAAAACTCAAAGTTATAAGATATTAAAAAAACTAAATAAAACTCAAAGCTATAATCAAATCCAATATTTTGGGTCATTTAGATAAAACCTAGTCATCCTAAAAACTAACTTACACTATGAAATTCAACAAAAAATTAAAACAAAAATCAAACATAAGTCGAACGGAAGCTTATGTGGTTTGCTGTCCTTTGTTTCCTTGTGTGGGAAAAATATATTTGTTGGTGGGGAAATACCTAAAATACCTTGACTTAAAAAAATTTATTAAAATTTTGAGGTGGGCCCTCATCCAAGCGTAGGTCTGCCCCTGATGACATGTATTGCTTTGTTGTAGGCATTTATGTCGATAGGATGCATCAACCAAGATTTAAGTGTCTTGATGATCAAAATTTGACTGATCTTGGGCTTGTTAGATTCCTATCGTCAGGATGCTCATTTTGTCGGTATACATTTGAAAGTCAAAAATAGTTTAGTACTTCAGTTAATATCACAACTATTATTCAAGTGCTTGATTTGAGCTCATTTAAACTCCCATTGCATCACTTCAAGTATAGTAAGGTTGTCTCCTTAAAATTTCAAATTAACTATAAATTTGTTGAAATTATAGTTTCAATGAATTTGAATTTAATTTAAAATTTTTTCAACTCAAATATTGCATCAAAATTTGTAATTGATCCGACGAATGAATTTTCTAATGACTTATCAAATTATAAAAAATTAGCTCCATAATTCAATATAATTTAATTTGATTAAACAAAGCATTAACAACAACAACATACTATTCTATATCTTGGTTAAATTATCTAATTTTAAGTTTTTAGGTGCATTAAGAGATTTAAGGCATAAATTAGATCATTAAACCCTATAAAAATAATTTTAAAAAAAAATCAATGTGAAAGGTACTATGAAGGAACCAAATCTACAAAGCATATTTCATGCAAATATACTAAATAACAACAATAGAAAAATGCACTCTTCCTCTCCACTTTGAAGGGGTTGTTGTGAAGTCCTCACTTCATGGAGCATATTTGTAAATCAAGATATCAAATAAATATATAGAAGACAATTCTCTAAAGCTCAAATTATTAAGACTTTGTTTGGGACAACTTTCTTACTATTTTCTATAACAACTTTTTAGTACAAATATTTCCTAAAAATGGAGAAAAAATAGTAGTCAAGCTGTCCAAATTGTAGCCAACGAAGCTTAAGTATAAAAATCAAGTGACTGCAAAATAATAGATAATGTACTTTGTTGTCTATGTCCTAATGATTGAAAGCATTGATAAAATAAATAAATAGTTCATAAATTATTTTTAATAACATATAATATCTGAAATTATTATTTTGAGTTTGATGAAAAATTTTGTTTGTGAAAATTGTCTTATAAAAAATATTCATTATTGTTGCGGACTCGAATATACGCGGCGATAGATTTTAATTTTCCGTCTCAGTGTTATACGTATATCCAGCACACAAACAGAATTGAAATAGTAACACCAAAATTTTTACGTGGAAAACCCTGGAAAGGGAAAAAACCACGGGGCCACGCCTAGTTGAAAGAGTACAACTAGTGTTGTTTGAAATACACGAGGTTGATTCGTCCTTTAAATTCAGGACGATCAGATTACAATGAGTATCAGTTACAAGGCCAAGAAGAGTTCCGACGTCACTCGGGTGTCCGGCAGAATTACGGCGTCACTTGGAAAGAATTCCGGCGTCACTCGGGCGTCGGGTAGAATTTCGGCGTCGGGCAGAATTTCGATGTTGCTCTGGCGTCGGGCAGAGCTCCGGCATCCCTCGGGCGCCCGGTGGTGCCTCCGTGGTGTTCCAGCGGAGTTCCGGCGAAGTTCCGGCGGTGTTCCGGCGGTGGTCGATGAGGAGCTGTTCCCTCCTAGACTTCTCTTCTCTTCTTCTCTTCTTAGCTTCTTGGCTTCTTGGCTTGGGTCCCCTCTTAAGAGAAATGAGGGGCTATTTATAGTTTTTTTGGAGTGGCATAGCCCGTAAATATGTGAGGGATCAGGGGCAAATAAGGAGTGATCCGGATGAACGGCTCATATTGAATCCCTTGATCATGAGCCGTTTATTGAGTATCTTAAGGTCTTAATGGTATAAGAATTCTACGATCTTGAACTCGTTGGATTCGTCTAATCGAGCCGCTCTATTCGACTATAAGCTCGTTAAAATCGGAGACCGTTTGGTAACTCAAATTGCTATTCGATGCTTTCAATAGCGCTTCGGGTACTTGATTTGGACTCGTTTGGGCTCGGATTGAGTTGAATTTGGTGTTGTTGGATTCGTATTTCCGAGACGCTCAGTTCGACTATAAGCTTGTTGAAATCGGAGTTTAAATGGTCTCTGAATTAATTTTTAAAGTTTCCAACTTGAGGTTTTCCTCGAGATTCGTGCCCGATCAAGATGATTTTTTGGCGATATATCAGTTGCCCCCCTATTTTCGGACGTCGAAGCTCCAAGAGTCCGAAAATACTTGTTCCGATATTTTACATTGGTCGAATCGTAAAAAATTGCGTTCCAAAAATTAAATGTTTGCTCGAACCTAATCATAGAGGCCCCGTTGAGCTCCGAAAGTGTCAAAATTGAGTCCGGAACGTCGAAAAACGTGTCTGGGGACCCCAAAAACGTCAAATTTGGACCGTCCGGGCCCAAAATCGGAGCCCAGTAACGCGTAGGCGGCCGAACCGGCCGGCCACTAGCAGCCGCCGCCGCCGGCGCCTGCGCGGGCAAGAGGCGCGCCCCTTGGGGCGCGCGGCAGTTGCCCCTCCCTTTTTTTTTTATTTTTTTTTTGTGGGGCCCGCATGGATTTTATAAATCCAAAAAATTCCGAAAAAATTCCAAAAAATTCGGAAAAATTTCAAAAAATTCAGAAAAATTCAAACTTTCTTCTAGAAGCCTCCTCCCTCCAATTTTCAAACATTTTCCCCCTCTTTTTTCAATTTTTTCCTCTCTTTCTCTCCCCTTTTCATCCTATAAATACCCCCCTTGGGGTAATGAAAATTTGCACCACATTCTCCTCTTCTCCTGGCCTTCTAGCTTTTGGCATTCTGAGGCTTTCGGCCATTTTTAAGTAGGTGACTTTCCCTACTTGATTCAGTGCCCCTCCTTTTACGCAGAAGTTAGCGGCTTTTCCCCCTACCGCTGTCCATTTTTCTTCCTACTTTGGAGGCTTTCCGCAGTCTTTCATAGGTGATTTTCCCTACTTAGATTTGCACCCCTTCTTTGTAAAGGAAGCAAGATGGGTGATCCTGCAAAAAATCCAACGGAAGATCGTCCTGCGCCACGATCTGAAATTTTAAAGAAGATTCAAAAGGCGCCGAAGGCTGACGATGTAGTTTCCACCATCACTGAGGACTCTTTCATCTCATTTAGGAAAAAATTTCATTTTCCTAATGATTTGGTGATGAAGGTGCCGGCCAGAACTGATTGTGCCTACTTCCCTCCCCCGGGATATGTGACGGTGTATGAATTTAGTCTGCGAGCGGGACTACGATTTCCTCCTTCTTCCGAACTGATCGACATTCTGACGATTTATGGGGTATGCTTGTCTCAATTTTCCTACAGAGCCATGTCGATCATGATGGGCCTGATTGTGCTTTTTAGAGACCGTGGAGTGGTACTTTCCTCATAGTGCCTTTCTCGGATGGGGCGTCTCTTCAGCGACGCGTAGGGACGTATTTCATTCAGGTCCAAGTGGTTGGACATCCGCACTCGAGACCCCTCGAAAGGTTGGATCAGCAACTTCTTTTATGTGCAGAATGATTGGGTTCTTCAGGAGAAATGGGGGAAGTTGAAAGAGCTACCTGTCCTCCTTCACATTAGAGCAGAAGATTTGCTGAGGATACTCAAGCTCCCTGATTTAGATGCTCTACACTACGAGGTGCGTTACTTGAGTAGATACATAGATGAAGAGTACTTGTTCAAGATTGGATTATCTACTCAAGCAGGGAGGTCACATGCTCAAATGTTGAAGAAGTTTGCTAGAGTTCCAGAAGTGGTTCCCCAAAAGAACCACTTCAAGCGATCAGTGAGCGAGGAAGATTTGCAGACATCGAGGAAGAAGAGGGCAGATGAGTTTTTGACAGTTGTTAGCAAAGGTCCCCAAGCTTCTCCATCCAAGTCATATATTCTAGAAGATGTGTTGAACCATCAGTGCATCGGCCGCCGACGGGCTGAGGAGTTGGTGAGTTCTCCTTTAGTTCTTCTCCTTTTTTACATTTCTTAAGGAATATATTTCTGATATTTTCTTGTCTCAGTATTCTGATTTCAAGCTTGAGATGACCAAGACTCTGAACGATTGGAACAAAGAGTTTGTGAAGGTTAAATATCTTCAGGGAGAGTACAAGAAGAAATATGACAGTAAAGTGAAGGAGATGAAGGTGGTGGAGGATCAGCTTGAGGGGTGTAGAGCAGAGTTGGCCAACAAGATCACTTCAGTCTCTTCTCAGAATGAACAGATGGATCGTCTGTATATAGAGTTGGTGGAGGCGCAGGTAACGATCAAGCAGCAGGAAAAGACTCAGCAAGTCCTTGAGGCTGAGAATGAGAGGCTTCAGAGTGTACTGTCCGATAATGAGGCCCAGCAGTTGCCGTCAGCAGTTATTGATGAGTTCAAGAAATCTTATGCTTTCAATATCATCATGGAGGACCACATTCAGGAAGCTAACAATCATATTTATGATGTGGAGGTGAAAGCCTTGGAGGCAGAGTGCGTAGAGGATGGCTTCATCAGGGGCTTCATGAAGGGTGTTCGGACAGTACATCGTAAGACTGGAGCGGAGATCGAGGGGTTGACTCCTAGCCAGGCTTCTGGTGATGTTTCTTCAGACTCTGGTGGTGAAGAGCTGGAGAGTGAGTTGCAGCGAGCTTTTGCCTTGGAGGAGGACGAGGATGATGTTGAGATTCTATAGGATGTCTTTGATGTTGTTTTGTATCACTTTGCTTTCTTTCTAGTGATTGTATGTATGCTCGATGTCATTGTTTCTATTTGGTGTACTCAATGTTCAGTGATATATAAAGAAGTTATTGATGTTCTTTTCTCACATGCGAATGAAATTCACTTAGTTTTACTTCAGTTTGAATTTTAGTGAGCTCTCTTTTGACTTGAACAAATATGAGATATCCTTTTTTAAAGGTTTTGACCTATCCAGGGTGAAATCATTTACTTGGTGATATTAACCTGTTTGGAAAAGGTCAGATCAAGTCCTTTTGGAATCAAATGATTTTAATATCAAGATATCCTCCTAGGATATTTGACCTATCCGAGGTTGTTAGTCAAAGCCTTTGCTTGATGACATTAACCTGTGCGGAAGAGGTCGGATCAAATCCCCCTGGGGTTGATCATTTAGTGATTGAGATACAATATAGATTGTGTATTTCTCGAATCACAGAAAAAGAGTTTGGAGAGAAGAAATAATAGCACGACAAAGTGAATATCATATTGCTTTGTAATATGAGATAGTAGTTCCCTAGAATAACTTAGGGATACAAAAAAGTTCTTCTATAATCAACACATAAGGGATGTACGAAAAACTTTATAACACGACTACAGGAGAAGATAAAATATAAGACAAATATAACACATAGACAGATAGCAGTATCAACTCCTACTGATAATATTTGCGAAGATTGCCCACGTTCCAGGTTCGGGGAAGCATTTTTCCACCAGCATCCTTCAGTTTGAAGGTTCCAGGCTTGACCATAGCCGCTACTAAATAAGGACCCTCCCAGAGGGGGGAGAGCTTATTACGCTGAGGGCCTTTTCCAGTGGCTTCAATACTTCGTAGTACTAAGTCTCCAATGGTGATAGGGCGAGGCTTGACCCTTCGATTGTAGTGACAGGCGATTCTTTGGTGGTATGCAGCGGTTCTGAGTGAGGCTTCATCTCTTACTTCTGGGAGGAGATCCAAATTTGCTCTAAGCCTCTCCTCGTTGTTATTGAAGTCAAAAGTCTGAACTCTGTAGCTAGGAACTCCGATATCAACCGATATGACTGCTTCTGTACCAAAGCAAAGGTTATATGGGGTTTCCCCTGTAGGAGTTCTGGTGGTGGTCCGATAAGCCCAGAGGACATTGGGGAGTTCTTCGGCCCATTGCCCCCCAGCCTTCCCCAGGCGTGTCTTCAGCCCTTTCAGAATTGTTCGATTTGTAACCTCTGTTTGCCCATTAGCTTAAGGATTGGCAACAGCTATGTGAACGAGCTGAATATGAAAATCCTTACAAAATGATGTAAAGATCTTCCCGGTGAACTGTGTCCCGTTATCAGTGACAATTTTTGCAAGAATTCCAAAGCGACATATTATGTTCTTCCATAAGAATTGCTTGGCATTCGCTTTAGTAATCTTTGCCAAAGGTTCTGCTTCTACCCATTTGGTGAAGTAATCTATAGCCAAAATAATGAATTTTCGCTGTCCAGTGGCTATAGGAAAAGGTCCCATTATATCAATTCCCCATTGGGCAAAAGGCCAGGGGCTTTGAAGTGATGCAAGCTCCAGAGCGGGTGTATGAGTGAGGTTGGAATGCAGTTGACAGTTTTCACACTTTTGTGTAAACTCAAATGCGTCCTGTTTCATTGTAGGCTAGTAGAATCTCTGTCTCATAATCTTGTAAGCCAACGCTCTTCCTCCCAAATGTTCTCCACATATTCCTGAATGAACTTCTCGAAGTGCGTAATCAGCTTCTGATGGTGGGAGACACTTGAGATACGGCCCAGTGAAGGAGCGCTTATACAACTCGTTGCCAATAATGGTGAAATTTGCAGTTTGTCTCCGAAGTCGTATTGCAGCTATGGGTTCTTCAGGTAGCACCCCATCTTTCAGAAAAGACAAGATTGGTACGAGCCAAGACATCTCTCTTGGCTCGTCAATTGACTGTATGACCCATGGACCCTGAATGCTTGGAAAGTGGATCTCCTTGATACATCTTCTCTTATAGATGTCCCCCGTTGTTAATGTAGCAAGTTTAGAAAGAGCGTCTGCTCTTGTATTTTATTCTCAGAGGATATGTATGATTTGATGCTCCCTTATAAGGGCTAAGAGTAGCTTCACAATGCTATAATATTGAGCCAGTTGTGGGTTGTGAATATCAAAATTCCCCTCCACCTAAGAGGTGACTAGTTGGGAATCAGTGTGGGCTATTAGGTTCTGGACTTCACAGTCAATTGCTAGTCTCAACCCAACAACAAGGGCCTCGTATTCTGCTATGTTGTTGGTTGCCGGGAACTTGAGTCGAAGCCCGTACTCAAGGGTAACCTTCTGTGGAGAGATTAATAAAATTCCAGCCCTCCATCGACATACAAAGTCCAGCATGGAGAAGAAGGTGAAGCACTCGGTTATACATCAGATACCAGAACGGTGCATTCAACTACAAAATCTGCTAGTGCTTGAGATTTAATATCGGGCCTGGGCAAGTAGTGGATATCAAATTCTCCCAGTTATACAGATCACTTAATAAGCATGCCCGATGCTTCTGTCTTCTGCAGAATGCTTTTTAGCGGCAGATTCGTGTAAACTCCAATAGAATGGGCTTGAAAGTAAGGGCGTAGTTTTCTGGCAGAATAAACTAACGCCAATGATGTCTTATCTGCCAAAGGATAACGTCCCTCTACTTCAGATAAAATCTTACTAACATAGTAGATAGGACGTTGTATAGCATTTTCTTCTCAGACCAGAACCGAACTAATGGCTTGGATAGATACAGCCATATACAAATACAATTTCTCCCCTGGTATTGGTTTAGAAAGTAGTGGCGGGGATGCCAAATACTTTCGCAATTGTTCGAAGGCTTCTTGACATTCATCTGTCCATTGAAACCCGGAGCTACGAGCGCCTCTAAGTATCTTGAAGAAGGGCAGATATTTGTCTCCTGAATGTGCCAGGAAACGAGATAGTACCGCAATTCTCCCATTCAACCTTTGGACCTCCTTGATGTTCTTTGGCGGCACCATATCCCTTAGTGCCTTGATCTTCTCCAGATTGGCTTCGATTCCTCTATGGGTTACCATAAACCCTAAAAACTTTCCAGAAGCGACTCCAAAAGCACATTTAGCAGGGTTGAGTCGCATATTGTAACGTCTCAATAAGTGGAAATATTGTTTCAGGTCAGAGATATATTGGGTTTTTTCAAGATGTTTTACCAACATATCGTCCACATACACCTCCATAGTACGTCCAATAAGGCTTTTAAAAACCTTATTCATGAGACGCTGATAAGTTGCTCCAGTATTTTTTAGCCCGAAGGGCATCACCCGGTAGTAGTACTATCCTTTGTCTATTTGAAAAGCTGTTGCTTCTTCATCAGCAGGATTCATTTTTATTTGATTGTAGCCGGAGTAGGCATCCATAAAGCTCAACATTTGATGACCAGAAGTGGTATCAACTAACTGGTCAATACGAGGGAGCGGAAAACTATCTTTTGGGCAAGCTTTGTTGAGATCAGTGTAATCTATATACATTCTCCAAGCTCCACTCCCCTTCCGTACCATAATAATATTTACTAACCAAGTAGGATAGTGCACCTCTCGTATGAATCCGGCTTCTAAAAGTTCATCTACTTCTTGTTCAATTGCTTGCTGGCGATCTGGTGCAAAGTTTCGTTTCTTTTGGATAATCGGTTTGCACGTTGGATTGACTTTAAGGGAGTAAATGATCACTTCGGGGTCAATTCCAGGCATATCTGCTGGACTCCATGCGAAAATATCCTGATTTTCTCGTAGAAAATTTGTAAAGTTTTTCTTCTCATCATCTGAGAGAAGTGATCTAATTCGCACTGTCTTTGAAGGATGTTCTTCAGATATAGATACAGTAGTAAGATCTTCCACAGGGGAAGCTCTCTGAGGAATATCTTCGCTCCGTAGATCAAAGTCCTCGATGCTCAGGGTAATCATTGGACGAGACTTGATCTGCCTAAGATAGCAGGTTTGCGCTATTTATTGATCTCCGCATACTACACCGACTCCCGATGGGGTATGGAACTTCAGCTTGAGGTGACGGATGGAGGCGATGATCCCAAAAATTGACTGGAGCGGCCTCCTGAAGATAGCGTTATAAGCTGATTCTGACTTCACCATGATGAATTGAATGGAGTGTGTAGTCTGTCGAGGAAATTCTCCAAGTACTACCGGGAGATTGATTATACCTTCTGCTTGTACAGGTCGATTATCAAATCCATATAGAGGACCTGCAGCAGGTTGAAGCTTTTCTCTTGAGAGACCCATGTTGAGAAAAGTAGAGTAGAACAGGACATCTACGGAGCTTCCGTTGTCCACAAGAATTCTTTTGACATTATAACACGGGTCACCTATGCCTGCGTTTATGACAAGCGGATCTTGATGGGGGGTTTTTACTCCTTCCCGGTCGGAATCATCAAATGTGATGGAACGATCGATACGAGCCTTTTTTGGAGTTGGGTTTTCTTCCACAGTCAAAAAGATTTGATCGGATAGTAAGGGGCCTCCGGCGATTGTTTCAATTTCTCCCATCGTTATCCGGTTATTCACTGGTTGTCTTTGTGATTGATTCTGCTCCCCAGTGGGACGAGCTTCTTCTCGGGTAGGTGGATTCCCAATAAACTATCGAAGATAGCCCTGACGGATGAGTCTTTCGATCTCCTCCTTAAGTTACCTACAAGATTCAGTAGTGTGGCCACGACTACGATGAAAGTGGCAGTACTGATCTTGGTTTCCTGTATTCGGCTTCAAAGGATGCGGCCACTTCACTTTGTCCTGATCTTGAATCGCCATCAACACATTTGCTCGAGAGCTGTTGAGCGGAGTGTACTCCTTCTCCTGTCGGGGTTCTCGTCGTGGTAATGGGGGTCTAGGAGGTAGATTGCTCTTCCCTTGCTTTTTCCGTTGTGATGATGGATTATCCATCTCAGGTGCTCCCTTGCGCTTCCCAGCGGGTTGCTCGAACTATTTTCTATGAGCGTTTATTACCTCATCTGCTGATATCTGTGCTTCCACACGATGGATCAGATCGGCATATGAATGAACAGTATCGCGCATGAGTGTCGAATAGAAGGGGCCAGGACGAAGGCCTCCAAGAAAGACCCCTATAAGCAATTCTAGGTCTACTCCTGGAATCTGTCGAGCCTCAATAGAAAACCGTTGAAAGTATTCTTTTAACGATTCTCCCTCGTTTTGACGAATCCCGGAAAGGTGAGAAGAATCCTTGGCAATTCTTCGATTGGCTACGAACTGTTCGATAAATACTTTGGCTAATTTGACAAATGTGGGAATCGTTCCGGCCGGAAGTGAATAGAACCATGTTCGAGCTTGTCCTTTAAGAGTGACAGGAAAAACCTGGCAAAGGAGTGCGTCTGAGGCTCGTTGAATATGCATGATGGTCCTGTAATGGTCGATGTGCTCGTACGGGTCGGATGTCCCATCATAGGATTCGATGCTTGGCAACTTAAAGCCAACCGGAATAGGGTGTTAAAGAATAGCTTCCGTCAGGGATGATGACTCCTGGAAGTCCCACTGACGAAGGGGTTGCCTTACGCCTCCTGTAGGGAACTCCTCTTGGACCAATCGTCACAGTTCGTGGCACAAGGCATTGTGAGGGAGCTCAGCAATGTGAGGGAGCTCAGCAATGTGAGGTCTGGCTAACTCCTCAGGGAGGTCTTGAGGAAGGCGAGACTGCCGCCCCGAAGGATGGGTAGAACTTGCTGTATCAGCCAGTTCATTATCTTGGTGGGACTACGAACGCCTCCTGAGTGGAGGAAGAGGAATCTCGTCTTGAAGATGTTCGATTTGAACAGCTTCGACACGTGGTGGATCTCGAGGGAGAAGAACCTCCTCCTGAGGTGCTAGGGTCGGTTGTCGAGTCTCTCACAAGAGTTGTAGGATCTCATTTTGAGATTCTTCCATCTTTTGAATTCTCTCTTCTAGGGAGGGTCCCGAGGTCCCTTCTCCAGGTGTGTTTTGCCCCCCGGGGTATAAAGAGGCAGATATCAGGCGTCTATGATTCATAGACTGATTTCTGGATTGATGAGAGTGAGAGCGGGAGGCTCCTATGAGGCGATTGCTACGCCTGTTGACCATCGTAGCAATACTTGAAGTTGTGGGATAAGTTTCCCACAGACGGCGCCAAACTGTTGCGGACTCAAATATATGCGGCGATAGATTTTAATTTTTTGTCTCAACGTTATACGTATATCCAGCACACAAAAAGAATTGAAATAGTAACACCGAAATTTTTACGTGGAAAACCCTGGAAAGGGAAAAAACCACGGGGCCACGCCCAGTTGAAAGAGTTTCACTAGTGTTGTTTGAAATACACGAGGTTGATTCGTCCTTTAAATTCAGGACGATCAGATTATAATGAGTATCATTTATAAGGCCAAGCAGAGTTCCGACATCACTAGGGTGTCCGGCAGAATTCCGGCGTCACTTGGAAAGAATTCCGGCGTCACTCGGGCGTCGGGTAGAATTTCGGCGTCGGGCAGAATTTAAATGTTGCTCCGGCGTCGGGCAGAGCTCCGGCGTCCCTCGAGCGCCCGGTGGAGCCTCCATGGTGTTCCGACGGAGTTCCGACGAAGTTCCGGCGGTGTTCCGGCGGTGGTCGAGGAGGAGCTGTTCCCTCCTAGACTTCTCTTCTCTTCTTCTTCTCTTCTTCTCTTCTTGGCTTCTTGGCTTCTTGGCTTGGGTCCCCTCTTAAGAGAAATGAGGGGCTATTTATAGTTTTTCTGGAGTGGCATAGCCCGTAAATATGTGAGGGATCAGGGGCAAATAAGGAGTGATCCGGATGAACGGCTCATATTGAATCCCTTGATCATGAGCCGTTTATTGAGCATCGTAAGGTCTTAATGGTATCAGAATTCTGTGATCTTGGGCTCGTTGGATTTGTCTCGTCGAGCCGCTCGATTCGACTAGAAGCTCGTTAAAATTGGAGACTGTTTGGTAACTCAAATTGTTGTTTGATGCTTCCAACAGTGCTTCGGGTACTTGATTAGGACTCGTTTGGGCTCGGATTGAGCCGAATTTGGTGTTGTTGGATTTGTATTTCCGAGACGCTCAGTTCGACTATAAGCTTGCTGAAATCGGAGTTTAAATGGTCTCCGAATTAATTTTTGAAGTTTCCAACTTGAGTTTTTCCTCGAGATTCGTGCCCGATCAAGATGATTTTTTTGGCGATATATCAATTATGATGTTTAATATTAATCATTATTAAAAAGTTGTTTATAAAAGAAAGGAGCTTTTATCATTGAATATTGATTTAGAATTATTATGTTAATTTATGACGCAAAGATGAAGCTATTAGGCTAAGAAAGGACAAAAAAAATTGATGAGTTGAATTGAAATGTTAAAGAATTATTCATGTTACATGTTAATAGTATAATACAATTTATGGAGCTAAGAGGGTCAGAATGGGTTAACGAGTTAGTTTAAATCCAACCCAAAATTGATCCGATTTGAACGAAATCAACATGACCCCAACATACTTAATAAATAGGTCAAAAAGATGGATCTGATCTGAACCCAACTCACTGATAACTTGGAACATCCAAATACGACCTGATAGCACATTTGATAATTGCCCTTGCTGGGTGTTTGCTCACCGGTCCTATTTTGTGAACAATTGCTATATGAAGATTTTTAAGTGGTCTCCCATGTTTAATGTTGAGGTGGGATCTCCCATAATTCTCATTTGGGTATCTTTTCCCCTCGTATCATTAACGGATTAGGTTCCCTCTTTGGTCGACCTCTTAAAATCGACCATGCTACTGCTTGTGGTTCTAAGCCGTCGATTGCTCGGGTTCTAGTTGAGTTGGATGTGACCAAACACTATCTGGACCTGGTGTGTGTAGGTCCTAAAAATTTGGGTTATGTTCAGGCTGTTATCATGGAAGAATTTCCTCCTTATTGCTCGTACTATAAATCTCTTGGCCATTTGAAGTTGGAATGTTATTCCCTAAACACTATTCCTCCTTCTAAACTTCCTGTGGGTAATGAGAGTGTTGTGGATTTGGATCCTATAAAGGAGGTAGTTAATGTTGGAGCAGGTCATTTAAGAAGCAATATTGTTGGTGGTAGTTTGAGTTTACCCGTTCCTGGGGTAACTTCTGTGGTGTCTCCTGAGATTGATGAGGTTGCATACTCTCCTGAGCTTTTGGTTGCCCCTGATGGTTTGGTTAATGATGGTATTGAGGCAATGGTTCCCGTGCAAGAGGCTGAGCTTGATCCTCCTATGCATGTTGTTAATGGAAGTAATGTGCCATTGTTTGTTGCTTTACCAGTTGCTCCTTCCTTTAGAAATTGTGAGGTAGTTATTGAAGCTTGTAAGGCTCCTTCCTATGGTATTAATGAGGATGATATTGAGGCTTGTGAGCCTAATCATTGCTTACTAAATGTGGTAGCTAGTTCTATCGTATCTCCTGATTCTAATGTTGATGTTAGTGATGGTGAAACTGAGTTTTATGATGATTCTGTCCCTTTGGACCATGGGGACCACCTCTGTGTTTCAACAGCGGGTGGGATTTTGCCTCTTAAATGTAGTGGGGGCTCTATTTCTTTGGATATGCAAGCTTGGTTGTGTGCTTCTTTACTTAATAGTGATGAACATTTCACAAAAAATTTGGGTGTCGTTGATGTTCCCATATCCGTTCTTTTCGATGATGTCTTGTTAGCTCACCTAACTTGTAATATGAGGGATTATGAGGTTATGCTTGGAGACTGGTTAAATGATGACATTTTCTCTGTTGATGGGGAGGAATTTTGTGAGAATACATTAGACTCTAGGGATAACTTTGATCTAAGTATTCTCTAAATTGCTGATGCTGGTTTCTTTATAAAGAAAAGGAAGCATAAAAAATGTAAATCGAAGAAGAAATGATTACTCCTTTTGGATGTGGGTTGGATGCTGGTTCTTTTTCTTTTAGAATGGTTCTACGGCTGGCTGCGATCTGCTTTTTTGTTATGTATGTTGGGTTGGTGGTTGTCGTTTCTTGCTTCTGTTGGGTTTCAGACAATGATGAGGAGGTTTCTATGCGCCACCTCCTTGGCCCTTGCTTGTTGGCAACCTTGGTAGTCATTCTTCATTATGGTTTGGTGTTGGTTCATGGTTTATGGCCTATAATGAATGGCCCTTGCTTGGATTGGGGGTGGGTGTGCATGGCCTTATTACTGAGTCTGGTGGGCGCTCGACTTCTTCATGTTGAGCTGTGTTGTTACTCTATTCTTGGTTTTTGTTGAGCCTGTATTGGGCTATTTTTTTGTTCTTTTTTTATTTATCTTTTGTTGATTGTAGTCTGGTTTTAGTTGGATCTTTGGATTAGTTTGTCTTACTTTAACTGCTACTTTTTATTATTTAGTTGGGCTTTAGATCCCTTAAGAGCTTGTAACCATTTGCTATTTTTAACGCGTAGGCCCCTCTTCGGGGTTTTATTTTTTTAAAAAAAATAATTATATATATATATATATATATAATATGCCGACTACAGAGTTTTGATTAATTAATCAAAGGTAAGAAGAACATAATAACAAACAAACAAATTTAAAGAAATAATAACTAAATGGGTTACCTCGAATTTGACCACTAATTAAATTAGTTGGAATTCTGAGCTCAAACTCGAGCCTGATCTGATAGAACCTGCAAACAGGAAAAGAAAACCTGCAAATTACAGGAAGCAAAGGAAAAACGAAGAATAAAAGAATAACTAAGAAAGTGTTCACTTTCAGTATATTGAGAATGCTACAGAAATTCTGTATATGTTATAGAAGTTAGTTAGCAAGGAAAAGTCTTGATTAAAGAGCATAAATCCAACAGTTGTAGAGAGCCAAGACTGCTGTAATGAAAGTAAGTGGCGCAGTGCACATGGACTAGTGAGCCAACGTATCTATCTCTGTAAATGCTTATCAGAGGCTCTTATCTTATCATCCCCCCGCAAGCTAACTATGGGTGGTTGAATAGTTAGCTTGGAAAGAAGTTGACTGAATCATAGAGAAGTATGGGGCTTGATGAAGAGATATGCTGGTTGATCTTGAGAAGCAATGTGATGAATTGAGATATGTTGCCTTTTGATAAGGTCTCAAATAAAATGACAATCGATTTTGATAGGCTTTGTACAAGCATGAAACACCAGGTTGTTAGCTAATATGAGTGCGGACATATTATCACAAAAGAGCTTTGTTGGGAAGAGATAAGACCAAATTCTTTTAATAATCATTGAAGCCAAATGATATCGCAGGCTGCAGTAGCAACTGCATGATACTCTGCCTCTGTGGAAGAACGAGTAACAACTATCTATTTTTTAACGATCCATGAAATTAAGTTCTCACCTAAGAAGGCACAATAACCAGTAATAGATTTACGATTTGTTGAATCTGACGCCCAATCTAAGTTCGAAAAAGCTATAAGTTAAAGTGTGGACCGTAGAATTAGTAAACCATAATGTTTAGTGCCTTTGATATATCGGATAACTCATTTTAAAAGTTGAAAATGAAAGAGCTTCGGTTGACGCTTGTGTTGACACAAAGATGTTAACAGCAAATAGAATGTATGGGCGGGTTAAGGTGAGATAATGTAGAGAACCAACTAACTGGCGGTATAAAACTGGTTAAGAATAAGGAACATAAGTTTCAGGTGAAGTAGAAATTTTAAGAGGCAGAGGAGTGCTAACCGGTCTGCAGTCTGACATACCTGCAAGGTTAAGCAAGTCCGCAGCATATTTAGCTTGATTTAAATGTAAGCCATTAGAGTGTTTCATAACTTGCAAGCCTAGAAAAAATTTCATAGAACCAAAATTTCACATGTGAAATTTTTGTTGAAGAGCAGCCAGTAGCTTGATAATGGACTTATTATTTCGATCCTTTAAGTAAGATGTCATCGACATAAACAAGTATATACATGTGAACAGCTCTTTGATGATGTAAAAGAAGAGATGGGTCAGCTGTGCTGTTCACAAAGCCATAATCAAGAAGATATGAAAAAAATGTAGCAAACCATTGCCGAGGGGCTTGCTTAAGTCCATATATTTCCTTCTTGAGTAGACAAACATGATTCGGATGTTGAGGATCTACAAAACCTTTAGGCTATTTCATATGGACAATTTCATCAAGGCGAACAAGAAAAAATGCATTGGAGACATCCAATTGTAAGAAACAACAAGAGTAAGTAGAATCCAAATAGTAGGAAACTTTGTTACTGGGCTGAAAGTATCATGAAAATCTAAACCAAATTCCTGATTGAATCCTTGAGCCACTAAGCGGGCTTTATGCCGAGCAAGTGTGACATCTGAGTTAAGTTTGGTCTTAAAGATCCATTTACAACCTAATACATTTTGAGTAGGAGATGGAGGGACCAAAACCCATGTACCTTGTTTTTGTAATGCTTTAAATTCAATACTCATGGCTTCACGCCAAATTGGAGATTTGGCAGCTTGAGTGTAGGAAGTGGGTGTGGGAGTAGTGATAGAATGGTGGAGATCAAAGATTTTAGTTGGCTTAAGTTTTTTGGTTTATAGCCTGGTAACCATTGGATGTTTGGAAGGAATAGAAGGGTGGGGAGAGCTTGGGAGACTTGAGGAAGATGGTAATATAGGGTCAGTTGAAGAGGTAGGTAATGTATCTGTAGGTGGTGGGAAGGAAAATTCTGAAGCGGATGGTATTTTAGGTGGATTAGATTGAACAACTATTGGTGAGATTGTGGAAACATGGACAAGTGTAGATGGTGGAACATAACTAGAAGACATTTGAGGAGGAGTTGTGGGCACTGTATCATGAATGGAAAGATAGATTCATGAAAGGTTACATGACGAGAAAGATATAAGCGACCAATGGGGATGTGAAGACATTTATATCCTTTGGTGTGAGAGGCATAACCAAGAAACACACAAGGAATCGAGCGAGGTGCTAATTTGAGGGAGAGTTTGGTGGGAAGCCATGGATAGCATAGGCAGCCAAAGGTATGTAAGTGAGTGTAGGATGGAGGTCTATTATATAACCATTAGTAGGGAGACTTATTTTGAAGAAGTGGAGATGGTAATCTGTTGATAAGATACGCAACTATAAAAAGAGTATCAAACCACCATTTTGAAGGAACATTGGCATGAAAGAGAAGCACTCGAACTGTTTCAAATAAATGACGATGTTTACGCTCAGAGACACCATTTTATTGAGGGGTATATGGGCAGGTAGTTTGATGTATAATGCCAAACTTATTCAGTGTTGCGGTAAAAAGATTATTAACATATTCAGCAGCTATGTCTGAGTGTAGTATTTTAATGGTTTCTAAAATTGCCTCTTAACCAAGGATTTAAAATGCAGAAATTTGGATAAAGTTTCAGATTTATTGTATAAAGGATAAATCCAAGTATAACGACTAAAATCATCAACAAATAAGAGATAATATTTATATGATTGTATTGACAAAATTGGAGAAGGACCCTATACATCGGTATGAATTATCTCTAGACATTGAGTTGACCTAATAAAAGATAAAGAGAATGGAAGATGGGTACATTTAGCACGAGAACAAGCAGAATAATGAGATAACAAAGAAGGTAGTTTGCTGATGTGCATTTCCTTGGAAAGTAGTTGTTGAGTAGCCATGGAGGGATGTCCCAAACGATGATGCCAGAGAGTGGAGGAGATGTAGGAGGCAGTGAGAGCATTAATGTGAACTGAGGTGGTGCTGGTAGACGATGCAAAAAGAAGTTGGGAGGAGCTAATAGGGTAAAGTCCTTGATGACTGGGTCCTCGGAGGAGAATCTGATTGGTCCAAGAATCCTTTATGAGATAACCATTAGCATTAAAGTAGACAGAACAAGGATTGTCTGTAGTTAGTTTATGAATAGAAAGAAGATTATGAGATAAATGAGGAACATGAAGAATTGAGATAAGTGTAGCTTATGAGAAGGGGTTGGAAGAAGTCCTTGGCTGGTATGAGTAATGGGCAGAAGCTGACCACTTCCAACTTGAACATGAGAACCACCAGTGTAAGGTTGAGCTCGTTGAATTTGAGAAGCATCATATTTAAGATGGTTACTAGTTCCGGAATCAAGAAACCAATCAGCATTAGTTGAATTCTCGATTGCAAGATAGGCTTGTGGGGTTGATTGGTAAGAGGTATCATGTCGATACCAGCAATTTATAACAGAATGACCAGATCTGCTACATATCTAGCATTCAATGGCTGATCTAGGCAAGCGACCACCACGAGCAGAAGAATTTCTTGTTCGGCCAGAACTAAAGTCCGAGGGACCTCATCCACGTCCAAAGGAAGGCACTCTACCATGACCAGAAAACTGGTTGTATCCGTGACCATGTGATCGTCCTCAAGTGGTTGCAAGAGCAAGGGTCTGATAAGTGGTGGGTGGGATATAAGTTTCACGAGCTGATTCGGTGGCTATGTTTAGTTCTTCACTATATAAAAGTGCATAGAAATCATCAAGGTTGATTGATTGTAGTTGAGTGCGAATGACAGTCTTGAAAGCCTGATACGTTGGTAGCAGTCCATTGAGCGTATAAAGTATAATGTCCTCAATGTCAATAGAAGCACCAGTAGTGGTGATTGCATCTATTTTCTATTTGATATCTGACAGGTACTGAACCATGATTTAATCTTTCATTTGAAGTTGATGCAACTCATTCTTTAACTGCAGCAGACTTGATCTATTCGAGGATTGGAGACAACGCTCAATGGTAATCCAAATCTCATGACAAGAATCTAGGTTGAGGACATAAGGTAGAAGAGATGGACTAATTGTGGAATACAAAGCAGCAGCTAGATTTTGATCAATTAAAGACCATGATTGAAAAAGAGGGTTGGGAGTTAGACTGCCATCTGAATTTTGCACTTGTCTGGCAGGTTTAGTAACTGAACCAATGAGATAGGAGTCAAAGCCATTAGCAGAGAATAACTTAAACATTTGAGCTCTCCAAACAGGGTAGTTTTCAGTGGAAAGCTGAACATTAACTAAGGTTTTGACTGTGGACTTAAAGAACTTGAGCTTAGGTGGTATAGTGTCATCACCGTTGGTGATGAGGGTATGAAGAGTAGCAGATGAAGAGGTTGAATCCGCCATTGCAAGAAGAAGACTATCCTTTGAGCTCTGATACCGTGATAGAACTTGCAAATAGGAAAACAGAACCTGCAAACTGCAGGAAGCAAAGGAAAAACGAAGAACAGAAGAATAACATAGAAATGATTCACTTCCAGTATATTGAGAATGCTACAGAAATTCTGCATATATTGTAGAAGTTAGTTAACAAGGAAAGGTCTGGATTAAAGAGCAGAAATCCAATGGTTGTAGAAAGCCAAGACTGTTGTAATGAAAGTAAGTGGCGCAGTGCACATGGACTAGTGAGCCAACGTATCTATCTCTGTGAATGCTTATCAGAGGCTCTTATCTTATCAAACAAACAAACAAACAAAAGAATTTAAAGAAAAAATAACTAAATGGGTTACTATTGAGTTCGCAGGTTAACTCGAATTTGACCACTAATTAAATTAGTTGGAATTCTGAGCTCCAACCTGAGGCTGATCCACTTATTAAACCAGTCTGCATAAAATTGTCAAGTCGAATGGAATCATTTATGATATCTCTGTATATAAAACTATAAAGGATCAATATAAATATATAATACACCGTACCATATGCGATAGGTCAACATCTACCAAATCATGCTAAAAGAAATAAAAATAAATGTTTAATAGAACTCAACATAATTTTTGTGCATTTAATTAAAATTTTGAAACTTTATCTAATTTAATAGAAAATTCGGAGCCATATTGCAAAATTACAAGCCTAAAGGTATAAAAGCTGATTAATATCCACGTGGAAAAAGAAAGATATTTAAGTGTCATTATTCTCGTAAATAATATTAGAATTTTTAAAATCTTATATTAGCATATTCTATTTAAAAGTTTGTTGGTATAATTTTTTAAATATTTGAATTTATTTTGAGATTATATATATATTAAGCTTCATATAAATTAAAAAATTGAAAGCTCATTACGACAAATTTTTGAAAAATATTAGAAAAATATTATATAAGATAATTAATTCACTTATATTCACAATCAAACATATTTTATTAAACTGTATTGATTGTAAAAGGAAAAAATAATATATTATATTTCAACTCGGCTAAAAAAATAATGACTTAATTATCTAATTTTTAATTTTTAATTATATTAAATTATACTTTTTAATTTTTCCTTCTAATTATCATATCAAATTAACTCATAATAATTCAATTTTTTCTTTGTTGTTTAGTCTAATTCAATTTTATTTGAGCTCAATTCGAGTTAAAATTTTTAATACATTTGATAAATAATTCAAATCATTTGATTATATTTATGTTAGGCCATTTTTAAATATAGATACACTTTTTTTTTTCTGGTAGGAAATGATAAATAGATCCAATTAAATTTTTGTGCGATATATTTTGATCATTTTAACTTTACAACTAACCGGTAAAATGTTACATTGCAAATGGTTCCTTTGGTATGCGAGCTCTGCACAACTCCTGCAAAATTATGCGGCAACAGCACAATAGGACAGCTTTTCATCTATTTCAATTCACCGTACAATATTCGGGGTTAAAATTGTTAAAATAAATTGAGGGCCTCTAAAAGAAGAGAGATTATTAAGATGTGAGCGGAGTTCGGATGTAGATTTTATGAGGATATATAACAAATATATGATAAATACATAATATTTATAAATACTTTATTTGTAACCTCACAAATACGGAAGGTTTGGATTCCACAATAATGATTTCTCCTAAAAGAAACATATTTTATGTAGTCAAGCTTTAGCATATTGAGTATCTTGTGAAATTGAGGACTAGGAGTAAAGGGAGAGAGACAAGTGTACAGTGCTATAACGTTTAATACATAGTGTTGCAGTGTTTTATAGTTGTAGAAAAAAAAAATCGCACACGAGGCCTCTGAGTCTCGGGGGGGGTCCAGTGAGCTCGATTGGCAAAATTGAGATATGAGTCAACATTACAACTCGATTGATCGACACATTCAGATTTCACATTGAACTAACACTATAACACACAATTGAAGAATGCTAGTGAAGCATCTAGCTTCATTTTAGTTTAATGTGAATCTTAATGGCTTTTAATTTCTCTGTCGTTTTGTAATAGGAGCAATTGAGATTTATGAGCAACATTTCACTATGATTTGATCGCATAGAATTACAACATTAACTTTTCTTATATGATGTAAAATGCACCTTCATCCATTTTGCAAAGAAGATAATCTACGTCTTTCAAAAGAATAATATAAAATTACATAATAAAATGTAGGAACCTGATAATCTTGTAATATTTTTTTTTCATAAGACAAAGTTATGCTCGATAATTTTACGTCATATTTAGGAGTTGGCACTTGATTCTGAATATTCAATAATATAAATATTTCATTTCAAATATTTCTGAGGACCTAAAAATGATCGTCACTACAAAAAAATATGGCTATCGCAACACTTTTTTTCAGTTTTCCTGGCGGTTATAACCGCAGCTTTTTTCTTTATAGTGGTTCTAAAACCGCTGCATCAACGTTGTAATTGCTTTGCGCTGCAACAACATTCCGCAGCGGTTTATGGACCAGCGGGGTAGTTTTACAAAGCGCTAGTTCTAGTAGCGTTTATAACCGCTGCAATTATACATATTTACACCGGTTATGACCGCTGCTAATTCGTGAAAAATTATCTGATTATAGTAATGTGGCGGTTTTAACTGCCACATTTATGTACGTTGTGGCTGTGATAACTGCCACAATTCTGTAGAATTAAAAAAAAAAAAAAGGAAACGGTAATGCATGCTCTGTTCCAACATGCATATACATCAGCAAATAATTGATATAAATATACACATACAGAAACTGCTATGTTTCACTTGGAAATTGTTTATATATACAAGTTGAAATAATAATAATAATTCCATTTGAATAATAATAAGAACTTACTAATAAGAATAATTTAGGACAGTAAACTAGCGCAAGAATTATAAGCATTCAACTTAAATAAAAATCACTTCTCAACACATATAGAAACTAATACAAAGGCCCACTTGAGCAACATCCACATAAAACTATATTTTAGAAATATAAAATAACAAAACACTATAAAGTAAGATAAACATAAAATCAACCCTCCTCCACCACATCACCATCATCACTGCCTTCTGTTGATGCTGCTATTACTGGTGGTGTGGGCTCCTACCAAATGTATGGATCAAGTTTGGGGGCAAAAGGCATGAAATGTTGGATAGGATTCTAAAAAAATGAACTACTCCAAAATATCCCAACTACTCCTACATCTATAAAATGACCAAAGAATTGTAATCATTAAATTTAAACAACAGTAAGAACATAAACATTAGACTCCTCACTAAATGTCACTTTAAGTGCCATTTCAAAATTTTGAACAATTTAAAACTATAACACAAAAGCAAAAAAATGAAACTCACAAAAGAGATGAGAGTGGAGGGTGAAAATAAAAATTTCCACTCAAGTAAAATTACTAGGGAATACTATTTCTCATTTATAACAAGAAAGTAAATGAACACAAAAGAACAACTACTAGAGTTCAAAATCAAAACAACATAAGTTCAAAAATACATGAAATATCCATACAACTAGAAGCATCACAACTAATACCATAGCTCATCAGCAGACAATCAAGAATAAGATGAATTATCATTGCCACCCTGAAAATAATATGAAGATAATGAGAAAATAATAATCAAGCAATTTATATTAAAAATACATAATTTATTTTTTCATACCATTTGTGATCCTCCATGAGGTGGTTGATTCATTTGAAACTGTTGCATAAATTGTCTCATCTCATCACGAAACGAGCTGAACTCTCTCATCTTATCACGGAATGATCTAAACTCCTCTCTAAGGCTAGCTATCTGACCAAAGTTGCTACCGCTACCACCACCTTCAGCACTTTTGCTTTGAGGAAAGTATCTGGTCGGCGTAACACCAAATCCATGGGTACGAACTCGACATGAATGCTCTAGTCCCATAACTATACTAAAAACTCTCTCATTAGCTTCAATGTTTCCGTTCTCAGGTGTAAGCCTTTCTTCGGCAAGAAGATTATAAGCTTGCGTCTACAGTACAATTACATAAAGTTAAATCTATTGAAGAACTGTTTATAAAAATTAATCTGCAATCACTATATATACGTACCCATCGTTGCATAGCATCCTCAGATGACCATGTCCCGTCTTTGTGCATCCTATTGATTTTCCATAATTGCAATCTATCCTTAATAGACTACAAAAAAATGTTAATAAATATGTAAGTTTATAAATGAAGAATTTATTAGTAATAATTAAATAAAGTTAAATTTATACCGTTTCCTTCTGTCTCCGAACTGAGCTCACTTGACCCATTGTGTGAGGACAAGTTTATTTTTTGGCATTCACAGAATTTTTAGCAGTCCTTTCCTGTGATACATGATAATGTTAAATTTAAAAATTTATAATAGTAATAAATTTTTAATAAATAACTTGATCTTAAAACTTACTTGATCCTCTGGCTTTGACCATTGTGTAACAAGTTGGCACCATTGCATTTGATCAACTCCATGTGGAACATTCTCCATAATTTTCTCAATTGGTCTACTGTCCCAATGCTCAGCCTTTAATGTAGTTTTATAATTACGCCATTTAACACCAAGGGATTGAAGAATCCAATGACGTATATGGCCAGGAAACTTAAATTTAGACTGCAATTGACAATGCTATATGGTTAATAATACATAACTAAAAAAATTTAAATTTACTGTAAATTTTGCATACCTCAACTTTAGCCAACATCTTCTTCTTGAAGGGCTTCATACCCTTATTTCTCCAATCAGGAAAAGCTATTGGAGCCAAAACAGGATCTCTTGCAACAACACCAAGATATGATCCTAACAAAATAGACTCAGGGATGTTACAAGGGATGTTATTTTCATTCACCTCTATGTGAATTCGTGTCCCTGGCCGCATATTTTGTATATCAGCACATGTTATACGCCCCCTACGCATGATAGGATTTCCTTGCTCATCTTCATAAGGTAAAATAAATAAAATAAGCATGAATAATATATTAATGTTTAAATAATGGAAAGTCATACCTATGAGCCACACCCCCTCTTCCGGGGCAGGAGCTTCATTGCAAAATAAATGTCGTGGAGTCTATTGGGTCCTGCTGTACTCAATCTCTTCTTGTGAATCTGGGTGGACTGGAGTAGAAGGGGTTCCAGTCTCCCTACTACTTTCTCTTATACCTGACTCTCCTCGACTTGATCCTCCTCTACTTGATCCACCTCTGCATATCGTTTTTTTTGCTCGTCTAAAAAGGCTCCCTCATGTCATTTCTTGAAAAAAAAAAGTTGGGCTAAATTTGAAATAGTAATGTTTTCAGAGAGTGTAATTAAATAAGTATAACAATATATAACAAACATAAGTTACCAAACATAGGTTACAACATTTCACATTGAGAAGTTGACAAGGTGATTAGCAACAGATAATGAAATACTTACAACATAACACATTGATAAGTTTACAGATGATTAGCAACATAACACATGGAGAAGTTCACAGATGATTAGCAATAATCTAAAATACTGAAATGCTTACAACAGAACAAATAGAGAAGTTCACAGATGATTAGCAATAATCCAAAATACTGAAAGGCTTACAACAGACAAATAAAGAAGTTCACAGATGATTAGCAACAATCTAAGATAATGAAATGCTCTATAAAATATTATAAAATGTGATGATCAGGTTGTGAAGAGCAATATATTAAGGACTCACATTTACAAGCAGCAAGAAATATTATAATCAAATGCTTCTCGTGATTTTACTCTCACAACAAAATTCCAATTCATATTTTTAGCATCTTGAATGTAGAATACAGGCTCCACTTGTGAAGAGAAAATAAAAGGATCATCCTAAATTTTCTGACCTGTATGAATAAGCCTTGAGAAGTTTACAAGTGTATAACCAAATTTATCTTGTCTTATGCCCATTGAACTTGTGTTTGCCCAATCACATTTAAATAATATCACCTTGAATATGTTAGAGTAATTAATTTCAATAATAGCATTAATTTTTTCATAATAACTAAAGTTCCCAATCTCTGTTGTATTAACAACACTAAAATTCTGTATTTTCTTGCCTTCATCTCGTTCTTTTGTGTGAAAAAATTAACTATCAATGAGAAGACCCTTGTATCTATTTGCAATTTTATTAGGGTCCTTAGCCAGTGCTTTGATTTCTTCTGAGATTTCCAAATCAGTAGAACTTGAAACCTAATAATGAATAAAAAAATTAGTTCATTTTATTTAATACTTCAACTTAATATCATTTATGAAGTTTAAGAAATATAAAATATGAATACATGCTGTGTCACACAACCACTCATGAAATTTTTCATTGATAAGTCTCTCTAAATCTGATATTATTAGATGTGTATGCCTGCGTCGCTTTCTCCTCTCTCTATCTTTGAAACATTGTCTATATCATTCAAGATTATCACAGTGTCGGAGGATATATCTATGTGCTTGAACCAATGAATTATCATCTAAATTGAATGAAGTCACATTTCCCAAAGGAGTTCCACCACTTGAAAATTTAAAAATATATTGTTCCTCAGATGTTGTTGCGGTTTATTCAAAAATTGAGACCGCTCTAGATATTTAGAACAGAAAGTTATCCCTTCTTCAGCAATATAACCCTCCGCACTAGTAAAAATAATTATGAAGATTATGTAAATATAATAAAATCTGTAATAATAAAAATAATTATGAAGATTATGTAAATATAATAAAAAAATGACATGAATTAATAATTACTACTGAAATACCTCTCAAATGGATACATCCATCTATACTGAACTAGACCACCTAATTTAACTTCCTCGGACAAGTGAATAAGTAGATGAACCATAATCGTGAAGAATGACGGGAGTATTGATCTTTCCATTTTACATAATGTTATAGTAATATTATTCTGTAGTCTATCCAACTCATTCGGATCGATAACCTTGGCACAAATTGACTTCAAAAATTTTGATATCTCCACAACAATATGTATAATTTCATCAGATGGAGAACATGACCTCAAAGCAATTAGTAGAAGTTCTTCAATAAGCACATAACAATCATGATTTTTTAGGCCCACAATCTTACATTTAGTAACATTAATACACCTTGAGATATTAGATGCATAACCTTTAGGCAATTTCATATTTTTCAAAACTTGACAGAACATCAATTTATCTTTTTTTGACATTGTGAAACAAGTTAGGGGCAAAAAATAAGAACCATCTTCAAGAATTTGTGGATGCAACTCACTCTTAATTCCAATGTCAACTAAATCTTGTCGTGCTTGTAAGTTATCTTTAGATTTCTTGAGATCAAGTAAGTGCCAATGAAATTATCACATATATTTTTTTCAATATGCATGACGTTAAGATTGTGTGGCAGTAAATTATACTGCCAATAAGGTAGCATAAAGAAAATTAATTTTTTCTTCCAAATATGATGTTCACTCAGGTCTACATTGCGCCATCTTTTCAAGCTTTTAGATTTACCCAATGGAAACTGAACATTCTGTAATTTTTGTAAAATGTTTGTACTAGTATTCCTTCTAGGTGCTTCATGGATCTCCTCTGTGTTATCAAAGTATTGTTTCTGTCGATGAAATAAGTGATTATTTGGAACAGTGAAATAGATCAAGAGCAAAAGAACATGTTTACTTCTTCTCGTGATTGACCGGCCGGACGAGTGATGAGGGAAAGCATATGAATGAATCCACAAAGCCAAAATATAATAGGAAAGAAATACAAACCGGCGATGGAGAGGAAGAAGTAGCTCGCGATTGACCGGCTGGACAAGCGACAAGGGCAAGCAGCGCGTTCGCTTAATAGGGCTTCAACCGAATTTCTGTTCCTCCGATCGAAGGCGAACGACGAAAGGAATTAGGGCATGGGAGTCGAAATAAAGAATTAGGCAGGCTGAGCCTTCGTGCGGTTAAAATAAGATGGTTAATCTGGTAGTGGTTAAAACCGCGGCCAGAAGTAGCGGTTTAAACCGCTGCCAAAAGGGGAAATTTGCAGCGGTTTAAAAACCGCCCCAAATATCTGCTTCGAAAAGGCCATCTTTTTGGTAGTGCGTCTACTTTTCCTCCCATTTTCCGCTTACAACACCGACTATCTTGTTACGTAGTCATCAAATACTTACCCTATGAAAGAAACACATTTGGTTTATTTAGTTACAGGTCAGTGTTTGATTATGCTATATTAAAAGAATTAGAGGTGTAACTCTCCACAATAAAATTATATGAAAACCTGCAATGACCCAACATGTCATAAGAATTAATTGGGTTACTTGTCTAAAATTCTACATTTTGTATGAATTAATCTTCTTTTATGCTTTCTTATTTCTACACTCTCAATATTCAAATTAAATTTGGTATGTTTTTTCAACATATGATTATATTAAATCAATATTAAAAAATTATCCAAAGCAATGAAGGGGTTTATGCATGAACAACATACACTTGATCAAGTAAATCTTACTTTTGCCATTTTTACTTTGGTTATTTTTGTAAGACCATATTATATTTTCATGCTTTATGTTTTGCTTTACTTTTGGCTATTTATGTGCAGTTCTATATCTTCACCCTTTAGTTTATGCTACCTGAGATAGCATCATGTAGAAGTCCACTTCTTTTTGTTAATAAAATTTATATTCCTTCAACATTTGTCCATATAATGTAGTACACTTAAAGCAGTTTTTTAGAAAAAAAATAACTAAAAATTTTTATATTAAAAAATTGCTTTAGAAAGCAATAAGAAAGCTGTCCCAAATGAATCCTTAGGCTTCGTTTGGAATGACTTTCTTACTATTTCTTAAAGTAATTTTTTTGGAAAAATTATTTTTTAAATAAAAAATTTTGTATTAGAAAGTTGTTTTAAAAAGTGTAAGAAAGCTATCACAAACGAAGCCTTAGGATTTATTTGTGACAACTTTCTTATTGCTTTGCTATTTAGACTACAATCATAAATTCTGTTTGGCCACTGCTTTTTCGGTGCTTAAAAAAATGTACTACAAAGTTGCTTCCTACAATGACTTTCTTTACAATAGTTTTACAAAACAATAAAAAGCTATCCCAAACTATGCCTTATGCTTCATTTGTGACAGTTTTTTTAGTGCTTTCTAAAGCTATTTTCTAATGCAAAAATTTCTTAAAAGTAATAAAAAAATAGTGATCAAAACCGTCCCAAACGAAGTCTTGATGATTGAGCACTTTCGCTTCAACGATAAAATCATATATCCATGATCTAATGTTAGCTTTATAACTATGACAGTTTATTGCAACTTCCTACTACCATTATGAAATCAAACAAAATCAAATCAAGCACAGCCACATTATTTTCTAATGCTCCAGCAACTAAGTAATTCAGCTTTTAATGGAAAATACATTTAGGTTTCGTTTGGGACAGCTTTCATACTGCTTCTTAAAATGACTTTTTAGTATAAAATTTTTTAATTCAAGAAATTTTTATACTAGAAAGCTATTTTAGAAAGTAGCAAAAAAGCTGTCCCAAACGAAACCTAAAGTATGGCACTGTCAAGGAAGCCGAATAAATGCTTGCAAAGCTTGGAGAATTCTGACTAGGGGGGTAAACCAGCCTAATATAAAGAAGTGTAACAATTCTTTGGCAGATCAACAAGCAAGAGCGCAAGACTGAGTTTTTCTCCATAAATTTACACTATTTATTCATGTAAAATCTTCTCATTATTGAGATATTCTCTTTTTATTATAATTTTCTTATTATTCTCTTCTTTTATTATGTATTTATTTCATCAAATCTATTATTGAATTCTTTAAGTTGAATATCTATTACAGTATAAAATAGCACAAAATTTTTTTTTTTGGGTGGGGGAAAATTGTGGGCAAAGCCCTTGCATAAATCACCAAAAAAGTTACAAGTGTGCTGCTATACAATATAAGAGAAGAATAAGAGCATCTACCAAAAAACGAGCAAGCTCACCAACCACAAAAGTTTTACAAGATAACTGTAGACAAACATAATAAGGAGAACAAGCTATAAGATCTTATCGCCTCCTTCAAAATTATGAGAATTATGGAGAATGACGGAGAATTATGGGAATGATGGAGAATTATGCGCTAGTTTTATTTCCAAATGAGGAAGCGACTCAAATATATTGTTCTAGTCATGTGACTCAAATATATTGTTAGATATTCTCTTGTTGTGAATCTTTATGATTTAACTTATATTTTTGTTTCAGCTACAACTCTTGTTTATGTGGGTTTTCTGTTTCGGTTTAGTGAATGTCTCAGATTTATTTTCTGTGGCACTGTTGGCTGACAAACTTATCTAGCTGCTCTAGGGTGAAAGATCAGGTTCAGAATTCGTTATTTAAAAAAAAAATTCTGGATATTAGTGGCGGTTATAACCGCCACTAATGTGCAGAAATGTGGCGGTTAAAACCGCTACATTACTGGAAATCGGTTCATTTTAATCATACTAGTCGCGGTTATAACCGCCACATTTCTGTAGATTTGCACTGGTTATAACCGCTGCTACAATACACATCCATAAAATTTACCCCGCCGGTCATAGAATCACTGCGGAATGCCGTTGCAGCGCATTGCAAACACAGCGGGAGTGTATCGGTTTTGAAACCGTTGCAATGAAAATAGTAGCGGGTATAACCGCCGGGATATGTCAAAAATAGTGCTGCGAAAACCTTATTTTTTGGTAGTGAGAGCACCAAGAAAAATAACAGCAAGAGCCAGCTACAGAAGATAAACTCCACCTCAAAAGAAATCAAAAATTGAGTTAAAGAGCCAAAAAAAGCCTGGACTCAGAATAATAATGAGGATAAAAAGATTTATTTTTTTTGGAACGGGAGTATCAGCCCACTGCCTCGTCAGCTTGTGACGCGCTTGATGATATCTACTAGTCTCCTCGACTGATCTAGACGAGCAACCCACACATGTTACTACTCGTGGCCCGCGCTTATTGGATCCCCCCTAGAGGGGCGCTGCCGCCTGAGGGAATCGAGTACGGGTTGGGGGGCTCCCAATCGTACTTGCCCACCAACCAAATTAAGCATCGGTGGGTGATAAAAAGATTTCAGTCAGCATAGTACTTCTTGACTTTTTCGCAATTTGATAATGATGCATATTTATAATTTCTTGACTTTTTCGCAATAATCATATTACTAACAGGTTTGAATCTTTAGTGGGTCGCCTTTCCGTAGAAGAGGTGTGTTAGCGGTTAAAAATCGTGTCAAACTGACCCGTTAAAAATCAAATGGTTTATTTCTGACACGATAAGAATAAAAATATGGCATCCACGTTGAAGGAGCAACTGCGCACCTTGAATGTTCCACAGCCAGTAAGTATACCATTGCCGGCGTCCACGTCGGAGAATTAGGTGGCTGAGAAAATCAACGGCCATGAGCGCTTCTGACACGTTTCAGGAACTCATGGTGGGTCCCATCTGATTCAATTTATTTTTTATATCGTCTTTATTTTATTTTTTTGATTGATTTTTTTCCATTATTCTATGTTCTTAATTTTGCCTTTCCCCTCCCCTCTCTCTCCATTTGTAACAAGTGAGGAGAGCAGAAAGCTTAGCGCCGAAGATTTGCCTGCAACTTGCCTTTGCAATTTGCTTCGGCTTCTCGGTGGAAACGGAGGGGATCAGCCTCTCCTCCTTTTACTAGCCTTCTTCAGCTTCTTGCCTTTTTTTCTCTACGTAAATCTTTCCCTTCTTAGCTAAATTTTCTGAATCAAAGGCCCCGATACCTCTCTGTTGCTTGCCTTTATTGCTTTCGCTGCTCATATTTGGCGTTTCGATCTATTGTAAGAGTTTGTGTTTATTCATTTATTGATCTCGTTCTGGTAATGCTCTGATCTATGCGATTGTTTTGTTCTATTCATCAACGTCTCATTCCTTTCTGGAAGCAATTGGCGCTTTGGATGCTTTTTGCAAATTCTGGTTCAGAATTCTCTTATACGTCTTTAGGTTCCTGTATGCTTCTTCCATCCGACGTTTTCTTATTATTTCATGTTTCCTAGCCCTACAAATTTAGATTAAAAAGCTTTTCCTTTGCCTGGCAAGCTAATGGTTTGATTCTTCTGACTGCTAAGCGTTGGTAATCTTTTTATCGAGATACTAAGTCAGTTACCATCCCGATGAATTGGTAACTTCAATCTAGGTTCTAATCTCCTGTTAGTGTCAAGGCTTTCTTCTTTTGGATCAGGAGAGTTTCGACGTTTTGGACAGCCATAAGTAAGAAAGGGAAAAGTGCAAGCTTCAAATGGCAGAACGTAATCGTGCCTTTTTTATAGATGAGCTCCCTGCACATTTGATTCTTGAGATTGTGAGTTCAGGTCGTCTCAGCTCTGCAGATCTTG
This sequence comes from Dendrobium chrysotoxum, assembly GCA_019925795.1. NCBI lineage: Eukaryota > Viridiplantae > Streptophyta > Magnoliopsida > Asparagales > Orchidaceae > Dendrobium > Dendrobium chrysotoxum. Next base: position 90,318,796 of record CM034302.1, on the reverse strand, counting down.
CATGCTTGGAGGCAACTTGCCGAATTTTCAGGGGATGTCATGGGGCTTTTCCTGATAAATTCCGTTCTATGATTGAATTTGCTGCATTTCATATCTGTGAAAACCACCTGACATTTGCTTCTCTGCCTCAACGCGCAAAGAAGGATCTTGTTGATCGCTGTGGTGGGAATTGGAAGAAGGTCCTAAGATTCTTGCAATCAGTAGAGCAATCTTCAGGCACTGCCAAAACGTCAGCAGGCAATGTATTACTTTGATACTTTAACTACTCTGATAGAAGTGAATGAACTTAGGTTTAGATGGAAGATAAAGTAGTCCATTAACACCACCAAATCTAGTAGCTAGACAGTGCTTGTTAGTTCCAGACTGATACATTAGTAATTTTTGTTAACTTCATCTATAAGTCTAACCAAATTACTACAGTAGCAAGCTGGTGCACTCAAGAAATAGTCTGAGATTTATTCAACTGTGGTTCACTTACTTCTGTTCTTTTAATTAGAGTATTGAACCAGCTTGAACATTATTGATGAAGCTTGGAATATAAAATGATTAATTTTGAGCATTTACTTGTTAATTTATATGTTTATTAAACACATTTTTTTTTTCGACAGGATAATATAATGTTTAAATGCTCATTTTGTGTTAAGTTAGTAGCTTTTTTCCTGAATAATTTCTTATTCTAGTATGAAGTTTTATTTATCTGATGCATTTTACATAAAATTTGTTAAGTGGTGTAAATTTGAAATTTAACTTGAGAAATAATTAGATAACATTTTCCAAAAAATGCTTGAGTTTCAAACATGTCAAAAACCATACCAAATAAAATTACATTTATTTTATGAGTTTGGTATGAGGCTAATATTTAAATCATTAGCTTGTCAAATAAATTTAGTTTGGCTAAATTAAAGTTCTATTGCAAGTTAGGCTTGATTAACAAGTGAATATTCAAGTATGAGTGAGATTATAAAAAACCGTTCATTTTTGAGCTTGGATCAAGCCTATTAAGAAAATAAATAAGGATCTTGAAAAGTTAGTTCGCGGCTCGGCTTGGCTCATCTTGCCTCATCTATTGTACAACTCTATTTTGTATCATCCATGCATCTCACTTCATGAACCTTATGTGGAAACCAAGCTAAAGAAGTTTGAGGTTGCTACTAAAGGGGATTAGTTGTGATTCAGGCTTGCATATTAAATTTGTTGTACTTGATTCTTCTAGTTATCACTTTAATTTCTCAAATCAAGCTACCTAGTACTTTCAAAGAATATTTTGGAATCGAGAAAATGATCAAAATAGTCCATTGACTCTTTATGAAAGATAAAAAAATAGTCCCATTAGAGTAATGTTTTGGTCCCTCAACCCCTCAAAGAGGAACAAAAATAATCCCACTATAGGAATTTATTCATTTTAAAGACCAAAATGATCCTTTAATTTAATTGAGGACTATTTTGGTTCTTCATAAAGAGTCAATGGATCATTTTGGTCATTTTTTCTTTTGGATTTAAAGTTTACTTCCTTGGACTAAGAACTCATGCATTCCTTCATCGTAGGTGGCCCAATTTGATCTACTTATCAAACATTCTTAATTTGAATCTCTCCACAAGTTAATGCTACTTCAATGAATTCTATTTAGCAACAAAGTTTTCAAAATTTTTTTTAATGGAATGTATGAAAACCATAGATATTGGTAGGTGTAAAGGGATGGAGTTGTTGAAAGCAAGGGTAGAAAGGGTATGGAGTGATATAGAAAGAATGTTTTAAGATATGAGGGAAGAAGTAAGTAGAAAGACTCATAAATGCGGAGCATTAAGATGACAAGTTTCTTACAAAGAAAGTCTAGTCAATGACACACTATGTCTTTCATTCCTTATTTTGGAAATGTCTCACACTCCTTGTAGGGAATGAATCGCCATATAGAGAGCTAGCTTTAGACTTCTCGATGTGTAGGGCAATTCTTTGATAATTTTCTCACGAGTTTTAGCTCTATTATAAGTGTTTTACCCTTGACAATTTGGACAACAACTCACAATCCTTTGTGGACAAGATGAAGCTATTATAGGTTATAGCAAAGTGATTGGTATAGTTAAGAATAATACATTGAATGCAAGATACGACCAATTCTAAGAGGATTAATATTCAATATTGATTGAATGAAATTGATAAACATAACTAATAGATAGGAATAAGGTTACTAAAAACAATGAAATTCACGTAAGCATTAATTTTCTGTAATGTACCATTCAAATCTTAAAAAGCTCTTGCTCAAACTCAAATTGAGTATTTTAACAGTTATTTTTGAAATCACTTAAATTGGTTTACGGGATACTAGAAAATTACAAGATCATATTGGATTATGATTTTGGTTCTTCACTAGTTTCTTAAGTCTCAACATCATAGTGTAAACCTTTTCTTAATCAACTGAGTAGGTGATATCTATGTACACTTAGTTTATTTAGCTGTATAATTCCTGCCAAGCTATGCTTAACCAAGATCTCCAAATGATCAATTTTCAGTTTTGATCGTTTATAATGTTGGCAGCTCTTTTGCTGATTATGATTCCTTATTGATAAAGGGGAAAGTATCTGAAATATAATTTGATACAAACAAAGAAATAAATTGAGGATTTTCGGCGCATGATCTAGAAGTTTGGTGACTTGCTTGTGTATAAGGGAATTCAGTGCAGAGACCTGGTCATTTAGCTACTGAAGGAAATCTAGTTCATTTCCTTATATTCTGTGACAATTTGAGTTTTTAACTAGCAATACATTTTTACCAAAAAAAATTGGCTCTTCTTCCATATTTAATGGAATGTGTGAAGAGTGATAAGTGCTTGTGCTTTATTGTGAAAGTAAAATAATGTTTCTATGGTTGGATTCTACTATTGCTGATATTAATACTGCATATATATGATTGAGCTAAATTTCCTCTGAAAATTCTCAATCCATGCATGCAGATGCAAGTAGCCACTGGAAGATATCATACGCTCTTGATTCATGATTCTTCAGTTTACTCTTGTGGATCTAGTTTGTGTGGTGTGCTTGGTCATGGTCAAGATACAACGCAGTGTGTGGCATTTAGCCGCATCAATATTCCTTCACTCTCACGTGTCATCCACATTTCTGCATCTCACAACCATGCTGCTTTTGCCATGGAGTCAGGGGAGGTACACTATGATGCTTTAAGTGAATGAATTCTCATAAAACATTTCCTTCACTTTCATCTTTTGTCTATTAGGTTTTCACCTGCGGTGATAATTCATTATTTTGTTGTGGTCATGGAGAAGTGCGACGTGCCATTTTCAAGCCTACTTTGGTTGAAGCACTTAGAGGGATACCTTGCAAGCAGGTTTGATATGCAATTTTATTTTCAAAATATTGTTAGAATTATCTCAATGTGTTAAACACTTAATCCTTTAAAACTCAACATATCACTTGTTGGATTTGCAATTAACGCATGATATGTCTAATAGAATAATTCAAAATTTTCATGCTCTTCTTCATCTTATTCTTCAAGACAATGTGATTGGTTGATATTCATTCATGCCCAACCAAGATGGCTTGAAATCTAAGATTTCAATATTGGCTAAGTTGGATTGAAAGCAATTGATTTTGAGTCAATTATAGAGTTAATTTGAGTTGAGTCTATAAATTTTAGAACTTATCGTTTAATTACTCATCATGGTTATATATATATATATATATATATATATATATATAATATGCATGTGCGTGTAAAACATACACATATCCATATGAACATATAGTTTATTGAGTCAAACTAGTTGAAACAAACTAATTTTGAGCAAGCCTTCCTTAAATTAGAGTAAATCGGTTAAACTACAAAATATTAGCTAGCTAGTCTTAAGTTTTGAAAATACCCTTTAGCCATAATTATGATACATGTTCAAGATAAACCATATTCATAATTCTAAGGTGTTGAATGGGGTAAAACATGGCAGGTTATATCATATTACTGGATTTGCTTGATCATCAAAACCATGCTTGTAAAGTTGACTCTTATTCAATGTTTGTTTAATATTTTGATTTTCTAATTTGCGGTTTCATGGTTATAACACTTAAATAGTAATGAATTAAAATGTTGAATTCATACAGCCAATGCAAACTAGTTAGGATATGGTTGTTGTTGATGATGATTCCACATAAATTAGTTTACTGGTTTCTAGGTTAAAAACACATCCTTATAGCAAGCATGTTGCTTATTTTATCGAGATAAGGATTAAAATGGTCCCTCAACTCTTTGTGAGGGACCAAATAGTCCCAAACTATTTTGAGGGACCAATTTGGTCCCTCAGCTCATCCAAATGGGACTATTTTGGTCTTGCCGTCAATTTTAAATGCAAAAGTGAGATGGGCAGGAGGGTATTATTGAAACAAGCAAAGAAGAAGCGCGAACGAAAGAAAGATGGTTACCTTCGCAATGAGCAAGCTCCCGTCGTCATATTTACTTCCGATCGCAGTCGATTTGGCCGAAGAAGCACGCGAATAGAAGAAAGATGCTTCCTTCACAACGAGTAGGCTCCCATCATCATAGTTACTTCCGATCGCAGTCAATTTGGCTGAAGAAGCACACGAACGAAAGAAAAATGGCTACCTTCGCAACGAGCAAGTTCCTGTCGTCTTCGTTACTTTAAATTGAATAGACGAACGACGAAGTGTGATTTCAGATCCGATAGGAAGGAACGTCGTCGAAGGAGGTGAAGAATTTATTTAACTAGTCGTTCAAAACTCTACCCGTCACGCGAATGAGGCGAAGTCGAAGAGCAACGAACAATGGAGAAGGGGTAAAGAAAAGTTAAAAAAATCAATTAAAAATATAATATAATTAATAAATAATTAATTAGTTAAATTAATTGATAATTAATTTAAATTTAAATTATATTATTTATATTAATTGTTTGATAACAATAATTAAAATTAATAATTATAAATATAATAAACAGCCCCTAAGAGTTGCCGAAAGTTGAGAAAAGAAAAGTTTAATTTTTATTATTAAAGGTATAATTACTAAAACTAAAATTATGTATAATTTTTTTTATTAAAGAAAAGTTTAATAAAATTTTTTACAAATATTATTATCTCTAACACTATAGGAAAATCCGTCATTACTGTCGGATTTTTCGGCAGATAAATATATGCCGGTAAATGCGGCGGAATATTCGCCGATATCTTTACGGCTGAATTTCCGGCGCATTACCGCCGCCACCGGCGCAAATTCCGCCAGTTTTTCGCTGGTATTCTAAAGATTCCGGCGCATATTCCACCGGTAATTACCGGCGGAATTACCGGTGTTGAAATATATATGGTGGATTAAATGAATGATGTATTTCATGCACACAGTTGCTACATGAAGCTCATTTGATGACCAACAGTTGTCTGCTAATTTGCGATGCAATTGTATGATAAATGCAACATAACTATAGACGATAGCAAGCAATAAGAATTCAAAAGCTGCGATGATTTATTCGTCCAATAATATCTATCAATTCTTTCAAATTTCATATTATATCAAGTTGAGGAGTGCAAGTAACATATGAGCAATCGATTAACACAAAGAAGGTTTCAGTTATTATACAATACAAGCCTTTGAACCATTCAAATGCAGCTCTAAATACAAAATCTTTGGAAGCCAAAATTATAGCCAATTACCAAGAAGTCACTAGCGATATATTTCAATGTTGATCTAGTGAAGGACGAATTACTGTGATTCTGCCTTCTGATTTCTGCTATTATCCTATTCTGAAATTCTTCCAATATATATTTTATGCGAATGAGTTCAAGGAAAAAAAAATCTGCTTGGATCTTGATGTAGGTTCATGGGTACTGTAGCTTTCCATTATTGTCGTCATGAACATATATTATTTATTGCAAACTCACAAGCTAGTGAGTCGAACAAAAAAAATGCTGTAGAGGGAAACAACCACGAGTTATGAAGCTAACACTCCAATTGCCCAACTCTACTCATAACATCAGTTAATGGATAACAAGGGAGGTTAAGGCTGGCTAATATGCCATTATTGGCATTATTTTTATTATAATGATCATATTACATTTCATGAGGCAAAAATGGTTGGCCATGCATAAAAAAAAAGGGAGAAACGTTAATGGTGTCTTCTGTAGCCCATACAAACTTGTGCTATACAACTCAATTCTGTTTCTTCTAACCGATCACTAAAACTCTTGAGTTTAGTCAACTCTCTTACTTGAGGATGTTGGATGTTATGTATAATTATATTAATGGCAATATCCTAAAAGATATCGGCAATCTTATATAGTTGAAGTTTTTTTTTTCTCTGAATGGTAGCCAGTTATATAGTCCTTTACCAACCCAGCTTGGGTATCTTCCCAATCTAGATGGGATTCAGATAAGTCAGAACTAAATATCAAAGCCGACACTGAAATCATTTGAATCGTTAAATAAAATACAGCATTTTCGTATATATAAAAAAAAATTTACAATGGGCAAGCATGATCGCACGTCACCCACGTCATCCAGAACGTGGTCGAAGCAACCGCCTGTAGAAATTGAATGGAATAAAACGGAAAAGAGGTTGAAGGCCACGGGGACTAAAAAAAAAACTGCTCTAGAACTCCTCCGGCTCTGCTTTTCGAGCATTTGGCTGGTGCTCTCGGCTTTGATTTGGTTTTCTCCCAAGCAAGAAGAAGAGCGATTGTCCGTCCATCCTTAGCCATGTCGACTTTGTTGTTCGGCTACGACTTCAAACCATCGTCGTCGGCGGATCTCTTTGTGAATCCCACGTCCGTTCGCTATTCTGCTACAACTTCCAACCACCGTCACCGGCAGATCTCTTTGCGAATCCCACGTTCGTTCATCTCCGTCTACAGGTCGACTTCGCTGTTCGGCTACAACTTCAAACCACCGTCGCCGGCAGATCTCTTTGCGAATCCCACATCCGTTCGCTGTTTGGCTACGACTTCCAACCACCGTCGCCGGTGGATCTCCTTGCGAATCCCATGCCCATCTGCCTCCGTCCCAACCAAAAAAATACAACCTCCGACCTCTGTGGTTTGCGTGAAGCCTTGCAATCTCCTTTGCAAGAAAGGGATCTCATAAGCCTACAAAAGCTCCTGCACTTTGGATTGCCAAAAAAAAAAAATGATCAGAACACAAGCCTAGGCAAAGTACAGGTTACTGCTTCAATTCCTAGATGAGAAGGAAATGAATATGCTATGCCATATTCTATGATTATATAGTTTTATAATTATTTATATAATATGAATACTATCAAAGCATGGGACGTTGCAATTGGCCACAATCAGCAACAATCGGCAACTAATAATCGCCACCGACAAACAACAATCGTTAATCGAAGCCTCTGAAGATAATTCCGGGACCCGACAACGTTGCGAAGCCCTCGGCCATCGATTATCTTTCCGGCCTGGCGGATTAAAAGGGCGAGTGTCCTCTCTTACCGCCCGGCGCTGGGGAGGGGATATCGGGAGGCTTTCGAAATTTCGCCAGAAAATTATTGGACTTGCAAATTTAGAGCTCTGATCAACCTATTCATGATTGCTTAAAATTCTCAATATAAACTCTAACTTAATTGATTTAATTGATCAAATAAGCTTTAAGTGATTTCTCATAAAGTTGATCCATAAATTACTAATGAATTAATTAAAACTTTCCACTTAGTTTGTTTAAATCAATTAAATTGATTGAGAACGAGAGTCTTTAATTAATAAAACACAAACAGATAATAATAAATTGGCTAACTGACTAATCATTAAATTTACTAAATCAAATAAGTAATCTATGATGCAGCCAAAGGTGAATATGTTGGTCCCCTGAAAGTAATTAGAACTGCATTAGTGGATGCTGCAAGTATTTCTTCTCTGATGACCATAACAGAGGTTGTGGTTGTGGAGCTACCAAAAGATGAGAAAGAAGCTGCTTCCTCTATGGGTGGAGGTGACATGGGTGGACTTGATTATTAATATTCACTCGTCCTGGCAGCAATTTCACATTAAACTCCACAATATGCATTGGATAAAAAGGAGCTCTCGTTACTTCTTCAAAATTGTCCTAATTTTGGCTAGTTGTTGAGTTATCAATTGTGTTCTGAGGCCAACTATTTATTCATCTGGATTGTTGGGTTCTTTCTGTGGCGACCAAGTATTACTATGAATGTCATCTTAAGTTGTGGTTATGCTAATATTGATTGCAACATAAAATGTGAAAAAAAAATCAATCGAACTTAAGCTTCCAACTTAAATAAATTATTATAAAACTAAAATTTATATAACAAACCAATTAATAAAAGATTTAATTAAATCAAAATCTTAAGTTAAAACTTTTAATTAACTCAAATTTTAATGTAAATGAAACTATAAATCAAATAAAAACTTTTATTAAAATAAGATTTAACCAATCGAGTAATTAAAATTAAAATCCAACTAATAATTAAATAAAACTTTAATTAAAATTAAAATTGAACAATTTAAAAATCTAAAATCTAATTAACAATCAAATCAAACTTTTGTTGAATTAAAACTTTAATTTAAAATTAATTGATTGAATCAATTGAGCAAATCAACTTAACCTAATTAATCTCAAATCAAATTTAACATATATATAATTTTAAAATACACCTTAACCAATTAATTGAACAATTAGAGAGCTAAGCAATTTAAAATTCAACTAAAACCTAATTAATTAATCTAATTAATGCAATCAAAATAAAATAAAATGCAAAAATAAAATGTTTTCACCAATCCAATTTAAGTACAAACTACTGAGCAGCTCTCTAACTACTCTTTGAGCAAGAAAAAGAAGCTCTCCAAATAACTCAACAAAGAACTTTGAAACTCTCAAAACAAAACTCAAGCTCCCTCTAACCCTCAACAGTAGCTCCTGCAGCTATCTGTGGGCTCCTTGATTTGTTGCAAGTACCACGTACCTGCAAGCAAGCAGATAAAAGTTAGCACAATTTATAAATAAAATTAAATGCTGAAAAAAGTAAATCTAGCTACTACTAGTAAAGCAAAATACTGTAAAATTAGTAAAACAAACAGTGCTGAAAGTGAAGTAACAGACTACTGCAGTAAAAACAAACTATAAGTATAAAACAAGATACTAACACTGGTGTCGGGGGAGTAAAGTGTCTAAAGCTATGCCCTAGCTAATCTGAATCCTATATGTTACTTCTAACGAAAGTAGTAAATTCTATCGGCATTTCTTTCACTAAACAAAGTGAACCAATAAATTTCTAAAATTCATATGGCTACTTTCAAATGAATGCCGTAAGTCCAATTTTTAAGGGTAATAGCTAGGAAGCAACTTAACCCTAGACCACCTGTGGGCTCCTTGAATTACTGCAAGTACCACGTACCTGCAAGCAAGTAGATAAAAGTCAGCACAGTTTATAAATAAAATTAAATCATGAAAAAAATAAATCTAGCTACTACTAGTAAAGCAAAATACTGTAAAACTAGTAAAACAAATAGTGCTGAAAGTAAAGTAACAGACTATTGTAGTAAAAACAAACTACAAGTACAAAACATGACACTAACACTGGTGTCGAGGGACTAAAGTGTCTAAAGCTTTGCCCTAGCTAATCTGAATCCTATAGGTTACCTCTAACAAAAGTAATAAATCCTATCTGCATTTCTTTCATTAAACAAGTGAACCAATAAATTCCTAAAATTCATATGGCTACTTTCAAATAAAAGCTGTAAGTCCAATCTTTAAGGGTAATAGCTAGGAAGCAACTTAACCCTAGACCCCTTTATTGGACATCTTAGCTTATAGGACTAAGTTGTAAGATCCACTATTTGGGCTACTTCTAAGTGAAGAAGTAAGACCCGCGTGTTAGGAACTTCTAAATGAACGACCCTAGATCCAAAACTCAAATCACTTGGGTAGCCTTATTTATAAGAACTAGATTGTAAGACCCACCATCCGGCTACTTTCTAATAAAAGCTGTATGTCTGACCTTTGAAAAAAATGTTTAGGAAATAACATAACCCTAGACCCCTCACCCGGGCATCATAGTCTATAGGGCTAGGTTGTAAGACCCACTATATGGGCTACTTAGCTTACAAGGCTAGGTCGTAAGACCTATCCAACTAAAAATCATCGGGCAACTTCTAAGGAAGCTGTAAGCCCCAAACTAAACAAATTAACGGGCAACTTTTAAGGAAGCCGTAAGCCCTAAACTAAACAAATTAACGGGCAACTTTTAAGGAAGTCGTAAGCCCCAAACTAAATAAACTAATGGGCAACTTCTAAGGAAGCTATAAGCCCCAAACCAAAGTTAACTAAATTAAAATCCACACACATCTCCACTTCGGTCTATTCGGGATCCCTGAGAGGAGACAACTCATGGCTGCTATTCAGATTCTCTGGACATTACAATCAATAGTTATTAGTGTTAATAGACTGAACCCACGATATGCCCGGGACGACGGAACCATGGGATCTTGATCGGGTGTGCCTTCATTCCCCCTATAATTAAGACTAAAACTCTGTTGAACATTCTTACACTCCTTACACGAAGCTAAGTATATTTCATCCTTAATCGAGAGTGTTCTTCTAATGCGTTAAAAGGGGTAATTAACTATGAGGGCTTGCACTCATATGAAGTAGAAATCAGATCTAAATAAACCCTGACACTACCTTTAGGGGAAATTTGGTTAAATATCAAACTCAATCTACCTCCAGAAAAATTAAAGAGAATCCTAAGTTCGTGAGAGCGAGGTTCGCATCCTATTTAAATGATTTTTCTGGAGCGAACAACCAGCGCATATTTCACCGGCTCTCTTAAACTCGACGAAAAAATACCGGCGTAATATCCGCCGGTAGGTTAACCGATAGATAATTCGCCGGTAAATGCCCTACTTCAGCCGATCCATCGTCTGACTTCTCATTTCTTTCTGCGTCCGAGAGCTGCCCCGATCGCTCTTCTCTTTCTTTCGCTCTCTCGCGTTTGACAGCTAAGCCGATGCCCGTCTACCTCTCTCACGTCCGACAGCTGCGCCGATGTCGTCTCCCTCTCTTCGCTCAAGTCCGATCGAGAGCTACCCCCGACCCAACCGACGACATTTCTTTCCTCGCGTCCGAGAGGTGTCCCGACCGAACCCTCGCCGACTTTTGCCAAAAGCAGCCTCAAACGCCGCCGGTAAAAGAAGGTATTATCTCATGACCTTGAGTTTGGATGTTCTCACTAGACATTTGCAAGAGAAGATATTTTTGTGTATGTCTTTTGGTTTTGTTATGAATGTTCTCATTAGATATTTTCAAGAGAATGAATCTTAGTATATACTTATAATAGAGGTTCTCACTAGACATTTGTAAGAGAATGTATATTTGTGTATGCTTTTAATTTATTTTTGTTTTGGATGTTCTCACTAGACATTTGTAAGAAAATGTTTCTTGGTGTTTGCTCTTGGTTTTAGTTATGGATATTCTCACTAAATATTTGCAAGAGAATATTATACCTTGGTGTATTCTTTTTGCTGATGATATTATTCTTGTAATTGATAATAGTAGAGAGGGAGTTGAAGGTAAACTTGAATTATGTAGGTCAACCTTAGAGTCTAAAGGTGTTAGCATAAATTGATCTAAAATTTTATATATGGAATGTATTTTTAGTAGTAATAGACTTAGTTGAGGGATTGTAACTTTGGGCGATGAAGTCATTAATAAAAGTACACATTTTTTATATCATTGATCTATTTATGGTGAAATGGATGGGGATATTATTTATAAAATTCAAGTTAGATGGTGGAAATAGAAGAATGCGTTGGGCGTTGTTGTGTGGACGTAGAGGAATGCATTGGGCATACTTGATTATAGACAGGATATGAAAATAGCATATATGTGAGAAGGTTGGAGTAGCTCCAGTGAAAGATAAGATTAGAGAGAGTCGCCTTGGATGGTTTGGTCACTTAAAACGATGGCCTTTCGAGCAGGTAAAGACTCTTTGTATTTTTCTTCAATAAATGTTACGACATTATCTAATATATCCATATTATATTTAGGTTATATTATGGATATCAGAACTCAAAGAAGCTGGATGTATAATCAATTGGCGCAAGGACAAAAGACATTAACAGATGAGTTCATTAGATGGGTGAATATTTTCATTTAGACAGCTTCTAAACTGCCCAGCTTCATCTCAAATGGAAAGTTTTGTTGCCCATATTTTAAATATAAAAATCAGGTGCACCTAAGCCCAGATGACGTAACCGTTGATCTATATCGTCGAGGCTTCATGCCAGAATATTGGTATTGGACTTCTTATGATGAATATGAACCACATTTCGATTCTCGATGTGGCCCATCGATAAGTGCTAATATAGATGAGGAACAAAATATCCGACTTAATCTTGAGGACTTAATTTATGATACAAGTGGAGCACAGTTTGAATAATATACAGAAGAGTTATCTAATAAAGAAACATAAAATTTTTATGATTTATTGCATGCTTCCCAACAACCAATATGAAAGGGGTGCACCACTCACTTAGAGTTATCCAATGTTGTTAAGATGTTAAGCATTAATGTAGAATATAATATCCCCGTGAATATTTTAATCAATTTATTGGACTGCTCAAAGAAACCAATCTGGCAGATAATATAATTTCTACAGATTTATATCGGACTAAGAAGTTAGTTTTCAAGCTTGGTTTGACATACACAAAGATAGATTGTTATGTCAATTGATGCATGTTATTCTATAAAGATGATCAATCAAAGATTGTATGTCGTTACTACAACGCACCGAGATTTAAATTAAAATCTATCACAAAAAGAAAGCTGAAGAAAGTACCAGCCAGTAGGTTGTTTTACTTATCCATAATTTCTAGACTGCAATGGTTATATGCATCCATGAGATCTGCTGTACATATGAGATGACATAAAAAATATATCTCACAAGGAGATTTTATTACACATCCGTTAGAAGCAGATGCCTGAAAATACTTTGATCGTACACATCCCACGTTCGCCTCAGAATCAAGCAATGTAAGATTAGGTTTATGCGCAGATGGTTTCACTCCATTTAGTTAGTCTGCTTCACCTTACTCATATTGGCCCGTGATACTCACACCATATAATCTTCCCCCAGAGTTGTGTATGACAACTCCTTATATGTTTCTGACGCTTATCATTCCAGAATCACATAATTCAAAAGCAAAGATCGATGTATTCTTACAACCATTAATTGATGATTTAAATTTATTATAGGAAGAGAGAATAAGTACATATGATATTTTCACCAAACAGAACTTCATTATGAGGATAGCATTATTTTGGACAATTGGTGATTTTCCCGCATATGGTATGCTCTCAGGTTGGAACACTTCTGAAAAATTAGTTTGTCCATATTGTATGAAATATACAAAGTCATTCAGTTTAAAGCATGGATGGAAGAATACTTGGTTTAACTGTCATCGCATGTTCTTACCTACATATCATTTCAGGTGAAATAAGGATGCTTTTGTCAAAAATAAAATGGTTATGTCGTCGTCTCTTCCTAGATTAACTAATTAAAAAATATTTAAAAGAGTATGGTCCATGCCCACAATAGTGAATTCTCCAACATTAGCTGATTATAAATTGTTAGGGTATGATGTCAATCACAATTGGACTAATAAAAGTATTTTTTGGTCATTATTATATTGGAGGACAAACTTGATCAGACATAACTTAGATGTGATGCATATAGAGGAAAATATTTTTGATAATATATTCAATACAATCATGAACATCAAAGATAAATCTAAAGACAACATAAAAATAAGGATTGACTTAAAGGAGATTTGTAGGAGGAAAGTATTAGAATTGAGGGATGATGAAAATGGAAAATCTTTCAAACCAAAAGCTCTTTTCACCTTTACTTTAGAGCAGAGGCGAGCTGTTTATGAATGGGTGAAGACTCTACAGGTACTTGATGGATATTCTTCAAATCTAAGTAAATGTGTTAACATAAGAACTGGGAGATTGTTTGGTATGAAGAGTCATGGCTGTCATATTTTTATGCAAAGTCTACTACCAACTGTCTTTAGTTAATGCCAGATCAAATTTTAAAACCCATGATCGAGCTTAGTATCTTCTTTAAAGATTTATGCTTTTCAAAATTAAATGCAGAATATCTGATTCTTATGGAGCATCATATCTCTTTTTTTGTGTAAACTTGAGAAGATATTTCCTCCGGTTTTTTTTAACTCTATGGAGCATCTACCCGCGCATTTATCATATGAAGTTAGAGTCGGTGGACCTGGTCAGTATCTGTGGATGTATTCTTTTGAGAGATATTTAAATAAACTTAAGAAGACTGCTAAAAATAAAACACATCCTGAATGCTCAATATGCGAAACATATTTAATGTACGAGACAACTCAGTTTTACTTGTATTACTTTGAAATAATGTCACAATCAAGTCAGAGCACTGCACCTAAAAATGTAGGTCAATCCTTAAATTTATCTATATTCAACGGAAGTGGTGAACCCTCAGGCACTAGCACCATACACTATTTGACTGATAAAGAGATGCTAGTTGTCACATTGAATGTCTTGTTTAACTGTGATGAAGTTGAGTCATATCTCGAGTAAGTATGAATAAGCTTGCTCATAAATTTGTTACTCATAGATTCAATCTAAACCTTAATATTTACAGGAGTTTCATTGATGATTTAAATACAACAGAACAAGTAGAAGTCCAAAAGATAGTGGAAACAGAATTCCCTATTTAGTTTAAAAATATGGTACATATTTTGACTATTCATTTTAATTAATGTCTTTAATTAGTTAATAAGCATATTTATGACATACTTTACCTACTAACTAGGTGCACACTCAAGATAGTAATTTGCAGTATCATAGCCTACTTGATCTAGCTTGGAGACCAAATAGAGCTATGAAGTGTTATCCAATTTTTTTAGTTAATGGTTACAAATTTCAAATAAAATTTGGTATGAAGATAGGAAAATAGAGAATTCTGGTGTATATATAAGAGGGAATACCCATATAGGTGATGATTCTGAGTACTATGGGGTATTACACGAAATATTATAGTTGGAATATCCTGGTCATGGGAACAATGTGTATCTATTCAATTGTGAGTCGTTTGATCCAGTGCAGAATAGAGGTACAAGAATACATCCACTTTACGGTATAATAAAAGTTAAGCGGGGTAGGATATTCAAAGTTTGACCCATTCATCATTGCCAGTCAGGCAAGACAAGTCTATTTTGCTAATTACCTGAGAAGAGTATGAGGCAAACAAGATTGGCTCATAGTTATGGAGACCATATCAATGCCACCAGCACATCAAGAAAGTTTGTCATACATAAAAGATTTTGCTAATGATATGGACGATCAAATTACAAGTACTGAGAGTGAGTTGTAGTTAGAGAAAGTATATTTAAACACAGAGGACAGTCATGATGAATCTGATAGTGGTGCAGAAGTTTCATCATATGAAAGTGAATCAACATAAGGTAAATGATTTTTGACAATCAATTATAAATCAACAATTTATAGTAACAATATTTTTTATATTTAAATTTTTTTAGATTTCATTTATTTAATTACTGCGTTATTTTATATTCAATTTTTGCTGTAATTTATATTGTTAATATTTTTAAAATTTTTATATATATGGTTTCAAGTGATGACCGTCAGAGAGGATTAATAAAGAATATATTTGATAGGCGCAGCTAGAAAGTTACTGTTGGCTCATCCAATAGGCCTGTACGTATTGAGGGCACCTCTTCATCTCAGCCTGCTACCTAGAGTCAGCGTAGCCCGCCTTTACCTACTCCTGCAGCCAGTAGCCCACAGTTCTCTCATTAGACTCACGTTTTCCTTCGCCGGACGTCACACAGAGTACTCATTTCTATCCCTTCTACCCACCCCCACCTTCTTATGGTGGCCCTCCTACATATTAATATCCATATTCACCATATGTCCTACCACCACCTCAGCCCGCTACATCACCACTTCAGCCCGGTACATGTGGACCTTCCACCCCAGCTGCAACAGAGCAGGCGACAGAGGGTCGCATGTTGATTGAACTTGACGGTGACACGTATGTACTAATTTTATTTCAGACATGCAAATAAAATTGAATAAATTTTTTTGACAACTAACATATTTTATTCAGGTTTCATCAGTCAAAGCAACCAACACATAAAATATGGGACATAATACGAAGCAGATACGACGCTCCTTATTTTTTTTGGAAGAAAGTGCCGAAAGAAGTACGGGACTTGTGGTTTAAAGAGTTTGAGGTTAATTATTATATAAATATGTTATATATTATATCTTATTTACATAAGCTAATAAAAATAATATTCTTTACTATATATTTTTAAATGTAGAAAGATTTTTGTTGGCTACCACAGCATAATAATAAAATCAAAAAGAATTTTGAGAAGCGTGGCTCGACTGATTTACGAGATATGTTTATAAACATTAAAAAGTCAGGCGAGCGACCACTCTAAATTGGTGAGTGTATCCAGAATGGTCGCTCGCCTGACTTTCTAATGTTTGTAAATGTCTCGCATGTGAGTTGAGCCAGCCTTCTCAAAATTCTTTCTAATTTTATCATTATATTGTGGCAGCCAACAAAAATCTTTCTGCATTTAAAAATATATAATAAAGAATATATATTTTTATTAGCTTATGTAAATAAGATATAATACATAACATATTTATATAATAACTAATTTCAAATTCTTTAAACCACATATCCCGTATTTCTTTGGGGATTTTCTTCCAAAAAATATAAGGAGCATCGTATCTGCTCTATATTATGTCCCGTATTTTATGTGTTGGTTATTTTGACGAATGAAAGCTGAAAAAAAAATATATTAATTGTCAAAAAAATTTATTCAATTTTATTTTGTCTGAAATAAAATTAGTACATACGTATCACCATCAGGTTCAATCAACATGCGACTCTCTGTCGCCTGCTTTGCTGCAACTGGGGTGGAAGGTCCACCTGTAGCGGGCTGAAGTGGTGGTGGGACATATGGTGGATATGGATATGAATATGTAGAAGGGCCACCATAAGATAGGGGTGGGTGGTAGGGGTGGGTAGTAGGGGTAGAAATGAGTACTCTGCGTGACATAAAGTGTTGATCTGGTGAGTAGAACTATGGGCTACTGGCTGCAGGAGTAGGTAAAGGCGGGCTAGGCTGACTCTGGGTAGCAGGCTGAGACGAAGAGGTGCCCTCAGTACGTATAGGTCTGCTAGATGAGCCAACAGTAACCTTCTTGCTGTGCCTACCAAATATATTCTTTATTAATCCTCTCTAACGGTCATCACCTGAAGCTATCTGCACAAAAATTTAAGAAATATTAGCAACATAAATTACGGCAAAAATTGAATATAAATAGCGCAGTAATTAAATAAATGAAGTCTAGAAAAATTTAAATATAAAAAATATTATTATTATAAATTGTTGATTTATAATTGATTGTTAAAAATTATTTACCTTATATTAATTCACTTTCATATGATGAAATTTCTGCATCACTATCAGATTCGTCATGACTGCCCTCTATATTTAAATCTAATTTTTCTAACTGCAACTCACTCTCAGTAGTTGTAATTTGATTGTCCACATCGTTAGCAAGATCTTTTATGTTTGATATAAATTTTTCTTGATATGCTGGTGGTATTGATTTAGTCTTCTCAATAACTCCCCTGAGTTTTGTCTTCATAACTACGAGCCAATCTTGTTTGCCTCGTACTCTACTCGGGTAGTTAGCAAAATAAACTTGTTTTGCCTGACTAGCAATGATGAATGGGTCAAATTTTGAATATCTCCCACCCCGCTTAACTTCTGTTATACCATAAAGCGGATGTATTCTTGTACTTCTATTTTGTATTGGATCAAATAACTCACAATTGAATAGATACACATTATTTTCATGACCAGGATATTTCAACTGTAATATTTCGTGTAATACCATGTAGTACTCAGAATCATCACCTGTATGAGTATTCTCTCTTACACATACACCAGAATTTTCTATTTTTTTATCTTCACGCTAAAATTTTGTTTGAAATTTGTAACCATTAACTAAAAAAATTGGATAACACTTCACAGCTCTATTTGGTCCCCAAGCTAGATCAAGTAGCCCATGATACTGTAAATTACTACGTTGAGTGTGCGCCTAGTTAGTATGTAAAGTATATCATTAGCATGCTTATTAACTAATTAAAGACATTAACTAAAATGAATAGTCAAAATATGTACCATATTTTTAAACCAAATAGGGAATTCTATTTTCACTATCTTTTGGACTTCTACTTGTTCTGTTGTATTCAAACCATCAATGGAACTCCTATAAATATTAAGGTTTAGATTGAATTTATGAGTAATAAATTTATGAGCAAGCTTATTCATATTTATTCGAGATATGACTTAACTTCATCACAGTGAAGCAAGACATATAATGTGGCAACTCACATCTCCTTATCAGTCAAATAGCGCATGGTGTTAGCGCTTGAGGGTTCATCAATTCCGTTGAATACAGATAAATTTGAGGATTGATCCACATTTTCAGGTGCAGTGCTCTGGCTTGTTTGTGATGCTGTTTCGAAGTAATACAAATAAAATTAAGTTGTCTCATACATTAAATATACTTCGTATATTGAGCTTTCAGGATGTGCTTTATTTTTAACAGTCTTTTTAAGTTTATTTAAATACCTCTCAAAAGGATATATCCATCGATACTGAACAGGTCCACCGAATCTAGCTTCATATGGTAAATGCACGGGTAGATGCTCTATAGAGTTAAAGAAAGCTGGAGAAAATGTCTTCTCAAGTTCACATAGAATTAAAGGGATATGCTGCTCCATAAGAATTATGTGCTCTACATTTAATTTTGAAGAACATAAATCTTTGAAGAAGATACTAAGCTCGATCAAGGGCTTTAAAATTTGATCCGGTAGATAACTAAAGACAGTTGATAGTAGATATTGCATAAAGATATGACAGTCATGACTCTTCATACCAAATAATCTCCCAGTTCTTATGTTAACACATCTGCTTAGATTTGAAGAATATCCATCAGGTACCCGTAGAGTCTTCACCCATTCACAAACATCTCGCCTATGCTCTAAAGTCAAAGTGAAAGGAGCTTTTGGTTTGAAAAATTTTTCATTTCCACCATCCCTCAATTCTAATGCTTTCGTCTTATAAATCTCCTTTAAGTTCATCCTTGCTTTTATGTTATCTTTAGAATTATCTTTGATGTCCATGACTGTATTGAATATATAATCAAAGATATTTTTCTCTATATGCATCACGTCTAAGTTATGTCTGATCAAGTTTGTCCTCCAATATAGTAATGACCAAAAAATATTTTTCTTAGTCCAATTATGGTTGACACCATACCCTGACAATTTGTAATCAGCTAATATTGGAGAATCCACTATTGTGGGCATGGATCTTACTATTTCAAATATTTCTTCACTAATTAATATAGGAGGCGGCGACATAACCATTTTATTTTTGATAAAAGCATCCTTATTTTGCCTGAAATGATGACCTACAAGTAAGAACATGCGATGACAGTCGAACCAAGTGTTCTTTCCTCCGTGCTTTAAAGAATGACTTTGTATATTTCATACAATGTGGATAAGCTAATTTTTCAGAAGTGTTTCAACCTGAGAGCATACCATATGCAGGAAAGTCACCAATTGTCCAAAGTAATGTTACCCTCATAATGTTCTATTTGGTAAAGATATCATATGTACTTATTCTCTTTTCCCATAATAAATTTAAATCATCAATTAACAATTGTAAGAATACATCGATCTTTGTTTTTGGATTATGTGGCCCTGAAATGATTAGTGTCAGAAATATATAAGGAGTTGTCATGCACAATTGTGGAGGAAGATTGCATAGTGTGAGTATCGCGGTCCAACATGAGTAAGGTGAAGCAGACTAGTTAAATAAAGTGAAACCATCTGCGCATAAACCTAATCTTATATTTCTTGATTTTGAGGCGAAGGTGAGATGTATACGATCAAAGTGTTTTTAGGCATCTGCTTCTAATGGATGTGTAATAAAGCATTCTTGTGAGATATGTTCTTTATGCCATCTCATATGTGCAACAGATCTTATGGATGAATATAACTGTTGCAGTCTAGGAATTATGGGTAAGTAAAACAACCTACTAGCTGGTAATTCCTTCAACTTTCTTTTTGTGATAGATTTTGGTTTAAATCTCGGTGTGTTGCAATAACGACATACAATCTCTGATTGATTATCTTTATGTAATAACATGCATTTATTGACACAACAATCTATCTTTGTATATGTCAAATTAAACTTGGAAACCAACTTTTTAGTCCGATATAAATCTGTAAGAATTATGTTATCTGTCGGATTGATTTCTTTGAGTGGTCCAATAAATTGATTAAAACATTCACGGGGGACATTATATTCTACCTTGATGCTTAACATCTTAACAGTAACGGATAACTCTGAGTGAGTGGTGCACCTCTTTTTTGTTGGGAAGCATGCAACAAATAATAAAAATTTTGTATTTCTTTATTAGGTGATTCTTCTGTATATTATTCAAATTATGTTTCACTTGCATCATGAATTAAATCCTCAAAATTAAGTCAGATATTTTCTTCCTCATCTATATTAGCACTTGTCGATGGGTCGCATCGAGAATTGAAATGTGATTCATACTCACTATGAGAAGTCCAATACCAATATTCTGCCATGAAGCCTCGACGATATAGATCAACAATTACGTTATCTAGGCCTAGGTGCACCTGATTTTTATGTTTAGAATATGGACAATGAAACATTCCATCTGAGATGAAGCTGGACAGTTGAGAAGCTGTCTGAATGAAAATATTGACCACTTTAATGAACTCATCTGTTAATATTTTTCGTTCTTGCGTCAATCGATTATACATTCAACTTTTTTGAGTTCTGATATCCATAATATAACCTACATATAATATTGATATATTAGATAATATCGTAATATTTATTGAAGAAAAATACAAAGAGTTTTAGCCTGCTCGAAAGGCCATCGTTTTAAGTGACCAAATCATCCAAGGCGACTCTCTTTATTCTTATCTTTCACTGGAGCTACTCCAACCTTCTCTCATATATGTTATTTTCATATTATGTCAGTATGCCCAATGCATTCCTCTACGTCCACACAACAACGCCCAACGTATTCTTCTATTTCCACAATCCAACTTGAATTCTATAAATAATATCCCCATCTATTTCATCATAAATAGATCAATGATATAAAAAACGTGTACTTTTATTAATGACTTAATCGCCCAAAGTCACAATCTCTTAACTAGGTCTATTACTACTAAAAATACACTCTATATATTAATTTATGCTAAAATCTTTAGACTCTAAGGTTGACCTATATAATTCAAATTTACCTTCAACTCCCTCTCTACTATTGTCAATTATAAGAACAATATCATCAGCAAAAAGCATACACCAAGGTACAATATTCTCTTGCAAATATCTAGTGAGAACATCCTTAATTAAAACCAAGAGCAAACACCCAGATACATTTTCTTGCAAATGTCTAGTGAGAACATCCATAATAAAAATAAATTAAAATCATACACAAAGATACACTCTCTTACAAATGTCTAGTGAGAAAATCCATACAAAATCAAAAGCATATACTAAGATTCATTCTCTTGAAAATGTCTAGTGAGAATATTCATAACAAAACCAAAAGGCATACGCAAAGATATCTTCTCTTGCAGATGTCTAGTGAGAACATCCAAACTCAAGGTCATGAGATAATACCTTCTCTTACCAGTGACGTTCGGGGCTGCATTTGGCGAAAGTGGGCGAGAGTTCGGTCAGGGCACCTCTCGGACGCGAGGAAAGAAATGTCGCCGGTTGGGTCGGGGGCAGCTCTCGATCGGACTTGAGCGAAGAGAGGGAGACGGCGTCGGCTCAGCTGTCGGACGCAAGAGAGGTAGACTGCGTCGGTGCAGCTGTCAGAATCGAGAGAGGGAAAGAAAGCGAAGAGCAGTCGGGGCAGCTCTCGAACGCGGAAAGAAATGAGAAGTCAAATGGCGGATCGGCCGAAGTAGGGCATTTATCGGCGTATTTTCCGGCGGATTATCCGTAGGTTAACCTACCGGTGGATATTACGCCGGTATTTTTTCATTGAGTTTAAGTGTGCCGGCAAAATATGCGCCGGAATCTTTAGAATACCGGCGAAAAACTGGCGGAATTTGTGCCGGTGTTTCAGCGGCGGTAATTACGTCGAAAATTTCGTCGTAAAGATATCGGTGAATATTCTGTTGGTTCTCCCGCCGTATTTACCGGCTTATATTTATTCGCCGAAAAATCCGATGGTAATGACGGATTTTCCTGTAGTGGCAATGTAACAAATGTACAATTTTTATAAGACATTTGCATATATATTAAACTAGAGGACATGATTCCATGAGGTGGCACTTGGCATACCCTATGATCACTATATAACTTAATTTTAAATTTTAATTCAAATATGTCTAATAGTTAATTATCACATTTCACAAGATATATGATATAATTTCAACTTTAAAAGCTACAACTATAACATCACACTTGTCATTACTTATAAATTCAAATTCAAATTTAATTATATTACTTTATTATTTGTAGATACTTAATACTCATTTATTTTACTTAATAGCTAAATATGTGATGTAGAACGGTGTGGGGGGAGGGAGTCATTTGAAATTTGAGATTTCAAATTAAATGGAAAAGAAAATTATTCCTTTAATTAAGGATGAATTAAGGCTCCAAGAGGGAGGAAATTAATGGGAATTAAGTGGATTGGAGAGAGAGAAGAGGGGTCGGCCTAGCGAGGGAGAGGCGAGCGGGTGTCCAGGTTCATTGAATGTGGTGATTGATTTAAATCTGAATTAATTTCAGATTTGAGAATATTAGGGAAGTTTTCAAATGAAATTGAACTTATTTTAGGAAAGGATTTCAAATTTAAATTGATTTGAATTTGAAATTTAAAAACTTTCCTAAATTAAGATGTTGAATAAAAGGAAAGTCTTGAATATGAATTCGATTTTGGAGGCAAATGGGGATTGGGGAAAAGAGGTCGGCGGCTAGACTAGGAATTAGGTTAGGGTTAGGTGGCCGGCGACTTTAAGAGGGAGAGAGGGATTAGGTAAGGGACTTTATGGCTTGCCTAATCAAAGCTCTTTAATTGATGATAAGAAATTAAATCAAATCCAATCAGAAATTTAATTGGACCTAATTTAAACAATTTTCCTAAAATAAGAATCCTAATTTAGGAAACAAATTCAAATTCAAACTAATTTGAATTTTGAATTCTGAATTCAAATTCATTACCAAATTAAGATGTATATAATAGGAAGGTTTTGAATACAAGATGAAATTGTGGGAGCCAATGGAGGAAAGAAGGAAATTATGATGAGAGGGCTAAGAGAAGTGGCGGCTTGGTGAAGGAGGTGGCGGTTAGGAAAATAAGGAGAAAACAAAGCAAAGAAAAAAGGATAGAACCGCGAGCCGTGGACTCTTCCGAAGACTGACGGGTGATACGATGTCCTTCACCAAGGGACTTTAAGCCACAAGCCCGGACCCATCCTGCTGCTGGTGGAAACCACGATTCCCTCCATTGGAATTCTCACTAATGTTCTCCCCAAATAACAAAAGTGCAGAACAAAATTTTTTTTGTTAAAACTCCATCATATCTAATACAAGAGCAAGGACCTCTATATATAGGTCTTAAAATAAAAGAAACTGAAAAGACAACTTTGTCCCTTGGGATTACATAAGACAAGACTCTAAAAATAGAAAATGCATAATTAAAATAAAAAAATACAATTAATAAACTAAGATAAAAATGGAGTGATCTCGGCCATTGATTTTCGTCTCTTCCTTTGATTAACGTCCACTGTCGGATGTCCGCATCATTCTCCGGGGTGGAAGAGAGCTCGACTTCATCAAGTCCACATCCCAGGCAACCATGCTTTGATGTAGAACGGTGTGGGGGGAGGGGGTCATTTGAAATTTGAGATTTCAAATTAAATGGAAAAGAAAATTATTCCTTTAATTAAGGAAGAATTAAGGCTACAGGAGGGGAAAAATTAATGGGAATTAAATGGATTGGAGAGAGAAAAGAGGGGCCGGCCTAGAGAGGGAGAGGATAGAGGGTGTCCAAGTTCATTGAATGTGGTGATTGATTTAAATCTGAATTAATTTCAGATTTGAGAATATTAGGGAAGTTTCCAAATGAAATTGAACTTATTTTAGGAAAGGATTTCAAATTTAAATTGATTTGAATTTGAAATTGAAAACTTCCCTAAATTAAGACGTTGAATGAAAGGAAAGTCTTGAATAGGAATTCGAATTTGGAGGCAAAGGGGTATTGGGGAAAAGAGGCTGGCGGCTAGGCTAGGAATTAGGTTAGGGTTAGGTGGCCGGTGGCTTTAAGAGGGAGAGAGGGATTAGGTAAGGGATTTTATGGCTTGCTTAATCAAAGCTTTTTAATTGATGATAAGAAATTAAATCAAATCCAGTCAGAAATTTAATTGGACCTAATTTAAATAACTTTCCTAAACTAAGAATCCTAATTTAGGAAACAAATTCAAATTCAAACTAATTTGAATTTTGAATTCGAATTCATTACCAAATTAAGATGTATATAATAGGAAGGTTTTGAATACAAGATGAAATTGTGGGAGCCAATGGAGGAAAGAAGGAAATTATGATGAGAGGCCTAAGGGAAGTGGCGGCTTGGTGGAGGAGGTGGCGGTTAGGAAAATAAGGAGAAAACAAAGCAAAGAAAAAAAGGATAGAACTGCGAGCTTTGGACTCTTCCGAAGACTAACGGGTGATACGATGCCCTTCATCAAGAGACTTTAAGCCACGAGCCCGGACCCATCCTGCGGCTGGTGGAAACCACGATTCCCTTCATAGGGATTCTCACTAACGTTCTCTCCAAAGAACAAAAGTGCAAAACAAATTTTTTTTTATTAAAACTCCATCATGCTTAATATAAGAGCAAGGGCCTCTATATATATGCCTTAAAATAAAAGAAATTAAAAAGACAATTTTGCCCATTGGGCTTACATAAGACAAGACTCTAAAAACGAAAAATGCATAATTAAAATAAAAAATAATAATTAATAAACTAAGATAAAAATGGAGTTATCTCGGCCGTCGATCTTCTCTCTTCCTTTGATTAACGTCCACCGTCGGATGTTCGCATCAATATGTATGACATAATAATCAACTTTTATTTTAAAATATATATTTTCTATACTAATGTATTTAACTCCGAAAGGTGACACTTGGCACATCCTAGGGTTGCTACATGGCTTAGTTTTTGAATTTGAATTAAAATAAATTTACTAGCTAACTATTGAATGGCATGTGACATAATTTCAATTTTGAAAACTATAACTATTTTATTGAATATACGAGTATCACGTCATATATATTCTAGTTTTTAAACTTGGGTTCAAATTTATTCAATATATGACTATCACATCATATGAAGTAAATTCATTTTTTTATACTTAATTTTTAATTATTTTATTCAATAACTAACTACACATTTTATAAGGCCAAAGTTTTACTTAAAAATTTGTGTACTTCATTGCTTGAGTCGATAGCATAGTACTCATTGGCTCAAGGTCTGACGATTGGGCTAATAGGTACACTTTAGGATGACACCAACTGAAAACATGGATCACACCTAATGGCTTAGCAGGCCAACGATTAACTTGCCAATAAGACATAATGGGAAAGGAAGCTCGATATGGTGTGTGGAACACTCACCACGACAAGGTTATGACACCAAGTTGCATTGTCGGTACCTTGGTAAACTGTTGAGAATTGCATAGTCCGTGGGTTGTTTAACGACTCATGTTAGGTCACTCTCTTATGCGCTAGTCAAATTTCACAGAGAACATACTAAAAGCGAGTCTTCATGATAGAATAATATTGAGATATTAATTGTCAAGTTTTAAAAGCCATTACAAAAAAAGTGCACGGGTTAGATGCCAAGAGAATTTGATTTCTTTGAGTCATTGCCTTGATACATCAGTCGTTATCTCCTTATCATTTTCTATAAGACAAAGCTGGAGACCCATTGAGATAGGTTATCATAGAATTAGTGCTAAATAACAACTTTATTGCTTTTAAGATCGATGGTTAAAGATTAGTGACTGACGCTAGCTCTTCACACTTACTTCTTAGTAGGTAAACCTTTAATTGTAGATTTCATGCACCTCCTACCCTATTGTTGCCTTCCTAATATCATGCTCTTGTCATCATTCGACAACTAACCACTTTTCTATTACATGTATGAAAATGAATGACCGTGATGGAATATACTAAAATGAGCTATTGGGTCCAAGTGAAAATACTTGCATGGATAGGTACTTGTAGGCACTGATGTTACCAACTTTCTAACAAAGGGATGACCAGTCTTGAGGCACGACTTTATAAAAAAAGCTATTCCTAAGTGAAAGATTAAGTGAATATGTAATTAAGTATATTAATGGCATGACTATGCTGACAGCTCAATGTCATCAAGACCATTGCCCACCATCATAATTTTTCATGCTAACAAAACTTTAATGGTACTACATTCACATAATTTACCTATCATGTTTTCATTCACCTACCATTTCACGTTTAGATTTCATGACTCTTATAATTATTATTTCATATGCTTTCGATTAAAGTTTTCTTCATAGTTCCTATTACTCTAGTATCGAGTTGACACGAGATGGTCTAGAAGAGAGCTAAAGAGAATGAAAACCATCAGAAGCTATTAGGTTAGGTGATTGACAACAAGGGAGCCATCAAGTGTAGACTGACAAGCCCTTGTGATAGTTTTGACATTTTCTTGTATTTCATTTTTTATGGTATTCTTTGTTAGGCACTAACGAAAACTCATATCGATGAGACAATGACTTTAAATGAATTTCAAGTTAAAGTAATTTGTGTTTATGATAATGGATTTATTTTACTTTATTGAAATTTTTTTATTTGTGAGGAAATAAAAGCAGTGGGTTGGGCGATGCCTTTTGGCACTAAGATATCATCTCTTAACCCAATGAGTCACTTGGACCATGAGTCGAGTGTGATGGCTCACTGACCTTATGATGGGTTGAACCACACCGTCTCACCAAGGCCCTTGATAGGTGGTTCTCTAGCGCTAGATTGACTTGACCTGATGATTTTATTTGTGAAGTTTTTGTGGTCATTATATAAAATAATATTATTGTCCAAGATATTATATCATAGATATTATACTTATGGGGAGAGTGTGGATAGAATTTTAGGAGACATCATCCAATAGTGTGCATCAGTTAATTAATTCCATAGATGAGTATGACGGTTTGCTGTTTTGCAAATAGTCGGAAATGTTCAAAATGGAACCAAGATGATGACAGAAAACGGTATTTCATATTAGGAGTCAACATAAATCTGCTACAAACAATTGAGATACTATGAACTATAGGGGACGATTATTGAGAGATAACTTTATTAATGGTGACACAATCAATGATGGCTGGAGCACAACCTATTTCAAACCCAACTGGGCTATTGTTCCAAACTCTAGTTTCATTGATGCAAGTGGTAGGGATGTCCAAGACACCCATGCTTGTTATCCTTGTTACTGTGTATAACACTTGGTTTGAATTGTTTTTCAAAATGAGGTCGCCATGGTTCTTGAGAATTACAAACATTTGAGGTCAAGGGCTGGTTGACTCAAATGGAGAAGGTTTTTTATTATATGGATTGTTCGCCAGAGGGGAAGACATCATTGGTGGCCCATGTAATGATTAAATGCACCTATCATTGGTGGAATGCCAGATGAAATTAGCTTTCGAGATCGCCCAGCTGCTAATATCTTGTAGGAAGATATTTTCGATGGCTTTCATGACAAGTATAGCCAACCAACAACAAAGGATATGCTAGCAAAGTAGCTCACCTGATTGGTGCAACAAGGCATGATAATTGTCAACAATGAAAGGGGATTATTTATTTATTTATTTATTTTTATTTTTTGTTGTTGATGAGTGTATTGATTCCTATTTATAAGAATAAAGGTGATGCACAAGATTGTGCGAATTATAGAGGAATTAAGTTAATGTGTCACACTTTAAAACTATGGGAGCGAGTTATGGAGCGTAGGCTGCGGCGTGATACTAATGTTTCTCAAAATCAATTTGGATTCATGCCTGGTAGGTCTACTATGGAAGCCATACATTTATTGAGAGGTTTGATGGAGAAATATAGGGAGAATAAGAAGGATCTACATATGATATTTATTGATTTAGAGAAAGCATATGATAAAGTTCCAAGAGAAGTGCTATGGAGAGTTCTTGAAAAGAAAGGAGTTAATAATGCTTATATTCAAATCATTAAAGATATGTATGAAGGAGCTACTACTTGTGTTCAAACACAAGGTGGTTTGACCAAGTATTTCCCTATTTCGGTTGGATTACATCAAGGATCAGCTTTAAGCCCATATCTTTTCGCGTTAGTCATGGATGTTCTCACTAGACATTTACAAGAGGATGTACCCTGGTGTATGCTTTTTGCTGATGATATTCTTCTTGTTGACAAGACTAAAGAGGGAGTTGAAGGTAAACTTGAAGTCTGGAGATCAACCTTAGAGTCTAAAGGTTTTCGCTTGAGTAGATCTAAAACTGAATATATGGAGTGTAATTTTAGCAGTAATAGACCTAGTGAGGGGATTGTGACTTTGGGCGATCAAGTCATTAATAAGAGTACATGTTTTAGATATCTTGGATCTATTGTTCAGAGTGATGGTGAAATAGATGGGGATGTTATCAGTAGAATTCAAGTTGGATGGTTGAAGTGGAGGAATGCATCGGGCTTGTTGTGTGATAGAAAAGTCCCCCTTAAACTTAAGGGAAAATTCTATAAGATGGTGGTGAGACCTGCAATGCTTTATGGTGCAGAATGTTGGCCATTAAAAGAGAAGCACAATACTAAGTTATGTGTTGCGGAGATGAGGATGCTTAGGTGGATGAGTGGATTTATTCTTAGAGACAGGATACGAAATGAGCATATACGTGAAAAGGTTGGAGTAGCTCCAGTGGAGGATAAGATTAGAGAGAGTCGCCTTAGATGGTTTGGTCACATAAAACGGCGGCCTTCCGATGACCCAGTTAGGAAAGTAGAGGTATTAGATTTGACTTATGTTAAGAAAGGTAGAGGTAGACCTAAAAAGACTTGGTTAGAAAATATTAGAAATGATCTTTCTCTATTAGATTTAAACGAGAATTTGACTTTGAACCGGACACAATGGAGAAAAAGGATTCATGTTGCCGACCCCACATAGTGGGACAAAGGCTTGTTATTGTTGTTGTTGTTGATAGGGGATTCATAGAACTTGCTTTCGATAACTTTCAAATTGAACGTGTTGGTCATTTGTGTAATGTTTTTAATTTGATCTTGCGTTTGATCTCTATAAATCATGATTTGTAATTTTTTTTTAATGGGCTTGTTCTTCATTTTGTAGATTTTTATTGATAAGCAACACTTTGCAAAATTTTTTTTAACAAATCTTCCTGATTTGATTTTAACAAATCCAACATTTGGAAATCGACATATTATACCTTTCACTAAATTATTTTAACTTAATTATCTAATTTGAGAAAACCTTAAGACTATGTTTCCCATTGAATATAAAAATGTTATGTTTTACTTCATATTATTCTTGTTATTTTTGTGGATATGAGAATATTTATTCTCCATTGGAACCTTGATATAATAAGATAGGTATATGCTCTTGTGCAGCTCTACCAATATGACTTCAAACATAATGATGCTCGCAAGCTTGGTTCCTGTGAAGCTAAAGATCAAAAGATTTTTGTTGAATATGGAATTGTGCTTAGTATCACTAATCCCCTCTAGTTCCCCAGAGGACTGTGGCAAAACTTCCTTGCGTTTGAAGTTTTTTTTAGTTTCATCCTGATTCTTGTAGTTCTATAGGATTTGAATATTAATTCAGGATATCTATTATTGATAACATATGGCATATGATGTATATTGATTCATTGCAATCTTATTAGTCTTTCTATGAATCACATCCAACGCTTTCATTAATTTTTTTTATATTATGTTCTTTATAGGTTGCCACTGGTCTTAATTTTACTGTAATTCTTACGAAGGAAGGTGATGTATTCACTTGTGGAAGTAACACCCATGGACAGCTTGGCCATGGAGACAATCTTGACCGTCCCACTCCTACAAAAGTTGAATCACTCGAGGGTGTTGGCCAAGTTGTTCAGGTTGCTGCTGGCGCAAGTTACAGCTTTGCCTTAACTAATGATGGGACTGTTTATTCTTTTGGTTCATGCTCCAATTTCTGCCTCGGCCATGGTGATCAGCATGATGAGCTTCTTCCTAAAGCTATTAAATCATTTAACAGGAAAAATATTCATGTTGTCCGTGTATCTGCTGGGGATGAACATGCGGTGGCACTAGATTCCAATGGATATGTAAGATTTGTTCCCGACATGAGATTGTTGTATACCATTATGCATTTATTTATTTATTTGTGCATGGAAAGATTTACGTTTCTTAGTTTTGGTACATCCGGATCAATATGCTAAAAATTGCTGCCTTTGCAGGTTTATACTTGGGGTAGAGGATATTGTGGAGCTCTAGGACATGGAGATGAGAATGACAAAACTAGTCCAGAATTATTGAACAGCCTAAAAGGCCACCTTGCTGTCCAGGTTTGTGAAACTTGTCATTTCTGCATTCTTAGAGGCTTTGGGGGCATATGGAACCTTCTTTTATAGTCCAACACTTGCTGCACATTTTTATGAGTCAGTAATTGCATGATACCCGTGAGTAGTGCATGATGCTTTGAATTATCTTGGTTAAGAAGCACTTTTTCAGAAATATAGTTTTACTCTATTTATTAAGTTAATAATGCTCATTCCCCAGTAATCCAAATTGAAGGCAGCCAACTTTTTTTACATAGAATTTCTGTACATTTCTTCATTAGATCTTTACCTTATTAAGTTATTTACAAAAAAAAAAGTTATTTACATAACGGAGTAAAAATTGCATATAGGAGCATAGAATTCGACGTAAACTATGGAGGTTCTTTTATCTGCTTCTGTAACAAACTCCATATTAGAGTTAACCTTCTTGTACTAGTGATCTACCCTTGGTTTTCCCGAGAATATTTCCGCTCCGTGCCAATGACATTTTCTTGGCTTTGAGGTTTCATTTCCATAAGATTGTGAAACATGTCTTGTAACTTGAAAAAATGAACATAATTACTTGAACTTCCTCCTTAACTTTAAGTTGGTCTTTTATCATTTCATTTGAAAGTTTTTTTTTCTCAACTTGGCTCTGCACAGCATTAGTAACAAAAAGAAAAAACTTAATTGGTATGAAACAAATTAGTTTATCCTGCAGTCATGAACTTACCCCCACATTTTGATATGTTCATCATTTATTGGCTTTAATCACAGGTTTGCGCGAGAAAGAGAAAGACTTTCGTTGTAACAGATGAAGGCTCTGTTTTTGCCTTTGGATGGATGGGCTTCGGTAGTTTGGGCTTCTCTGACCGTGGATGTTCAGACAAAGTTTTGCAGCCTCGAATCCTTGATAATCTACGGTCTCATTATGTCTCCCAAATCAGCACAGGACTGTATCACACCGTTGCAGTAACAAATAAGGGTCTGGTTTTTGGGTTTGGAGATAATGAAAGAGCACAACTCGGCCATGAATGGTTAAGGGGATGCCCAAAGCCAACTGAAATTATATTGCAGACAACAATGGAAGATATGGCAATAGCAGCACAAAGTGGATGAACTTTGATGATCAACTATTGACTCCCATGAGGTGAGCGTACTATAGTTGTATTAGAACAATGAATTTGCAGCTGAAGAAAATGTCCCGAGTGATTTTATTTGTTCATATAATTTGCCTTTTATCAGGTTATTTTCTAGAGGGAAGATATATTTGAAATGCTTATAGTCGCTATACTTAATTGTATTCTGATCAAAGAGCTGAGTATTGGTTCTAGTCAAGATGATTCTAATGAATGTGGTTTGCAGATTTATCTTATTTGATCATAGTTTAAGAGGTCTACACAGCATAAAGAAAATTAAACAATTTTCTTTTTGTTTTGTGTCATTAATAAGCATTTTTTTAAGATAAAGTGCACCGCTTTTTTTCCTTTCTAAGAAATTTGTAAGCTTGTAATATCTTTATCCTATCAGTTTGGTAAGCCCATATCATATGCCCTTCTTAGTCCACTTTGACCCATCCAATTCACAAGTCATACATGACCTTGAATGTCTCACTTTAACGGTTGACATTGATCAAATACCTGTAGAGACTTGTAGAGAGTAGGTAAGACAATACACAGTATATGCAGCAGAGAATGACTAGAGAAGAGGAAGCTCTTCTATTCAATACATTTCCATCTGTCATAGGTAATTACAGAGCACAGTAGATCATATATACTAAATGAAGAGGAAATGGAAAATAACATAAATGCCATTGAGGTAGTTGAAAAGTAGAGGTGGAGATTAAATCACGGTATAGCTATACATGTGACCCTGTAGTGTTGCAGGCAAAGGTGGCCGCAGATGTATAACTGGAGCGGAGGATAGTGGAGAATCAGAATTTCCAATTTTGGCAGTGCACCTTTTGTTACCGCCCCTCAAGTTGAGGGGAAGTACAGACCGTCAACTTGTGTCAACTTGTGTCCGAGAGTGTTGAATGTGGAATTAGGTAGGACCTTAGTGAAGATGTCTGCCATCTGATCTGTTGAGGAGATGTGATTATCTGTAATGAGCTAAGAGTTAATGGCTTCATGGATGAAATGATGATCTATCTCAATATATTTTATCCTTGCATGAAAAATAGGATTGCTTGCAATAGAGAGCAGAAATGTTGTCCAATTTGAGGGACAAGTCTTGGCAAAGGCGACGGAGCCAAATGATTTCAGTAGTGGCGGCAGCAAGTGATCGGTATTCAGCCCCTGTAGAAGAACAAGTCATGGTAGTTTATTTTTTTACACTCTAAGTGATGAGATTTGGACAGATAAAAACACAAAAACAAGCACTGGACTTGTGATCATTGGTATCACCAGCCCCCAATCCGAATCTGAAAAGGCTTGGAGCTGAAGATCGTTGATGGACCGGCCGATTTGATTGGGAGGGAATCAAGAAGTTTCCTAATCAAGAGGGATCTGTTTAGGAATATTTTTAATCAAAGGGGAATTATTTAGGAATGTTAAAATTACAATTGGGAGGGAATTATTTAAGCAAGAGATCCAATTTGAATTCAAAATTTAAGAGGGAATTATTTAGGGAAAAGGAGGAGGAATTAAGGGGGGATTGTTTAGGAAAATTTTAATTACAATTGTGAGGGAATTAATTAGGGAAATAAATCTAATTTGAATTCAAATCTGAAAGGGGATTATTTAAGGAAAAGGGGCTGATTTGGAAGGGAATTATGGGAGCCTATTTAAGGCTAATAATAGGGTGATTTCAGATTAGTTTTTGGGAGTTTGCTGAATTTAGTTTATCTTAGGTTATTTAGGCTCTAGCCGGCGGCTAGGGATTTGGGAGAGCCGGATCTTCCTCTCCAATTGAAGATCCAACTGTATCTTGCTATTTTTTATATATATCTTGTAATAAAAATTATTTCAGTGTATTTTTCTTCCTAATTTCTTATTTTCGTTTGTTGATTTCGAGGAAATTATATCCATTTGAGATTTTCAAGTGTTTTCAATCAAATTGATATCAGCACACTTTTTGGGACCTATGGTGACAAAGAAAGTTGATGCCTTGGAAGAGCATCTTAAAGGAAAAGTTAGTCAATTCAAATCAACGTTTGAGGATAGAATAACATCAATAGAGGAAAAATTTTCCAACCTAGAAGGAATGATAAGGAAATTATTGGAGCATCACACCCAACGGACAACATCGGAGGCGAGAGAACCGTTGATTGGACTGGGAAGTGGGGAAAACCCTAATATAGGGATGATGAGGGAGGTAGAAGTTTTGGGGGAAGAAGAGGAGATGCCATCTTTGGAGCCACTTCCAAGGAGGGGAAATGGTGAAGGAGTGGGATTTTTGATGGAACTGAAAAGTTTGGAAGGAGAAGAAGATGAGAAGAAGATAGAAGCACCAGACATGGTTCAGCCACTCTTACAACAGTATCGAGAGGTGTTCCAGCCAGTTCAGGGGTTGCCAACTCCACAGGAATGCGAGCATTCTATCGTCTTGAAGGAAGGAGTCTCACCTATCAGTGTTCGTCTATAAAGTCATCCCCAAATCCAGAAGGATGAGATCGAGAGATTGATTAGGGAGATGTTGGAGAAAGGGATCATTCGACCTAGTGTCAATCCATTTTTCAGTCCAGTGATATTAGTCAAGTGCTTCAATAGCAGTTTCTTTCATTCCACCTTGAGGACAATGTGGCACTTTAGGAGGGGGTATTAATAGACCGGCCAATTTGATTGAGAGGGAATCAGGAAGTTTTCTAATCAAGAGGGAGTTGTTTATAAAGGTTCTTAATCAAAGGGGAATTATTTAGGTATGTTTAAATTACAATTCGGAGGGAATTACTTAAGCAAGATATCTAATTTGAATTCAAAATCTAAGAGGGAATTATTTAGGGAAAAGGAAGAGGAATTACGGGGGGATTGTTTAAGAAAGTTTTAATTACAATTAGGAGGGAATTAATTAGGAAAATAAATTTAATTTGAATTCAAATCTGAAAGGGAATTATTTAGGGAAAGGAGGCTGATTTGGGAGGGAATTATGGGAGCCTATTTAAGGCTAACAATAGGGTGATTTCAGATTAAGTTTTGCGAGTTTGTTGAATTTAGTTTATTCTTAGGTTATTTGAGCTCTAGTCGGTGGCTAGGGATTTGGGAGAGCCGGATCTTCCTCTCCAATTGAAAATTCAACTGTATCTTGCTATTTTCTTTCATATATCTAATCATTGTGGCTATTTTTGTCTTCTTGGACTTTGACGTCTTGGGCTCTAGTGGCATCTAGGGATTGGGAGAGATAGATCCTCCTCTTGAATTGAGGATCGACTGCATCTTGATATTTTCCTTCCGTTATATTTGATTATTGCAATAAAATTACTATTTTTCTTATTTTCCTTTGGAGTTTGGTGGGTATTTCTTGCTGTGTGTGCCAAGATCAATAGATTTTACTTGAGATCTTCAAGTGTTTCCTATCAATCACTTTGTTGGAGAAGCAACCCATGAGAGGAGGTGCCTTTTAAGTATCGAAGTATGCATTTAAGTAACTGAAAATGACACTCCAATGGATTATGCATGTGTTGACAAATTTTGTTTACGACAAAAGTAATGTCAGGGCGGGTAGAGGTAAGATATTGAAGAGAGTCGACCAATTGTCGAAATAGCGAGGGGTTGTGAAAGGGTTTTGGAGTTCAGGTGTTGAAGGAAATTTGGAGGACAAAGGATTAAGAAGAGGTTTGCAGTTTGTCATACCAGCTTTGTGCAAGAGTTCCATGGTGTATGTATGTTGAGAGAGATGATAAGAGGTGTTTGTTGTGGTGACATCAAGGCTAAGGAGCCGAGATAGTTTCCCTAAATTGCGTATATTAAAACACAGCTGGAGTTTGTGGAGAAGATTGGTAATAAAAGATTGATTATTACCGGTGACAAGGATATTATCAACATAGATTAAGAAGTAGACATGGATA
The DNA here is from genome assembly GCA_019925795.1 of Dendrobium chrysotoxum. Lineage (NCBI taxonomy): Eukaryota > Viridiplantae > Streptophyta > Magnoliopsida > Asparagales > Orchidaceae > Dendrobium > Dendrobium chrysotoxum. The sequence continues at coordinate 90,283,057 of CM034302.1, read as the reverse complement.
TTGTTGTTGTTGTAGATCATTAGAGAGGAATCAGTTGAGCTAAAGATTAAACCTTGAAGAGTAAGGTAGGAGTAGAGTGTGACAAACCATTGACGTGGGGCTTGTTTAAGGCCATAAAGAGCTTTTTTTAGGAGACAAACATGATAAGGATATTGAGGATCTTGGAAATCTTGGGGTTGAATCATATAAACAGTTTCATCTAAATAGCCATGAAGAAACGCATTTGCTATATCAATTTGTATGATTTCCATTGAAATTGAAGAGAAATGGTTAGAAAGAGGCAAATAGTTGGAGATTTAGCTACTAGGCTAAATGTTTCATGATAATCAAGATCATACTCCTGTTTGAATCCTTGAGCAACAAGCCGTGCCTTATTTTGAGAGATAGAACCGTCATAGTGTCTTTTGATTTTAAATATCTATTTTCATCCAATAACATTGTGGTGTGGCTGAGAAACAAATGTCATTGGGTGGTTTGAATGGAATGGCTAACATCAAGAATTTGGCGAGGTTTAAGTGAACCCATGTGGAAACGGGTGGTCATTGGGTGGCAAATTTGATGTGGAGTTGTTGGTGGAGGAGCAGTAGGAGAAATATAGGAGGTTGTTGAAGATGAGGTAGAGGTTGTAGAGGATATATATGGTGAGGAGGGAGACAGTGGATTGTTTGGAGGAATTGTAGTAGTGGAAGAAGTAAGAGGCGCATTGAAGGGAAGAATGTAGGGAGGGAAAGGAAATGGTTGGTTTTCTGTGGAGGAAGAGGGATGAGATGGAATAATCGAAGGTATGATGGATTCATCAAATAGAACATGTCTGGTTACAATGATGCGACCCGTGTTGGGATTATAACATTTGTAACCTTTTTTATTTGAAGCATAGCCAAGAAAAATACATGGGGTTGAACGGGGTGCAAGCTTATGTGGGGTATATGGGCGAAGCCAGGGATAACAACGACTGCCGAATACACGAAGATAAGAATAATTTGGAGGTTTATTGTAGAGGAGTTGAAAAGGGGATATGTAGGATGTATTTGGGGATGGTAGGCAATTTATGAGATATGAGGCAGTGAAGAGAGCATCAACCCAGAAGTGATAAGATAATTTGGATTCACATAGGAGAGTGCGAACTGTTTCAAGAAGATGATTATGTTTGCATTCGGCGACATCATTTTGTTGAGGAGTGTGAGGACATGTATATTGGTGATGAATGTATATTGGTGATGAATGCCATCGAGCTAGAAAATTTTGAAGGTTGTGGTTGAGGAACTCACCACCTCCATCAGTACGTAGAGTTCGAATATTTTTATGAAAGTGTTTTCCAATGAATGATTTAAAATGAATAAAATCTAGTGTAGCATTTGATTTATATTTCATAGGGTATATCCCGCTGTAACGAAAACAATCAACAACTAGAACTAAATAAAAACAAAAACCGTTTGTAGATACAACGGGTGAAGGACCCCAAACATCAATATGAATAAGGTCAAGAGGAGTAGCAGAGAAACTAGTAGATTCATTAAGGGTAATTTATGATTTTTAGCTACAGCACATGAAGTACATATAGAAGAAGAGGAAGAGATACATAGACTAGGAAACTGTTTTGCAATAACAGAATTAGTGGTTGAATTTGGGTGCCCGTGTGCCAAAGGCTTGAATTAACAAAGGCAATGAGGAAGGTTGTTGGTGGAGAAGCCCGAATGGAAGATCTGGCAGAGATTGGGAATAGACCATTAAGGCATGGGCCTTGGAGAAGAGGTTGACGCGACATCCGATCCTTGATCATATAACCGGAGGAGTAAAAAATGATATAGCAATTGTTATCAGCAACAAGTTTTGAAATGGAGAGAAGTTTGTGTGATAAGTGAGGAACATGTAAAAGAGAAGAGAGTTTGAGCATGAGAGGGAGTAGGTAGAAGACCGTTGCGTAAATGAGCAATGGGGAGAGTTGTACTGTTGCCGATGAGAACTTGATGGAAACCTTGATAAGTAAAGGCGTCTTGTACAGAGTGAAGTTCTGGAGTTAAATGAGCAATGGCACCGCTGTCTAGGTACCATGGAGGAGCAGCAAGGGGAGACAATTCAGCAAGCAAAGCATGAGGTGCGGAGGGAATGTATTGGAGTTTGTATGATGCCAACATGAGAAGGATGAATGGCCTCTTTTGCCACATATTTGGCAATCCACAGATTTTTTTGTATTGCTGCACCTGGAAGCAAAGGAGGTGTTTAGGTGTAGTGTAGAAGGATGAACAACCACGTCCACAAAAATTGAAGTGCTGACGGTCACGACCCCTGGTGGAGGCGAAAGCATACTGATTATCAGTTGGGGCGGTATGATCCGATAGGGAGAGTTCTTTGGCAGCATCAATGGTAAAATTGGCTTCCTCGCTGCACAGAAGGGAGTATAGATCATCAAGAGAAATGGGAGTGAGCTTTGTTTGAATGGCCATTTTGAAGGATTGATAGTTAGCATGAAGGCCATTTAAGATAATATAGGATGATATCTTCTGTGTCTATAAAACCACCAGCAGCGGCAATATTGTCCACCAAGTGTTTAACCATGGAAAGGTAATTAGTCATCTCGACTGATTTCATATAGTAAGCAAATGAAGTTCATTCTTTAGTTGAATAACTCTGGAGCAATTTGTGGAGAAAAATCAGCGCGCAAATGTTGTCGAAATGGAATGACAAGATTTCAAGTTGATGATATAAGGTAGCAGTGAGGAAGAAATTGTGGAGAAGAGAGCAACATCTAGATTTTGATCTAGTAGGAGCCAATGGGAATACAAGGGATTTAAGGTTGTGGGCTCCGAAAATTCGGCCCCGGCCTCCGCCCGACTTTTTGCTTTTCGAGGGGGGAGTTTTAACGAACTAAGTTCCGAGGTAAATTTTGGAAGGCAGATGGGCTTGTAGATTAGACACTACCCAGAGATTTCGCCCTCATTTTGCGAGGACTTTATGATCTGAGTTCTGGTTTCCTATAGGCGCAAGCCCCTATAGTTAATTACCCCTCTCAGTAACGAGAGAGAACTTTCGATTAAGGCTAGTCGTCAATCAGATACGTAGAAATACGTGAGTCTGGCATATAGTAGCAGCAATGGGTTTAGGGTATTGGAAAAATTGAGGGATTTGATATTTAAAATAGAAATTTTCACCACCTTGCACTTAAAGCGGATGGTGGGGGAATGGATGATAGACCCGATCAAGATCCCATGGTTCCGTCATCCCGGGCCATCGTGTTCCCTGGTCTACTTAGTCAGAGGAGGTAGTCGACCCAACCTGACAGAAAGATCCTTGTCGACAGCCATGGGTTGCTTCGTCCAAGGGTACCTTGTAGACCTGGGGGGAGTGTTTGTCTAAGGGGACAAATTTGAATCCACCTTAGCTAACAGAGGGTTTTGTGCCCTATCAATCATATCCTATTGATTCATATCTCAAGGATTTGATGCCATTGGGGAGCATACGGGCTCTGGCCATAACCATAATATAATGGTGCCATTTGGCGGCGACCACCTGGTTCAGAGGGCCCCGAGTCATAACCGTTTATCCTGCAGTGCCATTTGGCGGCGAAACTGCCGGTTAGAGGACTCGTACCACGTCCTTACTGACAGGAGATTGTTTGAGAATGAATCCTAGTGATATTTTCGACTAGGCGTTAGCTCTTTATAAGCTGAAGTATTCTTCAATTTATCCACCTCGACAAACTGTTGCGGAGGGTGGATGGATTTGCTTTAAGCGGTTTGATAGTTGGATTTCAATTTTTAAATATCTGGAGTCGAAAAGATTTTTTTGGATTTTGGGATTTTTCAGAAGATTGGGTTTTGTAGGGAATTTAGGATTTTGGGAGTTTTGTGGAGTTTTGGATTTTGTGGGAGTTTGGGTGGTACTTTGAGATATTTGAAATGGACCCCTCCGGTTGATATTTTCATTCAACACGGCCATCATCGGGGTGTGGGGTCATTCATATTTCTGTATTTTGAACCTTATCGACTCTATCTAGTAATTGACAGAGGATCGGGTTTCGTAGGCTTTGTGCCCTTGTAAGTGAATTCTCTTGATTATAGGCCTTGAAGGCCTAATATGAACATATAAAATAAATATTCCGGTCGACCTCGCAACTGCATATTTATTTAATAGTTCGAGCCGTGTCGACTCCTATCTACCCGTATAGGAGGATCGGGCTCGAACTTGAATTCACTTATTGACCCGCGCAGCATCCCTAGACGTCACGTGTGTACCAATAACACGCTCGCCGGGGCCCATGCGGGTGTTCGGTACATTTTATAAATATTTATTGAACCTTGTCAACTCCTATTTACTTGCTTTAGGAGGATCGGGTTCAAATCTATTGACCCGCGCAGCATCCCTAGACGTCACGTGTGTACCAATAACACGCTCGCCGGGGCCCATGCGGGTTATGATTATATTTTCCCCTTTTAGTGTACCTATGTGTATACAAATTAAAGTGCACATGTGCGGGGGTATTCTTGGAATATTTGTACACGCCTTCTGTCCGCTTGCATGAAAGTTGCGGATCCGGTGGCGTATTGTAGCAGCTCCTAGACTGAGTTATTCGCTGCTTTGTACAGGTAGACTGTCGTGCACTACTTTCTTGATTTGAGCAGATAGATTGTAGTGCACTAACGAATCTCCTGCTTTTGTAGAAACTCGCGGGGACTTATATTTGTTGTAACCTTTAGACATCCTGCTCGTAGATGATACTTTTCGTACATGAGAGGCTTCTTACGATAGTTAGTAGGAATTTGGATTTGTTGTAACCTCGTATATTCGCTTGCGTAGAATACGTGTACTCGTATCCACAGAGGACTTGCTGCACTTACTACCTATCCACTGATGTTGTCCATAAATGATTTTTTTATCGTAACTCATATGGAATGGCTATATTCGTCTACGAATGAACCGACCTCAACTGTAGGGATATCACAACCTTAGCTGCATACCACTTGAGTGTGTTTGTCTTGCATTGGATAGTCGTTAACTGTAGAGGTGCTACGGTATCCTTGCTAAAATAGTTTGTATGTGCTTTGCATATGAGAGATTTCCTATATTGACTCGTAGGAGCTCACATCTGTCGTCTATCTCTCCCAACATATTGACTGCGAGCACATTGTTACATGCTGATCAACATAGCTTACTGAGATTTGATATATTTGCTTGCATAATGTTATTGAATGTTAGTTGAACTGCATTCACCACCGATCTGTTCGTGTAATGCTAGCAGTTTTCGATCAAACGAACATTACAACATTCGTTGTTCACTTTTGGTTATCACTGTTACATCTACGGCACATCTTCCGTCATTATCGATAGATGTTCGCATTCGTCACAGCTTTTCTTGCATCGTACTTGTAGACTATACACTGCATGCATTAAGCATCTCCTACAGTGGTCCGTGGTTGTCTGTGCATGCTGTATATTTATTGTTTCTGCTTATGATTGATATACTGTGCGTAAGATGAGCCTTCTGCAATAATTCATTTGTATTTTTGCTTGTTGATGATAGATTGGGTGTACTACGGGTCTTCCACCGTGGCTCATAGAAGCTCGTATATGATGAAGCTTTTTAGTATCTGTCTGTGTATGTTATGTTAAATGCGCGCTTAATGTTCCTTGGAGAGCTTGTAAGCCTCAGTAGTCTTACCCATCTCATTGTTCAAAACTTGGTTGAACTGAGACTCATTATATAATGGTTTGATTTGGCTCTCTCTTCCCATAACTCGTATAGGAATTGGCGGGCAACTCCATGACTATGCTATCACTGTCACTTTGTGTTGTTGGCTTAAATAAAGAATCAATCACTTCAATTATGAATGATTGTTCTCATTGCTGCCTGGTACTTTGAAATTAGTGACCATCGCCTCAAACTGATGACTGCAGCGATGGGAGGTGGATCAGCCTTCTATGAGAGCCATGCAAAACATCCATTCCTAAAATAATTATTGCAGTCCTTGAGGATGATTTGAGTAGCGGGCGTATTCTCTATTTGTAGTTATGAGTTTGGGTCACCAAACTTTGCGTTGATCTTCAACAACATACTTGTTATCATTGCTTTCACTTGCAACGGATCAGTACATTTGATTGACATTGTATGGGGGTTGATTGCAAGGGTGATGTAACTTCCATCACCTTCTACCATACAACCCATGAGTGCTTTTACTTGTTCTCAATTTCTTCATGTATGTTGATTAATGATCTGCTACATTAACTTGCATATCTCCCAATATTCGTAGGAGCTAATCTATTTGTAGTCAAATCATACACCCTCTCCCATTTCATTGCTTGCAAGGTTGAACATGGTTGCTTGTGTTTTAATATTGCCCATAAAGCATTATCATAATCATCATATGCCTTTTGTACTCGTTGTATGCCACTTGATATCATGCATTGATAGATTGTAAGTTGACAAATGTTGGCCATCAGTAGATTGTAGTGTACATAATGGTTCGTTCTTTTGTTTGTGAATGCAGTGTTTATACAGTCACAGATCTTCTAGCACCACATGAGTTTGTATTCGCTACAACCTTTCTGCTGTCATTTGTAAGCACGCTATGTTTCTTATATGTGACCCCTTGACATCATTGTGAGTTTGCATCGTTGCTTGAGTCTTCTTGTAGTCGAATTATTGTTGATGCGAGAGATGACATTGTTCTTATCATGTGTCCTTATGTTCGTTATACAAGTTCTATGTAGTTTCGAGCTATTGCTTGTGAGTGCATCGCTACATTCTTAAAGTTCATGTTGACCGTCGCTTGTAAGTTCTCCTCAACGAATCATCTCTTTATACTTTGTTGAGAGCTTCGGATTTAAACCAATCCCTTGTTGTCTTTTGGGTTCAATCAATGTTCAAATTCAATTCAAGTTTGTAAGTCTTTTGTTGTCCTGGTGTCCAAGTCATGATTGAATAAAGTTCAAGCTTAGTTCGAATCCATGTTCAATTATGGTCTTCTGCGGTTTATTGTCACTTGTTTGGATTCAAATTCCTTTGAGTTCATTCAAGCTCACAAGTCCCCTGTAATTGTCCAAGTCTTACTGGATGTTATGCCATTCGAGTTTAAAGTACAAGTTCGAGCTCTTGTTCAAAAGCTTTCTGAAGTCCTTGCAAGTTCAATCTCTTGTTCAAAGTCTTCTGAGGTCCAACTCAAGTTCAGGTTCATTTATGTTTGGTTCAACCCAGGTCCTTGTCATATGAATTAAGTTCAAGCTCAATCTAGGTCCTCTTTCCATTGTCCAATGCTCAAGTCATTTGGGTTCGAACTTTCATTCAAATTCACTTAAGTTCAACTTGAGTTCTCAATTCAGTTCAAGTTTATGTTGAAATTAGGTTCATTTGAGTTCGTTCAAGTTCAAAGCACAAGTTCTGGTCCTCTTCCTTTGAGCTCAAATAGGTCTAAGTACAGTCATATGATCACCCGAAATTTCGGCAGCATTCCGGCATCTCCCCCGTTTAGGGAAAATTACGGAAAACTGGGCCTTTCCCACCACGCTTAAGAAAGCGTGTATGGTAGATGCCCTCTTTCGAGGACACCGCGGCCGTATAAAATCTTCAATCCCCCACCACGCTTAAGAAAGCGTGTATGGGTCTTCGACGAACCTGAAAAAGCAAAGCATTTGTTTCCCCGCAGGTACAGAGCCGCATACGGGTACTTAAAATTGTCCCCACCACGCTAAGAAAAGCGTGTATAGGGCCTACCCGCCTCGCCGTAGGTGTCGCACCGGGTTCCCTTCCCACCACGCTTAAGAAAGCGTGTATAGGCGGTTTGCCGGCTCGACACGAACGCCGAGGATAGGATCTTGAGGTGATTACTCGCCTCGTTGTAGGCGTCGCACCGGGGTCCCATCCCACCACGCTTATGAAAGCGTGTATAGGCGGTTTTTCGGTCCGCCGCGAACAATGAAATGGGCTCTCGGAGTTTTAAGTTCAGAAGGGTTATACCTTGGCGACCGGCGGTGGTTCGTTGATGATTTACAAATAATCAAATATTTTCTTTTCTCCCTCTTTCTTCTCTCTTTTTTTTTTAATTCTTTTCTTTCTTTTGTCTCCCCCTCTCACACATACAAACATACACTAAAAATGCTAATTAATGAACAATAAATAATAATACTTAAAATATATTTAGTAAAACTAAGTACTCTAAATACTGAACAAGATAAACATACTAATAATACAATAATTAATAGGAATAATAAAAATAACAGTGATAATAAATAGTAAATACTTATTAATGTTAATATAATCCTTCTTAATCACCTTGTTGTTTACGGCTGAGGAAGTCGGATAGGTTTAGTGAAATGAGGAGATATAGGTCGGCTAGGGCTTTATGAGGTGCTATCTGACGGGATTCAATCACAGAGAGCAAGGTAAAGGGGCTCTAGTGGAGGAGTTTGAGCGTGGACTTCGGCTATGGAGGTCGGCTTCAGCAAGTGGAGAGCGACGGAATCGGAGGAGGTCGGAGGGGGGTCTTGCGAGCAGGGGAAGCCGAAGGTATGGATCGAACCAGGGCTTCACCTGGAGGAGGCGGGAAGCTTGGTAAGGTGAATGCTCTCTCTCTCTCTCTCTCTCTCTCTCTCTCTCTCTCTCTCTCTCTCTCTCTCTCTCTCTCTCTGTTTCTGTGTATGGACCGGAGAAGGAAGGGGGTCAGGAGAGGCGGGAAGCTTGGCGTCGGGTTGAGTGGAAGAGGCATCGGGATGAGGGAGGAAGTCTCGGCTAGGGTGGAGATCAGGGTATGGAGCAGAGGTGTTGACGGATATGGGGTTTGCTGAGATCGGGAGTAGCGACGGGAGAGAACAGAGAGATCGGGGCTTTTGCGTATGGGCTCTCAAGTGGGTCGTTTGGTGTCGTATTTAACGACACTGGTGGAAGTGCGATCGAGGCGAGCGGGATGCGAGCAGGAATCGCGGAAAATGACCGCTTCGGCGCCGATCTGTACGAGGTAAGCGAGATTTCTGGAGGGATTTCAGGGATTTCTTTCTCTCTTTTCTTGGATATCCGGTGGTTAACAAAGGTAAGCTTGCTGGTGTCGGAGAGAAGATGCTTGGATGGACATGTGGTGGAGCCGTTGAGGTACCCAACAAAAACCATTGGCAAGAAATAGTTTATGTATTTGAGTCCGCTAGGTGAGATAGTTATCAGCAGAAAGCTGAATATGAACTGCATTCTTGATATAGATAATGGAAACCTGCATAAACTGAAAGCTACAGGAAGAAGAAAGGCATTAGCACAGAGGAAGAAAGTGGTTTCAATATATTTCTATATATTTTTGTATCCTGCTACAGTTACACTTTATAGAGAGAATAGGAGTCACGTGAGCTGCAGGATAGAGTTTTCTGGAAGGTCTCTGCTATTGATCTGTTGAGGGTAGTGGGCACATGATTCTGTTATACTCTAACAGGCCCCCGCAAACTGATTATCCTTGGGGAGGAGAGTCAGTTTGGCGCGTAGTTCTTGAAACCGATGGACTGCCAGTGGCTTGGTTAGGAGATCGGCTGGTTGGTCGGTGGAGGTGATATGTAGCACTTCGATTTCCTTGTTGTCGATGTGGTGACGGAGGAAATGATAGTCGATTTCGATGTGCTTAGTCCTTGCGTGGAAGACAGGGTTCTTGGTGAGTGCTATAGCGGAGGTGTTGTAGCAGAAGACCTTTGTAGGTTGAGCTTGGGAAGCATCAAATTCAGTGAGAAGTCTGCGAAGCCAGAGAATGTCCGAGGTGGCCGTTGCTAAGGCTCGGTATTCAGCCTTGGTGGACGACTTGGCGACTGTAGTTTGCTTTTTGACTGACCAGGATATCAAATTGGAGCCGAGGAAAGTGCAGAACCCTGTTGTGGACTTGCGGTCGGTATTGTCAGAGGCCCAATCTGCATCGACGTAGGTGGAGAGATCTAGGTTGCTGTGGAGCAGCGGTAGACCGTATTGAATGGTGCCCTGAATGTAGCGTAGCAGTCTCTTCAAGGCCTGAAAATTAGAGGGGCGGGGTGCGTGCATATGCTAGCAGAGTTGGTTGGTGGCGTAGGCTATATCCGGCCTTGTAATGGTTAAGTATTGAAGCGAGCCGGCTAGTTGGCGGTAGGTGGTGGGGTTGTGAGGTGAGGTAGCTGATACAGGTTGAGGTTTTGATTTAGGGGTGATAGGAGTATGTGAGGGTTTGCAGTTGAGAAAGCCACTGGAGGTTAGGATGGCTTCAGCGTATTGCTGTTGATCAAGGAAGTAGCCACGAGGAAGTGAGGTAATCCGAATGCCTAAGAATAGGGAAACTGGGCTGGGTTCTTTCAGGGAGAAGGCTGTTTTGAGGTTGAGGAGCAGAGTTTGAATGAATTGGAGATCATTACCCGCAACGAGCATGTCATCCACGTAAATAAGTATGTAAATGCGAAGGGTGGACGTCTTGTAGACTGAATTGGAAGCCTGCTGCTTGAAGGTGGGTGGTAAGTTTGGTATACCATTGCCGTGGGGATTGCTTAAGACCGTATATGGCCTTGTGAAGCTTGCAGACGTGATTGGGGGACTGTTTGTCGATGAAACCCGATGGTTGGCCCATATAAACATCTTCCTCAAGGTCGCCGTGGAGGAATGCGTTGGAGACGTCTAGTTGGGTAAGATGCCAAGCGCGTTGGTTGGCGATAGCTAGTAAGATTCGAATGGTTGGGAGCTTGGCCACCAGGCTAAACGTCTCATGATAATTGATACCCGGTTGTTGATCAAATCCTTTGGCAACAAGTCTGGCTTTATACCTGTCAATGTGCCCATTGGAGTCCAATTTGGTTCGGTAGGTCCATTTACATCCAAGGATGAGATGTTGTGGCGGGGGAGGTACAAGGGACCATGTGCGCTGACGGAGAAGGGCTTGGATTTCGTCGTTCATGGCAGCACGCCAGTGGGAGTGTTTAGAGGCTTGTGAAAATGAGGTAGGAGTGGAGGTATCAGTGTTAGTGGTGAGCAGGTCGAAAATGGGTTTGGGCTTTATGATGCCTGATTTTAGACGGGTGAGCATTGGGTGGGCAAGAGAGCGTACTGGGTTGGGATCGGGTAATCTAGAAGAGGAAGGATTGGGATGAGTCGGAGGAATGGGGGATGGGGAAGTTGAGTTGAGAGGGGATTGGAGGGATGGATTGCTGTGGGAGGCTGGAGGGTGAGGGAGTAGTTTTGTGGCCAATGGTGTAGGGGAGATGGATGAGATTGGTAGTAGTGTTAGTGGGGATGTATAGGTATTGGGCTGTGAGGTTGGTGAGATGAGAGGAGCGGATTGATAAGGGAATACAGTTTCGTGGAACACCACGTGACGAGAAACGTATGTTTTGTTGGTGAGAGGATCAAGGCAGCGGTATCCTTTGTGAGTAGGAGAATAGCCGATGAATATGCATTGAAAGGATCGTGGTGAGAGTTTGTTGGGTGCTTGATGCCGGAGCCAGGGAAAGCATTGGCAGCCAAAGGTGCGGAGATGGGCATAAGTTGGTGGTTGATTATGGAGCAGTTGGAAGGGAATTTGGAGGTGGCGGGCTTTGGTTGGTAATCTATTGATGAGGTAATTGGCTGTGAGAAGTGCGTCAGCCCAGAAAGGTTGGGGTAGGTTAGCTGCTAGAAGAAGGGTTCGGGTGGTGTCCAGAAGGTGACGATGCTTGCGTTCGGCGAGGCCGTTTTGTTCAGGGGTGTGAGGACAGCTGAATTGATGGAATATGCCGTGGGTAGATAGGTAAGATGCAAATTGCGAGCTTGTGTACTCCCCACCCCCGTCTGAGCGTAGTGTTTTTATTTTTGTTTGGAATTGAGTTTGGATGAGATTAGAGAGGTGTTGAAATTTAGAGAATGTCTCTGCTTTCGAGTTCATTAAGTAGAGCCAACAAAATCGCGTATACTCGTCGATGAAAACAACATAATAGCGGTAGCCTGCGAGGGAGGTAATGGGGGCGGGACCCCAAACGTCTGTATGTATTAACATAAAGGGAGCTGATACATTGTTTGAACTATTTGGAAAAGGTAGTTTATGGCTTTTAGCCATATTACAGAATTTGCAAGCTAAAGAGGAGGGGGAAATACATATAGAAGAGTCTAATTTAGCTATAGTGTTGAGAATAAGCTGATGTGGATGGCCTAGCCGTGCATGCCAATTGTAGGTGGAGACGGAACTGGACTTGAGAGCATGAGAAGGCGGGCTGGAAGGTTTGGTGAAGATGGTGTAGAGACTGTCTCGGCTTCTACCACGAAGGAGGATCTGATTGTCCTGTAGGTCCTTGATTTGGAAACCAGACGAATCGAAAGAGATTGAACAGTTGTTATCGGAAGTTAGTTTGTGAATTGACAGGAGATTATGAGATAAAGCAGGCACGTGGAGGAGATGATGAAGATACAACTTACTGTTGGAATTTGGTAAAGGGAGGATACCATCACCGGCGTTTTGGATAGGAAGCATGCTGCCATTCGCGATGGAAATTGAGTCCGAGCCTTTGTAGGAATGTGATTGGCGAAGATTGGTGGCGTCTGCAGTAAGATGGGATGTAGCTTCAGAGTCTAGAACCCATTCGGTGGGCGGAGTGGCAGAGGCGTGAGAGAGCATTGCACATGGAGATGAGGGTATGTAGTTTAGGTTGCAGCGGTGCCAGCATTGGGCTGCAATGTGACCGGGCTTGTTACAGATTTGACAAATTTGTCTGGGTGCGGTTGGTGAGGATGTAGCTGGGTTGGTGTTGCTGCCTGGTCGGTCGCTAGAGCCTCTGCCACGGCCTGGACGGGAGCTGGAGAGAAAGTTGCCCTTGCTCCGTGTGGACGATAGCTGCTGAGAAAGGCAGCGTTATCTTTGGACAGTGAGGTGTCCTTGAGAAAGGCAGCGTTATCTTTGGACAGTGAGGTGTCCTTGAGCAACTGGGTTTGAATGTTAATTTCCTCACTACATAGTAGTGAGTAGAGGACTTCAAGGCTTATGGTAGTTTGGCAAGTGCGAATGGACGTGCAGAATGAATTGTATGCTGCTGGTAGTCCGTTGAGGATGTAGCGTATGATATCTTCAGTTTCCACATGAGATCCTGTGGCCGCTATGTTGTCCACTAGCCCTTTGATTTGGGCAAGGTAGGCTTGCATTGAGCTGTCTCCCATAGTGACATTGTGGAGGGCATTCTTAAGCTGGATGACTCTCGAACAGTTTGTGGGTTGTAACCGATTCTCGAGTGTTTTCCAGATGTCTTGAGCTAAAGACGAGTGAAGAATGTAGGGCAGGATGGAGGGGGAGACGGTGGAGAAAAGCGCCGAGATCAGGTTCTGATCGACAAGCTTCCACAGACGGTAGTCTGTATCAGCTTCAGTCGGCTTCAGCTGTGTACCTGTGAGGTATCCTTCAAATCCATTTGCTGAGAAGAGTTGGAGCGTCTGAGATCTCCAAAGAGCGTAGTTTTCATTTGTGAGCTGGATGGTAACTATTTGCTTAATGTTGGACATGAGGAATTTGAGAGGGGACGGGATAGTGAATTCCGCCATTGATGCCAAAAGGGAAGAGCTGGGTTGTGATGCCGACTGAGCGCTGGAGGCCTCTCGTTCGGACATGTTGAGAAGAAGTTGTGGAGCGTTAAGGCTCTGATACCATAATGGAAACCTGCATAAACTGAAAGCTACAGGAAGAAGAAAGGCATTAGCAGAGAGGAAGAAAGTGGTTTCAAAATATATAGATCAATATATTTCTATATATTTTTGTATCCTGCTACAGTTACACTTTATAGAGAGAATAGGAGTCACGTGAGCTGCAGGATAGAGTTTTCTGGAAGGTCTCTGCTATTGGTCTGTTGAGGGTAGTGGGCACATGATTCTGTTATACTCTAACAATAGAAACCAGGAATTTCAAGGAAGCTGAAATAGAAGTTTCAGTGGGAATAATCTGGGAGATAGGGAGAGGAGGGTTATTTGTGGAAGAGTTCCGAGGAGTATCCATTTGCTGTTATTCATATGGCTCTGATACCAGCATGAAATACCTGTAGAGACTTGTAGAGAGCAGCTAAGGCAATACACAGTATATGCAGCAGAGAAATGACTAGAGAACAAGAAGCTCTTGTATTCAATACATTTCCATCAGTCATAGGTAATTACAGAGCACAGTAGATAATATATATACAAAATTAAGAGGAAATGGAAAATAACATAGATGCCATTGAGGCAGTTGAAAAGTAGAGGTGGAGATTAAATCACAGTACAGCTATACATGTGACCCTGTAGCGTTGCAGGCAAAGGTGGCCGCAGATGTAGAACTGGGCAGAGGATAGTGGAGAACCGGAATTTCTAATTTCGCCAGTGCTGCTTCTGTTAGACATTTGGATTCACCTTCTTCACGCTGTTGCTGAAGATTGTTGAACTCGGTGCTGAATTAATTGGTTCTATATGAATGATTGTTTCAATACCTTTATCATCATCAAAACTAGATGAAGAACTTGATCCATTATACCGCTCATCAGTCACTTCTAAGTTTGCAGTACTTGAAACAGGTGAAGTAGATTCCAATTCCCAATTCCTTTTTTAGCTGCATTTATACCATTGCGTTCTTGCTCAAGAGTAGCAGAACCAACTTCAACCGACGAATCTCTTTGCTGTTCAACAGATTCAACAACATCTTGGTTCGCAATTGATGCTAGATTAGAAGGATTTCGTCTCACCTTGGAAGAATGACTTCAAGAACTAAACCTAGAATCAATAACAAACTCGAACTCTCCTCAGAATGAAAGGGCGGATCAAAATGAGTACTTTTCATTGCAAAAATTGCTGGAACTTGAACGTTTTATTTTGAAATATCTTCCATAGACAGAAAAAACCAAAGCTCCTGAGCTCGAACCATGTAAGCTCAGCTGCTAGAGGCACGCCATTTTGAACAATTGCTTACTAACATCAAGAACAAACCTTGCAGGAGTCCTAGCTGCAAAACCTTCTGAAGAAGCAGATGAGTATTCATCATGTTCCAATTGTTTTGGATCCTTCCTCTGAATTAGGGGTGTTAAAATGGGTTTTTGGTTCGGGTTCAGATCTAACCCAAAATTGTACCGCATTCAATTGACCCGACCTGAAGCCAATCCTAACCCGACTCGATCAGACAAATGGATCATAAAATCAAATCAGAACCCAACTCGCTCCTAGCATGGGTTGATCCGACCCGACCCGTTAATCCACAATACAGCCATGCGTGAGCGTGTGCGGAAGAAGGAGGCAAGAGTTGGGCTAGCGGGCGAGGGAGCGAGCAAGTGTGGGCAAGGTGGCGAGCGCATGCGGGCGTGCGTGCGGCTGTGGGAGCGGGGGAGGTGGGTGCAGGTTTATAAGTATATTAAACCATTTATAAATCTATAGGAAACATGCAGGAAATGAGTTTTTATTAAACCTTAAAATATCAAATGCAATAATAATATCCAATCTTTTTTTTCTGGAACGGGGTAATCTATCCGCTGCCACTCTAAGGGAGCGCTTGGCGGCATAACTAATCCTTTGGCGGAACCTAGCGAGGTCATCCACCAGCATCGGGCCCACATTTGCTTTGTCCCATTGAAGAGGCGGGGTTGTAGTACAGGGGATTCGAACTCGGGATGGGGGGTTCCCAATCGTGCTCGCCCACCAACCACCCTAAGACTCGGTGGATATATCCAACCTTCTACTCACTGGGGACTATAAACATAATGTAAGTCGCAAGAAATTTAAGAATAACTAAATGTAATTAAGGAGCTATTAAGTATATTAATTAAATTTAAGAATAACTAAATATAATTAAGGAGCTATTAAACTGTAAAATTACTAAAAAAACGGCATCATGAATTTTTAATATGCGTTAAAAAAAATTATTTTCAAATATAACTATGACAATTATCTCCGAAGTTAAGAAAAAATTATCCCAAATATACCTATAGTGATATGAATACATATTTGTTAAGAAAGATTAAGGGTCTTCAATAATCGGCTTATAAATTCACCGAACCCAAGATTGTGAGAGCACAAATCGATCAACCCAAAACAATAAGACAGTTGAACAGCTTGTATATTTAATTTGAATTTGACTAATTAATTTTTGAGCTCATCATCGGCTCACGACCTAACTTATTTATTATGATTATTAAGAGAGAGATAATATAAAATAAGTTAAGAGAGAGAGAGAGAGAGTTTTTAAATTTTATTAATAGTTTTATATTAAATTTTTTGTAATTCTGATATATTTTAAATATACTTTATATTAATAATTTTTAAATAAATTAGCTCATGAGCTATTGATTAAGACTTTGTTTGTGACAGATTTTTTACTGTTTTCTAAAAAGCATCTTTCAAGTTCATAAATTTTTAATTCAAAAATTTTTTGTACTAAAAAGTTGCTTTA
Organism: Dendrobium chrysotoxum; assembly: GCA_019925795.1. Lineage (NCBI taxonomy): Eukaryota > Viridiplantae > Streptophyta > Magnoliopsida > Asparagales > Orchidaceae > Dendrobium > Dendrobium chrysotoxum. The sequence goes on along the minus strand of CM034302.1, from coordinate 90,266,726 downwards.
GAAAACAGTTAAAATGCTGTCCCAAATGAAGCCTCAAGCTTGATTTAGGGTCTGCTTGGGACAACTTTCTGCGTGCTTTGCTTTTTAGATAGTAATCACAATTTCATTTGATTAATACTTGATTGTTATTTATTTATTTATTTATTTTTGTGTTGAAAAACTGTTTTTGCAATGAAAGTAATAAATTTATTTTCTCCATTGTAATTTCACAACTAATTTTATAAAACGTTACAGCCACCCCTAACAGAGCTTTCTAAGCTCATCAACCTCAACATCAGCTATTTATTGAGATGAGCGTAAGCCGACTCACTAATAAGCCTACACCTCTAATTTATGTTAACACCATCAAAATATAATTAAATATTATTATTTATTTTATGGGTAGTTGTAGTAGAATAGCATTAATAGTATTTTTTATGGTATTATTATTATTTAAAACAAGCTTCTTATTCACACAGCAAAATGAAAACGAGAGGAGGAAAAAAAAAAAAGAACAATTGAAATGAAGCATTTGTGCCACTGGAAATACATTATGCCAAAAATAAATAATAATAATAATAATAATAATGTCTGATAATTAATATTTGTCATAAATTAAGACCTATTTTGGAAACTCTTTTAGTGTTTTCATGACGTAAAACACTATACATTGGCATGCTAACAGGCCAATTGGAAGCCTTGCTGTACCCATTCTCAGCAGAAGCAGATTGTTGGATTCTTTCTTTTCTTTGCTTTTTTTTATATTAATTGAATAGCAAGGCTTTATGTTATATTATTATTATTATTATTATTATTATATTTGATACCTTTTAATGAAATTGCTTCGAATCCCATGAGGGGAACTCTCTTCCCCATTCTAAGTTTCTAACCCCTTGTAATGAACTTATCGTGAAAGTCAAGTTACAATTAAGGTTTCATTTGGGATCTCTTTCTTACTTTTTTTTTAAAATAATTTTTTATTATAAAAATTTTTTGAATTAAAAATTTTTGTATCAAAAAGCTGCTTTAGAAAACAGTAAGAAAGCTGTTTCAAATGAAGGAGAAATTATTACGTGCGGACGTCCGGATTCTATTGTACACACTGTGTATAAAGAGTGTGTATACAATATATACACTATTTTGTATATAGTGTGTATAACAGAATTCGAACGTCCGGATTCCGCACGTAATAATCTCTTCAAATGAAGACTTCATTTGGGACGGCTTTCTTATTGCTTTATAAAGTTATTTTTAATAGAAAAATATGTTGATAGTAGGAAAAAAAAATAGTGGTCTAAAGCCGTCTCAAACAGCTTAAATCTGTGTAGCATATTTTTTGTTTGGGCAGAAATTAAGCTCCATAACTCAATAACTCAGCTACATTTAAAATAATATCACTTAAATCTCGAAGAGCATAAGAAGAAAGTTTCTATGTTTGCTCATAAATCCCCCTAAAATATATCGCGATAGTTGCTTGATAGGGTTTTTTTTTTTTTCAAGCTCACCACTTGAATATGAAATACAATATAAAACACTACTAAGTCCCTCCTAAAGAACAATTTTATTATATGAATTTTGTTAGCTTGCCCAATCTTATTATGAAACATTATTATTATACGGCACAATCAGGTTAAACTTTTGTGAATTTAAGAAAGTAAATAGAGTTTATTGAGTTAGTTAAACATTTTAAATAATTATAGATTTTGTAATATATTTTTTTATTTAAATAGATTTAATACATTTATAATATATTTTCTTTGTAATTATAGAAATTTCCATATATATGATTTTGATGGAAAAGGCTTGGTCTAAAATGATGTCCTAATTTTGATATAAAATTGGGTAGTAATTTTATAATAATATCTAATTTTGCGAAATAAAATTGTATCAAGCTATCCTGATATAAATTGTACATATACTTATAAATTATTGATTTGCTATAAGATTAGTGTAATATAAATTTTTCATTCATAATACTCTCAATATAAATTTACTGAATGAATTTCAAGCCTATTCTAATAAAATTTAGATTAGAATATTCTGATAGAATTTTTTATTTAATTCATAACAAATTTTAATAATAATATAAGGTTTGATTTAATAACATAAAGCCAAGATTTCAAAAAAAAACGGTTAATTATATTTTCTTATAAATAAAATAAATTGTTTTGGAAGATATTTCCTTGAATAAAATAAATCTCATTCTTATTTGTAAAGTTAAAAATACTATATTTTTTCACAAATAAAACCAAACTTAAAAGGTTTTCATACATTTCATTTATTTTATTTTATTTTATTTTTTTGAAGAAATGACCACATATATTTTTATGAAATATTTTTTACCTCTCTTCATATTAATGTAGAGTGGCACACAAATAATGAAAGGAAAAGACAAAAGTGAGAAAGAAAAGATAGAGAGAATAGAAGAATTTGTTTTTACCTAAGATCAACTGAACTGCATATGATGGTATGATGTCCGTCATTCCCTTCATTCGAACGCTAAATCGCAAGCCAAAATTCGGTAGGTGAATAGGCCTACGCTAATTTTTGTGTTACAAGATTTTCTGAAGAAGTGCGCGAAAGAGGAGAAAGATGATTATCTTCACAGTGAGCTGAAGAAGCGCGAAAAAGAGGAGAAAGAAATAGAGTTCGATTGTAGATGAATTACTGCATTTTGGAATTTTACTTCATTTTAGAGTGGAAAATGGGTTTTTCGATTGGAGATGCCCTTATTCTTCGTTTAAGACAATTTTTGTAGTACTTTTTAAAACAACTTTTTTAGTACAAAAATTTTTTAAATAAAAAATTTCTATATTAAAAGACTGTTTAAAAAAAACAGTAAGAAACTATCCCAAACGAATCCTAATTTCCTCCTATTCATCACTTCATTTTTTTTAATTAATATTTATATGATAACCATCACATATAGATGCTTTGTATTATATTGAAGAATGGCTTCGTGGTGATCTTTCAGTCTTAGAGGTTTCCTGAAGGATCAGATATTATATGATGAGATGGAGAGCTGTCTCTTTCTTTTCTGTGGTGAGTGATCGTATAGCGAGAGGACGATACGGAAGAGTAGTCTTCCTCAGCAGTTCTTCTTTAATGGAGGAAAAATAATATTTTTCTTCTTTGATAGTGATTGTTTAAATGAGACCAAAGTAGTTGCTCTCAATATATTTACGTGTGAGATTGTTAGATTAGTAACTTCTTAAGAAAAATTATTACGTGCGGTGTTCGAATATATTTGAAGCATAATCTGGATGCGTCATGTTACTCAATATATAGTGTATTGAATGATGTGACGCGTCCAGATTGACCTCCAGATATATTCAGACTCCGCACAAAATAATTTCTTAAGAAAAATTATTACGTGCGGTGTTCGAATGTGTTTGAAGCCCCTGGATGCGTCATGTTACTCAATATATAGTGTATTGGATGACGTGACGCATCTAGATTGACCTCCGGATATGTTCGAACTCCGCACAGAATAATCTCTCCATAACTTCTACTTGCTCAATTTTTTTTTTTTTTTTTGGGTTCTAAGATCATTGCCCATTTTCTTCACAATATATCTTAACAGCTTAGACAGTCAAACTTCTCTAAGAGGTTGAATTGATTAGATTGTTTGGGCTCTGTAATTATCTAGATCTTGAGGGTTTTTCTTTTTTTTTTATTTAAAATAAATAAATAAAAATATTTTAAAAAATCATGCAAATGCCAAATATTTATTAATTTAAAACTCATTGACAGAATTTCTAGAAGCTTCCATAAACAATAAAATAGCAACTTAGAATTGGAACCTATGTCACAGGCTGTAAAGGCACTTAATTAAATCAGTTGACCAGAAATAAATATTTTTGTGAATTTTGCATTCCCACCTGGGTTATTTAATTATTTATAACAAGACCCAGCTGGCGCCAGTTTTTTAATACTTTGTATGAACGCTAGGAATTTAAGTGAAAATTAAAAAAAATAAATTAATTATTATAAATTCATTATCATTTTATAAAACAATGAATATTTTATTTTATTTTCTTCACTTTTATTGACTCTAAAACAAGGCTAAGAGATGCCACTCTTCAGAAAATTATCAAAAAATATACTTTTCAAAGAAAACACCCTTACCATTTTTTTTTTCAACCTTTCAGCAGTTCTGTTTGACTTCATTACCATTATTATTATTTAAAAAAATTAAAAATATAATCATAATTGTCTAAAATGGATTGAATGATTAAGATTTGAGAATTTTATTCTCAAATTGAGGATCTAAGACTTAGTTTGGGATATTTTTTGTCATATATTTTTTGCTGCCTTCAAAAAAATTTATATTAAAAATCTATTTTAGAAATCAATAAGGGCATCTCCAATCAGGGGCGGAATCATGTAGGCGTCAGGGGGGCAATTTAATTATAAAAGAGGTGCATTTAAGTTATTTGGCCCCCTAAGCCTCTTACTTTGCCCCCCTTTTGCCTTAACTGTCCGTAATCACCCTCACAAAGGCGCAAAAATTTTGAACAAATCACGCCATCATGCATTTCAATTTATACCTTTTTAGGACTTAATAGATTAATAAGCTTGTAATAATTTTTAATTTATCTATCATAATGAAATATAATATTTTACTTTGAATTATGTCTTCATGTTATTTTATTTTTAAAAATTTGTTCATTTATATAAAAATTTTGCCCCCCTAAAATGAAAGGCTGATTCCGCCCGTCTCCAATCGAAAAATCTATTTTTCACTTCAAAATGCAGTAATAATCATATCAAACAATAATGCATCTCCAACTGAACTTTATTTTTAACACCAAAAAAGAATATTTTATGTATATTCTTTCTCATCTCTATAGAGCGATAATAATGGGAATGGCATTCAGTTGCAGTTCAGGTGAATAGTGCAACTCCAATATTGATGTCGCATTGTTCACAGCAGAGATAAAATACAAAAATGTGTTTACATTTAGCATTCGAGTAGGCACTCATTGGAGTTGCAAATGTGTGAATGACGTTCAGTTGGAGATGCCATAAGAAAAATGTCTCAAACTTAACCTAAATCCCATAGATTCAATAATTGTAATGATAAGCTTTAGCCTCCCTCTGGCCATTATGAGCTGGTTGACGCTGAGTTCATCGGAAGAATGATTAAAGAATTAAAGAAACGTGGAGCTTAGAGTTGAACTTGTGGAGGGTGGGTGGGGGATGATCATGGGCGGATTTTCCCATAGCCTGCCCCCGCTTTTTCTTGACTCCCAATCCATCTCTTTGCATCTCTCTTCTACCTCTCTCTCCTCTCTCTACTCTCTCTCTCTTTCAGTCTTGCTCTGCCATTTTTCTTGCTACCGCTGGCAACCTTCTCCACTTGCTACCAGTTATAGCTCTCTCTCTCTCTCTCTCTCATTCATGAGGGAGAAACTATTTTAAATCTTTTTTATTTATTTTCCACTATCTCTCTAGTTGTGAGGTTACCTACTAATTTTTTTGTTGCTATTTATTAGACAAACTTAAAATTTGGTTTTACTATATCACATTATTTATCTCTCTCTTCATTGATGAGGGGAAGATCATCTTAAAACTTTTTTTTCATGTATATTTCTCTTTTTAATTATAGATTTTTCTCATTTTAATCATTTATCTTTACGGTACTAGTTTTTTTAAATTAAAAATTTTATCAATTTTTTTAATTATTTTAAAATCTCCAAATTCTCTTTTATAAAAAATTTATGTAATTAAAGCCAACAAATTGCATTAGAGAAAGATTATAATATTTAAATTTAAATCAAGTATCTTTATTATAATTTTTTATATATTTTTATATTAATAAGATGCAGCTTTTTTATATATTTATTGCTTGTTATAAAATATTTTTTAATTATTTTTTTATTTAAATTAGATATAAATATATAATATAATAGAATAGTTGAAATAAATGAGCTTGATAATACATAATTCAAATGAATTTGTGTTGAAATTCATTTAGATGAGCATGAATAAATTTTTTTCTTATTGTAAAATTTATCTTTCTATAACATTTATAATAAAAAAAATTAAAACCCTAATGTCAATTTCAAGCTCGAATGAAAAAGTTTGACAGCAGATAAATAATCCTAGCTCCGCCACTGAGAATGATTTTTGAGATGGAAAAAATTTAGTTCAGGATATTCTCTAGTTAAATTTTAATAAAAGGGAATTTTTAAATATTTTAATTTATTTTTAAATAAGTATAATATAAATTTTAAATAATTATTTATATGCTATATTCAATCTCAAAATAATTCTATTGACTCTTGAACCGTTAGATGAATACGGGGAGATTGTAGGTGGACATTATATCATGCTCCATTCTCCAACTATCAAATTATCTTATTGTACCCTGAAATAAAAATTGTTACTAGAGAACATGTGACTCACATGATATAAGAAAAGTAATACTATAATATCCAACTCATAGCATAAGAGAATTTTTTTTTTTTTTTTTTTTTAAATGGCGCCCGCAGCTCAAGTAGAAGGCATATTCTACATTTTATTTAAGGGTTGTTTGGCGGGCAGTGGTGGTCGGAGGCTGGTGAAGGTGGCCAGCGGCGAATGACATCAATAAAATGAGCTTGTTTGAGCTGTAAATTGTTCTCCCTCAAATTTAGATGTGTTTGGTTTACGTAAAAAATGAATTAAAATGATTTATTCTATATTTAATTTATTTTGTATTTTTTTGTTCATCCAATCAAACACCAAATTTTTTAAAACGTAGTGTAATCCAAGTAAACAGCCTCTACAGCAGACACCAAATTTTTTTTATATTATATTTCTTTTATTTTACGTTTCTTTTTCAACAAACGAAACAATCCATTAAAATTCTTCTTCAATTACTCATCAATATCCCTCTATATTTTGTTCAATAAATCTAGTATTTTTTATATCAATTTTTTTTAGAAAACCATTATAAACTTTCTAGGAAAAATGACTATAATATATTATGTATGTATAATGATTTATGAGAAATATAACTTTTCAATACATATTGATGATTTTTCATTAAAATAAAATTATAAGAAATTCCTTCTAAAATTTTCACCATGCCAGACTCTATCGAGTCCAAATATCTGATAAACTCGATTCGTTCATTTGTTTGCGAGTATAAACACATCATTATTGCACTCCATAACACAACAAAAGAGATTTTTTAGGAAGGAGAAAGGTACTCTCATACAGAAACTTAAATGAAAAGAGGCTAACAACTTATCAAACAAATCAAAGCCTTTCTCCCACCTTTCCTGTTCGGCTGTACTTCAATATCAGGAAATAAGAAATTGCTCAGCAAACTGGTCTCTAAAAACCTTGAGGATGTCACGAAGCACGACAATGCCGACGAGGCCGTAGTCCTCCTCAACTACCCAAACATAGCCTACTCTGTGCGCCAAAGCCTGCACCATGACGGCCACCAACGAGCTTCCCGGATGGCAAACAATGGCCTCCTCCGATCTCCGACCCATCCTCGAAGAATAGCTCCCTAACCTCCTCAATCGCCCGGGCCGCTTCCTTATCTCCCCTTCCTCGTCCGAAGAAGACGACGTCGAGGATGAAAATACCGGCCGTGAAACAACGTCCATTAGCTCAACCATCTCCTGCATCCCCTTCTTCTTTAATAATGATTTCAAGGCCCGAACTGCGGCGTCAGGTGGGGAGGTGCACCAGTCAATGTAGGCCATGAAATCGCCGGCAGAGAGAACGGCGAGGGCCGCGGCGACAGACTCGTCGCAGCCGGTGAGGGTGGAAGGGGAGATCTCACCGATGAGCTTGCGATCGTCAGTGACGACCGCGACAGATGTTTGTTCGGCGAGGGCACGGTGGATGAGGGGGAGGGCGGAGAGGGCCGGGTCGTGGTGATGAATGGCGAGAATGTCGGTGGAGCGGACAAGGCCGAGCTGGGTTACGGAGCAGGCAGCGATGGGGGAGAAGACGGAGATTGAGTTGAAGAAGAAACGGGCGAAGTCCTCCGGTGTCAGCCAGCAGAAGATGCCGGAGTGGTGGGGCTGGAGCTTCTTGCGGGAGCGGATGGGAACTAATAGGATATGCGCACCTTCCAGAATCAGGTCGAGAGCATCAATAACTCTGAAAACGGAAAGCAGAGGTCAAATTTCGATCAAATATAAAAGGGTTCGAGGCTAGAATTGCGTTACTCTGTTTTATTCCTCTTTTCGAAGTGAAGGATTTAATCATCGCTTAATTTTGCAAGAAATAAAAAAAATGCAAATTCCATTAATGCGCATCGGAAACGTTGACGATCTGAACTGATTCATTAATTAAATATATTCTTAACAGGCATCAAATCGGCAACGAAATAAACAGGACTGCTGATTCAATCAAAGAAAGCCAATCAAAGCACGGCAGATCGAAGAACAAACAAGTACCTCGAATGCGACTCAACGCAGCGCACGAGGGCGGCTGCCTCCTTCGAAAGTAGAACGGAAACGGGATTCTTGAGGGCGGCTGCCGGCGACGAGATGTTATCCTTTGAGCATAGATAGCAAAGAATATCAACCATACACAGTTTTCCAGCGCAGGATTTCGTCTCCGGCTTCGAACTATCGGAAGTCCACACGCTGACGTAGGTTTGTCCAGATTGACGGAGGGCGAAGAGGGCTTCGCCGACGGTGGAGGAGATCGGCAGCGATTTCAGCGCCGGCTTGCCGATGCAGAGATCGGATAGCTCATGAGACAGGAAGCTAACTGCCATACACTCCCGAAAAAAAACTAGGGCCTGCGCGAGAAGAAAATGGGGCGGCGTGAGACGAAGAATGGAGATGGAGCGAAAGGAGAGAGGGTTTATTTATATTTATGGATGTATAGACCTGGGGAAGAATAACGGAGACGTCGGAGAAGACTGCAGAAATGATTTTGACTTTGGGGGAAGCTACGCAGCTCATTTTGAGGGCGAATTATTAGGTGCAGATATCGGACGGGGAGAACCGTCCGATTTTCTCTCTATCTATAATAAAAGCACAGTTCAAGTGCAGTACTGTAGCACCTGCGCTTTGATTGCGCTTTTACTGTAGATAAAGAGAAAACCGGACGGATTTCTCCGTCCGGTGTCCGGATCTAATAATTTTCCCATTTTGAGAGAGATTATTATGTGCGGAGTAAAAGTATAGTAAGAGTATAATGATGAGCAAAAATTGTGCTTTTACTGCGCTCACTCACAAAAACTGGATGGTTCTCCAGTCCGGACTCCGCACGTAATAATCTCTCTCATTTTGATTTGTTGGATGAAAGTTTTAGTAATCAATCAAAAGATTTAAGGTTAATCAAAAAATTTTAGATCTGAGTTTAATATATATGATGTGTTTATGAATTTGATTTAATTGACCTAAATGTTAAAAAAAAAAAAAAAATTGGAGCAGCCGCAACTCAAAATTTAACCCAATGTTTTTTAGGAAAGCAAAAGTGTTTGGTTTTTATTTGACTGAAATTCATCATGTTGACTGGATATTAATTAGGATTGTAGATACATTAATATCTTTGAATTTTCTAATTTATGTAATAAATTAATATTTTCATTTTTCATGTTATTAATTTGTTATGCTTGTTACGGTTCTCAAGATCAAAATTGGTTAAATTTGAATTTTGATTTATAATTTCTTTAGGATGGCTGCAGCATTTTGTAAAATTAGATGTGAAATTATTATAGAGAAAGTAACTTATCTATTATGGTTCTAAGAAATAGCTTTTCAATATTGACTTTTTGAAAAGCTATGAAAAAGCAGTAAGAAAGTAATAACAAAATAAAATTGTGATTATTATTTGAAAGATAAAGCAGTGAGAAGTTATTCCAAATAGACACTTGGTTTAAAAGTTTAGAAATTAGTTCACTGTCTTTTGAAAAATTTGAGGCGTTAGAGAGTGAGTGTTTAATATCTTAGTTTTATACAAAAATCAAGCGTGCATAAATAAAAATTATAAGATACATTAGAATTTTTTACTTTGGAAACCCAAAAAAGGAAAAAAAAAGGAAGGGGTCCAGCTATTGCAGTAGCCTATTATATAATTAAAGATGTAAGAGTTCAATCTATTCTATGATTGAAAAAAATGGGATTATAAAAGTGAGGATAATTGTCATTGAATGGACCACAAAAGAAATAACAGAGAGCAGAGACGATTATACAATGTCAATCAATTAACAATAATTTTATCGAGGTCAGGTGCACACATTGAGACAATCGAAGTCAAATAATAGGGCTGGATGTCAACTGTTAAGCAACGATGGTCGCGATTGCTGCTTGTGATGGCTGTCGACAACAATTATCGAGTAATACAATAGAGTTCTTCAAATCTCTTAACTCTATAATCTCTCTCTAGAAAATAGATTACTATTTATAACTTTGTTATGAGAGATTTTTACAACACCATTGAATGAATTATATTAATCCCCTTAATCATAGATGTATTCAACATTTGAATATTTTAATAAACTTGGAATTGAATGATATTAATACCGTTGGATTTGTCCAATCAATCCACCAGGTTTGATTATAAGCACAAGATTTAAAAATATTTCGTCCTTTCAATTAATTTCTTATAGCTTTTAAATAAGTCTCAATTGCATCATTTGAGTTCATTTGGGCCTAGATTGAATCACTTGTAACATATAAATTATAAATTTGTTGAAATCAAAATTTAGATGGTCCTAAATTTATTTTTAAAGGTGTCACTTCAAATAATATTTTGAAATTCATGATGATCTTGTAGAATCGCTGTAATTGGCTCGTCACAATGGTTTTGTGGCTAGCCGGTAAGCTTAATCTGTTGTTGTAATAGATAATTAATATAGCAATTATAAGCCTTTTGGCCGGATAGCCCGTCTGTCTTAACGTTTTATTTTGTACTAAAAAGCTGCTTTATAAATATCCAAAATCAACCCAAACAGTATAAAATTCACATTCTCTCTATTCTCTTCAAAACAACCATCTATTTTCATGTATTCCTCTTCTCCTTCTATCAGTTTTCTCTTCAACAAGTGTTGCACTCTCTCTATTCTCTTCAAAATCTAATGTTATTAAGGTATTTAAATACCTATGGAATGCGTTATGATTAAGAGAATTAACATGAGGTTGTTGATATAATGTTCAAAATTTAAGTTGAAATTATCAAAATATCACTCTAAAAAATTATAAATAGACGCTCATTCTTCACATAAAAGGTACGAGAAATTGGAGTGATCAGAGTTGTTGCGGACTCAAATATACGCGGCGATAGAGTTTAATATTTCCGTCTCAGCGTTGTACGTATATTCAGCACACAAACAGAATCGAAATAGTAACACCAGGATTTTTACGTGGAAAACCCTGGAAAGGGAAAAAACCACGGGGCCACGCCCAGTTGAAAGAGTTCCACTAGTGTCGTTTGAAGTACACGAGGCTGATCCGTCCTTTAAATTCAGGACGATCAGATTACAATGAGTATCAGTTACAAGGACAATCAGAGTTCCGATGTCACTTGAGTGTCCGGCAGAATTCCGGCGTCACTTGGAAAGAAGTCCGGCGTCACTCGGGCGTTGGGCAGAATTCCGGCGTCGGGCAGAATTCCGACGTTGCTCCCGTGTGGGGCAGAGCTCCGGCGTCCCTCGGGCGCCTGGTGGTGCTTCGGTGGTGTTCCGGCGGTGTTCCGGCGGAGTTCCGGCGGTGTTCCGGCGGTGGTCGAGGAGGAGTTATTCCCTCCTAGACTTCTCTTCTCTTCTTCTTCTCTTCCTTCTCTTCTTGGCTTGGGTCCCCTCTTAAGAGAAATGAGGGGCTATTTATAGTTTTTCTGGAGTGGCATAGCCCGTAAATATGTGAGGGATCAGGGGCGAATAGGGAGTGATCCGGATGAACGGCCGATATTGAATCCCTTGATCGTGAACCGTTTATCAAGCATTTGAAGGTCTTAATGATATCAGAATTTTGCGATCTTGGGTTCGTTGGATTCGTCTCGTCGAGCCGCTCGATTCGAGTATAAGCTCGCCAAAATCGGAGATCGTTTGGTAACTCAAATAGCTGTTTGATGCTTCCAACAGCGCTTCGGGTACTTGATTTGGACTCACTTGGGCTCGGATTGAGTCGAATTTGGTGTCGTTGGATTCGTATTTCCGAGACGCTCAGTTCGACTGTAAGCTTGCTGAAATCGGAGTTTAAATAGTCTCCGAATTAATTTTTGAAGTTTCCAACTTGAGTTTTTCCTCGAGATTCGTGCCCGATCAAGATAATTTTCCGATGACGTATCAGTTGCCCCCCTATTTTTGGACGACAAAGCTCCAAGAGTCCAAAAATACTTTCTCCGGTATTTTACGTTGGCCGAATCGCAAAAAATTGCGTTCCAGAAATTAAATATTTGCTCGAACTTGATCATAGAGGCCCCGTTGAGCTCCGAAAGTGTCAAAATTGAGTCCGGAACGTCGAAAAACGTGTCCGGGGACCCCAAAAAACGTCCAATTTGGACCGTCCGGGCTCGAAATCGGAGCCCGGCAACGCGTAGGCGGCCGAACCGGCCGGCCGGCCGGCCGGCCGCCGCCGGCGGCGGCGCCCGCGCCAGCGGGCGCGTTTGCCCGCTGAACCGCGCGGAACCGCGCGGTTATAACCGCGCGGGGCGCGGTTACCTTTTTAAAAAAATTTTTTTTTTTTTTTTTTTTAAATTGCGGGTCCCACATGAGAAAAAATCCGAAAAAATCCGGAAAAATCCCAAAAAATTCCGAAAATTTTGAAAAATTTCAGGAAATTTAATAGAATTTTGGAATCCTCCCCCCCTTAAAGAAAACTATAAATAGACCCCCCAGGGCCTAGTAGAAACTCGCCCCTTCTTCCTTTCTCCCTCTGGCTTTTGGCATTTTGAGGCTTTCCGCCGTTTTTGAGTAGGTGACTTTCCCTACTTAACTCGGCGCCCCTCCCTTTGTGCAGAAGTTAGAGTATTCCTCTCTTCTCCCCTCTAGTTTCTGGCATTTTGAGGCCTTCCGCCGTTTTTGAGTAGGAGATTTTCCCTACTTGACTCGGCGCCCCTCCTTTTGCACAGAAGTTAGCGGTTTTCCCTCTTTTTTCTCTCATTCTGGCTTTCTGACAGTTGAGGCATTCCGTTGTTATTCAGTAGGTGATTTTCCCTACTTGAGACAACGCCCCTCCTCTTGTACAGGAGTTAGAAATTTCTTTTCTTCTCTCATCTAGTTTCTGGCATTTTGAGGCCTTCCGCTGTTTTTGAGTAGGTGACTTTCCCTACTTGACTCGGCGCCCCTCCCTTTGCGCAGAAGTTAGAGTTTCTCTTCTTTAAGAGATCATGTGGAGGTGAGATGTTAGTCGGAGGGAGTCTGAAGATGATCGGAAGTCAGGCGTCGGGAAGAACTCCGACGAAAATCCGTCGGCGGGAAGAAGTCCTATGACGGGTAAAAATTCGGTGTCGAGTAGAATTCCAACAAACATCCGGCGATGGGCAGAAGTCCGACGTCGGGAAGAATTACAGCGTCGGGTTGAAGTCCGACGAGGGTCCGACGACGGGCATAAGTCCGGCGTCGGGTAGAAGTTCGACGAAACTCACGCGACTGACAGAAGTCTTTCAACGGGAGGAAGTTCGGTGTCAGACAGAAGTCTGACGAAAGTCCTGCGATTGGCAAAAGTCCTGCGTCGAGTGGAAGTACGGTGTCGGGCAGAAGTCCGACGAAAATATTGGGCAAAATTCCAACGAAAGTCCGGCGACGGGCAGAGACCCAGCAACGGGAAGAAGCTCGTCGTCGGGTAGAAGTCCGATGAAAGTCTGATGACGGGCAGAGGTCCGGCGACAAGTAGAAGTACATCGTCGTGTAGAACTTTGACGACGGGCAGAAGTCTGGTGTCAGGCAGAAGTTCGACGAATGACCCACGATGGGCAGATGATGGCCGGCATCCAGTAACATTGTGTTAAGGCAATATTCATCCATACTGAAGTGTGCCAACATCAGATATTACTGAATCAAGAGGCCGAAGTAGTGTGACATGCCAACATTTTGGCAATACACTAACACCGAGTGGAGATCCGATGATGATCCAGTTATGTCCTTTCATTGAAGGAGCAGTTGTAGGAGATGCTTGCGTGCAGTAAGGGAGAAGTCACTTAAATCCACCAAGGATATTTGACTGTGTTAAAGTTGCTTATTGCTTGATGATACTAGTTTGTACGGATGACGCCAATGTACTTTTTGATTCAACTTCTGGTGAGAAGAAATGTATATTTGAATCTGAATTTATGTAACTCCAATGATATTGTATATGAAATGAGGATCTGTCCCCTAGAGGGACCTGAATTGTTATTGCATCTGTAAGACATGCTTTGTGCTTTTGATGTATTATTAGTCTGAACGAATGTGAGAGACATCCTTTTAGGATGTTTGACATATTTGAGATTGTAGGTCAAAGCCCTTGCTTGATGACGTTAACATGTATGGAAAAGGTCGAGAGAATCCACCAAGGATGTGAGACCTTTCCGAGGTTGTATGTCAGAGCCTTTGCTTGACGACGTTAACTTGTATGGAGGAGGTCGAGAGAATCCACCAAGGATGTGAGACCTATCCGAGGTTGTATGTCGGAGCCTTTGCTCGACGACGTTAACCTGTATGGAAGAGGTCGAGAGAATCCACCAAGGATGTGAGACCTATCCGAGGTTGTATGTCGGAGCCTTTGCTCGACGACGTTAACCTGTATGGAAGAGGTCGGGAGAATCCACCAAGGATGTGAGACCTATCCGAGATTGTATGTCGGAGCCTTTGCTCGACGACGTTAACCTGTATGGAAGAGGTCGGGAGAATCCACCAAGGATGTGAGACCTATCCGAGGTTGTATGTCGGAGCCTTTGCTCGACGACGTTAACCTGTATGGAAGAGGTCGAGAGAATCCACCAAGGATGTGAGACCTATCCGAGGTTGTATGTCGGAGCCTTTGCTCGACGACGTTAACCTGTGTGGAAGAGGTCAGATCGAATCCCCCTGGGATTGATCATCCAGTGATTGAGACACAATAAAGATTGTGTATTTCTCGAATCAAGGATAAAGAGACTATATTTGTCAGTAGTTTTTCATTGTCATTTATATTCTTTTTTAAAGAAAGAGACAATATCAAAACTGGACGAACAACACATTATATTACTGTAAGACAATATAATAATTCCCTTGAACAACAAAAGAGATACATATAGGGACAACCACATCATTTGACTTGGTAGAAATACTAAGGATATTAGAGTGACATCCTACTGATCATAGAAGAGATACATGGTGACACATGACAAGTAGTATTACTAACACAAAGGTTCAAGTTGCAGCATTACTCAATCTCACCAACCATTTGAATATTATTTAATGGTTGTCTTTGTTGTTGATTTTGCCCCCCAGTGGGGCGAGCTTCTTCTCGGGTAGGTGGGTTCCCAATAAACTGTCGAAGATAGCCCTGGCGGATAAGTCTTTCAATCTCATCCTTAAGTTGCCAACATGCTTCAGTAGTGTGGCCACGACTACGATGAAAGTGACAGTACTGATCTTGATTTCCTGTATTTGGCTTCGAAGGATGCGGCCATTTCACTTTGTCCTGATCTTGAATCGCCATTAACACATTTGCTCGAGATGTGTTGAGCGGAGTGTACTCTTTCTCCTGCCGAGGTTCTCGTTGTGGTAATGGGGGCCTAGGAGGTATATTGCTATTCCCTTGCTTTTTCTGTTGTAAGGAAGAATTATCCATCCCAGGAGCACCTTTGCGCTTCCCATTTGTCTGCTCGAACTGCTTTCTGTGAGCATTTATGGCTTCATCTGCGGAGATTTGTGCCTCCACACGATGAATCAGGTCGGCGTATGAATGAACAGTGTCGCGCATAAGTGCCGAATAGAAAGGACCAGGACGAAGGCCTCCAAGGAAGACCCCTCGGAGCAATTCTGGGTTTAGTCCTGGAATCTGTCGTGCCTCTGTGGAAAATCGCTGAAAGTACTCTTTTAACGATTCTCCCTCGTTTTGACGAATCCCGGAGAGGTGGGAAGAATCTTTAGCAATTCTTCGATTGGCTACAAACTGTTCAACGAAGGCTTTGGCCAATTTGACGAATGAAGGGATCGTTCCAGATGGAAGAGAATAGAACCATGTTCGCGCCTGTCCTTTGAGTGTAGTAGGAAAAACCTGACATAGGAGGGCATCCGAAGCTCGCTGGATATGCATGATGGTTCTGTAATGATCGATGTGCTCGTACGGGTCGGATGTCCCGTCGTAGGAATCGATGCTTGGTAGTTTAAATCCAGCCGGAATAGGGTGTTGAAGAATGGCTTCCGTCAGGGGTGACGACTCCTGGAAGTCCCACTGATGAAGAGGTTGCCTTACGCCTCCTGTAGGGAACTCCTCTCGAACCAATCGTCGCAGTTCGTGGCGTAGGGTATTGCGAGGGAGCTCAGCAATGTGATGTTGGGCTAACTCTTCGGGGAGGTCCAAAGGAATGCGAGGTTGCCGACCTGTGTGCGGAGGATGGGTAGAACTTGCTGTATCAGCCAGTTCGTTATCTTGATGTGACTGCGAACGCCTCCTGGGTGGAGGAAGAGGAATCTCAGCTTGAAGATGTTCGATTTGAACAGCTTCAACACGTGGTGGATCTCGAGGGAGAAGAACCTCCTCCTGTGGTGCTAGTTCCTGTGGTGCTAGTGCCGGTTGTCGAGTCTCTCGCAGGAGTTGTAGGATCTCATTCTGAGACTCCTCCATCTTCCTGATGCGGTCTTCAATGGACGGTCCTGAAATTCCTTCTCCCACAGCGTCTTGCCCCCCAGCATGAAAGGAGGCGGATACTTGGGGTCTATGATTCATAGACTGATCCCGAGATTGATGCGAATTGGAGCGGGAGGCTCCCAAGATGCGATTGCTACGCCTGTTGGCCATCAAAGTGGTGCTTAGGATAGTGGGATTTGTTTCCCACAGACGGCGCCAAACTGTTGCGGACTCAAATATACGCGGCGATAGAGTTTAATATTTCCGTCTCAGCGTTGTACGTATATTCAGCACACAAACAGAATCGAAATAGTAACACCAGGATTTTTACGTGGAAAACCCTGGAAAGGGAAAAAACCACGGGGCCACGCCCAGTTGAAAGAGTTCCACTAGTGTCGTTTGAAGTACACGAGGCTGATCCGTCCTTTAAATTCAGGACGATCAGATTACAATGAGTATCAGTTACAAGGACAAGCAGAGTTCCGATGTCACTTGAGTGTCCGGCAGAATTCCGGCGTCACTTGGAAAGAAGTCCGGCGTCACTCGGGCGTTGGGCAGAATTCCGGCGTCGGGCAGAATTCCGACGTTGCTCCCGTGTGGGGCAGAGCTCCGGCGTCCCTCGGGCGCCTGGTGGTGCTTCGGTGGTGTTCCGGCGGTGTTCCGGCGGTGGTCGAGGAGGAGTTATTCCCTCCTAGACTTCTCTTCTCTTCTTCTTCTCTTCCTTCTCTTCTTGGCTTGGGTCCCCTCTTAAGAGAAATGAGGGGCTATTTATAGTTTTTCTGGAGTGGCATAGCCCGTAAATATGTGAGGGATCAGGGGCGAATAGGGAGTGATCCGGATGAACGGCCGATATTGAATCCCTTGATCGTGAACCGTTTATCAAGCATTTGAAGGTCTTAATGATATCAGAATTTTGCGATCTTGGGTTCGTTGGATTCGTCTCGTCGAGCCGCTCGATTCGAGTATAATCTCGCCAAAATCGGAGATCGTTTGGTAACTCAAATAGCTGTTTGATGCTTCCAACAGCGCTTCGGGTACTTGATTTGGACTCACTTGGGCTCGGATTGAGTCGAATTTGGTGTCGTTGGATTCGTATTTCCGAGACGCTCAGTTCGACTGTAAGCTTGCTGAAATCGGAGTTTAAATAGTCTCCGAATTAATTTTTGAAGTTTCCAACTTGAGTTTTTCCTCGAGATTCGTGCCCGATCAAGATAATTTTCCGATAACGTATCAAGAGTTATGAAGAATTCTGCCTAATGATCAACAACGACAATCACCGCCATCAACCATATCACCATCATTTGGGTTTCATCTTCTAATTACTGTCGCTCGACTTTTATCGCTTAATCACCATCACCTGATCATTATAGTTCAACTTTTGTCACTCGACTACCATTGTTCGATTGTTATCCCCCGACAATCATCACATGATTGCCCTCGCCCCCTTTAACTTCGCCCATCCAATCTTACTTGATAACCATCTCTTGATCATCTTCATCAAATTTCACAGTTTCTCGTGTACTTTCTATTACAGCCACATGAGGCCAAACTATTATTCAATATAATTATGTAAAATCTATGGTTAAGTTCCCAATCCTCCGAGTATTAGGCTGAATGCGGTTCGGCGAGTCCAATGTGCTTTGTTGTGAGTGTGTTTGGATCTTTAGTGGGTTTTTCGTCGCCTGTCTTTTGCGCCGTTCAAACTTGTCCCGTATATTAAGGGCATCTCCAACCGAACATTATTCACTAGTTTACAGTATGGCGAGAGTTCACCAAACGACAAATGAAAATACATTTTTTTTTCTTTTCATCTCGGATGTGAACAGTGTGACGCCAATATTGACGTCACACTATTCAAAAGTCCACTCTCCCGTTCGCACCAGTCAAAACAAATATGAGAGAATATACAAAGAATATTTTTTTTTTGTATTAGAAATGGAGTTTGGTTGGAGATGAATTGCTATTTGATATGACTGTTATTGTATTTTGAAGTGAAAAATAGGTTTTTCGGTTAGAGATTGCCTTAATCCTAGTTGAATTAGGTCCTTGATATATTTGGATATACAATTTATATAGTAAATTATTTTAAATAGATTAGTTTGTTGATGATGAAATGTTTACAACGCTGACTAAGCTCTATGGAAATGAAAATTCTATAATCATGATAATTCCACAAGTTTTATGCTGGTTGTTGACTACCTAATATAACCCTCCATTTTCTCATCTAGGGCTTGAGATCTGATAATGACAATGTTAGAAATGGAAATTCTTTAAAAAAAAATAAAAAAAAAAAATTGTTACGCCTTGGAATATTCGTGGCGATAGTGAAATATAAAATTTATGGTCCTAGTTTTATATGAAGATCCAACACACAGATAGATAAATAAATGAGGGGACTTGAAAGAATCAGTTTTGATATGTTCGTTTGGTCAGCAGGACCATACTCGGCGAGTGATGTAGGTCGGAAGGATAGTAGTCAAGCGACCTTAGTCGAAAGGATCGTAGTCGGGCAATGGGGTTGGAAAGATTGTAATTGGCAGGCGACAGAGGTCAGAAAGATTGTAGTCGGGTGATGTCGGTCAGGGTGACTGTAGTCAAGAGATGGTAATCGGAGAGACCATAGTTGGCGAGCAATTGAGGTCAAAAAGATTTGACTTTAAGCACGCATGATTTGGATCAAATCATTTACTTTTGGATCAAATCACTTGTGATGTCGATGGAATTATCTCATCGAGTCGTTCAGTTCGACAATAAGCTTGTTGAAATCATAGTTCGGATGATCTCAAATTTAGTCTAATTTTCTTTTAATTTAAATTTACATCAAGATTCATACTTAAACAAATTAATTTTTTCTAAAAACCTACAAAGATATCCCAAATAGCCCTTAAATATTTGCTACCGGATTGAATATATACTTTCATAATTGCTGACAATTTAATAAAAAATTCAAATATTTTTTACACTTACAAAATTTCTCATTAAATATCTAATAAGTTTTTTTTTTTGAAATGATGGTATCTATCCGTTGTCATTTAGAGAGAGCGCTAGGCCGCATTA
The DNA here is from genome assembly GCA_019925795.1 of Dendrobium chrysotoxum. Taxonomy (NCBI): domain Eukaryota; kingdom Viridiplantae; phylum Streptophyta; class Magnoliopsida; order Asparagales; family Orchidaceae; genus Dendrobium; species Dendrobium chrysotoxum. The sequence goes on along the minus strand of CM034302.1, from coordinate 90,246,969 downwards.
GTAATCTAACGAGGTCATCCACGGGCACACATTTTACATGTGTCAAATCATACATTGTTGACTGAATTTCAATGAATATATATATATATATATATATATATATATATATATATATATATATATATATATATATATATATATATATATATCAGAAAATTCAAAATAGTTGAATAAAGCAATCCAATCTGGATGACCATGACACTTGTCATAATCTCCTATGTTGGCGAGAAAAATATGTGGCTAGGATTATTCAGCATCCCAAGTAGCCTTATTGAAAGGTCAGGAGCTGCACCCATATGTGATGTGCCAGGCTGTCAGTTTAAGCTTTTAAATTTGAATTTTTTTTTTTTAATTTGGGGAATTAAATTTGAATTCTAAGGGGCTGTTTGGTATTGGATTAGATTTAATTTAGTAGGATTTAGTAAATCCTGTAAATCCGGATTTAGTAAATCCTGAGGCTGTTAAATCCTGAAAACTGTTTGGTATGATAAATATTAAATCCTGTTAAATCCTGAGAAACTATTTGGCAATATATTTCAGGATTTATGATAGTTAGATATTTAAATTGTACGATTATCTAGATTATTAAGTTCAAATTACTCATTAATTATTATTTACACTATTAATTATATGTTTAGTAAAATATATTTTAAGTTATATTAATTAAGCTAATTATATTATTTTTTATTACTAATATATCATTAATTATCCAATTAAGGTAAATTAAATAATTATTTTATACACTAATTATACTATTAATTTACTCAATTATTATTATTTTAAATAATTAAGTTAGTGATAACTTAAAGAGGCCCGTCGGGTTTCCTTTCATCTTCTCTTTTCATCGTTGCTGTTCGGCTTCGTAGCTTTGCAGGAAGTGTTGAGAGATTGCACGCGTGGCTTCTTTGGCTCCTTCATGGCCGTTCGACTTCGCTCCTTAGACGACTTTCCCTTCCTTCGCGCTCCTTCGACGACTTTCCCTTTCTATCGGATCGGAAGTTAGGACATTTTTGATTGGATGCAATAACGGGAGCTCGTTGGCTTTGAAGGTAACTTTCTCCCTTTTGCGCTCTTCTACGGCCAAATCCTGTAAATCTCGTTAAATCCGGGAAATGATGGGATTAGGATTTATCCGGATTTACCAGGATTTATGCCGTAAATCCCTAAATCCGGGATTTACGTTGTCGCCGATTTACATGCGCCCAAAAAACCGTTTGGCTGGATTTAGGTTAAATCCTGCTTAAATCGTATGCCAAATCCGATACCAAACAGCCCCTAAGAAAAGTAGAGATGATATATAGAGTACAACGATGATGTCGTCAAAGCCACAAACGGTGGAAGATTAGCATAGAAAGGCATAAATTTGCATAAATCCAAAATTTTCATAAAATTAACGCCATCATAGCTACTATAAATTAAAATTTGATAAACAATGATGCAAAATATATGCATTAGATATAAAAAGAAATACTCATATGATATACCATCATTGTTCGAATGTGGAAGTAAAACACTACAACGAAATAGACGGAAAAATAAAAATGCAACGAAAAATAAAGAAAACACCAGGATTTAATGTGGAAAAACTTAAAACCGGGAAAACACAATGGAGTCAAACCAAATCCACTATAAAAATTTAGAGAAATTTCTACACATCTCTCTTCTCTCTCAATCTCTCATTGCTTCTGCTCTCTCTTATAATGTTCTTACACGAGAACAAATAAAGAGATACAATATATATCAAAAAGGTTCTTCACCCTTAAGAAAAATAAAAAAAGAAAAACTGTAAAGTTGTCCTCGCAGCACTGCAGTGCCAGTTCAGAGCGCTCAACGCTGTCTCAAGTCTACCTGACAGTGCCGTAGTGTTAGATTTTGAGCGTCGCAGCTCTCTTCTCTCTGTCTTTACTACAAACAATCTATGCAGTGTCGGGGGCGCTCGAGTACAAAATGAGTTGAGGTATGTGGCAAGAATACAACCCGATCGATCGACACTATCAAATTCCACACAGACTAACAATCATCACAAAAATATAATTTGCAATCGATCGATCATGTATAATATACAATGTTTTAAAAACCGGACCGGACCGGCCACAAGTCCGGTTCGGTTCAGCCTGAAAACCGCCTCTGCATAGAACCGTATTAAACCGGTAAGAACTGCCGGTTCAACCGGCGAACCGCCGAACCGGTTCGGTTAACCGAACCGGCCGGTTCAATTGACATGCTTTTTAAATAATAATAATAATAATTAAAATTAAATAAATGATATTTATTATTAAAGATTAAATAAATAAATAAATTATAATAAATATTATATGTATTTAATCAAACCCTCATGAAGCATCTTCACATGACCCATCACTCCATGGGATCTCTTAATACAAGAAAACTCAAAAAGCTATATAAACAATAGCAATAAAGAATATCCAGGTGATGTAGGACTAAAGAGAAGAGTTGAGAGATGTATAAGGTTACAAGCTCATAACATATATAACATCTATGCAATTTATTTTTTAAACAGATTTTTAATTAATTATTTATAATATGAATGATCTTATTTATTAGTTAATAATAATAAATTATTTATTTATACATTATAAAAAATAATTTTATCTATTTATTAATGATAAATTATTTTTACATAACTAATTTTTAGATATAAAGTTTTAAAATAAAATTGATATAGAAGTAAAATATATTTAATCATATAACATAAGTTAATAATAATTTATATTAAATTTATAAATTTATATTAAAATTAAATTTATGTGAAATATTTAATATAAATTAGTAACATAAAAATTACCATATTTAATCATATGTAAAGTATACTTAATCATATAAAATAAAAATTAGCATATTATTATGAATGTAAATTCTTATAATTATAAGATTTATTTTGTTTAGTTTTTTTCTCATATTTGGAATGATAAGATTATTATTAGTGTAATTTTATTAAATTTAAATAAAATTATTATTTATTACATCATCCGGTTCGACCCCGGTTCGACCGGTCGAACCGGTTCGAACCTCTCCTTCTTCCGGTTCGTTGTCCGGTCCGATTTTCACAACCTTGATAATATATATAAAGGCTAAATATCAAATTATTAGTCAAAAGTTTCATATTTTAAATAGGAAATCGTTAGATTAATATTGGTACAACTTAATATAAATTTGATATTTAGCCTTATTAAAATATTAACCAGCCAATTTCCTTTTGAAATTATGACAATAGCTTTTATGCAAAAGTGTCGGTAAGAAAAAATATATATAGTTGTTTAGACATACTATAACATAAATAAAATGACAAATATTTGTCACACAAAATTACAAATTAAGAAAAAAAAATTAAAAAATTAATTATTTGATAAGGAATTTTCAACAAACATGTGCATCAAATAATTAAATTATGAATCAAGCATTGTGTGGATTATTGAAGTAAAAGTTAAGCTGACAGGTCATATGACATGAGTAGGCCCACATGACAACAATACCTATAATAGGCCGTACAAAAATTATAGAACTCAGGTTTAGGCCCATATGGCTAAGTGACAGAACGGTGTGACACGGCCCAAATACGTATTCGCTTCTCCGCCTTACAGCTGTTATGACCGTACATATCCCATTCTGATCTGTGTCACCGCTTACCGCCAATTCTGGCCCACTATTCCACCAATCGTCCATGGACTTATCGGTTTTTCTAGTAGGAGATAAGAACAAGCACTTCTCTTGAAATAGACTATTTTTAAAAAAAAGTTTTTTTAGATAAAAATTGATATATGTAATTAATTAAAAGATAAATTATATTAATCTCAACATAAATATAATTATATTACTATTCAAGTTGATTGAAATTTTTATTAATATAAAATTCTTACTATTTTTACTAATTACTACTAAACAAAAATCATATTGAGACCTGATGCTGAAGCGTCAAATCCGACATTATAGCGCTCCCTCAATTCAACAAAATCTGAGAGAGAGCTTGACACCGCAACACCCACAAGCCCAGTGTCTAGAAAGCTAATGTAGAAAGCAGTAATAAAGCTGTCTCATGAAGTCTTAGCTGACTCAGACGGAGAAAGTTAAACTTAAATTAGAAATTACAAAAAATGTAAGTTGATAATTATTTTATATGGGAAATCAAATTGATAGAGTGATTATTTTAACTTGTTTAGATCTCATACACAAGTAGTTAAGCATATTAGAAAAAATAATATTTGATTTTCATATGTGAAAACTTAGAAAGAGCTGATTCAATTGATGGTAAAAGGGTTCGTGATCTAACAGTTCGTAGAGAAGATTATTTTCTGTAAAATATTTACAATTTTCATGAGGAACATTCGAACCCTTACAATCTTTCATATTTTTTTTCCTCTAGGAATGAAGAAAATAAAGTTGAGCCTAATATACTATCTATGAATATATTTATTCATCATTTAAAAAAATTAAAAAATATATATTATTCATATATATAATTTGAGTCGAGTCAAAACAATACAACTGATAGGGCTTTATTAAAACAATAATGGCTTTTTGAGTAGCTCTGCTAATCGACCAAAGTCTCCTACGCAATATTGAAAGCAACCTCTTTTGTCTTAGTTATTAAATGGAGTCTCAATCAGAGAAGAAATATCCTATTTTGCCTCCCCGCATGAAAGAAGAATTAAAGCCGCAGAGTTTCTTGTTTTCTTCCACTAAATAAAATTCCGTAGCGTCCTTTCGCTGTACGTTCCACATATAGAGATTTTTGGCTGCGCTGTACACTACAAACTAAATTATCTTCAGCCACATCAAATAAAATCATCACCACTTCATATGATATATCAACCAAATAATATCTCCATTATCTGCTTCTCAATTATATTGTTCTCTAAATAAATAAAAAATTGCCTTAGCTTTTTTTGAGGTTAAGTAAAATTTACGCTAAGAGTTTTAGCTATCAATTAATATTTTGTTTGAGATAATTTTTTTTACTTTTTTATAAAGTAGTTTTTTAATATATATATTTTTTTGAATTAGAAAATTTTTTACTAAAAAATTGTTTTAGAAGGCAACAAAAATGTTATCTCAAATGAAGCATAGGAGATCTTATGATCGAAACTTATATGTGTGATGTGTGTGTGGAAAAGAAGGTCGCGGCTAGTGGCAGCAGATGCAAGGGATGGTTAGTCGCAGGTCATGGTTGATGTTACAATGGTGATTGATGTCCCATATGTCGCACGCTAGTTTGACGAATTTAGAATTCTCCGGAAACTCTATGAGTTAATCAAATCATTTTGTAGAAATACTTTGTATTTCTTTTACACAGTAAAATATTTAAATTTTAAAACCAGAACATTTTAAATATAGCCCTTTTCTAAATCAAGTAATCATATTTTTTAAAACATGAATAAAATAAGAAATATTAATTAATTATAAGGACACTATAAGGAGTGCCTTTTAATTATAGTTTTAAAGAAAGTTTATAAAAATTAATATTAATTAGTTTTTAAATAATAAATATATTTCAAAATTTTCATTTTGAATGCTTAACATTTATAATTAATAATAGTGAATTTATCGACGTTAAAACAAAATCAAAAGAACGGGCGGGCGGCCCATATTAGCATCATCTCATATCGGCCTAAACAAAATTTAGAAAGTACGACGAAGCACGAATTGGGCCTAAACAGATAGGAAGGGTTAAGTGGCCCAAACAATGCTTATGGGCTTTTGAGGATTCGAAACTAATCTCAAGTCTGATATATTTTCCAATATTATTAAACTTATTAAAGAAGAATCTTTTAAGCATCAATTTTTTATGGTTTCTACAATTTCAACCATTTATTTCTCCGAAGGCTTCCATAATTTTGTTTAATTAATAGTTTTATTGTATTGTTATTTTTTTCTTTTTTTCTTTTATATATATATATATATATATATATATATATATATATATATATATATATATATATATATATTTACTAGCACGATAATCAATTAAGCAAAGTTGCATCCATCTTTTATTTTCAATATAATACTAATGTAAGGATATCACCAAGACTTTGAGTACAATCGAATGAAGATAGTTGATCGGTGAGATATTGTTACCTCGACAACCATTGAGAGACTGGATAGCTCACTAAACATTAAAAGAGGCATGTTGTGAGTGAGATTATATATCATATGAATAAATATTTTAAAAAATATCACTTTATCTATGTTAAAGGTTGAGACGGAGCACAACTATGCATTATGAAGATGAAAGTTGAATTTGAAGAATAAGATGTTGATGTAACTTCCACTCCTTTCTCTCTTCTTTGATCTGAGAACTTTTTCTCATAGGAGATGGTGTTTTTCATGTGGAATGCACGAGAATAGGAAAATTTTATGAGGCTTGACTTAGTTAAAATGACGCTATTAGTATGAGTCGTATATTATAAATGATGTCATTCCTTATAATTAGATAAAACATTTATACAACATAATGACACATGAACTGTGAAAGATGGCTTTAATTATTAAAATAGGAGGCTCGAGGTATTAAAATTATCATAAAGAGATTGTTAGACCTACTTAGTTATTCTTCTTATAGGAGAAAAACAAGCGATGACGAATTCGAGCATCTGCCTGAGCAGAGACGACACATGTCAGCATTTGTGTCAACTGTAAGAGTCTAACTTTTTTCTGAATGTACGTGTCAAAGTTGATATTGACTATAGGTATCAACGTTGGTGTCTATGTCAAGCACTAGTGTTAATATAGATGTTGGGCATTGATGTTGGATGTAAGAAACATGTGGTGATCTAATTGGCAACAACAAGCATCAATATTGGTGTCAATATATTGGGATTGGTGTTTTGTATTAACATCAAGCATCAACATTAGTGATAATATTTGGTGGTGATGTTGGTATTGATAGCTTTACAGTTGTGTTATTGATAATGTTAGACATCGGTGTTTGTGTTGACTATACAAGTCAACCTCGTTAGCAATAACATCCATCAAAACTATCTGCGATGATGGGTGTTGACATTGTCAGTGTCAACAATGTACATTAACATTGGGGTCAATGACATGTGTCAACCTTATTAGTGATACAATCAATCGGTGTTGATATCTATGTTAAGTATTGACTTTATTGTCGACAATGAAAGTCTTCATTTTTTATGATGGTTGTTATCAACATTGTTGTCAGATGCAGGTGTTGACATCATGTTGAAGTCGATGATATGCGACAACCTTAACAGTGATGACAAACACAAGAATTGATTTCAACGATGGACATCGATGTTTGTATCGACATCGACGTCAACATTGGCATCAAAGTTAGGTATCATTAGCGTTCGTATCAATATCAAGTGTTAACATTGGTGTCGATGTTGGGTGTTATTGATATTGTTGATAAGCCTTAATGGTGATGCCAGGCATTAATAACAAGCATATGCATTGGTGGTGCCAAGAAGGGTTGATGTTGGTTTTAGGTTCCTGCATGCAAAACTCTTGATCACTTAACTTAGAATCCTTCTTGTGGCCTTATTCCGACCCCCTTCAATGTGTAGAAAAAAATTTGAGTCAATTTATAGATTCCTAGAGAAGTATCTACGACTAATTTTGTCTGAGGATTAGAACACTCTAAGAAATGATCTTCATAAATTCCATAAATCATAAGCATTCTTTAAGCATTTTAATACATCATAACCGAGCAATCTTGGGCTCATCAGATTAGACTTATCAAGATGCTCATTTTAATAGTAAGCACTTAAGATTAAAAATTTGATAAGTCCCTCAAACAGTATTGTGAAATTTCTAACTATATAATTGACTTGTGTTCTTTATAACTCAAACCAACACTCTTTTAATATTATTGGCTTCATATTATCAAAACATTCATTTAAACTATAAATTTATTAAAAGTTTTTAAATGATTATGAAATCAGATCTGAATTTTTTTTTTTTCAAAATGCTTGCATCATGATCAATCCTATAAATTTTCTAATGATGAACACTCAAAATTTTTACTAAGGGATAATCTATTAAAATATTTTAATAAATTTGAATTTCAATTTAATTTTATAATAATAATAATAAAGAATGACTATAAATCAGTCAAATGAGTGCCAAACCGCAGTCAATCTTTCCAAACAGCGCAAGCGGAATTGCCCACCGATATACCAACCGAAATGTGGCCAAGGCCTCCACTTGTAGATGACATGGATCCAGATTAGATGTTACGTCGCTATAGCAACCTATCTCGCCATTTGTTTTTTCTGGATACTTTTCAAAAGGGAATAAAGAACGCACAACTCACCAACTGTGAGCTAAGGGCCGTAGGAAAAATAAAAATATAAATCTAACAATATATATATAACAGAGAGTATATGTTAGGTAAATCTACTAATAATATTATTATGTGTTCAAATATAATATTGATTACAATTCTAAACGCTAAACTCAAATATTTCATTAAAAATATTTAGGATAGATTTCAGCTCAACAAGACGAATCTAAAGAATCTAAGATCTAATTATTCTGATATCATTGAAGAATGGAGATGCCTAAACAAATGTATGATTAAGGGGAGATCATTATACTCATTAGAGAAGGTCATAGATGAGGCCCCAAAAAGAATTTTAGAGGAGAAAGTCTGAAGCTCTATATATTAGCACCTAATGCATGTTGTCAAATACTATCAAAGTTCATCATCACCACTAAGGGTGACGTCCATCTTCAACTCCAACGCCGGTTGGAAACACCAAGCCAATACACATCATCATCAAAAACATTAATGTATGTCATCACAAATAAAGTTGACACCTGTCTTCACCACCAAGGCCGATGCCGCATTTGATACCTACTCTAATGTCCATCGTCACTAAAACACCGACATTTGTTATCAACATCAACTACAATGTGTTATGAAAATTCTAGGAGGAAGCTTGAGCTTCTTGCAGGAAATCCAATTCATTTCTTTAATTGGGGCTTACAAGAGGGGGTCCATTGTGGTGTATTGCGGAACATTGTAAGTAAAAATAGGATCAATATATTACAATCTTCACCTTGGTTCGATTTTATGATCAAAGAATCACCGGTTTACAAGAATTCACGCTTGCTGCAAATTGACTGGCTCCCTGCACAAACTCCACGAGCAAACCCGCTGAACCGAGCCCAATTCTGCTCGCGAACAGTCTCTATTGTGCATTCTGATTTACGACTCCAACTTACGCACCCACGCATTCTAAACCTACGCGGGCTTGCATCCCTCGTTGTTCCTCCCGTGATCCGCACGTTCGTGCCTTGTGCGTCGCCTAATGTCGCACGACATAGCTGCAATCCAGCACTAAGCAACCTCCGGTTCGCCTATCTTCCCCAGGTACTTATGTGCGCTCCAGCCTGCAACTTCGCACGATCCACCCGTCCAATCCCAAGTCCGGTGCCCACTTCTTGCGCACTCCTGCATGATCTACTCCGAGGTTCTTGATCCTCGACGTTGCTATCAAGGTCAATGCTCACCTTCCTAGTTGTTGACCTCCGACCCTATAAGGAGAACGACCAAATTGACCACCATATGCCCACTCTTAACCCATCAAAGCTCCCTATACTTCTATCATAGAAATAATATCTAATAATCATGTCCATGATAAAGCATTATGCATTCTCCTACTATATATGAGGAAGGGCATCTTGTCGTAATATACAACTCACACTAATAAAAACATTTCACCCATGATATTTTCTCTTCTTGATATTTTCACATAAAAATCTCATATCTCATATAATTACTAATAACTTATTTATATGACTAAAATTTTTCATATAATAGTAGGGGTGATGAACATTGCTCGTGAGGAAACATTTTCTCTGTGCTAAATCGCTGAGTCAGCGGTGGCATATTCGAAGGAGGGTGGAAAATCCTTATCTGTTAAGGAAGGTTCAATTATCCACATCTTATCCTATTTATTCACCACATCAAAGCCATCGAAGACCAACGTGTCCGTCTCATCCTAACAAAGACCGCTAACTATAAATAAATATAAACAAACACATGAGACGTACCTTCAGAAATCTGCCGCTTTGTTCTCTCAGATCTCTCGCTACGATAGAGAACCAGTGACAAAATCAGTGAATCAAAATGCTTGCAATTTTCCAAAACGGCCTCGCCCACCCCCCTGAAGAGCTCAACAGCCCCCACGCCCATGGCGGCATCAAGAAATCAGCCAAGCAGCCACAGGAAATCCTTCGCGACTTCCACGTATCCCATCCCACCGCCTCCTTCTCCGCCAGCTTCAGCGGCGGTGCTGCAATCGCCTCCGCCGGTGCTGAGCCCCGCTGTTCGCCCTTACAGCAAAGGTAAACCAACATATTTCATCTTTCAATCCCATTTAGTTATCGGCGAGTGGTTCCGATCGAGCTGATCTGTGTATGAGTTTGCTTGCAGGTTGTTCTGCGGCGTAGACGAAGTCTACTGCATTTTTGTGGGCAGATTGGATAATCTGAGCTCCCTTATAAGGCAATACGGCCTCTGCGGCAAGTCGTCCAATGAGGCCGTTCTCGTCATCGAAGCCTACAGGACTCTCCGCGACCGCGGGCCGTACCCGGCCGATCAGGTCGTGAAAGACCTCATCGGCTCCTTCGCCTTCGTCATCTTCGATAACAGAGTCGGATCCGTCTTCGCAGCACTGGTATTTGTTATTAACTCTTCTCTCTCTTTCTCTCTTCTACTCCTAAATCAGGAGGAGGCTATCGGTTATAATGCTAGGGTTTGACGTTCTGCAGAGCGAGGACGGGAAAATACCTCTGTATTGGGGAATCGCGGCGGAAGGATCCGTTGTCATCTCCGACGATGTGGATGTGATTAAGGGCGGCTGCGGCAAGTCATTCGCGCCATTTCCTCCAGGTTGGCTAGTTTTTGTTTTGTGCCGGCGCAGGACAGTTGTTTGTGGAAATGCTTATGTGTGTTTTTGGATGTTCAGGGTGCATGTTTCACAGCGAGGGTGGGCTGAAGAGCTTCGAGCGGCCGATGAATAAGATGAAGGCGATGCCTAGGGTTGATAGCGAGGGGGCGATGTGCGGAGCGTTCTTCAAAGTTGATTCCTGCGCCAAAATCAGCTCCATGCCGAGGGTTGGAAGTGCAGCTAATTGGAGTTCCTGGGAAGAGAAGCTTTGATCTTTGTGTTTTGTGGCTACTAAATCTGAACATTTTCTGATTTTCACTTTCTGCCTGTTGTGTTCTATTGTTGTCTTATTTAGGTGAAAATAACCCTTATTGTATTTACCAAATCAGAATATATTTCAATAACAATCAAAGACTCCTTCCAATAATTATGTAAGATAAATATTATTGCCCTAAAGTTCTATGAATGTAAAGTGAGTATGCGCAATCAAAGAACAAACAAGAGTGAAAATTATTATGAGCATTGCAAAAAAAAAAAAAAAATCACTCTTTCATTAAAATTACAATTAAGGCTTCGGTTGGGATGATTTTCCTACTGCTTTTTATAGCAGCTTTTTAGTACAAAAATTTATATTTTTATACTAAGAAACTGTTATAAGAAACAGTAAGAAAATTGTTCCAAATAAAATCTAAATCGTATAAAAACAGAGTTACCAAAAAGTTCAGTGTGAGTGATTTTCCATTGAGCCAATGACCATGAAACAAAAATAGATCACCGTAAATGCTAACCTTAAAGGAAAGGCAACCATGAATTTTGGTAGCCACCTCATAAACTGATTTTTCAGAGTAGGTGGTCTTGCTGTTAGGTTTGTACCAAGGAGATTCATAGTCGTCTGAAAAATTATGTTACAAGATGGGTGAATTATAAATACTCCAAATTAATTTACATTTACTCATAAAGTGCAAATTGTCAAGAAAAAAAAAGGCCCAAACCACCATTAACAATAGGTTTAGTGGTCGTATTACAATATATGATTTTAATTTTCCTATCAGCACAATTGTTGTGCAAAAAAAATGTTGGGGGTGAAAGTAAATCACGTAATGTAATAAACAAGAAAAAATAGAAATGCAATAGAAAGAAAAAAACATCAGGATTTATTGTGGAAAAACCTGAAACCAGGAAAAAACCACAGAGCTACACCACACTAAGAAATCCACTATGAAAATTGAGAGAAATTTGTACAGATCTCTCTTTCTCATTATCTCCTTGCTCCTCTTCTCACTTACACCATTTTTATACAAAAAAATAAATAAATAAAGAGATACAATATATATCACCAAGGGACACCACCCTTAAGAAAAACGAGAAAGAAAAACAATCCAACTAGTCTCATAGCATTGCAATGCCAGTTTGGAAAGTTGCGGCTCTCAACATTCTATCTACAATTTACCTGGCAGCGCCACATGGCCAGATCTTGATTGTTGCAGCGCTCTGCTCTCTATCTTTTCTCCAAGCGAATTGCACAATGCCGAGGCGCTCGGGTACATAACGCCAAGCACTCGAGTACACAGCATCGGGTGTTGTACAGAAAAAAATTTAATATGCATGACTTGGTGATTTTATTGAATTATCTGTAAATTACAAATCTTAAAAGTAGCTGCTACAACTGAATTGAAACATGTCACCTACAAGAGATTATTTTTATAAGTTGAAAATTGCATATAATTATAATTTTTTTTTTTTGACATTTAAGTCAATTAAGACAGACTCATACACACATCACTTACACAAAACTCAAATTCAAGACCTCTTAGTTGATAGCCTAAGCTCCCAACCATATAATTATAATAATTGTTCTTTATACTTTGTAAAGTGGCAGCATATGATAAAGTTCCAAGAGAAGTGCTATGGAGAGTTCTTGAAAAGAAAGAAGTTAATAACGCTTATATTCAAATCATTAAAGATATGTATGCAGGAGCTATTACTTGTGTTCAAACACAAGGTGGTTTGACCAAGTATTTTCCTATTTCGGTTGGATTACACCAAGGATCAGCCTTAAGCCCATATCTTTTTGCTTTAGTCATTGATGTTCTCACTAGACATTTGCAAGAGGATGTACCTTGGTGTATGCTTTTTGCTGATGATATTCTTCTTGTTGATAAGACTAGAGAGGGAGTTGAAGGTAAACTAGAATTGTGGAGGTCAACCTTAGAGTCTAAAGGTTTTCGCTTGAGTAGATCTAAAACGGAATATATGGAGTGTAATTTTAGTAATAATAGACCTAGTGAGGGCATTGTGACTTTGGCCGATCAAGTCATTAATAAGAGTACACGTTTTAGATATCTTGGATCTATTGTTCAGAGTGATGGTGATATAGATGGGGATACTATCAGCAGAATTCAAGTTGGATGGTTGAAGTGGAGGAATGCATCGGGCTTATTGTGTGATAGAAAAGTACCCCTCAAACTTAAGGGAAAATTCTATAAGATGGTGGTGAGACCTGCAATGCTTTATGGTGCTGAATGTTGGCCATTAAAAGAGAAGCATAATTCTAAGTTAAGTGTTGCAGAGATGAGGATGCTCAGGTGGATGAGTGGCTTTACCCTTAGAGATAGAATACGAAATGAGCATATTCGTGAACAGGTTGGAGTAGCTCCAGTGGAAGATAAGATTAGAGAGAGTCGCCTTAGATGGTTTGGTCACGTAAGACGGCGGCCTCCCGATGACCCGGTTAGGAAAGTAGAGGTCTTAGATTTGACTTATGTTAAGAAAGGTAGAGGTAGACCTAAAAAGACTTGGTTAGAAAATATTAGAAATGATCTTTTTTTATTAGATTTAAACGAGAATTTGACTTTTAATAGGACACAATGGAGAAAAAGGATTCATGTAGCCGACCCCACGTAGTGGGATAAAGGCTTGATGTTGTTGTTGTTGTTGTTGTTCAGTTGTCTGTCTTCAATCAATTTTTGTAATTATTTTATTTTATATTACATCTTATGTTCTTAAGTGATATGTTGGCATACTCAGAGACCATTAAGTTGGGTGTTAGATGCCTTATTTGACATATGAGTAAAATTTCATCGATCTTAGTGTTTTTTATTATAATTAATATGTCAACTATGAAAATCTTATTCAATGTCTGTTACAAAAAATGTAAAAAATATTTTGTTTTGTACTTAATAAAATATCCATGAGCTATTCTGATTTTTATTTATTATTATGAAAATTATTGTCTCTATTCACATGGATTGATCATTTGAATTGATTTTTGAGTCAATTTAATTCTAGCCCTTTGCTTGTAGAGCAAATACATTTTAAATAAAATTCAACATGCACGAATAATCTTAATTTTATATTATAACTATGCTTTTTAACAATTAAAATTACCTTAAAATAAGTTATCAAGTACAATTTTAAAAAAGTCTCAAAATTTTCATCACTATGATCATTATTATAATTACTTAGAAATGATAAATTTATAAAAGTTTTGAATTAGTTTAATAAATGCAAAATTTTTTATAATGACTTAAACAAACAAAAAATAAAATCGATTAATTTATTTAAGTATTAAATCAATAGAACTCTTGAAATATACATTAAAAAATGAGACAAAGCTCAACATCCTTTCAGGTTCTAATTCGAGAGAGAAATAGATGAAAAAAAAAACATACTTAGGATTTTTAATATATACAGCTTTATCCTACTACATGACAATAAGTAAAAATGGGGACTTGACCAATAATCTATGCCTATCTTCTCTTCTAGAACTATATCTCCTTAATATAACATAATAAATTTTATGTGAAATACCTAAATGCATAAAAGTTCCTAAACTAAACCACACGGACCCATGTCCCACCACACATGGGGCAACCATAAGCCCAGCGGCTGATCCACCATGCTTCACGTTCAGAACCAGGCTGAGTAAATGCACAAGTCTGGCGCAAACATCTGACGCACTGCAAATAAAAAAAAACAAGATATGGTGTGCTGATCGTCCTCAAAGTGGATATACAGTTCAATTGGTTCGCTGATGCAAAAGAAGCAAATAACAAGAATAATTCATTTTGATCTAGCGTTTCTTGATTACTGGATGGCGTGATATGGAAAGTTAAAAATTGGCGATAAGTTTTAAGGTGTTGGCTGATTTCATATTAAAAGTGAAAAAAATAGACAATTTAGTAGTTTGATGATGCAAGGAAAGATGGAAACCAACCTTGTACCATACACCTTCGAGACCTGTCTTCCATGTAGCAGTAACAACATCCCTTCGAGATCCCATTATGCCAAGACAAGTTCCCAGTCCTACCGAAGTTTTCAAACCAAACGCTGCATCTCTCTCTGACATTCTGCGTTTCCTCGGCCAGAGGCAGTGGCTCCCAGAAATATCATTGTAATTCTCAACTAATTTAGAAGCACAAGAATCTGAACGAGAAAACTTTGACTTGGTAGCGTAATCCAAAGGACCAGTATCTCCAGGATCTGACCACGGCCCACCAAACATGTTGCGCCTGTGCCACTCTTCCGCAGGAGGGTGTAGCTCCAACTCACGAAGTAAAAGACCAGCAGCATCAGCACCTCTTGGACGAGGCATATTCTGCACATAGAAAATATATCAAAATCAAGACCATTAGGTGCAGAAGAAAGAGAGGCTAATAAAAAAAAAAAGGTGTTAGTGCTGAAATTTTTGACAAAATGTCCATGAGTGTTTGTATAATGAAAAATTGCAGCAGCATTTAACTTATTAGAAGAAATACTATAGACCACGTACAAGACAAAATGGTAACAAAAGATGTGTCAACGTAGCTCCTATGAAATGCCAAAATTTGTGGGAGATTGGAATATATAGAGTATTTACACCCAGAGTATTACATTACAACTAAATAGCAGCAGAGCCAGAAAAAAAATGGGATAAGACTACGCACAAACCTGCATATGGGGACCTAGAGATGCTTCTACCACCTCAGGTAGCACAGTATAATTCCCATCAATGTAGTGCAATCGTATATTTATATTGCTTGACCCAACTTGTGACGTAGGCAATGGGTGTTGCAGGGGAGATGTTCTTCTACAAAGATCTACCAGTATGCGGAACAATACTTTCACCTGCATGGAAAGAATAACTTTCTTCATACTTCCATGGAACATGTACAACTAACAGAAAGTTCTTGTAATAGTCACAAATTGTAATGAACTTCATAAAAACAAAGCTTTTTCACAAGTGCTATGGAGCCTAAACATTTGCCCTCACGGACTCAACCTGTTACCATTTGTAACAAACAGTGTTGTCAATTTCTAACCAAGTTTCAAGAATCAATCTTAGCAGACATAACTATGATGAATTTCTTAATATACATAAAAAATTAACATTTGTAATTGGCCCTATGCCCACATAATAAAAATATAAAACAAATTTCTATCCTTAAAAAATTTCTATTATCCCTCTTGTGTAGTGAAAAAAATGAATGTATATGTATATATTCTCCTCACAACTTTCAACTTACATTCAAAATTTTGAATGAGTGAGATTTAAAATAGATAATAGTCAATATCATCATAAAATATCCATGTGTTGTATTTTAGTTACTTTCAATTTCAATCATTTAAAATTTGAATGAAAGGTGGAAGATGCGGAGGAGAGCTCATATCTTTCTCTACACTCATCAGCAACCTCAAGGACCTGCAAGCTTCCGTTAAACTGAAACTCCTCGTTGTAGGTGTAATATTCGAAATTCACCAAAAAATTAGAAGAAATCATGACCATAAACGTGGCAAATAACATTTAAATTCATTATTGTCGAGACTTTGTAACTTCTTAAGCAAAGCTCTTGGAAAATATATTCTCAAAGTATCTAGAGAAATATCCAGGTAAGTCTTCTTTAGGAAGAACTCTCGAGAATACAAAATCACTTGAGAAATGATGACCATTACACATCATTACAGGAGAACCCTTAACGTCAACTTTTAATAACATTAAATAGACAATGGCATAGCAAATACAGCAAATGAAGAAATTATAAACCATATAACAAACTGAATGAATATTACAACCAATGCATTAATTTTCAACATTAAAGAGCAGCAACTCCTGATATTAGATTCGCTTCAACATTTAACAGAACTTCAACTCATCTTTCAGGAGCATACAACAATAACAACAAACCATTATCCCACTGTGGGGTCAGCTACATAAATCCTTGTTCTCCATTGTGTCATGTTAAGATCTAAATTCTCATCTAAATCTAATTAAAAAAATATCATTTCTAATATTTTCTAACTAAGTCCTTTTAGTTCTACCTCTACCTTTCTTAACATAAGTCAAATCTAACACATCAACTTTCTTAACCGGGTCATTAGAAGGCCATCATTTTATGTGACCAAACCATCAAAGGCAATCCTCTTTCTAATCTTATCTTCCACTAGAGCTACTCCAACCTTCTCACGTATATGCTCATTTCATATCCCGCCTCAAAGAGTAAAGCCACTTATCCACCTGAGCATCCTCATCTCTGCAACACTTAATTTAATATTATGCTTCCTTTTAATGGCCAACATTATGCACCATAAAGCATTGCAGGTCTAACTAACATCTTATAGAATTTTCCATAAGTTTGAGAGGGACTTTTCTATTACACAACAAGCTTGATGCATTCCTCCACTTCAACCATCCAACTTGAATTCTACTAATAATATCCCCATTTACTTTACCATCACTCTGAACAATAGACCCAAGATATCTAAAATGTGTACTCTTATTAATGACTTGATCGCTCAAAGTCACAATCCCCCCACTAGATCCATTATTACTAAAATTACACTCCATATATTCAGTTTTAGATCTACTCAAATGAAGCCTTTAGACACTAAGGTTGACCTTCATAATTTAAGTTTACCTTTAACTTCCTCTCTAGTCTTATCAACAAGAAGGATATCATCAGCAAAAAGCATACATCAGGGTACAACCTCTTGCAAATGTCTAATGAGAACATCCATGACTAACACAAAAAGATATGAGTTTAAGGCTGATCCTCGATGTAATCCAACTAAAATAGGAAAATACTTGGTCAAACCACCTTATGTTTGAACACAAGTAACAACTCCTACATACATATCCTTAATAACTTGAATATAAGCATTATTAACCCCTCTCTTATGTAGAGCTCTGCATAGCACTTCTCTTGGAACTTTATCATATACTTTCTTTAAATCAATAAAAATCATATGTAGATCCTCATTCTCTCTAGACCTTTCCATGAAACCTCTCAATAAATGTATAGCTTCCATAGTAGACCTACCTGGAATGAATCCAAATTGATTTTGAGAAATATTAGTGCCATGCCGCAACCTATGCTCCATAACTCTCTCCCATAGTTTTAAAGTATGACACATTAACTTAATTGCTCTATAATTCGCACAATCTTGTGTATCACCTTTATTCTTAAAAATAGGAATCAACATACTCATTCTCCAGTCATCTGGCATCTTTTTAGTCTTCAAAATAATATTAAAAAGTTTCATAAGCTAAGAAATTCCTTCATCTTTTAGGCATTTCCACACCTCTATTAGAATATCATCAAGTCCAACAGTTTTTCCACACTTCATTTTCTTTAAAGCCTCTTTAACTTCAGTTTTACTAATACGCCATAAGTGAAGACGATGTATAGGAATTTGAATAACCTACCAATTTTTCTACCGAAAAGAGGAGGAATAATAGCAATAGCAGCAACCACATCAACAATAACATGTCTTCTAGGCCAAAGGAGAAGAATAGGAGAATTGACTTCTCCAACCACAAAAGTTAGCTTAGGAAGCAACCACCTGTTAACCCCAGAAAGCCCTAGCTAGTAGCACCTCCTATTAGATATTTTTAATGTTTGCATGCCTCCACTAAATCATCATTAAGGTTATCCAAAATAACAAGTATTTCAAATGGCTAATAATGAAGTCTCAATAGAGGTTTGCCACAAATCCAAGTTCATCACAACAACCATGACCATGATCACGAAATTGAAGATTGCAGAGTTCTCAAAACACTACTTGACAAATTAACAAAGAATATTCAGTTTAAGGAGTATCTTGTAGATTTTTGCGTTGTCAAGCAATCTACAAAAGAGTCGCGAGTGTCATGAACTCTACTTGAGAAATAGTGTCAACAAAAACATTATTTTTCAAAAGTGTCAGCACTTATATAGGTCCAAAACCATTTGCATTAATCTAGATTTTCTTAAATGTATTGCTAAAAATTCACATCATTGTAAGATTCTAAAAACAAATATTGGATGTCACTTGCTGCATCATATTGAACCGCCATGAAAAGATAGCTTTACACTATGATAGAAAGTGCTTGCAGAAATTTAGGAAAAGTCATGGTTGAAATTTGATTTCAATAATTTTAGAAAACCAACGACAAGAAAATCAGGAATAGAACACACAATAACACTTCTTTTATTGAAAGTTTTATGAAAGAAAGACAAGATACAAGTGAATCTTCAATTGGAGAGGAAGATCAAGCTCTCCCAAATCTATAGCCGCCGGCTAGAGCCCAAACACTCTAAGAAATATCTAAATTTAGCAAACAATACATATCCCTAACCCTAGAAAAATCACCTACTTAAAACAAACAATAAACAACAAATACCCAAACAGCCCTCCCCCAATTCCCTCCCAAATCTATCATATTTCCTTAATTATTTCCCTACCAAATCAGCCCTTAAATCAGACCCCAAATTTGCCTTCTTCAATAGAAAACATTTCCTCCATTCAAACTTGAACTTCATCATTAGCGTCTGCCAATCAATCTTGGTCTTTCCCAACTTCTGCAGCCATTTTATTCTCAGGATGACACTAGTGCTCCCTAACTCCAACGAAAAAAGTCCTCCCTCCCTTAGACTCCCTGAATGGTCAGAACCACCCCCTACACACTCCTCTACCTATCTCCGTCTTCCTAGTGCCCATCATCACCCTATAGTACCTTGTGGCCACCAATTTCACCCCTAATTGGTCTACAACCTATTGGAGATGAAGTTGTGGGTAACCCTACTGTTTATTAACACCACTATCTCCCTATCTATTATTCTCCTCTCACTTTTATGGTGTGATTCGGAGTGAATCCCACCATTGAGTTCAAGGAGACATCTGTCATGCCTAATTACAGCTTTTCCCCCTGCACTGATGCCTCAGTCCCACCTCCCTCCTCAGCTTCCCCATCATCCCCAACGGTGAGAACTTGAAGAGTTCGGTCCTTACACCTGTGCCCTGGTTTATACCTCTCATCACATCAGAAACATAACCCTTTTTCCCTTCTATCTTGCACCTCCATTTCTATAAGGCTCTTGAAGTTGTCTCCAAGGAAAACTCCAGTGCCCTTCTCCTTCGGTGCTTCCCTCTGAAACGACACCGTCTAGGTTCTCAGTGCTAGGGTCGTAGAGGTACTCCTGTAAGCCCCTCCCATGATGTTGCTCCTGCTGGCCTTCTCCCTTAGATATTTTTCCTCCACTCTCTGAGCAAGCTCCATTGTCTCTCTCAGCCCTCTAGGTCTCAGCACCCCGAGCTCTGGTCACTTGTCTTCCCTAAGCCCCTTCATGAAATTTCCTTCCAACCCCACCTCAGAAATTCCTCTCAATCTTCCTGACAGCAACACAAACTTCTCATGATACTCCATGATTATCCCCTCTTGAGTTAGAGTATAGAATTGTTCGTGGAGGTCTACTTCGTGAATGGTTTGAAAACGCTCCAGCAAACACTCCTTAAATTTCTCCCATGAATAGATCATATCAAGCACCGAAGATAGGATTTTTCCATCCAAACATAACCATACCGCCATGAGTTTTTCCCCTTCCGTCAGGCCGTTGATCACATAGTAACGCTCCACCCGATATAACCAACCCTGAGCATCTTCCCCTTCAAACACTGGCATATTTTCTCGATCCTGCATCCATACCCTAATGGCTTCTCCCTCCGTTATTTCCTCCTATGTAATGATGGTGTGAATCTCTCCCTTCCTCCCTTGGCTGATTTGGACCCCATGGCTCCGCTCAACCATGACCACCTCCATTTCACCACTCCCCATGCCCAGGTAGTCTCCCAAAGGATTCGACCGCCCCCTCCTTACTGTCCTTCCTTTGGAATACCCCAATTCACCCACCAACAAAGCCCCCCATGGCGGTCCTTGATGAAAAATACACTCCACTTCATCATTGTCCCCCAAAATCTCCTTCCCTTTTGATTCAGCCCTTGACACCGCCAATGAGGCTTTTGACTGCATTTCGATCAACTTCTTCATCATGTCTTCCATATTTTTGAAGCGGTTCTCTATGGATGAGAGCCTCCCTTCCATGCCAGAATATCTTTCCTCCACTACGACCTTGAGATTTTCCATCTCGACTTCCAACACCTCCATCTTCTTTGCTGCCATGCACGGATTTAGTTTCCAAAGCATGAAAAACAACAAAAATTGACGAATATGGTCTTCAAACAGCGAAAATCAGCAAGGTGGGAAGAAAAATACAGTAGAAATCAGCAATAGAGACTTAAATTTCAGCCAAGGACACCGCTCTGATACCAATTTTATAGGAAGTGCTAGCAAAATTTAAAAAAAGTCTTGGCTGAAATCTGATTTCAGTAATTTCAGAAAACAAACGACAAGAAAAACAGAAATAGAACACACAAGAACATTTTTTTATTGAAAGTTTTATGAAAGAAAAACAAGATACAAGTGGATCTTTTATTGGAGAGGAAGATCTGGCTCTCCTAAATCTCTAGTCGCCGGCTAAAGCCCAAACACCTTAAGAACAATCTAAATTCAGCAAACAACACATACTCCTAACCCTAGGAAAAACACCTACTTAAAGCAAACAATAACCAACAAATACCCAAACAACCTTCCCCCAATTCCCTCCCAAATTTATCATATTTCCTTAATTATTTCCCTCCCAAATTAGCCCCCAAATCTGCCTTCTTCAAATAGGAAATATTTCATAATTAATCCCCTCCAAATCAGCCCCCAAATCTGCCCTCTTCAATTAAAAAAATTCTTAATTAGTCCCCTCCAAATTAGCCCTCTTTAATTAGGAAATATTTCCTAATTAATCAGCCCCCCTCTCCTGCATCTCCCGCTCCCGCCGTATCACACTATTGATACATGAAAACATTTTTATTAAATCATTTAATAAATCTTTGACCAGCTAATCAAATTATATCGGTGAAAATAAACAGTTGTGATTTATCATTTAGACATGTAAAGAGAGGAAAATTAACTCACAAAGTCACAATTAATAAGGTTGTGTGCGTCTGGAAGTATATTCTAAATTTGTGTGTGTATGCATGTGCATGTACTCCATTGCTGATAGGTTAGTTGTGCATTGAACATTAACTTCTATGCTTACGTAGGTCTTCCATGATTTACCCCAGACAAATCCCAACCATACTTCTGACAAAGATGAATGACATGTTGACAGAACTATAATTATAATTTGGAACTACCATCTAAGTAAGAAGAAAATGACCAATTACCTCTTCCAAGGTATATCCCAGTCCAGCATTTCCAGAACCTAGTCGTATAGATTTGCCTGGGTGACCTTCTTCAAGACCTTTGGCTCCAACAACCAATTGCCCTGCACGAGCTTGGCCTTCTTCTATTTTAGAAACAGCACTAACAGCAGGTTTGGTCACCATGTGTCTTTGCCGAAAAATGAGACAAAAAAGAAGCAATTGACATAATCTGTGAAGAAAATGACAATCTCCAATAAGCCTGACTGCAGGTGTTCCAGGAAACGTTCCGGTATTTATACTAATTGGCATAAAAGAGGGAGGGCCACTGATTGGGTTTGGTGTAGTTGTTGATGATCCTCCATCAGCAGTGTTGCTGATCTTAGCAATGGCACCTTGTACCCATGCTTGCATCTGAGAGTTTCCACTTGTGGTAGTACCTCCACTCTGACTACCTGTACTTTACAGAAGCAACTCCGTCAGAGAATTGAGAAATAGTATTAGATGAAAGCACACAAGAGAGTAGAAGGAAATGATTAGTAAACATTAAAGGAGTTCTCACAATATATGCATTACTGGAAGAGATGGAATGACACATTTACATACAAATACAAAAACAAAAATGAAAAATAACACAAACTCTAAACAATATATATGTGCATAAAAGCATGAATATTTACCGCATGCTTGAGCACAAACAACCATATAGATGTGCGTGCATTCGTGCATATATGAAGACCTAATGTCATTTTTGTGAAAGCAAAAATTCTCAACAAAATTAATTTTGATGGTAGCACAACCAATTTTAGCATCAAGTCGAGTCTGTGTTATAATTAAGTTGCATAAAGTAGACAACTAAACACCCTTATATATTTTCATGATAATAAATGGCTTTTATATTATTCTTTTGGTTGATTATTTTTTATGATTGTGTGTTTAATTAAGTAAACACTAGAAATACATTCTTTTTCCAAGTTCTAATACTTTGCTTGAAGATGGCATGCATATGTTATGCGATGGGCCTTTAGTAGTAAAATTTCTACCCATTAAAATGTAAATAATCTTAAAATCAACTATAAAATGACATCTTTATATAAAACTTGCATAGCTTACTAAAAATAAGCTGAGTTTTTAAAGTTGTAATGCAAAGCCTCCTTATATATTTAATATGCAAGCCATAATTTGACTGATTGCTTATCCATATGAGTGCTCATCAATCATCATCAAACCTATGTATTCGTTGATGAATATCATATGCATAGCCTTGTGAGTCACTTATAAAAGTAAAAGACTTCACATTAAGGATTAAAAAAAAAAATAGCATTATAAGTCAGCATATACATATATCAAGGTCAACCATCTTTGCCTAATTGATTAAACTGTAAATCCTAAAATCAAAATAGCCAAGCTAATCTTGTATGTGCATTGAGACCAACACTACATTATTTTCAAATTTCATATGTGGGTTTAATCAGTCGTCCTTTCCAAGCTTGATTGTAGGACCAGAGATCACGCTAACTTAATCTCAGGTCAGATTTCAAGTTTATAAGTCTCTATGCATTTCAATAAATTTTGGTCTAAATTACACTACCTATCAATTATTCTCACCATAGATCTAAGGTCTAAGGCTGATATTCTTTTCAACTGCATTATAAGTCCTCGCCATTATAAGCATTTCCTCAATCGTGTGATATTGGAATTTGGAACATAAACCCCAACCTACTAGATAAAATAGGTCAAGTTCAATCTAAATTAAATCTCAAAATGTAAAGCCCATAAAATAATTTTGAGTACATTTGAATTTCTCAATATCAAGTACTCATACTCTTTCTTCATTTGGCTTCTACCAAAATCAATTTGAAGTTAATCCAATCATTCTTGAAATTTCAAAAACTAAATCTTTGAAATGAAATTCTTGAAAATTTTATAAAAATATTAGCTAATATTTTAATAAAAAAATATAAAGCACTATTTTAATTAGAAATTTTCTCAAGGGTCAAATACTCTAAGGATGTAATTAACCACAGGGGCTTCCCCTTATGAAAAACATAGACCCTAAAATAGAATAAATCATATTCAATCATACATACTATGTAGGAGAAAATTTTTGGGCATATAAAAATAAAATGAAAATTTTGTTATTGAGTTCATATTAAAATAATTTTTTGTCCTTCAAAATAATGAATATACTTGATCACAAAATATCCGTTCAACAACAACAACAACAACAATATTAAGCCTTTGTCCCACTACGTGGGGTTGGCTACATGAATCCTTTTTCTCCATTTTGTCCTGTTAAAAGTGAAATTCTCGTTTAAATCTAATAAAGAAAGATCATTTCTAATATTTTCTAACCAAATCTTTTTAGGTCTACCTCTACCTTTCTTAACATAAGTCAAATCTAATGCCTCTGCTTTCCTAACTGGGTCATCGGAAGGCCGCCGTTTTATGTGACCAAACCATCTAAGGCGACTCTCTCTAATCTTATCTTCCACTAGAGCTACTCCAACCTTTTCACGTATATGCTCATTTCATATCCTATCTCTAAGGGTAAAGCCACTCATCCACCTGAGCATCCTCATCTCTGCAATACCTAACTTAGTATTATGCTTCTCTTTTAATGGCCAACATTCGACACCATAAAGCATTGCAAGTCTCACCACCATCTTATAGAATTTTTCCTTAAGTTTGAGCGGGACTTTTCTATCACACAACAAGCCCGATGCATTCCTCCACTTCAACCATCCAACTTGAATTCTGCTGATAATATCCCCATCTATTTCCCCATCACTCTGAACAATAGATCCAAGATATCTAAAACGTGTACTCTTATTAATGACTTGATTACCCAAAGTCACAATTACCCAAAGTTACAATCCCCTCACTAGGTCTATTACTACTAAAATTACACTCCATATATTCCATTTTAGATCTACTCAAGCGAAAACCTTTAGACATCACAAAATATCCGTTGAGCGTAAAAAATTCCCCATTTAATATAATCCTAGTAAACATTCAAATTTAAACCCATTCTTATCTAATAGAAAAAAAAACCTAGTAAAAAACTTAAATTTAAACTTATGAGAAATTCATTAATAATTAAAAAATGTGCTTAAAAGGCTTTGAAATAGACCAAATCTATATTAAAATGACCTTGCTAAACTTCATATAACTAGCCTATGGCCACTCAAGCTCTTTGTATGTGGCATTAGAAATCTAGACACCTATTTCAAGATGTCAATAAATGACCCAATATGACAACTTGACATAAAAAACCTCGACTCCTATTGACTCGATTAAATTTTGGGTCAGGTCTAAGTTTGAAATTTTGATTTGAATTCTAGCTGACTCAAAAACTTGAAACAAACTCACATTGACTTGATTACACTTTAGCTCTGGATAAATGGGTAGGGGGTTCAGGTTACATGGGTTATACTCAGGTTCACTGTATAGTGTTACAACAACAACAACATCAACATCTAACCTTTATCCCACTACGTTGAGTCGGCTATATAAGCTCTTTTTCTCCATTGTGTCCTATTAAGAGTCAAATTCTCATTTAAATCTAATAAAAAAATATCATTTTTTAATATTTTCTAACCAAGTCTTTTTAGGTCTACCTCTGCCTCTCTTAACATAGGCCAAATCTAATACATCTACTCTCCTAATCGGGTCATCAGAAGTCCAATATTTTATGTGACAAAACCATCTAAGGCGACTCTCTCTAATCTTATCTGACATTGGAGCTACTCTAACCTTTTCACTTATATGCACGTTTCACATTCTATCTCTAAGAGTGAAGTCACTCATCCACCTAAGCATCCTCATCTTTGCAACACTTAACTTAATTGTATGCTTCTCTTTTAATGGCCAACATTCTGCGCCATAAAGCATTGCAGGTCTCACCACCATCTTATAGAATTTTCCCTTAAGTTTGAGGGTTACTTTTCTATCAAACAACAAGCGTGATGCAGTCCTCCACTTCAACCATCCAACTTGAATTCTACTAATAATATCCCTATCTATTTCACCATCACTCTGGACAATAGACCCAAGATATCTAAAACGAGTATACTTATTAATGACTTGATCGTCCAAAGTCACAATCCTCTCATTAGATCTATATAACTAGTAAAAGTACACTCCATGTATTCGTTTTAAGATCTACTCAAACAAAAACTTTTAGACTCTAAGGTTGACCTCCATAATTCAAGTTTACCTTCAACTCCCTCTCTAGTCTTGTCAACAAGTAGAATATCATCAACAAAAAGCATACACCATGATACATCCTCCTGCAAATGCCTAGTAAGAACATCCATGACTACTATTACTGTTGCAATAAAGTTTTTAGCAAACAATCATAACCATAAAACACTTTATAAAAGACATTTTTCCTTCAATGGATGCAGGTGAAAAGCCTACATGCATTTGAAGGGCTATTCAGTTAGGCATGAAAGAATAATGACTTCCCCCAAAGAGTAAAGTTTCTTGAACAAGCTTGTTTACGTACAGTGTCCTCAAAGCAATGCATCGAAAATAAGTCATTAGGAAGTCAATTTTCAGACAACATTAAATTGGTTCCAAAAAGCAACAAGACAAAAGGTTATCTCAGCAACCTTATATTCTAACTCCAAGCAATGTGAAAGCTTTGAATTTTATGGTATAGATCAAACAAAATGGAACTACATATCAGAGCAAGAAAGGCTTGTACTCCGCAGTGATTACGTTGAAGTTCATGTATCTAGTTTCTTACATTCTAATAAAGTTTGCAAGCCAGTAACCACAAATTTTGATTAGGAGCACCATGTTCAAAAGTTGTCTAAGACAAAAACGAATTTCAAATTGATTTTAATCAGGTTTTGGGAAGTAAGGGCATGATGCACTTGGCAGCATCTTATTATAGGAATCGCTAGAGTTATCATTTAAACAGCTTGTGAATCTCCCTTGTATATTATAACTTCCACAGCAAACTCTCCGATGCTCAACATGAAGTTATAGATTCAATTTCTACCACACAACAAATGAAATAAGAGGATAAAAAAACAGAGCACTTATAAAGAACTTAAAGATAAAAGAATTATGGTTATCTTCTAAGCTATCTTGCCAGTGTGCTAGATCTAGATTCAGCTAAGGTTTGAAATTGCTAAAGAATACATTGAAAATTTGAATAAATTTCTGTCCTCAAAATATCAAGTAAAATTTCATGGCAAGATCTAATACGCTAGATTTCCTCTTCCAATGATGAAGATGTAAAAACAATAGCGAAGTATAAATTATGCTGTGATTGGATCACCGCATAATCCTTCAGCTTTAGAGCCTAGGACATCCATCATACCATGAACAACTTTTTGATTAAGCTTAATTTATGTTCAACACCCCAGGGTAAGCAGAATTAATAACCATGTTCCATTACATAGACACTTCACCTAACTGTGGAACTAGCTGTAAAGAAACTGACCCTGACTATTTGCAGGTGATGAAGAGAGCGGTGGACTTGCCACAATATTGCGAGCATTGCCTGATCCAGAAGATGCTCCAACAGCATGACTAGCCAAAGTACGACAAAAACTTGCATAACGCCGTAGGCGAGTGATGAAATGTGAGGCAAGATCCAGAACAGCATCAACGTAAGCCTGCACAACATCTATATGATAATCATTCATACGCTGGGATACTATTCAAAACACACACCAATGCAAAGAAGAATCAATCAAAACAACATTTCTGATAAGCAGAATCAACTGGTTTTGACAGTTAAGTAAAATAAAATACTTAAAAACATCAATTATGAATTTTCTAACACTGATAATAAATTACTTATTCCAATAGGAAGAACTCTTCCCGGCATGCTGAATGCTTCACCACATCAGGAATTGCGAAGGAACATTTGCTGAGATTAAATGTACGTTACTAGTGCCACAGAATCATAAGATCAATAAGTTGTGCTTTAAGAGCATAAAAATTTTCGAATGAATTTTTTTTAGAGTGATTCGAACTTCTAACCTCCTCTAAAACGAATAGTGATATCACTTCCATTTCATCAACAAAACAACATAAAGTACTTTCTGCTATAGGGTAACCCTAAAGTAAACCATGAAAAAATACCAAAGAATGCCAGTTTGTTTATGGTGTTTGACCATCATTGATTTTTGTGAGAGACATTTCTAAGCTATTCTTCGCCACAAATTAAGTGTGAAGGTAACAACAGGTCAGCTACAAACCTGAGGTAAAATCTGCATAATGGTGTCCGTAGCTCATAATTTAGACACGTGGAAAAAGCAATGCAGAAAACTATTATCTGTATGAATGTTAGTTTAGATGAGTTCCTCATTTGAGGGTAGCATTCAACTGTCATATTTGATAAAATTTTCAAATGAAGCAGAGAAATTGATGGGTCAGCATAGTAATAATATTTCTAATGAACGGAAAATGGGTCAATAATTGCTTTATTATATTTCTAAAGAACGGAAAATGGGTCAATTATTGCTATAATAATAACTATTCCAGTCTTCTGCATTCTAGAGATTTATTTTTAACCATTAACTTAGTAAGTCCCATCTAAGTACTTCGTTCAAGAGTAGTTCTATGCTCTTAGATACCTAGACCTACTTTTAGGGGACAAATATCTTACAATTCCAACGTAGTACACTTTCACTCTACTTCTCATGTCCAAAGTCATGCACCGTCGCTCACTCTAGCATCAAATCTTCCCTCCAGCATCCATTCCAACAGCTAGTCCTCAAGTTTGACCGCATTGTGATGCTTGTCCTACGGTTGCTACCACACCTAGGGCTTCTCCCTCAGTGGGATATCCCTTACCTTGAGCTTCCAGATCATTTTCTAGGACTATTAGGAGGGATAAGGGTCATAGATCTCCACCTGGCTACTCTTTCTTCCGCATTCATTTTCAGAAAGGGCCTATAACTAATCATCACAAGTTATCATCCCCCTTGCAAGGTAAACCAACTCTCATTTTGTTTGACTGGGAAT
The DNA here is from genome assembly GCA_019925795.1 of Dendrobium chrysotoxum. Taxonomy (NCBI): domain Eukaryota; kingdom Viridiplantae; phylum Streptophyta; class Magnoliopsida; order Asparagales; family Orchidaceae; genus Dendrobium; species Dendrobium chrysotoxum. The sequence goes on along the minus strand of CM034302.1, from coordinate 90,217,615 downwards.
TTTTTGAGTTGGCATCGCCTTTTTCTCTCTCCCTTATTAGCAAGTTTTCATGGGGTAATCCTAGTATGGAGATTGTTTGTAAATTTCAAAGTTATGAAAATTGGACCGAACAACAGATTGGAATATAGAAAAGTTCAATGATTTGACCGGGGTCGAACCAGAATTGAACCGGATGACATAATAAATATGAAAATTATTTAAATGTCATCTAAATAATATAATAATGATATAATAAGTATGCAATAATATAAATTAGTAGCTTAAAAATAAATAATATATTCTATAATTTTAAATTTAAACATATTCTATCTTTAAATTTAATTCATAATTAATATAAAATTAGTTTACATAAAAGTTTATAAATTTAACATAAATAATTTCTAATTTGTGTTATAAGTTTAAATACAATTTTAAAATATAAATTGTATACAAATTTTATATTATAAAATTACATCTATAAATTCATGTTATCTTATTTATTATTAAAAAATAAATAAAAATATATTTTTTATATTCTATAGTTAAATAAATAAAATTCAAATAGATTAAAAACTTAAATATTATCAACTAAAAATTAAATATTATTCACATCATAAAAATTTAATTAAAACATATATAGTGTATGTGTAGTGAATTTGAAAAGTTCATCTTAGTTTTTTAGTCCAACATAACTTTTAGTTGATAATATGTTTGCATTGTTTATATTACTTTTTGGATTCACATGAGCAAACAAGTCACATGGAGTGATGGGGCCATGTGGAAAAGCAAACTTAATGCTTATTTAATAAATAATTTTTATAAAATTTAATACATATTTTAAAGTAAAATAAAAATAATTTAAATTAATTAATTTAATTGTATACTAACTTGTTTTAAAAATTAATTATTTTATATTAAAAAACTAAACTGATTTTTGAAAAATGAAACCAGTTCACCAGTCAAACCGCTAGTTTGAACTGGTTATAACTGATTCGTTGCGAAGCTGATTTTGGGAATGAGCCGGAACAGCTAGCAAACCGGTTCACGGTTCAACCAGTTGTTGAACTGTTCAGTTTGGTCTGACTTTTTAAAACATTCGTAAATTAATTACCAATTTGAGTTTGGTAGGAGGCTATAATGTAAGACTTGTTGATTATCATCATGTTCTTATTAAGAGTGGAAAGATTCACAATAAATGTTGATAGGTTCCCAAGAATCTAATTACTAAAGATTTCTATTGAAGAACATAATATGTAAATAGGTTCTCAATGCATATACTTAAGTGAATACCTCATTCTAATTGTTCTATCAAACTTCCTGGTACTCTAGTTTAATATATCTTTTCACATCTACGGGTTCAATATTTCAATCAAACTATTTTGTACTTTCTTTGCTCAATTTTTGATAAAGCACTTAAATGGATGCTACTAGTGTTAAGCTATCCAGGCTGTCAGTGGCTAGGGTTTTAGTCAAATTAAACATTTCTTCTGCTCTAGAGAATAAAGTTTGGATTGACTCCTGATAGGAAATACTTGAGTTCGCAAGTAGCCCTAACGGGAAATACTTGAGTTCACAAGCAAACCTACAAATTTTGGTAAAACAGCAAGAAAATACAAGAGTATTTTGGTGGAAAAAACAATCAACGATAGATAATCTTTATAGAAAGCAAAGCAAAGCAAGAACGAAACAAAGATACAATTGATCCTCAATTCAAGAAGAGGACCATTCTCTCCCAATCTCTAGACAAGAATTCTAGAGCCCACGACACCGAAGAGACTCTAAGAGAACATAAATCAAGCTTCCCCTACCTTAACCCATTCATGCCCTTTAAATAGCCCTCTCCACCTCCTTACAAATTTCCTAATATAAGACATTATTTATTTAATTCAAAAGATATCAAATCAAATCTTTTTAATTAAATAAATTCACTTTCCTAATATAATCTAATTTCAAAATCCTTCCTTATGCGTTTGCCGCCCCCTCCTCTCTCTCCTGTTGCCGCCTCAAGGGGGGCCCACCTGTTGGGCGAAACTGTTTAAGGAGGCGGCTTAGTCCACCTCCTGTAGAACTGGACCGACCCCTCCTGGGCCGGTTCGGTTGGTACCGTAACATTACCCCGCTCCAAAAGAACCACCATGTCCTCAAGGTGAAAGCTAGGAAACTGATGTTTCATCCTCTCATATGGCTCCCACGTGTCCTCGTAGTCAGGAAGGTTCTTCTACTGGATCAACACTTCCTTAGTTCCATCTTCTTTCTGGCGAACCCCAATCAGCTCTAAGGGTTCGAAAACCACCTCTAAATCCTCAGTAAGTGTCGCCGGGAGCTCGGGGTTGGCTGTATAGTCACCAATGGCCTTTCTTAACTGCGATACATGAAAAACTGGATGTATAGTTGCCGTTGGTGGTAGATTCAGCCGATATGCTACTGTTCTGATCTTCTCCAGTACTTCATAAGGCCCAAAGTACCTTGAAGCAAGCTTCTCATTCCGCCTGTTGGCGACTGTCTTTTGTCTATATGGTCAGAGCTTCAAGAACGCTCTCTCCCCCACTTCAAAATGGATGTCATTCCTATGCCCATCAGCTTGTTTCTTCATAATCTGTTGAGCTCTCAGCAGATGTTTCTTCAATTCTTCCAGCACTCTATCCCTCTCCTCCAAGTACTCCACTACTGACGAAACTGGAGTACTGCTACTTCCGAAGTGCACCAAGTGGGAGGATCCCTTCCGTACAATACCTTGAACGGGGTCATCTGAGAGGCAGAATGAAAAGAAGTGTTGTACCAGTACTCAACCCATGATAACCACTTAGCCCATAGCTTGGGTGTCTCCGACACAAAGCATCTAAGGTAAGTCTCCAAGCTCATGTTAACTACTTCCATTTGGCCATCCGTCTGTGGGTGGTAAGCTGTGCTCCTCTTCAGAACTGTCCCATGTAACCTGAATAACTCTCTCCAAAAGTGGCTGAGGAACACCTTGTCTCTATCTGATACTACCGCCTTTAGTACTCCATGTAATCTAACCACCTCTCTGATGAAAGCTGAAGCCACTGTCACTGCGGTGTAGGGGTGTCGGAGGGGAATGAAATGTGCATACTTGCTCAACCTATCCAACACCACTAGAATCACCGTGAAACCTTCTGATCGGGGCAACCCATCTATGAAGTCCATGGATATCTCCTCCCATACTCATCCCGGCAGAGCCAATGGCTGTAGTAGTCCTCCTGGTGACATAGCCAAGTATTTGTTCCTCTGACAGATCTCACACCTTGCCACCATCTCCTCTACATCTCTATTCCAGTAAAGCTCAGCAGCTAATCTCCTATAGGTCTTCTGCACCCCTAAATGGCCCCCAACTGCGCTTCCATGAAATTCCTGGAGTAAGTTTGGGATGTGGATCGAGGTACGGGGCATCACAAATCTCCCCTGATACAGCAGTCGGTCTCCCTCCAATGAGTATCCAGGGTGGCTACCCTCTTCTTTCAGTAAATCTGACATGATCCTTCCCAACTCTTCATCTCTAGCACTTTCTTCTCTGATGGCCTCCCAATCAAGCATCAAAGGAACGGATAGTGCCACTGTCTGCAGCTCCCCCATACATCTGGACAAGGCATCTGCCGCCTTGTTCTCCACCCCGGGTCTATACTGAATCTCAAAATCGTACCCCAGTAACTTGGACAGCCACCTTTGATGCTCCTCTGTCACCATTCGCTGTTCCAACAGGTATTTCAAACTCCGCTAATCAGTCCTGACAATAAAATGCCTCCCAAGTAGATAGGGTCGCCACTTCTGAATGGCCAAAATGATGGCCATTAATTCTCTCTCATAAACTAACTTCAACCTGGCTCTTGCAGTCAATACCTGGCTGAAATAGGCAATGGGCCTACGACTCTGCATAAGCACTGCACCCAGCCCGTACCCGAACGCATCTGTCTCCACAATGAAGGTCTGAGTGAAATCTGGCAGAGCTAGGACCGGTATCGTAGTCATTGCCTTCTTCAGGCTCCCAAATGCTGAGGTGGCCGCCTCCCCCCAAAGGAACCCGTCCTTCTTCAACTGCTCAGTAAGTGGCCATGCAATGGTGCTGTACCCCTTTACAAACCTTCTGTAGTAACCTATCAGTCCTAGAAATCCCCTCAGCTCCTTCAGATTTTTTGGCACTGGTCATTTTAGCATTGCCTCAAGTTTGGACTGATCTGCTGCCACCCCTTCATTTGATACAACATGGCCCAAGTACTCTATACTGGCTTGTGCGAAACAACATTTCTTCAAGTTGGCCCTTAGCTGGTGCTCATGTAGTACTTCTAACACCCTTTTCAAATGCTCCCAGTGCTCCTCCTCTGTCCGGGTGTAGACCAGGATGTCGTCAAAGAATACCAATACAAATCGTCTGAGATAAGGTTTGAAAACCTTATTCATAAGGGCCTGGAAAGTAGGGTAGCATTGGTGAGGCCAAAAGGCATCACCAAGAACTCATAATGTCCCTCATGAATTCTAAAGGCCGTCTTGGGTACATCCTCCTTCATCCGGATCTGGTGGTAACCTAATTTCAAGTCTATCTTGCTGAAGATCACTGTTCCGCTCAACTCATCTAGCAGCTCGTCAATGATGGGTATAGGAAACTTGTCAGGTACAGTTTTCTTGTTGAGTGCTCTATAGTCCACACAAAAACGCCAGCTGCCATCCTTTTTCACCAATAGAACCGGACTAGAGAAGGGACTGATCTTGGGCCTGATGATTTCTGTCTCCAGCATTTCTCTAATCAACTTTTCGATTTCATCCTTCTGGAATTGAGGATAGTGATAAGGTCGTACACTGATGGGTGACACTCCATCCCTCAACACGATGGCATGCTCCTACTTCTTCTGTGGTGGCAATCCCTGAGGTGGCTGAAACACCTCTTGGAAATGCTGAATCAACGGTTGAATGGAGAGGGGTATGTCCTTTCCCTCCTCCAATCTCGCTCCCTCCAAACTGTGCAACTCCACCAAATACCCTCCGCCGGCCAACTGAATATCCATCACCATCGTTTTAAGAGAAACAAAGGATTTGGAAAGCCCCGCATCTCCCTTAATCACCACCTTCCTTCCATCTACCATCAACTCCATCGTGAGTGCTCCCCAATTCACTTTGGTGTCTCCCAAAGTCTGCAGCCATTTCATCCCCAGGATGACATCTGTACTCCAAGGTCCAGGGGAAGGAAATCTTCCTTCACCTGAATACCCTGGATAGTCAGTAGCACTCCTCTACAAATCCCCTGGCCCTTTTCCACCTTCCCAGTACCCATCATGACCTCGTAGCAACCCGTATAGATCCACCCATAAGCATCTTCTCCATCGAATATGGGCATCTTCAACCTTCCTCACCTTCTGATCACCATCATTCCCCCTGATCCTTCCATAGTTTCCCCTCTCCCAAGTGCTAGGCCTTCCCCATGTTTCCCCTTCTTCCCTTACACTGTCATAGCCCAAACCCCTTTTGAAATCCCCCCTTCTTTCTTCAAAATCAGCACCTCGACGACCATAGTATCCCTCCTGGCACGCCCCATATCTCCCTCCTCTTTCTTCCCTCTGGACAGGCTCCAGATGGGGTCTTCTTCTTTCTCCATCCATGATTTCCACCTCATCTTCCTCCCTACGAATTTTAGAATTCGTGTTTTTTCCTTCCATCCCTTTTGCCACGGAAGCCGACATTTGGTTTTGAATTTCCAACATTTTCTTCATCATGTCTCGGAGATCGGCGACTTGTCCCTCCATGGAAGAAATACATTCCTCCACCGTTGTTTTGATCTGATTCATCTCCCCCTCGAGCCTTTCCTCCAAGGCATCCACCTTTTTTGGCCGCCATCACAACTCGGAGTTTATAGATTCACAAAATTCTGAATTTTGGAGTAAAAAAATAGCAACTTCTTCCTTTTCCGGGCAAAAAACTGCTGCTGGAATTTGCCGAAAACAACCCTCCACCGGTCCCAAGACTTGCTCTAATACCAATTTGATAGGAAATACTTGAGTTCGCAAGTAACCCTAACGGGAAATACTTGAGTTCGCAAGCAAACCTACAAATTTTGGTAAAACAGCGAGAAAACATAAGTATTTTGGTGGAAAAAACAATCAACGATAGATAATCTTTATAGAAAGCAAAGCAAAACAAGAACGAAACAAAGATACAATTGATCCTCAATTCGAGAGGAGGATCGTTCTCTCCCAATCTCTAGACAAGAATTCTAGAGCCCACGACACCGAAGAGACTCCAAGAGAACATAAATCAAGCTTCCCCCACCTTAACCCCTTCATGCCCTTTAAATAGCCCTCTCCACCTCCTTACATATTTCCTAATATAAGACATTATTTATTTAATTCAAAAGATATCAAATCAAATCTTTTTAATTAAATAAATTCACTTTCCTAATATAATCTACTTTCAAAATCCTTCCTTATGCCTTTGTCGCCCCTCCTCTCTCTCCTGTTGCCGCCTGAAGGGGGGCCCACCTGTTGGGCGGAACTGTTTAAGGAGGCGGCTTAGTCTGCCTCCTGTAGAACTGGACCGGCCCCTCCTGGCCGGTTCGGTTGGTACCGTATCAACTCCACATCTCATGGCTACTAGTAGAAGATCAAGTTTGAAGGCATTCCCCCTTATCATGCTTCTTGCAAAATATTTGATCACAAATAGTCAAGAAACTTCAAGCTCACCCCAAGCTAAAAAAATCCCCTAGCAATAATGACAATGGCAATATTTCATCTAATAAAATCCTATCTTCCAATGAAACGGTGGCAATTCTCTCTACTTTTGATCAGGTTTGAACTCAAGATTTGGAATCAACTTTGAATATTGTCTTGGAATCAGTGTTTTTTAGGGTTGCTAGCCCAATCACCGCACCTACTAACAATATTAGTGATGCAATCCCTTTTGGTGTTTTTACTCCTAACGATTTTCTTGATGCTCAGGATATGGGTGATCTAAACTTTCATTTTAATGCCTCATGTAAGTATATCTAGCATGGAAGAGCTTATGGAAAACCAATTTCAAACCATATATGCTAGGAGGGGTAGAAATATCAAGGAAATATATGAATACTCTCTAAAACATATCAAGTTCACAAGTTAAATGATTTTAATAAGAATCCTGGAGGATTTTCTCTATTAGATGTTGGTTCATTCTCCTCCTGTTGCCCTTGTTGATGTATTTTAGTTTTAGTTCATTTCATCTAGCAATGTTTTGCTATTGCTTTGTGTTGCACTCTATCCATTGAATGATAATAAATCATGATCAATTTTAAAAGAAAATTAATTCTAATGTAAAGGCTATTTGCAATCACCCCCTGTACTTTCTCTACCTCAGCCTCTAATATTATTATTATTATTTTTTTTTCTCAGCCTCTAATATTATCAAATGCCAGACAATAGGATAATAAGTTCCCTCTTGCTAGCACAATACATATTCAACAAGAAGCATCCTATCAAAAGCTGGCCCTCCCACCTTTTTCTTCACTTAGTTATCATATTTCAATACAATACCCAAGTCATTCTCCTCAAACCTATTCACTGCAGAAGCAGCAATGGTCATTAATGATTAATTACACTCAAATTATCTTAAATTTTGGACTCAAATAGCTATCAAATATGCAGTACAAATTTTCTTGATCAACTTAACATGGAGCATCCAAACAACAATGAATTTGATATCAATATATAGTAGCATGCAAAGGGAAAATTGTTAGATAAGAGGAAAACTTGAATAACCGATATGATAGGACACTAGAAAGTAAATGTAAGTGATGTGCTAACAATAGAAAATGTTAAAGGAGAATTGATTAAAAATATAGCAAAGAGTGCAAAAGGAAATCTCAGTAACAACATCACCACCACCACCACCACCATCATCATCATCAGACTTCTCCAAACCATTGGGGCAGGTGTCGAATCATGCAACACAAAACTCAAACCTATCCATCCATCATAATGCCTCAAAATTAACTTTATCTAATCATCTTTTGGGTGTATTTTTCCACTTTTTGTACAATTTCTCAAACCACCAGCTCAAATCACCTAAATATACTTTTTTTTATCTTTAGAACATACTACTCCAAATGTCACTTAAAATATAATCATAGCTTAATCAATCATCTCTAATTTGTTGGTCAAAGCATCGACGAAAAAGGCTGGTGGTTTACATTAGGTAAACAAATTCTACATGTAATAAAAGAATATCAAAAAAAAATTCTTAGTAGGATAAGGTTTAGTAATAATGAATGCCCGGTCTAAGAAAAGAACATCTGCTTCAAAATTACATCAATTATGTGTCAAATAGATTTGATATATAATAAATTGGATGACCAAATGATTTTCAAATGTGACATACTTATAGTCGAATCGAGCGGCTTGACAAGACGAATCCAACAAACCAAAGATCATCGAATTCTGACATCATCAAGGCAGTCAAATGCTCAATAAACAGTATATGATCAAGGGAATCAATATCGGCCATCTATCAAAAACACTTCCAACATACCCGTGATCTTCTCTCTATTTACTAGCCATATCACTCCAAAAAAACTATAAATATGCCCCCATTCTTCACAAAAGAGAAGAGAAAAAAAAGAAGAGAAAGAACGAAGAGAAATCTAAAATCTCTTTTGGCACCAAGCTCCTCCTCGACCACCGCTCGGTCGCCAACCTTCACTGGACTTCTGCCCGGCCGCCGACCTTCGTCGGACTTCCACCCGGCCGCCGACCATTCCAGACTTCTGTCTAGCCGCCGACCGACACAGGACTTCCGCCCGGCCACCAACTGATGCCAAACTTTCGCCCAGCCACCGACCATCGTCGGACCTCTGCCCAGCCACTATTTTTCACTAGTTCTTCACTTGACTCTCAATATTTTTGTAATTCTACTGTCTCCAACTTAAAGGATAGATCAAGCTCTGTAATCTATTCAAATACAATTGAATCATTTCGATTGGGTCAGGCCCCGTGGTTTTTCCCTTTCAAGGATTTTTCACGTAAAAAATTCTGGTATTTTATCTTCTTCGTTTGTGTGCTGAATATTCGTGCAACGCTAAAATGAAAAACTCCCTTACTCTATTGCCGCGTATATTCTAGCCCACAACAGTTTGGTGTTGTCTGTGGGAACATCAATATCACTATCCTAAGCAGTGCTTCAATGGTCAACATTCGTAGCAATCACAACATGGGAGCCTCCCATTCCAACACACATCAATCCAGGAATCAGTCTATGAACCAGGGACGTCAGGCATCTACCTAACTTTGCCCCGATGGGTGAAATCCTGTTGGGGAAGGAACATCAAGACTATCCATGAAAGATCGCATCCAAAAAATGGATGAATCTCAGAATGAGATCCTTCAATTTCTATGAGGGACCCGACAACTAGCACTAACACAGCAAGAGAAGATTCGTCTCCCTCAAGATCCACCGCTAGTTTTCTTCAACCAAATACCCCTCTCCCCCAGTCAAGGGGTCGACCATGTCCCAACAAGACATCAACCTCATTGACACGGCTAGCTCTATTGATCCTTCTCGCACGAGTCGACCAACCTGCATTCCTCCAATTGTTGCCGAGAACTTGGCCAGACCTCACGTTGTTGAACTCTCACGCAATGCCCTACATCATAAACTGTAAAGATTAGTTCGAGAAGAGTTCCCTATGAGAAGTGCAATGCAACCTCTTCATAAGTGGGACTTTCAGGAGTCATCACCCCTATTGAAGCATCCTTCAACACCCCATTCCGGCAAGCTTCAAATTATCGAGCATTGATTATTACGACGGAACATCTGACCCCTACGATCATATCAATCACTATAGAACCATTATGCATATCCAACGAGCATCAGATGCACTCCTCTGCCAAGTTTTTTCTGCAACCCTCAAAGGGTTAGCTCAAAAATGGTTCTAAACATTCATCATGTTGGCCAAAGTATTCGTCAAATAATTTATTATCAATCGAAGAATAGTTAAAAATTCTTTCCACCTATTAGAATTTGCTAGAGTGACACTAAGTCACTCAAAAAATACTTTCAAACATTTTCTACTAAGGCTAGACAAATTCTAGGGGTGGATCTCGAGTTGTTAAGAAGAGTTTTCCTTGGAGAGCTTCGTCCTGGCCCCTTTTATTCAGCGCTCATGCGAGATAAAGTTCATTCATAAGCCGATCTAATTCATCGTGTGGAGGCATAAATCTCTGCTGATGAAGCCATCAATCCTCATAGAAAGCAGTTTGAGCAAACCAATAAAAAACATAAAAGCACACCAGGGACAAATAATTCATTCTCTCAACGAAAGAAACAAGGAAATTATAACTTGCTCCCTCGATCCTCATACCCGACATGAGCTTCGATAGAAAAAGGAATATACACCACTTAATGTATCTCGGAAAAAATGTATTAATAGCCATTCGAGATCAAAAGAATATGAAGTGATCGAATCCTTTAAAGCTAAACACAGAAAATCAGGAGCAATACTACCACTTCCATCATAGTCGTGGACACACTACTAAAGCATGTAGGCAACTCAAGGATAAAATTGAGAGACTGATCCGACAAGGATATCTCCGGCAATTCATTCAAAACTCATCTGCTCGAAATGAGGATGATCTTGTTGGGGGGAGGAATCAACAATAGCAAAGACAACAACAGAATAATCGTCAAACATAATTTCCCTTTTCTAAAATAAGGATTCATAGCTCGTTTACAAGAAATTAATTATCATACATTGACATCAAATGAACGAATCATAAAGCCAATTGAATGCTTTCTCAAGATCTAAGTTGATGTGTAACCAAATTTGCTAGTGATATTACATAAGCTCACAAAGAGAAACTAGAACGGTTAGAAAAGGTTATAGAAATACATTTGAAAGGAACTACAATGACTTATGAATCAAATTAAGGTAACCTCAATTAAGTTTTTTGGCTCTAGATTGTAAGTTTCTTTTTTTAAATGTTCTCTTCCATTGGACAGAGCCAAGTTATTTTTAGGCTCTCTCATAGGATACAAGTTGATCCATAAGCAACCTCCCAACATTATTGTGTTAGCCTACAAAGAGACGTTACATTAATTAGAAAAGCTCATAGGGATTTTTTTCGAAAGGAAACCTAATGGCATATTAATCAAATTCAAATCACCGCAGTTAACTTTCTTGCTCTAGATGAAGTTCTCTTTGTTTTTAGTTTCTTCACTGGACAATTAGCCAAGTTGTGTAATATTCTCTTCCGGGTGGTTGAACAGGCAATCACGTTCATTGTTTCTAGACTAGACATAACACTCGCATGAAGTCATGATTGATTAGGATTAATGGATTGTAAAGGCAATCTTGATAATTTGATCACCTCTCAAATGCAATAAAATTTTCTTAAATGTTTCTCTCTAAAACAAATAGAGGTTATAGTTGAAGGTTGCAGCAAACTAAATGAAATTTTAAGTGCATGCCTAACCATTGAACAAGATTGATTAGGATTATGGATCTGATCTTTGCCAACAGCATCAACAATATCAAGCTTTTATCCCACTACGTAGGGTTGGCTACATGAATCATTTTTCTCTATTGTGTCTGCTTAAGAGTCAAATTCTCATTTAGATCTAATAAAGAAAGATCATTTCTAATATTTTCTAACCAAGTCTTTTTAGGTCTACCTCTATCTTTCTTAACATAGGTTAAATCTAATACATCTACTCTTCTAACCAGGTCATCAGAAGGCCGCCGTTTTATGTGACCAAACCATCTAAGGCGACTCTCTCTAATATTATGTCACTGGAGCTACTCCAACCTTTTCACGTATATGCTCATTTTGTATCATGTCTCTAAGAGTAAAGCCACTCATCCACCTAAGCATCCTCATCTCTGCAACACTTCAACTTAATATTATGCTTCTGGATTTGATCCTTGCCAAATAAAATAATATAAAATAAAATAGTTTGTGTAAAACCCGAAAAATTTCAATCGGACGCGTTGCACGCATTTCAATGCGCTGCAACGAATTTAGACAAAATTTCAAAGTCGTCGGAATTTGACGAAATAAATTTTATTAAATTCTAAGCGAAATTTTGATCGAAACGGTATAAAGAACCTATGTTTAATTCCGCATGGTTTGCGAGTTAAAAATTTTTGAAAGTCGTTTAAGTAGATTTTAACCTTTATACCCATTTTGCCCTTATGATTCTTAAGGAAAGTTTTATGAGCAAGGGGCACATGCGTAAATTGTACCTAAACTTCTCCCTTAACTCCTCATTTCACTAAGGGACCGATTCATTCGGTCCCTTTTGTTTTTCGTTCGGCCGAGTACGAGAGGGCGCGAGAGAGAGAGCAGAAGAGGGGCGGCGGAAGCTCCACGAGCGGCGGCCGGCGGGTTTCCGGTGGCAATTTAGAAGGGAAATCGTAGGGAACACTCAAGAAGATAAAAGGTAAGCTTTAAACCCTAGAAATCTTATCTCTTCTCCAAGATTTGTCATGAATAAACATTTAGGGCTTTTGTAAAACATGAATTTTATTAAAAGGAAAAGTGTACGAAGACTTATTACTAATTTTAACACACATATTTTAAGTTTTCTAAAGAAATTGGAGGTGTCAAAAAAAAAAAACTAGGGTTTACTCAAATGATGGGGTTTTCATAGGAGATTGTTAGGGAATGCATGTGAGCATGATTCTAACCCTTAAGCATGACTTTTTAGTAAGAAAAACTTAGGTTCCAAAATTAGGGTTTTTGTTTTAAATAAGATTTGATTTAAGAATGATGATAGGGTGATTGTAGAAATAAAATTTCCTTGAAATTTAAAGTTTTTCTTAAGAACTTTTGGAGTTGTAAATTAGGGCTTTTCCTAATTTTTCATTTCTAAGCTTGCATGTTCATTAAACTTCTTCCTAGGAGGCTTGGGAAGTCTCTAATGATGAGAAAATGAGAATGGGGAAAAGAAAATAATTTTTCTACTTTTTACATTATTTTAATCCGAAAAAAAAATATTTAGGGTTAGTATGATAGATGTTAGGGGAAGTGATTCCAATTGTAAGATAAGCACATATGAATATTTTGGATTCCAAAATTTTGGATTTTTATATTAATCCGAAAATTTAAATACTAATTAAAGGAAAAATGCTATAATTAGGTTATGTTATGTATTAGGTTATAAGTTAGATTCCTTTAGAAGTAAGAGTGAGATATTAGGGTAGGGAATTTGAAATTTGACATAAAGGGCTTATGTTGTAAATGTTTTTTTTTAGGATTTGAAAGGAGGGATTAAGGAAAAGGTGGTGAAGATAAGACACTTGCAAAGGCACTAATTGAGGTAGGAATCTCTTTTCCTACATATTCATATTTCCTTATGTACTTAATTGGTTCCATGTCTCTTACTTGTTTCTTGAATAGGAAATGTCATATTGTTACAAAAAGGGATATGTTGTTAATTTAAAGTGAGATGGCAAGTAAACTCTTTTGATACATATTTTATTTCATACATAAAATAATGTGGCAAGTAAAAACTTTCGATATGACAATTGATCAAATGTATTGTTTATTTTGTGTTAGTTATGTTTAACATCCTAAGCATCTTTTTTTATTTCATATTCATGATAACTAGTTGTTGGGGCTACACATTTCATAGATACCCCTATATGGAAAGAGTTGTAAACATATTATGCAATTGCTTGTGTATGTTGAATATACCAAAATATGATGCGAAAGCACAAACTTATGAAAGATACGGGAACAATATGGCCCTTTTGGGGCAAAAGAGAAAAAGAAATAATTGGCCAAAAGATGTTGTGTACCTGATCAGTACACCCCTGGTACTCCGGTACGGTTGTATAGATTATACTTATGGCATTGAGACATTTACATTGAAACCTCTACATTGAAACACTTATGTGATATTGTGGCATTTAAACACTTATGTGACATTTAGATAATTATGGCATTGAGACACTTAGGTAACAGTGAGACATTTTATGTGGCATTGAAAAACTAATGGCATTGAGATATTTATGTAATATTGAGAAACTTATGTGGCATTGAAACACCTAAGTGGCATTGAGAAACTTATGTGACATTGAGAAAATTGTGGCATTAAGAAATCTATGTGGCATTGAGAAACCTATGTGGCATTGAGAAAATTATGTGGCATTAAGAAACCAATGTGACATTGAGAAACTTATGTGGCATTGAAACACCTACGTGGAATTGAGAAACTTATGTGGCATTGAGAAAATTTTGTGGCATTGAAAAACATATATGGCATTAAGACACTTATATGGTTTGAGGCATTGATGTAACATTGGCAATGAGAAATATATGTGGCATATGAAGCAAAAAATATGTAAGGCATTTCTCTTTTAGTTTCTAATGTAAAAATTTTTTTAAAGGCATATGAAAATGTTAGGATTAGAGTTTTTCTATTGAGCTCTAGCTCACTCCCTTGTGTTGAAAAATTTTAGGAGAACCTGCTGCAAAAAATGGCTGCCAACCCAAGGTTCACCTACAGTCGTACACCGGTTGACAGGTTCTTTTGTTGTTTTTTTAGTAGTAGTTTATTATTTTGGGGTGGTTTAACATGTGTTAGAGTTTGAAAGCCACCTTTGTACATATGAATCCTCTCTTGATGATATGACATGATGTGATGAAAGCTATTGTGTATGTTTGGAAAAAAAATTTAGAGGCGCTTCTAGTGTATTGTGAAGTCTTTTAGATTTATTAAATGCTTGTTTTAAGACTATTGAAATATTTTAAATGTCCGATTCCGTTCCCGCCTCGTATACATGAGCTAACCGGGCCGGGTCGTGACAGTTTGATTCATAAGATTTTTAAGCAATACTTTTTCTAAATCGTTTCACTTTTATTTCATGTTTTATGGCCAACAATGCATAAGAGCAATTGCAAGAATCTGAATATTACCCCACAGATGTTCAAACCAAGAAAAGCAGCTTGAAATTTTTTGGAAGGTTAAGGAAGATATCAAATTGGAAGAAAAAAATAAAATCACCATCAAATGGATCATGGCTTTCTACAATATGCATATTCAAGATGACTAGTTTTCATGAAAATGATGAGAAGCTAAAAATATCAAGTTTTTACATCAATATCAAGAAAGATCAGCAGAATACAACTTATTTACGAATAGGTACAAATATTCTTTTGTGGGAGGAAGTCATATTCAAACTTTATGGTAATTATACACCCATAAAGTTATCATCAAATCCACAACTTCTTTGCATATAAGAAAGTACAACAAACAAGTAATCAGCAAAGCCATTACGCCTGTAGTGACATAAAATCAAAAGGTTTTATAACAAATGCTGATGTGCACCTGGATGCTGGGTATCAAAGCTTGGTCAACAACCATTTTATCGGTCTCAATGCTTGCTAATGTATCACCAGAAACATGCCAAGGATCTGGTAACAATGTTGCAGGGTTAATAACAGCAGACTCGATTCCTTTACCCAACATATCTAGCAACAATCTTGCTTGCATATCTAGAACAAGAGCCCTAACATCTTGAGCATTTGTACCCTCCAAAAGTCTGCATTTTATCCTGTCAAGGCTCTACAATAATAAAAGGACAGATTAATCAGCTTTAAATTAGATAGTTTCAAACAAGACATTAAACTTTTAAACTTCATTACTGAATCATATAGATTAAGAAAATTTCTATGATGGGATACTACATACTTCAAGTTTAAAGACAGGAGTCACAGGATGAACATCATATTCCTAGACGAACATCAGCAATAGTGTAAAGAAAAATATCTTTACGATAAGAATTGCACAACTATTGCTAGAAATGCTTATTTGTTCAAATAGGACAAATTGAAAAACCATCAACCCAACACAAAATTTTTTTTACAGGATAATGATGATAATTATGATGCTAATATCGAATGCATTCTTCCTTATTTCACACAATTATGATTTCCAAACAGGCACTTGTTCCATGATACAGTATTGCTAAAATTTCAACTTTTTTGTTGCATTAACATTGCTAGCATCTCATTTCAACCAGTTTCCCTTCCACAATCTATACTAAAATTCCTCACATGTACAGAATACTTGAGATGATTAGGAGCAACAGAAATGCAAAAAATTAGGAAGAAGTTCATTGACTGACCACTTGACGGATGTAAAAGCCATCATCTTAATCAACATCTTTTTTTAAGTTAAATGATATTTAACCACATTTAAAATCTTGAATTAGTTGTGGTATGACATACCATGTAAATCAGTGACATTAGAATGCCTGCTGTGTTTCCTTGTACCCTGCAACCACCATTGGTTTGAAAAGATTGGAGGAAATGCAAATGTAGCTTACTTCATAATTTCAAACTGGATGTTTGATTCCAATTTAATTATTAGAAAATTAGATTTATCCAACAAATGCAAACAACTACATTTTTTTTATTATAATTCTTTACAAATCCAGTGAAAAACAGTAAGAAATTGTATTATGTCATTATTATGACTCAAGTTCTCTCCTCACAAAAAAATAAAAACTCAACTATTCATCTACCGAAAAAGAAAATAGATATCTTTTCTCCCTCAATTTTTTTTCTCAACCAAATGGATTTAAACTAATTTCAATTGAATTCCTTTTACATTTCAATTTGCATTTTCATTTCATTTTATTTCAACAATTGCAACTCCTTCAACCCAAACAGAGCCTTGAGTACAAGCAAAATAGTCAAATCAGTACCTAAAACTGCTAAAAAAAAATTAAAAGGAAATAGAACACCATGTGAAGGTATAGGAAAAAGTGTTGTCCAATGCAAACTAGTAAACTCATTTTAACTTAAATGAGGCTTCAATCCCTCGGTAGGATGAGATTTTGATTTAATGGATTTGTTTGCTACCTACTAAACGTAGTTAATCAAGATGGGGCTTAAATCTGTCAGAAGGCCAACCAGCGAGACTTACAACCTCGAAGATGAAGAAAGCCTAATAACGAGTCTTACATTCTTGCCTTATACATAAGGCAGCCTGATTAGATAAGTTGATTTGAGGGGCTTCAGTGATTTTATATCAGCCTATTAATCAGCACAGGGGTAGAGCTTATATTCATTTGAATGCCCAAATCAACTTTCTTTGAATAGTTATTCTAAACATTAATATGAGTATTAAGGTCGATAACTCTATTTATTAGACAGGCCTAATAGGTCCAGCCTTACGATCATGGCTTTAAGGTAAGATAATATTTGTTGTTGCTCTGAATTTAGAATGACTTGTAAGGAGGATCTTCCATGACTGTCCTACAGATAAGATGGACTGCATGGTGGATCTTACAACCTCATCTTACAGGCAAACTGGCCCCAACGATATTGCCCTATGGGCAAGACAACCCAATTGGTGAATTTTACAACCTCACCCTATGAGAAAGCAACTTAATGGTGTTGGCTCAAGAAAAATAACACGAATGCATGAATCCCGCTTTGCAGCCGTAGGATTCCATTTCCCTTATGTCAGATTGTAGTTAATCAGATTTTCCCTCAGAGAAGTATCAGGGTTTAATTAGATCTAGGGTTCTTACTTCTCATGAGCACAAGCACTCATAGTTAATTACCACTCTTAACACGTAAGAGAGAACACTCGATTAAGGATGAATAATTTTTGGGTGTTTTAGTCTCAATTGTAGGAAAAATGAAGGTAAATCCGATCAAGATCTCATTATTCCGTCGTCCCGGGTATTCCAAATGTTTCAATCTATCAACACTAACAATCATTGACCGTTGTGTCTAGGGACATGAGTTGCCTCCTCTCAGGAATACCGAGTAGACTAAGGTGGTTAGATTTGATTTTTAATTTTATTTGAGTTTTAGGGTTTACATCTATTAAAATACATAGTAGTTAGTTTGATTTGGGGTTCATTACTTCATTTAAAAGTTACCTAGAAGTTTGGATTGAAGCGGATCTTACGGCTTCTCTTAGAAGTAGCCTGAGTGTTTAAATTTGGGTCGGGACTTATGGCTTTCATTAAAAATAGCCCATAAATCGGGTCTTACAACCAAGCTCTACAACAAGGCTGCCCATTAGTTTTGAATTTGGTTGACAAGTTATACGACTTTCTTAGAAATTGCCTGTAGGTTTAATTTGGAGTAAAACTTACGACTCTACTTAGGAGTTGCCAGTTGGCAGGTCTTACAACCTAGCTCTATAGCAAGGCTGCCAAGATATTTAATTGTTTGAGTAGGTCTTACAGCTTCTTTTTAGAAGGTGCCTAAAAGTTTGGATTTGACAGGTCTTATTGCTTCTTTATAGAAGTAGCCCATTGGTGGATCTTACAATTTAACTCTATAGGCTAAATTGCCTGATAACTTTTTTGGCTTTAGGATAGGTCTTATGACTTCCCTTAGGAAGTTACCTAAAAGTGAGGCTTACAACTTAATCCTTTAGAATAAGATACCCAGTAATTTGAATTTGATTGTTTGTTTGTTTGAGTGGACACCAGTTGTATGTTAGCTTGACACCAGACTGTGATTTTCAGTTGTTCACTAGCGGTTTATTTAATAGTTTGACACTTACTAGCCAGCAGTTGTTGTGTGAAACCAGTGTTTTTGCTACAGTAGTTTCTTTTTCTTTCCAGTGCTGTAGATTGTACTAGTAATTACTTAGCAGTAATCTGTTCTACTTTTAGCAGCCTGCTTTTTTGCCTGCTTTAGCATTTTGATTTCAATGCTAATAAAATTTATTTGCTTATTTGCAGGAAGTCGTGCTACTTTGGAGCTTTGTCTAGGAGCATTGTAGAGTTATACAGGGGTTGGGTTTGAGTGTGTTGAGAGTGTTGTGTTGTTTGTTGGAGAGTTGAGTTTCTGTTCAAAGTTTGGAGAGCAGTATTTGTTGAGTTTGTTTATACATGGTTTGGATAGTTTGAGAGCTATATTGAGAATTGTCTGTACAAGAGTTTGGAGAATTTCAGAGCTGTGTTGTGTTGAGTTAGAGTTGAGTTGATTTCAGTGTAGCTTGTACCTATGGCTGGTTAGTGGAAAACTGTGATTTCCTTTCTTGCTTTTCAAAAGAAAATTCACCAGAGTGGTTCTCTCCACATTAATTGATTAAATAATCAATTAAATTAATTAAAATTTTTTATTTTAATCAAACAATTAAACTTAAATTTCGTTGCTCTCAAATTTTTTAAATTACTCTTGTATTTTACATTTTCTCTTGGATTTTAATTAATCAATTTTAATTAATTAATTTTGACTAATTGATTTTGATCAATCAAATAATTTTTTAATTAATCAATTTTAATTTTGATTAACTAATTTCAATTAACTAATTAGTTTTGATTAATTAATTTCAACTAATGAATTATTTGAAATTAATTAATTTCAACTAACCACGTAGTTTCAATTAATTAACTTCAATTTTTAATAATTAATTTCAATTAATTAGTTAATTTTAATTCATTTCAATTAATTAGTTATTTTAAATAATTAATTTCAAACTTTAATTAATTAATTTCAATTAATTAGTTACAATTAATCAATTAACTTAATCAATTAAATTTGATTAATTCCAATTAACTAATTTCATTTTAATCAATTAACTTTAGTTGAAATTAATAAATTGATCGATTAAAAATTGATTTGCTCTTCAATTGCTCCAACAAGGGGATTTCAACAATTTTTAGGAAATTTCGGCAACCTCCAGGCATCCCTTCCCCATACGGGGAGGTCGGGACGGCACTTACCGGTAATTTCTTGATTTTAATGTTTATTTGCTATTTATTGCCATAACTCTTTTTTTTTATAAAGCTCTCTGATACTTTTTTTAAATGGCCAAATAAAGAGTGTAATTATTAATTACACTTAGTGTACAGAGTAAGCAAACATAAGCATTTGGAAGTAGTCAATTACTCACGGATTGAAAGTAATCAATTACATGAATTAATTCCAAGTACAAAATTAATTAGTAGACATAAGCATGATATTGTAAGAAGTCAATTACACTTGGAATTAATTCTACGGACTTTAAAACAAATTGTTAGAATAACAAAATGAGAATGGGATTAATTCCAAGTATAGGAATTCTAATTCCAAGTACAGGAATTCACGTAGGAGCAACAGTAATTTTGTAACTTTGCAATATTTTGCAATGAGATGATTACGTTATTTGCAATCAAATAACTTTGCCACTGACGAAATCTTTATAAATCAATATTATTAATGCAAAGTTACCGAAGTAACTTAGCAAAGTTACTGAAGTAACTTTGCAGGATTTAAATAGTAACTTCGTAACCAGATTTAGTGCATCTGAAGTAAGGACGTCAGTTGCAAGATGCTATTTTAGGCTTAAATCAGAAGCAGAATTTTGGATTAAGAGAGAAATCACACAAGGAACAGGCAAGGGGCGGCCTTGACGAACTGTAGCAAAAAATCCACACAAGAACGAGAGATTAATTTCGTGATTGGAGGTGGGTTTGTGATCGATGTCAGGCTCATGGAAAATGACGGACACTGGTGTGGTGTTCAAAGCGGGCGGACTAGGCCTATTGGATGCAGACAGAAGCACGACACATGTCCAATTTATGTGGGACATTCGCATGTAGGAAGAGGCGAAGGGCTTGCGTTCGGTTTCGTGCATGAACGGGATTGTGAGGAAGAACGAAGGTCAGTTGCGTGGGAAGGTCGGGCAAACGAGAGGCGAAGAGCAGGATTCAAAGAAACTACAATTGTGAGTCCCTTTCTCTCTATTTCTTGCCCTTTTATTGAGTAAATCGTTGAATGACGGTTATTGAAATGAAGAGCGACGTCGTTTGGCGAGGTAGGGTCGGCCAAGAATCGCGAAGAGAAGCATCTCTTAGATTTTTCCTTTCACTCATTTTCTTTCATATTTTTTAATCAACAAATGGATTGAGTTGACTTGATGGACTTGTCAGCCTTATGTAAGTCAAATTAATTGTATTGGGGCTTACACTAAAAAAACAGATCAGAGATTAAAATTACATTTTTGAGCGCAAAGTAATCCACAAGTCCTTTAGGATCTTAACTTATGATTGATGCTTGGAAGTAACTTGTTTTGAAGTTTGTGGGTTACCGATCTACTCATCCGTAATCCAAAAGTTAAGGACATATATTCCTACCCTCTGACAAACCGACATGTAGGGCTTATAACTCAAATATTAGAATCGGCTCAATTGTGGATATTACAACCTCGCCTAGTGGGCATGTTATCTTGATGGGTTAAGTTGGTTTAACAAACTTGCCAACCATATGTTGACCAAATCAAGTGAATTGGGGCTTACATCAATAGGGAAGCACAAAGATGAGTCTTATAACCTTGAGGGCGAGTAAGGCCCACTATACATCATTTATTTCTTGCCTTGTGTTTGAAGATTATAATTAACTTGATTAAAATTTTAACATTTACAACTCTATTTGTAAGTTGACAAGAGGGTTGGGCACAACCTTATAGCTTTAGGCATGCCTACGTGTAGAACTTATGAATTCAATATTAACATTAGCTCAATAGTGTTGCCACGAGGGTTGAGATTACAATTCGACATGCATGTGTGTAGGACTTATGACTCAAATATTAAAGTCGACTCTATGTTGGGTCAAATGACCTTGCCTTATAGGTTGGTTTTACAATTAATATTATACTAATTTTTTTTATTTTGTTTACTTTTTACATGGGCAAAAGCAGGAGGCCGACTATTGTTTTGGGCAACCAATCACTTCATACACACATAGGGCTGCCTTTTTTTCTCTACTCATTCATTGGTTAAAAATAGTATCATAAAGCTCAAAATTTTAGGCGAGAAAATATTAAACAATGCCTCATTCATTCAAACCACTCTTTTGTGCAACAATAGCCATAAATAAAAAAAACATATTTAGTGCAAAACTATTAAATCCCAGTCATCCATTGACATTTTGATCCCACGACTAGAATGGGGATCTGTGGGAGGCTCACTTGGATTGCGCCAATCTCCTTCCATATTTAGGTGGCTAATTTAGAAAGGATTATATTAGAGAAATTATGTATGATTATGTAATTATTTGTTTCTTTATTAAGATATCTTCCATAGATCTATAAATAGGAACAACTTTGAGCAATAAAATTAAACTTTTTCCCTCTCCAAATCTCTAAATTTAACATGGTATCAGAGCCTTAAATCGAAGGAAGCAAGCGGTCTTCATTGCCGTTGGAAATCGAAGGAGTCGAGCTTGTCCAAATCCATTATTTCATGCCTGCTGGCAGAAGAAGCAGAGATCGAGCAAGAACTTCCTGTGTGTGTGCCTCCAGCCAAGCAGACGAGAGCAGGTCGAGAGCAAGAGGAGAGGCTCCTCGCATGCAGCTCGCACGTACAACCAGTTCAGGAAGGATCGGGCGAGAGGTGAGAGGCCAAGGGCTCCCGCGCGAACATTGGGGCAGGCGGTTCGTGCGTATGACCAGTTCAGAGGAGTCGAGAGGGGCCTAGAATCGAGCAGGTGACCTGTTCGTGAAGCCTTGAATCGAGCCGAACAAACAAGAGCGTCGATCCACTTGTGAGTGTAACTAGGAGTGGGCCAGATCAGGCCTGCTTTGGCAAAACTGCTCGTACGAACCAAACAGGAGCTATAGTTCCCTATTTACTCAACAGACATTGGCCTTCATTATCGTTGCCAGAATTTGGAGAGTATAGTTCTGGCGACCTTCATTGTTATCAGGATCTTGCAGATAGCCTTCATTGTTATCCTTTGACACCGCAATGTCTGAAGTTAATTCTTCCCAAAGTTTTGACCAAATTGAGCATTCTATGGTGCACCAAGGAAGGGGAGATCTCCAAAATATGCAACCTTCCTATCGCTTAAATGAGAAGAACTACCTGAAGTGGTCCCAATTTGTGAAGGCTTATTTAAAAGGAAAATGAAAGATAAATCACCTCCTTGGAGTAGGACCAAAATAAAGAGATCCTAATTTTTTGTCATGGGATGAAGCGGACTCCATGATTATGTAATGGTTGTGGAATTCCATAACTCCAAATATTAGTGATACATTTATGTTCCTATCTACTGCAAAGGACATATGATGCATGCAAAGGGGGGGTCAAAACATTTTGAGTTTTTATTTTGGTAAGTTCTACTTGAGTCAGCTCATTAATGAGCCTCTTCTTATTATTCAGCTCATAAATTGTGTATTTATTGCCAAAATTAGATTCATTCCCCCTCCTTTTCCCACCTCTCTAAAGGCTCTTTGGTTTCCCCACTTGTGTCTCTTCCCTTTCCTTTGTGTCTATTCGGTTTTCTTGGTCTGTGGGTGTTCCCTGGAAGGATTTTTGGGGATCTGATGCAAGCTTTACTTTTCCCCTTATGGTATGGCTTTTCGGTTTGCTCCCTGGAGGCTTTTCCCGTGGTCCTTTTTCCCATTTTCTGTGTGGCTCTTCGGGTCCTGGCCTGGTTGCTTTACCAGGGGGGGTTCTCGTGGCTTGTGGCTAGTTTCCTGTGGTGTTGCCTCCTTGTTTCCTGTACCAAATTATGGGCTGTTGTTTGGTGACTGTTGGCCTTTCATTTCCTGCATTTATTGAGGAATTTGAAAAGTTTTGGGGCTGTTTAGTTTCCTTCTTTTTACCTATAAATATAAGATGTTTTGTATTAGAAAAAGAGAGATTATGATGATATTTTTGGAGCCAAAAACCTGAGGGTTTGTTCTTCTTTGGAAAAGCTTGCGAGCTTGTTCCATTCCTCCTCTCTTCTAGGAAAGCTTGCGAGCTTGTCCTCTTCTAATTCGTCTTGGCTTCTTACGTCCTTCTTCTCTCCACAAGTTTACACCCCACCTGTATCTTTCTTCTAAAAGATTGTAAGCTTCTTTAGGGTGTCATGAAGTCCTAATTGTTTTATGTTTTTGTTATAAAAGTTTGTAAGTGTCCTTTTTAAATGTTATGGAAAGTTTATTTCTTTTTTTAGGTCTCCAATGGATTGTAGAGACCTAAATTTTTTTTATTTTGTTTTCTTTTTGTAGCCAAGGGTTCTCTTGAATCCTTGCCTACATCAAAACTTTGATGCAAGCAAAAATTTGGAGAAGAGCCCAAATTATTGCTTACAAATAAAAAAGACTCTTACATATACCTTTGACCACATACAACGATAAGAAACTACTAAAAATTAAACCAAATACAACATTTTATAAAATAACACTTACAACTCGTTGACATCAAACACAAACATTTCCTAAAGTTGCATTTGCTTATAGAAGAAAGATACATATGGAGTGGTACTTGTGGAGAGAAGAAGGAGATAAGAAGCACGAGACGAAAGAGGAGAAGCTCGCAAGCTTTCCTAGAGGGGAAGGAGAAGAGTTGGACAAAGCTCACAAGCTTTTCCAAGACAAGAAACCCGCAGGTTTTGGCTTCCAAAAATTATCACATATCTCTCTCTTTTAAAACAGCCACAATCACCTATTTATAAATAAAAGAAAGAAGCCGATCAGCCCTCAAAATAGCACCTAAACAGCCATCTAAAGAAAGCCAAAAGACACAATAAATTCACTCAAAAACTGCACCAATCATCCTTGGGAATGCCAATAGTCACCAAACAGCAGCCCAAAAGTCTTCCAAACAGCAGCCCAAAAGACATACAAATTTCTGGATACAGCAGCTCCCTAATCGGCAAAGGAAACCAGGGAAAAAGCCACGGGAAAACAGCCTGCAAAGGACCCAAAGAGGCAGCCCAGAGAACGAAACAGCAGGCACGAGAAAACAGCCAGAAAAGCCACGGAAGCCAGCTAGCAAAGCCACGGGAAAACCACCCAGGTGAGGGACCCGAAGAGGCAACAAGGGGAAGCCAGCCAGGGAATCGCGGGAAGAGCAAAAACCACCAAAAACCGAGTGGGCAAGAGGGGAAACCGAGGGGGCAAGAGGGAAAACCGAGGGGGCACAAAGGGAAAGGAAGAGACATTTTTTTAATTTTGATTTGACCCCCCCCCCCCCTTTGCATGCATCAACATATGGGATGCCACCAGGCAAACCTTCTTAAACATTCGGATTGCTGCCGAATCTTTGAAATTCAAGTCAAGATGAAAAACACAAAACAATGAAACAAAATTGTAATAGAATATGCCACTCTCCTTCAAAGCTTGTGGTAAGAACTTGATCACTACATATGCATAGAGACCATGTGTTCAAAAGATGCTACTATCCTAAAAAATTTTATTGAGAAAGATAGTGTATAACTTTCTTGCAGGACTAAATGAGGAGTTTGATCAGGTTAAACTTTAAATCCTTGGCAAAGAGAAAGCACCTTTATTAAATAAGATCATTTCTCTCATTCGTGCTGAAGAAAGCCGATGAAGGATAATGTAGGAGCCAAATGTTATTAAATGTTCAGCAAGGGTGACAACCAAAGAGGCATCATGAAAGAAAAAAGATAATGATTCCTCAAAATCTAAAGAAAATGACTCTCTTTGGTGCAGTTATTGCAAAAAATCAATATGTGTGTCAAAACGGGTAGACAGGTCAGGTTCGGGTCAAACCCGGATTGACCCAGGTTTAAACAGGTTGACCCTAACCCGACCCATTTTTGCAAACAGGTCAGGAAATCCAACCCGTACCCGACCTATGCGGGTTATCGGGTTGAGCCAACCCAACCCGTGAACCCAAGTATGCTAGGGCACGAGCAGACGAGCCGCACGTGGTGACGACGCGATGTACCTCTGAATCTTCTTCGCCAATCTGCCACTTCAATGAAGCTGAGAATCACCCGACGACGATGTGACGTCCCTTTGAATCCCCTTCGAAAATTGAAATCCGTCGAAGTTCGGAATCACGATGGCGATAATACGACCCAGCCGTCCAGCGACGTCCTACTATTCGACGACGAACACGAACCCTGCGGTTGCGGAATCATCCGGCGACGTCCACCGCTGCGATGCGAACGAATCACCGCGGCACCGCCTCCCAGTCAAGAGTCGAAACTCGAACGGCTTGAAAACTGGAGTTACCAGGTCAATCTCGGGTCAATTTCGGGTTACCAGGTTGACCCGAGCCCGACCCATTTTTTAAATGGGTCGAAAATTGAAGCCCAAACCCATCTCGTTTGTTAAATGCGTCGACCCTAACCCGGACTTTCCGAGTCGGGTTGTCGGGTCGTGTCAATAATTGACACCCCTAGAAATCAAGACACATAAAGGAGACATACTGGAAGATGCATGGAAAGCCCCCGTAAGGAGTGGAATAAAAAAAAGTGGACAAAAAGACACTTCACAAACTAACACTGCAATAAGTCAGCCTACCCCAAAAATGCAATCCAGTCTTAGAGAGATCAATAAAGAAGACATCGATAAGCTAAAACAACTCCTAGTATCCCTTGAAAAACTATATGCATCTTCTTCTCTTGCACTTTCAGGTAAGTTTCCTAAATCCATTGGATTAAGCGCCTTTCGAAATCATTTGAAAAGTTTATAGAACATTCACTAAGAAGCCACAGATCAAATGAAACACTCCACTACCCCTTCATCAACTATACTCATTCCCCAAGTGATAAGAAAATTATCACTACTAATGGTTCTCTTACCATAGTAGCAGGCCAAGGTGACATAACCTTATTTCCCTCCCTCTCAAAAATGTGCTCCACGTACCTCAATTATCCACAAATCTAATTTCATACAAAAATTTAACAGTGACCATAATTGTCAAGTCTTATTTAACCCCACTTATTACTTATTTTAGGACCACGGATCGGGGAAGAATGTTGGACTTACTAAGAAGAGAGATGGACTGCAACTAGCTGGAAGAGCTAAACAAATCTAATAATGGTTATTCTATATTATCCCTATTTGATAAAAATCTACTATTTAGCTTAGGGCATCCATCTTTTGATGTCTTAAGAAATATGTACCCAAAACTTGTTTATAAGTTGGAAAATGAATCTTTTTATTATGAAACATGTGAGTTGGTAAAGCATGAACGAGTTTCCAAACAAACATGAGAGATGTAATACTCCATTTTACCTTATTCATAGTGATGTCTGGGGACCCAAAAAAATCACTAACATCTCAAGGGCCCGATGGTTTGTATCCTTCCTTGATGACTACACTCGAGTCTCTTGGATCATTCTCCTCAAAAACAAATCTGATGTTAGCATTATCCCCCCGTTTTTCATACCATGATCTAGAACTAATTCGAGATAAAAATAAGAAAATTTCGTTCCGATAATGCTAAAGATTAATTTAACCAAACTCTATCCTCCTGCTTTCAAAAAAAATGTATCATTCATGAATTTTCATGCATTCACACCCCACAACAAAACAGGGTTGCAGAAATGAAAAAGGTCACCTTCTAGCCTCCACCCGTGCACTTCTATTCCACCACAATGGTCATTCATGAATTTTCATGCATTCACACCCCACAACATGCATAAAGAGAAGGGGGGTGGGGGAGAGAGAGAGAGAGAGAGAGAAAGAGAGAGAGAGAGGGAGAGAGGAGGACTCAAAGGTGCCCTATTTTTTAAACGCTTTTTAAAAATATATATATTTTTTAAAAGAATACTTTTTAATTATTGTGGTAATAACAATATATATGTAGAATATTATTATTAAAAAGCACATATATATACATGTATATTATTTTTTATTTTATAAACATATATATATGTACCTTTTAATTCCTCTTTTTTACTTTTTCATAACTTATTTTATATTAATTATTATTATTATGTTTTTTTAAATGTGATTCATGTATGGACTCCACAAATTTCCTTCCCCTGCCCATACATTTTGCTTCGATGTGTTGCAATTTGAGCAGTACATAACCTATGATGCATCGACACACCTCTTGAAGAGAGAATGCAGTGTCGAACATGTGTCGGACCCGAACACGTGCCCAACAAGGCTGGGACACGTGTCAGACACGGCAGACACATGTCCAATTAAAATAATGTTTAAATTTAAGTGGACACGTGTGTCTGCGTCCTAATTTTTTATGATAAAATTATTTTAAATTACAAAATCTTTATATTTTTATATTTAATAAATCAAATAAAATATCAAATTCGCTCGTATATGCATCAATACGAGCCCACTGCATGCCTTATGCCTTAGGGTTTCTGCCCCTTGCTCTGCCTCCCGCAACACCGCCTAGTGCTGAACTTCCCTCCTCCCGTCGCCTGTAGTGCTTACCGACCGTAGGCTCTGCTCAAGTCTACACCAACCTTCTCATTCCAGGCTGAAGTCCCTGCATTCTTCGCCTTTCTCGCATGAGCAGGACCCGGTCGATCTCCCCACCTCTTCTCTCCCTCGATCTCACGCAGGAAGACCCGCTGAATCCCTATCCTCTGTCATCTCTTTGGCACGCATAGCAAATCGAAGCCTATACCTGACCTTTGACCCCGGGCCCGAACCCTAGTTCTGCTCTAGCTGTCAAACTCGACCGCCTCCGAGCCTTCTGTAAGGCCGACCATCCCTCTCTCCCGCAGGTATATTCCCTTCCCGTTCTTCCTTCTTCCTTCTACTCTTCCTCTTCTCCATTCCCTTCTTCTTCTTAGCCCTTCATTCCTTGTGATTGCTCATTACTCTTGAAGCTATGTTGTTGCACTTAATTCCTAGTCATCAATGCAACAATAGCAGGATTTTCAGTCTCTATTGCTAAAAGTTTGATGGTAGATCCGACAATGTTTCTGGGTTGCTTAGCTTTGTTATATTTTGCATGATTCTTAGAGAATGAATCTTTTTTTTTTTTTGAGAGGCACTAATGATTATTGAAAACCTTTATGCCAACTTGTGTTTGCAATTTTTAGTGACATGCAATAAGAAGAATTTTGATTATGTCTGGAAGATCTTTATGTGCATGTCTTATTGGTGCATCTTGTAATCTTTATTGCGCATACCTAAAGAACCTAATTTTTTTTTCACTATTTATATTTAACATGTAATACTCTCACAATTCATCCTAAATAATTATTTTCCAACTATAATTTGTAGTCTTTTCACACATATGTCATAGCATTCCTCTCTTTGCCACACTCAAATAGGTTATCATTGATATCTTTATCACATGCTCATCCCCATAAAACATAGTCATCTAAATTATTGTTTGAGAGAATCAATTTGATTTTGATGTCTGCAAGATCTATTAAGAATTTAGTTTTTTTTAATAGAATTAATAGAAAAGTATAGAGAGCAAAGCATGATATTCCTATGGTTTTAATAGATCTAAGCAAAAGTGTGTATGATTGCCTAATGCTAAGACTTTCTATATTCCATTCGATCAGTTCTTTTAAAAGTAGAATGAGCTCTATTGGTGGTGGGACTTGAACTGGCGAAGGTTCAACAAAGTCTTATGTAGAAGCCAATAAGCTCTTCAAATGCAATTACAGTAGTGTCATCTACAAAAGATCATATTCTTAAGATTGGTCACAGAATTAAAATGTTTCCTAAGATTACTACTTCGCAATTGGTAGAATTGAACAGACAGGTTAATAAAGCTGAATTAAGGATCAAAAGAGCACTTCCTAAAGAGATACATTTGCACTCTACTCATGGTTCATCCCACATAGCTTCCTCATCCATTAGAGTTGATCATGTTGGTTCATTTAGGAGTGAGGGATATGAATCTAAGAAAAGAAAAGGAGTTGCTAGTAATTCTTTAGAAAAGCTTTTAATATACAGATGCCAGAGCAACTTGATGGTAAAATTGCAAGGATGTTTTTTTTAGCTGGACTTCCTTTTAACCTTGCAAGGAATCCTTATTATAAGAATGCATTCACTTTTACATGTAATAACCTTGCAGGTTATGTTCCACCTGGACATAATGCACTAAGATCAAAATTGTTAAAGAGAGAGAGAGCAAATATTGAGACATTACTTGAACAAATGAAAGGGGTGTGGAAAGAAAAATGTGTCAGTTTGATATGTGATGATTGGACTGATCCTCAAAGAAGACCACTCATTAATTTCATGGCTATTACAAAGAATTAACCAATGTTCATCAAAGCTATGAATTGTGAAGGGGAATAAAAGGATAAATATTTCATTTTCAATCTGATTAAAGAAGTGATAGTGATGATTGGGCCATCAAATGTTGTGCAGGTTATCAATGATAATGCATCAATATATAGAACTGCATGATTATTAGTGGAGCAAACATATCCTCATATCTTCTGGACTCCATATGTTATTGCACTAAAAAATATTTATGCAACCAAAAATATAGAGGCTAATGAAATCATCTATACAGAATGTTATAGATAACAGTTGTTGCAGATGACGTTGTTCTAATCAAAAATTTCATAATGAACCACTCAATGAGACTGTCTATCTTTACTTATTTCTCACATTTAAGAATGTTAGCTATTGTTAAAACTCATTTTGTTAATATAGTAATCATGTTGAGAAGATTCAAACAAATCAAAAAAACTCTTCAGTCCATGGTAATCAGTGAAAAGTGGTATTGCTATCAAGAAGATGATGTTGGGAAGGCAAGATATATAAAAGAGAAGATCCTAGATGATTTGTGGTGGGATAATATCTATTATATTTTGGATTTTACTTATCCAATTTATGATATGTTGAGAGAGACTATCACTGATAAATCATGCTTACATTTGATTTATGAGATATGGGACTCCATGTTAGCTAAAGTGAAAGAAATCATATACAGACATGAAAGAAAGGCACAAAAAGAAGACTCAAGTTTTAAGAGTGTTGTCTATACTATTCTTGAGGATAGGTGGAGCAAAAATAACACACCTCTTCATTTTTTGGCTCACTCCTTAAATCCAAGGTAAATTTGAATATATCTTTTAAATTACTTTTTAATTTGTTGGCTAATGAATTAATAATTTTACTCTTTGTATTCTTTGAAGATATTCAAGTAAAGAATGCTTCAAGAAGACCCTCAACGTATCTCACCATAAAAAAATTTAGAAGTTTCAAATATGAGAAAGATATGTTTGAAACGTTATCTCTCAAATGAGGAGGAGAAAAGAAAGATTAATATAGAACTTGCAAAGTTCTTTGAATATTTAGAGAACTTTGGTGATTAAGAATCTTTGGTTGATAGATATAGGATGGATCCAAAGATGCGGTGGTTGATTCATGAAGCTTCAACGTCGCTACTTCAAACAATAGCAATAAAACTTCTTGGTCAAGTTTCATCCTCCTCTTGTTGTGAGATAAATTGAAGCACACACTCATTCATTCAATCAATGAAGAGGAACAAAATTACTCTACAATGGGCGGAAGATTTAGTTTATGTGCATACAAATCTTCGTCTTCTATCAAGAAAGGCTCCACTTTATATGACAGGTGATAACAAGATGTGGGATGTTGCTGGAGATGAATTCGAGTCCCTT
This sequence comes from Dendrobium chrysotoxum, assembly GCA_019925795.1. NCBI lineage: Eukaryota > Viridiplantae > Streptophyta > Magnoliopsida > Asparagales > Orchidaceae > Dendrobium > Dendrobium chrysotoxum. The sequence goes on along the minus strand of CM034302.1, from coordinate 90,186,386 downwards.
GATGATATGGAAATATTGGAGATTGCAAATCTTTCTCTTGATGAACCAAAGTTGGAAGCAATGATATTCAATGATGATATTGAAAACTAAAGACAAACCTCTGAAGCTAATCCTATTATTCCCTTTACAGAGTAGTTAAAGCTAGAATGCTTGATGTTTTAGTAAATGGTTATGATGAGGACATCACTACATGGAAAGTTTATCATAGACGTGGTCGTCGATCTACGGCCACTATCGAGTCATTGTATTTTTGAGTCTTATCGTGTCGTTGTTTTCTTTCATTTGATTATGTTATTTCTTTTTCTGTTTTACCCTTACTTAAGGGTGGTTTGTTTGTAAGCCCAAGAGGGCATTATTGTCTTTATTTTGAGTTTTTTGTTTAAGGCTATTTAAAGGCCTTTGATGTATCTTTGAGCTTAATGAATGAATGAGAAAAAGAAAAATTCTTGCACTTGTGTTTGAGAGCTTGAGAGTTGAGAGCCCTTGAGGAGGATCCCTAGGAGAGGGAGAATTGTGCATCACCCACCAATCTAGAAGCGTCGGATTCGTGGTTTATTTTCTCTATTTTTCTCTTCTCCCCCTTCTCCTCCACCACCGGCCCCATCCTCCCTCACCACCACCACTACCACCGACCTCCCCTCCTTTCCCCCCCTTTCCCCACGGCCCAAATCCCACCCAAGCCGAACCCCCCCCACTTCCCCATCCTCCCTCCCACCACCAAAGCATCCAAACCGCAAGCCCTAGCCGCCCAAACCCCCCATCCGAACCCCACAAGCCGCCGGCCCCTAGTTCCCCTTTCCCTCTCCAATGCCATTACCTAATTGGGATTGATATAATTAGGATAGATTTTGAATTCAAATCCATCCAATTTGAAATTCAAAACTTTCCTAAAATTATTAAATCTATTTTAGGAAAGTTTCCTAATATATCCTCAAATCAAATCCCAATCAAATTTAATTCAAATTTGATTAAATCTTTTTGCCTAATGAGGAGTTCTCCTAATTGGAAAGTACTCAATGCCACCCCAATTAATTCCCACCCCTTGCTATAGCCGCCGGCCCCATCTCCCTACCCGCCCCCTTCTCTCCCCAATTTCTCTCCTTCCTTCCACAATTAATCCCACCCCATTTAGGAATTATTTAAAGTTTCTAATTCCTAATTTCCCTTCAAATCCTATTCTAAAATCAAACTCAGATTTTAGAAGTCTTTTCCTCCCAAAATCCTAACCCTAGCTCCTCCAAAGTTAAGCTATCTTCTCTTCCCAACCCCACCTTGGCCGGCCATCCCCTCCACCCTCTCTCCACTTGACTTTCAAGGCAAAACCACCAATCTCTTTGAGAGAAACATCAAGGACAGCAAAAGGGCATCTCCCTCAACCATTCCCCTCCCCAATCATCATGCATAGAGGTTCTCGATTGGGACTATGGCTTGGTATATGACGATCAAGACCAAATCGACATCATCCGGTCTCCGTTCTTTGACGTGGGTTTCGACTTCGACGGCACCATTGAAGAGTATATTGATCGCATTCAAGTTGTCTTGGTTGACATGATCGACGAGCAAAGGATAAAGGGACGTTGGACCATCTCCGACCAATCAACGACCTCCACCACTCCGGCTACTTGTTCGTATTCAGTCAAAGGTTACATCATTCACCTTCTTCATCTCCTCGCCAGTGCTATTAGCAAGCAATTGGACAACATCCGGCGGCAACTCTTTTTCGAATTACAATAAGGGTGAACTTTTCTCCTTCTTCAATTACTTCTTCATTCACTAACCTTGTAGGTGATGAGGGAATCGCAAAGGATCAAGCTCCGCTTGAATTGCTAAAAGCTTAGTAAACGTAGGGTTTTGAGTGCATCTTTCTTTGCTTCTTATTTCATTGTTAACTTAGGGATGTTGGTTGAACACCTATTACTTTGCATGTTTTGATTTTCTAAGTTATTTGTTTGTTCAAGTATTTAGCAAGTGATTTGGCCTAAGCGTAAGCACCCCTTTCTTGTTTTACTTTATTATTTCAAATTGCTAGTAACTTTAATCAATAAATTATTTTCTTCAAGTCGTGCTAATCCTTACTATGTTCATTTAAAAGCATCTTAGTCCTGCATCAGGTTATTTGTTTATTTTTTGGTTGTACTAGACATTGTATACTAAATATTTTATATTATAAGCTAGACAAGTTATCATGACATTCATTTATTATTGTTTATTATTTCTAATATGTTGTAATATTAATTTCTATACAATATATAAAAAAATTGTAATACCATGTATGCGCCGTACATGTGTCCTACATTTTCAAAAAAAATCGTGTCCCGTGTCCGTGCATCATAGGACATAACATGCTTGCCAAATGATTTTGACATTATGAATTCATCAGGATAGTCCATTTGGCAAAATGGATGACAGATGAGCGTTCTTCACAAAAATGTCTTTCATTATTGTCATATCATTCCAAAGAACATATTTATAAAATACATATTATTTTATACTTTATTTTCATATTTATTTTTTTAACATTTTAATCCAAGGGCCGACTTATGTTCATGTGAAAGTAGCTTTTTTCTGAGCGGACGTTAGCTAATTATCATCATAGTGAAGGTGTGCCTGAAATAGTTTGATGCTCCCCAACCTTTGAGTTCAGACAACGAAAGCAAAAGAAAGTGTTCACTGTTTGGCAAGTATGAAACAAGAAAAAGCCTAACCGGAAAGCGGTTATTGCTGCCAGTCAAGGAGAAGTCTCACTTGGAAGGAAACAAGTTGGAAAGAGAAGATTGATTGACTTCAATTGGGGATTTTTTACGTAAATAGTTAACAAGAACAATCAGATACGTTAACCCAGAGGGCCTGTAACTTATTTAAAATGCATAAAGAAAAGTAAAATTAAATTAGATCAATTTTAACATCTATCCAACCACGTGGTCGACAGTCAAATTGAACAATAAAATATATAAAAAAGATTTTCAAATAGAAGTACCACAACTTAATTGCAATGGTCTGAGGAGCAATTCTAGCAACCATATTTCAAAGAACTAATAAAGCATGCAAAGTTGCAGTAAAGTTGTGATGCACTAGAATTCAGTCCATCAAAAACAAAGCTTAGTTCATGAAGCCATGGGCCGCAACAGGTGATCCAGCCATGCAAGGCCAATGAGGATGTATGGCAGCATCAGATTCCAAACCCATTTTACTCAAGAGTGCAGCCCGAGGAGCCCTGAGTGTTCTCGAACTTTAGTAATATCAGGAAAAGCTCCCCAGGCTGCTGCACCTAGTTGACAAGGAAAGCATAAAGGTAGCAGGCCAAAACACAATATAAGACTACGCATAAGTGGATTTCTAGAATAAACATATTCTTAAACTACATGATGAATAGAAATAGAACAAGCATAACATACTGGGCCATATTGTTGTCGGTGTTGATTTGATGGCAAAGCATGGAAGTCTGCATCCAACACAGCAATCACGCTATTCAAAGACACTAAAATAAGGCAAAGGTCAGCATCAGATCTGTGAACGAATGATACGCCTAATAGCAACACAAAAATACCTAATATATACCTGTTGGTAAAATTTATTTTTAAATTTAATACACAAGAGAGAACAGATTAAAAAAAATAAAAAACCCACCCAAGGGTGGAATTACAAAACGTGATATTAAGGGAATGTTGGCATAATATAAGCATATGCAAAATAGGAAAAGCAAAAACAGGCCCACAGAAGCAATAGTGAGGCAACGTCAAATGTACTGAACGCTGCATATAATAAGGGTACGCAGGCTCCATATCATGGATTTCATAGTTTCCCCACCAACTTGGTTAAAGAAGCTCCATGATAGGAAACACTCGAAGATTTCAAGTAGATCCTATCAATCTTCGGAAAACAGCAAGAAAGCGATACAAAAATCCACACAAAACTAGGAAAACAGTAGGAATTTGTATTATTTGATAAAATAGAAATGAAAAATAGCAAGATACAATTGATCCTCTATTCGAGAGGAGGATCAATCTCTCCCAATCTCTAGACGAATCTAGAGCCCAAAACCTAAACCTAAGAGATCCCAAATTCAGCCAAATTCAACATGCCCTAACCCTAGGAAAACAAAGTAATTTATGCATACAAATCAAAAGGAAATCCCTAAACAGTCCCTACATTCAAATTTCCCTCCCAAATCCCTCAAAAATCCTTCCTAAACAGCTCCGTGGGCTTTGCTGCTCGTGCGGCTGTAGCAAGAGGCGGAGATTGTCCGCCTCGTTCGCACCTGGGCCGGTCCCGCGTGGACCGGCTGGACCGGTCTAACAATACTCCCCTCCCAAAGATCCACCTTGTCCTCAACGTGGAGATATGCTCGTGCTCCCGTGGAGGTGGCCATCCTTGAGGTGGCTGAAAAACCTTACCAAATTGCTGAATCAAGGACTACACTAAAAGAGAAACATCCCCTCCCTTCTCCATCCTGATCACATCCAGCTTGTGTAGTCTCACCAGAAAATCTTCCCCCGCCTCTTGTATGCTTCTAATCATGGTCTTAAGTGATATCATGGCTTTGGATAGCCCTGCATCTCCTCTTATAACCACCTTTTTCCCATCCACCCTTAATTCCATCGTGAGTGCTCCCCAATCGTCTTTGGTTTCCCCCAAGGTTTGCAACCACTTCATCCCCAGGATGACATCAGTACTTCCTAACTCTAGTGGGAGAAAATCCTCCCTTACCTAAATCCCCTGGATGGTCAACACCACTCCTTTACAAATCCCCTGGCCATTCTCCACCTTCCCTGTACCCATCATCACCCCATAATAACCGGTGTCCACCAATTTCACTCCTAATTCATTGACGACTTGAGTGGAAATGAAATTATGGGTAGCTTCACTGTCAATCAAAACTACCACCACCATGCCTGCTATTTCCCCCTTCACCTTCATCGTATGATTCGAAGCGAATCCTACTACTGAATTCAGGGAGACCTCCGCTACATCCAGATGCAACTTGTCATCCATCTCTCGCTCACCTCTCTTTTCAGTTTCCTCGTCATCACAGACGGTGAGAACCTGAAGAGTTAGATCCCTACACCTGTGCCCAAAAGTATACTTCTCGTCACAGCGAAAATATAACCCCTTTGCCCTCTTCTCCTGCATCTCCTTCTCTGTCAGCTTCTTGAAATCTTTCCCACTCCCTCCTACTGGCTTCTCCCTGATGGTCTCATTAATGTTGCCTGATGCAGGACCCTTGGGTGCTAGAAGAGTGGTCGTCGTCCTATAAGAGCCTCCTGAGCTGCAGCTCCTGGCTCCCTTCTCTAGATTTTTCTGATTTTCAACCAGCTGTGCTAACTTCATGGCCTCCCCAGAGTCCCGCGGCATCAAGACTTTCACTGCAGCTCTGATTTCTGCCTTTAGCCCCTTCATGAAGTTCCCCTCAAGTACAGTATCTGATAATCGCTCCAACCTACTGGCCAAGTGCTCAAATCGCTCCCGATAATCCGCTACTGATCCCTCCTGCACTAAAGCAAAAAACTGCTCATAGAAATCTCCTCCCCGGACGGTTTGAAAATGTTCTATTAAGCAGTCCTTGAATTCCCCTCAACTCCGGATGGGCCTCCTCTGATCTCTCCACTAGTACCATGACAGTGCCTTTCCTTCCAGGCGTAAGCCTGCAGTTGTTAATTTCTCATCCTCTATCAAGCCATTGACGGAAAAGTACATTTCCACCTTATAAATCCACACATAAGTATCCTCCCCTTCGAATATGGGCATCTTCAGTTTCCTCACCTTCTGATCTCCACCATTCCCCCTTATTCCTCCATAGCTTCCCCTCTCCCAAGTGCTCGGCCCACCCCACATCCCCCGGTCTTCCCTTGCCCTGTCATAGCCCAAACCCCCTTCGAATTCCCCTCTCCTTTCTTCAAATTCAACACCTCGACAGCCATAATATCCCTCCCGGCGTTCCCAATCAGCACCCCTGTGCTCCGCTCCCCCATACGCATGCCTTTCCCCATACCTACCTCCTTTATCCTCCCTCTAGAAAGGTTCCAGATAGGGTTTGCTTCTTTCTCCTTCCACGATCTCCACCTTATCTTCCTCCCTATGAATTTCAGAATTCGTGTTCTTCCCTTCTAACCCTTTTGCCTCTGATGCCGCCACTTGAATTTGATTCTCGAAGATCTTCTTCACCATCAGATGGAGATTAGAAACTTTATCTTCCATCGACGAAACTTTGCCTTCCATGGATGAGAGTCGATCTTCCATCGTGGCTTTGATTTGGCTCATCTCCCCTTCAAATCGTTCCTCCAATGCATCAACTTTCTTAGCCGCCATAACAAAAATCTGAATATTAGCTCCAAATTTTAGCAAGATCTCTCCTTCCGATCAAAATTCTTCCACTGAATTTTCAAAAAAAAAAAATCAGTCCACAATGGTCCAGGACTTGCTCTGATACCAATTTAATAGGAAACACTTGAAGATTTCAAGTAGATCCTATCAATCTTCAGAAAACAGCGAGAAAGCGATACAAAAATTCACACAAAACTAGGAAAACAGTAGGAATTTGTATTATTTGATAAAATAGAAACGGAAAATAGCAAGATACAATTGATCCTCTATTCGAGAAGAGGATCGATCTCTCCCAATCTCTAGACGAATCTAGAGCCCAAAACCTAAACCTAAGAAATCCCAAATTTAGCCAAATTCAATATGCCCTAACCTTAGGAAAACAAAGTATTTTATGCATACAAATCAAAAGGAAATCCCTAAATAGTCCCTACATTCAAATTTCCCTTCCAAATCCCTCAAAAATTCTTCCTAAACAGCTCCATGGGCTTTGCGGCTCGTGCGGCTGTAGCAGGAGGCGGAGATTCTCCGCCTCGTTCGCGCTTGGGTCGGTCCCGCGTGGACCGGCTGGACCGGTCTAACACTCCACCTCAATTGGCCTTGAGTACAAGCAATTTACAGTTTATCAAAACCCAAAAAGGTAACAAGGTACCACCAAAACGGTTACTAGGCATATTACATAGTTCGGTTGATAAAACCTAAAATCAGATTATTCATTATTTTGAACTTTCTTCATAGAAATAATGAAGAATGGAAGGCATTGTTGAGTATTTAAAGATAGACTTTGGAGACAGATTTCTAAGAGAGGACACGAAGAGATTTTTGCCCATAAACCTAGGATAAAATTGGCCAGACTTAAAAGTAGTTGAAAACCTAAATGAAAATTTCAAAAAGTGTTTGCAATACATTTTTTAAGAAAAAAAAGCACATTTTACTGTATTTACCATCACATTATTGACACGTCAACCTTTCATCATATTGGTAATGTTCTTTGCTAGGGCTAATAATTTTGTCTAAAACTCGATACTAACTCGACAATCTTTGGATTTAAATGACCAAAATTAAAATCAATTAAGTTCATCTAGAGGATGACTCGCTCTAAAGTCGACTCAAAATCAATTACTTTTTTACTCAACACAAACTTAACTCAACTCAACTCAAAATCTAAATTTCCAACTTCAAGTTCAATTTGGCTTGATCAAACTTAGTTTGATATCACACATTCTCCTAGCTAATTGATGGAGATACAGTGAAAAGATATGATATTGCATCAATTTAGGGATACCTTGACGAAAGGGTCTGCAATCCAGAGGGGAAGAGGAAAGAGAAAAACAAAAGACCAAGGCGAGGGAAAGCAAAACAGATGTACACAACCCAAAGGGGAGGAGGATTGGCCAGCCAATGGGAAATGATGAGAGCTCTAGCATGGAAGGCAATTTTATTCAACTTCCACCGCTTTTCATTGGATATCATACATGTATAACTTAAATGCAAATATAAATGGATAAATTAAAAAACTATGATCAAAGAAAAAAAATATGTACATGTTAAACAAAAGAGTTTACCACCTTATAGTGTTAATTGGAGACACAATGTATCCATGGGCATAAAATAAATAAGGTTTAAAAAAGAAAATGAGAATGAGTATACCTTAATTTGTATAAATTTTAGACGATACTCCTGAGATGAACATTATATTAGAAAATATGATATGATAAATACATTACAAAATACAATCATCTGTAAAATGAGGCCTTCATCTTATCAAGTACACCTTATGATGACTCACAAGCATATTATTCCCTATTTTTTAAAATTACATTATTATTGAATTATAATTAGCCACTAAGTTGTTATGTGAACTTAACCCATTATAAATGTGTTGACCCCTATACCTCAAACCACGCTCAAAAGGAACCCAAATAAACAAATTTGTGATGCGCGCGTCAGCGCGGCACATCACTTGAAGGGTCAAACGAGTTTCGATTGTCGAACGGACGACGTCATTGCGATCAGAACATCGAATTCTGCTAGGTCGAGACACCTCGCAATTGAATCAGATGAGATCGGTCAAAAGGGACGACCAACACTCAAAATTAAAGCGCGACGCTGATCAAACGACGTCGGATCGACGAACAGACTTAGTAGTTGCGTTCGGAACATTGCCAACCTTTAAAAATTATATTTTATTTATTCAATTTGGAGCATCCAAAATGGTGGCACGGATCCTGAGGAAACAGCACGGATTTCAAAAAAAATCAGCCTCGCCGCTGTCCAAATGAGGTCCGTTCGTGAAACGGAATTCTCTATTGCGACCGAAATATCGCAAATACTTAAAAACTATATTTTCTATGTTCAAATTGGATTATCCAAGTTGGTGGCACGGATTTCGAGAAAAAATTAGCCTCGTCGCTATCTAAACGAAGTTCGATCGCAAAACAGACTGCGTCGTCGCGACCGAAACATCGGCAATACCCTAAATGCACTAGCAATTTGTTCAATTAAGGTGGTGCACGCAAATCGAGGTAATCCCCACGTAAAAATACACAAATTTGTGCCCAAACGACGTCCGATCGTAAAACTAACTGCGTCGTTGCAACCGGAACATCGGTAATACCCTAAATGCACTACCAATTTATTCAATTAAGGTGGTGCACGCAAATCGAGATAATCCCCATGTAAAAATACACAAATTTATGCTCAAACGATGTCCGATCGCAAAACTGACTGTGTCGTTGCAACCAAAACATCGGCAATACCCTAAATCCACAATTAATTTGTCTAGTTTCGATATTCGATGAAATTGACACGTTAAACGATGCAAGAATGCATGCAAAACGAGGAAACACATAAACCAATCCAATTTTGACTTGATGCAGTTTTGTCATTCTGAATTAAATAGAGAAATGATGGAGTACTAATATAGCATTTTACTTGATAAAGTATTAACAAAATTCAGATGCCAAACAGAGAAAGAGTCAATCTGCATTAATGCCCATTAATACGTTTAGCTCGTTCTGTCGAAGTCCTCTCCTTCCGTCAATCAGTTCGTCGCTTCAATCCGGCTGGCCTCGATTCTCTGCTTGGTGGTTAAAACGAAATCAAACGAAGCCTTCTCCTCTGTTTTTCATTTTGACGCACAACTCCACTCCAAACCCCCGTCCAGATTCCTTCACGTGTCCGTCCTCGCCTCCAACAGCAGCTGCCTCCTTCCCTTAAGTCAAACCGACGCTGCAGCTACTCCGGCCCGTCCAAGTTCCGTCCAAACCACTCCACTACCTAAACTGGCTGGAACTTCTCACACAGCAGATCTTTCTGTCTCATCTAATAGCAGAGCTACAGCTCAATTCAGCATACTTATACTTCTCTTTTTTCACGTGAAAGCTTCTGTCTCATAACCATTTCCTCCCAGCATTTAAAGAAGGAAAGAGAGAATCTGCCAAGGAAAAGAGGACAAATCCTTCTCTGTTGACCGTACCTAGCAAAGCAACAACATTACTGAAAAGTTGAGATTCCTTGTATAATATCTCTTCTTGTCTTTTAGTTCAATCACTCCACGGCTTTTTTTTTTCTCCAGATAAGGTTATTAAGCATTAACAGTTATTTGCATTATCAAACCATACATGCATCTTTGTACATGTGTATGCACATAAAAAAAAGGGGATGAAAAGGAAGAGGCCTACAGCATTTTTTTTTTGCTGCTCTGTTATACTGCTTGCTTTCATGTGATCCTCACAAAAGCTAATTTCAGCCCACTGTTTTCAACACAAAGTAAACCCAAACAGCAGCCCAATACATCTTCAAACTTCAGCCCAAATATCTTCTCAAAGGTCCACTTACATTGTCTTACACATAGCCGAGATCAGCCCAAAGATTACTTCACTGCCAAACCCAAAAATAGCCCACTAAAGACCTATATCTGCCCATAGGAAAACCTGTAATAACGAATCCACATAACCCCTCTAAAACCTACTACATACAGCCCATTTCTCCTCCTGATTTCAGCCCAAAACTGCTCCAAAACAGCCCTCTACCTTCAGCTTATTTTCCCTACACCTTAAAGTCCACATCTCCAACAGGATCCACTTCCAGTAGCCCACCTTCCTCACTCAAATACCCGCCTAGCCCAGCAAGCCAAGGCCTTCCTACACTCCAAGGTCCATAAGCAGCTCTCTAAAATGGCTTCACATCACTCCATAAAATAGCTTTCTATACGCTACAGTTGCAGCCCACTCAGCACTCCACCACTACAGCAGCCGTTGAGTTCCGTAGAAGACTTATCCTATAATCCACTCCACATAAACACCCTCATTCCCTCTTCCAACCAAACAGCTGGCCTTACAACTCAATAGTTAGCTCCCTCTTGCTATTTTACTTTATCTAATTAATTAGTGCTGAATTATTGTTGACAATCAAAGTTAATGTTGTTATTTGCTTTTAATTAGTTGATATTTCATTTCCTTATGTCATTATCATCCTAATATATATATATATATACATATATATATATATATATATATGTATATGTATGTGTTTATGGGTATAAAAAAAAAAGAGAGGAGGGAAAGATTCAAAAGAGGGAGTGAGCATAAAAAAAAAAGAGAGCATAAAAAAAAGACTTAAAAAAATGAGAAAATAAAAAAAGAGGGAAATATTTTTGCGCATTTACACCATCACCTCCCACCGCCGACATGCAAAGGTATAATTCCTAACTTAAAAATCCTTCTCTCGACGCTTGGGGCGAGCCGGCAAACCCCCCACGCGCTCACGTAGTGTAGCGGGGAGGGAAGCCGGTGTGTTGCTTGCTACGAGGTGGGTAATCCCCGGAGCGCTCACATAGCGTGAAGGGGATAAAAAAAAAACTAAGGACCCCCAAACGCTCATGTAGTGTAGAGGGGGGAAAGCAAACTGTGTTGACTTTTGAACAGGTACCCAAAGACCCTTAAACGCTCAAGTAGCGGGCGGGGATTTAAGAAATTGCAGCAAAGGTGTCATCCGACACCTACCTGAAGCTCGCACGTCGCGTCGAGGGGAAGGCTAGTCTCCCAAAATTTCCCCTAAATGGGGGAGACGCCGGGAGGCTGCCGAAATTTGGACTGAAGATGCAAAGACTTGAACTTTATTCGGACATTGATTTGAACAGCAAAATGAATTGAATTCTAATTCAAATAAATGAGTAAAAGACTTAAATTAAATTTGACCAAGAAAAATTGAGCTTGAATGGTCACCAAGACTTGAACAATACTTGAATAGCAAGAGGCTTGAATTTTTAAAGACAACAGAGAACTTGAACATGAACTCGCAATTTGAATAAATAGAAGACTTGTGGACTCAAATTCAAATGAGTACGAAGAGCTTGAACTTGCACTGTGGACATGCACTTGAACTTGGACTGAATGGCACCATGTAGAACTTGAACTTGCTTGGACAACGAAGGATATGATATGGTGCTTAAATATATATAAATGCAAACAAATACTTGCAAGACTTGTAAATTAAGGAATTTGCCAACAGTGATGAAATCATTAATAATCCAATTAGGTGATGTGATGCGTACAATGAATTGTTCATGAGGGGTACACTCATAAGCAAGACAGATGAATATAACTTCTCTACAAGAAGCATAGTGAACACATTAGCCCGCTTATGAGCGATGACGATGGCTAAGATGTGAAAGCAACAGCTCCCCTACAATTGACATCAGATGTCTCATAGACACAAATGACGGCCGCCACGAGTACTGAAAGACACAAGCAAATGTAGCAAATTATCAATCAATGCATATGGAGAGATTATTGATGAATGTAATCCATTCACCAATCAATGTTGATATATGTAAAAGGCGCTGAATCTACCTACAAGCAATAATATTAGAGATACTGCATGGATGGTGGATCCCTTACGAACAATAGAGATTGATGAACTTACAATGGATGTAACGAATTCCCTATGGACATCAATAGAAAAATAGTAACACATGTAACCTATCACATATGAGCAATAAAGTTCCTTGCAAGCAATGCAGCAGTTCACTAATCAACATGCATAAGGAGTTTGATGACAGATGCAGCCATACATCAGTCAACATGCAAGGAGGAATCAACAATGAGTACAACTTACCTGATGATTTGTATTAATCTGCAGATGAACACGCACATTCGCTTGCAGACGATAACACTGACAATTGTCTTGTGAATACACCCAAAGAGATTGAATGAAAGGCATTCAGCAAATAAAGAAACTGCTTTGCAACACTGCCTTGTGAATAACAAAGCTTAAGTTGATAATAGTCAGCATAACAATCATGCAAGAAGATGCAACATCTTCTACTACATCCATCTAAGAGTACTAACGAAGGGATATAGATGATAGAAGACACTGCAACTTGCTCACGAGTGGCTATAGAAGATCCATCATGCATAATACATGCAATAGATCTATGAATGGAAAATGAATATACCACGTTCAAGTAACGATAGTAGGGAAGCTGCAAGTATAGTGTCAACATACTATGAACATAGTGAGTTATTAGCGAATGTATGTGGGATATATCAGCAATGAATATAACTCACCTAGCAGTCAGCATCGACTTGCAAATGAACAATGCCTACCGTTAATAACATTCCCTATAGAAAAATACAAAAATATGCAACATTCACTGTAATATTCGTACAGAGTGTAGTAGTACGGTGACAAATATCTACCTATCCCCTACAAGCAGGAGATTTGTTAGTGCACTATAATCCACCTGCAGAAGGCAGTAAGCAGTGCACGACAATCCACCTGTACAAAGCAGCAAATAACTCAATCCACCAGCTACTACGCCACGCCACGCCACCGGATCTGCAACACTCGTACAAGCAGACAGAAGGTGTCTACGAGCTTTCAAATTGAATGCTGCATTCAAATGACAGTTACCCGCGCAGCTGATTAACTGAAATATTTTAAAGTCCCCCACACATGCACTATAGTATGTATGCACATAGGTACACCGAAATGCACGTGTAACTGTAAACCAGCATAGGCCCCGACGAGCGTGTTATTGGTACACACGTGACGTCTAGGGATGTTGCGCGGACCAATAAATAAATGTAGTTTGAACCTGATCCTCCTAAAGCAGATAAATAGGAGTCGACGAGGTTCAATAAATAATTACAAACTGCCTCCAAACACCCGCATGGGCCCCGGCGAGCGTGTTATTGGTATACACGTGACGTCCAGAATGCTGCGCGGGTTAACGAGTGAATTCAAGTTCGAGCCCGATCCTCTCATACGGGCAGATAGGAGTCGACACGGCTCGAACCATTAGATAAATATGTGGTCGCGAGATCGACCAGAATATTTATTTTATACATTCATATTAGGCTTTCAAGGCCTATAATCAAGAGAATTCACTTACAAAGGCATAAAGCCTATGAAACCCGATCCTCTGTCGACAACCCGATAGAGTCGACAAGGTTCAACCCATAAGTACAAATGACCCCTTTCTACCCCGATGATGGCCCTGTTGAATGTAGATCTCAATCGGAGGGGTTAATTTCATATTTCCAAAGTTTCACTCAAATGCCACCAAAACTCCCACAAAATCTAAATCTTTTAAAATCCAAAAATTATCAAAAAAATCCAAATCTCCAAAAATCTCAAAATCCAAAAATATTTAAAATTGAAATCAATCATCAAACACTTAAAGCAAAATTCATCCACCCTCTGCAACAGTTTGTCGAGGTGGATAAATTAAAATGTACTTCAGCTCACAAAGAGCTAATGTCCAGTCGAGAATATCACTAGGATCCATTCTCAAACAATCTCCTGCCAATAAGGATGTGGTATGTGTCCTATAACCAGCAGTTTCGTCGCCAAATGGCACTGCAGGATAAACGATTATGACCTGGGGCCCTCTGAACCGAGTGATTTTGCCGCCAAATGGCACACGTGATACGGTTATGGCCAGAGCCAATATGTTCCTTATTGACATCAAATCCTTGAGATATGAATCAATAGGATATGATCGATAGGGCACAAAGCCCTCTGTTAGCTAAGGTGGATTCAAATTTGTCCCCTTAGGCAAATACCCACCCAGGTCTACAAGGTACCCTTAGACGAAGCAACCCATGGTTGCCGACAAGGATCCTTCTGTCAGGTTGGGTCGACTACCTCCTCTAACTAAGTAGACCAGGGACCACGATGGCCTGGGACGACGGAGCCATGGGATCTTGATCGGGTTCATCATCCATTCCCGCACCATCCGCTTTAAGTGCAAGATGGTGAAATTTTTAATTTTAAATATCAAATCTCGATATTTTCCAACATCCCAAGCCCATGCTACTATTATATGCCAGATGTGTATTCCCTATATATCTGATTGACGACTAGCCTTAATCGAAAGAGTTCTCTCGTTATCGGGAGGGGTAATTAACTATAGGGGCTTGCGCCTATAGGAAACCAGAACTAAGATCATAAAGTCCTCGTAAACTGAGGGCGAAATCTCTGGGTAGTGTCTTATCTACAATTTCATCTGCCTTCCAAAATTTACCCCGGAAACTTACTCCGTTAAAACTCCCCCCGAAGAAAGCAAAGCGGGCGGAGACCGGTGCCCAATTTTCGGAGCCCACAAAATGCAATATTTCAGATATGATTCCTATAGATTAATTGGCTAATTAATAGAGAATTTTTTGTATGCTAAAAAAAACGGAGCGATTGAGAATAGATATTTAATGTGACTTGAACTGTATATGGTTTAGCTTGTGGTTAATAATTAGTAGCTCTTTGTAATTTTGAAAGATATTCTATTGGATTATTTTATTTATTGATTGAAAGAAATTTAACTACCATCCAACCATTTATTCTCAACATGATATTCCAAGTATTTAGGTTGGGTCATGTCATTTATCCACCCAACATGTTCATAGACCTTAATTTTCCACTCCTTTTGGAAAATAATAGAGCAACCAAGTTTTCAAAAATATCTTGTATAAATAATGTGCAAGTTTGACGGTCTAAAAATTGAAATATTTGCCTTGCCACCCTATCCGATTGTTTGTCTCGATATTGTCTTTTAATGGGAGACTAAGTTGAAGCCGATCATAGAGTGACAGTATAAGATTGGCATCAAAGAGGTTCCATCTAAATGAGTCGGCATGGGTAAAAATGTATAGGAATTGCTCCGTTGTGTGAGTGGGAAGTACAGCTGGGGCCTATGTGAGGTCGGCGTAGTGGTTGCCTTTGTAGTGAACGGCAATGGAGATTTAATCATGTATAACTCCTTTTTGAGTTAAATTTTAGCTATAATAACCAAATTCACAATAAGGAGGACTTGGAAAAAGAAAAGCTTGTGGTGGATCTTTTCCCTGTATTATTATTGTGAAGGGAAGAATTTTGGGTTGAAGGAAGAATCAGAGAAGAAGAGAATTGAGAAATTAGTCAAATAAGCACTAAGAGGAAGAGATACATGAAATAAAGAGAGGAAGAAAAAAAGAAGAAAAGGCCCACTAATGCAAAATAAATCTCGAGAGTGGAGGCCAAAGAAAACAGTTCCTTTATTTAATCGTCACCTCCAGTTAAATTACAATAATGTAGGCACTACTTAAAAATTGAAAATGACAAAATTATACCTAAACATATAAATGACATTTAAACAAATAATAATTAACTTAAAAAGGACAAGAAAGAATTGTAATTAAGGGCTGAAATAGACTTTTACTAAATCACATATTATATGCAATTTACACCATGATGATGTAGCTAGCATAATTATGTGCTTTCTCGCCCTTGTAAGTTGATAGATTTTTTTTCAAAATTCTCCATCATTACAAATGCTCGGCCCCTATTTCTAAATTAGTTTTTGCATTCTCATAATGGGATCCAAATATAGCTAATCAAACCCTCAAATAGCAGATTCTCAAGCCTAGAGATCTTATTCAAGGAGTACTAATCATTTTAATTCTATCATAATATCATAAAGTTCATCAGAATATTCCCAACATGTTTTCCATTATAGTTCAAAAGAATTTTTCCAACCTGTTTTCCGCTATAGTTCATCAGATTTTTCCCATCACGTTTTCCATTATCAGTATCATTCTCTATCAATGCTCGTAAAAGATAATTTTAGACATGCTTCATTATCAAGCATCAATCCCTTTGTTTAAAGCAAAAAAAAATTGACCATAAACATGAAGTCTTGGCATAAGTTTATTCATCTAAAGCAGCAGGTGAAATTAAATGTCTACTCCTTTTTGAGCATAAATTAGTTTCTTTCATCAGTATGCATTCATGCGGGCGGGAGCATGATCAAACAATGCCTCCATCTTATCCCCAATCTACCAATAAGAAGACCATAGTACCATGAGGTTCAGTGTTAATGCAACCTATTAATATACGGTATTGGGGTAGAAAATTTAATGCTCCGAAACCTAGAACACAAAGTGCAGTGCAGGAGTTTTACTCGAAAGCAAAAAGTAAGAAATAAACAAATCGATTTACAGAAGCGTGCTCCTTTATGATTTCATGTTAAATTTCAGCAAAGAAATACTACCTCAAACAATGACAACAACAACAATATTTATCTTTATTGATCTACGCTAATTATATATAAATATGAAGACATCTAACAAAAATAACCAAGTAAAACAAATGACAACTTATAGCAAACATGAAAAACACTCATTTTGAACCTAAATGTTTAAACTAAATTTCAAGATACATTATACTAGCATGAAAAGAGAAACTAAGCCTTGTGTGTTTAGCGTATAACCAAAGTTTACCTTAGAGCACAATAAGAAGCATATGACTATCATTTCTTGAAATTCATTTAGTAGTAACAAGTTAAAAAGAAAAATAAAACTATGATTGGTAAATAAAAAAAGGTTAGAATAGATTAACAGATAGTACAATACCACAATAAAAGGAGATAAATAATAAACCAGACTGCTACTGCTAGAACCAAAGGTGAAAAAATTATTAGAGAAAACTTTTGCTTTGAGTAAATGATCACAATCGTCCTCATGCTTTTTAAGTGTGTACATTTTAGGCCAAAATTTTCCAAATATTTAATTTAGTTTCTCGGCTCACCAAATCTAAACCAAGTTAGCCTTCCCATCAACTTAGTTGCTTCTTTGGATGGAAATGGATGAAAGGAGGCCCTTCATGAAACAATTTTAGACTTTTTAGGTTCAATCAATACCTAATACTAGCTCCGGCTTAATCAGCCCTTCAGCATCCCTCTTCCATCAGCCCTTGAACAACCCATCTCCAACCCTTGCTCACCATGCAAAGCTTTCTTTCCTAGGCTATAACAACAAATGACAATTTTCTAAAAGAAGCTTTCCTAGCTTCCATCACAATTTAGTCTTTCATACTTACTCTTCATCAAGCCCTTTTCCTTTACCACTTTCAGAACTGTATGTATTTTTGCTAATACAATTTCAGGCTCTTTCTTTGGAGAGTAAAAGTTCAATGTTGCTACAGGGCCCAAAAAAGGTACCTTCAGGCCACTAGTAAAACTGTCTCTTTTTACTCATTTTAAGAACTTTAGCTTATTCTAGGGAGGGCTAGTCGCAAACATTTCCAGGCTTTGAGGTACCGTGGGTTGCTTAGACTGCAATGGCTAGGCTTGCAATTAAGCTTTGTGCTTTCTTGTCAATCTCCTGAACAATCTTCCTCCATATGAAAAAGCCTCAGCATCGAGTTCCTAGTACGAAGGGCTCAGTTTGAAGGGTAGTAATAATCATATGTACCAGAGAAACATTTTGCCTGACAATAATTCTTTCATAATAGGAGCTTCTACATTTATTAAACTATCAAATACTAAAACCATACATTGAGGAGCTTTGACAGCAACAATAACTTCAATAGCTTTCGTTTGGTGTGCAAGACGACTTGCTAATTTACAAGTGCCTTAGTGGATTGAGGTACGAACCTTCTATCATGATTGGATGACACAGCAATGTCCCAAGCATCACCAATGGGGATCTCTAAATCACCAAACTAGATAGTAGCTCTAGTACTTATAACTGTATTAACAAGATAATTCCTCATCTTAGCTGTACAGTAAACAAGATATTTTACAAATCATTCTACAAAAATAAAAGATGGGAATTAATAGCTACAATAACTCCATCATCAAGCCTTTATTGCATTGTGGGGTCGGCTACATGAATTCTTATTCCCCATTGTGTCCTGTTAAGAGTTAAATTCTCATTTAAATCTAATAAAGAAAGGTCATTTCTAATATTTTCTAACCAAGTCTTTTTAGGTCTACCTCTACCTTTCTTAACATAAGTCAAATCTAATACATCTATTTTCCTAACTGAGACATCGGAAGGCTGCCATTTTATGCGACCAATCAATCTAAGACGACTCTCTCTAATCTTATCTTCCACTGAAGCTACTCCATTCTTTTCACGTATATGCTCATTTCATATCCAATCTCTAAGAGTAAAGCCACTCATCCACATGAGCATCCTCATCTCTGCAACACTTAACTTAATATTATGCATGTCTTTTAATGGCCAACATTCTGCACCATAAAGCATTGCAGATCTAACCACCATCTTATAGAATTTTCCCTCAAGTCTGAGGGGGACTTTTCTACCACACAACAAGCCCGATGCATTCCTCTACTTCAACCATCCAACTTGAATTCTGCTAATAATATCCGAATCTATTTCACCATCACTCTGAACAATATACCCAAGATATCGAAAACGTGCACTCTTATTAATGACTTTATCACCCAAAGTCACAATCCCCCCACTACATCGATTATTACTAAAATTGCACTCCATATATTCGGTTTTAGATCTACTCAAACGAAAGCCTTTAGACTTTAAGGATGACCTCCACAATTCAAATTTACCTTCAACTCCCTCTCTAGTCTTATCAACAAGAAGAATATCATAAGCAAAAAGCATACACAATGGTACAACCTCTTGGAAATGTCTAGTGAGAACATCCATGACTAAAACAAAACGATATGGCCTTAAGGTTGATCCTTGATGTAATCCAACTAAAATAGAAAAATACTTGCTCAAACCACCTTGTGTTTGAACACAAATAACAGCTCCTGCAAAGATATCCTTAATGACTTGAATGTAAACATTATTAACCCCTTTCTTTTCTAGAACTCTCCAAAGCACTTCTCGTGGAACTTTATCATATGCTTTCTCTAGATCAATAAATATCATATGTAGATCCTCCTTATTCTCTCTATACTTCTCCATCAAACATCTCAATAATTGTATAGCTTCCATAGTAGACCTGCCCGGCATGAATTCAAATTGATTTTGAGAAACATTAGTATCACGCCGCAACCTATACACCATAACTCTCTCCAATAATTTTGAAGTATGACACATTAACTTAATCCCTCTATAATTCGCACAATCTTATACATCACCTCTATTTTTAAAAATGGGAATCAACACACTCATTATATACTCATCTGGCATCTTTTTAGTCTTCAAAATAATATTAAAAAGTTTAGTAAGCCAAGAAATTCCTTCGTCTCCTAAGTATTTTCACACCTTTATTGGAATATCATCAGGTCTAATAGCTTTTCCACACTTTATTTTCTTTAAAACCTCTCTAACTTCAATTTTACTAATACGCCATCTAGCATCTTTTTAATCTTCAAACTAATATAAAAAATCTTTAGTAAGCCAATAAATTCCTTCATCTCCTAAGCATTTCCACACCTCTATTGGAATATCATCAAATCCAATAGCTTTTCCACACTTCATTTTCTTTAAAGCCTCTCTAACTTCGATTTTACTAATACGCTGATAAAAATAAAAATTTTTATTTTCATTTAGGGTGCTAAGGTCACTAAAGTAATTGCATTCTTATAATCTTCATTGAAAAATTTAGAAAAATATCTCATTCACCTTTGTTGAATATCCTCTTCTAATAAAAGCACTTTTTGATCTTCATCTTTAATGCACTTTACTTGAACTAAATATTTATTACTCACATCTCTTTGTTTGGCTAACTTATACATATATCTTTCTCCCTCCTTAGTATCTAATGTATTATATAAATCATTAAAAGCTAAAATCTATGCATCGCATATTGCTTTCATAGACTCCTTACAGACCTCTTTATATCTTTTTCAATTATCAGAATTTTTACATCTAAACTATTTTTTATAACAAATCTTCTTAATTTTTATCTTTTATTGCACATTTTGATTTCATCACAAACTATTTTTACTATTAGGAGCTTTTCCCTTTGATATTCCAAGCATATCTTTTGCAACAATCTTAATATCACTAGCTATTTTTTTTCACAAAACATTAGCTTCCTCATGTATAGACAAAATCTTATGATTTAGTATCTTACTCTCAAAAATATTTTTTTAATATTCTTTAAAAGCCCCAATCTAATCATAGAACAACGTTTTACTTTGTTTTTTATTTTATGCCCCTTCGTCTTAAAGTCCAAAACTAATAAGCAGTGTTGGGTACATAAACTTCCACTTCGAATAACTTTACAATCTAAACGATCTATTTTTCTTATAAAAAAATAATCAATCTGAGCTTTACTATATCCATTCTTATAAGTGATGAGATGCTCATCTCTTTTCTTAAATAAGGTATTAACAATTACAAAATCATAAGCTAAAGAAAAAAAATAAATATGATCTTACCCACCTTCATTAGTCGCTTCAAACTCATAGCCACCATAAATGCTTTAAAATCATCTACCTTTTAACCAACATGCCCATTTAAATCTCCTCCAACAAAAAAAATTTCTTCAAGAAGTATCTTTTATATTAATTCTTAAGTCATTCCAAATTTTAATTTTGAACCTATATTCAAACCTACTTGAGGAGCATAAGCATTTATAATATTAATAATCTTAGCATCAACAGTAATCTTTAAAGCTATAATTCTATCTCTAATTCTATTAATTTTTACAATATTATCCTTTAAACTCCTGTCTATAATCACACCTACACCATTTCTAGTACGACTCTTTTAACACTGTTGTTGCCAGATCGTCCTGAATGAGAAAAGTTGACGGTTGCGTTAGGTAGAGCATAAAACTTATCGAATAATCATGACATAAATATTTTAATACATTGTATTAATGGAAATTAATAAATAAACATGTAAAATGTAAACCGAACACTTTCAAAATGCAAAATACAATAAGGGTGTATTTATAGCCATATCTCAAGAAAAACTTATAAAAAGAAAATTATACGAATAACACCAAAACTAAAGAAACTAAAACCACATTAAAAATAAAACCAAGTAAGAAATTAAGGGATCAATATCATAATTATAATGAATAAATAAATACATAATTTCTTCTCTTTCCTGCTCCCAAAAGAATTTGTTGTCATGTTGATAGTTTCCATCATTAAGTGAAATTTCAAATACCATGCATCAGTAAATAAATGTCTTTTCTGGTAGACCAAATAATGTAATACTCACCTATACCATCTTCTGCGGCGCTCTGGGTGCAACCAATGGCATCCCACCAGTCAACTCCAGACAAAAGACACCACCAGAACCTACATAAACAGATTAATTTGCAAACTGGAAACAACAGCTTCATATAGAACCATATGAAACATTAGCGAAGTGTGAAGAAAACCTGTCTGCAATAGCACGTTCCCATGCTGCGGAGTTAAATTTAGCTTGATGGCTGGAGACAGCAGAAGGAAGAACACGAAATATCTTCAAGGTTGTGCGATCTTTGCTTGTGTCATGCCAAACTGAGGCCAAGCAGCAGCTACTAGATGAGAAGGCTGGTGTTGCAATGGCTGAACCAACATTGATGTGGTAGCTATCAAGTTGATTGAAATTTGCACCAGAAAAGATGTGGACTCCACCACGAAGAAAAGCAACGGCAACCTCACCACCATGTGAAGAATATACTATTTGAGCTAGCTGCCTAACATCGCTTGGAAGATCATATGGGTCAAAGCTGAGCCTCTTTGCCCTCTCAATGCTACTGTCAGATGAATTTTTTTCATCGGATATGGTTGATGATGAAGTGCATGGTTGGGGACTTGTCATGTCATCAGTTGGTGGAATGCTTTTGTTTACTCTAGTTAACCATACTGTTTGCATGGGTGGCTGCCCCCCAAAACTAGAGGGATTTCCAAATATTGGATGTAAAACAACAGGTTGAAGAGACGATTCCCAGCACTGAACCCTCCATCCTGTTATCGATGGGCCCTCATCAGGATCATATGGAGACATGTACTGCCCTGCACAGAATCGTGTACATAAAATTTCATTTTTTATTGGATGAAATTCTGTGCATTAACATTGGTATTGTAAAAAAAATATTAGATAAATATATTAGATGGGGACTCCTACATTCAAGAGAAGTGCATTAATACCTTCAACTATTACAACTGCAATCATTGACCCTCCCTTTGTTGGATCAAAAGCCACAGCAGTAACTCCTGAACCCCATGTAGTGGTTGCTGCAGACTGAGCAGCAGCTTCAGGGCTTACATATGCAGAAAAATTAGAAACAGGTGAACAGTGAAGTGGAAGGGCCTCAAGTATCTCTTGATCTGTTTGCTTTTTTCCTTGCTTTTCTTGAGAAATTATATACTCTTGCCAACTAAACAAACATGCAGCAAGAGGTGCAAATCCTGACCAGCAAGGACTCAATGGAGGAGGAATTGAGCTGGTTGTATTTATCTTAGCAGTCACGTGAAAGCCATTCCCAGGACCAGGTGTAACCTCCCATACAACAACAGTAGATGGGTTGACAAGAGGGACACCAGCAACATGCATGATCCCTGCTTCAGTAATGATGGCATCAGCAGCCATAATACCACTTGGCCCAGCTCCTAGAAGTCCTTTGCTTGTTGAAAACCATTTCTGTGGTTCACCACTTTCTGGAGGAGGCCACCGTGCCCAGTGAAGCTGGATGGACCCTGATGAGAAAACTGAACAAACACAAAGAAAGTTTGGCCATCTTGCTGCAAGAAAAATATATTTGTCCATTATGTTCAGAGATAGCCACCCAGCAAATTTTGGAAAATTAAAACAAAGGACTGTGAATGAGCATGTCAACACAAAAAAAAAAAAAATCCAAACCTGCAGTTTGAGATTGATGTGAAATAAACTTCTCCTCAAAAGTCAATTTCATATTGGAAGAATTGTTAGGATTTGAAGGCAGAGAACGAATCTGACAACAGAACAAAGATAATCACCAAGTGAATTTTACCTCCATCAAAATTAAGTGGAGAAAAACAATATATATATATATATAACGCCATCAATTAAATGCCTGAATCTTCTGAAAAAAAAAGACCAAAACCTGACATTGGGTGGTACTGCAGAAATAGACCATCAACCTAAGACTGCAGGTTAGTTTAAACTAACAGAATGAAACAAACTAAAGTAACGAACGGTTCCTATAAGCACTATTTGGTAGTTTGGTACTGCACTCTTTTAACCATTTGCTATTAAAACCATTTTTCAGCTTCATAACAATGAAATACAGATGACAATCAGGCCATACATTTGAATGCATAGGTGCTGGATGGATGCACCGTGGTATACGAATCAGTCTTTATTTTGTTTCAGAACAAATTTAGTGATAGTACCGCAATCAACATGACAGTAAAAGATCATCAGCATCTCAAGCATAAACCTCTTAATTGCATGCAGCACGAAATTGTCACCTTAAAAAAAATTCTCCAAAGGTTCTTGTTTTTAGACAACATATAACTATAGCAAGGTAAAACCCAACTTTAGATATGTGGCAACCACCCCTTCCATAGACTTAAACAAAAGCTGCATTTCCTACAATGTGTTTTTTTCACCATGTAGACTAGGAGTGACAATAAACTGAGTAGTGCAAGCTGTGAAAAAACATGAATTACATGCACATCATGCAGCAGTGCTACAACTCGACCGCTATCCAAATGCTGTAGGGGGGTGAGTGGGTAGAAAAGGTGGCAAGTGAAGATCTGGTGGAATGGTTTCCACAAACAAATGGTTGCAGTTCAGAAGAGAAGAATGGAATATCTTGAGTTTGATGCAATATTTTTCCTGATTAAGGATATCCCTAAAATCTTAAACTGATGGAATCTAGGGAAAAAATTTAGAAGGAACAAAAAGAATTGGATAGTATGCATGCCATTTTAAGTTTTGGTACTTTTAAAGAAGGAAACATTTTATTGTTACCAAAAGTATTAAATGCGATGTCAGCCAACACAAAACTGCTGGCTATTGAAGAAAATAAGAATCACAACTACAATATCATTTCTTATGCTATGGTATTAAGTGCCACATAAGCCTTAAGGACAGAACATAGAAGCACCTACTTCTAGCTAAACAGGAAACATAAAGGAATCCCATCAATTTATTGAACATCGACTTCACGAGAAGATGCATATCATTCATGATTTGGAAAGCACATCCCATAATGTGGATATGTGAAGCCAAGAACAATTAACTTGCCTAGAGCTGCATATTCAACCTCGCTCGGCTGCCATCATTTTTTCTCACCATAGCTTGGTATGTGAGGCAGTGGTCAGTCTATTTTTATTTTTAAAGGGAAAAACTAATCTAACAACTTATATTTTGTTTCTTAACAATACCATACCTCATGCAGGATGATTCAAGTTTAGGACTCCCTAATGCAGCTATTATGATTTGATGATGTATGTAAATCATGTAAGGAAACTTCAGATCATAAATCACAAACCACTAAATAAGTCAACACATTATTTCCTTTTAAGTGTAAACGGTAACTAGGAGAATCAAAACTCAAATGATAATAATGATCGAAAAAGTTTCAAAAAAATCAATGAGAATTTTGAATCAAGTAAAATTAGCAAGCAAATGTAATTTAATCGGTAAGCTAAGACCTTTAACTTGACTAGGGCTGCATGATCAACCTTGTTCGACTGCTAACATTGTTTTTCATTATGGTAAGGTAGGGGAGGCAGTGGTGACTCAAATTTTTAATTTTGAAGGGATACTAGCCTAACAACTTGAATTTTCTTCCTTAAAATATCATAGCAGATGCAGGACAATTAAGGTTTGGGGCTTCCTAATGCAATTATTATAATGTGATGTATGTAAATGATGCAAACGAACTTAAGAATTTGCATATCACCAAAACTGGTAAATAAGATAACAATATTTTCTTTAAATGAAAACATCAAACATAAGAATTAGAACCCAAACCATAATGTAATGTTCAAATAAATTTGAAGACATCAACGATAAATTTGAATCAACTAAAATCAATGAGCAATTGAATTGAACAAAATCAAGAGCATTAGCAAGCCAATAACAAGCTATGTAGAATGAACTAAGGAAAAAATTCACCATGGTTAGAAATCTAGGCCTCACTGTGATAAGGAGATCACATCCCTCAAATTTAAGTAGTTATAATTATACTTCGCTCAAATGAATAGCATATCCAAGTTGCACACACAAGATTGAAAACTACAAGTTGAAATATTATCCAATCAAATTGACAGATTATACATCTTAGAACATCTATTTATGGATCACTCATTCCTAGGTTGATAAATATAATTGGCACAATATCAGATGAATTTGGTTACAGTTATCCCCAATATTCAAATCTAAACTTGCATGAAAATGGTTAATGCCAATAAGCCAGTCATATCCAAAGGTTTTTCATCCACAAAAAACTGAGACACAACAACTCAACAATATTCCACATGAAATATCTTAATAGATGAGTACAAGAATACCGCCAACTTGGCCACATATCACCGCCTTCAGCCAACATTTACTATTCAATGAGTAACAAAAAATAATAATAATTTCAAACCCACATGAAAAGCCATAATTGTTGAAGACATCACAAGTTAAGTCCCGCATAAATAACAAGTAATAGTGAAACCAGCCACAAACCCAACCCCATAAGAATAGCAACATATGTCCCATAAAGAATAGCAACATATGTTGGAAAATCATCATGACACAGCTGATTACAAATATTGATAATTCAAGGCAATAACAATGCCCACATCAAAAATTAATCCAAGATCATGCCAAATCATATAAATCAACTTAATCTTGGAAAATAAAAACAAATACCTACCACAAGGACATTATCATAGGCATGTCTCAAGCAACTTTATAAATAAAACAAGCCAACTAATGAAAACAAATACAGTTTACTAAGAACAATATTTGGTGCCCATCAAAATATAAATTATGTGTCTCATGCAAAGTAATAAACGAATTAGTACAAGCAGATCTGTCTCTCCAACGAAAAACATACATCTGAAATCCAACATCAATAAAGGACATAATCTCATTATCCAGAATAATCTCAAAAATAAGTTGTATAGCATTATATGGTGAACGAGTGGATATGGACTCACAAAGCAGAGGTGGAAAGAGAAAAGAATCCAATGAATGGATAGCAGGCTCAGGCAATGAGGTCAAATCAAACACAATGAAAACAGGATTAATATAAGAATTTCCTAAAATTATCAATTTGTAGGCGTTAGCTCCAACACATTGCAAAAATTTTAAATGGATAGACATTTCTCGCATTTAATTTCTTAAAGGTTCCTTATGGAGGCCTTCCTGGATATATATGCACCATAACTTTATCACCAAATTTAAACTCCACCTACCTCCTATTCACATCAACAAAAAGCTTGAAATAATCCTACTTACTAGCATTTATTAATATCCTCATACAAGTCATGGCAGTATTAAATAGTATAATGCCTTTAATAATGAAAAACACCATATACTCTGATTTTTTCTACCTAGCTTTGTATAATTTTTAACTAAACAATAGAATGGGATATCCTTCCTAAATTAACACTCCTTCAATGCCAACAAAAGACACATCACAAGAAACATCAAATACTTTATTAAAATTAGACAACTTAAAAACAAGTGTATTTGGAAGTCCTTTTTATCTCAATAAAAACACAATCAATAGGCTTACATATAAATTCTCCATTCATAAATAAGTAAATGAAGTTATGATAATACTAAACCTTTTAATAAATCTTCTATGAGAAAATAGAAGAATCATTAAAACTTCGAATATCATTTCTATTAGAAGATTGTGGTTAATCATTAATAGATTTGATCAGATCAGACTCTGATGAGGACATCACTCAGAGATTCCGACATGTGTACCATCGACGGAATCGTAGATCGACGGCTACGATTCAGAGTCTTTACTTTTGATGTATTTTAAGTTTTATTTATTTTGCATTTCAGTTTTCCTAGTTTACCCTTATGGCTAGTGAGTTTTTATTGTAGCCCTAAGGGCATTTGAGTCCTTTTTCTTTCTTTGTGATTGAGACCTATATATAGCGGTCTTGTGCTTTGTAAGAGCTTAATGAATGATTCAATAAAAATTTGATGTTTGTCTTCTTCTTGTGTGTGCACTAGAGAGAAGAGAGAGCCCGAGGTGAGGGTGAGCGCAATACCCACCAATCATTGGAAGAGTCTGTGGCTCGTGGCTTATCTTCTTTTTCCCTTGTTCTTTCTCCTCACCGACCACCCACCCTATACTCCTCCTCAAACCACCGGCCACAATCTCCCCGTGCCCATCCGCCGGCCACCTTTCCACCATCATCCAACCCTCCCCCCCCCCCCCCCACCCACACACACACAATCCCCAACCGTCGGCCACCCCTCTTCCCCCAAGCTCCACCGCCGGCCACACCCCCCTTTTTTCCCTTTAATGATGAATTCAATCATCATTATCACTTACCTTAAATAGCCTAAATAATTTGGGGAAATAAATTTCCTCAATTTGAAATTCAAATTTTGAATTTCAAATAATTTCCTAAATTAACAAAAGCTATATTATGAAAGTTTTAAATCTAAGTTCAATTTAATTTTAAATTGAACTTGATTGAGTTATCATTTTCCTAAATTAGAGAACTCAATTAGGAAGCTCTCAATTCTCCTCCCAAAACCCTCCTCCCTCTCTCTTAATGCCACCGACCCTCCTATTGCCCACCTCCTTTGATTTCCCTCTTTAAGCCCTAAATCCTAAATGAATTTGAAATTAATTTCAAATTCAATTCCCTCTAAAATCACTTAAACTTGAAATTAATTTCAGATTTCTTGGAATTCCCCTAACCCAAACCCAAACCTAACATACTCTCTCCATCCTCCTCTCCCCTTGCTCCTCTTTGAAACCCTAAATCTTTCATGAGTTTTAGAGCAAAGAAGAGAAGACACTTCCCTCCTCCCATCTACCATTGGTGCATGGCCGACCCTGAGATCGACCATGGATTCGCCTACAACGCTCAAGGAGAAATCGACATCTTGTTATCTCCTTTCTTTGATCCACACTGGGACTACGAGGATTCAATGGAAAGCTACGTAGATCGCATACTCTATCATCTCGCCGAGATCATTAACGAGCAACGACCAACTGGACATTGGCAAATCGTCGGCCGACCATCAACCTCCCTGCCTCTGGCTACTTCTCCGGCGAACAAGGCCTTACGCGTCACTTGTCTTGTGGTGGCATCACTAGGGTTGCTTCTACCTTTTCTCCGCTAAACCCCAATTTCAAGAGCGAAAGTGAGGGAACTCAGGGTGAACATTTCTCGTTATTACGCTGTGGATTTTTGTTTCATTGCCATTAGTTTTACTTTCTTATTTTGTTGTGACTTGCAAGTATCTTATTAATCTCATTTGTAAACGCTTGCTATTACTTGGTCTTCTAACGGAAATTTTTAAGAACCTAACTTGGTGAAACATAAGTTTGCGATTAGCAAAGTTAAAGTTCAAATTATTGCTAATTTCCAAAAGCAATTCTTGTTTACTTATTTGTTTCACAGTAGACTCAATAAGCAATTCATCTCCAGACACAACAAATCCTTAAAAAGTCACAGATGGAGTAACACAACTTTTTTTCATATTCAAATGCAATTGTCCCTCAACCAAAAATAAACATAGAGAGTGGGTTAAGGAACTTTAATGATCCCATAAAGCAATATCAATTCTTCAAATATATTCATATATTTAATAATAATTTTAGTCTCTGTAGGCTCCGAAAATTCACGCTCCGGCCTCTTCGCGCCTTCTTTTGTTGATGGGAGAGTTTTAACGAGTTTAGATTCCGGGTTAAATTTTCAGAAGGCATCAGATTAGGTTTTTGGGCTTGTTGTGTGATAGAAAAGTCCCCCTCAAACTTAAGGGAAAATTCTATAAGATGGTGGTGAGACCTGCAATGCTTTATGGTGCTGAATGTTGGCCATTAAATAAGAAGCATGATACTAAGGTAAGTGTTGTAGAGATGAGGATGCTCAGGTGGATGAGTGGCTTTACCCTTAGAGATAGGATAAAGGTTGGAGTAGCTCCTGATGAAGACAAGATTAGAGAGAGTCACCTTAGATTGTTTGGTCACATAAAACGGCGGCCTTCCGATAACCCGGTTAGAAAGGTAGAGGTATTAGATTTGACTTATGTTAAGAAAAGTAGAGGTAGACCTAAAAAGACTTGGTTAGAAAATATTAGAAATGATCTTTCTTTATTAGATTTAAACGAGAATTTGATTTTTAACAAGACACAATGGAGAAAAAGGATACATGTAGCTAACCCCACATAGTGGGACAAAGACTTGATGTTGTTGTTGTTGTTGTATCAGATTAGGTTTTAGATAAGACGCTACCCAAAAATTTTGCCCTCATTTTACGAGGACTTTATGATCTGAGTTTTAGTTTCCCATAAACGCAAGCCCCTATGATTAATTACTCCTCCCGATAATGAGTGAGAACGTTCAATTAAAACAAGTCGTTAAATCACAACAATTATCTAATATATAATAACAATAATTTTAGGATTTGAATTTGGTTTTGAATTTTGGAATTTATGACTTGAAATTTATCACTATATAGTTAAAGAGAGTGATGGGTGAATGATGATGGGCCCGATCAAGATCCCATGGTTCTGTCATCCAGGGCTATCATAATCCCAGTCTTACATAGTCATAGGAGGTAGTCGACCCAACCTGATATAAGGAACCTTGTCGGCAGCCATGGGTTACTTTGTCCAAAAATACCTTGTAAACTTTAGGTGGATGTTTGTCTAAGGTGATGAATTTAAGTTAACCTTAGCTAATAAAAGGTTTTAATCTTATCGAGCGCACCCTATAATTCATTACTCAAGCGGCTTTTAACCATTAGGGTACATGCGGGCATTGGCTATGACCATAATATAGTGGTGTCATTTTATGATAAAACCACCTGGTCAGAGGGCACTTGTCACGTCCCTACTGATGAGAAATCAATTGAGAATGAATTGTAGTAATACATTCAACAAGATATCTGCTCTTTGTGAACTAAAGTTATTCATTAATTCATCATACTCGCCAAACCATCGCAAAGTTTGGATAGGTTTTGGTTTTACGTTTTTAGTAACGAAAATCATTTTAAGAGTTTAAATTTTTCATAGGATTTGAGTTTAGATTTTGAATAGATGACTTCAAAATTTTGAGGACATTTTGAAAATTAAATAGCTCTCACTGATTAAAATTTCTTCTCAACACATCTATTGGCAAAATGTTTGAGCACTTTTAGCAAGTCCACGAAGTATTCTCAAATCTTGCATTCAAGAGCTTAACATAAAGATCGGAGCACATGCGAAACATATTTTAGCAAATAGATCGGAGGTATTGTCGAGGTGTTTGAACATTTTTAACGAATCTGCGAAGCATTCTCAGAGCTCATATTTAGGAGTTTGACATAAAGATCGGAGCACATGCGGAATATCTTTTAGCAAATAGATCAGAGCTATTGTCGAGATGTTTCAACACTTTTAATGAATCTGTGAAGCATACTCAGATCACGCATTTAAGAGCTTGACATAAAAATCGGAGCACTTGCGAAACATTTTTTTAATTGTATTTACATAACGAATTCAACACATTGATTAATGCTTATACATAATGTATTTTGCATTTTGCACTTGCATGATCTGCTTGTATTTGCCTATGCATAATACATTTGCCTTCTGATCGATATGCTGACATAATACATTCATACTTGCATTTCGTTCACTGTCCTTGCATAATGTATTTCACACATCAAACCTTCCTCAGGAGGCTCACAAAAGCGATCAATTGCATGGATATCAGAAAGCTTGACACCATCAACACTAAATAGCCCACCATGAACCACAAACACCTTGTTGTTTATCACATGAGCTAAAGGTAAACAACAAAACACTTGTGTGAAAAGCTTAACAAATGCCTCACTCAACTTAGGCTTGACTTATCCTTCAAAGACATCTTGTTCATGTTCTTGCTTTCATAATTTCCTCAAGCAAGATGCATGGCTGATGGAATCATGAACTTGAATGTAAATAGTATCAGAATAACTTCAACAGAGAAGGATCCTCGATCCATAAAGTCTCTATTAAAAAGGTAAGGATTCTTTTCTAAAGAAGTCCATTCAGCTCAAATATACTCAACGAATCATAGAACAGCCCATGAACATCACCACAAATTGTTAAATGATGACCATTACAAATAGTAATGTCCACAAGAGAAGGCATAGCTCGCAACATCTCTTTGGCTTATAAGATGATCTTATATGCGTATCTTTTGTGTAAACATTCATTTATTCTTAAAATCATCCAACATTTTCTCTACAAAATCTTGAGTTACCACTTCACCCATGATTCTTGAGCCATTATATTGCGGCTCCACTGCTATACTAAGATAATGTATTGAATCTGCAACAAGGCGTCTTTGATAATCTTTTACAGCAATAGCCTCTTCAAGTCGTATCTTTTGGTAACCTTTTTCATACTCTTTCAGCTTTCTAGTGGCATCCCTACTGAAATTCTTTCAAATCCTCCTTAAACATCCCCATGGCTAGATATGCTGCCCCTTGCCTATAATAAATCTTCAAATATCTAGGGTCTATTTCAATAGCTTTTGAAGTATCTTGCACCGCACTGCCATACTCCTCAAGCTTGGTGTGTGCAAATGCACGATTTGCCCAATACACGGTGTTATGCCCATTTAAATTAATAGCCTAGCTGTATAGATCAATAGCTTGAGAAAATCTATTCACCTTAGATGCTTCATTGGCTAAGATTTTAATTTGTTCTGCTCGATCCATTTTCATATTTGAACTTCCATCTATACTTACTTGCCATTAGAACTGTAGCTTCTTGCAATGACTATGTATCGCTATATAAGAAGTACCATTTTCACACTTTAACCTCTCAATAACAATAAACGGCGCAAAGGAATATACTCGGGTTTGGGAGCTAAGGTTATGAGATGATAGAGAAGAACAGAAACCGTAAAAATCTGAAAGAGCCACCAGTCAAGGTAGGAGATGAGCTTGCGTAATTATTGTTGTTTTTGAGAATGGCCTAAGTAATTTTACAATGTCTTTGAGTGAAAACACTTAATGAACCATGAAAATTATTAATTCTACATGTATCATATATTATATTAAGCCAATTTTAAATTGAGTCAGATTATTTTCAAGTAATCAAATCATTTTGCCCCCCCCCCCCTATCAATTAAAATGACATTTTCTTAAATCCTTTGAAATTACACAATTATTTTTTTAATCATTTAAAATGACAAAAGTTTGTTTGAAATTAATTATGTCGAGCATCCTTTATCATTTAGAATTTCGTCAACCCCCCGACATCCCACCCCTCGTGTAGGAGGTGTCGGGTAGGCATTTGCCTTTGTTCATCTCGGCCATATCAAAAATACGACGACGGGAGGTCTTCGTATAATCTATTTCTCCTGGCCAGATCAAATATGCGACGATGCGGGTCTTCATAAGTTCTTGTTATTTTTTCTCCCAGCCGGATCAAAGATACGACAGACGCAGGTCTTCCAAATTCCAATACCTGTTAGTGAAGCAAGAAACATATTTATACCCCTGTGCACGGTGAGCAATAACAACGACAACAGTAGTGTACAACAACAACAACATCAAGCCTTTATCCCACTACGTGGGTTCGGCTACATGAATCCTTTTTCTCCATTGTGTCCTGTTAAAAGTCAAATTCTCATTTAAATCTAATAAAGAAAGATCATTTCTAATATTTTCTAACCAAGTCTTTTTAGGTCTACCTCTACCTTTTTTAACATAAGTCAAATCTAATACCTCTAATTTCCTAACCGGGTCATCAGGAGGCCACTGTTTTATGTGACCAAACCATCTAAGGCGACCCTCTCTAATCTTATCTTCCACTGGAGCTACTCTAACCTTTTCACATATATGCTCATTTCGAATCCTATCTCTAAGGGTAAAGCCACTCATCCACCTAAGCATCCTCATCTTTGCAACACTTAACTTAGTATTATGCTTCTCTTTTAATGGCCAACATTCGGCACCATAAAGCATAGCAGGTCTCACCTCCATCTTATAGATTTTCCCTTAAGTTTGAGGGATACTTTTCTATCACACAACAAGCCCGATGCATTCCTCCACTTCAACCATCCAACTTGAATTCTGCTAATAATATCCCCATATATTTCACCATCACTCTGAATAATAGATCCAAGATATCTAAAACGTGTACTCTTATTAATGACTTGATCACCTAAAGTCACAATCCCCTCACTAGGTCTATTATTACTAAAATTACACTCTATATATTCCGTTTTAGATCTACTCAAGCGAAAACCTTTAGCCTCTAAGGTTGACCTCCTGAATTCAAGTTTACCTTCAACTCCCTCTTTAGTCTTATCAACAAGAAGAATATCATCAGCAAAAAGCATACACCAAGGTACATCCTCTTGCAAATGTCTAGTGAGAACATCCATGCTAAAGCAAAAAGATATGGGCTTAAGGCTGATCCTTGATGTAATCCAACCGAAATAGAGAAATACTTGGTCAAACCACCTTGTGTTTGAAAACAAGTAATAGCTCCTGCATACATATCTTTAATGATTTGAATATAAGCGTTATTAACTCCTTTCTTTTCAAGAACTCTCCATAACACTTCTCTAGGAACTTTATCATATATTTTTTCTAAATCAATAAATATCATATGTAAATCCTCCTTATTCTCTCTATATTTCTCCATCAAACCTCTTAATAAATGTATGGCTTCCATAGTAGACCTACCCGGCATGTATCCAAATTGATTTTGAGAAACATTAGTATCATGCCGCAGTCTACGCTCCATAACTCGCTCCCATAATTTTAAAGTATGACACATTAACTTAATTCCTCTATAATTCGCACAATCTTGTGCATCACCTATATTCTTAAAAATAGGGATTAACACACTCATTCTCCACTCATCTGGCATCTTTTTAGTCTTCAAAACAGTATTAAAAAGTTTAGTAAGCCAAGAAATTCTTTCATCTCCTAAGCATTTCTACACCTCTATTGGAATATCATCAAGTCCAACAGCTTTTCCACTCTTCATTTTCTTTATAGCCTCTCCAACTTCGGTTTTACTAATACGCCGATAAAAACAGAAATCTTTATTTTCATTTAGGGTGCTAAGATCACTACAGTCAATTGTATTTTCACATTCTTCATTAAAAAGTTTAGCAAAATATCTCATCCACCTTTGTTGAATATCATTTTCTAAGAAAAATACTTTTTGATCTTCATCCTTAATACACTTGACTTAAACTAAATCATCATTACTCCTATCTCTTTGTTTGGCTAACTTATACATATATATTTCTCCCTCCTTAGTATCTAATCTATTATATAAATCACTAAAACCTAAGCTCTTTGCATCGCATATTACTTTCTTAGATTCATTACGTGCCTCTTTATACATTTCCCACACCCTAAACAACAACAGTAGTGTAAAACTCTTTTTTTTAATAATAATAAAAAGTCGAGAGAGACTGGCTGGTTCATCGAGCTACTGCTAGGGGCGTGAGATCGAGCGAGCTGGGGGGAGTCTCGCGTGCGGATCGATCGAATGAGAGGGAGCGAGCAGACGGGCTGGAGGTCTCGCCTGCATGCCGTTGGTTGGGTTGGGATCTAAGTCATTGTAGGATGAAGCAGGTTGAGCAAACGGACCGGAATCAGGGCATATCAGGTTGTGCGGGGTGGGCTCGTGCAGACGGGGTTTTTCGCGTGCAGCTGGGCTTCGACTGCAGAGTCGATCGAACGAGAGGGAGAGTCGAGCAGGAGCGAGCGAGCTGGGGGCTTCCTCTTCCTTGCTTATAAGAATGTTCAAACTAATGGGGAGGGAAAGAGCGGGCTCTATGTGCGTGAAGGAGATATCAACGAGGGAGTTCGAGAGTCTAGGGAGGTTTTGACTGGAGATGTGGGAACGAATAGAGACGAAGAGGGGCAAGCGTGTGAGTGTCGAATGGGACGGTTCTATCTCTTGCGTGCGATTTTGAGGAAATGAAAGGGTGTGTCCGTTCGACTGTGTCATTTGGGAGAGGATCATGCGTGAGGTGGGATCGTGGGGTGATCAGTGGTCAACAATTGCTTGTTTTACTGAATTAAATTGATCAAACAATTAAAATGATGCGACAAAGATAAATATTTCTCTTTAAAATGTTCTTTCATTTCAACACATCATAGTATATTCTATTTACAACCTTTCTCTTTCTCTGTTTATGCTTAACCCACAAATTTTAGCTTGCTCGGTTAATTTTATGGCTGTAACTCTCACTTGTCGCTCATCAAATACAATCCTTCATTCAGGAAAGTTACCAAACAATACCCACTCAACAAATACTTTAGGACAACTTTCACCATCATAGATTTAGATTGATACATCAGCCTCAATTTTTAATGGGGATTTATACATACATAACACTTCAAACTATCAAAAATACATATTCCACACCCAAAGTATTGTATTTACTAATATACCACCTAAAATCCCTCTTTTCATCAATTCTAACCCTCCATTTAATTTCCGTCAGAATCCCTATCTGCCTTTTGTTCGTTCGCGCGAAGGATCGTCTTCCCCATCGCCTGCTCCATTGGATTTCCCGCGCGACGACGCCCAACTGTCTTCTGTGATGCTAACAATTTTTGATGGGCTGCTTTGAGCACTGGCAGATTTGTGATGCTAACAGTTTTTTGTGGGCTTCTTTGAGTACCAGCAGATTTGTAATGCTAGCGGATTTTGTGGAATGCTTTGAGTACTAGCAGATTTCTAATGATTTGAGTTTTGTCTTTTTAATTTTGGAATGATTTGCAATAAAATGATTTTGCTTCTAAAATTGGAAGCAACCATTCCCATAAATGATTTTGCTTGTAATGCTTTGCATTCTGTATTTTTGGAATGATTTGGAATGAATTTAATTAATTCTCGCGCAATGTAGATGCAGTTAACTGGGCTAAAAAATTCTGCTTCGTTATCTTCATCGGTTTCTTTAACTGGACAACAGTAAAATGAGTCCAAACAATGAATCAGATAAAGCAAGGAGTAAAGATATGATGATGTAGGCAAGGGGGGTCAAAACAAGATGAAAATTTTGTAGGCTTTGGGCTGCTGGTTGTTCTTGGTTTGAGCCTTGCTGCTCTCAGTTTTGGGCCTTTGATGTTCTCGGATGGGCTTTGGTTGCTATGGTTTTGAGCTAATAAATTTGGTGTTAGCTCATTAAATGTTGAGCTGCTGGTTAGCTCATTATGAGCTGAAGTTTAGCTCATTTATTTTGTGTAGTTGGAAGCTCATTAGTGTAGTGGAGCTTGCTCTTCCCCTTCCCTTTGTCTTCTCGGTTTCATCTCTAGCTGCTGCTGTTCCCAGGGCTGGCTGTTGGTGTTTTCCTGCCAGGTTCCCCCCCCCCCCCCCTTTTCCTGGCCTCTTCAGTTCCCGCTTGTTCCGCCCCTTGTTTCCTATGTTGGCTCCTCAGTTCCCTCTCTGGCTACTTTCCCGTGGCTCCCTGGCTGGGTTTCCCATGGTTTTTCTTCCTGTTTTATGTGCAGATTTTGGGGAGCTTTTGTGGTGTCACTTGGCCTTCTATTTTCCTCTTTTTCATTGTTTTGAAAAGAGGAGGGTGGTTGTTTGGTTTCCCCCTTCTCTCCTATAAATAGGGGCTGATTTGAGGCATAAAAAGAGAGAAAAATGTGTTAATTTTTGGAGTGAAACCTGAGGGTTTTTGTTGGAAAAGCTTGCGAGCTTGTTCCATTCTCCTTCTCGTCTAGGAAAGCTTGTGAGCTTCTCCTCTCTTCGTCTCGGCTTCTAATCTCTTTCTTCTCTCCGCAAGTTCGACACCACTTGTATCCTTCTTCTCAAGCAAGTTTAGGAATTATTATTTGATGAATGTAAGTGTCGTTTTCAAGATATAAAGTCATGTTTTGCTTTACATGTCTTTCCTTTTATATGGTTGTATTCTCTTTTTTTTAGGTCTCCAATGTGTTGTGGAGACCTAAATTTTTTTATTTAATTTTCTTTTTGTAGCCAAGGGTTCCTTTGAATCCTTGCCTACATCAAAATAGTATCAGAGCAAGTTAATATATCCTAGGTTTGGGTTTGTATGTGAGTCATGGTTGTAATGTGTCTTCTTTTTCTCAAGTTGTCGAGTGAGTCTTAATGTCTTTTGTGAGTGTCTTATTGTTTGTTGTTTGTTGTTGTGTTTTTTTAAGTGTTTAGAAACATGAAAAATCAAAAAGAAGTTGAGTCTGGAATTGAAAAAAATCAGCCAAATGTTCTTGAAGAAAATATTCCTATGGATAGATGAATTCCAACGAAAGGAAGTTCAACCGATCCGCTACAGAATGAAATATACAAACTTCAAATGAAAATACATTTGTGTACGGAAATTTATGTGAAGAAAAATAAATGTCTGCAGGCTCAATTCCAGCAAGAACGAGAAATTATTTTGAAGAAATATGCGGCCAAGATTCAAGATTTGGAGACAAATCCTTCGCCTCGTCAGGACAATTCTAAAGCTTCCTCATCAGGAGATGAAAAATTTCAAGTGGGGGAGAATTGATGTAGGCAAGGGGGGGTCAAAACAAGATGAAAATTTTATAGGCTTTGGGCTGCTGGTTGTTCTCGGTTTGAGCCTTGTTGCTCTCAATTTTGGGCCTTTGCTGTTCTCGGATGGGCTTTGGCTGCTATGGTTTTGAGCTAATAAATTTGGTGTTAGCTCATTAAATGTTGAGCTGCTGGTTAGCTCATTATGAGCTGAAGTTTAGCTCATTTATTTTGTGTAGTTGGAAGCTCATTAGTGTGGTGGAGCTTGCTCTTC
This sequence comes from Dendrobium chrysotoxum, assembly GCA_019925795.1. NCBI lineage: Eukaryota > Viridiplantae > Streptophyta > Magnoliopsida > Asparagales > Orchidaceae > Dendrobium > Dendrobium chrysotoxum. Next base: position 90,147,950 of record CM034302.1, on the reverse strand, counting down.
CCCTTCCCTTTGTCTTCTCGGTTTCTTCTCTGGCTGCTGTTGTTCCCAGGGCTGGTTGTTGGTGTTTTCCTTCCAGGTTCCTCCCCCTTTTCCTGGCCTCTTCGGTTCCTGCTGGTTCCGCCCCTTGTTTCCTGTGTTGGCTCCTCGGTTCCCTCTCTGGCTGCTTTCACATGGCTCCCTAACTGGGTTTCCCGTGGTTTTTCTTCCTGCTTTCTGTGCAGATTTTGGGGAGCTGTTGTGGTGTCACTTGGCCTTCTATTTCCCTCTTTTTCATTGGTTTGAAAAGAGGTGGGTGGTTGTTTGGTTTCCCCCTTCTCTCCTATAAATAGGGGCTGATTTGAGGCATAAAAAGAGAGAAAAATGTGTTAATTTTTGGAGTGAAACCTGAGGGTTTTTGTTGGAAAAGCTTGCGAGCTTGTTCCATTCTCCTTCTCCTCTTCTAGGAAAGCTTGCGAGCTTCTCCTCTCTTCGTCTCGGCTTCTAATCTCTTTCTTCTCTCCGCAAGTTCGACGCCACTTGTATCCTTCTTCTCAAGCAAGTTTAGGAATTGTTATTTGATGAATGTAAGTGTCGTTTTCAAGATATAAAGTCATGTTTTGCTTTACATGTCTTTCCTTTTATATGGTTGTATTCTCTTTTTTTTTAGGACTCCATTGTGTTGTGAAGACTTAAATTTTTTTATTTAATTTTCTTTTTGTAGCCAAGGGTTCCTTTGAATCCTTGCCTACATCATATGAGATTTAGAAATCAGATACAAAAGTACTCGCAGTTCATAAACCAAATTGTTGCTATTCGTAAAATCAACACAGCCTGTATAATGTGAATGCAAGCATGTTGCAAACAAACAACGTATTAACCAGCCTTCGATGTTAGGTCTTCAAATGGCGAAAAAAAAAAAACCAAACACCGGTCATTGACGAAATGGAGAACACGAAGAGCAAACCTTGCCGACCGAAGAAGATGCGAGGCGTGCAAAACGCTCGAACACAACGAAAAATCTGATGGAGCAGGCGACGGGTTTGGACGGGGAAGATGATCCTTCGCACGAATGAACGAAAGGCGGATATGGATTCTGACGGAGTTTAAATGAAAGGTTAAAATTGATGAAAAGGGAGGTTTTAGGTGGTATATTAGTAAATACAATACTTTGGGTGTGGAACATGTATTTTTGATAGTTTGAAGTGTTATGAATGTAAAAATCCCTTTTTAATAACATCTACATTAAAATTTTGAAACCCTTGATTTTCATAAGCATATCATTATTAAACACCCTAAATTATCTATCTTGATTATTTTTGTGCTCCTATTAATATTGACAATCAATTGAATTAGCTCATTATTATAATTAGAATCAATTTCAGGTTCAAGTAAATGACCTTGATTAGCTTCCAAATTACCAATTGATATTTTAAACAAATTAATTTTGTAACAAATTTGATTTAGCATATTCAACAACTCATTTAATTGCAGTTTTGAAGTCATCAAAATCCCATACCATTCACGATTTGTTTAGTTTCCCTAATAATTCAACTTATTTTTTAGTGACATGTCAACACACCTTAACCTTTAATACCAAATTAATGCAGAATGATTAAGGGATACGGCTTCCTAACACAACTATTATAATGTTATGAATATAAATCATGTAAGAAAACTTAAGGACTTGCATATCACAAACCACCGAATAAGTCAACAACTTATTTTCTTTAAATTTAAACAATAAACCTAAGAACTAATCTATAAAAAATTCAATGAGAAATTTGCATAATTTAAATCAACGAGCAACTGTAATTTAAAACACCGCAAATAGATCCCTAATTGTGTTAAACTTGAACAAAATTTTGTTTCAGTTATCCCCTATATTCAAGTCTGAACTTGCATGGAAATCATTAATACTGATAGGGACATATCCACAGCCAAAAGCTTTACTTTTTTTTTCATTTACCTTTCTTTGTTAAGCCCCAAAAAACTGATTCCCACAAAACCCATAGGCCCCAAAACCTGCTAGTATTCCACATGAAACATCCCAAAAAGAAAAGAACACGAATAACATCAACAAACCCGCATGATCACCGCCTTCAACCACCCCACAAAACCAACAGGCACCAAAACCTGTAGTATTCCACATGAAACATCCCAACAACTAAGCATAAACATAACGCAAGCCAGCCTACATGATCCCCGCCTTCAGCAAGCCGACAGTCTTCAATCACTAACAAACAAAAACTGATCTCAAGCCTACGTGAATGGCCATAGTTGTTGAAAATTCCACAGGCTAAGGACCACGTAAATATAAGCTAATAGTGATACCTGCCATAAACTAGCCTCATATAAAGAGCAATATATGCTAGAAAATTACCATAACCTACCCGATTATACTACTACTACAACAACAACAACATCAAGCCTTTATCCCACTACGTGGGGTCAGCTACATGAATATGTTTTCTCCATTGTGTCCTATTAATAGTCAAATTCTCATTTAGATCTAATAAAGAAAGGTCATTTCTAATATTTTCTAAACAAGCCTTTTTAGGTCTACCTCTACCTTTCTTAATACAGGTCAAATCTAATACATCTACTCTCCTAACCAGGTCATCAAAAGGCCGTCATTTTATATGACAAAACCATCTAAGGCGACTCTCTCTAATCTTATCTGTCACTGGAACAACTCCAACCTTTTCACGCATATGCTCATTTTGTATTCTGTCTCTAAGAGTAAATCCACTCATCCATCTAAGCATCCTCATCTCAGCAACACTTAAGTTAATATTATGCTTCTCTTTTAATGGCCAACATTCTGCACCATAAAGCAATTCAGGTCTAACCACAATCTTATAGAATTTTCTCTTAAGTTTGAGTGGTCATTTTCTATCACACAACAAGCCCAATGCATTCCTCCACTTCATCCATCCAACTTGAATTCTACAAATAATATCCCCATTTATTTCACCATCACTCTGCACAATAAACCCAAGATATCTAAAATGTGTACTCTTATTAATGACTTGATCGCTCAAAGTCACAAACCCCCCACTAGATCTATTACTACTAAAATTACACTCCATATATTAGGTTTTAGATCTACTCAAACGATAACCTTTAGACTCTAAGGTTGACCTCCATAATTTAAGTTTAACTTCAACTCCCTCTTTAGTCTTATCAACAAGAATAATATCGTCAGCAAAAAGCATACACCAGGAAACATCCTCTTGCAAATCTCTAGAAATAACATCCATGACTAAAGCAAAAAGATATGGTCCTTGATGTAATCCAATAGAAATTGAAAAATACTTGGTCAAACCACCTTGTGTTTGAACACAAGTAACAGCTCCAGCATACATATCCCAAATTTCTTGAATATAAGTATTATTAATCCCTTTCTTTTTTAGAACTCTCTATAGCACTTCTCTTGGAACTTTATCATATGCTTTCTCTAAATCCATAAACATCATATGATGATCTTTCATATTCTCTTTATACTTCTCCATCAAACCTCTCAATAAATGTACTACCCGGCATGAATCCAAATTGATTTTGAGAAACATTAGTATCACGTCGTTACCATGCTCCATAACTCTCTCCCATAGTTTTAAAGTATGACACATCAACTTAATTCCTCTATAATTTGTGCAATCTTGTGCATCACCTTTATTCTTAAAGATAGGAATCAAGACACTCATTCTTCACACATCTGGTACATTTTTAGTCTTCAAAATAATATTGAAAAGTTTCGTAAGCCAAGAAATTCTTTCATCTTCTAAGCATTTCCACACCTCTATTGGAATATCATCAGGTCCAACAGTTTTCCCACACTTCATTTTCTTTAAAGCCTCTCTAACTTCAATTTTTAGTAATACGCCGATAAAAACAAAATTCTCTATTTTCATTTAAAGTGCTAAGGTCACTAAAGTCAATCGTATTTTCACAATCTTCATTGAAAAACTTAGCAAAATATCTCATCCACCTTTATTGAATATCCTCTTCTAAAAAAAGTACTTTTTGATCTTCATTCTTAATGCACTTCACTTGAACTAAATCCTTACTACTCCTATCTATTTGTTCGGCTAGCTTATACATATATCTTTCACCCTTTTAAGTATCTAATCTATTAGATAAATCATTAAAAGCTAAAGTCTTTGCATTGCAGATTGCTTTCTTAGACTCCTTACAGGCAACTTTATATATTCCCAATTTTTAAAATTTTTACATCTAAACCAATTTTTATAACAAAGCTTCTTATTTTTTATCTTTTCTTGCACATTTTGATTCCGCCATCAACTATTTTTACTATTAGAACTTTCCTTTTGATACTCCAAGCAGATCCTTTGCAACATTCTTAATATTACAAGCTACTATTTTCACATAACATTAGCTTCCTCATGCACCGACAAAATCTTAAGATCGTGAATCTTACTTTCAAAGATATTTTTGTTAGAGTTATTTAAATGCCACAATCTAATCCTAGAACAACGATATACCATATTTTTCACACTCTGCCCCTTCATCTTAAAGTCCAAAACTAATAAGCGATGTTAATACATAGACTTTCACTCGGAATAACTTTACAATCTTTGCAATCTAAACGATCTATTTTTCTTATAAGAAAATAATCAATCTAAATTTTACTATATACATTATTATAAGTAATGAGATGCTCATCTCTTTTCATAAATAAGATATTAGCAATTACAAAATCATAAGCTAGAGCAAAATCTACTATAGTCATACCACCTTCATTAGTCGCTCCAAATCCATAGTCACCATGAATGTTTTACTTGAATATCACAGTTTTAGACTTATAGATTTCAAGATATAAGTAGGGTGTTTTAGTTCAACAGTATAGGTAAATGTACATGCAGCCCCAGGTTATAATAATATATGAAATTTAAAACAGCTTTAAATCCTTGTTGATATTCCCCTGAAACATAACTGACAAGTAAACAATAACCGATAGCATCCTCAAACCATCAATTAAAAGATAAGAGGAAAACAAATTGCATACCGCTGTCATTCCTGATAACCATTTAGTGACAACTGCAAGATCTTGCCTCCATTCATATTCACATTGCCAAGAACTGACATCTCGAACAAGATGAACTGGACCCTAACATAGGTCAATAAAAATATTACGAGCCAACAAACAGAGAAAAAGAAAGTTGCATCATAACGTGAAAGAGTTGCCAACATCTTTTTACAAGAAATTAACAAAACAGAAGAAAAAAAGGAAACATCCTTTTGTGACATCAACCAACAAAAATCGGTTTACACACAAAGACTAGTTCACCTATGCAATTTGCCCGAAATACTGGTCAATGACCCACAACATGCACAAGAGAGAGTAGAAGAAAAAACTGCAGCAAGAATAACAAATAGAAGAAAAGGCGGCAGTTGTATTTATTAGATCGACATAATCTTTTCACAAATATATTCAACCCAGGCCTGCTCAGCTAGGGAATTAAATAGGTTTATTGATGGTATGTGAGCATCACACTTGAAGAAAGATAGAGATGTCCAAATTGTTACCTGTGAAGGTTGAGTCCATATGGTGATTCTGCCATGAAAATTAGCAATCAACAGTGCACGGGAGCAAGACTTTGGCGACCATTCAATAAACTGAACAAAATCTCGTGGGGAATCTGTTCAAATACAATTAGAATAGAACAAACTTCAAAAGACCATGACAATTGAGAACTCCAAATAACAATGAATGTAAAATTTGAAAGCGCCAAGTCAACTCAAATTTTAAAAAAACCACTATATGGTTGACCTTCATATGAAATAAAGATGCTTAGGTAAAATTGATGTAGCGTGCAATCAAGATAGAATATTTGGTATTTAGTGTTAGATTACAAATTCAAGTCACGAGTGTGCAAACAAAGATAGGAGCTAATTTTTTATTATCTCTTTAACAAGAAAGAAAGAGACAAGTGATCTACTATTCGAGAGGTAAATCAGCTCTCCCACAAACACTGGCCACCACTAAGAACAGTAAACAAACCCTAGAATAATTTCAGCAAACAAAATGTAAATCATAGACCAAACTCCTTAAATAGCCCTAATCATTCAATAATGCCAATTAAACCCTTATTAAACAAGTTAAAACCTTCCTAAACATCTATCCCTTGATTCCTCCTCCTTACATAATGAATTACAGCTTTGTTGAGATCCGCAAGGGAGGTTGAAACTCCCCTGGTTCCAGCTCCTAGTGCTTCCTAGCCCTGTGGCTGGTTCAACTCCTGCTGAACCCGCTGGCTAGGTTGGCCCAAGTCGCCCCCCCCCCGCTCTCCTACTATTCTTGTCGTATCAATATTCCCCTCCCTCAAGACACACCTTAACCTCAAGCTGAAAGGATGGGAACTGTCTCCTGATTATCTCTTAAGGCTCCTATGTGGCGTACTCTGGCAGATCCTTCCACTTAATTAGTACCTCCTTCTACTTGATTAGTACCTCATGTGCTCATGTTTCCCCTTGTCAATATGGTTGTGTTGGATAATCAATACCATGGATAATGATATTGGATCAATTTATATGTTCTATAAAACTGTAAAAGCAATATTACACTGCCAAGGAAATCTATTGCTGCAGCACATCATGTGGATGAAGATAATCAAGCCAAAAATTCAACTATAAGAGTTAAGACCAAAACTCAAAGAAATGATCAAAAAAATATCAAATTACAAGAGCTTAATCAAGAGTCGAATAAAGAGCCCATAATTTCAAATATTTTAAATATAATTTTTATTTTATTTTTTATCTAAAAACTTGTATAACCGGCTAGAATATAGTTGTTCGCTCAAGAAAAGATGGCGCGATAGCACGAACCCCGATTTTGCAAGCTTTAGGTCCCATTTTCCCCGAGAAAGATTGGATTTTAAATTAACCAGATTTTATCTGATGAGCATCAGGGTTTATTTAGTTCTAGGGTTCCACTTCCTATGACTGCAAGCCCTCATAGTTAATTATCCCTCGTAACGTATAGAAGAGAACTCTTAATTAGGGATGAACCAATGTTTAGACGTGTAACGGTTTTAATTTTAGTTGTGAGGGACGAATATAGACCCAATCAAGATCCCATGGTTCCATCATCCCAAGAATACCGTAGGTTTCAGTTTACCAAGACTAACAATCGTTGATCGTAGTGTCCAAGGAATCTGATTAGCAGCCATGGGTTGCCTCCTCTCAAGGATCCCAAGTAAATTGAAGTGGATAGGCATGGTTTTAATTTTAATATGGTTTGGGATTTACATCTGTTAGAATACCAAATATTTAATTTAGTTTAGAATTTATGACTTCATTTAGAAGTTACCCAGTTGTTTGATTTAGGCTTACAATTTTTATTAAAAATAGCCCGTGTAGCGGGTCTCATGGCTTTGTTTAGAAGTAGCCCAGATAAGTCTTACGGCTTTTATTAAAAGTGGACTGTGTAGCGAGTCTTACGGCTTCCCTTGGAAGTAGCCCGTGTAGCAGGTTTAAGGTTAGATTGCTTTTACTTAGAGATTTTTGCTAAATTTGGACTTACGACTTATATTAGAAGTTGTCGGTTGAACTTTAGGTTAGCGGGGTTTTAGCTTAACGGGTTTTAGCAGCAGACATTTAGCGTTGCACCCTTCACTGCTTTGACACCAGCACTAATGTTTTACCTATAGTACTTTACTTTCCTACTTTAGGAGCTTATCTTTTGCTTTAGTATCGTTGTTTTAGCCTTAGTACTTTGTTTCGAGCACTTTGTTTTTCCTATAATTCTTATTTTTTTCAACACTAATTTTACCTGTAGTAATAGCTTTACCTACTTGTTTGTTAAGTACATGTTTGTTTTAGTACATGCTTGTTTTACTACTAATTTATTTTAAATGTATTTTAAAATTGTTTAATTATAAATTAAATTGTTTGCTCAATTAATTTAATTAATTTTAAATATTTTAAAATTTAATTCAATGGTTCATTAATTAAAATATTTTAGTTTAATTAAATTAGAGTTTTAATAAATTAATTAAAGTTTTAATTAGGTTCTAAATTAATCAATTGTTCAATTAATATTTAATTGTTTAATTGATGTATTTTATTAATTAAATTTCTCTTACTCAATGTAATTAGTTCAATTAAGTTTGGAATTTTAAATTTTATTTTTAAATTATCTACTTATTAATCAAATTGAGTTAATCAATTATTTAATTGGTTATAAATTTAATTTTAATTTTAATTGAATTAATTAATTAATTAATCAATTAGTTAATTTTATTTTGAATTGATTAGTTAAGTAGTTAATTGATTAGTTAAATTAGCAAATAATTAGTTTAAAGAGATTTAATATTAAATAAAGATCTCAAAACATTTCCTAAGATTTTAAGAAATTTTGACAACCTCCCGACATCCCCTCAACATGAGGGGAGGTTGGGAAGGGCACTTGCCCTTTCAAGTCCGCTCGGCCGGATCAAATCGACTGCAAGGGCTTCAGGTGAGCGAATGCGATCTTGGAGTCCTCTAATTCGGTGCTCGCAGTATTTCGGTGTTTTCTCGGGAAATCGACAGCCTTCCAGCGACCCCTCCCCATAAGAGGAGAGGTTGGAGAGGGCATTTGCCCTTTGAATCCGCTCGACCGGATTAATAATCTACGGCCAAGGGCTTCGGGGGATATATCAACCTCAGAATCGTCTTCGACTCCTACATTTGCAATTTCTATGCCTGCTGTCCTTAGTATTAATTATTATTATTATTATTATTATTACTATCATTAATTATAATTATTATTATTATTATTATTTTATTATTATTAATAATAATTTATACAATAAATCCCTCTTCTTCTTCCCTTACCATTTCAAATCAAGAAACAACCAGATGGCTCGAGCGTGTGGAACGGACCAGACGAACGAAGACTAGAGTTCATTCATGCCTTTTATTCATTCATATATGTCATTCTACATCATAATATAAGTGAGTATATCCTCCCAAATACCTTTTTTGAATGATGTCTCCCACTGCAAATAGCATCACCAACAAGCCCCAATAGATTTCTCATTTTGGTAATACCTAATTTGGAGATCACAAATTTTGTTCATGTGCCACGATTTCACTCAAGTATGGTTCAATTTTGATCAAAGAGAGCTACCACAAGCCTGATAATGTGTGAAAGCAAATAGCAAAAAACTTGACATGTCATCACAACAACCTTAAACCTTTATCCCATTATGTAAGGTCGGCTACATGAATCATTTTCACCATTGTGCCTATTAAGAGTCGAATTCTCATTTAAATCAAATAAAAAAATGTCATTTCTAATACTTTCTAACCAAGTCTTTTTAGGTCTATCTCTACCTTTCTTAACATAGGCAAGATCTAATACATCTACTGTCCTAACCGGGCCATCGGAAGGCCGATGTTTAATGTGACCAAATCATCTAAGGTGACTCTCTCTAATCTTATCTACCACTGAAGCTACTCCAACCTTTCAAGTGTATACTCGTTTCGCATTTTGATTCTAAGTGTAAAGCCACTCATTCACCTGAGCATCCTCATCTTTGCAACATTAATTTTATGCTTCACTTTTAATAGCTAACATTCTGCATCACAAAGCACTGCAGGTCTCACCACCATCTTATAGAATTTTCTTTTTTGTTTGAGGGGTACTTTTCTATCACACAACAGGCCCAATGCATTCCTCCACTTCAACCATCCAACTAGAATTCTACTAATAATATCCTCATCTATTTCATCATCACTTTGAACAATAGACCCGAGATATTTAAAACATGTACTCTTTTTAATGACTTGATCGCCCAAAGCCACAATCCCCCATTAGATCTATTACTACCAAAATTATACTCCATGTATGTGGTTAGATTTACTCAAACGAAAAAACTTTATGCTCTAAAGTTGACCTCCAAAATTCAAGTTTCCCTTCAACTCCCTCCCTAGTCTTATAAACAAGAATAATATCATCAACAAAAAAGAATACACCCAAGATACATCCTCTTGCAAATGTCTAGCAAGAACATTCATGACTAAAGTAAAAAAGAAATGGGCTTAAAGTTGATCGTTGATGTAATCCTACTGAAATAGGAAAATATTTAGTCAAATTACCTAGTGTTTGAACAAAGTAAAAGGTCTTGCATACATATCCTTAATGACTTGAATATAAGCATTATTAACTCCTTTCTTTTTCTAGAACTCCCCATAATACTTCTCTTGGAAATCTATCATATGTTTTCTCTAAATCAATAAATATCATATATAGATTCTCCTTATTCTCTCTATACTTCTCCATCAAACCTCTCAATAAATGTATAGCTTCTATAGTAGACCAATCCGACACGAATACAATTTGATTTTGAGAAACATTAGTATTATGTTGCAACATATGCTCAATTACTCTCTTATATAGTTTTAATGTATGACGTATTAACTTAATTCCTCTATAATTTGTACACTCTTGTGCATCACTTTTATTCTTAAAAATCGGAACCAATACACTCCACTCATTTGGCATCTTTTTAGTCTTCAAAATAATATTAAAAGTTTAGTAAGCCAAGATAAGTCATCGGTACAGAATACATATATGACATAAACTAGCATTCACCTAAAATCATTGTACTTAGCTACAAATTCCACTGCCGATCAATTTCATGAGTATCCTAAGAAAATAATTCCATCATATACATCTAATGGTTTGAGCATCATGAACCATAACAAAATATTGCACTTAAATAAAATATTTAGTAAACTTAAAATAAATAATAATAATAATAAAATAAATTAATGCTTAAATGGAATGGAAGATACAAAAATGCGCTCAGAAATGATTGAAATAAGTGATAAGACTATATTTTGAGGAACGCAAAAAAAAAACCTAAAAATTACCGGTAAAGAAGGGTAGATATTTTGGATTATAGAAGTAAAAGATCAAAAAAATATGCATGCAAAAAAATGAGAACTCAATCAAATTGATTCAATAAGGAATGAATGAATATTAAAAATATGATTAGAAAAGTGTATATCATACCAGCTTTAACATTGAATACAGCACATTCTGTTGGCCTCTCAGGGTTTAAAATGTGGATTGGTACCCAAAATGGAAGAGTCGCATTAGAGCTATAGAATACCAAAAAACACAATGTCAGTTTTTTTTTTTTTTTTTCCTATCTCAGCTAAGCCATCAGAAAAAAAATACACAATGTCAGTTGCAACAAATAAATGCCTAAAATGATCGGCATGTTTTGTGAGTACATAATATAAGTCACAACCGTATGAAAACCTCTCAAACAAGTAATTAAATTAGCATATCATTGAGTAAACAACATTTTATTGCTTCTCTTTTATTTAGCATGAAAGGGATAATCATGGAGAAATTATGGGCATGCTTTTGTGAGTAAATATAATCTTCTTCACAATGGAAAGGAGACCTCTCAAATGTGATAATAAATTAGAAGATCATTGCGTAAACATTTTCTTACTTCTCTTTTGTTTATCCTAAAAGAGATAACTATGAAAAAAATTATATATAGAGGTGCTATTTTAACCATGCAAAAAAGTTGCCACATGAAACATATTCATATAAACAGCACTCTCCTCAAATATCACACAGATATAAGCCCAAAAAGAAGCGAACTTGACCAAGGGATGGAACAAGAAATGATAAAATCAATGGAGTACCTCACTTTCATCCCAGAGAGGAACTGAATTGAAGGTTAATAGAATGTCAGTTCCTTACCTTTATACGAGGTCCCAAATTATCAACTTTGACAAAGAATAAAATACTATAAAGAAGCAATTCTTGTTGTACTTCCAGTCTTCCAATCTCATTGCCCCGTTCATTAAAATTAGTCAATGATTAAAGATATAACGAATTGACATAATATAGTAGTTAAAGAACCTTTTGCACTTGATTAGCCTAATTATTTCTTTCATAAAATAATTTCCTAGGTCTTCCATATGTGTGACCCATAACTCTTCCTCAAATAAACATTTAAGAATAGCAGAGCAACTAGAAGAATTAATACCATAGCAAAATGCGTGAACTATAAATATGCTTCCACATAATTCTGGCCTATCGAGAGAATATGACAACATCTTTGAAGCATTGTAAATACACCACCTAAGAATTTTTAATTGAATTTTTAATTGGCTATTTTGAAATTGCTCTGGGCTATTTACAATGGATTATCTCATATCTCTGTCGAGAGATCAACAAGAATTCTCAAACATCTAATCCACCCTACTCTTAGGATAGACTAGCTTCGAAGATCACTAAGGTGAAACAAGCTAGCAATTGAGAAAGACACTTGTGGATGTTACATATTCTTCATTATGATGCTTTTACCTCAATAAAATTTTGAAGAATAAAAATCATAAGTCAAAAAAATCATATCCACTTTAATACAAAAGAAACTCCCATAATTTAGCATTATAATTTGATTAAAATAGCATTTTACTATTCAAAATGTCTTTGATGTGGGATTCTCTCTATCTCTCTCTGTGAAAGTGTCTACAAGTTGGCGTAAATGTGCATACAATTACACATTTCTATCAAAAACAAAATTCCAAGAATTTAATAATTTACACTAATTTAAATTTCGAAAAAAAATTATAATTTGAAGTGCTTTCATAAATAATGTAACAAGTTCCTTTTGGTCGTTATAAATAATTATTATGATAATACATATTTATTAATACATTTCTCAATAAGCTCAATAATAAATAAGATAATTTAATACAAAACTCAGAATAATTACTATTGCAGTTTCTTAGATTTGCAAGACCAACTGTCTTGGCATGCTTAGCTAATAATTTAATTTTCAAAGAAGATTTAAATCAAAAACTTGACATGATAAGATATTTTAAGCCTATAGTTCTGAAACTCAAAAAACTGCATATGTGCACATCTTTTCAAATTCCTTCATCTAATTCATTGACATATTGTGGGTATAGCCATGGGCCCAACTCATAGTAGCATCCTCTCCAAAAATGCAAGAGTAAGGTTGCATACGTCAAACCCGCCCCGACCCACAAATATAGGGAGTTCACACACTTTGTAGGCCCTTATTTCTCATTATTGTCTCTCAACTCAATAGAATGTATTCACTTAGTCCCAATAATCTAATCGATCTTTGTTGTTCAACAAGATCACATAATTCTTTATGTGACCTATTTTCAAATTTATTTTTGGTAAAAAACCTCTCCTGTCAGAATTGAAAGAGACAAGAGAGAGAGAGAGAGAATGAGAGCTTTTTAGGAGTGACCAGCAACAAACTCCAACTCAATCCAAACAAAAAAAGTAGTTTGGGGGTTTATAGAGAGAGTGCGATAGATTATCCCCACTGACACAGAAAAATGACTAGTGTAGCAATTGGGGTGCAAGGAGAGGCATGAATTTCTCATTTGAATGATTTGGCTCTTAAAGTAGATAACTTTTAACAAACTGTTGGTGACAAACATTTCATAAGATAGATACCAAGACCATATCAAGGGACTCTAGCAAGTGGAGGGACCTAAGTGAAGGAATTCTAAAAGAAGTTCGCCTCTTTTAATCCAAATAACAGATTTATAAATTTCTTGCTGTTATAAGCTAAGAGATTTGTAATTTGATAAATTTTAACAAGAACAACAACTTAAAAAGCAGTTCTAAAAAGTAAAAACAAAATAAATGCTTAGCAACCGTGTCATTGAATTTAGTTTCAACAGTTCTAAGGGCTAGAATTGCTTCTTGACAAAAATAATTAAACTCAACAATATAATGTGTGCATTTATCTATCCCTACAGCAATGCATTCATGATAATGAGTGTATATCTCCAAGATAAAGAAGGTGAATATATGTAACTACTGTTTTATTGTCAAAACAAGGCAGTGAATTCATTCTCTGCATATGATATGAAAGAAGCCTAGATAATTTCAAAAGAAACTGACTTGCAAAATTATAGCGACAAAGTTCAAGAGCTAGCTAAAGATCAAACTATCCCATAATGATACAATGGGAAAACACATAAGCATGCTGAATATTATCTCACAAACTAAGCATATCTTATTACTCTAATGATGCAATTTCAACCTAAAAAATAAAATCATAATCTTATGGGGACACTAAAAGATGAAATATGCCTCCCTTAATGGGAAAATATAAAGAAAGAAAAAAAAAAGCCTTCCTTAATGGTAAAAAAAAATCAATAAGCAACATTTGGCCATGCATGAGCTAAACTTGAAATCAATAAATTGAATACTGATTGTACTCACAAAAATGATTCATAAGAGGTCCAATCTGCCCTGCCGAAGAAATAAAGAACACACTGAATACGACTTACAAAGCATCAATGTAACCTAGAGTAAAACATATTTGTTGATATGTCTGAATAAATAGATTTCATCACATCGAGAGGTCATCAGCTTGGACTAATTAAGAGGAACAGAGTAAATCTAATAATGAACAAACAATGGTTCCTAGTTATTTATACACTAATGGGTAGCTTAAAGCATGCATATTATTCTATGATTCCAAAAACAAATCAGCATATAAAAATAATGTTTCGAACTACTGCATCATAGCTAGCTGCAAGTGGTAGTGTGGTTATTAACAACTGGGAAAGAGAACTTGCTCCCTCTCATTGCATGAACATAGTTAACATCAGTATAGAGAAGAAAGAAAAAGTACATTAAGGCACTCTAGAACTCTACAAGCTAACTCAATATTCTGGGCATAATATGAGAAGTAAATCATTCTTGCGGATAAAGACCTAGGGATTCTTGCACATGTCTCCGACCCACAAGCATATCTTTCTATGATTCCAAAAACAAATCAACGTCATAAAAATAATGTTTCCAACTATTACATCATAGCTAGCTACAATTGATAACATGCCCTTTAATACAATTGATAACTTACTCCCCTCTGCCTCTCCTTGCATAAACATAGTTCCCATCTTTATAACATCAGTATAAAAAATAAGGAGAAATCATATATATATATTAACGAAGGCAATATAGAACTCTGCAAGCTAACTGAGTATTCTGGCCATAAAAATGCAAAATCATTCTTTCATATAAAAACCTTGGGATTCTTGCACATGTCTCCGACGCACAAGCAACAGCATTCAGCTTGTCACACCAAGCAACCGCACTGCCACAAGAGAAACATAAATTTTCAATCAGTAAGGACTTCTCCGATACCATTCATTAGCACAAATCAGCTGTGTTTTCAATAACGAAACTTAACTAAGAGCAAACAAGCAAAATACAGGCATAATAAAAACGCCTAAAGTCCTGCCTTAATATATAGACATAATTCTCAACTTCAAGCTACATACCCAACTCCTTCATTCTTTATGTTATTCACTTCCCAGGAATCACAATCGGAACACCTTCAGTTTCTACGACTTCTTTTAGGATGGAATAACCACACAAAACCAACAAACCCTAACAGCCAGACAACTCCGAAATTTGCTAATTCTACACACGATCAGAAGAGGAAACAAAGTAGAAACAAGCCTGAAGTTGCGGCAGAGCTCGGGAACACGCATCTTGTGTCGAAGATTAGAGGGCGGCTGCTTGAGCCGAATACGAAACACGGTAGCCGGAGACGCTGGAGGCCCATCCCCTACATCCATCGGCCGATCACCCTCCTCCGCTACCTTCTTATCGGCCTCCATCTCTACACCTCCTTCACCGACTTCCACCTCTCCCACCGCCACCGCCGCCGCCACTGTTCTGTCGAGAGCTTTTAGCTCTAGTGCGCCTCCAGCATCCGCAGCTTCCTGGTCCACTTCGGCCGAAGTGGAGGTAGGGGTATTCATATGGAAAGGGCGGTGATGGGATCCTTTAGGTCATTTATAGCGATTGGTGGGAGAAAATTTGCGATCGATGGAGACAGGAAATCCTGGTTGGAGCGGACTTTGATGATGTGTGGGGCTGGGCCTTGCTGCTGATGTCTAGAGAGAGAGAGAGAGAGAGAGCGTGATCGTACGGATTAGGGTTGTGGAAGTGGAGGATTAGGTGGTAAGTGGATCCGCTTGAGGACAAAAACCGAGGATGGAAAGGCGGGCGACAAAGGCCGGGTGATTCCAGGTGACTTGGATTTCTTTATTGCTCGTCACTATCAACGAGTAAGAATGAGGACGAGGAATATTGAACGTTGGAGCCGTCGATTTTTGCGCGGTGGGCGCCGATGCTTCAGCTTCGAGCAGTGCTGCGGCTTTTGATGCCAGTTGTTCGGCCATGAACCTTATTTATCCATGAACCTTACTACGTTGGTAAAACTCAAGAAAAAAATAATATTATTATTATAAAATTTAAAAAATATTAATTAGAAAATTAATCATTATTAATCACGATATTAACATTTATTCAAGATTTTTTTTAGCAAAACCAACAAAAATATCTCATTAACCCTCATTAGAACTACAATAACAGAATACAACAAGCGAGAAGAGAACTATGGAAGCATCTTTATAAACTATAATCTATTCAAAATTTCACTGCTCTAAAGCCAACTGCTTATGTCTATCGAGATCAGTTATATAACTCGAACAAATATAACCTTACAAGTCATAAGCATCACAGAGGGGCGGCATCATATTTGAAGCTCTTTCGGCCATCAGCTCTAGTGTTCCTACCTCTCTTCTAAGGAGCTGAACAACCTGCATTTTAGGACCAATATGTAGCCATAAATGGCTAGAAGGCTAATCTACGTAACAGAGCTAAGAAATTTATTTCAAGTGCCAACCGTATTCATATTTAGCCTGAAATTTGAGATGAAAATAATGTTATAAAATTCCTTCCTAAAAAACCATCCCATTAATTTTCATAAAATTAACTAATTAAAGGTATTATTTACCTTTAGTCAAAAGTTTATACAAATAAGCAGAATTAAAATGCGCTATAAATAAATTATATGGGTTGGAAAGCTATTAATAAAACACAAAAGAATTACAACAAATGTATATATTAGCAAAAAAATTCTTTAATAAGAAAATTAGTAATATAAATAACATCGACTCCACAATCATTAAAGATTTAATTAATTATATTACAACACTATCAATAACATGCAAAATTCAATAAGTTATATCTGCACAATTCATCAAGATATATACATGCAATCAAAAAAGATTTAGGATACTTTCACCAATAATTATAACATAGAAGACACCTAACTCAATATGAGAAAAGATGATAAAGACACAAATAATTTTTTTGTGGTATCTCTAATTAAGTGAGGTCATAGTTATGAAGTTTTTTTTTATTCCTTGCTTGCCTCAAGAAACCAGTGGATAAAAAACTATTATTCCTTAGTGACTTTTCTTGTCTTTTGCTATTTGGTTTGAATTAATTTCTGATTATTACTGTCATCATTTTGAAAGTCAAAGGTTAGTTGTCTTTATCATTTATCTTTTATCTCCTAGAAGATATTGAAGTTGCATGTATCAAGAGGCTTGTTAGAATCCTTAGTGGACATTGTTTAGAGGAAAAATAACAAATAATCTCCAACCATGAACATGTAAGATAAAGGCAAACTGTAAGATGAGAACAAGTTTTGCTTTAAGAAAA
Source organism: Dendrobium chrysotoxum (assembly GCA_019925795.1). Classification (NCBI taxonomy): domain Eukaryota; kingdom Viridiplantae; phylum Streptophyta; class Magnoliopsida; order Asparagales; family Orchidaceae; genus Dendrobium; species Dendrobium chrysotoxum. The sequence continues at coordinate 90,130,417 of CM034302.1, read as the reverse complement.
ATTCAAAAAAATTTGAAGAATGAACACAACCCGACACACTTCAATTTTAAGTAGAAAATCGTAAAGAGGAATACACACATGTTCAAATTTACTTGATAAAACAAATTCCTTATAATAACACCTAAATCAAATTGTCAAGATATAATTAGAAGGTAAATAATATTTATTTCTGCTCAATTCCTCCATTCAAAAGACAACCAAAAGAGAGGCATTCATAAAAGGATATGAGAATAAGAGGAAAAAGAGAACACGAATAACAACACATAATTGTTCGCTTAATTCTTCCGATAAAAACATATAGCCTAAATACAACTACAACGTCATAGAAGGAAATAAAAGCAACCGAATAAAGGGATAGCCAAATGGTTGGAGTTCTTACATATCTTCACAAAAAATGAAAGCAAGATGGTGGAGAATAGCTGAAGATGCATGCCAGAGAAAAAAATCGTTACTTCTCACTCGTGACTTCCGATCGACAGGAGAAGAGGCAAAAAAGCTTCTTTAGTGACCCTTTTAAAACTTTTCTTCACAACAAGCGCACAAACTATAAGGTTCAAAATAAGGTGAGCCCTCATCGTGACATCCGATCCGGTAGGAATAACATCATAGAAGAAGGCGAAGAACCTTTGTTGGTGACTCTTTCAGAACTCTTCTTGAGGTGATGCACGTGAAACCAACGACGTCGTAGTAGGCAAACTGGCTTGATAGCAAAGGAAGAAATGAACCATCATAGTGAGCTCTCGTGTGACCTCCAATCCGACAGGAATAATGCGTGAAGAAGGTTTTTAATAGTAAAGGAAGAAACGAACCACCACGGCGATTAGTGGCAGAGCCAGAAATTTTTTATAGTAACGGCCTAAAATAGTATTTTAAAAAATTCTCTCAATTTTTTTTCAGTCGGGCTTGTGACCATCATTCCTATTCAACATCATTTTCAATTTTGCTCTTCATCATTTTTATCTGCCTGAAGTGAAGGTGTTGATAAATTTGATTTTGATGATCGCTTAAAATGTCTAACCATAGAAGTTTAATCTTATAATTTGAAAAAGAAATCAGGCATTGTTCAGCATATGCAACTTCCATGAATCTTAAAATGGAGCCAAAACAAAATTTTTGGATAATTGAACGTTCAAAATATTCAAACGTGCCTACTTTTTTCTTTCTATGATCAAACAAAGTTGAGTAGAAAAACATTCCGAGCAATTGCAATAACTTCCTGATAACTTTACTAATTACTGATCATATTCATAAAGCCATCTTTGAGGAAGCAACAATTATTAAAAGAAAAAAAATGTTATGCCTAATCTTAGGAATAAAGCAAAAAATTCTAAAACACTTAGCTAATTATCTAAATGAATGATCCAAAAGTATTTTTTTCCCATAAATTTCTAAATCTGGAGAAATAATAAATTTAGTAGGTCTTGTAATAATTTCAATTTAACTAAAATTTGACTAAGAAAAATTTCTACCTGATAGAAGCAGATAAATAAGTTTGAAATGGAAAATAAAATTTAAAAAATTGGTTCAAAAGAGGTGTAACCAGATTTGTCAGAATAGAAACCTGAAAATTCATTGTAAGTTACAAAATAAAAGTTGAGTTTTGAAAATATACAAACTACTGGATGCCAAGCCTTACGAACTCCCTAGCAGCAGTTCCCTGGAAAATATGGACAAAAATTAAGCAAGACAAAATTAAAAATAATAAATGATTTCAATGAAGTGAATAGAGAATAAGCTTGAAAGAGAAGGAAAGGAAGAAGACGACATAGAGGAACAAGATGATGAATAAGGATTTACCTCAGCAGGATTCAACACCACCCCAATCCACAGCCAACAACCCACAGGGAAGACGGAACGGATTAGAGGAGAAAGAGCAAGAGCCATCGTACGTATTAGGTTTAGGTCTTAGGTGGTTGACCTTTAAGCTACTAAAAAATAATCAGAAGAGTTGACTCTCTGATGCCCATTCGGTGAAGACATCGGTGGGATGTTTGTTTGAAAAAGTGTAGTTTGAAAACTTAATTTTTTTTTAGAGAATTTAATTTCTAGAATTTTAATTTTAAAATTGAACACATCATTAAGAATGATATATCACCTCGAAAGGTGAACATATCATTCTCTAATCGGTTCATATTATAAAACTTTGAATTTATCCTAGTTTTCATAGCCAAACTCAGAGAAAGATAGCATATGATCCCAGAGGATTAAAATAATGTTTGATCAAGTATTTGACTATAATAATTTGGATTAAGGATCATTAATTTTATAATCAAAATCATGATAATAAATGACATATCTTTCTGGGGAAAGAAAATATTGTTCATTATCAGTCATTTGAATATGACGATAATGATTGTTAAATTTGATTTTTCCAAAGATAATCTATTGAGGTTTTGAAAAGATTGATTTTGAAAAATTAATCTGGGTTTCTAAATCCCTTACGAGTGCAAGCCCTCGTAGTTATTTATATCGTAAGAAATCAGAATTTTCTACGAATACTCTCGATTAAAATAGCGGTAGAAATTTTATTTAAAATTTTAAGGCTTGATATCAAAGGAAGCGAGGTTAGAAATTCAATAGGGATTGGATCAAGGTTGAACACTTATTTCTGGAGGTTAATGAGGAATCGTAGGAGGTGCTTTCAGATTCTGAAATCATTTAGAAACACCTCAATCTACCCTATGCGTTAAGCTTAAATTTTGATTAAAAGAGACTTAAATTTGACTTATCGATTTATTAGAAGGTTGGGATTATATTCCTAGAAGGTTAAGGTCTTATAGTATAAACTTACCTCAGAACCTAAGTCTAAATTGGGTACTGAAAACCAGTAACCCGAACTTAGCTAATACAATGCAGGATCTGGACTTATCTCGTCCTAGATTGGGGAGCTAGCTAACTACCTAAATGCTTTAAAATCATGAATTTGGTCTCTTATGTAAAAGTAGTAGGGATGTTTAATTAAGTTAAGTTTAAGGAAATAGGACCGACATCTTGAGCAGATCCTAATTAACCCCTTAACTTATGTTGGGTAAATTGATGCTTTAAAATAAATGCAATTAAATTTTTGACTTATTTTAATTTGTATCTAATGCAATGCATGCTAGTTGACTCGATAAATGCTTAAAATCAAAATAAAGAAGTTTTAAAATCAAGCTTAGAAAATAAATTTTATCATAAGGAATGCATAACTTTCTCTTGACAAGACTGCACTCTAATATATCATGTGGCCTGCTAGAACCCGTAGAGGGGGAGGTGCCTAACAAGGAAGAGAAGATTTGAATATGTATGCATGAAAGACTTTTGGTGATCCCAAGCTTATTTCTTAAATTCATTAGAATTTTTATGTGAGCTTAAAATTTTTAATTTTATTTCAAGTAGAAAATATTTTTAAGCGTACCTTCACGAGCCTCCGATCGGGTTCCAGGCTAAATCAAATATGGCATGCAATAAAATAAACCTAAGAAAATTAGGCTTTTTTACTACATAATCAAATTAAATTTAAATACTCAAATTGAATATTCATTTGGCAAGTGCCACTTAATATTACAACCTAGGGTCTGTAAAAAAAAGTAAAGTGGTCGGGTACCACCGACAATAACCCAAAATCTACTCCTAAGACTCATGTGATTTTGAGAATTATGATTCTTCTCGTTCTTCACTTTTTCATACTTCTACGAGCTCCTTGAATCCGTTGGGTCCGAATATCCAAAAGAAAAGAAACTCCTCCTCAAAATGGGTGTTCTCTTTTCCCTTTGGATACTTTGAAAGTCATCCTAATTTGAATCTCCAAATGGAGAGAAACTCTCCCCTAAGGAATGTCCCTTCCACTTTGGATTCCAAATTGGATGCTTAACATCCCATCTCAAAGTATTTTAAACAATACAATTCAATTACAACTCAAATTATATTAAATTACATTTGAATATAAAAAGAAAAATTTAGACTCAAACAACCTACATGGTTATCATAAATAATCGATAGTTAATTCAACATTCCAAGCAGTTAATATTTATTGAAATTAAAATGCTCAAATTTACAGCTACACTTGGCCATACTTTTTAAATTTTTAAATGGGGACTTAAGCATGCTTAACACCTGCATAAAATATTATTAATTTTAAAGCTTGATTTATTTTTGCCCCCTTTATATTTGATTGTCATGTATGTGCATGGCCACCTGCATAAGATTAAATTAGCAAATAAATTATCCCTAGCTTAGGGGTTATCTAACGCCCATCAAATCAATATACAAATTACATATAAATTAAATAAACAAACACATCAATATACACTAGCAACCAGCATGCAGTGAAAACTATGAAAAATCTGACACATACCAAAAACTAAATACTAAAGTTTGTGAGGTAGGCTTTGTGGTTTGGATATATCCTATGTAAGATTAATATGTTAGAGTTATTTTGATATTCTGGTTGGTTGAAAGGCCTAAGGAAAGAATTTAATTAAAGTTTAAGTATTAATCATTTAAGATTGATTTTTAGATTATATTTTTAAATATTAAATGGCTACCATCTTTATTGCTCATCGGGGCCGTGAAGTTTATTTCACCTTTCTTGTAGCAAAGTTAATAGCCTTGTAGGCCCAAGTTACCTAGTGGTAACCGGTATAATTAAGAGATTTGATTTTAATAAGGTTTGAAGATAGATGAATTTTAATTAAGGTTTATTGATTGCTAGTTTTTAAAATTAGATTAATATTTTCTAGAATTTTAAATGATTTTTTTGAATTTTAGGAATTTTCTAGATTATTTGAATTCTTTGAATGCATTAATTAAAGGGACCAAAATTTGATTTATGGATTAAAATTTATTTCTAGAAACTTGGTATTTTTATTAAATAATAGACCCTAGGATGAACAATTAGATTGTAAGTTTGCTGAATTTGGATTTTTTATATTTAGTTATAAATTTTCAAAGTTTTGACTTAAATTTTAACTTAAGATTGACCAGATTGTTGACTTTTTGAATTTGAATTATTTCTGGTGGTTTGATATTTTTAATAAATATTAAACCCAAAATGGAGTCCAACACCTCTGAGTTTACTCAATTTAGAATTTTTGAAATTAATTATTATTTTTTAAAGTTTGAGTATTTATTTGAATTATTTAATCTATTTAATTAAGAAGCTTTTAATGATTTGAATCCAAATAAACTCTAAACTCCTTGAAATCACCTTCAAAGGTCAGGAATGACCTAAGGAGAGATTCTCAAGTGTTTAGGAGTTTTTTGAATTTTTTAATTAATTAAATATTAATTTTTATTTAAAATTAAATTGAATTTAAATTTGATGTCAGATCAAAGGGCTTTTATTTTTCTTAAGTTGGAAATTGAATTTTGGTCAGTTTGAGGTATTATTTGTAATTTTTAGATTTAAATTTAATTTATTAGAATTTTTAGAAGCTTTTAATGCTTAATTAAAGGATTAATTGATTAAATATCTTAATGATTTTTAAAATCAGTAAAAAATTTTCTATGGGCTATATGTGTCACAAAGTTCAAATGAGTTGAATTTTATGTCAATAGGAGGTGCATCCTATTTTTTAAAATTATTCTAAGTTTTATAGACGTATGATGTCACTAGGTTATGTAGGTTTGAATCAAAGTTTTACTAACCTTTGATAGACATACAAATGTAAATACATGTAAATACAATCAATTCCTAAATCTAGGAGAGCCTAAACTAAGTGCTAGTACGTGTATCCTAGACATGCAAAGAAAAATAATAGCATAAATAATAGATAATTGGATTAGTAAACAATCAAGACATGACTGTTCACTAATCACCTCCCCATCAATTCAATTTGATTCAAACTAAACCTATGTCTAAAATTTCAAAGCTCAATTCAATACTCTCAAAGGATTTAATATATATATAATTTTAAAATTAAAATTTATATATGAAAATAGCTCAATTTTAGAATTTTCTAAAATAATTAAGCTAATTTCAAAATAAAATTGAAAATACTTTAATAATATGAAAATATTTTAAAATTAAAGTTTCTAATTTTATAAATTATTTAAGTTAATATTTATTTTAAAAAATAAAATTAATTAAATACTATAATGTTTAAATATTTAAAATTATTTCAAAAAAATGAAATATCTCAAGTTAATTTTAATTTTAAGATAAAATATTTTTAAAAAAATATCTAAATTACTTTAAAATAAAAAGTTTTAATTTTTTGAAAATATTTAAGTTAATATTAATTAAAACTTAATTAAATATTGAAATATTAAAATTATTTAAAATATTTAAGGAAAATACTTTAAATTAAATTTAATATTAAAAAAAAATATTTTTAATATCTTATCATCATTTAAAGTATTTAAAATAAGATTTGAATTTTTTGAAAAATATTTAGATTGATATTTAAGTAAATATTAATTGAAATCTAATTCTTTAAATCTTCAAAATAATTTGATAAATATATTAAAAATTTTAAATGAATTTAAATATCAAAATTTTTTTAATATATTCTCAGATTTGAAATCACTTTAAAATAAATTTATCTTAAAATTTTGAAGTTAATTTAATTTATTTTAATTAATTAATAATTAAAATATTAAATTTTACATGTTTTAAAAAGATTTAAAATATATTAAATATTTTAAAATAATTTTAATTTTATTTAAATGGGTTTAAATTTTTGAGCATTTTCATATAAAATTTTTTTTTGGATTTTCAAATCATTTTTAATAATTTTTTGAAGAAAATCAACTTAAAAATAATTAAAAACTAATTTTTAATTAACTTTAAAGGCTCTAGCGACGGGTGGGACACGCAACGCCATCCTATTCGCTGATCTAAAAAAAACACGGCGGTGGTGGCATTTAATATTAATGGTTGCGCCGCCGCACAATCATTGATAGCGGTAACGGCTGGACGCACTTTCTTTAACCAGATCAGCTACCCTCGCAACCGTTGGATCCTTCGCTTTATGGATCAACGACTGTGATGTCGTCATACAGAGATCCGATCAATCGAGGCATATACGCTGTCTGGAACGGCTGCAGTTTACTTAGATCAAGACCGTTGATCATAGGATCAATAGTCCAAATCTTATGTAACTAAGGGGTTATGTAACCGAGCCCTAGAACTCGTATTTGAGCTTTTTCTCTCTATCAAATTAGTCAAAGTTGATGAAATTTTAAGCAAAGGTAGAGTTCATGAAGAGCATTAATGGGGAATTTATTTTAGAGTGTAAAATGAGCTTATTAAAAAGCTATTTAACCCAGTATGTTATAAATTAGGGTTAGCAATATACCTCAGTAGGATTGATGGTTTTGGATGATTAAAGATGCTCTGAAGTGGTAGTCTGTCCGTGCTTAATCCGCTAGAAGACTTCTCGAGCTGAAAATGCCTGGATCAATTGGTCCAAAGCCTTGAACGGAATGTAATTGGGTTCACCAAAAAGTTTCTCGTCGGTAGCCTTGACCGGTTGGATTGAGCTCCAGGGAGGTTAAGGGAGTAGTTAAGAGTCCAGATGAACAGAAGTTTGGGTCTGGGAGGGTTTGATTAGAGAGATAATGACAAGTTGAGAATGATAGCTCAAAGGGAGTTTTGCTCTATTCAATCCTCCCCAAGCCAAAGGGACGGCTAGGATGGCTGGGAGGGTTGCTAAGATGTTGTCATATGTCCCTGGGGTGGTTGGGAGTAGGAGGCAAGTTGCTCTTGGTCTTACTTGTACATGGGGGTGATTAGGTTTAATCTAAACCTAATCCAAAGCTCAAACCTGGTTTAGGAAGTCTCTAGAAGGTCTTAGCAGCTGCTGGAGTTAAGGGGATTTGAATGGAGTGCACTTAACTTGATGATTTGACCATTTAATGGTCTTTTGGAGACATGTTGATTAGTTTGACCAGTCAACTTGTCAAACCAGCTGAGGAGGCAAGTGGGAAGGCCTTGAGTGCTTTGAGGTGGCAAGTGGTTGGATGAGTTGGAAAGCGTTTAAGGTTTAAGGCTTAAGGATTGGAGTTCAAGTAAAGATATGAGAGCTTAAATAACTTTGATCAAGTTTTCATGAGTTGACTTGGTCAAAATAAGTTTGATTTGACTTGTGATGAGTTTTAATATGTTCAAACATATTAAATAGAATAAGATTAAGAGTTTGTTAAGGTTTGATTTGAGAAAGCACTGAATTGCCTAAGATGTGGAAATTTGACTAAGTCTAAAATGTTGGCTTAAGCAAATCCACATTGGTGTGACTCAAGCTAAGTATGAATGGATTCAAAATATATCATTGAGTGGCTTTGAGGGTTTAAGAGTTTGCTTGAATGAGATTTGACTATATGGGATGAATAGACCTTAAGTTGACTGAATTTGACCAAACATGGGTCTGGTTGACTAGGTCAACTAATGACTGGGTCAGGGGTCCATTCAATTCAAAATAACTAGGAGTGATTTAGTAAGTTTGAGAAAATTTTGAATGCATTTGAAGCTTGATTCAAAGTAGAAAAGCTTAAGGGTTGAACAGGCCAACCAAGTTAACCCAGGGCCAGGGTTTGGTCTTAACAGGTTTGAAATGATGAATGGAGTCTAGTAGAGATGGTTTCAGCGGCAAAAGGGTTTAAATGGTCAAAATAACCATTTAGGCCCTTAAGGGGCCATTGGGTCAACCCAGGTTGACCTAGGGGATGAGTCGGGGCTCAACACGTTTGAAATGAAGTTTTGAGTCCAATGGAGGTGGTCCCAGGGTCTGGGGAGATTAATTCAGTCAAAATGACTATTTGGACCCTAAAGTGCTTATTTGGTCAACCTAGGTTGACTTGGTCAACTAGGTTGACCCAAGGCCTAGGTTTGGGTCTAACAAGTTTGGTTTGATATTTGAAATTTGCTGGAAGTGGTCTCATGCAATTTGAAGATCATTTGGTTTAAAATAGCTGTTCATACCCCTAAGGGGTATTTTGGTCAAAATGTGTTGACCTGGTCAACCAAGCTTGACCAGGATCTAGGCTCAAGTCCAACATGCTTCTGATAATGATTAGGATGCATTGGAGAAGATTTTTAGGCTTGATTTGAAAAGGTCATATTGAAGTTTATGGAAAACTCCAAAATTGCCCTTAAGGGGCCTTTTGGTCATTTTGACCCCTAGTCAACTGGGGTCAAAGTAAATCCATCAAAATACAGTTTAATGCTTAACAAGTCATGATCAAGAGTCAAGATGTGATTGGAGGCTTTGGAGAAAGCTCCAAGGTTAAAATCCACTGGGTGGCAAATCAAGTGGCATAGGTCATAAATATTTAAAGATTTTATAACCTTTAGATTTTAATCCAGTTTTGGGGTTAGAGGTCTCAGATTGAGCTTAAATTTAGAGGGTTACCTCTAGAGATATGTCCTATTAATATGCAATTGATAGACTCTGAATTAGAGGTCATTTGACTGGGGTTTGAAGTGTTTAAAAAATCACTGGAAAAGGCTTTCAATACAGGGCCTTTGAACATTGGATTTTAATTTGGATTTCTAGATTTAAGCTAGATTCTGGGTTTGATTGCTTGATTTTGGATTATCTAAATCATTGATAATCATTTGCATGATTGTATATGATTAGATAAGACTGGAGTTTGATAGGAGGTTGGATTGATCTTGAATTTAGAAAGCTCTGGAATCTTGATTAGTTTAAGGATTGAATTGGTTTGGAGTCTGGATTGGTCCTAGGATCTAAAGAACTTTTAGGGTTTAGAATCTAGAAAATTCCTTGGGCCAGGATAGATCCTAGGGACTAGAGTATAGGAGGATTCTAGAGTCTAAGAAGTCCTATGGTCTGAGGTCTAGAAGAATCCTAGGGTCTAGGAAGGTCCCAGGGTCTAGAGTCTAGAAGGATCCTAGGGTCAAGATAGATCCTAAGATTTGGATTGGTCTGGAAGAATCCTAGGGTCTTGATAGATTTTAGGGTCTAGGTAGATCATAGGGCCTAGATTGGTCTGGAGGCTAGACTGATCTAGGGTTAGGATCAATCTGAAGTATGAGAAAAGTCCTAGTGACCTCATATAAAAATGAGGTCAATAAATGGACCCCTAATATATGTAATAGAATGAAGTTCTATTACAAATATTATTGTTAACTGAATGGAAAAGGGTCAATTTGGAATTTTGACCCTAAGGGAGGATAGAAATCTAACCCTAAGGAATCGAGTTTGAATTGATACTAGGGTAGTGTTTGTAAAGGTGTACTCTACTATTAGAAGATCTGATCCTAAGGGAAGGGAATACCTAAACCCTAAGAAAAAGAAAGCTTAAGTTTGGGATTTGAAATTAAAATTAAAATCAAGATGGTGCCATGGAGGGCGTTCCCCACCACTAGTATATCTAATCCTAAGGAAGGAAAGGACCTAACCTTATGGAGAAGAAGATTAAATGATCGTATATGAAGGAAGAATTCCTAACTACAGAGGATCGAGTTTGGATTTGATTTCAAGGGAAGGGAAAACCTAACCCTAGAGGATTGAGTTTGAATTGATACTAGAGTAGTGCTTGGAAAGGCGTACTCTACCACTAGTGGGTCTAATCCTAAGAGAAGAAAAAGATTATCCCTGGGGAATTAGGGTTTGAATTGATACTAGGGTAATACCGCGGAGGGCGTACTCTACCACTAGTGGATCTAATCCTAATGAAGGGAGAAACCTAGACCCTAAGGGAAAGAAAACCTGGGTGATCGTATAGGAAGAAAGAACTCCTAACTACAAAGGACTGAGTCTAGGTTTTGAAATTAGGATGGCGCTACAGAGAGTGTGCTCCATCACTAAGACATCTATTCTTAAGGAAAGAAAAGCTTCTAACTTCAAGGAAGAGAAAACTAGATGATCGTGTGGGAAGGAAGAATTTCTTCCCACCAAGGATCGGGTTTGAAGTTTGAAATTAGGATGGTGCCACAGAGGGCGTACTCCACCACTGATAGATCTAATCATAAGAAAAGAAAGCATGATGACTCACATCTAACCTTAAGGAGAAGAAAACTAGAAGATCATGTGGGAAGGAATCATTACTTCCCATAGAGGATGAGATCTGAATTTTGAAATTATGATGGTTCCACATAGGGCGTGCTCCATGACTAATGGATTTGAACTTGAATGGGGAATCGATTCCCAAACAAGAAAACTAGGATGGTGCCATGGAGGGCGTGCTCCATTAATAATAAATCTAGTCCTAAGGCAAGAAAGCACGATGACTCACATCTAGCCTTAAGAAAAAGAAAATTAGAAGATCATATGGGAATGAAGAATTCCTAATCACAGAGGTTCGAACATGGATTTAAGATTAGGATGGTACCATAAGGGGCATACTCCATCACTAAAGCGTTTAATCTTAAGGTAAGAAGGTACGATGACTCACATTTATCCCTAAGAAAGAGAAAACTAGAAGATCATATGGGAAGGAAGCATTGCTTTCCACAGAGGATCAAGTTTAGATTTTTGAATTTAGGATGGTGCCACAGAGAGCATGCTCCATCAGTAGGGGATGATCATGTAGAGAGGAAGTTTGCTTTATATGAAAGATTAAATCTGGAACTTGAAACTAGGATGGTGCCACATAGGGCGTGCTCTATCACTAGTAGATCTAATTCTAAGGAAAGAAAGCATGATGACTCACATCTATCCTTAAGGAGAAGAAAACTAGAATGATCGTGTGGGAAGGAAGCATTGCTTCCTACAGAGGATCAGGTCTGGAGTTTGAATTTAGGATGGTGCCACGGAGGGCATACTCTACCACTAAGACGTCTAATCCTAAGAAAAGAAAGTATAATGACTCAGATCTATCCTTAAGGAGAAGAAATCTAGAAGATCATATGGGAAGAAAGCATTGCTTCTTACAGAGGATCGAGTCTGGATTTGAAATTAGGATGGTGCTACAGGGGGCATGCTCTATCACTAAGACGTCTAATCCTAAGGAAAAAAAGGATATAACCTTAAGGAAAAGAAGATTTGGAGATCTTGTGGGAAGGAAGCATTAATTCCCATAGATAATTGGACTCGAATTTTGAAATTAGAATGGTGCCACAGAGGGCATGCTCCATCGCTAAGCGATTTAAAGGGTCAACATGGGCGGGAGGGAGTTGTAGGTCGCAAAGGAAATTTTCCAAATTTTTGGTGGGCTCGTGCCCCGTAGGCCTTCCTTGCCAGTGACAGCGAGCTCTCGCATGACCTCCGATCCGACAAGAATAATGAGTGAAGAAGGCATTTAGTGACTCCTTTAGAACATCTATTCATGTGAAGCGTGAAGTAGAAGAAGGAGAATAGGTTTAAATTGAGAATTCATAATAAGGAAAAGATGAAAAGCCGTAGCCGGAATACATTTTCACCAAAAACGTTTGTGCACAAAAGTAGAATAGAAAAAGACAAATAGCCGTAGCAGGTTATCTTAGGGAGAGCCGAACCATCGTTTTTTGAAAGGTTTTGACCGTTGAATTCATCTTCCAAAGAGTCAAAAAAACTTTGAAGAAGTTCAGAAGACCGAGCGAGGAAACGTTTCAACCTGCGAGTAAATGCTGAAGATTAAAGAGGAAACACCGGTAAAATGAAAGTTTAGGTGACTGAAACATATCAAGAGAAATGACCGGAGCCGAAGATTAAAGAGGAAAAGAGGGAAGACGATGCGAATAGAAGAGGCGATGTTAGGTAAATGAAACATTAATATCGACCGAGGGAAACTCATATTTACATAAATATGTTAAATGAAACGAAAGGAGCATTAAAATTAATTTAGTATGAGGTGTATCTAAGTAGCATTAAATTGCATAATTATTATTATTTTTTAATTTATCAAATATTTATAATACAATGAAGGGACAAGATAATTTAAAAAAAAAATTAAAATGGATGGCCAAAATTTGATGTGGAAGGAAATTTAAGTGGCTTTTATAATAGTAGTATAGATTTTCTCATTGTTGAGAAACGGGTGAACGACAACTATAGGCACCAAAAAAATTTGGATAAAAATAAAAATATGTTGTTATGATTATTTCAAAATTATTAAGAGGTTGTTTAGTTGTCTAAAAAATAAATATAATGTAAAATACAATATACAGTATAAAAAAGCTGTAGTTTAAAAAAATAATTTTAAGTTATTTGAATGATTATAAAAAGAATGTACGAGATTATTTTTTTTGTTTAGTTTGAAGTAAAATGAATGCAATATAAAGTGTAAAAAGATAGTGATCGGTGGCGGTGGTGACCAGCAGCGGCCTAGCGATGGTGGTGGAAGTCGGCGGTGGGTGGTGGCTAATGGTGCCAATGGCCACCACCGGCTGTGACCGGTGGGGGCCGACGATAATGACTAGCAGTGGTGGTAGTCAACGGCGGGCGGACATAGTGGTGGTGGTCGGCGGTGGCTAGTAGTGGTTAGCGACAGTCAACACGTAGCGATAGCAAGCGACGACAATTGTATTGAATTTTCAGTGTATTTAGAAATTGTTCAAATCAGAGGAATTCAAAATACACTGGATTTAAACTAGAGGGTGAACTCCTTTTACTTCAACTTTTTTTTTTTCTGCATTCATTTTACTTCAAAATTTTATTCTGCATTCCTTTCACTTAAAATCAAATACTAATATTTTCAAAGCCATTGCATTTGAAATACTTTACATCACTTATACAGCAAACCAAACAGTCCCTAAATATATTTATTATATATTATAATTAATTTTAAATAAATATAACAATTTAGAATCCACTTCGATCAAGTCTAAGGGTCCGTTTGGGATAGCTGTAGTTTTTTATAAATGTAGTTATAAAATCGATGTGAAAAGCAACATCCTAACATAAAATTTATTGAAATAAGTGAAAAAAAATAATAGTCAAATAAAAATTATAATTGTGGCCTAAAAAGCTTGACAATAAGAAAGTTATACCAAACAAAATCCAAGTTGACTGGCCACTAGAAGTTGGCAAAATGGATTAGCCAATCCATCATTGCTAAGAACTTGTTGCTTTGTTCATCGAATAGTAATGTGATGCAAATAACTATCCATTCTGACCCTCCTCGTATAGAATAGTCATAAATTGGTATTTAGTATTCTTAAAAGCCTCATATATTTTTTACTATATATAAATCATTTATAATAGTTACTGTTATTGTAACTTTCATTTAGAACATTGACTCTACTTTTACCTATAAATAGAGAGTTAGAAGAAAAGTCTAAGGATGTGAAAATATTTAATTTACTTTCTTAAGCTCTCTACTTTCTTGAAATAAGAAAGTGTAGAGTTATCTCTCTTTTTCTCTCTCTGGTTCGGTCTCTCTATTTTTCATTATCAATCTTGCGAGGAAGGTCAACCTGTCACAATGACAAAATAAGATCGAGTACTCATCAAAATTTGATCAAGATATTCTGAACCAAAAATTCAGGGTTAAAAAAGTAATTTTAAGAAAAAAAATTAGCATAAGATTTTTTTTTCATTGTAAATCTCAAAATCATTAGCTTTGTTTTAAGATAAGTACAATATAAATGTTGATTAATTATTCATATGGTATACTTATTTCAAGTAAATCAACATCTTTAAAATACATCATAAACATAATTTGATCAGAATATTTCAATCCAAATTATTGACTATTTTTATAATGCCCACTCACACACATGTACACCCTAAATGAAAGTATTGATGTAACACTTAAAAAAATGGGATGCAATAAAAAGTTAGTATTACATTAAGAGAAATTTCACTTATTTACTATTTTCTAGGGCAGTTTTTTAGTACAAAAATATATTGAAAGCAATGAAAAGTAGTGGTACAAAGTTGTCCCAAACGAGCCTAAATTTAGAAACATATGAACTCAGATTTCAAAAAACAAAATGATTCAACTTAAACATCTCGATAAAACAAACCCAACATGCCAACAACATCAAAAAGTGATCCAATTTAAGTCCAAACATGCACAAATCAAACACTTAACGCATAGATAGAAGCTTTGTGATATTAATCGGAAAACCAAATAATATCCCAATCTTGCATGTTTATAACCAGATCAAGCACATCAATGAAAAGAATCCAACAAGCCTAATATCCCCTAATTGTCATATCATTAATGCACTCAAATGTTGAAGAGATAGTATATGATCAAGGCTATCGCTTTAAGTTGTTCAATAGAGTGTTTTGTGATTTTTGTTGGATTTCTCAAAATACGACGCCTGACCACAATCTTTGCACTACTATTGGCTTGTGGCCATCCGACCATCATCATCAGATTGTAGCAACCTTGCCATCACAATTAGATCATCATCGCCCAACTTTTGCCATCTTACAACCACCAGCCAATCGCCATTCTAATCATCATCGTTGGACCACCACTTGCCAACTATCGCAATCTTTTGACCATCATCACCTGACCACCTCTGTTGGTCATATGCTTTTAACAATAGTGGTGGACTATCATTGCTCGATCATCGTCTAACCAAAATCAAATAACTCCATTGAAACATCGTCGCACAATCGTTGTCGTTAGATAGTTGTCGCCCAAAACCATCATCATCAAACTGCCACCATCTAACCACCGCCACTTTAGCACTATTACCTAGCTATAATCTCCCAACCACCAATGCTAGATTACAGCCTCCTAACCACCGTCATCAAATTATTGTCTCATGACCAATGTTGCTAACCTACAGTCTCCCAACCACCATTACCCCACTATAGTTTCCCCACAAATGTTTGCCTACTACAGTCCTCTGACCATGGTGGCCTAGCTATGGTCTTATCACAATCTGTCACACCCCAACCCAATACGACCCATAGACAGAACATGTCCTATCATGTTGACTTGTGACAAATTGAGCCCAAGATCTAAATTTTGAGGGCTTTCAGATTTCATTTTAAATTACACATATCACAGAGCTTTTAATTAACTACTAGTAAATAAAATGAAATACTCATCCAAAAAATTATGTTCATTTCATTTATCATCAAAATGTATATATAGTATTTATACACTATAGTATATGACTACAATATTATTTTTTTGGATCAGAACTATTTTCTAGTTAAATAAAATAACATAATTTTATATTTTTTTAGAAAAATACCTAAATATCCAAAAT
Source organism: Dendrobium chrysotoxum (assembly GCA_019925795.1). NCBI lineage: Eukaryota > Viridiplantae > Streptophyta > Magnoliopsida > Asparagales > Orchidaceae > Dendrobium > Dendrobium chrysotoxum. The sequence goes on along the minus strand of CM034302.1, from coordinate 90,114,375 downwards.
GACTCTCTATAATATACAGAAAGTTACATGATGAAAATCTAACGGTTGCAAAGCTATTTCTATTTTACACTATAAAATTATAAATAAATCAGAAAAATTCCAAAATTTTGTATTTTTGAAAACTAAGATAAGCAAAATGTATTATATATCGATCCAGACAACTTTCAAAACTGATTCGACAATAGAAAATAAATTGGAGTCCACCAAAACCTAGCTTTCACTCTAGGAATCATTCTCTCTCTCTCTCTCTCTAACCGGCTACACTTAGTGGGAGAATATGGATTTGATAAAATATAAAATGATTGAAAATGATATTTTTATAAAATTTAGATCATGCACCGCGGTGCTCGACCTTGCAGTGCTGCAGCACCACCCCCAACGATGCAGCTTAAAATTAATTTGGCAGAAAGATAAAGAGCTCAATATTGTGGCATCGCCTATCCGTCGTCATGGCTCCCTGGGAATAAATTTTAGATTTTTCAATCATGCACATAGATCCATGGAACTAGCCTCAAAACAGATTCATACACACATGCATATAAAACACTCACAAAAACATGCAAGAGTTATTAAACATTGAAATTCAATATGTTACCCTTACAAGACTGGATCAGAATAGGTGCATGAATTCAATAAGTGTTACACAGTCTCTCAACCACCATCGTCCAACTATAGCTTACCTTTACCATCATTCTACTTTAGCCTCCTAACCACCATCCAACTATGACTTAAAAAAAGTTGTCATCTTTCTAACCACCATGTCATGCCCCGAGATCAAAATTTAAAGAACTATATCTTTCCTTCTAGCCATATTTAAACAGAGCTTACCAATTCCATATAAACAGTGGAAATAAAAAAAGTGCATTTATATTTTTCAATATGTATAATTATTACAAGCTCGAAATAACTTATATACAATAGTCATAATTCAAAAGAACAAGTCTAATTCTATTACATATACATCCTGGCTACAAAAAAACTAAAAGTATCGAAAGGAAAATAACGCATGTGATCCAGAACCTCACTCTATAGGATTCTTACATTCTCTTGAAAATATGTAGAAATCACATAATGAGCAGATAGCCCAACAAGTAATTAAAATTTTACAACTGAAATCAATGCAAGACAAAAGAGAAGCAATATGCTATAGCTCGTATAAGATAAGAAAATTATGCATTAATATCTACTATCAGTGCTAGTTAACAATATAAATTTATCAACACGTATGACCTTAAAATCAGTCAGTTTCAGCCAGCCTTATCATTCAATCATTCACGTCAGCCCATCAGTTATACATATCAGTCTATCAGTTATAACAATAATATCGGCATCTTTATTACTAACATTAAGCAATAATATTAATTAGTGTCAGTAATATTGATATCCGTACATTATTAATATAAGTAATTAGTATCAATATCAATAATAAGTAAGCAGTAATCAGTATTAGTATCAATAATTAATAATCAGTAATCAATAATCAATATTTATGTATCAGATATTCAAATGAAGGTATCTTGATCTTACTCATAACATTATGACTCCTGATCAGTCACCCCTTATAACTCTCAATCAGTGATCTCCTTATAACTCTCAATCAGTAAATCACGTAGATCAATCGCCTCAAGTCCTTATAACTCCCATCAATGAATCTTAAGAATATCACATGGAGTTATCATATCCTACATATCTTATATTAATCATTACATCCTTTTTGTTAGATTAGTTCAGTACATCCTTTCAGTTAGATCTGTATCACATTCTAATACATATCAGTCTTATCAATTATTTCATTACATACATTTCAATATAATATCAAATTACAATGCATCACATTCAACCCATCATTTTCAATATACATTTTCCCTACTCATTTCACTGAAACAATTATATACATGTTTCTAGGTAAAAATGCAATAAAATTATATCATATTATTCAGAATGATCAAATATATAATATATCAAAAGTCATACAATGAAAGCTTATGAAATTAGAAGATAATATTTTTTTTGGTAGATTAGGAGAGATAAAATTCATAGAAGTCAAAATCATCAAAAACAGAAGTAAGATGACAATTACTTTCAATAAATAGAACAAAATTTGGAATAGGAATGACAGGGAAAAGACCTAAGAGAGCATCCTCTCTCATCTTCCCTATCCTCTTCCCATCTCCCCTTCCCTTTCCTTCCCGGCCAAGCCTCGCGAGAGTGAGCGGAGGGGTGGGGGTGGCATGGATATATATATATATATATATATATATATATATATATATATATATATATATATATATATATATATATATATATATATTGTTAGTGGCTTAGCGTCGCAGCGGTCCAACCCAGCCCAACGTTTCAACACTACATGTTGAATTCAAAATCAATGTAGAACAAAGACTCAAATGCCGCAGCAATATTTTCAGGCGTCGTTGTGCTCTCAAACCTAGTGTTGCATCACTCAAAAGAATAGTACCTTGCGTTCAAATTCAGACAGAAATTCAAATTTTTATTTTTAAATATTTTTTTTCATATTTTGAGTTGCTACACACTGTCACCCCATTACATTTCTCTCACCACCATCCCCTAACCATGATATCCTGACCACTATCATATGAATACAATTATTTAACTGCAAGTCTACAATCCCTTGACTATGATCTATTGACCACCTTCTTACTTGCAATTTTAAATTGTTGATACTTGTTAACGATGTCCTGACCATTGTTGCCCAACAATGCCCTCCCAAACCACCATTGTCTAACCAAGGTCTCCTAACTACAATTGCCTAACTGTTATGTCCCAACTACAGCCACTCAACTACAATCTCCCAACCATAATTTCCCTTATTACTAATAATATCAATGCACATCATTTCTACAAGATCAATACAAGCCGTCAACACCAGCATCTACGCTTACCGGCATTGCCAATAATGTCTGCATAAGTCATTGCCTATAGGGCAACACTAATGCCAACACTAAATGACTTCGTTGCACACTTGAAAATTTTCATCACAAGCAATTAAAATTTGCAGTTCTTTGTTCACACTAGAACAATATTTCAACCATATATTTCTTTCCATTATCTAATAGGTACAAACGTACCTAAAATTTTAATATATATGAGCAGTTTGGAAATATTTAACTTCTAAAATCAAACTTTTAGTAGTTAAAATTTTTTCTATAAATAAAAAAGTTGTTTAAACTGCTGCTAGTTGCAATAGTTAAAACTGTTGTTAATGGATAACAACAATTTAAACGTTGTCGTTAAATGTTTACACAACGGTTTAAAAAACTTATAGTTGCATTCTCTCTTAGCTGTTAAAAATTTAAACAATTTAGGCTTCGTTTAGGACGGCTTTTTTACTGCTTCTTAAAGCAGCTTTTTAGTACAAATTTTTTTATTTTTTACTAGAAAGTTGTTTTAAGAAGCAGGAAGAAAGCAATCGCAAACGAAGCCTTAGGCTTCGTACTACTTTCTAAAACAGATTTTTAGTATAAAAATTTCTTGACTAAGAAATTTTTTGTACTAGAAAACTGTTTAAAACGCAGCAAAAAAATTGTCCCAAACGAAACCTTAAACATTTGATTTTTACACCTCTCTAAGTTAATTTTGCATTAACTAATAGGTTTGCAAACCCACATCCATGATAACTAATTAATTTGCCTGAGTGGTTAGAATAGATTGGAAGGTAAATCAACATAAGTTTTATATTTGTAATCAATGCATGCTTTTATAGATAGAGTAATCATCATGAAAAAAAAAAGGAATAGTAATGACAAAGCAAGCACATGTTACAAGTGGTCAGTGTTAGGTTAACTAATAATTTATAAGCACAGGAAAATATATATTTTTAGATTTGTGAACTATTTCAAAGCAAAGATTACATATATTAAATGGGAATATAGACCAAAATTATTGTTTAATATTTGGTTTTGGTGATAAAACAGATCTTTGATGAACTTAATTATTATGGGTATAGCAATAAATATTATTCATTAAAAAAAGATAGTGGTTAAGGAAACAATTAGAAAAGATCAAAAGGAGATTAAAATATTAAATTATAAGATAATAAGGAGTGAACTGAGGATATGATAAATTTATTGTAGAAACTAGGCTAAGAGATTATTCATGCATTTGCACATTTACCTTATCTAATCTTCTAACTTTAAGAATATTGATGATTCAAACTTTGTTCATGGCATTTTTTTTATTGCTTTATTTTTTAGATCGCAACCAAAATTTATGTTTAGTCGCTGCATTCAAAAAATGTATATAATAAGAAGCTCTTTTCTACAACAACAACAACAAGCCTTTATCCCACTGTGTGGTCAGCTACATGAATCTTTTTTCTCCATTGTGTTCTGTTAAAAGTCAAATTCTCATCTAAATATAATAAATGAAGGTCATTTCTAAAATTTTCTAACAAAGTCTTTTTAGGTCTACCTCTACTTTTTCTAACATAAGTCAAATCTAATACATCTAGTATCCTAAGCGGGTCATCGGAAGGACTAAGTATTATGTGACTAAACCATCTAAGACGACTCTCTCTAATATTATCTTCCACTAGAGCTATTCCAACATTTTCACATATATGCACATTCTGTATCCTGTCTTTAAAAGTAAAGCCACTCATCCACCTGAGCATCCTCATCTCTGCAACACTTAACTTAATAGTATGATTCTCTTTTAATGGCCAACATTCTGCACCATAAAGCATTGTAGGTCTCACTACCATATTATAGAATTTTCCCTTAAGTTTGAGAGATTCTTTTCCATCACACAACAAGCCCAATGCATTCCTCCACTTCAACCATCCAACTTGAATTCAACTAATAATATCCTCATCTATTTCACCATCACTCTAAACAATAAACTATAAGTATCTAAAACGTGTGCTCTTATTAATGACTTGATTACCCAAAGTCACAATCCCCCCACTAGATCTATTATTACTAAAATTACACTCCATATATTCAGTTTTAGATCTACTCAAACGAAAGCCTTTAGACTCTAAGGTTGACCTCCATAATTCAAGTATACCTTCAACTCCCTCTCTAGTCTTATCAACAAGAAGAATATCATCAGCAAAAAGCATACACCAGGGTACAACCTCTTGCAAATGTCTAGTGAGAACATCCAATGACTAAAGTAAAAAGATATGGGCTTAAGACTGATCATTGATGTAATCCAACTGAAATAGGAAAATATTTGGTCAAACCACCTTGTGTTTGAGCACAAGTAACAGCTCCTGCGTACATACCCTTAATGACTTGAATATAAACATTAATAACCCCTTTCTTCTGTAGAACTCTCCATAGCACTTTTCTTGAAACTTTATTATATGCTTTCTCTAAATCAATAAAAATCATATGTAGATCCTCCTTATTCTCTCTATACTTCTCCATCAAATCTCTCAATAAATGTATAGCTTCTATAGTAGACCTACCTGGCATGAATCCAAATTGATTTTGAGAAGCATTAGTGTCACAGCGTAACCTATGCTCCATAACTCTCTCTCATAATTTTAAAGTATGATACATTAACTTAATTCCTCTAGAGTTCGCACTATCTTGTGCATCACCTTTATTCTTAAAAATAGGAATTAGCACACTCATTCTCCACTCATCCAGGATCTTTTTAAAAAGTTTGGTAAGCCAAGAAATTCCTTCATCTCCTAAGCATTTCCACGCATCTATTGGAATATCATCAAGTCCAACAGCTTTTCCATACTTCATTTTTTTTAAGTCTCTTTAACTTCAATTTTACTAATACACCGATAAAAATAAAAATAAATTATTTTCATTTAGGGTGCTAAAATCATTAAAGTCAATTACATTCTCATAATCTTCATTAAAAAGTTAAGCAAAATATCTCATCCACCTTTGTTGAATATCTTTTTCTAATAAAAGCATATTTTGATCTTCATCCTTAGTACACTTCACTTGAACAAAAACCTTATTACAACTTATACATGAATCTTTCGGCCTCCTTAATATATAATCTATTATATAAATCATCAAAAGCAAAAATCTTTGCATTACAAATTGTTTTCTAAGACTTCTTACGAGCCTCTTTATATCTTTCCAAATTATCAGAGTTTTTACAGCTAAATCAATTTTTATAACAAATCTTCTAATTTTTTATCTTTTTTGCACATTTTGAATCCACTACCAACTATTTTTACTATTAATAGTTTTTCCATTTGATACTCCAAACACATCTTTTGCAACATTCTTAATATCAATAGCTACTTTTTTCCATATAACATTAGCTTCCTCATACATGATCAAAGTCTTAAAATCTTACTCTCAAAAATATTTTTGTTAATATTCTTTAAATGCCCCATATAATCGTAGAACAACGATTTACTTTAATTTTAATTTTCTGTTCTTTCACCTTAAAGTTCAAAACTAATAAACGATGTTGGGTATATATACTTTCACTCAGGATAACTTTATAATCTTTGCAATCTAAACGATCTATTTTTCTTATAAGAAAATAATCAATCTAAATTTTACTATATCCATTCTTATAAATGATGAGATGCTCATCTCTTTTTTTAAAAAAAGATATTAGCAATTATAAAATCATAAGCTAAAGAAAAATCTAATATGATATTATCACCTTTATTAGTCTCTCTCAAGCTATAGCTACCATGAATGATTTTAAAATCATCTATTCCTCTACCAACATGTCCATTTAAATCTCCTACAATAAAAACTCTTTCTTCAAAAGATATATTTTGCATTAAGTCTTTTAGGTCATTCCAAAATTTTAATTTTGAACACATATCCAAACCTACTTGAGGAACATAAGTGCTTAAAATATAAATAATCTTAGCATCAACAATAATCTTTAAAGCTATAATTCTATTAATTTTTTACAACATTATCCTTCAAATTCTTTTTTATAATCACACCTACACCATTTCTAGTACAGCTCTTACTAAACTATTAATATCCTTAGTCTTCTCTCTAACCCATTTAGTTTTCTAAATGCAAAAAATTTTTATATTCTTATTGATCATAATATCTATTAATTTTATTAATTTGCCTATAAGGGAACCTATATTCTAAGTTCATATCCTAATTTTAGTTTAATGGACTTGCTTCTTTGCACACATCCGTCCATGATATGAGAACCCTGCCTATTTAAAACTGTATCTGGGCGCCAGTGCAGCAGTCTTTGCTCACTTGTCGCTATATTAAGGTCATACAACGTGTCGCTTCCAAGGAACATCCTAACATTAACACGATGTATTAAAGGATTCATGACATAATTATTCGACAAGTTTTATACTGGATGTCGACTACCTAACGCAACCCTCCACTTTTCTCATTCAAGATTTGGGACATAACAACGGTAGTGTAAAACTATTTTCTACAACAACTTTAAAAAACTCCTTTTCTACGACAATTTTACAAAGCAACAAAAAAATAATTCCAAATAAAACCTTAATCATATTAAATGTTTACATACCATGATTTTTCTTTTCCAAAAAGTCATAAACTTTATGCATAAATCATGCAACAAAAAAGCATTTACTACACTTTCATCTTTTTAGATGGCTTAACGACAAAAGCACATACAACGCACTTAAAAACAAAGCTATTTTTTGTCCAACGTAACACAGCACGACATAGCAATAGCATACTATTCTAATGGCAGGTTAAATATTATTTAAATAAAACTTTGTATGATGATCGGTTGGCTTTTAATTCTATGATAAAAGAAAGCTTCCCCTCTTGAAATAAAAAGAATTCCAATAATAATGAAGATGATATCACATTATTAAGCGTTAATGCGGATTTTTTATGACCTGCACACTAACAGCACAAAAAACTCGGCAAAAGATCGCTGAACCAGCTCAAAAAGAGAAGCGTAATTGAACCAGCTCAAAAAGAAAATTATAAGAGGAAAAGAAAAAGATGAGAGAGATTTCACAATCTAACAGAGACAGAGACGATAAATGGGTGAGCGAGAAATATCTTGTTTAAGGGGAGCACCCTCTGCTTGCAAGCCAGCTGAAATGATCATCCATTCGAAAACAAAATATGTTAAAGTTCAGTCGTTGTGCAAAATCCAATTAGCCCAAATAAAATTCGACAAATATGAGAAGAGAGAAATCCTTACTACGAGAACTTTCCAGAACATTCTTAAAGAAATTTATTCTCCCCAACCCAAAAAAGAATACTAGATATCATGTTATGAAGAAGAAAATTATTATCATGTGCTAAACTTCTAATTCCAGAGAAAGCCACCCATGAAAATAGAGAGGCGAATGAGTGAGGAGGGCAATAGCTGTGAAAATTTAATAATCATAGAGTTCAAAAAGGCTTTTACCCAAAGGCCGAAACTATGTGTTTGTCCCTAAAAAAAAATTATAAGAAAGGTGCATTTAAATAATTTGCCCCCCCCAAGCTTCTTACTTTGCCCCCTTTTTGCCCCACACAACCGCAAAAATTTCAAAAATATCCTTACAATCAAAATTTGTTCAGGAGGCGCTACCCTCCTGGACCCCCAATATATCTGTGAAGCGTATAACAATCAAAGATATGAACAAATAGGGGTCAAATAAAATTCAATGCAACTTTAACATATATTTTGTAGAAATTATATGATTAATAAATTACATCATTTTAATTTTTTTTACAAATTAATCAATTACAAGAAATGGTGACCCATTTTCTTGTAGTAAAAAGTCGAGCCAAATTCGAGGCAATAATAACAGTAACTTATAAATTTGCTCCCCTGAAAATTAAGGTCGGTTCCGCCCCTACTTTTACCTGATCCCAAGGGTCAAAGAACAATGAGATTGACAAGTCATTATCAATCCAAGAAGAAATCCGAGGCAGCTAAAAAGACGCAATGAATATCATTTTTTTCTAGAGAGTAGAAGCTGAAGAGGAGGCTTTCATCCCAAAGATTTCCGCCACATTCTCATCATAATGATTAAAATTTCAATAACTTTGGCCTTACCAGAAGACCCAAACAACCCCTTTGTTAGGTCTGCAAGCGAACCTAAGATATTAGGCCCATCTTTTCTTGATGACACTGGTATGCCTTGCAACCTGTCAAGGAGTTTATGAATTTTATCGAGCAAGGGGCTAACAATTGTTGGCTTTGAGTATTCGAACACTATAGAGGAACTGAGAGATGTTGAGGTCCAAAGTGCTAGCAAGAGCAGCAACGGAATTCATTAACCTTTTCCCTGTTAACATCATCGGATACTCCCCAAACATAGCATTTGGAAACTTAATCCCTGATTGAATAGATTTATACCCAATATGTAATTCAGTATCCAGTAAATTATTATGAAATAAGATCTTGTTGTTAATAAAAGCATTATGAGACGATGAATCAAGAAGGGCAAATATGACAACTTCTATAAGTTCATTGCAAAGATGAACTGAACCAATACCAAAAGTACACAGGGTTTACTATTTCAGCATGTGGGCAAATAAGGCAAGCAACACTCTTCACAATGAAAAAAATGTAGAATTATCGCATACAACCAGTTTGTACAAACCAATGTAAAAAGAGTATAAAGAATATTGAACAAAAACCGTTATCAGCTTCTTCTCTGAAGCCAGTCAGAAAGGAGCATACAAAGACTTATTTCATAAAACATGGGAGGATAAAGCAACTTAAATCACCTGGAGATGAACTAGGTCAATGTAATTCAGTCCAATTACTGAGTAGATGCTGGTTCTGGGTCTAGAGCGATTTCCACTTCTACAGCTGCTGCTGAAGCTTGAGTAGTATTAGCATCTTTCTTGGGCGAAGTAACAGCAGTACTCTTCAATGTGGCTTCTTTTGTTGGCGATTTTGCTTTATTTCCATCTTTTTTGGCAGCAGCTTCAGCATCTTTTACTTGTGCTTTTGCTGGGGGTGGAGGAGGCTTCATGTGTGGTGGAGGTGTATGCTTCAGTTTCACCAACAACTGACGCATCCTTGAGAGATCAGTGGGCTTTCCTGGCTTTGGTCCATGAATTACTACAATGGATGGCATCTTCTCCGGATCTTTCTTTCCTCTCTTCTTCTCAATATTTGGCACTTCATTGGGGATGAGCTCAGCTATAGCTTTCCAGTACTGCTTATCAGCTTCGGCATGGAACTTTTCTTGGTTCTTCAAATACAGCTGGCACACAGATGGAAGATAACTCGAGATCTTAGGAGGAAATCACTTTTCTAACGAATCAGGAGCAGGTAAGATAGGAAGAACAATGGCATTTACCTTCTCTTTTTCCCTGTTGTTAGCCATGTTTGATTCACGGTTCAGCTTGCGCTTCTCATAGAAAGCTTGTTTGAATTCCTCAGCTTCGGCAATAATCTGATTCCTCATGTCCTTTTCTTTTCTTTCTTTCTCTTCTAGATGAATGGCATTCTGGCTGCATGCAGGATTAATAGGTAAAACATTATAAAGAGAACCTGATCATGACAATGGAATGCATATCACATAAATAAATAATGAGACGGAGAGCATATTTTGGATGTTAAATGACTTTATGGCTTCAGGCAACATGTAAGGCACAAAATCCTGCAAAATACAACGCAGTAGGGAGTTTTTCTCTATTCATTGATTTCTGTAGCAAAGCGTAAGAGCGAAAATAATCAAGAATACAATAGTCTCCCACAATTGGGATCTATGTGATCGTCTAGTCCTAGAAAGGCGTACGTGAGAAGATATTTTTGTTGCGTTATCGACAAAATCAAAATTAAGATGAAATTTCTCTGAGAAAGCAACATAGAAATGACGCACCGCCGATCAGCCCTATGCATAAAAATGAACTTATAAGATATATCAAATTAATCCTACAAAATGGTTGTAGTGTTGGGATTGAAAGCGGATTTATCTAAACCATCATGAGTCTCCAGGCATGATTGGATCTAAGGCATTAATGAATTTTGAAGTGTCTTAATGTTTGCGTTTAAGACAGACCGAGCCAAACCAGACTAATAAGCCAAAACCTAACGTGGGGAATCTTTCATCTCTGACTAGAGCAGATAAAAGTCGATGACTTGTGGCATACCAACCCTAATGTATATGGTTGGCGCACTAGCATGACCTAATAGCTGGCAAGGGGCATTAATAATTCGACGAAGGCTATTTGGAACAAGGCTGTTGACTCTCTTAATGTGCATCTCCTTGCTACCTTAGTCATCAACGTATTTCTATAAGTTCTATTATGCCTCTATGCTCATCATTTAAAAAGACGACAATCTCAAAGCCCACACACTCCATAGTAGTCAAGGGAATACAGTCCCTTTCCTACTAAGTGCTCTAGAGGATGGATTGTTTATGGACTCAAGAAGCGTTTTGATTGATATAATGTAAGTCAAGCTATCATGGAGCATTACGAGTTTAATCCAATTATGATTTGAGCCCTCCGACAACTGCTCTGATTTTTTTGGCAATCAACATTGCATTAACCTTGAGGCCCGCATAGTGGATGTAATACCTCTTTGATCTAAGGGTAGTTACATTGGTCATTAAACATTCCCAGATGCTTCTAAGACGAGTGTAAAGCTTTAATTTAAATCAATATGTTTGGTTTGATTAAAACTAAGACTGCATAGGCGTAACGAAGATGCAGAGGCAAGCGTTGGTTACATAATACTCTTCCCATAATTCGATAGACAAAATATTTATAAGCTCAAGAATTAACCTAAGCCACATAAGTTTTTACCGGGAGCAACTGCTCCTTGGGGAGGCATTTACCTTTTGTTTTTACTACATGTGTGCTGAATCGCTCTTAAGTTAAAGATATTTTCATTTCAAATGTCTTAAAGTTTAGAATTTTAATACTAGTCTAATATTAGATGCACAAATAATGTCAGATCCAATGGTCTTATACTAGAAATAATGTCTATAAATTGAAAATCAACATGATATAAATCAATTTAGATGAAATTTTACTAGAAATAACGTTTAGAATTCAAGATTAAAAAAACCACACAAAAGTCTTGAGTTTTATGCATCTATTGAAAATTTGGTCAATATCAATTTTCATTAAAATCAACTTTCAAACTAATAAAAAAAATATAAAAGAAGGAATTAAAAAATATATATATTTACAAAAAACAAAGACTAAACTAGTACAAGAAGATAACTCTCCCAAAACTCTTAAGTCACTTAATTGATCAATGAATTGAATCATAAAAATAGAAGGAATAGCACATCCAACTAGAAATTTTATTCAAGTTATTATTTTTGCACATGCCTTACAACCTAATTTTTAATCATAAATCCCAACAAAATTTTTCTCTGACAAATCCTAAACAAGACCACAAGTCGAATCTAAATGTCATTCACAGAAAAGACCACACAAATATATTTTGTTGAAGACTCAACTACTAGAAGACTAGAAGTCACCATAATTAAAATTGTTAAAATACTTGTAAGGGTGTTTTCACATGCTTTGAAAACATATCTAAGTATCTATTTCAATTACTAGTGATGATGATAACATATTTAGTCGCCTTAGATGGTTTGGTCACGTAAAACGGCGGCCTCCCGATGACCCGGTTAAGAAAGTAGAGGTCTTAGATTTGACTTATGTTAAGAAAGGTAGAGGTAGACCTAAAAAGACTTGGTTAGAAAATATTAGAAATGATCTTTCTTTATTAGATTTAAACGAGAATTTGACTTTTAATAGGACACAATGGAGAAAAAGGATTCATGTAGCCGACCCCACGTAGTGGGATAAAGGCTTGATGTTGTTGTTGATGATAACATCAATATAAACTAGAAGATATATAACTGTGTCACCAGTGTTGAGGATGAAGAGAGAGGTACAAGAAAGGGAATTGCTAAAGCTATAAGTAGTCATAAATTAGTAACGTAATAATGTCAAACACAGAGTACTTGATTGAGGCCATAGAAGACTTTCTGAATCATGCATAAATGTGTAGGATGATTTGTGTCAATGAAGCTGGGGGTTGAGCCATGAAAACGTCCTCAGAAAATGGCCTTGGAGAAATTCATAGTTGACATCTAGTTGCCAGAACAATCATCATCAACTAACACCTATATTATGAATCAATCATATAGCTGCAATCTTAATAATTGTATTGAAAATATCATGATAGTTAACTCCTAGAAATTGGTGAAAACCATTGGCCATCCATCAATTTTTGCACATGTTTATGGAGCCATCGGGATATATTTAATCTAAAAGACCCACCTGTACCCAACTAGGTTTTGGTGGAAGGTGAGGGAATAAGTGCTCATGTTTCATTTTGAACAAAATGTATCATATCCATTGGGCCTAACTCAACATCTATTATGATTTTTTGAGTGTTTGGGTTATGGTGATGAGTTCAGGCTCAGGAATTAGTTGGTTGTGAGTGTGAGTTTTTAGATTGGTTCGTAAAAGTTATTTTAGTCTTAGGTGGTGGTCATTTAGTGAGTGTTGATGGGGTGGGAGGGAGTCCGGTTGATGGTGAAGGGATATTGGGGTGGGGAGGTTGTTGTGGTTGGTTTGGTGTGGAGGCTGTATATATAGTGGTGTTAAAAGAGGGGACATTGTGGGTGGCATGAATGAAAGGGAGTATGCGTATGAAAGGAGGACAACACAATGAGATTGTTTCTTTAGAGGTGCAATGAACCAAGATAAAAGATATAACGGGAAAGATAGACTCAACAAATTGTATATGATGAGAGTCAAAGATTTTGGATGTGATGGTCTTTAGGCTGAGATAGGCACTCTGCGCAAGAGAGTTATTGAGGAAGAAACAAAGTTTGAAGTAAGATTCAAATGGTACACATGTGAGGTGATAGGTAGCAGAAGCAATCAAATACAAGGTTTAGAACAATTGTGAGGCGAATCAGTCCATATGGAAAAGAGTAGTAAAGTGTGGGAGTGAGCATACAATTTATAAGTAGACTGTCATGGTGAAAGTATGAGTCCAATAGGAAGGTGGAATATACATAAGATACGGTAGACAGAGAGACCGGACCAATTTCGACAATATATCGATGACGACTTTCAGATATCCATTATTTATAGGTCTGTGTGGTGGGCTAGCAAGATGAGAGATGCCATTGGTGGATAGGAATATGACAATGGTGTGTATATTCACCACCGTTGTAAAACTATAAACAATTTTTTGATCAAAGTACTTTTTACTAAGTTCTTGAAGTGTATGAATCTATAAAAAAAACACGAGATTTTTCTTTGATAGAATAGTACATACGTTTTTGGTATGGTTATTGTGAGGGTGAGGTCTCCACATCTAAGAACATTAATTTCAAGAGACTGATAAGTTACAAAAGTGAAGAAAGAGAATAAAAATTGTAACTTGTATTGCATTGACTCGCATTGCAATAGATAGTTGATGACAAAAGGGAATATACATATAGGTAAAACTGGGAAATGATATAATTGAGAATTGAATTTGACAAATGACATGATTTATATAATGCCACTATGGAGTGTAATTTTAATAATAATAGATCTAGTAGAGGGATTGTGACTTTGGGTGATCAAGTCATTAATAAGAGTACACGTTTGAGATATCTTGGGTCTATGATTCAGAGTGATGGTAAATAGATGGGGATATTATTAGTAGATTCAAGTTGGATGGTTGAAGTGAAGGAATGCATCGGGCTTGTTGTGTGATAGAAAAGTCCCCTCAAACTTAAGGGAAAATTCTATAAGATGGTGGTTAGACCTGCAATGCTTTATGGTGCAAAATGTTGGCCATTAAAAGAGAAGCATAATATTAAGTTAAGTGTTGCGGAGATGAGGATGCTTAGGCGGATGAGTTGCTTTACTCTAAGAGACAAGATACGAAATGAGCATATATGTGAAAAGGTTGGAGTAGCTCCAGTGGAAGATAATATTAGAAAGAGTTGTTTGGTCAAATAAAGCGGCGGCCTTCTGATGACCCGGTAGAAAAGTAGATGTATTAGATTTGACTTATGTTAAGAAGGGTAGATGTAGACCTAAAAAGATTTGGTTAGAAAATATTAGAAATGACCTTTTAGTTTATTAGATTTAAATGAGAATTTAACTTTTAACATGGCACAATTGAGAAAAAGGATTCATGTAGCCGACCCCACATAGTGGGATAAAGACTTGATGTTATTGTTGTTGTTGCTGTTGAAGGTAAAGAAGTCTTGACACTAGAAAAAATAACAAGTGGAGGCAATAGACCATTCATGCACACCATCTTTATTTAGCCCCCATCACAAGGATTGCTCTTTTTGAATAGATTCTTAGTGGGTAGTAATATGATGGATAATTGGATAGAATTACAAAACTAATAATATGTAAATTATTTTCATACTAGTTACACAAAGGATATAATTTAAGAGGAAATTGCAAGAGGTAGAGGATAAAGAGTTTGGACTTGTGTAGGTTATGAGTAAACTCATACCATGTTCAATCATGCCGTTGTTAAGGCCACCATATAGAGTGTAAGGTTAGAGATTGCTAAGTCTATGGTGATATAGTAAGGAGGATGTTATCAAGCATCCATGTGGAAGTAATCAAAGTGTTGTTAGTGGAATTGTAGGCTCATGTCTACCTCAATTTAGGTGGATGTGTCCTCTAAGAGCAAGGTATTAGTAAATGAAAGGTGAAAAGTGGATCACCGTTCGATCGTGAGTGCTCGATGCTTGATAGTAATCAAGATAAGGGTGTAATCAATAAGTAGACAACAAGCATGTCATGGATATTATTTTTGAAGGTGAATAGTAGGGCAACATTTGACCGTGTGATACTGAGTGTTGCATGTTTGATACTAGCCAAAATGAGAGTGGGCAGGAATATATAGTCTACAAACATGTTATAGCTAATGATTTGAGTAGACGGTGAAGAGGTGGAGATGTCATAAGTGCATAATAACAGAGCAATGCACAAAAAGGAAAAAAAGGCAAGGCAATTGCTACCTGGAAATCATGAAGCTTCGGCACTTGGGGTTTGGAGAAACAGAGAAGTGAAGGCATGTGGGACACAATAGGGTGCGTTGATGCAAATGATTGTAAGAATATGTGCAATTTTGCGAGGAGAAGAGGTTCAGTTAGAAGCAATGAGAGGCACACGCATGTAGTGGCGAAGCAATGAGAGAGGCGCAAGTGCAAAAAGAGCACATAAAGCAATGAGTTAAAGATAAAGTTGTATGTTCGTCACGGTAGTGGCATACAAGTGAAATGATGGTGGCAAGCAAGTGATGAGGTTACAAAGGATGTGCACGGGGGAGCATGCAATAGTGGAGTCATGCACAACAGAAGGTTAGGGTTATGTAGAGGCGCGCGTAAAACATCAACAAGGCGTGGGCAAGAGCACTGGGCATGATGATGCACTGAGGTAAGGTACAGAAAGTTGCACATGGGGTCACTCGAGAGAGCAATGTTGGGTTAGATGTCTACATGGGTAAATGTCTCAGCAGAGTGGGTTGTGCAAAAGCTCCTGCATAGAAGGAACCGTGAAGTTAAAAAAATATTAAAGTAATGGTACTTGCTCAGTGTTTAATTAAATCACAACCGTCTATTTTGAGTTCAAAGCCTCAATATCGTTTCAACCTTATCGATTAAGTCTCGACAACTCATTAACCTGAGATCCTAAACCAATCTATTAAATCCCTGGCCACATGTCTCATGCATGCCTCTTCTTCCTCAAGCATCATTTGTCCCATTTATGCTTCTCTAACAAGCTCTCTTCTCAACATTGTCATTGACGACTCATCCAGCAAGCTCTTATCGCAATGCCTTCTTCAGTGACCTACTGCCATTGTTGATACCTTCTCCAACAAGTTCCCATCACTTTTTTTTTTTTTTTGCATTGGTATGGACCCCATTGTGCTCATAGTTCTACTTTCTTCTATCATGGTTATAGAAGGAGGGATTTGCTACAGTTTTTATTATATCTATTCCAGGTGTTGATTCTTGTGTGGTTGTTGGTAATTCTATCTCCTGTTTTCAACATAGATGCTTTATTTTTATGATAATAATTGATTATGAATATCCATGCTTATTTCGTGCATTATGAATTCCTTAGTTTCTCTCTATTTTTCTTCAGTATTCCATATTACATGAATCATTTCCCTTGGCAGGCAACTCAAAGTGATGTTTATGCTAAAATCTCACTCAAAAGAAACCTACAACTGTATTATATAGTCTACAAAAATTGTTTTATAGATTCATTAATCTAGCTGATCAATTTTTATTTCACGTGCATTGACCAGGTAGGCTTGCTACCATCTAGCCACCATATAATCTATATATATATATATATATATATATATATATATATATATATATATATATATATATATATATATATATATATATAGCCTCATCATCCAAATCATAAAAAGTGAATTAAAAGTCTCCGCTGATCAAAATACTTAATGCTCTTATTTTCAGAAAATTCCCAGAATAAGTTTTCTTTGATGTTCATGAGGTACTCAAATTACAATTTACGAAAACAGAGAATGACCCAGACATTTTCCATGTATCTGTCAGGAAAAAAGAGGCAAGCAAAAAATAAATTAAAACAAAAGCATTTGCATGTTGTCTCTGAGATTGCAAATCGGCCATTTACAGGTGAACATAAGGAAAGAAAGATTTAACATCACAGAGAAAATATTGCAAACTAATTGATTAAACAAATCAGCATCTTCGGGAAACCTTGAAACATAAACCGATCTACAAAAAATTTCATTCACCATAAACATCCTATCATAAGGGAACCAGGATATGCTCAGATCTATGCCATAATATATAGAATTCTTCCTTCATTCGACGATTATTGTAAAAAACCATAGACGTCGTTCCAAACTAGATCCCTAACAATTACGCATAAGAAATAGCAGATCTGTAACAGAAAGTCTTCTCACCGGCGCCACTCCCGCAGACGAAACCCTTCTTCCTTCATCTCCTCCGGTTCCGGAAGAATAGGCCCATCAGATACAAAGATGTCACCATTCTCCTCGGCACCATAGACATGCCCGTTGGATCCAGGCATCGTGAACGGCGAAGCAGCCGAAGGATACTGCGGTTGCGGATCGGCTCGGAAGCCGTAGTGCTCCGGAGAGATCGCATGATCGACAGGAACCTCCGCATTTCCAAAGCTCTCGTCGGGGATGTAGTCGCTCATCCCATTGGGGCCATTCGATTGGTCGTCTCCGGTGAAGTTCGAGTAGGATTCGTAGCCCATGTAGCTCTCATCGTCGAAGGGGTGGCTCGAAACCCTAGCCGCCGCATCCCCATCGTTGCTGAAGGCATCGAAAGACGAAGACATCGCTCTTCCGCCGATCGACGTCCAATTAAGCTTCTTTTTTTTTTTCGAATGATTATTTTTCTGTAGAAGTTGAGCGACCCTTTCATTATAGTTTATAAAGCACACAAAGTGATTACCAACCGAACCAAACGGTAACATCAAACGCGCGTATCGCAGAAGCATCAATAAGTAAGATTCACTCAACCCTTCTGAGGTTACTCATTACTAATTTGATTAATAAGAAGAGCTAAATAGTCAACTTCAAATTTGGCGAACGTCTCTCTCATAATATTATTTTAAAAAATATATGTAATTCTATCAAAATATATATTTTCTTTTAATTTTTACATTTTAAAATGATTTCAATAATTCAAATGTTTAAATATAAATGAATTCTATGAGTTAGAATTCAAAATATAAAATTAATTTATAAACTATCATGAGAATATAAATAATTAATATATTTTTTAAATAGTGATTCATAAAATATTTTATTATAACTTATCGTTTAAATTTATATTTAATTAAAAAAATTTATGAAACTTATAGAATACTAAGTCAAATTAATTGAGTATAAAAATTTCTTCAAATATATATTTTTATTTTTTAATCATTTTATTTTTACTAATTTCTACATAATTTACTTATAATTGTTTATATTTTAATTATTTTAGAGCAAAATATATTCTTTAACTCTTAAAAACATTTTTATTTTCAAGCTCTTTAATTGAATATTTTTTCTCCTATATCCTAATTTTAGATTTGTAGATTTGGAATTGTAGGTTTTTAAATGTAGTGGTTGAAGCTACAATGACTTTTAAATTTGATGGTGGGAAAAGCTCACCCAAATGACTTAACAAAACATTTTTTAAAATCCTTTGATAAATAAATATATGAGTTATTATTCACAAATTCTGTTTTATTAGTTAATAAAAAAATATAAATTTTAAATGTATCATTTTTTATATAAATATTTTATCTTAGCACTATCATATTCTGACAATATGGAATCTTTATTACCTTATTTTAATTATTTGCTATAAAAAATATTTAATTTTATTATTGTTGTCTATTTAAAAGATTGATTTTATGTAATTATACTGCTTATGCAAATATATCATTTGTTTTCATAAAATAAAATTGGGGCTAAACTGCTATGATTAGTTGGTTAGAGCCTTCTCTCTAACCATCGGGTCAACAATAACATCAAATCTTTATTCCACTACGTGAGGTCGATTAGGTTCTATTAAGAGTTAAATTATCATTTAAATCTGATAAATAAAGTTAATATTTTATTAGCTTAATTAACATTATTTATTAATTATAATTAGAAGTTAAAAAATTAGTTAATTAATTATCATATGATTGATTATCATTCTTTAATATTTATAAAATAACAATAGTGTTAATTAAATCATGATTAACCACTAATCATTTAAATATCTAACTATTATTCCACAAATTAATCAATTAAATATTATTCAAGGCCAATTAATATATAAATAATGATGATTAAGCTACCAAGTGATTAATATAATTTGTTCTAAAACTAATTATCATATTTAAATAATGAGTTTAGTTGAACATTAATTAATCCTATGAACTCTAGTTAATAATATCTAAAAACTATTGATCTAAAGTATAATTAAAAAAAGTTAAATGAAGGATATGAGGTTGAGATAGCTTCTTATATCATTTTAAGCAGGTTGATCCATTTATCCCGAGGCCTTAAGAAGCTAAAACTAGGGGTGTCAAAAAATGACCCAAGTTGTAAATCTGATCCAAAAAATATGCCCATTTAATAAACTTATCAGGTTCGGGTTGACTTGCAAACCTAATTTTGATTTGTTTAGTTTTTTTCACTCATTCTTTTGTTTGTTGGTTTAATCTTCTTTGTTTTCTAATCAATTTATTTAAACTCTATAGTTAACAAGTTATAAATCTTTTTTAATCAAAATAGGTTATTATGTCAGGTTGAAGCCATTTGGGTTGTCAGTGGGTTTGGGTCGGGTCCATCATTTAAACCCATTTATGAAACGGATCAAATTTGGATTGAGAGAATTCGGGTTGGACCTGAACCCAACCTGTTAATCCATTTTAACACCATTTCAAAGAACAAATTGTTACAATCATGTGGATCTAAAATAGTAGTGAAGGGGTGGAATATAAATATCATGATCCATAAGACAATAAAAAGAATGACGTCAAACTCTTTAATTTGACCTATAATAAAATTTGTTTATGACAAAAGCACATTATTTAAAAATAAAAAAGTTGAACAAGGCAACTCAAAATATAAATAAATAAATTATATATATATATAATCCAGCACACAAACATATAACTAACAGAGCTAAAAAACACGAGAATTTTTTATGTGTAAAATCCAAAAAGTGAAAAACCACGAGGCCTTGCACAGGTGAAGATATTCAATCATATTTGAGTAAGTTACAAAGGTTGACCCATCCTTTAACTTGGAGATTATAAAATTACAATAGTATGAAGAATCGGTCGAAGTTCATATGAGTGCTCGGGAGTCGAGATGATCATGGTTGGGTGGCGGGGGTTAGAAGAATTATAGTTGGGCGACAATAGTCTGAGGGTTGAGGTTGGAAGTGTCACGACCCTACCCAATATGACCCAATACCATACATCACATTGTGCCCGATCGTGGCAAGAACCATAAATTGACCCAAAATCCAGTTGTAAAAGTATTGAAAAAACTATACTTCTAATATATATAACATGGAGCCACTACTGAATACAATATAAAGCTGAAAACTAAATAAAAAAAAATAATTTTTTTATATATCATCCATATATATATATAATCTGAGGTCTATCTATAACAACACTTGGCAACAAAAAGTATAATAAAAAATAAAAGCTAAGCATGCAAAAAATAAGACTAGCTAAAAAGCATGCCTACAACACAAATCAGAGCATGCTATTAAACTACTAAGCTCGCTCCTTATCCCTTCTCTGACCTTCAAATGGAAACAAAAGTAAGAATAAGCTAACACGGCTTAGTAGGCTATTGTATCCTAAAATATAAATCAATAGTTTAAACTAAAATGACAAAAATATTGTGTTGTAATAGTAAATAGAAGTACACTACGAAAAGCTAAAACTAAAACAGGTATTGATACTGGATTTTTAATAAACATTTAAATAACTATTTAAAATGTACTAAGACTGACTAAAATATAAACAAATATTTCATAGTAATTATCAAAATGGCTCTTAGGCCCCAATTTTTCATATATAACAAATAACATAATCTATTCTCACGACCAACATAATCCTTTCTTAATAAATATAAACTCCAGGCTTCAGAATTTTCAATACATAATATATAACATAATCCCTTTTCGTTGTTAACAGAATATCTTCTCTCCATCAATTCAAAAATTTCAATTAATATACACATATTTCAATACATTAATTAAATAAATTAAGAACTTGTCATAATGTCTTAACGGTAGGCAACAAAAAATCTTGGTTAGCAGAAATTCACATTTTAAAAAATGAACCAAATATTCAAAGATCGTGTATAACAATGTTCTGAAACTTTAACTTAATTAAAGCACTATTTTTTATGTTAAAATTAATTTTTGAATTGATAAAAATAACATCTTTTCAAAATCACCAAGCAAAAAATCTCAAAAAAATACTCAAAAAGACCAGAACAGTTGTACCGACAACATATCAAAAGTTACACAATAAAAGTTACTAGAATATGATAAAATTATATTTTTGTAAAACTAAATTATAAATTCGACAAATAATCTCAAAAATATTGAATTATTGAAAATTGAGATAAGCAAAATGTAACATAGTTCAATTCGAGTAACTTTTCTAGCTTGGCCTATAGCTTAAAAAGATCAAAGCCACCCAAAATGAACTTTCTCTCATTAGAAAACCCTCTCTCTCTCTCTTACCAGGCATTGCTCAAACGGAATGGAACGAAATGAATAGTGGATTTAGATATTTTTAAGTGTTGAATTGGGCCTAGTGCCTAAGCGCCACTATTTGATCGTCGGAGCGCAAGTTCATTTTTCATTTTCTTGAGAGCGCCACAATTCAAGCATTGGGGTGCCAAGACAAGACAACACCACTCCTAAGCGCTCTATGGGAAAAAATTTAGATTTCACCAATATGCATTCAAACTCCTTGACTCTACTCCATAACGCATACAGACCTTTTTATACACACAAATAATTTTCAAACACATACAAAAGAGTTCAAAATGCAGAGATTCAATCAATTATATTTTTATCAGGTTAGAATAGGTTGAACTAAATACTGAATCTAGAGGTACCATATGAAGTATGGTGGCAATGACCGAGAGAAGGTCCAGCGAAGTTCCAATGACAGCACTGGCCGGGTGGAGGTCTGCACAGTCGATGGCTATGGGTGGCCCGTCGAAGGTTCGGTGGTAGTTGGGCAATCAACGAAGGTCTTACAGATGTTGGCGGCAAGGCAGAAGTCAAACGATGCTAGTAAACGGGCGGAGGTCTGGGGCCAATTGTCGGCCTGGAGGAAGTCAGACGATGGTTGGTTAATGGAGGTCTATCAATAGTGGCCATATGGAGGTCTAGCGATCAACTGTGGGGCAAAAGGTCCAACGACGGTTGGTTAGGTGGAAGTCCGACAATAGTGGTCTGATCAACCAATAAAGGTTTACTGGCATTGGTGCTTGGGTGGAGCTCTATGATATTTGGAGTCTTATAGCTCTCTCCAATCTCTAGCCAAAGTTTCCTCTCATGTAGGCAGTGGGGGTCTATTTATATATTTTTGGGAGAGGCATTCCCCATAAATATGAAAAAAATTAGGAGCAAATTAGGAGCATTTCATCAGACAACCCATATTGATTCCCCATTCATAGATCATTTTTTCAGCACTTAGGTACATAAATGATATCAGAATTAAGTGATCTTACGCTCATTGGATTTGTCTCATCGAGCCGCTCAATTTGGCTATAAGCATGTCATATTTGTATATCATTTAATCACTCAATTTAAGCTTTAAAATTTCCTATTATGCTTCAGGTCATTGATTTGAGCTCAATTGGAATGTTTTTGGTGTCGCCGAGCCCGTCTCTTTGAATCATTCATTTTGATTATAACTTCGTCGAAATCAAAGTCCAAACAATCACTAATTTAATTTTGAAAGTTTCCAATTCAAATATGCATTGAGATTCGTGCCCGATCATGATAAATTCTTGATTATATATATATATATATATATATATATATATATATAATAATAATAATTATTATTATTATTATTATTGTTGCGGACTCAAATATACGCGGCGATAGAATTTAAATTTCCTTCTCAGCGTTGTACGTATATCCAGCACACAAACAGAAGAATAAAAGAACACCAGGATTTTTACGTGGAAAGCCCTGAAAAAAGGAAAAACCACGGGGACACGCCCAGTTGAAAGAGTTCCACTAGTGTTGTTTGAAATACACGAGGCTGATTCGTCCTTTAAATTCAGGATGATCAGATTACAATGAGTATCAGTTACAAGGCCAAGCAGAGTTCCGACGTCACTCGGGTGTCCGGCAGAATTCCGGCGTCGCTTGGAAAGAAGTCTGGCGTCACTCGGGCGTCGGGTAGAATTCTGGCGTCGGGCAGAATTCCGAGGTTGCTCCCGTGTCGGGCAGAGCTCCGGCGTCCCTCGGGCGCCTGGTGGTGCTTCGGTGGTGTTCCGGCGGAGTTCCGGCGGAGTTCCGGCGGTGTTCTGACGGTGTTCCGGCGGTGGTCGAGGAGGAGCTGTTCCCTCCTAGGCTTCTCTTCTCTTCCTTCTCTTCTTCTCTTCTTGGCTTGAGTCCTCTCTTAAGAGAAATGAGGGGCTATTTATAGTTTTTCTGGAGTGGCATAGCCCGTAAATAGATGAGGGATCAGAGGCAAATAAGGAGTGATCCGGATGAACGGCTGATATTGAATCCCTTGATCATGAACCGTTTATTGAGCATCTTATGGTCTTAATGGTATCAGAATTCTGCGATCTTGGGCTCGTTGGATTCGTCTCGTCGAGCCGCTCGATTCGACTATAAGCTCGTCAAAATCGGAGACCGTTTGGTAACTCAAATTGCTGTTCGATGCTTCCAACAGCACTTCATGTACATGATTTGGACTCGTTTGGGCTCGGATTGAGTCGAATTTGGTGTTGTTGGATTCGTATTTCCGAGATGCTCAGTTCGACTATAAGCTTGATGAAATCGGAGTTTAAATGGTCTCCGAATTAATTTTTGAAGTTTCCAACTTGAGTTTTTCCTCGAGATTCGTGCCCGATCAAGATAATTTTTCGATGACGTATCAATTATTATTATACTTCTTCGAGTTATAATTTTTCTTTGTTAAACCTGCAACATCTTACTAATGATAATCCATCACATCAATCTCTTATTGAATTTAATCTGCCCATCGAGAACCGTGAGTCCAATTTCTAGAAATTATAAACTTCAAATATATGCCCATGAATTCAATCAAACAAAGATAATAAATTTAATTTTCGAATGAATATTGGAGCCTCCCTACAGGAATTATGAATCTAATATGTCTCTCATAAAATCTAATTCATTCCATCAATGGTGGAGCCATAAAATTTTTCTAGTGAGGGCGCAATTAGAGCATCGGTTTAGGGATTGTGAATATCCCATTTGGATCTAATCCATATACTAAGTAAAATAAACTCTTTTTAGAAGAAAAAATGAGCCTTGCCATAGATATTATAAACCTCAAATACCTCACAACAGATCTAATTTGTTTAATAACAACAACCAAATCCATTTTTGGCGAAAAGATCATAATCTCGCCATAAGAATTATGAAGTTTGATCATCATTAATAATTATGTTTTATGAATGATTATTTTTAGCTTATTTTCAAGAAAAAAGCATAGGGAAAATTGTAATCTGTCATTAGATCCAGATATTTTTTTAACTAATCATTAATTTTAAGTTAATTAGTATTTATTAGTCTTAGAATATTGAATGGGGTAGAAAATAATCGATGTTTGGAATAAAAAGGTGAAACTTCAAGTTTAAATTTTATTCATTGGCCACCACGGCATTAAGGAATACGGTGCCCTAGTACTGAGCTAGAGAAAATTAAAAAATAAATAGGTTTTAGGTGAGCATCGCGGCATCAGGAAGTGTGACCTAGGCGCTAGGTCTCAAGTGAGCATATTTTGGAGGCAACTAGAAGATTTTATGGAGAGTTGTGACACTGTAATAGTTGGGCATCACGATAGCAGGTCAATATAATGAAAATTTTAATATTAAAATATCTCAATTCGCTTGCTCATTTCATCACCACCCTAGGCTTGTCATAGAAGGGAGGAGGAAGGGAAAGAAGAAAAAGAAAGACATGGAAGGAATTTGGAGGCCAAGGTCTTGGGTTCATTCGTTGTGCTAATTTAGGAAGTTGCAGAGCTCTAGGTAGACTCCTAAACCCATGTCTCTAATTTTAATACCAGTAAATTTGTTAGGAGTTATGAACAAAAATTTATTTTTTTGGGTTTTACAAAGTTTTCATTGCATGATTTTTTTATGTTATTATGCTCTTTATTATGGACATTTTGGCTATATGCAATAGAGTTTTCAACGGTTGATTTTTCCTTTACAAATTTTTTAGCAAATTATTGAATTGAGACTTTTCTGATAATAGTTGTAGTTATATAAATGTCTTGAAATATTCATGTGAAAGTTGCTATGAAAGTAGAAATTGATAAAAAGAAAATCCAATGAGCATTTGTTATACAAGAAAAGTGGCTTTTATTGATAGTTCATATACTTTATGCTTACTACATTGAACATTTAAATTAAGTATTGTTACATTATATTTACATTATGCACTTATAGCATTAGAGGAGTTCTGTTCTGATGGATGAGAAAGTGCACTTTCATTATGTTACAAATGGTCCAAGATATACTCTTATGACCCCATCCTCCTAATGCAGATGTGGGAGGGATTTTAGCCCACTTGTTGGAAGTAGATGCAGGAGGTTAAATAATATTATAGTACTATTCTGGCCCCATTTGCCTAATGTATATATGCGAGGAATTCTAACTCCACTTGTTGCGTGCAGGTGTGGGAGGTTAAGGGGAAGTAAAGATATAAACAGGCATCAAGTCACACCCTAGAATCTAATTTGGAAAAAAATATTTCTTTTATCTTTTTTATTAATAATTAGAGATATCTAGTTTCTTTCAATAATAAAATATCAGTGGAAACAAAATCTATTGATCAAAACATTAATATATATCTTTAACCACTATCCAAAAATTATGTACAATAACCAAGAGTCTTATAGTAACAATATATTGTCCACTCATTCCTGACTATTGAAGAATATTTAAAAGAAAGAAAAAATAATAACATCAGAACCTGATGAATCCTATAATTGATAAGTATCGCACTCCTGATTCTCTTTCTTAACTTAAAATCATTTAAATCATATATAATGAACTAAGAATCCTGGTATGTCATTACCATCATACAATTGAACTCAAAGCACAATAAGGAACTAGGGCATATATAATTAATTAGTTTGTAATAGTAATAATCAATATGAACATAAATCTTTGCAGAAACAATAAAACATATACTATAATATAAAATATGTGAACTCATAACCCAATATGGTATGGAGGCTAGTAAAATAGTGTAGTACATAAATATTAAATATGTAAACCAGTAATGTCACGCCCTAGGATCTAAAGTGGAATAATTTTTTTTATTATCTCTCTTATTATCCTTTCATTTAAAATTCAATGAATAATCATTTACAACCAGATCCATTTTACATACAGAGCTGAATAATTGCATTACAGGAAATAAATAGATAATGGAAAATATTATTCCATTTATTATAGTTAATATTTATATTTTATCTCAAGGGTTCAAAATAATATATACAATAGTCACACTGGCTACAAAAGAATACATAAATAAAAAAATTAAAATAAAAACTACATTAGCATCGCTGCATATATTACTTCAAGCTGTGATTCCTTACCTAAAATCTTTTAAACCACGTAATCAACTAAACAGCCTAATAGGTCACCAAAAGCCTATAACTGAATTTAAAGCACGGTAAAGAAACAGTATGCATGTCATTAGTCAATTCATAACAGTAACAGTCATATGATTAAGAATCAATACAAAAATAATAAAACTCATGTGTGGTAGTAATAAAGTCTGTAAATAATAAAATAATTTTGTACGAAAGCTAGTAAAGCAGTGCAGTGTGGGTACTAGTAAATCAGTACAGATGTCAAATCAATAAAATAGTCATCATAATAGTATTAATTAATCAGTAAGAAAATTATAAAAGTCAGTAGAACTAAAGACTCGATGAAGACTGTCAAAACTATAATCATAAGGTCAGTATATCTCATAACTCATAGCATTATATCTGTAACAAGTAATAGTATCAATAAATTAGTCAGAATCAGTAATTTAGTAATAGTGTCATCGGTGATAGTAATAATAGAGCGGTGTAGTAATAATAATTGTAAATTTGTATAATGATAATAAATCAATATAGTAACAGTAAAGTCATACATTAATAATGAATCAATAATATGCATTCAGTAATCACACTAAAAAATAAAGGGACTCGGCTAAGCGATGTTTTTTTAGTTATAAGTTTGTTATTAATAATCGTTGGCTCAATAAATAGAGTTATCACTCGTTGCTCGTTAACACAGTAATAACTCCTTATAACTCCCAATAAGTGAATCACATGAATTAGTAGAGGATGACAGCAAACCACTATATTTAAAGAAAAGTTCGTCGGCCCACCTTCTAGTATAGGTCAGTTAGTCTCCAACTAATGTTAGTGAAATCAACTTTTATTTATCTTCACACATGTATTATCACAATATTTTATAATAACAATAACGATGAGCTATTACTCAACCACATACCAACATTCATTCTAAATGCCTATTTTAGCAATATACATATAATAAATTATCAATTTATATTTAGAAAAAATCATATAAAATATAATATCTTTGATTCTACCAAATGAAATTCATAATAATATAGTCAAAATGTCCAGAATATAATACAATAACATATAAAAAGTTACGCAGTGAATGTTCTAAGGTTTTTAAAATTGGATCAGACCGGTCGATTTAGCCAGTTAAATCATGAATCGGTCGGCTGACTGGTTTGGTTCCATCACATAATTGGTCTTGTAGAAACCATCCAAAAATTATCAGATTGGCTGTCGTACTGTGTAACTGGAGAAATGGTGCCAGTTTTAAAAAATCTCGTAGTTAGCAATCGGGCATCAGACCTAGACGAAGTAGCTGCAACTGCTCTTGACGAGTTGTGTGAGCTGGTTGGGAAATCCAAACAAGCTGTTGCGACCGATTATGCCAAATCGAACGGGCGGTACAGGAGATACGAACTAGCTGTTGTTCTTAACCAACACGTTGATTGCATGTTAGAGGATGGTGGTTTAGTGTATTGGGCTAACTATATGGACTTCTCAAAACATTTGCATGCTAGTTGAGGCTGTTTGGACAAAACAACTACGTACAATTTAGATCGATATGTGCAGTTGGTGGTCGCATTATCGCATGGCTTGTTCAAGCACATCCATCCTTATTCCACCCATTTTGAACGTCAATGTCCCAATTCTGCTTAATTCGACGAGAAGGCATGACGACGATGGTGGGAATGTCAGGGGTGTTATGGTTATCGTCGTTGTTGGTTTTTTTATAAATCTCATTTATTATCACTATAATTAAATATTAAAATTAATTATAATTAAATTATTATTTATTACATCATTCGATTTTATCGATTTTACTCCTGTTTGACTGGTCGAATTGGTCAAATTGTGAACATCTCTATCTTCCAGTTCTTTGTACGATCTGATTTTCACATCTTTAGAAAGTTCAATAAAATTAGAAAAAATATAGTAGAATCAGTTTTGAAGAAATTCATCAGTCAAAATCAAAAATTTTGAAAATAGAGATAGGATTAGGGTTACCTACTGATGGGAGCGGTAGAGTAACCTAAAAAATTGTAAAAAAAAATTTAGGGCTCTATCAATCCCTAAATAATGCTTAGGCTTTATTTAATATAAAAATTTTAAAAACCCTACTTAATATACACAAGTATATGTGTCGAATTAAATAATATAGTGATAGAGTAGAGCATCGATCCCATGAGGAAGAATGTTTACTTGCAAATACCAGTACTGTCTACTTTACGTACAATAATTATCCCACTTAATTGAAATAAGTTTTGATGGAGATTCAATCACTTAATTTAAAATAAAAAATAATTAATTGAAATATTATTTAAATAAATAGTTTTAGATTGATGAAATATAAATATAATATGTTTTCAACTGATTCTTTTTATATTGATGATATTTAAAGCATATGCATCACTGACCACTCAGTAAAGCATGAGAGACAAATGATAGATTAAACTCTTTCAACCTCAAAATTACTCTAAACTCCCATAGTCTGTCACCTTATAAAAATTTTAAAAGAGTAAGGAGTGTACTGTTAAAACCCCATCATGATAATTCATCTTTATAAATTTAATACATTGAAAGTACTATGTCTATGCTTGCATCATACCAATCCAATATATTTGGCTATGCCTACTGTCCAATTCCAAGGCTCCACGTCACACCTGATATTAGCTACACATATGATCACTATGTGTATTAAATGAAATTTGATATATTAAAAAATCATAAAATTATTATTGAATAAAATTTATTAATACTCCATATTTCATTTACACCATCAATCCGAAACTAGAGAACTTACCCAAACATAAAGATCAAGAGAAATAAATTCATTTTCATTAATTACATAGAAGAAAGAAAGTATAAAAGAAAATGTATCACTAGATGGTTCAATGATCTCTTATACACTTCTCATTGAATTTACAGAATTCCACAAATATAAGCCAGAAAGTATAAAAGAAAATGTATCACTAGATGGTTCAATGATCTCTTATACACTTCTAATTGAATTTACAGAATTGCTTCCACAAATATAAACCAAACACTCTAATGGAATGTATCTAGTACTTCTTTGAATTTTCTTAGTTGCCACTCGTAAGAAAAAAAATTCAAAGAAGCACTATAAAGACTACAATTAAACAAGTGACTAAACTCTCTTATTACATTACAAACAAGCTATTTATAGAAAAATACATAAAATAGATTATGATACTAGGGCGCTCGAGACACTTGCGCCGCGATGCCCAAGACACTTGAGCCGCAGCGCCCATAAAATGACCATCACCGTAGCACTGAAGGGTTTCCTCTACTATGGCGTTTACTGACATGGATCCGCTGTTTAATGAATTGATGCGTTGCTTCGTTAGTAGATCGTGGTCTGAACAATTATAATTATAATGCCACGGTGTTGATAACATTTGAGCGTTGCGACGTCCACGTGGCACTCCTTTGACTTAGCAACACTGGAATTTGGCGCCGCCGCGCTATGCATGCAGAGACTGGGCTTTACGACGTCGACTACTCCTGCGATGCGGTGTTGTCAAACAAAGACTAGGTGCCGACATGTTTATATTTGGGCACTCCGGTAGTATCAATTATGGCGCCACGGCGGTACTGTATCTGACGCTGCGGCGCTATACCATACTTGAATATTTTGCCCAATTCTTATATTTTCTTGTACAAATACAACTAAAATAACACATTATTACTGATAAATTAATACATAAAATATAGCATTATTTATATTAATTAAATCCTTCTCAGCTTAAACTCTTGTATCATCCCATTTAACAATGGTCGAACATTCAAACCACGAACCACTCATTCATTTTGTTCATTGCAATGTCTAATTTTCACAACCTTACCTTTGATCTCCGTTACACAATCCTACCGACCTTTGTTGCCTGGCTACGATCTCTCTGATCTTTGTCGCCCGACTACAGTATCTCTGACCTCCGTTATCCGACTATTATCCCTTTAACCATTATCACTTAACTATAGTCCCTTCGACCTCCGTCACCTGACTACAATCGCTCTGACCTCCATCTCTTGCCGACCAAGGTCCTCAGACCACCATCGCCCGACAACAATCTCTTCTAACCAATATTGCCCCAAGACTGTGGTCCTTTGACCACCGTTGCCTGACAACGGTCCCTTCAATCTCAATCGCCTAACTGTGGTCCCTCCGACCTCTGTCGCCCGTCAACTACGGTCCTTACAACCTTCGTCACTGGCAACAATCCCTTTGACCTCAGTCGTTTGACTCAGCCCCTTCGGCCTTCGTCATCTGACTACGATCCTACAAACAAATTGAACATGTAAATATTATCTTAAGAATAACTCTCACGTTATTTGATTCTTCTAGCTCCAACCATTTAATATGCTTTATATGATGTATATTTAGACATTGTGCCAACAACTTCTCCCAAGGAATGGCATCCTTTATAATCAATGACAAACACTAGTGTAATTATTTTAACTGGGCTAAGCTTCGTGGTTTTTCCCTTTTCAGGATTTTTACATAAAAATTCTGGTGTCTCTTATGATTGTCGCATCTCTCTCATCTGTGTATGTGTTGAATTTTCGTACAAATTGAAGACAATAAACTCTATATCTCTCTATCGTTGCGAATGTTCTAAGACACAATAATTATAAATCTATTTTAATCAAATGAAAGTTGACTATACTGTTTTTATTTTTTAAGAGATTTAGTAGCTCAGGTTGTTATTATTTATAGAGAGACAATTAATCATAGGTTTAAGTAAATCCAATCCTTTCATTAGATCCTAGCGCATCACAATAACTTTCTTAAGGTATATTTGAAATAGTTTTTTGGCTGCTTTGCTTTTCAGACCAATCATAATTTTTTTGCTGTTATTTTCTCACAGTTTTTCATAAATTTATGCGATGAAAAGTTGCTTTCTATAATCATAATAACAATATTATTTTTTTTTACAGCCTCACAACAAACTTTATAAATTTCTGCAACCATCCCAAAGGCCCGTGATAAAATAATGAAGATAATAAAGTAAGCCAATACGTAATATATATATATATATATATATATATATATATAAAAGCCAATATGTAATATAAGTTGCATTAACCATCAAAATTAGATTAACATAAATAACAATCAAATTGATGTTATATAATCATAACGACTAAAAAAAGAAGAAGAAAAATCATTTTTGTTATGAATAAATGATATATTATTATATTAATAAGATACTACTAAATAAAAAGTCATATTTAAACGATAAACCTGTTCTTTAAATAATAATATTATTGGATAATAATATTTTTAAAATAACTTTAAACAAAACAAACCCTAAATGTCACTCTAATTACATATACATTAGTTTAGTCTATTTATACAATAAAATAAAAAATTTCGAGAAAATTAATTACGAGGATTTTTAAAATTTTGGTAAACAAACCTTATAAATTTCAAAAACAATCCATCCACCACGATCATTTTTTTGACCTCACTTTTTTTTCTAAATAAATAAATAATGAAAGAAAATTAAAGCTATCTGCCTTCCGTCAGACATTAACTGGAACGATCTATATTAAATTATTAATTATTTCGTTCTCACCCAACCTTTTTTCATTTATAAA
The DNA here is from genome assembly GCA_019925795.1 of Dendrobium chrysotoxum. Classification (NCBI taxonomy): domain Eukaryota; kingdom Viridiplantae; phylum Streptophyta; class Magnoliopsida; order Asparagales; family Orchidaceae; genus Dendrobium; species Dendrobium chrysotoxum. The sequence goes on along the minus strand of CM034302.1, from coordinate 90,081,502 downwards.
TTTATCTGTATGATTAAGGCTTCGCCAAGCGTTTTGAGAACTTGACCTTAGTCTATCCTCTTGATCGGCAACCTAGGGTTTTCAGCTTCCACGGCCACTTAAAGAGCAGCCGTCAAGAACCGGAAGCTTACGAAACCCTTAGATCGCCCTCTTCGCTAACCGATGATTCTCAGTAACAGAGGGTCTTTAAAACTCCTCATGTCAGAATCTTTGTAAACGCTCAGATCTATCAGGAAGACTGAAAATCTCTACCATTCTTCTCGAAAAACAAACCTTTTCTCTGTGACAAAACCTTTGAGGAATAAATCTGACCAGATTTCCCTCCCTGTGGATCCGCAAGCGAGTCTCGTTATTTTTCGTTTCTATAGCTGAAATAATATTTTTTCTGACTTCTTAGACCGAATCGTGACTTAATGGTTTAAACGGATCAACCAAGCACGGATCTGTTGAACCTAGTTAAGGGCTTTTGGTTTTGAACCTCAAAGGAAGAAAAAAAATTTCTGGATCAAGCTTAAAAATGTTCAGATCTGTCGTGTATCATGGAAACTCACTTATCGGAGAAGTAGAAATCCAGCCCAAGAACTCAAACCTTGGAACATGGACGAGGGAGATCCGAATCTCCCACTTCTCCCCTCCCAGCGATCGCTGCCCGCCACTGGCAGTTCTACACACTATTGCCACGTCTGGCGTCTGCTTCAGAATGGAATCGAAGCGATCCGCGGAAGAGTCACTGCTTTTTTCAGTATATTCTGCCTGTCTCAGAGAGAACAAGGTATTTTTCTTAATTAAAGGAAAGTGGCTAAAAATCAATGAAATCAAAGGGGTTTCAAACAATAACATTTAAACCGTAAAATTTATTACTAAAATCATTAGTCAGAATATCAAACGTATGAACAGTGTGCTAGATCCGCACTTCTTCTCTCAAGGAATATGCCCTACTAAACTACAAATATAATGAGCAATTTATACCCTATATTTATTTGAGACGAAAAATTTCACACTTCATAAATGAATTGCTAAACCTGGCCATGGTTAAATAAATGGCAGTATCTGCGGATCTTGTGTCCGGAATCTATCAGGTGTTATCATGAATATCGGAAGACAGTTTGAAATTGAGCATATCAACAGCCATAAAAGCACATTCTCTCTTAATCTGTTACTTAGTTTGTTAAGTAAGAAACGGCTTGGAGCTTTGTATATTTTCTTTTGGGAAGGAGAAATTCAGTATTTATTTTGATGTAATGTGCCAAACATTATAATTGTATAAAGTGGCTATATGTATAATGAAGCTATGCTTAAGATCAATTAGTTCTATGCAATATAATCCATAGGTGCTATTTATATTATTAGCAGAGTAATGAGCAATTTTATCTTAATAAATTTTTAATTTGCATCATACAGTCTGCTAATTAACAATATTAATATATGCAAATGTTATAGGATGCATGACATTTGGAATTTTGCTTTAATTTAATATATTATTACCGTTGCACTGGACCAGATGGTGTTACGATCAATGATGATGAATTTGAGATTTATACAATATATATTTGTTCGATTTCTTCTCAAATAATTACATTACAACCATCTTTACAACTAGAAGAACAAGTAGCAGTTAATTAGCCATCCACTTCTTGATAATTAATAATGTATTGTTTTATCTTCTCCGATTTAATAGATATGACTTCCTAGATACAAGAATTGACCATAAAGTTGTTTAGAAAATCTCGAAGTGGAAGAGGAGCTTAAAATGTTGCAGGTTGAATTGATAATAAGCTTGCTGGTTTCCTATCTGCTTAACAGAAGAAAATCATCATTAAAGACATGTAAACCTTTTCATGATCGATAGTTTTCACATCCTGGGTGCTTATTAGAAGTCTGTGAATCACTAACTTATGGTACTTGTTACGTGTAAATTATGATTGTTGTTCCTTGCATGTTTAATAATACCCATTGAGGATCATGCTTATCAATATGGCATATTGTTATTATGAGATGGGAGGTTGGGAATTTTCTATTTATGAATTAGTTTAGTTTACAAAGAAAGAAGTTGGGCTAAGCATTGAAGCTGTGGGGAAGATGAATATACTTCCTGCACAATGTGGTGGTGAAAAATAAGTAATGATTCTCTTAGTAAGCAATGCGCTTGAACGTCTACTGATACAGTTTATTGCTAGCACTGTGGTATTTTGAAAATTAACATGAATTTTGGAGTTTGAAGTAGGCACTTTCCTGAAATCTGTAGCATGAGTGGTAGAATGAGTACATATGTTATTTGGTCATCAATTAGTTTCTTGGTGAATATGCATTTAATCTGACCAACGAACTTCAATGAGGGCATAGGTGAGCAGTTGTCCTGTTGCAAAAGAAACTTTTCCGGTTAAATCTTTGTTACAAAAACTAGCGGCCTTGATCTTTTTATAGTTTGTTTCCTCAGTTGTTGTTTTCCTAGCTAGGCATATCTTTTACTTTGGCAGATAAATTTAATCTGATGCCTTTTATATATGTGATGAGAATCTCTTTTATTCTTGCTACATTATATAGGTATCATGCAATTAAAAAGAAGTTTCTCTGTGATGAGTTCGGCGGGGTAACAATTCCTTATATGCAAAACATGTAACTCATAGATATTAATGTTTTTTCACCTGCTGTATTGGTTGCTTGAACTTATTACCCATTGTTTTGTACATAATCATTCTACAAGCTATGTATTGCTTTCTTAAAATTTACAATTTAAGGGCATGGTATTTAAAATACATATATTTTAGAAATTTAAGGGCATGGTATTTAAAATACATATATTTTAGAAATACAAAGTAAACTAAATGTGATGTATTTTGATTTTCAAGAGTTATTTGGTTGCAAATACTTAGAAACTTATTTATTATTTATTATGATATATTTTAAATGCAAAGTCCATCATTTCTCTCTCTCTCTCTCTCTCTCTCTTGTAAGGTTGGAGATGGGGTTGGGGATGGCTTGTGTAAGAGGCGGGGTCTCGAATGGGATTGGGGATGGAGGCGCATGGGAATTGGGTCTTTGATGGGGTTGGAGAAGGTGTTGCATGGGAGAGGGGTCAGGATTAGGAGCAAAGGGGTTGATGACTGTTGGAGCAAGGTTGGGGTTGCGAGTGAACATGTATGCTGACAGGGATGGGGATGATGGCACACGGGAGAGGGGGTTGCGAACGACGGGACATACGATGCAAGGATGCATTTGGAATTTGGCTGTTTTGAAAAAAAATTGTAATGCACTGAAAGTGTGGCTTTTGAGGATTCGAAATTCCCCCAAAAAATACTTTGCTTCTGCTTTACTTCATGCAAAACACATGAAAAATTAAAACACATATATTTCTTTTATTTTATACACCATAGCTTACAACGACACAACCCCTTTGTAAATTTTCGTACATTCCATATGTTTGATAGCCTTATATTTAAGGAGATAAATCCACCCTCAGTGGTGAATGAATCACTATGTTCATTTTTTATGCTTTGGTGCATCCTCTGCTAAACCTCCTTGAACCCTTGTAAGACGGTAAGAGTGAATTTATGCGTTAAGAAGCTAAATTTTTAAAAGTTGGTACTATTTGGTTGGTTTTCCCTATGGTTTAACGAAAAATTAACAAATTGTTTTCTTATAAAATTGCCATTCTTTGTAGGCCCTTTGATTTGGTAAGATAATGGATTTGTTTTGTTTCTTTTTTTTATCCACATACATTTTGCCTTGTAAGTGAATACACTATTGGAGTGTACCATCTACGTGTTAGCAATCAAGCTGAAATGGCCATTCTCACATTTAAATGAACATCATGTATTTTTTTAGTATAACGATATTTGCTCTTATGGGTGACTTTCATCTCTGCAGACAGCAGTTGCTTCAATAGGAGAGGAAGAACTCCATCTAGTTGCCATGCCTTCTAGGAGGAATATTCCACAAAATTCATTTTTTTGGGGATATATTGTTGCACGAGGATTGTATAATTCCTGCCTTATCATGCTGAATCTAAGATGCCTGGGAATTGTGTTTGATCTCGATGAAACACTTATAGTTGCTAATACAATGCGCTCATTTGAGGACAGGATTGATGCCTTACAGCGAAAGATCAGCAGTGAGGTGGATCCACAGCGTGTTCATGGCATGCTTGCTGAGATCAAGCGGTATCAGGATGATAAATCAATCTTGAAGCAGTATGTTGACAATGATCAAGTTGTAGAAAATGGGAAGGTGTTGAAAGCTCAATCTGAGGCTGTTCCACGTCTGTCTGATAGTTATCAACTATTAACCCGCCCTATTATTAGACTACATGAAAAAAACATCATACTTACTCGGGTCAATCCAACGGTACGCTTTTTTTTCTTGTCCAAGTGCTTGTAAGGTTCTTTTATGTCTTTCTATATTTTTGATGCATGCCATATTGTTGTAAATTAGTTGCTGTAGTCATTCTTTTTGGTCTTTATTCGTCAATCTTCAGATGACCTGCAATCATCTGGTTGAAGAACTACGCACTTTTACCTAAGGATGCTTATGAGATTAATTCACTGTCATTATCTTAAATATTGTGATTTTTATGTGGTCTATGCTCTCAAATGAAAATTTTTATAGTAATATTGGTGATAGACTGCTATTTATGTGACAAAATATCTTCTGATTTGGTGCCATATTCATACTACTTTACGTTTCTTGTTGTGGATTTTTAAAAAGTTTGTATTAGTTTTCTAAGTTAGACATTGAGATAGATATTGAAGCGATAATATATTGGTTATCCTACAGTTTATTTTCTTGTACTGGACCTTGCAAATTGCATAGCCATGTGCATTCCTCATTAGCATAGATGGATAGGTGCATATGTTGTCTATGCATAAATTTTACTTAGATATGAATCTATATTTGCATTTATCCGTGAAAAGGTTGGTGTACCTCCAGTGACAATTAAGATAAGAGAGAGTCGCCTTAAATGATTTGATCATGTAAAACGACGACCTTCCAATGACCCTGTTAGGAGAGTAGATGCATTAGATTTGGCCTATGTTAAGAAAGGTAGAGGCAGACCTAAAAAGACTTGGTTTGAAAATATTAGAAATGACCTTTCTTTATTAGATTTAATTGAGAATTTGACTCTTAACAGGACACAATGGAGAAAAAGGGTTCATGTAGTCGATCCCACTTAGTGGGATAAAGGCTTGATGATGTTGATGTTGTTGTTGTTGTTGTAGTGCTCTCTCTCTCTCTATCTCTCTCTCCCTCTCCCTCTCTTCCTCTCTCTCGATATAGATCGTTATGTATGTATCCATATCCTAGCTTTTCAAGACACCATATCATGTTTATGTATCACATTTATTGCATATCATGTTTATGATACATAGGTAGCTTTTAATGAAACTTGCTTGTTTTTTAAAGTATTCAAAAACTTCCTTATTTTATGGCATTAAGGCTTAATTGATTTATGGTTTGATAGTTTACTAGGGACAAGCTATTAATGTCATCTCAATCACATGCTACATTTGTTTTATGATCGTCAAATATTCATTCTTATGTGAGTGCTTTAGGAAAATGCCTTTTCTTTCTTAGGTGATGGGAGGAATGTTAAATCATTGGAACTTTTCTTAACCTTTTCCACTTGAACTTATAAATATGGCTCGCATTATGCCTTAGAGGGTAAAAACTATCAATATTTTTACCACCTTAGCTTCTATATTCTTCTTTTTCTACTTGCAATGACAAAGAAATACTTGCAATGGAAAATAAATTCTTTCTATGTTTCTTTTTGGCCCTTTTTTTATTCTTCTATATCTTGTTAGTTTCTTCATCCAATTTGTATGGTTTTCCTATTTTCCTTTTCTTTTTTTTTTAATGCATTTTTGGCCTTTATATTTTCAAACTTGCTTACTTTGTATTGTGTCAATTTTTTCCCACCTTCAATTCCGAATGATTGTTTTCAATTGTCCATGTTTTTCATGTCTTTCTTTTTAACTTGATTGTGCGTAGTTTGTAATTTATAACTTATACCTTTATGTTGTTATCATGCCATATATCATATATGCTACAACTTGTGCATAGACTCTCAATAGTCCCGTTATTATGTTCTTTATTCGTATAAATGGTTTTGCTTTGGTGCTCCCAAAGCTAAGTATTGGCTATTATAATACTGGATTTTTGTAAGTTTAAAATAAATAAAAAGGAAGAGCTACCTATCTGCAAACACAATCTGATTTGTTGGAGAAAGTAAATGGTCTTGATTGACAATTTCCACCATCAACTTTAGGCTCACACGAATTAGTTGGAGTTGGCTTTATGAGTCTTCTTTCTTCATTTGTTTTTTTTAATTGCTACAAGAGATTTTGATTCTCTTTATGCAAGTATTTTTTTTTTGTTTGACTTCTAGAGAGACATGCTATTTTTATTCTTACTCATTTCTTGCCTAATCCTCTTAACATTGATTCTTCCTACCCAATTTATTGGAGCATACTTAGTCCTTCATTATACCTACCTAAGGCATCTATGTTGATTAGACCTAACACTAAAGAGATTAAAAGGTAAATAATCTTTTTATTCATATTTTTCACCCAATTTTTTGGGGCATACTTAGTCCTTCATTATACCTACCTAAAGCATCTATGTTGATTAGACTTAATACTAAAGAGATTAAAAGGTAAATAATCTTTTTATTCATATTTTTCTATTCAAATATATAGTAAATATATTTATATTAGGTCAAAATTTATCGTTATGATAATTTAATTTGATTTAAGTTATATAATGTGGCTATCCTTTGATGATACTTAGCTTGTGGTTGTGTGCTTTGTGAGCCGAATGCCTCCTCTAACTTTTTTGGGGCAATTTTACTTTGCCCTGCCTCGAGGTGAGCCCCAAAAAATGCCTTTTAAGATGTCGGTCTTCATCTATAGCCCTTTTTTTGTATAGTATTTCAATGTACTTAAACCTATCCTATTAAAGAATCTTTTAATTTTCCGATAATACTGATAAATAATAATTAATTTGGTAATTATAAAGGTTGTTTTCATGCCTTCTGTCTATGTTGTAATACTATCTAATTTGTGTGTTGTTTAGTAAATGTTTATTCTCATGTACTTTGCAATTTTGGATGTTTTTCGTAGAATATTTCTTACATTTGTTTTAACTTGATCATGCTATAGATCATTTACTATTTTAATAAAAATGGCATTTTTTTAGGGGCCATTTCCAATTTAGCACATGAATCTTGGCAATTTACAACTTACACTACTCTACTTCCATTTGCAATATGGTGGTATATAAATCTCAAAGAGCATAACCAAACCTCAACCATGATTTATTGCTTTCATTAAAATTTCGGTTGGGCGTTTCGCTCAAATTTGCAGAGTCAATAGTTCATTTTTTTTGGTCTAGGGGTTAGTTGTGTAGATAGTCAAGTTTATGCACTTAATTTTCCAAGCGATTTCAGGCCTTTATCACTTCAACATTGCTTTTAGCTTTTGAGTATTGTTGACTAAAAAAAAAAGAGAACGACAAAAAAAAAAAAAGAAAAAGAAAAAAAGTGCGAAGAGATGCATCTCTTCAAAGCCTCAGATTTGGCCCCACTTTGCCAAATGATGCAACTCTTCATTATGATAACTATCTTCGGCAATCCAATTGATAAAAAGGAGGAAGAAATAAAACATAAAACTCACACTCTCTGTTCGGAATCCTCAAACTTTGCTTCTGCTTCCGTCTGACCCTAGCCACCCGGTCACACAAACACCAAGCGGCCTAGCCTGCTGTCCCTACTCTCGCCGCACTCAGCCCAACCGCAAGCGACAACTAGCAATACTTGACAGAACCAATTATGTCAATCGGCCTGAAGCCACACGAAACCCCTCTCTACTGCGCCTTCAACCCGACGTTCGAACCAGTCCGCACAACCGGTTTCGCCTCCCGCAAGCCGCCGATCAAACCGGAACCCACTGTCACCCTGCTCCTATCTTGCGTGTGAGCGAACCCACGACCTGACTTAATCCGCCTGCCCCTTTCTCGCGTGCAAGCACCCGTGCCGGTCCGGCTACCTCCCGTTCACATAAGCACTGAAGCCCAGATCCTGCGTCGCCTGTCTCGTTTACACGCAGGACCGAATTTGCACACTTCTCACTCGTCCGAAAACCCTTGTCTGCTTGCTATAGGTGAATTGCGTCAGATATACATGCTTATTATCTTAAACTAAAACAATGCATCATCTTGTCCTTAGTTAATTGAATCTGTAGCCTTTGCCTACACATAGGATTGCTCTAATGGACAAGAATAGAAACGATTTGGTACATCAACATGTAATTAAATAATAATAATTATTTATATAAAAAGCAACAAGTATCCGCCGATTCCAAGACTTATGCCGTGATTTTTAATCCGGACGGATGATTTCAATTTTCGAAGACCCGTGCCCTGATTTTTAATCCGGGCGAATGGTTTCAATTTTCGAAGACCTGCACCATCGATCTATGATCTGGGCGGATGAATTTTAAAATCGAAGGCCTTACGCTGTTGATTTTTAATCTGGGTGGGATGATTTTAAATTCGAAAATCTCGTGCAGTTGAATCTTTGATCATGGCAAGATGAATTTTAAATTCGAAGATCTTGCGTCGTTGATCTATGATCCCAGCATGAAGAAACAACTGCAAGTGCCGTCTCGACCTCATCAAAATTGTCTAAGTTGACTACTAAATTGGAGAGCAGTGCAATTTAAATCTTAATTAATTAATCAGTTGATTAAATTCAATTAAAATTAATTAATGAAAATTTATTAATTTAAATAAAATTAGTTAATTGAAATTAATTAATTAATTAAAATTAACTAATAAAAATAAGTAACTAATTGAAATTGATTACTCAATTAATTGAAATTAATTCATTGAAGTTAATTAATTAATTAAACTTAATTGATTTATTGAAATGAGTTAATTAAAATTAATTGATCAATTATAGTTAATTAATTAAAATTTGTTGGTTAATTAAAATTAATTAATCAAAGTTAGTTAATTAAAATTAACTAGTTTATTTTAATTAATTATCCGAGTGCAAATTTAATTAATTGGTTGATTAATTATTCGAGAGCAAACTTAAAATTCGAGAGCGATAAAATTTAAGATAATTAATTGGTTAATTAAATTTTAATTAATTAAATTAATCAATTAATTATTTAATGTGGAGAGAGCTACTTTGATAGGTGAGGATTTTTATTTAAATAATAAAAAACAAGAAGAAGAAAAGTGCAGTAATGTTTCCACTAATCAACATGTACAACTCAATACTAAAACACTAAACACTACAAACTCTCCAACTTAAACACAAAACTCACACTCAAACTCAACACACCACAAACTAAAACTCTCCAAAGCTCCAAAAGCAACTCTCTATGCAAGCTCTCCAATGCTATTGGGCAAGCTATGAAGCAGCACGAACTCCTGCAAATAAGCAAATAAAACTCATTAGCAAAAGAACAAGTGTTATACGAAACTACGGTATTGAAAGAAAAAGAGCAGGGTATTGGTGCAAGGAAAAAAAATAGGTACTAAAAACTAAACTACCATACTGAAAGAAAAAAACTACGGTACCAAAAGGATATAACAGAAACTATTGTTGCAAAAGCACAAGTGTCAGGCTAGTAAACAACTAAAAAAATTACAGTTTAGTGTCAAGCTAGCAAATAACTATTGTCCAATTTACCAACAAACAAAATATAACGGGCAATTTCTAAATGAAGTCGTAAGACTCACACGTTAGGGAAATTGCTAAATAAATTGCAAGACTCTAAAATCCAAATAAATAAAACTAATGAGCAGCCTTGTTTATAGGGCTTGGTTATATGACCCACCATTGGGCTACTTCCAAAGGGAAGTAGTAAGACCCTTCCTACCCAAATAACCATACAATTTCTAATGGGAGTCGTAAGGCCTATCATTTGGGAAATTTCTGAATGAAATATCAAACCCTAAACCAAATTCAAACAAAACGGGTAGCCTTGCTGTAGAGCTAGGTTGTAAAACCCATTAATGGGCAACTCCTAACTCCTAAGTAGAGCCGTAAGTCTCGCTTCAAACTAAACTTACAGGCAACTTCTAAGGGAGTCGTAAGATCTGTCGACCAAAACTAACTGGACATCTTAGTCTATTGGGCTAAGTTGTAACACCCACCAGTGGGCTACTTCTAATAGAAGCCGTAAGGCCCGCTTTATGGGCTACTTTCAATGAAATCCGTAAGTCCCGACCCAAATTCATTCACCCGGGCTACTTTCAATGAAAATCGTAAGTCGCGATCCAAATTTAAATACTCGGGCTACTTCTAGGAAGAAGTCGTAAGACCCGCTTTAATTTAAACTTATGTGTAACTTCTAAATGAAGTCATAAATCCAAAACCAAATTAATTTCTGGATATTCTAATAGATGTAAACCCGAAAATGCCAATAAAACTAAAATCTATATCTAACCACTTCAGTTTACTCCAGATTTCTGTGAGGAGGTAACTCGTGGCTGCTAATCAGATTTCCTGGACACTACGGTAAATGATTGTTAGTGTTGGTAGACTGAAACTTACAGTATACCCAGGACGACGAAACCATGAGATCTTGATCGGGTTTAACTCCATTTTCCCCCACAATTGAGACTAAAAACGCATAAAATTATTCATACTTAATCGAGAGTTCTCTCTTACACGTTAAGAGGGGTAATTAACTATGAGTGCTTGTGCTCATGGGAAGTAAGGATGTAGATCTAACTAAACCCTGATACTACTCTCAGGGGAAATCTGGTTAACTAAAATCTGACCCTCAGGGGAATTCTAGTTAACTAAAATCTGACCCTAGAAAGATGGAATCCTATGTCTGCAAAGTGGGATTCATGCCGATGCGCCGTTTTTTTTTGAGCCAACAAGTATCCTGTGTGGATTTTTGATGATAAAACTTATTTTCTTCTCAGTTCAAATTATATGATTAAAGTACGTTAATCTTAATGGTTTGTTTACAAAATATGTGCAGCTTGTGTTATGCATTGAGTATCATCTCCATTCTACTTTTCAGTTAATAGAAGTTCACATATAAGCTTACCTTGCACTTCTACTTTTATAGATACGAGATACTAGCGTCCTAGTACGTTTAAGACCTGCATGGGAAGATCTTCGAAGCTACTTAACTGCAAAAGGTCGAAAGAGGTTTGAGGTTTATGTTTGCACAATGGCGGAAAGAGATTATGCTTTAGAAATGTGGAGGCTTCTTGATCCAGAATCTAGCTTAATCAACTCGAAAGAGCTCTTGGATCGAATAGTTTGTGTCAAGTCTGGTATGTTTGATATTTAGTGCTGTGTTTTTTTTTGCTACAAACTATTTTCCATTGATATGACATACCCTTTTTAGTTGGATTTGGTAAGTATTATTTCTTCTTGTTGGTAGGCTTGAGAAAATCTTTGTTCAGTGTATTCCAAGATGGAGTCTGTCATCCAAAGATGTCATTAGTTATTGACGATCGTTTGAAAGTCTGGGATGAGAAAGATCAATCTCGAGTTCATGTTGTCCCTCCGTTTGCTCCATATTTTGCTCCTCAAGCAGAAGTAAGTTAGATCTTTAAACATGTACATTATAATATTATATGAGAATTCAACTTCTTTCTTTGATTCATATATTACGTGGGACTTTGGTATGTTCCTCTAATCTCAACTGACTCTATAACCTTAGGCAAACAACAATATCCCGGTTCTTTGTGTTGCAAGAAATGTGGCATGTAATGTTAGAGGCAGTTTTTTCAAGTAAGCATATTTATATTCTTGTATAATCAGAGCTTTGGTTGATCTGTAATATGATTGCATTAAAACTAAGGAATCGTGCAAGTTCTAAAACTTTGCTAACCACCATGTAATTTAAGTTTTGCCTAATAATTATGCATTTGCTGTCAGAGATTTTGATGAAATTTTGCTTCCACGAATGTCTGAAGTTTCTTACGAAGATGAAATGGAATACCCATCCGCTCCAGATGTGGGAAATTATTTAATTTCAGAGGTATGTAGATATGTGGTCCTATCCTTATATTTGGCATTTTCTCCCTTTTCAATTATTTTTACACTATATTGTCCCTAAATAATTTCGATACAGGATGACGCCTCTACATTGAATGGAAACAAAAATCCACTTGGTTTTGATGGAATGGCAGATGCTGAGGTCGAGAGGAGATTGAAGGTCATTGTTATATCAATAATTTTATTATTGAACATTTATGGTACACTGAAATTTAAGGAAGAGTACAGGAACATATTCATATGTCAATGCTAAATAGCATACATCTTCCGACTGTGTGAAGTCCTAATTTTCTGTAGACTTATTCTCCAATGTTCCTTTGTCGTACAGGGTGCAAACTGTATTGTCCAAACTGTTGCTCCCATTGCTAACAACTTTGATACGAGGGCAATTGTGCCTCCTGGCCCACCTGTCATAGCTCCTACAACTCCCGCAGTTTCATTGGCAGCAACCCAATTGATCATGCCGCTGGCCAACAGCCAGTTTCCACATACTGTTGTGCCTGGTAAGCCATTAGGGCAACCTGTTCTGTCAGAACATTCCCTACAGGGCTCTTCTTGGGAAGAGGGTGAGGTCCCAGAATCAGATCTAGACCCAAACACAAGAAGAAGACTTTTGATTTTGCAGCATGGACAAGACACACGTGATGCTCCTCCGTCGCATCCACCATTTCCAACTAGGCCTCCTCTTCAGGTCTCAGTGCCCCCAGCTCAACCTCGAGGAAATTGGTTTCCTATGGAGGAAGGTTTGAGCTCAAGGAAAATGAATATGGTATCAAGAGATTTTCCTTCAGAACATGAAGCAGTACCTTTTGACAAGAATCGATCTCGATATCGGTCACTCTATCGAACAGGCGAAAAATCAATGTCTTCGGATAGAGTTTTTGAAAGTCAAAGATTGCCTATGCAGGTACTTGCTTTGCTTAACCTGGCAAAGACTTGCTCTTTTAAGTATGCTAATTTCTTACCATTTTCATTAATTTTGAAGATTTCCTTGCATCTTAAAGTTTGTACCCAGATAATTTCATGATGCAGATACATCATGGTGAAGTTCGGCCTCAACCCGACAAAGCAGCATCAAATTTCAGTTCTCTCCATGGTATTTTACTTTTAACTTGAGCAAATGTCAGAGAAGATTTGAGCTTCTTTATTGTTTTTCTCGGCTACATGTCCAAGTTTTATCTTGAGTATAGCGTGGCTGTTAGGCTTAACATTTAAGCCAATTAGTATCAAAGTGAAGTGTTGACAAAAGTAAAAGGGCAAGGAAAAATGGGCAAGACACACATAGAAAATTCTCTGTTTAGGTTAAATATTTTTTTCCTGTTACTGTTGTAGTAGTTATCCTTTTGAATAGTTTGTTAGATGGTTTCAATAGCAGACTTTTGGTTGAATTTCTCTCTTAGCAATGCTTTATTTAGGTTTGTGGCCGTAGAAGCTTCATTTGTTCATGAGAGAGAAATTGGAAAGCATATGATAAAGTTCCAAAAGAAGTGCTTTGGAGAGTTCTAGAAAAGAAAGGTTAATAATGCTTATATGCAAGTCATTAAGGATATGTATGCAGGAGCTGTTTCTTGTGTTCAAACAGAAAGTGGTTTGTCCAAGTATTTTTCTATTTTTGTTGGATTACATCAAGGATCAACCTTAAGCCCATATCTTTTTGCTTTAGTCATGGATGTTCTCACTAGACATTTGTAAGAGGTTGTACCCCGGTTTATGTTTTTTGCTGATGATATTCTTCTTATTGATAAGGCTAGAGAGGGAGTTGAAGATATACTTGAATTATGTAGGTCAACCTTAGAGTTTAAAGGTTTTCATTTGAGTAGATCTAAAATTGAATATATATAGTGTAAATTTAGTAGTAATAGATCTAGTGGGGGATTGTGAATTTGAGCGATCAAGTCATTAATAAGAGTACACATTTTTAGATATCTTGGGTTTGTTCTTCAGAGTGATGGTGAAATAGATGGGGATATTATTAGTAGAATTCAAGTTGGAATGTTGGATGGTTGAAGTGAAGGAATGCATCGGGCTTATTTTGTGATAGAAAAGTCTCCTTCAAACTTAAGGGAAAATTCTATAAGATGATGGTGAGACCTACAATGCTTTATGATGCAGAATGTTGGCCATTAAAAGAGAAGCATAATATTAAGTTAAGTGTTGTAGAGATGAGGATGCTTATGTGGATGAGTGGCTTTACTTTTAGAGACATGATACGAAATGAGCATATATGTGAAAAGGTTGGGGTAGCTCTAGTGGAAACTAAGATTAGAGAGAGTCGCCTTAGATGGTTTGGTCACATAAAACGACGACCTTTCGATGACCTGGTTAGGAAAGTAGATGTGTTAGATTTGACTTATGTTAAGAAAGGTAGAGGTAAACTTAAAAAGACTTAGAAAATATTAGAAATGACCTTTCTTTATTAGATTTAAATGAAAATTTGACTCTTAAATAGGACACAAGGGAGAAAAATGATTCATGTAGCCGACCCTACGTAGTGGGATATAGGCTTGATGTTATGGTTGTTGTTGTGTGGTGAGTCGTGATAGCTTTTTTTCTTGTTGTTGTGTGTCAGAATCCTTTCTACAAAATGAGAGGGTGGAGCAATATCACAATTGTATTAGATTTTTAATACTCAAGTACACAACTAACAATAACCAACTATATTTTTCTTGTTTAAAATACAGAAAAAAAGAGATAGAGTTAGCCCAAAGGATGAACTTTCTTTATGAAGAACTTGTAATTACATATCTCACAGCTATATATGGTCAGGACATTAGTATTGATTGAGCAGTAATCTCCAAGTTGTAATGATCTGATGTAAAGTTGTTTGCAATAATAATGGACTTTGTAGTTTGATCAACTAGTCTTTATGGGATATCAACATGATGTCGACTATGTTGATTTTTATAACTTCAAATAGCTAATTTTTTTGTATATTTCCTTTATTTTTATTTCTTGATGGATTGTGTTAGACATTTATTTTACTTCTGCGTTCATCAAAGAAATCAACATTAAGACCTCTTTATTGTAAATCAGATGGTGTGACTTCATTATCATCATTCATAAATTATTCATCATCTAATGACACATCATAATAAAATAAGAGATTTTCGTCATCCCTTCAAATCATTTTCTTCAAATTTTCACCCTTTAATTTTTTGTTTTACATTATGTAAACCAATGAGTTCATCCTTAAGATTGTCAAATTATTTCTTCTTTTGGTATGAACTTGATTGTATGTACTTTGGCTTTGGAGTGCCATCACCAATTTGGGTCTATCATTGGATTAAATTTGAAAAAAAAAATCTAAAATTTGGAGAATCTTTCATTATTTCAACCAATAATTAAAATTTACTTCATGATACTAATATTAGGATAGGAACTTGGAATATAGGTTCCCTTACAGGAAGATTAATGGAATTAATAGATATTATGATTCATAGGAAGATAAATATTTTGTGCATTCAGGAAACTAAATGGGTTGGAGAGAAGGCTAAGGAGATTGATAGTTTAGGATTTAAAGTTTGGTATTCAGGTAAGAGTCGTACTAGAAATGGTGTAGGCGTGATTATAGATAAGAGTTTGAAGGATAATGTTATAAATATTAATAGAATTGGAGATAGAATTATGGCTTTAAAGATTGTTGTTGATGCTAAGATTATTAATATTATAAGTGCTTATGCTCCTCAAGTAGGTTTGGATATGTGTTCAAAATTAAAATTTTGGGAAGATTTAGAAGAATTAATTCAAAAGATACCTCTCGATGAAAAAATTTTTATTGGAGGAGATTTAAATGGACATGTTGGTAGAAAGGTAAATGATTTTAAAAGCATTCATGGTGGATATGGGTTTGGAATGACTAATGAAGGTGGTAAGACCATACTAGATTTTTCTTTAGCTTATGATTTTTTAATTGCTAATACCTTATTTAAGAAAAGAGATGAGCATCTCATCACTTATAAGAATGGTTATAGTAAAACTCAGATTGATTATTTTCTTATAAGAAAAGTAGATCGTTTAGATTGCAAAGATTGTAAAGTTATTCCAAGTGAAAGTTTATGTACCCAACATCGCTTATTAGTTTTAGACTTTAAGATGAAAGGACAGAAAATAAAAAATAAAGTAAAGCGATTTTCTAGGATTAGATGGGGGCATTTAAAGAATAGTAATAAAAATATTTTTGAGAGTAAGATTTTAGATTCTAAGATTTTATTTGTGCATGAGGATGCTAATGTTATGTGGGAAAAAGTGGCTAGTGATATTAAAAATATTGCTAAAGATGTGTTTGGAGTATCAAAGGGAAAAGCCCCTAATAGTAAAAATAGCTGGTGGTGGAATCCAATTGTGCAAGAAAAGATAAAAAATAAGAAGATTTGTTATAAAAATTGGTTTAGATGTAAAAATTCTGATAATTGGGAAAGATATAAAGAGGCATGTAAGGATTCTAAGAAAGCAATATGTGATGCAAAGATCTTAGCTTTTAATGATTTATATAATAGATTAGATACTAAGGAGGGAGAAAGATATATGTATAAGCTAGCCAAACAAAGAGATAGGAGTAGTAAGGATTTAATTCAAGTGAAGTGTATTAAGGATGAAGATCAAAAAGTACTTTTCTTAGAAGATGATATTCAACAAAGGTGGATGAGATATTTTGATAAACTTTTTAATGAAGATTGTAGGAATACAATTGACTTTAGTGACCTTAGCATCCTAAATGAAAATAAAGATTTCTGTTTTTATCGGCGTATTAGTAAAACCGAAGTTAGAGAGGCTTTAAAGAAAATGAAGTGCGGAAAAGTTGTTGGACCTGATGATATCCCAATAGAGATGTGGAAATGCTTAGGAGATGAAGGAATTTCTTGGCTAACTAAACTTTTTAATAATATTTTGAAGACTAAAAAGATGCCAGATGCGTGGAGAATGAGTGTATTGATTCCTATTTATAAGAATAAAGGTGATGCACAAGATTGTGCGAATTATAGAGGAATTAAGTTAATGTGTCACACTTTAAAACTATGGGAGCGAGTTATGGAGCGTAGGCTGCGGCGTGATACTAATGTTTCTCAAAATCAATTTGGATTCATGCCTGGTAGGTCTAATATGGAAGCCATACATTTATTGAGAGGTTTGATGGAGAAATATAGGGAGAATAAGGAGGATCTACATATGATATTTATTGATTTAGAGAAAGCATATGATAAAGTTCCAAGAGAAGTGCTATGGAGAGTTCTTGAAAAGAAAGGAGTTAATAATGCTTATATTCAAATCATTAAAGATATGTATGAAGGAGCTACTACTTGTGTTCAAACACAAGGTGGTTTGACCAAGTATTTCCCTATTTCGGTTGGATTACATCAAGGATCAGCTTTAAGCCCATATCTTTTCGCGTTAGTCATGGATGTTCTCACTAGACATTTACAAGAGGATGTACCCTGGTGTATGCTTTTTGCTGATGATATTCTTCTTGTTGACAAGACTAAAGAGGGAGTTGAAGGTAAACTTGAAGTCTGGAGATCAACCTTAGAGTCTAAAGGTTTTCGCTTGAGTAGATCTAAAACTGAATATATGGAGTGTAATTTTAGCAGTAATAGACCTAGTGAGGGGATTGTGACTTTGGGCGATCAAGTCATTAATAAGAGTACACGTTTTAGATATCTTGGATCTATTGTTCAGAGTGATGGTGAAATAGATGGGGATGTTATCAGTAGAATTCAAGTTGGATGGTTGAAGTGGAGGAATGCATCGGGCTTGTTGTGTGATAGAAAAGTCCCCCTTAAACTTAAGGGAAAATTCTATAAGATGGTGGTGAGACCTGCAATGCTTTATGGTGCAGAATGTTGGCCATTAAAAGAGAAGCACAATACTAAGTTATGTGTTGCGGAGATGAGGATGCTTAGGTGGATGAGTGGATTTACTCTTAGAGACAGGATACGAAATGAGCATATACGTGAAAAGGTTGGAGTAGCTCCAGTGGAGGATAAGATTAGAGAGAGTCGCCTTAGATGGTTTGGTCACATAAAACGGCGGCCTTCCGATGACCCAGTTAGGAAAGTAGAGGTATTAGATTTGACTTATGTTAAGAAAGGTAGAGGTAGACCTAAAAAGACTTGGTTAGAAAATATTAGAAATGATCTTTCTCTATTAGATTTAAACGAGAATTTGACTTTGAACCGGACACAATGGAGAAAAAGGATTCATGTTGCCGACCCCACGTAGTGGGACAAAGGCTTGTTATTATTGTTGTTGTTGTTGTAATATTTTGCAACTGTATCTTTTGCTTGCTGTAGTCCAAAAAAATCTTTCTTTATTTCTAAATGGTATAAGTTGCATATCCGCCATTGACCTCTCTGTTGAGTCAGCCATTGACCTATCCATTTATTGGTATAAGCCTAATTAGATCTAAAAGGTTGGTCGACTTGTGCACAAAATATTGGATTTGGAGATTAGGATAATATCATGTAGCATGCAAATGACGACAGCTGAAACTACCACTTCTCATAATTGATTTATCAAATCTCCTTGTAGCTAAACTCATCCCTACCTAATTTAAGTGCTATCAACCTCTTAACCTTGTTCACTGTATTGTAAATTAAGCCAGTAATAGGCTTTTTCTCTGCATCAGCCACTTCATTAAAACTGAACCAATGGCTTTGCTATTGTTATTGTATAATTAACATTTAGCCAAAATCTTTCATTTAGAACAATCTTCCTAACTTCTTCTTCTTTAGCTTTCTTTGCCAAAGCATAGCTAAGTCATTATTTGGAAGTGAACATAACTTCCAAAGTTGCCTTGCTTCTAACATACTTCGTAGAATCTAATAGGCTATAGCAAATTTTGTTGTAGCAAGTCAGTCATGAGAGTTCTTTTTTTGGAAAATTTTCTCATTTAAGCCGTGACTCACAAATGATTGTGTAGATGAATTTCCTTATCTTCTTTGTTTTGTAAAATATTTTCTTGTGCCCTAACAAATCACCAAGTATCTCTAAAATCAAATCTATGCATGTGCCGCACAAGGTGTGCAATACATATGTTTGCTCTTCTCCAATGACTTATTTCTAGGTTTTTTAATAAGCACTAGCATTATTTGTAATAACTTGTATCACCAATACTCCGCATCCTTACCTAATATGATA
The DNA here is from genome assembly GCA_019925795.1 of Dendrobium chrysotoxum. Taxonomy (NCBI): domain Eukaryota; kingdom Viridiplantae; phylum Streptophyta; class Magnoliopsida; order Asparagales; family Orchidaceae; genus Dendrobium; species Dendrobium chrysotoxum. The sequence continues at coordinate 90,062,334 of CM034302.1, read as the reverse complement.
TGCTTCAACATTAACAAACTTTAAGAAAATAGTGCCATAGGGATTGCTAATCAAAATATTTATCATGCTTCTATTTTTGATATCAAACTAACCATCAAACATAATATTCACTGAGTTTGATTTCAAGTCCTTGTAATCTCATTGACTTTTTTAGTAATGTTTTGCTCCTTCAATACCCAAGTTCTTAAAGCATGCATAAATGGTTGTTTCAAGTCTCGATCATAAGACCCTATGTAACAGATCATGTTGGAATAAGAAGGGAAGGTTGCTATATTAAATTGAATGACTTTCTTATAAAATAACTTTTTAATATTCATACAGACTCGCCTGTGTGACTCTATAGTATTTTTAGGAGGCATCCTATTGATTATTCTCGTCATCATCTTTGTCATCCTCTATATTTACAATGTATTGATCCATAGGCTCTCTTGCACCTTTATATGACGTTTGTGGCAAAGAAGATGAGGAATCTTTGCCATTGGGCTTACTTCCGTAATAAGACACATATATCATATCATCAAATTTTCATTGTGTCAAATGATTTGATGTTGTAGCCTTGTTCATATATGCATGGATCTCCTCTTTCACTGCCTCCGACATTTTAGCGCATGATGCAACATTCTTGTGGGACTCATAAATGTGCTCTTTCATTCTTGTAACATCCCTTTTAACAGCCTTTTCACAATAGTTATATATTCGATAAACATAAGTCTTGTCATTCTATCAAATAATAACTTGCATGATATAACTCCATGCTGGGTCTTTTCTATAACTCGTTGTGGATATCTCCTTACTAATAATTTCTTGCAAAACCCTCTATTAAAAAAAAGTAACATGCAATGTTAAAAAAAACAAAAATAAAACTCCTAAATAAACAATGGAAATAAATTCTATTTAGGAAAGAAAAAAAAATTTAGGGTTTTGAGTTTGTAACCAGGATGAGATGTGGTGGAGGAATAGTTCTTTGTGGAGGAAGTAGACTTGGCTAGGAGATGGTGGTGGTGGCGACTGGGAAGGAGATAAGCTGATAATGTATGTGAGATGGAGCGAAGAAGGGAATATGTAAGAGAGGAGATGAGCTCAGTTTATTGGGTTTGGGTATTTTGTGAAAGTGGGCGGGCTTTAGGCGTGTGAGCTAGAATTAGATAAATGAAGGTTTTATTTATTATATTTATTAATATTTGTTAAAAAAATCCTAATCAATATTGTGCATGCGACGAGGCTTGCCTTCAAGCGCGCTTCACATTATTTGAGGCATATGCCTCACTTGATTGCTATGTGCTTTGCGCCATATGGCTACTTTTTAGAAAAAAAAAAGCTTAGGCAGACCTTGTATTGCGTACTATTAAAATTAGTGTAATGCTACATTATCTCTCTTGCAACCTAAAAGAATCTTAATGTGTTACATGTTAAGTTGGCATAAAAGGATTGAGTGCAATACATGATCATATGGGATTGTTAAACTTTCTTTATCTCCCTATCTCTTTTTTTGTGCTAGCATATCAAGAACTTATTGGGTTTGTGAGCGGGGAACACAGCTTTTTTTTTTATATAATATATAATTAGATATGTTATGTATGTTCTATGTTTAGATGAATGCATGTATATATGTGCATATGTTGAACCAATTTTGAGTGAATGTCAACAAATTCAAACAAGTCATCTTTGAGTTGAAGCCAATTGATTTTGATTTTTAGTTGATCAAAGTTTGAGCACTTATTGATTGATTTCGCATGTAATTAACAGCCTAATCCAGCAAGGATAACCAGACTTGGGAGAAGAGGGTATTCAATAATATATTAATTTATCTTACCACTGGATGACTTGTTATTTTCACTGTGGAGGTTAGCCCTCTAGCTGGATATTATCAAGTATGCGCATTCTTTTATTGAGTTGAGGTACCTTTGACATATTAACCTCTCAATCTTATCCTCTAGGTGGTAACATTCCTCGGTTGAATTTCAGTGACTATGGTGGAGTTTATTGTATTAGTGTTGGTCTTGTGTGGTAGAGGTAATCTATGTTGTTCGTCATTATGGATGACCATGGGGGATATTAGTTTGAGAGGGCAGTGAGGAAGGTGTTGTCATGTCACTGCAACTTTTATTATTGTTCGCGCTTGGTTATACCTAAAACAAAATAAAGAGTTGGTGTCTAAATAAATAAGCACGCTGGCCTTGATTCATGAAGTGATCCACATACTTATTGGGATTTGTAAACCTGTCAAGCGGCTTGATGGATAGCATCTTAAATCCTGGAATGTGTTGCTAATATATATTATTGGTATAGGGCATTTCTGGTTGGTTCTCGGAATGCTGGACCTGATCGTGGGGGAAATGAGTTAAGGTTTCTTTAGTAGATGGATCCTTTCCTTTGTCCACCATCATGTGTGTGGAGGCTTGGTTAAGTTGTTGTTAGTTGGAAACCGGGAATGTTGTTTTCTTGATTCGTGAGAGGCAGATTATTATATGTGAATAATAGTTATGACGTTTTATCCGCACGCCATTAGAAGGGTAGGCAAAACAGTCGGTTGGAGAGCAAGTCAAAATTTCTTGATCAAGTTGGTGTACTCAGGTTCATGCACTTTGTCGATTGTTAATTGTTTTGCATGCTAGTCTATCAGTGTGGAAAAGGTTCTCACAAACAACATTTTGCTATTGTGTATGACAAACCTTTTTCTACAAGGAGGTCGGTTAGGTGCTATATGATAATCTTAGCTTTAGAAAACTTGAGCACACAATAAGATAAAAGGGGCAAAATATTTTTTACGTGGAAAACTTAGAAAAGAACCCAATTGAACTTTCGATATAAAGAATGTGCAACTATAATACCCGTTGTCCGTTTACGAGACGGATTACGTTGGCGCATTCAGAACCTCAAGTTTATCAAAGAAGAATCACTTGAGCACAATTTGAACAAACAACGACGAAAAAGCCGGTCTACAGATGTCAGCGAAGTCATTTGAATGTCTTCCATTTGCAAAACGGACCGCAACGTTGCGTTTGGTAGGCCAAAATTACTTAAAATGGCATTAATATTGCATAGTTCATCACAAGAGCAAAATAAAAATTTGCCCACACATGGGGCAACATCACACAAATCGAGACGCACGATGAGCGAGAAACTATGCTAGAGGTTGATCTACATTTTTTATTGATTAATTTAATTTAATTTATAAAATTAATAATAAATTACATAGATTTATACAAACATATATACATAAATACATACGGCAAATGGAAAGTAGATGTCTTGAATTTTCTAATGTGCATTTTTTTTAAAATACGTTATAAAACAATAAATCCATTCATAATATTAGAGTATGTGATCATTTGAGCAACTTGCTTATGATCCTACCTGTTCATATCTCTTTCTCAAAAAATAGTCGTCATAATATATGATGAGATAATTTGTCACGACTCGACCCGGAGGCTTGAATTATCAAGACGGGAACAGACGGTCGGATGGTAGATTCAATTTTCAGCTGCTAAATTTGTCTCCAATACACTGAAAGAGTCACTAAAACTTAAAAAAAAAATATAAACTGATATAAAATGAATTAAATACCTTTCATTCAGTGCGTTACGTCTACGGTCCTTATTTTTACCTCTTCTACTCATTTTGAATTTTTGATTATATTAAATTATAATAAAAATATTAGAGCAACTAAAAGTAAGCTACAGCTTAATGAGTAAAACATGCTTCTAAATTATAGTAACCCAAGGCAATTGAAACAATATGCATGAGTATTTCAATTCATATCATAAAGTAATTATATTTAGATTTATTTTATTTCAAGGTTTTTAATATTATGCATATATAATATCTTTATCTATATCTTTCTTTTTTCTCATAAATAATACAATTGTCACAGGAGCCACCGTCTAATTTAGTACCAATGAAGGTACTCCATTTTCATTTCTTTTTTCTTTTTCATAACCTTTTCAATTTATGTGCACAAGTACATTGCGTCCTCAGCCAGTATCATAAGGCGGTATGCTCCATCAGTCAACATGCACATGCAACTATATCTATCTAGTCATTTCATTCTTATATCATTCATGAACTTTATATGATAATGTGAAATATAACATATAAATTTTCATTTAACTTAGCATGATCAATCATTGGGTATGAGAAACATAAATCATAATCTAATTAACAATAAAAATTTCATAAGTATGTATTATCTTTCTAAATGTTTAATTGAAAAGAAAACAAAATTATCACTGTATATAAACAAACATGAGTACTCATCTTGAACTTATGATTATTTTAAGAATAAAATTTATTTAAAAGAGAAGAAATTTTAAAATATTAAGTTAAAAATTATTAGCAGTTGATAAAATTGTTAATAGGAAGGTCTTTTATATAGGAGATAATCTTTTGACCTTGAAGCAAAGAGTAAAAGGTGAGTACTCATATTTCTTTATTTACAGTGATAATTTCATTTTCTCTTCAATTAAATATTTTGAAAGATAATGCATGCTTATGAAATCTTTATTGTTAATTAGATCATGATTTATGTTTCTCGTACTCAATGATTGATCATATTGAGTTAAATGAAAATTTATATGTTATATTTCATTATCATATAAAGTTCATGAATGTTATAAGAATGAAATGACTAGATAGATATGATTGCATGTGCATGTTGACTGATGGAGCACATCCCCTTATAGTACTGGTTGGGGACGCAATGTACCGTGCATGTAAATGAAAAATGTTATGAAAAATGAAAAGAAAATGGAAAAATGATTACCTTCATTGGTACTAAATTAGATGGTGGCTCCTATGACGGTTGTATTATTTATGAGAAAGAAGAAATATATAAATAAAAATATTGTATATGCATAATATTGAAAGTCTTGAAATGTAATAAATCTAATGAAATTACTTTATGATATGAATTGAAATGCTCATGTATATTATGTCAATTGCCTTGGGTTTCTGTAATTTAGAAGTATGTTTTACTCACTGAGCTGTAGCTTACTTTTAGTTGCTCTAATATTTTCAATTATAATTTAATATGATAAAATAAATTCAAAATGAGTAGAAGAGGTGAAAATGTGTACTGTAGACGTGACGCACCGAATGAAAGGTATTTAATTTATTTTATATCAGTTTATATTTTTTTTGAAGTTTTAGTGGCTCTTTCAGTATATTAGACATAGATTTAGCAAATAAAAATTTAATCTACCATCCGATTGTTTGTTTCCGCCTTTTTAATTCGAGCCTCCGGGCTAGGTCGTGACAAAAGTGGTATCAGAGCCCAAGGAATATCTTAGGAATGTGAATTGTAAAGAAAGAGCCATAGGAATGATTTATGAACTTATTTGAGAAGAATTTAAATATTCGATTGGTTAATATAATTAATTAATTTATAAATTTTTCAGGTATGCCAATGATCAAGAGGAAGTAGCTGATAGAAATATGGAAGGAGAAGAACTACCACATGAAGTGACTGTGAACACTAATACCTTTACCCAAATGATGACAGCTATGACCCAAATGCTTCAGGAATCAAGATCGCAGCCTGGAGTTGGAGTGGATAAATATCTGAAGTTGTTTCAGGACATGCGACCACCATTATTCAAGGGTAATAAAGGATTAATTGAGACAGAAAATTGGTTACTTTGTATAGAGAAGATTTTGGATAGCATGTCATATCTTGATGAAAGGAAAGTGTCACTTGCTACATTTGTCTTGGACGGAGAAGTAGAAAGGTGGTGGAGAGGACAACATGAAGACAGACTAGGAGATATTCTAAATTTACTGGTTAACTAGGAAGACTTTGTGGAACTTTTCGGAGAATGGTTCGTACCGATATCAGCAAGGAGGCAGATACAAGACAAATTCATAAGACTAGTACAAGGAGATAAATTAGTGGTGGAATATGAAGCAGAATTTACAACTCTATCCAGATATGCACCGCAGTTGATTTTAATATCAGAGGAGAAATGTTAACGATTCCTATTTGATTTAAAAGATGCAATTATACAACCTTTAGTACCTTCAGAAATCTTAGATTTTTTAGTATTGGTGGAAAGAGCTAGAAGGGTGGAGATTGACTTCCAAATCACTCAGAAGAGAAGGGATCAGCATAAAAGGAAGAGTGTTGAAGAAGATATCCAAAGCAATCAGATTGAAGGATCAAATGAGAAGAAGTCCAAGCTTAGTCTTAGTAGAGTTAGTAGTGCTGCTGTCAATAGAGTCATGAAAGCTTGTGCTAAGTGTGGAAGATTTCATAAGGGTGAATGTTTGATGGGTTCCGACACTTGTTATTGGTGTCGTTAGCCTGGACACATTGCAAAATATTGCTTTACATTGGTTCAGAGGACTTCAGGAGAAATGAGATCAAGTGAAGCACCTTCACGGAGGAGATTTGATAAACAGAAGATGATAGAACTGTCAGTTTCAGCCAAAATAATCATAACTGTGAAAATATTAGACCTATGAGCAATTCACACCTTTTATTAGAAATTGAGTATCTTACTTGAATTATAAGATTTTTGGGATATATTTCTTGATTTTTATCACCATGACATCTTGTTCTTTCATAAAGAACTTAATACTAATAATTATTTTCATTTTAATTTTAATTTTAAAATTTTAAAATTGAAGTTAAATTATTTAAAATCAAATAATATTTTTACCCCAAAATGATTTATTCTCATTCAAGCCTTCAATCGTGTAGACTTAAATCTAAACTCAATTTGTGGAAGAAATATTAAAATAAAGTTCTTATTGAAAATTTTGAATTCTCCTCATCTCCTTCTCTTCCTCTTTCTTCCTCTCCTCTTTGTATTTCTTCTCCTCCTTCCTCCTTCCTCCTTCCTCCTTCCTTCTTCTTTTCCTTATTTCCTTCCTTTTTTTCTTCCCTTCTTGTCTTCTTTTTCTTCTTCCCTTCTTCTTTTCACTATTTTTTTTCTTCTCTGGTCTATTTTGTCAAGCCCTCCTTTCTCCTCCTGCATCTTCCTCTTCTTCCCTTCTTCTTTATATTATTCCCTTCTCCTTTCTTTCTTCTTTCTTCTCTATTTATTTCCTACCCTAACCATACTCTTATTTGTTTTTCAAGCCTCCGGCTACTGTCACGGTAGTAGATAAGCATGGATGAGGGATAAATCGGATAAGATAGGTTTAGGTTATTAACAATCTAATTATTTAATTATGTAATTAATTTATCTTATAAGCTACCCCCACCATTAACTTGACCAATTACTCTTGCATGGCATAAAATTTTGGGAAAATCAAATTTTTACAATACAATAGTTACTATTATAGTAACATTTAATTAGGCTTTTTTATTTAATTATAAAATATTATTATATTTATTTATTTTTATATACTTTTATATATCAAAATGTATGAAATGAAGTGTAGAATTTTATAAAAATAATTTTGATGATTTTTTTGATTTGCAAAAATGGGGTATACTTTTAAGGGAAAATTATCTTCTCAACTTTTTTAAAATTTGAGTATTACAATTTAATTATTGTTATTAGATCATCACCTATCATTAGTGCTCTTTTTAGCACCACCATTATTGATGTACACAACATTTTTCATGTGTCAATATTGATAAAATATGTTATAGATACGCATCAGAGAATACTACATGACAAAATTGCGGTACATGAAGACCTAACTTATTTTTAGGAATTTGAAAAAATCTTGCAATTTGATGTTAAAAAGTTGAGGTATAGGTAATTTCCTTATGTTAACTTGAAATAGAGGTATATATTAGGAAGGCAAGCAACTTGGGAAAAAAAAAAAGAATTGAGACAAGTTTTCTCATCTAGTTGAATAACTATCAATGGAGCAAAATTCTTCTTAGAAGGGGAGAATTGTGCATAGATTTTCTGGGAGATATAAAAATTTCTCGTCAAACGATACATCCCAAAAATCATTGAAATTATTTTTTATAAAATTTAACATTTTATTTCAACTAGTTTGATACAGAAAAGTATATATAAATAAATAACTATTAGAGCATTTTATAATTAATTTTTTAATTAAATAAAATAGCATAAAGTATTAAATGTTATTGTAACAGTAACTATTGCCTCATAACAAAAAATGATTTTTCAAAAAATTCTTGTCATTTGAGGGTTAATCCTCAAATTAATGGTGGAGATAGCTTATAGGATAGTTTAATTACATAATTTAATAGTTAGATTATTAATCATTTATGCATATCTTATTTAATTTCTTCCTTATCGTTATCCATCTTTATCTTCTCTTACAAAGCAGCCGAAGGCTCGAGAAACATATAAGAGAGAGGCTTAGTTAGGAAAAACCAAGAATAAATAGCAAAAAAAAAAGAATGGAAATGAAAGAAGAAGATGAAAGGATGTGGAGAAGAAGAAGCATGAGAAGAATGGAAGAAAGAGCAGAAGAAGAAAATGAGAAGAGGGGGATCATCATAGTGACAAGAAAAAAAAAGAAAATAGAAGGAAGAAAGAAAGAAAGCAGGAATGAAGAAAAAGGAGGCAGGAAAGAAGAAAAAAAGGCAAGAAAGAAGTAAAAGAGGGAAAAGAATTCAATATTTTCAGCAAAAAATTTTATTTTATTATTTTATTTCATAAATTGAGTTTGGATTCAAGTTTATAGGGTTGAAGGCTTGAATGAGGAGAAATCGTTTTGAAGTGAAAATATTATTTGATGTTAATTCTTTTAGCTTTGATTTGACAATTTGAATATTATTTGCCATTTTGAATATAATGATTAGTAATAATTAGTAAGAGGATTAAGATAAGAAATTTAGTTTTAGTTGTTTGTTGACTAACTTAGTGCAATTTAAATGATTTGATACTTAATAGTTAGGTTTCATTTTCATGCAATAGTTATATTTGCTATTTTTTATTTAATATTTGATGCATTTAATTAATAAAACATGTCTTAATTTAAAATCTATTATACTAAGTTATGTTTTTAAATATAATGCTCCTTTTAACTAATATGATTAGCATAATATTTTATATTATTTTTTATATGTTTGAATTTAATATTAGAATTGTTTATTTTGTTGAGCGTTTTAACTTATCAAATATTACGACGACTATATTTCATGAAAAGAAAAAGAGTATGTGGGATCATGGGTATGTGACTCAACTTATCATATACCCTAGTACTATAAATTGATGTACAGTTTTAGGATGTAATATAGAAAAGAATGCACGTGATGTAAATTAAAGAATTTTAGTATGTACAAGTTTTTATGAAAGTATTATGAGCTCTATAGTCTATTTTGATAATTTAAATTATGCACGCTTTTTTATTGATGCTTTATGGCACATAATTTTGGTCAATAAAAGAAGCATTAAATTAAGTATTGTAGAGATGAGTATGCTCAGATGAATGAGTGTCTTTACACGAAGAGACAAAATACAAAACAAGTATATACGTGAAAATGTTGGAGTAGCTCCAGCTGTAGATAGGATTAGAGTGAGTCTCTTTAGATGATTTGATCACATAAAATGTCGGCCTTCTGATGACCCTGTTAGGAGAGTAGATGTATTAGATCCAGTTAATATTAACAAAAGGTAGAGGTAGGCCTAAAAAGACTTGACTATAAGGTATTAAAAATGACTTTTTATTAGATCTAAATGAGAATTTGACTCTTAAGATGACACGAAGGAGAAAAAAAGATTCATGTAGCCCCGCGTAGTGGGATAAAGGCTTATTGTTGCTGTGTATGCTTTTATATCGATAATTATGATGAATTTATTAAAGGATGAGTATATTTTGTGACAATCTAGCTAGACTATTTTTCACTCACTTGATCTTGATTAGTAAAGTATAATTGTTATTGGTGGAAAATGTGTCTAACTAGGTTGTCCACCTCATCTATGTCTCATAGTTGACTGGAGAGATGTCGAAATGGGGCATGATTATAATGGCTTTGCATAATTCATTATAAACAACTCCAAAATAATTGTGCATGTGTGTGTTCTCCCACCTGCTTTAATGTGTGTGTGTGTAAGATTAGGTATTCTTTTGGTAAGGATTTTGTTGTATTTATAAGAGGTCATGTGATTTAAATATTCCTAAATTACTTATATTTTAATTTTGGTCACTTGCAATGGTTAGTAAAGGTTGTAAGTTGCTTTTTAAATGATAAATGGGCTTATGGGCCTTTAATTTGTTAAGTTTGACTCATCAAAGCCCATACCCATTTGGGCTAGACCCATAGGGCCTTAAAAAGAGTTAGTATCACATGCGTATGGGATGTTCCAACTCATGACAACGTTTGATGTCAATAAGAGAGGTTTGTTGGGTGTTGGCCGAAGAGACTAATTACTTGTCGGTGATGAGGCTGTCCAAGTAGAGAGATTGGCTAGCATGAATATCAATTAGACGCATACATGTCAAAACCCCTACATTTCAATGCAGTACACTCAAAATACTTGCAACCAAATTTCATTTGAGATTCCATCACTCGATTCAACTTCTTGGAGTTAAACATTTTATTCCAGATCATAGATTAGGATCTTGAGATGACCCTTCTTAGCTCCGCAACTATTAATACATTGTTTAAATTGAAACAAAGCTGAATCAAATCCTTTCATGTGTCAAACTTGAGTACGCACAGGTGTCTCCACATCAATGGTCTGTGCTTTAACGATCTGGCCTACTTTGACGAAGAACTTGGAGAAATTCCATAAACGTGCAATGAAATGTTCATCTCATAGAAGGACACTCGGAAGCTCTATATTATATTAGAGTACTTACATGGTTGTCTCTACAAGATCACTTAATTAAAGAAAACAAGACTCTGACTTAATGGAAGATGTCCCATCATCATTTACTTGGATATATACTTGGAGCTATGAATAATGAATGCTATTGGAGTCAAATTCATTCATGGATTTGGACCATTGTTATTACTTAGATAAGTGAACCTGATAGGTTGAAATGTGATCAGAATTCAGGAAGCATGCTAAGAAGGAATTCATGTCTTTCAAACTAATTTTATGGAGCTGTACAAGTATTTTCCATTTTATATGCTCAATATCTGGAGGTTATATTTAGACGGTGAACTTATCTGGATATGGCATATATTACATAGATAGACCGTTATGGAAAATAAATAAATAAATAAATAAATAAATCACTGGAGCGTATGCTTTTGAAGTTTTTCATGTTGGATTCTATACTTTAAGAGACATCAAGATTGTTGGTATTCATTTTCAAGTAGTCTTAGAAAAAAGTGGCAAAATATTAAATGAGTGGATAATAACAGATGATTTAAGAGGGAAATTGAAAAAATCATTAAATTTATAATTTTCTAGAATATGGCCATTATATTGAGAAATAGATTTCTTAATGGAGGTTTCTTATGTGTAAAGGTATTTGTATAGTTCAGGAACCACTAAATGACACGCGTTTATGATATACTTGATGTATTTCATAGATGATATCATCGCGTAGCTTTATAACTATACCAAAATTATACTTTTGATAAGGCTCCTGGAAAGACTTCTAGACAGTGCAGCATATTTAAGTGGTTTTGGTTTGTCTCTTTATGACCTTGGATATTTTCCAAAACAAGCATGATTGATCATCTGAAACTGATGATCTTAGCTTATTCTATACCGCTTGATTGGTTACTTTTATTTTTCTAACTTTAAAACACTGCTTTAAAGATAACACGATTGAAATGAGGTATTTTGTTGAACATATCTAAGTAGAATTTTTTGTTTTTCATGAATATCCATGAATGACGCTAAATACTAAGAATCAACCAGTGAATTTAAGAGCTGCATATTCCCCTTTTTCACCTTGAAGGCAGCGAGATGTTTGTGGGTCACATGGCATCCAATCATAGTGATGCACATTTCAATTCGAGTCACGCCTCTCAATATGAAGATGCTCCTACGGGATTTCTCAGGGAAATTTCAAGGAAGTGCGGTACCAAGGTAGAAATTCTTCCATTAAGTCCAAACTTTTTATGTAATTATTTTCTTCTATTGAAGTTACCTTTAGATCTTTTCTGTAGATTGAATTCAGGTCAAGTTTACTTGACACTACAGAACTGCAGTTTTCTACGGAGGTAATTTAACTGTTCAACCTATGACGGTAAAACGTGAATACTTGGTGATTTCCTTGATTGGGGCTTTCAGGGGTTATCATTTTCTCATTTCTTTTTCTAGGTTTGGTTTGTTGGGGACAAGGTTGGTGAAGGCATTGGTAGAACAAGAAAGGAAGCTCAACATCATGCTGCTGAGAACTCCTTGCAAAATTTGGCCAGTATGAACTTCGTTTTGCGGATTCATATTATTGATGAAAAATACAACAGCGTCATACCTTTTCAAAAGTGATTTTTTCTTTAATAATACATTTTCTGTTGTGGATTAGTTTTCCTTTTATGGTAATATCTTTAACTTAATTATCATGAAAGAGCCATATCCAAAATGCATTTCGTTGAAATAAATGAATGCTATGGCACTCTTTGGTTTTATTGGGAAATGGGGCTGTCCAACACTAGTGCATCACCTTGTTCCAAGGATTTATAAAGAGGGGGAAAGGGGTTGGGGAATGAATGCTATTCCCAGAAATTGAACTCGTAAACTTCTCTCGCTTCCACTAAACTAAACATTGGCTTGCCATAAATGGCGTCATCTCTCTATTTTCTCCCTTAGAGGAACAAAAAAGAAAAAACAACTGCACGGTCATGGTTTTTTTTTTGTTCCTTTTGATGGTAGGGTTGGGAGAACATCACGATGCTACCATTAGCCCCTCTCGACTTCATATCCTATACTCAATATAGAGGTATAAGGATGACAGGGATCCAACAAAGTATGGGTGTCATTAGTGTAGCTTTCTTGCTAGGAAGTGGCCTGTGTATGAGGGGAAAGAGATTGCAAGTGTTGTTATCTTTGGTTTGCATAAGTACATGTGGGCAGAGTGTGCAAGGGATGATGTTGGTGGATAATATGACTACAGAGACAGTGAAAGATGGTTGCTGGGAGATGAGAAAACTGCTAATGTTTATTTTAAATCCTTTCTTTTTGATCTCTTGGTTTGATCTCTTGGCACCTGAGATTGAAATTAGTATTTCTACAACAACAACAACAACATCAAGCCTTTATCCCACTACGTGGGGTCGGCTACATAAATCATTTTTCTCCATTGTGTCCTGTTAAAAGTCAAATTCTCATTTAAATCTAATAAAAAAAGATCATTTCTAATATTTTCTAACCAAGTCTTTTTAGGTCTACCTCTACCTTTCTTAACATAAGTCAAATCTAAGACCTCTACTTTCCTAACCGGGTCATCGGGAGGCTGCCGTTTTATGTGACCAAACCATCTAAGACGACTCTCTCTAATCTTATCTTCCACTGGAGCTACTCCAACCTTTTCACGAATATGCTCATTTCGTATCCTATCTCTAAGGGTAAAGCCACTCATCCACCTGAGCATCCTCATCTCTGCAACACTTAACTTAGAATTATGCTTCTCTTTTAATAGCCAACATTCGGCACCATAAAGCATTGCAAGTCTCACCACCATCTTATAGAATTTTCCCTTAAGTTTGAGGGGTACTTTTCTATCACACAATAAGCCCAATGCATTCCTCCACTTCAACCATCCAACTTGGATTCTGCTGATAATATCCCCATCGATTTCACCATCACTTTGAACAATAAATCCAAGATATTTAAACCGTGTACTCTTATTAATGACTTGAAATTAGTATTTCGAGGACACATTTATTTGATTTTCCTTGATAGTATATTAGTCGGAGTGAGAATGATTCAATTTCAAATTGATCCAATCCCGGTTCGAAAGTTGGTCGTAGATCAAACTGATTCACCGCTTGGCTTGAATCAACCAGATTTCAAGCTGGCTCAATATCATTTGTTAAGTTTTTGCAAAAAAATATTTGAATATGCACATATGTATATTTGTAATATACACATAAGATTCAATTTTTGAGCTTCGAGGTAAAATGTCAGCCCTATATATTAGATCTTTGCTTTAATTTTGTCTTCTCCTGGTTTTCTTTGTTTGAAAATGTGCTTGTTAATTTCATATGGTACAGTATTGAACATTATTTTTCTCGATATATTAATACTCTGTTAGTCTAAAGACTCGAATATTTAAATGTGATATCATCTTGAAGCATTGATTTTGTTCTGATTGCAGATAAGTACTTATCAAATGCGTTTGCTGATTCCACTCATTCTAAAGAAACGGGTTTTTCAAGTGATTTAAACTCTTCAGGCAATTCAGATTCAACAAGGAATGATTTCCTTACAGGCAGAATTACTCCACTTTCCCATCTTCAGGGTCATGAGGGATCAAAAAGAACAGCAGCTCCTGTTACCGCTCTTAAAGAACTTGTAAGATACTTTGACTTCTCGTTGGTTTATTGTTGGGTATATAGGTGAATGTGTGACAAAATGCATGTTTTTTTTAAATGATTTCTCTTCGCATTTCAGTGTATGATGGAGGGTTATAATCTTTTTTTTCAATCCCCATCTTTGCCTGCTGGGTGCTCAATTAGTAAAGGGGAAGTTTATGCACAGGTAATATGCATTCTTCGGTTAATCACTATTACTCTGTGCTTGCTGTACTTCTTGATATACTTATTTGTTTTAGAGATGATACTTATCTGTTAAACAAAGAAGCGAAATGATTCTGAATTTTCTGAAATTTTTAGTTAGAAACAATGAACCATTTCATGTTGTGTCGGATGAGAATATGAGACCACTGTCTTCTTCCTGTCATTTTATAGTGGACAATTTCACACTTCATAGTTTATACTATGATTTTGAAAATCGGACCGGACCGGTCGGTTCAACCGTAAACCTGTTCTATGGCCTCATGAAAAACCGGTCTAACATCAAACCGGTTTGAACTGTCGGTTCAACCGGCCAACCTTTGAACCGGTTCCGATTCTTAAGAACCGGCTGGTTCAATTTATAATATACGTAAATAATTTAATTTAATATAAGATATTTTATTAAATATTAAATTAATTTAAATATAATATATTTTATTTAAAAATAGAATTCTAAAAATTTTAAAGTGTTAAGTATTAAACACTAGCAAATCATACCTACATGATTCCACCATCCCATGTGGGCTCTTGACCCATGGATATAAGAAAAGTTATATAAACATCACAATACAAATCTCCTATGTGGGACTAAACAACTAGTATAAATTTCTATAATGTTTGCATGGTGGATTGCTTTTATGAGAATTTTTGAGAAAATTTTGTATAGAATATTCAAATAAAAATGATGATAATAATTTTAAAAGTTCTTAAATTTATAATTATTCAAATAAAAAATGATTATGTATAATTTAAAAATTTAAAACCTCTCTTAAAATATGAAATTAAATGATAATAAGAAAAATGAAAAATCAATAATGTAGTATGACTTTATAAATATAATTTTATAATGTGAAATTTATATATAATTTATAGGTGTAAATTCTACTTAATTATATAATATAAATTAACAATTATTTATATTAAATTTATATATTTATATATAAACCAAAATTTCTATCAAATATGAATTAAAATCGAGAATTGGAGATATTTACATTTAAATATAAAATTAGTAATTATATATACTTAATATATAATATAAATTAATAATTAATTATATTTAACTTTAAAATTATGGAATATATTATTTGTGTATGAATTTTATTTATTTTTTAGTCTCAAAATTCTTAGAATTATGAAGTTTTTAAGATTAGATTGTCATCATTATTATGTTCATTTTATTAATTTTTAATAATATTATTATTTATTACATCATCCAGTTCGACCCCGGTTTGACCGATCGAACCGTGAACCTCTCCTTTTTCCAGCTTGTTGTTCGGTCCGATTTTTATAACCATGGTTTACACATTATTTGTTGGACTCTTTGATAAACAATTGGTGGCAGAACTCTTAAGGCAAACTCTTAATTTTCCTTTCTCCATGTAATTTTGGCATTTTTGTGATGAAGGATGTTTTTGGGTCTATGGTTTCTAATGCACTTGTTGCATATGATGCAGATTTTGGTATGATCAATCAATGCAATAAGTATGCTACTTTTGTAGGAAGCAAGCTATTAATTTCAAGGGATCTATATGTGTGTAACACCAACACTTTTCTTGTTTAAATTTGTGATTTACTATTCTTAAGGGATTCTTTTTGTGTTTACCTTAGAAATCTTCCTAAATTATAATGTAGTTATTTACTATTTTCAAAGAAAATTGAAAAGATTAAAATCCCATTCAACTGAAAAGAGTTTGGTATTCTAATAAAAAATAGCAACAAGAAAAGGCCAATAAAATGAAAGAAATTTCTTGCATTAAAAACAAATATGATAAATGAAGCGAAGAAGATAAAAAACAATGATGATAAATGAAGCAAAGAAGGCAGAAGAGAGCTAAGAGAAAGCAGAGAAGGGACAAAAGTAACTATTAAGCAAGTTTTATGCTCGAACTCAATTAATTAAGGATTAAAATCACAAAAGTGTTGACCTCCATGCTACAACCAAATTTTTTTTTTAATCATTACCTATTGAGCTGATGCAAGCAAACTAGAGAGACAAGCCAGATAAAGGGAACAATGGGTGATGCAACCAAAAAAATTAGGAAACCCCTAATTTTTTTGGAAGCAAAAACTTACTCTTCCTAGGGAATAAAAATTAGGAGGCCCCTAATTTTTTTGCTAGAAAAAATACACACTTACTAGGATAGAAAATGACATAACATTCTCAAAAAGACTCAAAATACGACAATTGAATCAAAGACAGCTTCACTTTAATAATATAAAAGACTTACAAACAATGACGATTACAAATGATAAAGAAACAACGACTTTCCTAAAACAGTTTGCCAAATATTGAAAAGCAGGATACATGTGAAGTGGCACTTGCGTAAAGAGGAAAGAGGTTAGAAGTCCGAGAAGAAAGAGGAGAAGCTCGCAAGCTTTCCTAAAGAAGAGGGGAAGAAGAGATGGAACAAGCTCGCAAGCTTTTCCAACAAAACCCTCAGGTTTTTAGCTCAAAAAATAACATTTTTCTACTCTCTAAACACACAAAACAACTTATATTTATAGGAGGAAAGAGGGCAGCCAAACAGCCACCAAAAACTCTTCAAATTCCTTATTAAATGTTACCAAACAACAACTTCCAATTCCCCAAACAGCAGCCCAAAAGTTCCTAATAGCAGCCCCAAAATTCTGCACAGGAAACAGGACAGAAATAGCCACGGAACATCCAGAAAACAGCCACAGAAATATCCAGAAAACAGCCACAGAACAGCCCAATGAGGGAACCGAAGAGGCACACAGGAAACCGAAGAAACAGGCACAGGAAACCAGAAAACCACGGAACCAGCCCATACGGGAATGAACCGAAGGGGCAAACCAGCAACCAAGGCAGCAGGCACAGGAAGCCCAGCAGAATACATGGGAAACAACAAAAACCACCAAAATTGAAGGGTTAAGAGGGGAAACCGAGAAGGCAGCAAGGGGAAAACAGCAAGGCAACCATGGGAACCCAGCCAGCAGCCACGGGAAGCCCACCCAGGAGAGGAACCGAGGAGGCAAACACAGGAAACAAGAGCAGGAAACCATGGGAAACCAGCCAGCATAGGATCCCGAAAAGCCCACACAGAAAAATGGAAAAGCAGCCACATTAACTCCCCAAGAAGAAACCAATGAGGCACACAAGTTCCACTCCCGTAAACCTTTTGGAAATAAATACACACCTTTATGCATTAATGAGCTACAACCCCAAGTAGGACAACTTAAACAAGCTCCAACCCAAACAGCCCAAGCCAAACCGAGAACAGCAACCACCAAAAGGGACCCATTAATATCAACTTAAATTGACCCCCCCTTTGCCTACATGAGACTCCCCTTCTTGAAATTTCTCAGCTCCTGATGAGATTGCTGAAGGACTTTACTGACGAGTCGAAGACGCTTTGCGTTGGTACCCCAATGCTTGTTGATTCATCTTCTTTTTCATTTTTTTATTTTTCCAAACAAACACAAAACTTAAAAAGACACAAACTTAAATTTTTACGACCAACCTATTACAACCATGACTCTCATACAAGACTCACATAAGACACATACGACAACCTAGGATAAGAACTTGCTCTGATACCATTTTGATGTAAGCAAAAAAATTAGGAGCCTCCTAATTTTTATTCCCCAGGAAGAGTAAGTTTTTGCTTCCAAAAAAATTAGGGGTTTCCTAATTTTTTTGGTTGCATCAAAATGGTATCAGAGCAAGTTCTTATCCTAGGTTGTCGTATGTGTCTTATGTGAGTCTTGTATGAGAGTCATGGTTGTAATAGGTTGGTCGTAAAAATTTAAGTCTGTGTCTTTTTAAGTTTTGTGTTTGTTTGGAAAAATAAAAAAATGAAAAAGAAGATGAATCAACAAGCATTGGTGTACCAACGCAAAGCGCCTTCGACTCGTTAGTAAAGTCCTTCAGCAATCTCATCAGGAGCTGAGAAATTTCAAGAAGGGGAGTCTCATGTAGGCAAAGGGGGGGTCAATTCAAGTTGATATTAATGTGTCCCTTTTGGTGGTTGCTGTTCTCGGTTTGGCTTGGGCTGTTTGGGTTGGAGCTTGTTTAAGTTGTCCTACTTGGGGTTGTAGCTCATTAATGCATAAAGATGTGTATTTATTTCCAAAAGGTTTAGGGGAGTGGAACTTGTGTGCCTCATTGGTTTCTTCTTGGGGAGTTAATGTGGCTGCTTTTCCATTTTTCTGTGTGGGCTTTTCGGGTTCCTATGCTGGCTGGTTTCCCATGGTTTCCTGTGTTTGCCTCCTCGGTTCCTCTCCTGGGTGGGCTTCCCGTGGCTGCTGGCTGGGTTCCCATGGTTGCCTTGCTGTTTTCCCCTTTGATGTAGGCAAAGGGGGGGGGGGGGTCAATTCATCATGATAATTTTGAGTCTTTTGGGTTGTTGGCTGCTCTCAGGTTTGGGCTTGGCTGCTATATTTTTGAGCTAATAAGTTGGGTATTTTAAGTTGTTGCTTAGCTCATTATGAGCTGAAGTTTAGCTCATTTATTTATGAATGGTGGTAGCTCATTAATGTGAAATTTTGGCTCTTCCCCTTCCCCTTGTTGCCTTCTCGGTTTCCCCTCTTACCCCTTCGGTTTTGGTGGGTTTTTGCTGTTTCCCATGTATTCTGCTGGGCTTCCTGTGCCTGCTGCCTTGGTTGCTGGTTTGCCCCTTCGGTTCCTTCCCGTCTGGGCTGGTTCCGTGGTTTTCTGGCTGGTTTCCTGTGCCTGTTTCTTCGGTTTCCTGTGTGCCTCTTCGGTTCCCTCATTGGGCTGTTCCGTGGCTGTTTTCTGTCCTGTTTCCTGTGCAGAATTTTGGGGCTGCTGTTTGGAACTTTTGAGCTGCTGTTTGGGGAATTGGAAGTTGCTGTTTGGTAATATTTAATAAGGAATTTGAAGAGTTTTTGGTGGCTGTTTGGCTGCCCTCTTTCCTCCTATAAATATAAGTTATTTTGTGTGTTTAGAGAGTTGAAAAATGTAATTTTTGGAAAGAAAAAACCCGAGGGTTTGTTTGGAAAAGCTTGCGAGCTTGTTCCATCTCTTCTTCCCCTCTTCTCTAGGAAAGCTTGCGAGCTTCTCCTCTTTCTTCTCGGACTTCTAACCTCTTTCCTCTCTACGCAAGTGCCACTCCACCTGTATCCTTCTTCTCAACATTTGGCAAGCCGTTTTAGGAAAATCGTTGTGTCTTTATTTTATCATTTGTAAGCGTCATTGTTTGTAAGTCTTTTATATTATTAAAGTGAAGTTGTCTTTGGTTCAATTGTCGTATTTTGAGTCTTTTTGAGAATGTTATGTTATTTTCTATCCTAGTAAGTGTGTATTTTTTCTAGCAAAAAAAATAGGGGCCTCCTAATTTTTTTGTTTACATCAAATTGGTATCAAAGCAAGTTCTTATCCTAGGTTGTCGTATGTGTCTTATGTGAGTCTTGTATGTGAGTCATGGTTGTAATAGGTTGGTCGTGAAAATCTAAGTCTGTGTCTTTTTAAGTTTTATGTTTTTGTTATTGTCTGGAAAAATGAAAAAAATGAAAAAGAAGATGAAACAACAAGCAATGGGGTACCAAAGCAAGGCGCCTGCGGCTTGTCAGTAAAGTCCTACAGCAATTTCATCGGGAGATGAAAAGTTTCAAGAAGGGGAGTTTGATGTAGGCAAAGGGGGGGTCAATTCATCATGATAATTTTGAGTCTTTTGGGTTGTTGGCTGCTCTCAGGTTTGGGCTTGGCTGCTATATTTTTGAGCTAATAAGTTGGGTATTTTAAGTTGTTGCTTAGCTCATTATGAGCTGAAGTTTAGCTCATTTATTTATGAATGGTGGTAGCTCATTAATGTGAAATTTTGGCTCTTCCCCTTCCCCTTGTTGCCTTCTCGGTTTCCCCTCTTACCCCTTCGGTTTTGGTGGGTTTTTGCTGTTTCCCATGTATTCTGCTGGGCTTCCTGTGCCTGCTGCCTTGGTTGCTGGTTTGCCCCTTCGGTTCCTTCCCGTCTGGGTTGGTTCCGTGGTTTTCTGGCTGGTTTCCTGTGCCTGTTTCTTCGGTTTCCTGTGTGCCTCTTCGGTTCCCTCATTGGGCTGTTCTGTGGCTGTTTTCTGTCCTGTTTCCTGTGCAGAATTTTGGGGCTGCTGTTTGGAACTTTTGAGCTGCTGTTTGGGGAATTGGAAGTTGCTGTTTGGTGACATTTAATAAGGAATTTGAAGAGTTTTTGGTGGCTGTTTGGCTGCCCTCTTTCCTCCTATAAATATAAGTTATTTTGTGTGTTTAGAGAGTTGAAAAATGTAATTTTTGGAAAGAAAAAACCCGAGGGTTTGTTTGGAAAAGCTTGCGAGCTTGTTCCATCTCTTCTTCCCCTCTTCTCTAGGAAAGCTTGCGAGCTTGTTCCATCTCTTCTTCCCCTCTTCTCTAGGAAAGCTTGCGAGTTTCTCCTCTTTCTTCTCGGACTTCTAACATCTTTCCTCTCTACGCAAGTGCACTCCACCTGTATCCTTCTTCTCAACATTTGGCAAGCCGTTTTAGGAAAGTCGTTGTGTCTTTATTTTATCATTTGTAAGCGTCATTGTTTGTAAGTCTTTTATATTATTAAAGTGAAGTTGTCTTTGGTTCAATTGTCGTATTTTGAGTCTTTTTGAGAATGTTATATCATTTTCTATCCTAGTAAGTGTGTATTTTTTCTAGTAAAAAAATTAGGGGCCTCCTAATTTTTTTGCTCAAGCCAAACCGAGAACAACAACCACCAAAAGGGACCTATTAATATCAACTTGAATTGACCCCCCTTTGCCTACATCAATGGGCAACACTAACTAAATTAGATTCAAATAGTAGCAATCATCCACCAACTTCAAAACACAACGGAAAATTGAAACCAAACGAAACAAAAGAAAAATAAAAAGGCGCTATCCTCAGAACAGCCGTTAGAACGGTTTCCTCACATGTATCGAAAAGTAGCAAACCACGGTCTACCAAGCCCAAGCACAACCTACCATGTTCATTGGATGCCTTACATTATTGGATAGCTAAAAAAAATATAAAAACTAAATAAAAATTATTTTTCAATAAAATTACAAAATCATGAATGCATCAATTCCCCCCTAGTGGGAAAGTCTCATCTCCGGATGAGAAAGCTTTAGTAACTTTTTGAAAAAGATCAGGATGTCACTGTTTTAGTTCTCTTTCATCCATCCAAGTGCAGTCTGTCAGAGGACGGTTCTTCCATTTTGCCAAGAACCCCTTATGTTCACCATGTCTTGTTTTAGAAATTCTGATATCAATAATATCTTCAATCTGTTCTTCAGTTTGTGCCATAGGAGTAGAGAATGTCAAAGTTTCAATTTCCACAGGATCATCAGAATCTCGTTCATATAAAGAAAGGTCAGAAACATTAAATACAGGAGAAGTGCCAACAGAAATAGGGAGATCCAACAGATAGACATTTGTGCCTAATTTTCTAAGTATGCGAAAAGGTCCAAATTTTTTTCTGCTTAGCTTTCTAAAAGTACCAACAGGAAATCGTTGGTGATGAAAGTAAGCCATAACTAAATCACCCACATTAAAAATAATCTCTCTTCGATGTTTATCAGCAGCAGAATTGTATTTAGCATTAGCCTTTTGGAGTTTTTCAAGGACTTGCTGTTGGACGGTCTTTATGTGATCAAAAGTTTCAAAAGCTTCAACACTGATTTTGTTTGGTAAAGGCAAGCAGTTTCTATCTAAAATGTGAGGAATATGTTGTCCATAAAGAATCTCAAAAGGAGTTTTACCAGTTGTACGATTAATAGAATTATTGTAAGCAAACTTAGCTTGGGGCAAGATTAAATTCCATTGGGATGGTTTTTCTCCAGCAAGACACCTTAATAAATTTCCCAAGATTCGATTGACAACTTCAGTTTGTCCGTCAGTTTGAGGATGATATGCACTACTGAATTGAAGAGTAGTTCCAAGTTTTGCCCAAAGAGTTCTCAAAAAATGACTTAAAAATCTAGTATCTCGATTAGAAGTAAAAGTACGAGGAACACCGTGAAGACGAACAATCTCTTTAAAAAACAAATCAGCAATGTAAGAAGCATCAGAAGTCTTCTTGCAAGGAATAAAATGTGCCATTTTGCTAAAACGATCCACCACCACAAAAACAGAATCAAATTTTCGAATAATAACAGGCAAACCCAAAATGAAATCCATAGAAATATCCTCCCAAGGTTTGTTTGGAATAGGCAAAGGAGTATACAAACCAGCATTTTGTGAAGTTCCCTTAAAAGCCCGACATATCTTACATTGTTTTACTAGCTTAGCAATTTGCTTTCTCATGTGAGGCCAAAAGTATTTTTCTTCCACCAAAGCAATAATTTTTCCTTGCCCAAAATGTCTACCCAAGCCCCCACTATGAAGTTCTTTCACAAGTTGCTCTCTTAAAGAGTTTTTAGATATGCAAAGTCTAGAACCCTTAAACAAAAAACCTTGATGTATAACAAACTGAGCAGAAGGATCAGTTCCAAAAGCAAGACAAGAATCCCAAATACTCTTAAAATCAGAATCACTGGCATAAGTATCTTTTAAAAAATCAAATGAAGTAATAGCCGGGTAAACAATTACCAATAAATGAGATCTCATGCTTAAAGTATCAGCAACTTTATTCAAAACACCAGTTTTATGTTTAATATGAAAAGTATACTCTTGCAAAAAAGAAACCCACTTAGCATGTCTCTTATTCAAATTTTTTTGAGAGCTCAGAAAATGAAGTGCTTCATGATTAATATTAAGGATAAATTCTCGTTGAATCAAATAACAACTCCAAAATTTCAAAGCCTGAATAATAGCATAAAATTCTAAATCATAAACAGAATATTTAGAACGAGCGTCATTCAGTTTTTCATTAAAATAAGCAATAGGTTTTCCCTCTTGACTCAGAACAGCACCAATACCAACATGAGAAGCATCGCATCAACTTCAAATTTTTTTTCAAAATTTGGCAAACTCAGAATAGGTGCTTGACTCATTTTCGCTTTAATGATTTCAAAAGTCTTTTCAGCTTGAGGGGTCCACCTAAATATCTCTTTTTTCAAATAGTCAGTAATAGGAGCAATCTGAGAACTGAAGTTTTTAATGAATCTTCTATAGAAAGAAGCTAAGCCATGAAATCCTCTCACTTCACTTATATTTTTTGGAGTGGGCCAACTTTGAATTGCTTCTATTTTTATCGGATCCACTTTTATACCCTCAACAGAAACAATAAAACCAAAAATGTTAAGCTAGGAGTCATAAAAGAACATTTTTTTAGATTGATGTAAAACTTTTGTTCCCGCAAAGTTTGCAACACTTGTTTCACATGATTTAAATGCTCAGAAGTATGAATACTATAAATCAAAATGTCGTCAAAATAAACCACAACAAACTTTCCAATAAAAGATCGCAAAACATGATTCATAGTTCTCATAAAAGTACTTGGAGCATTTGAAAGCCCAAAAGGCATCACAAGCCATTCATACAAATCCTCTTTTGTTTTGAAAGCAATTTTTCATTCATCTCCTGCCTTATTCTTATTTGATGATACCTACTTCTCAAATCAATTTTAGAAAAGATTTTGGCGCCACTGAGCATATCCAGCATGTCATCCAGTCTAGGAATTGGAAATCTATACTTAATAGTAATTTTATTTATTGCCCGGCTATCCACACACATCCTCCACGTTTTATCTTTTTTTGACGTTAATAAAGCCGGTACAGCACAAGGACTTAAGCTTTCTTGAATCAAACCCTTTTTTAATAAATCAGTCACTTGCTTAAAAAGTTCATCATGTTCAGAAGGACTCATTCTATAATGAGGAAGATTAGATAAAGTGGCTCCAGGAATTAGATCAATATGATGTTGAATATTTCTCATAGGAGGCAATCCAATTGGCAACTCATTAGGAGTTATGTCAGAAAATTCATCAATTAAAGCTTGCATTTCTTTAGGGATTTGAAAAGTAGAATCAGTTTCTTTTCTCACAACCAAGTAGGCAACTTCAGAATGTTTCAGTTCATTAGCATTTAAAAGCAGCTCAGGAGTATTAATTTTGGCAACCATGTTATTCTTGGGAGGTGAGTCAGGCACAAGTTTTTAAGGGTGGAGAGTGAACTCTTTATTATTTTGAATCAAAGTATATGTATTTTTCTCTCAATTATGAATAGTTTTGTGGTCGTATTGCCAAGGTCGTCCTAACAAAATCTGGCAAACTTCAAGTGGCATAATATCACAAACAACTTGATCTTTAAAAGACCCTCCAATTGATTAATTGACAACACACTGCTTAGTGATTGGAACCTCACCCCCTTCTTTAAACCAAGAGATTTTATAGGATTTGGCAAGAGGCTTTGACTTTATTTTAAGCTTATCCACCAGTTTTTGAGAGACAAAATTTCCAGAACTTCCACTATCGATCATAAGTGTACAGATTTTCCCCTCAACCGTGCAAGTTGTTTTAAAAATATTTCTTCTAAGCCATCTATCCCCTTTGTCAATTTTTGTTGTTAAGACTTGCCTTATAACCAAAAGCTCCTCTCCTTCAACATCAATCTTTTCAATTTCATCCTCATTTTTAGACCTAGATTCATTTTCTTCTTCTTCTTCCAAGTTTTCATTATTTTCAATGAGATTGTTTCTAGGTAGATTATTCTTCCTATAAGTGGCAGAAAGATGACCATAGAGCCCGCATTTATAACATGATCCAATTAATTTAGGTTGTTCATTTGGTTTAGCTCCCATGATTCCTTTTCCTTTGTCAGCATTTTGAGTTTCAAAAGTTTTAATTTTAACACCAGATGTTCTCCCAGAAGTTTGAGATTGAATTTTAACCCCACCAGTTGTTCGTCGTTTATATGTTTCTGTTACTTTGTTGTGACCCCTTTCCCTTTGATGTTGCTTTTCCACTTTTATTGCCATTCGATATGCCTCGTCAGTTTTAATAATTTGATGCAAGTTGAGTTGATCTTGAATAGACCATTTTAAGCCATTGATATATCTTGATACAGTTTTCTCTTCAGATTCGTTTAAATCATTTCTGGATTGAAGTTTGTAAAACATTTCAGTGTATTCTTCAACAGATTGATTTCCTTGTCACAAGTTATTGAATTCTTAAAATATTGTTCGAGCATGATCAGTTGGTAAAAATTTCCCTTTCATTTTTTCCTTCATCCTTTCCCAATTTTGAACTTTTTCTTTACCTCTCCTAAGTCTGTTATTTTGAAAGTTTTTCCACCAGGTTAAAGCATGACCAGAAAGTTTTAGGCTAGCAAAACGAACTTTCCTATTTTCAGGTATTTCTTTCCACTCAAAAAATTGGTCCATTTTTTCTATCCACTCAAGGAATTGATCGGGTTGTAACTTTCCCTCAAAGTTAGGAACATCTATTTTAATCCCATGATCCCAATTTTTTTGTTGCCTATTATGATTTCTAGGAACCTCTTCTTCACTTTCAGAAGCTTGGACATTAGGATTAACATTAGCATTGTTAACATTTAGATTCGCCACTGCTTCAGCCAAAGTGTTAACTTGTTGCTGCAAGTTATTCAATTGTTGCATTAGATTTTGCCAATCCCCCGGATTATTAGCCATCTTAAATTAATAATAAAAGTCCCACCAAAAATGGATAAGATACCAACGAAAACACACCAACCACGGACAAAAAGCCAATGAAAAAGAAACAATAAACCAAGGAAAAGAACTTGCTCTGATACCAAAATTGATGCAAGCAAACTAGAGAGACAAGCCAGATAAAGGGAACAATGGGCAACACTAATTAAATTAGATTCAAATAGTAGCAATCATCCACCAACTTCAAAACACAACGGAAAATTGAAACCAAACGAAAGAAAGAAAATAAAAAGGCGCTATCCTCAGAACAACCGTTAGAACGGTTTCCTCACATACATCAAAAAGTAGGTAAAGAAAAGTATGTGCTTAGGGCTAGCAAACCGATGGTCCACCACAGCAAGAAGGTCCAAGCGTCCAACCAAAACTCCTCCAGCAAATACTTCCAAATCAGCTAACCAACAACACCAAAAGCTCAAGAAGAAAGATACAGGTGGAGTGGAACTTGCATAGAGAAGAAGAGGTAAGAAGCCCAGACGAAATAGAGAGGAGAAAGAAATGGAACAAGCTCTCAAGCTTTTCCAAGAAGAGAAAAAAACCCTCAGGTTTTAGTGGCTTTACTTAGCAATTTTTAAACAACCTTTACCATCACAAAACATCTCATTTTTATAGGCAAGAGAAGGAAACCAAACAGCCATAGCACCTCCAACTAAACCAATTAGATTTAGGAAAATGAAAGGCCAAGAGTCTCCAAACAGTAGCCCCAAAATTTGGTACAGGAAACAGGGAAAAGGCCACAGGAAAACCAACCAGCAAAGGACCCAAAGAGGCAGCACAGAGAACAACACAGCAGGCACGGGAAACCAGCCAAAGCTTATGGGAAAAAGCCACCAGGTGAGGGACCGGAAGAGGCAACAAGGGGAGACCAGCTAGGGAACCACGGGAAGAGCAAAAGCCACCAAAAACCGAGAGGGCAAGAGGGGAAACCGAGAGAAATGCAAGGGGAAAAGAAAAAGCCAACTTCCACCATAATGAGCTACACAATACTTCAATTAATGAGCATACCTTTTTAGAATTAATGAGCTAAACTTCAGCTCAACATGAGCTACCAGATCTTTAATATTAGCTCAAAACCGGTAACCAAAGCCCAACCCGAGAGACAGCAGCCACCCAAGGGACCCAACCAAACTAGCAAACCACGGTCTACCAAGCCCAAGCACAACCTACCATATTCATTGGATGCCTTCCATCATTGGATAGCTAAAAATAATATAAAAACTAAATAAAAACCATTGTTCAATAAAATTACAAAATCATGAATGCATCAATTCCCCCCTAGTGGGAAAGTCTCATCTCCGGATGAGAAAGCTTCAGTAACTTTTTGAAAAAGATCAGGATGTCACTGTTTTAGTTCTCTTTCATCCATCCAAGTGCAGTCTGTCAGAGGACGGTTCTTCCATTTTGCCAAGAACCTCTTATATTCACCATGTATTGTTTTAGAAATTTTGATATCAATAATATCTTCAATCTGTTCTTCAATTTGTGCCATAGGAGTAGAGAATGGCAAAGTTTCAATTTCCACAGAATCATCAGAATCTCCTTCATATAAAGAAAGTTCAGAAACATTAAATACAGGAGAAGTGCCAACAGAAATAGGGAGATCCAACAGATAGGCATTTGTGCCTAATTTTCTAATTACGCGAAAAGGTCCAAATTTTTTTCTACTTAGCTTTCTAAAAGTACCAACAGGAAATCGTTGGCGACGAAAGTAAGCCATAACTAAATCACCCACATTAAAAATAACCTCTCTTCGATGTTTATCAACAACAGATTTGTATTTAGCATTAGCCTTTTGAAGTTTTTCAAGGACTTGCTGTTGGACGGTCTTTATGTGATCAAAAGTTTCAAAAGCTTCAGCACTGATTTTGTTTGGTAAAGACAAGCAGTTTCTATCTAAAATGTGAGGAATAGGTTGTCGACCTCAAGCCGTAGAAACCAAACCCTCCAGCCGACTCCACCTCCTGTTCGAACACTTCTGGATCTCCTCCCTACTGTGCTGAAGCCACACGCATAGCTTGAAGCTAAAGCTTCATCTGACCCAACCCTCTGGCCCCTCTCTTCCTCACACAACCACTTAACCACACCTTCCACTATCTAACCAGCCCACCACAACCCAAATTCCACACAACCCAAAACTAACCTGCATCTCCAACTCAATCCAGCCCACACAAATACAAAAAAAAGAGAGGGAGGAAGATATTTTTGCAATTTTTACAATTTTCATCGCCGTCGACCCTCGTGTAGGTGTAATTCCCTAAACTTAAAAAATCTTGCTCTCGGCGTTTGCGGCCAGCCAGAGGACCCCCTATACGCGGTCTCGTAGTACGGTAGGAGGAAGCCCGGTGCGACGTTTACTGTGAGGTTGGTAGGCTCTGTACAAGCTCTTGTAGGGTAGCCAGGACAATTTTAAGTACCCTTAAGCGCTCTCGCAGCGTGGCAGGGGAAAGAAATTTGCGCGTTTTCAAACAGGTACCCCGAAGACCTTTAAGCGCTCTGATAGTGTGGCAAGGATTGAAGAAATACGACCGTGGTGTCGCTCGACACCTACCTGAAGCGTTCTCGTAGCGTGAAGGGGAAAGCTATGACTCCTGGAATTTCCCCTAAATGGGGGAGACGTCGGTAGGCTGTCGAAATTCAGTATGAAGATGCACAGAACTTGAACAAAAGCAAGGGACCAAATTGAACAATTACAGGAGACTTGATTTGAACTTAAATGAACAGCAGAAGACTATACTTGAACTTGAAAATGACGCATGGAACCGGACCTAACATTTAAAAGGAAATTACAACTTACAAAATAATAAAAATTGAACATAGATGAGCAAACAAGAAACTCGTGGATTTTAACATAACTCTTTTGCAAGGAATAATGAGATTTTAAAGATGCACAAGCTATGATGTGACACCTTTGACGGATAACAAAACTTACATGTGAATAGTAACAGTTGATTCACATCAACTATCTCAATCATATGGATGAAGTGAGATGATTGCTATGAATATAATGGTCCATTTATGAGCAAAATAAGTGAAGCATGAGACGAAAATGACAAGCCTCCCTATAGGGATATTAGTTAACTTGCAACGAATGTTTATATTGCGTACACACATGGAAAAGGAGCATCCGACGAATGTGATCGATCTCCTACGAGCACAAACTGGGGAATTGCAACAAACATGAAACATTGTCTACAAGCAGAGATGTTGACCTCTATATATGAAAACAAAAAAATATAATTAAAAATTACCTCTGCCAGGTCACCTTTCCAAAGCCTGCTCAAATCTCTATTCAAATCCTGTAATCAGTGGCCCATACCCTGCAAACGACGCGTCTCATCTCCGCGTGCGCTACCGCTGCCTCGATCAGGTCCCTGTTCGCGTCGTTAAAACGAGAGAGAAGTCTCGCTTCAGAAGCTTCTTCCCTCATACAAGATGCAACCCTCTACCGAAATCTCGCAAAACTCCAACCAAATCCTGATCTTACCGACCTCGCCTTCTTCTCCTTCCGTTAACTCCATTGCTTCTGACAAAGCCTCACATCCCAATGCCTCCAATCACCCGTTGGAAGACCAACTCCCGTAGCCGGCCCGCTCTAGCTTCGACCCAACGCCCGATTCCACTGTGCCGAAGCCACTACCTTGCCCTAAGCCCGCCGATGCAAGCCCATCACTCTCACCTGTAGCTGAAATCCACCTTAGGATAGAATCTCCAACCTTCGATCTACCTCCACCTCTATAGCCGCAAGCCAAATCCCGACCTCTTCGCCGCATACAACTCACACCAACATCCACCCCACCGCTGTGCCGACTTGCTCGAATCCAAACTGACACCCACTGTCATCTCCAGCAGCCAAGCTTGTCCGTCTCCTCCCTATACCTGGCCGAACTTCTCGTTTTCTTCCCACAAGACCTAGCCGAAGCTCCCTATCTATCTCAGCAATCCAATCCGACATCCTCAAGTCATCTCCCTGCATCGATCTCTTGCTCGATCCCTGCCCTAGCTGCCAACAAGAGAGGTAAAAGTTTTTTTTTTAAAATAAAAAAATAAAAAAAGTTTTTATTTTTATTTTTAACTTATTATAACTATAATCATAATCATAATTATAATTATAATTATGATTACAGTAATTATGATTACTATTATAATTTTTTTATTTTATTTCATTTTCTGTTATCATTAGTGAGTAATTATTATTATGATTATTGTTAATTTTATGATTATTATTATAAAAAAAAAGAAAAGGTGGAGAAGAAAATGATTAAAAAATCATATATAAAAAAAAGAGAGACAAAAAAAAGAAGTCAAAAAAAAAAAAGAGAAAGTGAGATGACGAAAAAAGAAAAAAGCGGAGAAGTTGGAAAATACAAAAAATGATGAAATGAATAATGAGGGAAGAAAATTCAAGGAGGAAAATAGAAGATGGGGAAATTAAAATGTATGTTTGAGCATTTTCACCGTTGTCGTCAAGCCTCATGCAGGTATAATTTTTTTTAAACTCAAAGCCTGCATTCGGCTGCGGCGCACTTTGGCGCACTTTGATTTTAAAGACAAGTAGCTAGCGGAAGTCTTTGATTTTGAAGATTACAAATAAAATTTATTTGATTGATTTGGTTTAAGGGTGAATAGTCTTAGATTTTAAAGATTACAAATAAAATTCAAACTTTGGTTTTAAAGACAAGTCCTGCTGCATTATATTGCGTTTCTGATGATCATAGATTTGAGGCTTACGTCACTTTTAGTGTAAAGTTCTTTTAGAGGTCTCTGCATCCAAGAGAACGGAACAATTGACACGGGATTATCTCACCTATCATTGCATCATTGGGTGGACTGATCTTATGATAGTAGGATTTGACTTCATGCAGCCATGGATATTAGCTTATGGTCTCTTTTAGGTTATGTAAGGAGCTATTCATGAATGTTTAACACCTACTAACTTCATATTATGTAGCTAGCGGAAGTCTTGGTTACATAGTTGGGGCTCATTTGACTGTAAATGTGATTTAATTATTTTAAACATAAACCATTTTGAAGTTCGATGAGGCAATTTAGAATAGTTTTGCTTAGCCTTCAGCATTTGTTCTTGTGTAATATCTTGTTCCCGTTTGAGTTAATTCTTAAGTGGATGGATATATGGGCTTTTCTAAAAGTTATGAATCAATTCATGGAATGCATTATTTGTGGATTTAAGTGATTATTATTATGCCTTTACTCCTTGTTTTGCAAACATAGCTTAATAAAGCGTCATAAATTTAAGGCGGTAATGTTTCAAGTATTTTATGTCATTTTGTGCACTAACGCACTCAGTCCTTTGTTGATGATTGGACAGAGGCCTGAGTTAATGGGCTAGACTTATGCTTATTTCATAAATTAGGGACATCAACTTTCTTTTGGAGTGTTGCTGGGGATGGATCTTTGAAATTTAGCGCTATTTTTGACCTCAGGATTTTGTAATTCAATTGCTAAATACTTTTAATTCAGTTGAAAAGGATACTATGCAGGCATTCTATTTTAGCTTTTTTTTGTTTAAATATTACTTGGGTTTCGTTTGGATAGCTTTTTACTGTTTTGTTTTCTTTTATGAAGTAATTTTTTAAAAAATAATAAGAAAGCTGTCCCAAACAAAACCTTGATTATGTTCTGAACTTGTAGTGGAACTGTGGAATCTGATAACTATTTTCTTTTCAACAAAAGTATACGTTCTTTCAATCATTTGCAGTAAAAACCTCTGTATTCTATGCATGCTTTATATCTAAGCGCGAGTTTTTGTCAAGTATTTGTTGGAAGGTAGTCTGAACTGGATTTTTACGTTTCACAAGTAGCAGCTGCATAGTGGATGACTTTTAACATCGCTGAACTGGATTTTTATGTTTCAGAAGTAGCAGCTGCATAGAAGTGGATGACCTTTAACATCGTTGTCCTTTTATGAAATACCTGACGTGAATCCTCCCACCTTTTTCCTTCAGCCTTCTGTTGCGGCTGTCCATACCACCCTCTGTTGCTATCTATATTGCCTTTGTTTCAGTTATTGGGACCTGTTTCCTAGCTGTGTTTTGTTGTGATCTATGGACTTGCGTGACTTGTGTTATTTCTTTAGCAATTCCTGCATCTGGTCTTCTGCGACTTCCTCTATTATTCGAATTTTTGTTTCTTCTGATAACTTATGTGTTTTTTTTATGGGTTATTTTGCTCGCTTGAAATCCCTCCAAGATGTTTTTTGTAATTATATATTAGGGTTTGGTCGTGTACAAAACTCGATGAATTTGATCGCAAACAAAATTCTAGTTGAATGTGCTATTTCTTTTACCTTCAGGAGAAGTCCTAGGAACTTGAGTATTATCTTGGAATGCAAATTTATTGTAGTAGTATGAGACTTGATTTTTATATATCTGGGGACTTTTTTTTGCCTTGTAAGTTTAGTTATGAAGTGATTGACTTTACTCAATTCCAATACAAGCTAGTTTTCAACAAGCGGGTAGATTTCAACTTTTGGTTTTCACAATTTGTATTTCTTATTTCTCGAAAAAGGCCATTACATTTTAATTTGAATTTACTTTTGCATTTTTATTTATCAAAAGTAATGAATGGTTTTTAATGATTAATCATTAGTTATCTTTTTTATGATATGTCAAAGGGATTGCACGTTGAGATTTGATTGTGTTAGATTTTTCTTTAATCTATTTTATCTTGATATGACTTTTCTATACAGGTTGAAATCGCGGGGCAGGTCTTAGGTAAAGGAATTGGAGTAACGTGGGAGGATGCCAAGATTCAGGTCTCCGGCAAACTTATTATTATTATTTTTTTAAATTTAAAATACTTGAGATGTTTTGTTTGACATAGGAAAGCTACCAGCTAGCAAAGGTTCTGGCTTTTGATATGAGTGGCAAATGAATTCAATTCCTACAAAACCAAATTTAGTCTGCATGTTCACTCTCTTTGAATTTCTGATGTCGCATGATAGGTTTCTTGGCTCTTTTGACTTTTATGATGGTTGATCCTGCAACCGTTTCTTTGATGTTTGACATTATGTAGCTTGTATGTGATATGTGCATTTTTTAGTTGTCACTTAGGGAAGCATGAATGTTTTTCAATTTAAAGAATCACGAAAGAGGGTATATTAAAAGTTTTAAGTTAGTTTTTGTTAAAACTGTTTTGAAGCACGAATAGGTTCGTTTATGGATGCGATGATGCTGCAATTTTATGTCTCTTACAGAAATGCGACAAGCTTGCGTGAGAGGAAGAAGAAAAAGAGTGTTTGTGTGAGTTTTCTCTGCACAAAGAGACAATGCATCTCCTCTCGGCATAGAGAGATTGAGGAGAGAGACTAAGGTGGGGACAACAAGACAATAAGAATGATTGATGAGTGCAAGTTTGGTAGTGTTGGAGAGAGATGGAGATAGATGGGCAAGTGTGAGGGTTTCTTTCATTAATTTAGAGAGACAGAGGTGTGGGTGTGTGTACAGTGCAACAGGTGATCTATAAAGAGAAAGGAAGAATACGGAAGAGACGGACTATGTGAAATGGTGAAAGAGAGGGAGAACGAGAGAGGAGATGAAGCTGCATATCTTAGAAACGGTGAAAGAGAGGGAGAATGAGGGAGGAGATGAAGTTACTTATCTTAGATGCTGCTTTGGACAGTGAGAGAATTAAGTAGTGTAGTTAAGACAAACATGGTGAAGGCAACCGAGAGTGCTTTGTGTGAAACCGGATTGATTGATTACTCAAATGTTAAAATAAAATATTATCATAAATTTTATGAGAGATCATAAATATAACAATTATTTTCCTACTAAATTGTATTAGAATTTTGAGGTGAATAGGAACAAGAGAAGTACGTAATTTTTCATTTCTTCATTATGATTAAGGTTTGACCTAAACATCAACAAATTAATTGTTTTAAATAATAACTATATTTTGGATTCTTAATTGAGTTAATTATAATCTAAAACAATTAAATCTTGGTGTTTAGTCTTTTATCTTAATTGTAATGAAGAAATGAAAATTTGCATGCTTCTCTTATGTTGTACTTCTTCACCTCGAAATTCTGATACAGTTTCATAGAAAAACAATTGCTATATTTATGATCTCTCAATAAAATTTAGCATTATATTTTATTTTGATATTTTAAAATAAAATCCTACGTTGCTCACTCGATCTGATTCTACTCGATCGCCTTCACTGTGTTTGCCTCAACTACACTCAGTTCTCTCACTATCCGAAGCAGTATCTAAGGTGGGTGGCTTCATCTCCTCTCTCGTCCTCCTCCCTTTCTCTTTTTCTCGCTATCAATCTCTCCTGTCCTCTTTTTTTCTCTTTGTGGATCTCCAGTTACACTGCTTATAAGCTCACACGTCTACCTCTACATTGACGAAAGAAATCCTCCACTTAACTTTTCATTTTTGTCGCTCTCCGGCGTTATCGAACTTACACTCACCGATCTTTCTCCCTTGCCTTAGTCTCTCTGTCAAGAGAAACCAAACAATATCTATGTCGAACGAACTTGCATTGGCCCCCTTCCTGTCACACTTGCTTGTTTGCATCCATGAATGAGCCTATTCACGTTTCAAATAAACCGGCTCTATCAGTTCATTTGAATCAATTTTAATAATCTCCCCTTATAAAAAATTTTTTTCCCTCGAATTAAAAGAATATAATTAAAGCAATCATGTGTTTATTGAATAAATGTGGATGTCATTTTTCTCATTTTTGATTTTGTCTCCCATTTAATATCTCTTTGTGTCTCAAATTTTGATTGAATTTGAACAAATGATATATCTCAATTTCGAAGTTGCTTCATAGCAACATATAATATTCTTTAAGCTTGCTCAGCATATTTCAAATCAAGTTGCATATCAATTGAATATGGAAAAATCCCATTGGATTCATCAGCTATGTATTTCCGAATTGTAGATATATGAAAAATATTATGCACTCGCATGTGTTGGTAGTGCTAATTCATAAGTCGTATTTTCATTTCTTTCGATAGATTCATATGGTTCAATATATTGCAAACTCAATTTTTTCATCTTTCCAAAATGTCACACTTCTTTCATTGGACTAACTTTTTATAAATTGAAATTCATCAACATCAAATTCCACTGGCCTATATTTTGTATCATAATATTTTTGTCGTGGTTAATGTGCATCCTTCAAATTACCTTTGATCATTCAAATCTTATTAGTAGCATCATCCACTAGATCAACACCAATTTTTTTCTTTCTCCAATTTCTATCCAGCATTAAGATATCCTGCAATTTCTTCCATAAAGAGCTTCATACGACTTAATTTTGATATTTGATTGAAAACTTTTGTTATAAGCAATTTCCAATAATTTTAGATGTGATTCCTAACCTCAACCAACATCAAGAATGCATAATCAGAGTAAAATTTTTTTTAAGTTTGTATTGTTCTATTTGATTGCTCATCTTTTTAAGGGTGAAATGTAGTACTAATAGTCAATTTGGTATTTACAATTTTATTAATCTTCTTCCGCAAATAGATGTACTCATACATCTCTGTTAGATACCATATATTTTGGTATCCTATGTAATCTTAAAATTTCATCCACATACAATTTTGCAAATTTTTTTACATAATCAATTTGTTTAATTGATAATATATGTGCAGATTTTATTAATCCATCTACAATAACCTATATAGCATCACGGCTTTATCTGAATCTTGGTAATCGAATCACAAAAAATCCATTGCTGTCATCTCAAGTTCTTATTGTTATTGCTAAAGGTTGCAACAATTTAGTCCACTTGGCCTTTGATGATCTGCCTTAATCGTCTGACATGTTGGACACTTAGCCATGTATTCTGCAATACTTCTTTGAATTCCTAGCAACCAAAATAATATTTTTTGGCTATTGATATATATTTTGTTGTTTCATGGGTGGATTGTATAACTAGAAAGATACTGATGTGAAACATAATAGGAATTGCAGGAAATCAATAAAAATTTGTTAAGCTTGCTAATTTTAAAGTTAATGTTTCGCTATACTAGATTCTAGGATTTCTTAGTTGTTGATGTGCTTTGGCATGCGGTTACAAATTAGATTAATAGGGCGATTTAAAATAACAAATTATAGTAAAGCTAAATGCAAAATAATAGAAATCCATAGGTTCACAAATAGGAGGTTTATTTTGGGTTCCCTCACTCTCACTCTTGAGGGTTGTTTTATCGGAAAAACAATCTCAGCAAACCTAGTGATGCCACTATGAGACAGAAGACGCCTGCGGTATTGCCCAACGAAAAGTTAGCCGGATGGGAAAAAGTCGATGGATGTCCAATAACTCGCCACTGTCCGGTGATTTGGTGCTCATCGATGGCAGACGTTAAAGTGAAGAGGATACGGTCGACGTAGTCGTCGACGGTGTCGTCGATCTCCAAGTTAAGGTTGAAGTAGGGAGTCCGGAGAATATCTACTCGTCCTTGAAGATCATACACGAATCCGTGGTCTCTTTCAGTATCGGCCATTCATTAGGGGAAGTAGTAGCGCATCTTCTTCCTTGGATGGTATACGAAGCAAGGGAGAAGAGAGGTAATGGAGGGAAAAGGGGCTTTGGGAATTTCGGCCAAGGCTAGGAGAGGCCCTGTTAATTTCAGATTTAGGGTTAAGGAAGGGAGAGGGAATAAATTCAAAAATCTGAAATGTAATTTTAAATTTTAGAATAGGGAAGGAGGGAAATAGTTTGAATTTGAATCCCTTTTAATTGGGGAGAAGATGGGGCAGCATACTTAAATGGGAAGGGGTTTAATTGGGAGCATTAATGGTGAGCAATAATTAAAAGAAAGGGGAGAGAGGGGGCCGAACAAGAGAAGGGAAGGGGGGGTTTTCCACATTCATTGAATGTGTCTTGATGCAATGTATTTGTGATTTAGAAATAAATCACAATTAATTTCAGATTGGGAGTGATTTATGGGGGGATTCCTAAAATAGATTTATTGATTAGGAAAGGTTTTAAATTTCAAATATCATTTGAATTCAAATTATGAGACATTCCAAATTAATAATAGGGTAAATTAGGAAGGTGTTTAAGAGACAATTTGAATTTGAAATCAAGGTTTGTGGAAGAGGAGGGGTCGGCGGCTTGGGCTTGGGCTAGGTAGGCCGGCGGCTTGAGGTGGATAGGGGAGGGAGGCAGGCGGTTTTGGAGGAAGGTGGGATGGAGACCTGTGGTTAGGGCTTGGGGATGGCTTGGCCGGCGGGTGTGGGGGAAAAAGGGGGAAGGTTGGCTGGTGGTTGGGGATGGGGAAGGGTGGATAACCGGCGGTATAGGGAGTAGGAGAAGGGAAATAAGAAATAGAATGGATACGAACCGCAAGCCCGGCTTCTACCGGCAGATGACGGGTGTTGCTTGGCCTTCTCCTAGGATTCTATCTTCTCTCAATAGCTTACAGCAAAGAAAATGAAACAAGTGCTGAAATTTCATTAATCAATCATTATCTCATACAATAGGGAGGGCCATCATATATAGGCCTCAAATAAAAGAAAAACACAGACTCAAATGCCCTTGGGGTTACAACATAAATTAATCCCACTCAGGGGTACAATGGTAAATCAGAACTGAAATAAAATAAAACACATAAATGCATCATAAATAAAGACTCTGAATTGTAGCCGTCGATCTACGATTCATCCGATGATAGACGCGTCGAAATCTCATGCTGATGTCCTCATCATTCTCCCTGGATGAGAGAAAGCTTGACCCGTTGAGTAAGTCTCTCGGGAACTCTCGTACAACTCTAGAAGATCGGGGTCCAATCTCTGTAGCTCATCACGATCAATCCATGTGTTCTTCGTCTCCGATTTCCCTTTCCATTGAACTAAATACCTTTGATGCCCACCATCGTTAGTGAAGATGATTTCATCACTAAGTATTGCTTCAATTTTCTCCGCATTAGGTAAAGTAGGGATATTTGAGAGTGGAGGTAGACTGGGGTTCTCATCAGGTAGGGTCACACACGGCTCAATATTTAGTGGGTTTGTGGGGTTAAACTCTGATCCCTCAAATGCTACTAGATCTTCGATGTTAAACGTAGGA
This sequence comes from Dendrobium chrysotoxum, assembly GCA_019925795.1. Taxonomy (NCBI): domain Eukaryota; kingdom Viridiplantae; phylum Streptophyta; class Magnoliopsida; order Asparagales; family Orchidaceae; genus Dendrobium; species Dendrobium chrysotoxum. Next base: position 90,024,130 of record CM034302.1, on the reverse strand, counting down.
TTCATGTTAAAACCTTCAGGAAGATCTAGCACATAAGTATTACTATTTATTTTTGATATTATTTTAAAAGGTCCCGCGCTTCTAGCATGTAACTTTTTAACAGTCCCTTGTGGGAACTGCTCCGGACGAATCCGTACTAACACAAAATCTCCAACCTTGAATCTTTGAATTTTTTCTTAAGATCCGCATTAAGTTTATAATTAGCATTGATTTGTTCAATCTTTCTATTAATTTTCTTGTACAATTCTTAGAGATGCGATGCAAATGCAGATGCAGACTCAAATGTTCTAGCCTTAGGACACATAGGGATCAAGTTTATAGGTTGTCTAGGTTGGTACCCGTACACAATTTCAGCGGGACTTAGACCCGTGGTTCGATTAACAAAATTGTTATAAGCGAACTCAGCTGTAGGAAGTTTGGAGCCCCAATCCCTAACGTGTTCTACTAGGGTTCTCATGAGGTTTCCTAGACTCCTATTAACAACTTCAGTTTGCCCGTCAGTTTGGGGATGCAAAGCGGTGGAAAATTGGAGTTTCGTACCCATTTTATGCCACAACATCTTCCAAAAATAACTAGTGAACTTGACATCTCAATCAGATACTATGATTTTAGGTAGACCATGGAGCCTAACAATCTCATCAAAGTATAATTTCACAATTCGAAAGGCATCAAAAGTTTTGGAGCAAGGGAGAAAATATGTCATTTTAGAAAAACGGTCAACCACCACACAAATCAAGTCATGCTTTCTAAAGGTCTTAGGTAATCCAAAAATGAAATCCATACTTACGTCCTACCAAGGGCAATTAGGTACTGGGAGGGGTGTGTAGAGATCGGTGTTCTGTTTACGCTGCTTAGCTAACTGACAAGTGTGACACCTTTTCACCAGTTTACTATCATCTCGTTTAAGGTTAGACCAATAAAATTGATGTTCTACAGAGGCAATGGTTTTCGTTTGGCCAAAATGTCCAGCTAAATCTCCAACGTGTAATTCTCATACGAGGAATTCCCGTAGTGAAGTGTTGGGAATACAGAGATTTTGTGACTTAAACAAATAGCCATCTTCCAGAAAATATTTTAAAAGGCGAAATCGGAAATCGAGACGTTTTGTCTAAGCGAGGTGAGGCGTAAGCCTCAAAACGGTAAAAATAAGCTAATGTAAAATTATAAATAATGACAAAAAATGACAAAATATTAAGTCAATTATGAACTTGATGATTTGTTCTAAGAAAATGAAGCAAGCAATTATTTTCATGAGAGTTTATGCATAATATTATACTAAATATTTATTTGATTGAAAGAATATTGTTGATGTTTATATCTGAAAAGAAAAATCTTTTCATTATATGTAATTTATTGGAATAAATTCCCATGAATAGCACAGAGCATAATTAATTTATGCACTAATTATACTATTAATTATTTAATTAATTTGCTTAATTATTAATATTTTAAATTATATTTATTTTGTTAATCAATAATAACTTAGCCGCATCTAGGGTTTGCCTTTCATCTTCTCTTTTCGTCCTTGCTGTTTGGCTTCGTTGCTTCGCAGGAGGTGTAGAGATTGCACGTGTCGCTTCTTTGGCTCCTTCGTGGCTATTCAACTTTGCTCCTTCGACGACTTTCCCTTCCTGTCGGATCGTAAGTTACAGCATTTTGATCGGATGCAACAACGGGAGCTTGCTGGCTGTGAAGGTAACTTTCTCCCTTTCGAGGCGCTGCCTCGATGCGCCTCAAGCCTTGAGGCGTACGCCTCCGTGGAAAAAGGCATAAGCCTTGATCGAACGTTCGAGGCTTAAGCCTCAGTTTGCCTGACCTCTGCCTTGATTTGAGGCGCGCCTCGAGGCGTCTGCCTCGAACGCCTTTTTAATCCATTCTTCCAGAAAGAAATCATCAATTATTCGTTCACCTCCAGTTGTTAGTAGAGAATATATTTTCTTAAAGTCAGGGCAATCCTTATAATCTTCTTTAATACGTTCAAATTCAATCACTTTAGCCCTCATTTCTCAGGTTATCATCATACGGCGACTTAAAACATCAGCCACTTTGTTGTCAGATCCTGCTTTGTGTCGGATTGTATAGGTATACTCTTGCAGGAATTCAATCCAACGGCCATGTCGGACATTAAGCTTTTTCTGAGAGTTTATGTATCGCAAGGCTCGTGATCAAAGAAGTTAACAAATTGTTGCAGAAGCAGCTAATGTCTCCAATACCTAAGGGACTGAATGATGACATAAAATTCATTGTTATAGGTAGAGTATCGTTGCCTGATATCATTTAACTTCTCACTAAAGTATGCCACGGGGTAGCCTTCTTGGGAAAGGACACCACCAATACCAATGCCTGAGGCGTCACAGGCTACTTCAAAGACCTTAGAGAAATCAGATAGATGCATGACAGGGGCTTCTACCATTCTCTACTTGATTTCATCAAAAGCTTTAGAGGCTGTTATGGTCCAATGGAATTCGTCCTTTTTAAGACAATCGGTTATTAGGGCAATGATGGTGCTAAAGTTCCTAATAAACCTCCGATAGAATGGGGCCAATCTGTGAAAACTCCGAACATCTCTAATATTTTGGGGTTTAGGCCACTCATTAATCGCACGCACCTTTTCAGGATCAGCTGATATCCCTTCAGAAGAAATAATAAATTTGAGGAAGGTAACACTAGTTGTGAAGAACTTGCCTTAAATGATTCAAATGTTGTTCCATCGAATTGGTATAGATCAAGATATCATCAAAGCAAACTACCACAAATTTTTCTAAAAAGGGGCGGAGGACTTGGGTCATCACCCTCATAAAAGTACTAGGGGTATTGCTAAGGCCAAAAGACATGACCATTCATTCATATAATCCATCCTTAGTTTTAAATGCAGTCTTCCATTCATCACCTGGACGGATTCTGATCTGGTGATATCTGCTCTTGAGATCAATTTTAGAAAAGAGGGTGGCTTCAGTCATCATGTCTAACATATCGTCCAAATGGAGAATAGGCAAACGGTATTTTATCGTGATTTTGTTGATCGCACGACTATTCACACACATTCTCCAAGAGCCATCTTTCTTGGGAGTCAAGAGTGCAGGGACGACACAAGGGCTTAGACTCTCTTTAATGAATCCTCGTTGGAGCAAATCATCAACCTGCTCTTTCAATTTAGCATGCTCTTCCAGATTCATATGATAGTGAGGCAGGTTGGGTAAGGAGGCTCCAGGTATCAGGTCAATGGCATGTTGGATATCCCTCAAAGGGGGCAGTTGGTTGGGTAGGTCTTCAGGGAACACGTCAGCAAAAGTTTCAAGTAGTGGTTTGGCCTCTTCCGGGATTGGTTCTTCTATTTCCACAATTGCTTCTCGGGCTACTAAGGCATGTATGGGTGATCCTTGAACAAGTTCAGCATCTACTTGTTTCGCAGTTAATAGGTTTAAGGCTTTGCTGGGTTTGAGAAGAGTGGGCTTAACTTCCTCTTTACTCAATTTAGGTTAGGAGGATAAAAGTTTGATCTTCTTACCATCATGCTCAAACATGCTGGTGTTTGTCCTCACATAAATATGGACATCGTTGTCAAATAACCATGGGCGACTAAGAATGATTTGACTCACATCCATAGTTAAAATGTCACACCAAATCTTCTCCTTGTACCCCACGAACTCTATGGGAATAAGTCTCCTATCCTTAACTTCCATCGCAGTCGAATTGATCTAAGCAACCTTATAAGGGTTTGGGTGGGGGTTCGTTTTCAGGTTAAGCTTGGAGATCATGGTGGAAGAGACAGCGTTAATACAGCTTCCATTGTCAATAATGACCTTACCGTTCTTGTCACCAATCTTGGTGAAGGTGTGGAAGATAGAAGTTCTACGCCAGTTATCACTCGGTTTAGGTTATGACAAAGCACACCTAACAACTTGAATTTTGACGTGATCCATCTTTTGCAAGCAATGAATCACAGCGGTGTCCTTTTCACAAAAGAAATCTTCCTCGTCATCAATGTGATGAACTGGTTCAATGTTAGGTTCTTCCTTGTCATTGATAACTTCCTCAATTATGGTGACTTTGTAAGGGCTGGAACATTGTGAGGCAATGTATCCATACCCATGACACCTAAAACACTTGGTTCTAGAGGTAGTTTTGGATGTCTCACGCTCAGGAGTTTTACCCTTGTAGTCAGGGCGGGGTTGGATTTGACCTACAGTGGGCCTGCTAGTCATATGAGTGGGAGATTTATTTTGAGTTTGACTCGAGGAAGTTTTGAAAGGGGGAGGACGGGAGTCCTGGTTTCTAGAATGAGATGATGTCCTGAACTCTTCTAGGTCAAGCACAAGACTGCAAACTGCTTTCAAAGTGGTAATTCCTCTAGCGAACAGTTCATTACGAAGGTCTTCCCTAAGGCTAACTGATGCAGGACTATGATGCTTTTAAATGAAAACTAGGACTTGCACAACTTATTAAAGAACATTACGTGATTAAATCTACTAGCAAGAGAAACGAAGAGATAAAACAAAGGAGAGATGCTTGCGTTTAGGCCAAACTACATATAAAGACTTGCACAAACAAAATAGATTAAAAAATTAAATTAAGGCTAACATAGTAAACGTTCATTCGTAATCCCTTGATTAACAATGAGATTAATAGCAAGAAAGTACACTCAATAAAACCCTACGTTTACTAGGCTTTAGCAGGATTAAGCAGAACGATCCTTTGCGCTTCTGTCATCATTCACAAAGTTAGAGAGCAACGAAATAATTGAAATAAGAAAGAAAGGTCAACCGTAGGTGGTGGGGAATCGTCGCCGGAGGAAGTCCTTTGATTTGCTAATGATACCGGCGATGATTGGTAGAAGACGATGGATGCAGTCCTTGAAGGGAGATGGTGACACAATCGGGAAGGTGGCGGGCGTGAAGCGGCCGACGATAGTCCACTTTCCTTTGGACCTTTGGTCGTCAATCGTATCAACTAGAGGAATGTGAATCCGCCCAAAGTATTCTTCGACGGTGGTTTCGTAGTCAAACCCTACGTCGAAGAAGGGGGAGCGGAGTATGTCAATGTTATCTTGATCATCTAGCACCAAGCCCGAATCCCAAGGGCGAGCTTCCATTCATAGCGAGTGGGCCGGGGGATGGTTGAATTCGATTAACCTTTGCTGTCCTTGAAGTATTGTTGTGAGGGAGGAGGAGTTTTCTCTTGAAATCCAAGGGAAAAGAGGAGGGGAAGGTGGCCGGCCAAGAGGGGGCGGGTAGGGGAGTTAGGGTTATAGGGTTTTAGGAGAGGTTCCAAATTCCAAAATCTGAAATTATCTTCAGATTTTTGAAATTGGGAGGGAACTAGGATAGGAAATTAAAATAAGGAAAGGGAGAAGATTGGAGAGAGAGAGAGAGAGAGAGAGAGGGGGCGGGTTAAGGGTAAGGGGCCGGCGGCTATAGGAAGGGGAGAGGGGGCGTGGGGGCTTAAGTAGGGATTGCCTAATTTAGAATAAGTAAATTAAGAAGGCTCTAATTAATCCAATTGAAATTTAAATTCAATTTAGAATTATATTAGGCAACTTTCCAAAAATAGGATTAGTAATTTTGGAAAGTTTCCAATTAGAAATCCAATTGAATTTAAATTTATATGACCTTCCTAATTTAATAAAACAAATTTGGAAACCCAAATAGAGAGGGAAGGGCCAAGGGGGGCCGGCGGCATGGGAGGTGGAGCTTGGAGGGGCCGGCGGTGGTGGAGGGGGGGGGGGGGAAAAGGTCGGTCGTGAGGGTAGGGGACGGTGGGGAGGGGTTCGGTTTGGTGGAGGGAAGGGGGAGGGGGAAGAAGCCGTGGGTTGGGGAAGAGGGGAAGGGGGAGGGGAAGGGAAGAACAAGAACTAAACGTTGAAACCACGAACCCGACACATCAAAGTTGGTGGGTAATGCACTCTCTTCTCCAAGGGATCTCTCCAAGCTCTCAAACTCACATATGCAGAAATTTTTTTATAATAATCATTCATTACCTCAAAACAATACAAAGGAGGCTTTTAAATAGCCTTAAACAAAAGACCAACAAAAGACAAACATGCCCTCATGGGCTTACAATCAAAACACCCATAAGTAAGGGTACGACGGTAACTAAAATAAAAGAAAACAAAGACATAATTAAATTCAAAAATATAAAGACTCGATCGTGGCCGTAGATCGACGACCACGTCTCCGGTAGACTTTCCAAGTGTGGATGTCCTCATCACTAACTCTAAACATGGATAGGATTTGGGTAGGTGTAGTGGTCTCTTCGGCACTATAACGAATCATGTAATCATCAAAGGCAGAAATGTAATCTTTCACCAATTTACTACCCTGAGTCTATCTATCTAAGAGTCTGGGGTAGTAGGATGGAGGGAGATATTTTTTCTTGAGCTTTTATTTCATAGCTCGCTAGTCAGTGATGGGGTATTCACCTCGAGCTTCATGCATGTTTTCTAGGTTCGTCTAATATTGACTAGCTCTTCTAGTAAGCTTCATTTCAGCAAACCTAACCTTCCTAGCTTCTGAAATATTATACCACTTAAAATAACTATCCATCCCTTTAAGCCAATCCAGAAAAACTTGGGGATCGAGGGTGCCATCCAAGGAAGGGGCATCTATACGGATATTCTTAAGTAATTGAGTGTCATTGTCTCTCCAGTTTGGGTCATGATCTACGGGTTCCTGATTGGGCCTATGGTTTTGACGGTAAGGGTCTCGTGGAGGTCCACAATTAGCTCCTACCTCTTCGACATAAGGGGAAGGAGGCCTATAAGGGGTATACATCGTATGGTTCCCTAGTCTTTCAATGTGGTCTAGACGTTCTCCAGGTTATCGTCTAAAGTCAGCTAACTCGCATTGGGTTTCTCTTATTTGTTGGGTTACAGTTCCTAACTGACCTACAATTAAGTCTAAAGTACATTGAATTTACTCGGGGTCCATTGCAAATTACGTAACTGATGCAAACTCAACAGTAATGTAAAATGATGTATGGAGGTGGATGCAAGCTATGACGTCTACTAAAAACAAGCGGGGAATCCTAGAATGCAACTGAGATACAACCATGCTTTGATACCAAGATGATGTGAAACATAATAGGAATTGCAGGAAATCAATAAAAATTTGTTAAGCTTGCTAATTTTAAAGTTAATGTTTCACTAGACTAGATTCTAGCATTTCTTAGTTGTTGACGTGCTTTGGCATGTGGTTACAAACTAGATTAGCAGGGCGATTTAAAAAAACAACAAATTATAGTAAAGCTAAATGCAAAATAACAGAAATCCACAAGTTTACAAATAGAAGGTTCACCTTGAGTTCCCTCACTCTCACTCTTGAGGGTTGTTTTAGCGGAAGAACAATCTCAGCAAACCTAGTGACGCCACTAAGAGGTAGAAAACGCCTGCAGTATTGCCCAACGAAAAGTTAATCGGAGGGGAAGAAGTCGGTGGATGTCTAATAACTCGCCACTGTCCGGGGATTTGGTGCTCGTCGATGGCAGACGTTAAAGTGAAGAGGATACGGTCGACGTAGTCGTTGACGGTGTCGTCGATCTCCAAGTTAAAGTTGAAGAAGGGAGTCCGGAGAATATCTACTCGTCCTTGAAGATCATACACGAATCCGTGGTCTCTTTCAGGATCGGCCATTCATTAGGGGAAGTAGTAGCGTATCTTCTTCCTTGGATGGTATGCGAAGCTAGGGAGAAGATGGGACATCATACTTAAATGGGAAGGGGTTAAATTAGGAGCATTAATGGGGAGCAATAATTAAAATAGAGGGGAGAGAGGGGGCAAGCCAAGAGAAGGGAAGGGGGGGGGGTGGGGGGGGGGGTTGTTCACATTCATTGAATGTGTCTAGATGCAATGTATTTGGGATTTAGAAATAAATCACAATTAATTTCAGATTGTGAGTGATTTATGGGGGGCTCCCTAAAATAGATTTATTGATTAGGAAATATTTTGAATTTCAAATTTCATTTGAATTTAAATTATGAGAGATTCCAAATTAATAATAGGATAAATTAGGAAGGTGTTTAAGAGACAATTTGAATTTGAAATCAAGGCTTGTGGAAGAGGGGCAGGTGGCTTGGGCTTGGGCTAGGTAGGCCGGCGGCTTGAGGTGGATAGGGGAGGGAGGTCGGCGTTTTTGGAGGAAGGTGGGGTGGAGACCGACGGTTAGGGCTTGGGGATAGCTTGGCTGGTGGGTGTGGGGGAAAAAGGGGGAAGGTTGGCCGGCGGTTGGGGATTGGGAAGGGTGGATAACCGGTGGTATAGGGAGCAGGAGAAGGGAAATAAGAAATAGAACGGATACGAACTGCGAGCCCGACCTCTATCGGCAGTTGACGGGTGTTGCTTGGCCCTCTCCTAGGGTTCTCTCTTCTCTCAATAGCTCACAATAAAGAAAAGGGAACAAGTGCTGAAATTTTATTAATCAATCATCATCTCATACAATAGGGAGGGCCATCATATATAGGCCTCAAATACCCTCGGGGCTACAACATAAACTAATCCCACTCAGGGGTACAATGGTAAACCAGAACATAAATAAAATAAAATACATAAATGCATTATAAATAAAGACTCTGAATCGTAGCCGTCGATCTACGATTCCTTCGATGATAGACACGTCGAAATCTCCTGCTGATGTTCTCATCAGATACACTTTTTGTATAAATTTTTCTCTTAAATTATTAGCATTTGGAACATAGATTTTACCTTTATATTTCAATAATTTATTTTTTATTAATTTCAGTTGGATTACATCAAGGATCAGCCTTAACCCCATATCTTTTTGCTTTAGTCATGGATGTTCTCACTAGACATTTGCAAGAGGATGTACCTTGGTGTATGCTTTTTGCTGATGATATTTGATGCATTCTTTATTTTGTAATTTTATTGAACAATGGTTTTTATAGTTTTTATATTTTTTTAGCTATCCAATGATGGAAGACATCCGATGAACATGGTAGGTTGTGCTTGGGCTTGGTAGACCTTGGTTTGCTAGCTTGGATGGGTCCCTTTTGGTGGCTGCTGGCTCTCGGGTTGGGTTTGTGGCTCTCGGTTTTGAGCTGGCGCTGAAGTTTCTGGTTATTTCTTTTTGAGCTGAAATTTAGCTCATTAATTCTAAAAAGGTATGCTCATAGATTGAAGTGTTGTGATAGCTCATTATGGTGGAATTGTCTTTTCCTTTTCCCCTTGCTGCCTTCTCGGTTTCCCCCTTGCCTTCTCGATTTTTGGTGGCTTTTGCTCTTCCCATGAAGTCCTGGCTGGTTTCCCCTTGTTGCCTCTTCGGGTCTCACACCTGGGTGGTGTTCCCGTGGCTTTGCTGGCTGGTTTCCATGGCTTTCTGGCTGGTTACCCGTGGACTTGTCTCTTTGTTTCCTGTACCTAATTCAGGTTGCTGTTTGGTGACCTTTGGTCTTTCATTTCCCTAAATCTAATTGGTTTAGTTGGAGGTGCTATGGCTGTTTGGTTTCCTTATGGTTTGCCTATAAATATAACATGTTTTTGGATGGAAAAGGTTGTTGACAATTTGCTTGGCATAGCCACCAAAACCTGAGGGTTTCTTCTCTTCTTGGAAAAGCTTGAGAGCTTGTTCCGTTTCCTTCTCTTCTCTATTTCATCTGGGCTTCTTACCTCTTTCTTCTCTCCACAAGTTACATTCCACCTGTACCTTTCTTCTTGAGCGATTGATGTTATTGGTTGGCTGATTTGGAAGTATTTGCTAGAGGAGTTGGTTGGATGATTGGACTTTCTTGCTGTGGTGGACCATTTGTTTTTCTAGCCCTAAGCACATACTTTACCTACTTTTCGATACATGTGAGAAAACCATTCTTACGGTTGTTCTGAGGATAGCGCCTTTTTATTTTTTTTTTGTTTCGATTGGTTTCAATTCTCCGTTGTGTTTTGAAGATTGGTGGATGATTGCTACTATTTGAATCTAATATAGCAAGTATTGCCTATTGTTCTCTTTATCTGGTTTTTCTCTCTAGTTAGCTTGCATCAATATTCTTCTTGTTGATAAGACTGGAAAGGGAGTTGAAGGTAAACCTGAATTATGGAGGTCAACCTTAGAGTTTAATGGTTTTCACTTGAGTAGATCTAAAATGGAATATATGGAGTGTAATTTTAATAGTAATAGACCTAGTGAGGGGATTGTGACTTTGGGCAATCAAGTCATTAATAAGAGTACACGTTTTAGATATCTTGGATCTATTGTTCAGAGTGATGGTGAAATAGTTGGGGATATTATCAACAGAATTCAAGTTGGATGGTTGAAGTGGAGGAATGCATCGGGCTTGTTGTGTGATAGAAAAGTCCCCCTCAAACTTAAGGGAAATTCTATAAGATGGTGGTGAGACCTGCAATGCTTTATGGTGCCGAATGTTGGCCATTAAAAGAGAAGCATAATACTAAGTTAAGTGTTGCAAAGATGAGGATGGTTAGGTGGATGAGTGGCTTTACCCTTAGAGATAGGATACAAAATGAGCATATACGTGAAAAGGTTGGAGTAGCTCCAGTGGAAGATAAGATTAGAGAGAGTCGCCTTAAGATGGTTTGGTCACTTAAGACGGCGGCCTTTCGATGACCCGGTTAGGAAAGTAAAGGTATTAGATTTGACTTTTGTTAAGAAAGGTAGAAGTAGACCTAAAAAGACTTGGTTAGAAAATATTAAAAATGATCTTTCTTTATTTGATTTAAATGAGAATTTAATTTTTAACAGGACACAATGGAGAAAAAATGATTAATGTAGCCGACCTTGCGTAGTGGGACAAAGGCTTGATGTTGTTGTTGTATAATATATCACTTACAATTTTAGTCGGTCAATATCCTTAATTAACTGTGCCTATTGAAGTTTTTTCTTAACTCATTAGCAATAACATTTGCTTTACCAAGATATTATATTTGCATCATTATAATATCACTTATAATTTTAGTTGGTCAATATCCTTAATTGACTGTGCCTATTGAAGTTTTTTCTGAACTCATTAGCAATAACATTTTGTTTGGAAATTCTTGAATATCTCAAGTAAACCCTAACAATAGAGACAAAAACAGTGAGAAAGATCCACAAAACCAATGGAAAAATCAGAAAATAGTAGATTTTATTGCAATAATCCAACTAACGGAAGAAAAATAGCAAAATACAATTGATCCTCTATTCGAGAGGAGGATCTATCTTACCCAAATCTCTAGACGCCGCTAGAGCCCCCAAAAAAACCTAAGAGATCTCAAATTTCAGCCAAATTCAAGATGCCCTAATCCTAGGAAACAAAACTATTTAATGCATACAATCCAAAAGGAAATCTCCAAACAATCCCTACATTCAAATTTACCTCCTAACTCTCTTAAAAAACCTTCCTAAATAGCTCTGCGGTGCCTGGGCGGTCAGATCAGAGTACAGGAAAGGCAGACACTTTTGCCTCTGTTCCGCCTGAGCCGGTCCCGTGTGGACCGGTTGGACCTGTCCAATGGACCGGTCTAACAATACTCCCCTCCCAAAAACCCACCTTGTCCGCAAGGTGGAAAGACGACACCCTCCTCCATTTCCTCTTCGTCACAAACAGTAAGAACCTGAAGAGTCCGGTCCTTACACCTGTGCCCTGGTGTATACCTTTCATCACATCTGAAACAGAACCCCTTCCCCCTTTTCTCTTGTAATTCCGTTTCTGTGAGCTTCTTGAAGTTGTCCCTAGGTCTTACTCATACAGTCTTCTCCTTAGAAGTCTCCCGAAAAGTACCCGGTGTCGGCTCCTTGGGTGCCAGAAAGGTAGTGGTCCTCCTATTCGGACCTCCTGAGTTGTTGCCTCCCGTCTCTCTCCAGGTGCCTCTGATCCCCACCAATTGAACTAGTTTTATAGCTTCTCCCAAGTCACGAGGCCTCATTACTCTAATCGCTGCCCGAATCTCTGGTGTCAGTCGCTTCATGAAATTTTCCTCTTGCACTGTCTTAGGAAGGCGGTCCAATTGGTAGCAAGGTATTCGAATCTCTCCTGGTACTCCATCACTGAACCATCCTGTGTCAAGGCGAAGAACTGCTCGTAGAAGTCTCCTCCCCTGCTAGTTTGGAAACGTTCTACCAAACAATCCTTGAACTCTCTCCAACTTCATATAGGTCGTCGCATGTCCCTCCACTGGTACCAAGACAAAGCCTTCCCTTCCAAACATAGACCTGCTGCCGTCAGTCTCTCCTCCGTCAACCCATTGACGACAAATATCTTTCTACCTTGTAGATTCACCCGTGCGCATCCTCCACCTCAAAGATTGGCATCTTCAGTTTCCTCACCCTCAGATCGCCTCTGTTCCCTCCATAATTTCTCATTCCCAAAGAGGGTGGTTCCCCCCAAGTGTCCCAATCATCCATTCTACTCTCATACCCAAACCTTTCATCAAATTTTCAGTCTCCTTTCAAATTTAGCACCCTTTGAATCATAATAAATCCCTATCCTTTCAATTCCAGCCCCTCTTCAGTCATAATTACCCATTTCCCTTTCAAATTCTGCCCCTCCTCTCAAATTCAGCACCCTTTTGTTCATGCTCCACCTCCTCACGCTTCTCCCCATACCCTCTACCCAGCTCCCCCATAGGAACATGCTCTAGGGGAGGCATTCTCTCTTTTCCTTTTTGAGTCTCCACCTCCTGATCTTATCTTTGCCTTATTAGATTAGAGTTTTCTCCACTTCCTAGGTTGCCGGAGGCTTCCCTCGCCTTTGATGACGCCATTTTGGATTGGCTCTCGAGCAACTTCTTTAACATCTCCCCCAGGCTGGAAAAATTCCCATCCATCTTCTCGTGGATGGCTGAAATTTGACTTTTGACATCTGAAAGTTGAGCGTGGAGATCTGAAATTTCAGTTTTCATTTGTCCGATATCCCCTTCCAACACTTCTACCTTTCTTCCTGGCATGGGAACTTGGATTTAGACTCCAGTAGCAACAGCCGCAAGTTGACGTGAATTATGGCCTCCAATCAGCAAAAACAACACGATCGGATATGGAACCCAACAAAATTCTACGAGGAAGACTTCTATTTCAGCCTAGGAAATTGCTTTGATACCAACTTCTTAGGAAATACTTGAATATCTCAAGTGAACCCTAACAATAGAGACAAAAAAAGGGAGAACAATCCACAAAACCAATGGAAAAACCATAAAATAGTAGATTTTATTGCAATAATCTAACTAACGGAAGAAAAATAGCAAGATACAATTGATCCTCTATTCGAGAGGAGGATCTATCTCTCCCAAATCTCTAGACGCTGCTAGAGCCCAAAAACCCTAAGAGATCTCAAATTTTAGCCAAATTCAAGATGCCTTAATCTTAGGAAAACAAACTAAAAAAATGCATACAATCCAATTACACAAAAAAAAATGCATACAATCCAACAGGAAATCTCTAAACAGTACGTACATTCAAATTTTCCTCATAACTCCCTTCAAAAACCTTCCTAAGCAGCTCTGCGGTGCTTGGTTGGTCGGATCGGCGTACCGGAGAGGCGGACACTTCCGCCTCTGTTCTGCCTGGTTTAACACATTTGGTAAATTGGACTGGTCTAACACATTTGCTTTACCAAGATGATATTATATTTCTAAATTATAATCTTTGGTAAGCTCTAGCCATTGTTTTTGCCTTAAATTGAGTTTCTTCTGATTATAAATATGTTCATCACACTTTTGTGTTTTGTAAAATCTTCACACCCGACTCTATTTAAGTAATGTCTTTATATTTTAAGTACAAATATAATTGCTGCCAATTCCAAATCATCCGTAGGGTAGTTTTTTTCATGATTTTTTTTTTGTATTGAAGCATATGTCATCACTTTATCATACTGCATTTATACTTTAATCCTTTCAACGAAGCACTGTATATGTAAAATTATTTTGTACTTGAAGGAATGGTTAATATTGGAGCAATAATCAAATAAGTCTTTTTTAACCTTTGAAAAGCTTCTTTATACTGATTATCCCATTTAGATCTCATTGCCTTTTGAGTAAACCTTGATATGACATAATAATCTAAGAAAATCTTTTAATAAATCTCCTATAATTCCTTGTATGGCTTGGAAAACTCCTTAACTTCTTTGACTGTCATTAGCCTTGGCCAGCATGCAAGAGATTTAATTTTATTCTAATCCATTGAGATATCATCATCATTTGATTATATGTCCAAGGAATATCACACTCATAAACCAAATTCATATTTTGAGAACTGGGCATATAATTTATTTCTACTAAGTATTTGTAAAACTGCATGTAGATGATTTGCATGGTTATCTTCATCTCTTGAATAAATCAAAATATCATTTATAGATATAATTACAAATATATCTAAAAATAATTTGAAAATTATGTTCATCAAATTTATGAATACTATTGGAGTCTCTGTCATTCCAATAGGCATCACCATAGGCTCATAATGTCTATATCTTTTTTTAAATCTTTTTTTTTAGATATTTCTTCTTAATGTGTAATTATTAGTGTATTTAGATCGAAAATCAATCTTTTATAGAAAATTGAAACTCCCTCAAGCTGAAAAAAATCATCAATTTATGGCTACGGGTACTTATTTTTAACAGTGAGTTTGTTCAGTTGTAAAAATACGTATTCTGAAATTTTCATTCTTTTTCTTTATAAACAGTACTAGAACTCTCTATGATGACGTGCTGGGCCTAATAAACAATTTTACCAATAATTCCTGCAACTAGTTTTTCAATTATTGCAATTCTGTAATTGCCATCCGATATGATGTTCTGGCCACTAGGTCTAAACTTGGTAATAATTCAATAGTAAAGTTTTCTCTTTTTGGTGGCAGTCTAGGCAAATCATTTAGAAATATTTATAGGTATTATCTTACCATTGGTGTATTTTTTAGTTATTTTACCTCTTTAATTATATCCTTTACTTAGCAAGAAAAGCCTGATATATACTTTTTAACAACTTGTAAGCTTTCAAATATGTTACGATCAATGACAATCCTCTACCTCCATAGAATTTGTATATTCTCTCTACAAGTAAGTTGATTTCACCATTTTCTTAATTTCACTATTTTTTATTACAATATGTAGTAATAAAATGACTAAATAGTCAATTTATCCCTAAGTTTACATCAAATTCATATAATGATAATAAATTCAATTTTGTTTCAAAACTCCTCTCCCTTATGTTAAATTTGTCTTACATGAATTATCTACATTCATATTGGATTCATTTAGCATTGCAACTGATAATTTTATAGGTATTTTAGAAATATTCAAACAAATTGGTTTAACTAACCTATGAGATGAATGCATGTGAGGCAATTGATTTAACTAAAGTTGGTATATTAAAAGTTGTCAGTTGATTTTATAGGCTGCTGAGGAGGCTCTTGAATCTTTGAAATCCAGACCTGCGCACGTTACCCCAATGGGCTCAGGCTCTTCAAGGTTAGTATTTTCTTTTTCTGCAGCACCTGAAAGATGTATGTATGTCGGAAATGATTTGGTCCAGTGTTTCTGGGTTAGTTTTTTCTTCCTTTTTTGTTTCTGCTGATTCCAGAATAGAAAGCAAAATATAGATGATTGATACAAACGAAATAGGATTAGTAAAAGATTGGTAAAGGGAAGATGGAAACAATAAACTTTTTGTCAAGAAAGAAATGAGTTCTTCTTTAATACTAAGGAAATAAGCTAAAATTGAGGCAAATTACTTGTGGTTTCAAATTTACGAACAACTAGTAATAGAATGCACAAAAACTATCCAGAGAAAAACGAAACCAGATTAGTTACATAACCGTGTTTGCTATGCCTTCGTTAACAATCTCATAGATCAGCTACGTGCTGTGCACTGTAGCTTCATATAGGATAGGATTAAACTGAATTTCTTGTTTTCAATCATCAGTCTTCTTCTGTGAAGATGTAAATCTAAACGGACAACTGCGGCTTTCTCAAAATGATTTAGCAGTTAGTAATGGCCAATTTATTTAAACCGTAAGAACGTCTATCTCGGCAGGTAAAAGAATAAAATTACTGGAAATGACATCAGCATCTAAACATAGGCATGAAAATAGAAGAAAATTTATGTGAGGATATCTTGATACCATTCGTCTAAGGATGAATTTGAAAATCATTAAATTTAATGTTGAGATTAACGATGTATATGAAGAGTTATTATTCTTAAAGCAAATCCAATAATTTGAAATCCACCGGGATATAATTTATATTAAGAGGATATCCTGATATAATTTTTTCTATGAAAATATACCATAAATTTCAAATCATGAAAAAGCTCAGTAGTTTCACAATGAGATGTTTGAATTACTATTCAAAATCGTTCAGTAGTTTCACAGTGAAATTTTTGCATTACTACAAAATCATGTATTGTTAACCTGCTATTTGTACTCGCCTCCTGCCATGAAATCAGGATGCTGCCAGTATCATCAAACAAGCGATTGAAGCAAGATTTACCACAACCAATACCGAGAATTCCATCCTGAAACATACAACCCACAAATGAAAGTTCAATATCTGGACACTCCACTGTCAGTGCCATTCTTCAAACAAAGCATACAATGCAATGTATCGACCTCGAGTTGGTCCTATATGATCTTTCTAGAGCAGATGTTGAGAGGCATTACGGCACAGACCTACACAATCTTGCAATTTTGTTGCGATTCTCTCCCAGTTGGGATACAATGCATGAATGGGGCTGCTGGCCTTACTAATCTAGAATTTTGAATTCATTTGATCTGCTCTTTGGTGCAATTGTGGGGTTGAGGATGTTAGACAAATGGTGAAGCTATCAGCCTGGGCAACAGGTAGGCATTTCCCTTCCCTTTCAGCTCTGCAGGTGTCTGGTCAAGTGAAGCAGGCAAATGCAGATATGCTGCCATTATCATCCTATGAAATTTCTGTTCGTTGAGCTTACTGTCTCTACTTTGCCTTGAAATGGTTTTTCACGATGTAAAGGAGAATCACTAGGTTTTTTTTTCCCCTTTTTTTTTAGTTTTTACCCAAATGTTTTTTTTTTTTTGTAAGAGGCTTCCAAAAGAATTGGAAGCCTAGAATTTGGCTATGAGAAGCGCTCGTTCATTGCACTACTGCTTTTTGAGATTTGACTCCATAGCTTTTTGTATCATTTTTCTACGATGCAATTTAATTCCAACAATTTTGTTCACTTTGAATGGTTGGGATTGATTCTGCCAGTTTTTTTTTTTTATTGACCTTTGATATTACTCTGATTAATACTTCTGTTAGTGTGTTATTTATTGGGTCAATAGTTGATAGATGCAATTTTTTAAAATATAGAGAGCTGCAAAAATGTTTGTTTGCATTACGAAGGGAACTATATTTTTGTTTGAGCACTACTCTTCATCTTAATTTAAATCATACTTAAATGAGATTTTTTTTTCTTTATGTACACAATTTGTGTGGTTTGATTGGGCATTCGATTCCATTTAGTTTTGTGCAATTTATGTGGTTTGATTGGGCGTTAGATTCAATGTAGTTATAAACTCAAGAACCAAAGAGAACTGATACAACATACGACTCTTGCTTCCTCCATACAATGGTGAGCTGTCTCTTGGACATCCTAAAAAAATGGTCGAAGGACTTGCAACTGTAGCTAAATTGATGAGACATTTGAACCGCCAAGAAAAGGTTTAACTGCAGAAGTATAGATTAAAAATTGCAACATGAATGGGCAACTACAAACCAAATTGATTCGAGTAATCATTTTAAATGTAAATTGACATGCAATGCTTCTTGCAAAAAAAAAATAAAAAATCATATATTTAGAATGATATTTAGTTGTTTTTTTCTTTATTGTAAGAAGGGATAAATTTTTAAAATCTCAAATCAAGACAAGTAAAACTATTCTAATCTCATAAAATTTTCCTCATCCAGCTTTTCAAGTAAAACAACTTTGTATCCTCTAAATTTATACAACTTTTTTTTTTACATGCAAATTAAGATATAACCCTCAATTTCTATCATAAATCTTATAGCATACAAAGTATAAAACTACAAAATTTGCACATCCAGGAAATTTATTGCCTGTGAAAAGTGAACGGAGAATAGGCGATCGAGAACAATAGAACAATACAATCATTAAAAATATAGGGCTATAAATCTGCTGCAGCATACCATTTCCTTGCCTCAGCATGTCTGAACTGATGTTATCAATTCTACAGAAGGCTATTATATATACATGCTTTGCTTCTTTTCCTCGTATATTCTTCTCCATTAAAATAATATCTCAATGTTCATGAAAAAAAATAAATGAAAAAGATCAATTCTAATACAAATTTCTATACACCATATCTCTATATTCCCCTCCGGGTAAAACCCAGCACGAAAACAAAATAAGCACAGCCTAGCTAAAGCCCCAACCTAAACAAAAAACCCTTACAGGCTGCATGAATTTCCTTTTTTGTTCTCCTCAAATGAAAATGTATAAGAAACAAAAAACAAACAGGTTATCCCAAATCGAAAACCCCTAAAGAACTGAGACCCAATCTGCAAAATAAATATATTCCATCAAATTGCCGTAGCAAATAGATAACCCCCCTTTCACCATGCACATTTCACTATACACTGAAGATCTGAAACCTGAAAATTCACAATGAAAGTTATTTGGCTACTGCAATAGTTCACGTATATCCAGGTTGGGTACTTAAGCAACCAAATAAACTTCTGTGGCTCTTTCTAGCTGGTCATGTGCGAGCAGGAAAGCCGAAGTTTTGGTATACTCTGACGTCTCCTCCTCGGTTAGCAGTCACAATCACCATTCCCCAAGCTAACTTGCTAGTTTGCATCAGCGAGTCCCCAGTGGAAAGATCGCTGCTACTATGGCGACTATGTTTGCCAGATGATGAATGAAGCTTCTCCTCAGGCCAAGTAGCTGATAATACCTTGTCAGCATATGTTGGGGAGAGGGGACTATTTCGGCCACTAGTTTCTTCCAGAAAATCTAAATTATTATTTGGTTTTGATTGGCAATTGAGGCCGTTGCTTCCATTGGGCACAGAAATAGCTACTGACCTAGAGCTAGTGTTTGACCAGGGAACTGCAACTGTGACATCCTGGGAGTTAAAATACTCGTAGGATTGTGTGACAGAGATGGCACTTTTGCTTCTGCTTGGACGGGTATCAGTGTCCTTCCTCCATACATATACATAAGAGTCCTCACTAGCACAGATAACATACTTGCCATTTTCTGTCAAGCAGGCTGAAATTTGACTGCTAGTGTTTCGAAACCCTGGAAAAAGGCAATGAAATGAATGGCTTTAGATGAGCCTTGCGCGGCCATGCTGGTATAGCAGGATGTCATTTTTCAACTTGTTAGGCAGGCCATGTTAGCTAGGGTTGAAATTTTAACTTGAAGATCAAAGATCGTCCGGCTTAAACAAGCTGCTTAGTCGGATCTTTGAGCCGATTTCAAGCCCTAAATCAGTTCAAAATATAAACTATGTATATATTTGTACATATAAAAAAAATGTATATATTTGTACATATAAGTTTTTGAAAAAAAAAATGTATATATTTGTACATATAAATGCTTTTTTTATAAATTTTTTTTATTTGTACATATAAATGCTTATATGCATATTTTGTATATAATTAGGTTTCAATGGATGATCTACATATTTATGTATCAGTGTGAGTAAGTCAGATAAAGAATTTGTCTTAGAATATTGAGTTGAGATTGAATAGAGTTTTTGCTTGAATCAAACTGGGATCAAAGTAACAAGTCATGATTGGTCCGATTTGAGATCGGATCAAGCAATACATATACTTATATTATGATGCTAATATTATAACTTATTATGTACAAAATATGGTATAAATATACAATTATAACTAATATCATTGTACATAATAACACCATATGATAATATTATATAATAACATATAATAAAACATATCTCATAACATAACATAATAATACCATATTATCTATTTAAAACTATACTTACATATTTATATATGATATATTATGTATATACTTCAAAAAAAAACTTAGCTCGACTAGAGAACATATTGAATGTGAGCCGATCTTGAGCTAGGGTCAAATTGGCTCGAGAACGAATCATTAATAACCCTAATTTTAGCCTCGCAATGCATGCATAAACTCATAAAAGTTGAAAAAAAAAATGAACAAATCATGAAGATATTGGTGTCAATCAACAGAATCTCAGCCTAATGGGCACCAATAGAAATAATAAAGTTATGTTATTAGTTAAAAAAAAAGAAGAAAAAAGTTATGTTATTAGTTGGCAATCAAAATCCACAAATTGAGAGCAGAGAAGACGTCACATGAATTAATTTAATCTTTTAAATTAAATAAAAAAAGATAATTTAAAAGATTAAATTAATTAATTCACCCGCAATAAAAAAGGACTTTGTTTAAAAGCTTTAGTTAGTTAGAGATGTTTAGCTCATATTGCAATGGCTTAGAAAAATTATTTAGGTGTATAAGGCCTACATGCATAGGCAACTGTACCCAATGATATAAACCAACATGATAAGCTCATAGATAAATAGATAGGAAGATGACATGCGTTGAAAATAATCATAAATAGGGAAAAAAAATACCTTTAAATTTGTGAATGAGATTGATCCCATCAACGACCCTAATCCGTGAATCAGCAGATGTGATTAGAACTTCTGATGAGCTGTCTGGGACAAACTGTTTCATGATACAAATCAGAGAATTGTCTGACTTCAAAAGTCTATAAAAATTGTAACAAATGAACAAACAGTATAGTTCCATCAGAAAATACAAATCCTATGCAGGAATCTTGAAAAGATGGTATCTGATAGAATTTTGGGCTAGTTCACAACCAACTTCTAACTGCAATACTAGGCCATGAAGTACAGCTCTCCAAATCAATAGTTCAAAAAAATGCAAACTACCTGAGTTGCATTGATATTTAACTTTCGAGTAACTTATAGTGAGGATTATCACGTATCCTTTCGCATTACATTTATAGAACACTCCAAAGAGATAACCGTTTCTCTAAATTCATATATAAATGCCTAGGTTGGAGTTTCAATGGGAATTTTTATAATTGAATCGCAGAATAAAATCATGTATTCAACAACAATATTCTATATAGTCCAACATAACTCCAATAAGTAGATAACTTATCGGAAAATCCATAGGAGTCCTTCTACATCCATGAGTGGATAACTTATGGGAACAAATGGAATACAACCTACTGGATATGATGGTTGAATCACTGATATTTTTCAAAATTACCCTCAAAGGGGTGCCATCAAATTTAAATGCATGTGGGGAACAAGTGGAAGACAATCATAATCAATGGTTGTCCTTCGACTTAACACTCTACTACGTAAATTATTGAGCAATATATCAATTCCATTTTTTTTAATAGCAATATATCAATTCCATGTTTCAATAACAAAGGCAGACTGGGTTTAGGTTGGTTGATTTGGTCTGTATTCCTAGGTGGGGTCCGCATAAACCTTTAGGACTTGTGGGCTGTTAAGTCATCCTGCATACAAAAATCCCCCCTATTTATCACCAAAAGTTTGAAAAAAGTTCCCCGTAATAAAAAACCCATGCATGTTATTCAATAAATATGACGTATGCTAGGACGGTTGACAAATACTAGGACATAGCAGTTAATTGGAAAAAAAAAATACAGCCCTACAGAACCATGATTTCTCAACCCTCATATTTGTCCTACACATGATTGCTTGATCAACCCACTTCTGCCGCTAAAGCCAAAGGCAATGATTACAAAAAAAAAACCCTGATTTAGTGTGAGAGAAGATTCTGACGATAAGGCAAAGCAAAGTTTAGACTACGCATTGTTGGGCTTGATACGTAAGATTTCCTTCTATTAAAGGTTATGCTCTTCTTTTTTTGCTCATTGTTGTCTCTAAGTTGTCAATAGCCACCTTGTGGGGGTGTGCATGTTATCCTCTCACAGAGTTGAGGCTGACAGTGCCACTCTTGGGAGCCTTTCTTGGTGTGGTAAGGCTTCCTTGTACTTATTTTGCTAATATTAGTATGTTGGAAGCATTAAGTATTTATTTTAAAATATATGAGTACCATTTGTTTGGCATCACCTTGATGCTATCAACTACCAGCTCACGGGTCTGTAAATTACCCATCTACAAACCTAAGGCTTGTAGTTTCACCCATAAATGACTTTCTTGACAAAGTGGGAAGATTTTTGTCCAAGTGCTTCAAGCACTACTTGTACTCTCTCTCAAGCGGGAAGGAGCGAACATGTAATCCTTTTTTGGCATGGGAAAGCTAGGAGCAACTTGCTCCTTACCAACCCCTTCGTGGGGGTGAGAAGAAAGTAGTGCTAAAAATATTAGTAAAATTGAGATATTAGCAAATCTTTGCCTCTAATAGCAAGCACATTGTAAAAGCACTTGTGTAAAAACACACAACAAAAATATAAAACCCTCCATGGGTTGATGTTACGCCTACGCCAGCCCAGGAGGGGCCGGCTCAACCGGTCCAGCCGGTCCTGGTTTATGCTAGGCGGAGGAAGAAACAGGGAAGGGGAGGGGGCGGAAATCCTGTGGGCCCCATGATGGGGTTAATGCAAGTTTGGGAGGGAAAATTTTGAATGTAAGGGCTGTTTAAGTATTTTGTAATCCTCCTTTGTTGTTAATTAGGGGATTATGTGGGAATTAGGGGCATCTTGAATTTGAATGTAATTTGAGATCTAGGGTTTGGTGTTCTTGGGCTCTAGGCTTGGCTAGAGATTTGGGAGAGTTATTTCTTCCTCTCAAATTGATGAAACTTGTATCTTGTTGTTTACTTTGCATCTATTAGTGGATTTTCTTGTTGTTTTCTCTCAGATTTTCTTGTTTTTGTGAAGATTTCTCGCTGTTTTCCGAAGATCGATAGGAAACACTTGGAGATCTCAAATATTTCCTATCAAATTGGTATCAGAGCATCGTCTTGGGACCATCGGCGGCTGAAATCTTGAAATTTCAGCAAGTTTTTTTTAGCATCCGGAAGAAGAATAATTGTGATTCTTGGGGAGAAGGATGGCCGGGAAGAAAGTTGAAGTCTTGGAAGGCGAAATTGGTCAATTAAAATCAGATTTGTAAGGAAAATTTTTTTATTTTCAAAATCAAATCACCTCTAATAATGAAAGGTTGGAAGGGAAGTTCACTGTTATAGAAGAGATGTTGAAGAAATTAACTGAGATGAAGACCAATTCGACGACGTCGGAAGTAAGGGAGACTATCGACGGCCATGGCATAGGAGGAAATCCGAACTCGTTTCGGGGGAGGAAAAATCCGGAGGTGGAGATACTTGAGGGGGAGGACGACATGCCGCCTCTAGAACCGCTTTCTAGAGAGGAGATGAGCCTGGGGTACGACAGAAGAGGTACTGATTTTGTTGGAAGAAGGGAAGAAATTCACCACAGGGGTGCTGATTTTGAAGGGAGAAGAGGGGAATATGATGAATGGTTCGGGTATAATTACAGGAGGGATGATCGGGACACTTGGGGAGCACCTCCTATTCGAGAAATGGGAGGTTATGGAGGATACCAGGGATACGGAGGGGATCCCAAGGTGAGGAAACTGAAGATGCCCATCTTTGAGGGCGAGGATGGCCATGGATGGATTTACAAGGTGGAACGATATTTTGCCGTCAATGGGTTAACGGAGGAGGAGAAGCTGACGGCGGCGGGTTTGTGTTTGGAAGAAAAAGCACTGGCGTGGTATCAATGGCATGACAAGAGGGAGCCCATCCGGAACTGGAGAGAGTTCAAAGAATGCTTACTAGAGCATTTCCGAGCCGATGGGGGAGGAGATTTCTATGAGCATTTCTTTGCCTTGACTCAGGAGGGGACCGTGGCTGATTACCGTGACAGGTTTGAGTATTTGGCTAGTAGATTGGATCATATCTCGGAGTCAGTCCTGGAAGGGAACTTCATGAAGGGACTTAAACCTGAGATACGTACAACAGTCAGAGTGTTGGAGCCGAGGAACCTAGGGAAAGCCATGGAGCTGGCACAGTTGGTGGAAGATCAGAAGAAATCAGAGAGGGGGGCTCGGGGAAGTTACTCAGGGGGATCGTATAGGATGACTACCACCTTCTTACCGTCAAAAGGGGCAGCCCCAGGGAGTCTGAAGGAAGTGCCGAAGGAGAAAACTGAAGGAGGGAGAAATGAGGGACAATTCAAAAAGCTGGCTGAGAAGGAGTTACAGGAGAAGAGGGCAAAAGGGTGTGCTTCAGATGTGATAAGAAGTACATGCCGGGTCATAGGTGCAAGGATCGGACTCTTCAGGTTCTCCTCGTTTGTGAAGACGAGGAAGACAAAGAGGGAGGTGGGAGCAGGTCAGAAATGGAGGAGAAGTTGCATCTGGATGTGGCAGAAGTCTCCCTGAACTCTGTAGTGGGATTCACTTCGAGTCATACTATGAAAGTGGAAGGGGTGATAGCTGATCGTGAGGTGGTGGTGTTGATAGATAGTGAGGCAACCCACAATTTCATTTCCACCGAGATTGTTGAGCTGCTTGGGATGGAGTTAGTGGATACAAGAGGCTATGGGGTGATGATGGGCACGGGAAAGGTGGAAATGGGTAGAGGAGTTTTTAGAGGGGTAGTACTGAAGATTCAGGGGATCCAGATGAGGGAGGACTTCCTTCCCTTGGAATTGGGGAGTGCTGATGTCATCCTAGGAATGAAGTAGCTGCAGACCTTGGGGGAGACCAAGATCAATTGGGGTACAATGAAGATGGAACTGATGATGGGGGGAAAAAGGAGGGTGATTCAGGGTGATGCTGGGCTGACCAAGGCTGGGGTTTCTCTCAAATCCCTAATCAGGATCATTCAGGAGGAGGGAGGAGGCTACTTGGTGGAGTTGCACCGCCTGGAAGGGGTCAGACTAGAGGAAGAAGGCAATATTCCTTTTTTAGTGCAGCCGCTCATACACCAGTTCAGCGAGGTTTTTCAACCTCCACAGGGTTTACCACCACAGAGGGAGTTGGAGCACGCCATTACTTTGAAGGAAGGGAAGATACCGATCAGCATTCGCCCTTATCGTTACCCTCAGATTCAAAAAAATGAGATTGAGAAGTTGATCCGGGAGATGCTGGAGGCAGGGATCATCAGACCCAGTGTTAGCCCTTTTTCTAGTCCAGTCCTCCTGGTCAAGAAGAAGGATAGGAGTTGGAGATTCTGTGTGGATTACAGGGCTTTGAATAAGGGCACTGTACCAGACAAGTTCCCAATTCCGATGATTGATGAGCTATTGGACGAGCTTTATGGGTCGGTGGTGTTTTCCAAGCTGGACTTAAAATCTGGATACCACCAGATCAGAATGAAGGAGGCAGATATTTCAAAGACAGCTTTCAGGACACATGAAGGGCATTATAAGTTTCTGGTAATGCCCTTTGGATTGACTAACGCTCCTGCTACTTTTCAGTCTTTAATGAACATGGTATTTAAGCAGTACCTCAGGAAGTTTGTATTGGTATTCTTTGATGATATTTTGGAGTACAGCAAGACTGAGGGGGGGCATTTAGAACATTTGAAGGTGGTTTTAAGAGTATTACAGGAACATCAATTAAAAGCCAACCTGAAGAAATGCAGCTTTGCCTAGGCTAGTGTGGAGTACTTGGGACACGTTGTGTTCCAAGAAGGAGTGGTGGCAGATCAAAATAAAATTGAAGCAATGCAGAAGTGGCCAAGGCCTAGAAACATAAAGGAGTTGAGGGGGTTCTTGGGGTTGACTGGGTACTACAGGCGGTTTGTGAAGGGATACAGTGCTATTACTTGGCCTTTTACTCAGCAACTGAAAAAGGATAGTTTTTTATGAGGAGAGGCAGCAACCCAGGCCTTTGAGAAACTGAAGGAAGCCATGACTACAGTTCCAGTATTAGCGCTTCTAGATTTCAGCCAGGTCTTTGTAGTAGAGATTGATGCGTCAGGATATGGGCTGGGGGCAGTGCTGATGCAGAATCAAAGGCCAGTAGCATACTTCAGTGAAGTGCTGTCGGCCAAGGCTAGACTGAAGTCAGTGTATGAGAGAGAGCTAATGGCCATTGTCTTGGCTATTCAAAAGTGGCGGCCTTATCTCTTGGGAAGGCATTTCATTGTACGGACTGATCAGAGGAGCTTGAAGTATCTGTTAGAACAAAGGATGATGACCGAGGAGCATCAGAGGTGGTTATCTAAATTATTAGGCTATGATTTTTAGATCCAATACAAGCCTGGTTTAGAAAATAAAGCAGCCGACGCCTTATCCAGATGTGTTTGGGAGCTTCAGGAATTAGATGTCTGTTCCATTGATGGTAGATTAGGGGGTTATCAAGGAAGAAAGTATGCTGAATGAAGAGTTGAGAAAGATCAGGGAGGATCTGAGGAAAGACAAGAGTAGCCATCATGGTTACTGCATGGAGGGGGAGAGACTGCTATATCAAGGGAGGTTTGTGATGCCACGAACTTCCATACATATTCCCCACTTGTTGCAGGAGTTCCATGGCATCGCAGTGGGAGGCCATTCAGGAGTTCAAAAGACATACAGGAGACTAGCATCTGAGCTCTACTGGAATGGGATGCATAAAGATGTTGAGGAGATGGTGGCGAGGTGTGAAGTGTGCCAGAGAAATAAATACATGGTCATGGTTCTAGGAGGATTAATACAACCATTGACACTTTCAAATAGAGTTTGGGAGGAAGTGTCCATGGATTTCATTGATGGCTTACCAAGATCAAAAGGGTTTACAGTCATCATGGTGGTGGTTGACAGACTTAGCAAGTATGCACACTTCATCCTCTTACGACATCCTTACACCGCAGTATCAGTAGCAGCAACATTTATCAGGGAGGTTGTGAGACTGCATGAGATTCCGGAATCGATTGTGTCTGATAGAGACAAAGTGTTCCTCAACCAGTTTTGGAGGGAGCTGTTCAGGATACAGGGCACTGTCCTAAAGAGAAGCACCGCCTACCATCCACAGACAGACGGGCAAACGGAGGTGGTAAACCGAAGTTTGGAGACTTATTTGAGGTGTTTTGCTTTTGAAACACCGTGATTGTAGGCAAAGTGGCTGCCATGGGCCGAGTATTGGTACAATACATCGTACCATTCTGCCTCTCAGATGACTCCATTTAGAGTGCTATATGGAAGGGACCCCCCACACCTACTGCACTATAGGAGGGGAAGCACCCCAGTCTCTTCAGTTGAGCAGTACTTAGAGGAAAGAGATGAGGTGCTGGAAGAGTTGAAGAAACATCTGATGAGGGCACAACAGATCATGAAGAAGCAAGCGGACTCACACAGGAGAGACATGCAGTTTGAAGTGGGGGAGGTGTTATTGAAACTACGACCCTATAGGCAGAGGACAGTGGCAAGAAGGAGGAATGAGAAATTGGCACCGAGGTACTTTGGCCCCTATGAAGTGTTGGATGGGATTGGAGGAGTGGCATACCGATAGAAGTTACCCCCATCAGCCACTATACATCCAGTGTTCTATGTGTCTCAGCTGAGGAGAGCCATAGGGGAGCATGCAGCGAGTGCAGAACTACCGGCTACTATGACGGAGGATTTAGAAGTGGTTTTAGAACCACTAGAGCTTGCAGGAGTCCGATCAGATAAAAAGGGCAATAAAGAAGTGCTGATTAAATGGGGAGACTTCCCTGACTTTGACACTACTTGGGAGCCGTTTGAAAGAGTGAAAGAGCAATTTCTTTTTTTTCACCTTGAGAACAAGGTGAGTTTTTGGGAGGGGAGTAATGTTACGCCTACGTCGGCCCAGGAGGGGCCGGTTGGACCGGTCCTGGTTTATGCCAAGCGGAGGAAGAAACAGGGAAGGGGAGGGGTCGAAAATCCTGTGGGCCCCATGATGGGCTTAATGCAAGTTTGGGAGGGAAAATTTTGAATGTAAGGGCTGTTTAGGTATTTTTTGTAATCCTCCTTTGTTGTCAATTAGGGGATTATGAGGGAATTAGGGGCATCTTGAATTTGAATATAATTTGAGATCTAGGGTTTGGTGTTCTTGGGCTCTAGGCTTGGCTAGAGATTTGGGAGAGTTGTTTCTTCCTCTCGAATTGAAGAAACTTGTATCTTGTTGTTTACTTTGCATCTATTAGTGGATTTTCTCGTTGTTTTCTCTCAGATTTCCTTGTTTTGTGAAGATTTCTCGATGTTTTCTGAAGATCGATAGGAAACACTTGGAGATCTCAAGTATTTCCTATCAGTTGAATTCCTCAATTAGTCCTTTATTCACCATTTAATTTGTCTTTTGAAAAATCATCCCAATAACTTAAATTTTAGAGCAAGGCTAGCCAATTTAGATCATGTATGCTCGTTATAGCTATCATTCACATGTTGTCCTTTTATTAGTATTTTATTTGTTCACTATTTTGATGGCAAACTAATCTATAGCAGAATTAAGGAAAACCAAATTACTTCTCAATGTCCTGCACCGCTATAGACACTCATTAACTTGAAAAAGAGCATTTTATGACTTTTAATGGTTTTAATAGGTTCTTTAAAGTGGAATGTTAAAATGTCGCCAAGAGAAGGATAAATTTAATTAGAATGGCCTTAACATATGAATATTAAAGTAAAAATTAACAAAAACAAGACAGGTCTAATTCTCCTTACAAAACATGCCTCTTCACTTACAACTTAAAGTGCTGAAAAAACATCCCTCCTTCCTAATTTTTAAGGCAATTTTAGGAAGTCTAACACAAGGATGCTGATATCATGGAGATTCGAAGCACTTCAAAATTAGGTTAAAGAAAAGAAAAATCACTTGTCTTGATAAAGATGTCAATACACCGAGGACTTCACAAATTCATCTTGGTTGTATGAAGACAATTAGGCATCAATATTAGCACCAAGGATGGACTTCACTACATCTAAGAAGATGCTAAAGAATCAACAACGGTCTTCATCATGCAAGATAACAGAAAATTAACAATAGCTCCCACTTAAGGGATGATACTTATATACTTTGGTTGACATCATAAGAGGTGATATGTTGTCAGTTTTGACTTCTGCCATAAGGAGAGACACATAGTATCGTTTCCACCTTAAGGGGTGACATGCAGTATGCTTTGGCTTCCACACTAAGGGTTGATATAAATTTATATCAGTTTTCGCTCCAAGGGAGCTACATAAGCGACATAAAACCTATATCAACTACAACTATACTAAAATATGTGGGTAGGCACCAGTGTATGTTAAGAGAAACTAATCTCAACTTAAAGAGGCTCATCTTCCACTGCCAAAGTTGATAATGGACTCTATCGCCCTCACTTCACT
Source organism: Dendrobium chrysotoxum (assembly GCA_019925795.1). NCBI lineage: Eukaryota > Viridiplantae > Streptophyta > Magnoliopsida > Asparagales > Orchidaceae > Dendrobium > Dendrobium chrysotoxum. The sequence continues at coordinate 89,994,896 of CM034302.1, read as the reverse complement.
TAACCCACAGTCATTAAGAAATTGCTTTGAATGAGGTGACTCATGGTTACTAATAAGGTGCACAACAGTCATTGCTAAGGCTCAATGATTCAGAAATTCTAAGTCACAACAAGCTCCCTAACATAATGTCCAAAGTAACATCATATGGCTTCCTAACTTATATATAGTTTGTCAAAAGCATGGCTAATGTACTCTCTAAACTTCTGTTTGCTTGATACACCTTGGATGATGAAACCATCATATTACAAAAGGGTTCACCATCCATCCTCACACTCACAGCATAAAAATAGAAAATGAATATTTAATAACACCATTGTGATAGAGCAAATGCCTTGAAATATAGAATTTTACATCTCTTTAATAGAGTGAATTCTTTCAATAAGAAGAGGAAATTAATTATAAGCACTTGCGTCTATATGAAGTCTTGATTCCCATATTTAAATATATCCTATTGCCCCATAAAGTGAAATTTATCCATACTAATTCGGCAACCCAAAAAACATATCAAGTTTCTTACTTGGAACATAACTAAGAGAGCCTTTTCTTTCAAGAGCCCACAAGGCGTTTTAAAAATTTTAGAATCATGATAGCTTTTATTATGAATTTCCTTAAAAATGGGATTTGTTCAATCACTCTAAAGTCTGCATGATGGGATTTATTATGGCGTAGATGAGGTATGAACCCAAGACCATCACAAAAACTTCAAAGGGTGCTTGCTAACAAGACTAATTAGCATCCACTTAACAAATGAGATCTTAAAAGGCATAAAGTGGTTATGCAAATTAACTCTCTAGAAAACTAAGAGGTTAATCTAATGTTGTTATTCACCTCTTATGATTTTTCCAAAGTCTTTGATATAACTTGGGCAATATTGGACATGGACCTAATTGGCATACAAATGTTGAGATCATCTACAACCTACTTAAGAGGCTAAAAAATAGTTATACAAAATCATATAAACCATAGATTTATGCGATTGCATAGGCATTACACTTTCAGTAGCATACCTTCTATGAATTAGTTTAACATTATGCAAACGTTACACTACCAGTGACATACTTTTTAGGAATTAGTTTAACATTCAAATCATCATATCCTATAATATTCAAATTTAAGAAATAGATAATGGCTATGGCATGTTAAGGGAGTTGAGTTCTTATAGGAGTAATGCTATCCTCCAAAAATTTATGTATTAATATTGCTATTCTCCAGGAGTGATACTCCATGATAATCAAAAGATTATTATATTTAGTACTCAATTTTATAATTCATATATGGAGATTTTAAAAAGATGATAGACGTCAAACTTTAATTTTCACTCAAATCATCAATGGATGATCAAATTGAAGCTTCTTTTTCCTTCTAAACTTTAATTTTCGCTCAAATGAGAATTGATAGGTGATGTATTGAAATTAGATGATCATGCTCTTAATAATTAAATAAATGGGCATATAACAGTTCCACTAGTAAATCTACTAGCTTGAGCCTAGTTCAAATTGATAATGGTTATCATATTAGGAGTCCTATAGATTAAATTATATTTCAACTTTGTATATAGAAATGGGAATTTACATAGATACACATGGTAGATTTTGAAAATAGTTACTCTTTGAAATTTGATGCCAACATTTATCAAAAGCTAACTACTAGTTATAACAAGTATATATTTACAATATATCTTCATAGAAGGTATTAAGAGTTTAGAACAAGTTATGATGATGGTTTGTCAACACCTAATGAAATTCGTAGAATGAACTCCTAAAAGGTTGGTATAAGAAATGCAGCTTTGCACTGATTAATATGTTGACTCAGTGCCATTTCAAATGAGTTAGATCTTCCAAACGATGTTTAGTATTGGTCAAGTATTCAACGTGGATAATTGTCCTTATATTAAGAGTTATCGAAAAACATTGTGAGCTTTTCTTATTCTATTGGCTTCACATCATGGTGCCATTGACACTGGGATCTTATTTCATACATAAGGAACAATCATAACCCAATGACATATTTTTGATGGATAGAGTTTTGTCTACATGGAAAGGATGATATTAAAGGAACCTTGTCTAGTGTAGGAGTATGACTTGCATTGACAACTTGTGGGTAGTAATGCATAGCGTCAATGAATCCACCCATATATGCTTGAGCAGTAATAGTGACATTCACCAAAATCATATTCTCAAAATCTAATCATGGTTGATATGGAGTTTAAGTTTATAGTTGTTATAAAGAACATAGATTGATTGTACCACATCATAATATTATATTTTAAAGGGTTTAATAAAAGGCAATATAATTAATATTTTAATTTACATTTGAATCATGTCATATTTGTAGGGCTGCAAGTGAACTGAGCGTTCGACAAGCTGCTCGAGGCGAGGCTCGATAAGAGCTCGTTCGTGATCGTTCAATTAGCTAGTTGAACAAGCTTGAACAACTTCTTAAATACTCGATGTGTTAATAAACAAGCTTAAACAACAATGCGTTTGGCTCGATTAGATTCGTGAACATGATCGTTTAAAGCTCATGAACATACTCGATATGAAGCTCAATAAGAAGCTCATGAACAAAGAACTCGATCACTGTTTGATATTTGACATCAAGATCGATTAATTCTCATTATTATTATTATTATTATATTTAATAAATAAGCTATTATTATATATTAATTGATATTAATCGATTAATTCTCATTAATATTATTACTTATCATTTATTTACTAATAATAATTATTTAATTTATAATTAACAACAATATAAGTTTATTATAATATAATGATATAATTATTGTTAAATAATAAAATTTAAAGTAATTAAGGATGAAGATCAAAAAGAGTTTAGCTTTTAGTGATTTATATAATAGATTAGATACTAAGGAGGGAGAAAGATATATGTATAAGCTAGCCAAACAAAGAGATAGGAGTAGTAAGGATTTAGTTCAAGTGAAGTGTATTAAGGATGAAGATCAAAAAGCACTTTTTTTAGAAGATGATATTCAACAAAGGTGGATGAGATATTTTGCTAAACTTTTTAATGAAGAATGTGAAAATAAAATTGACTGTAGTGACCTTAGCAACTTAAATGAAAATAAAGATTTCTGTTTTTATCGGCGTATTAGTAAAACCGAAGTTAGAGAGGCTTTAAAGAAAATGAAGGGTGGAAAAGCTGTTGGACCTGATGATATTCCAATAGAGGTGTGGAAATGCTTAGGAGATGAAGGAATTTCTTGGCTTACTAACTTTTTAATACTGTTTTGAAGACTAAAAAGACGCCAGATGAGTGGAGAATGAGTGTGTTAATCCCTATTTTTAAGAATAAAGGTGATGCACAAGATTGTGCGAATTATAGAGGAATTAAGTTAATGTGTCATACTTTAAAACTATGGGAACGAGTTATGGAGCATAGGTTGCGGCGTGATACTAATGTTTCTCAAAATCAATTTGGATTTATGCCGGGTAGGTCTACTATGGAAGCCATACATTTATTAAGAGGTTTGATGGAGAAATATAGAGAGAATAAGGAGGATTTACATATGATATTTATTGATTTAGAAAAAGCATATGATAAAGTTCCAAGAGAAGTGCTATGGAGAGTTCTTGAAAAGAAAGAAGTTAATAACGCTTATATTCAAATCATTAAAGATATGTATGCAGGAGCTATTACTTGTGTTCAAACACAAGGTGGTTTGACCAAGTATTTTCCTATTTCGGTTGGATTACACCAAGGATCAGCCTTAAGCCCATATCTTTTTGCTTTAGTCATCGATGTTCTCACTAGACATTTGCAAGAGGATGTACCTTGGTGTATGCTTTTTGCTGATGATATCCTTCCTGTTGATAAGACTAGAGAGGGAGTTGAAGGTAAACTAGAATTGTGGAGGTCAACCTTAGAGTCTAAAGGTTTTCGCTTGAGTAGATCTAAAACGGAATATATGGAGTGTAATTTTAGTAATAATAGACCTAGTGAGGGCATTGTGACTTTGGCCGATCAAGTCATTAATAAGAGTACACGTTTTAGATATCTTGGATCTATTGTTCAGAGTGATGGTGATATAGATGGGGATATTATCAGCAGAATCCAAGTTGGATGGTTGAAGTGGAGGAATGCATCGGGCTTATTGTGTGATAGAAAAGTACCCCTCAAACTTAAGGGAAAATTCTATAAGATGGTGGTGAGACCTGCAATGCTTTATGGTGCTGAATGTTGGCCATTAAAAGAGAAGCATAATTCTAAGTTAAGTGTTGCAGAGATGAGGATGCTCAGGTGGATGAGTGGCTTTACCCTTAGAGATAGGATACGAAATGAGCATATTCGTGAAAAGGTTGGAGTAGCTCCAGTGGAAGATAAGATTAGAGAGAGTCGCCTTAGATGGTTTGGTCACGTAAAACGGCGGCCTCCCGATGACCCGGTTAGGAAAGTAGAGGTCTTAGATTTGACTTATGTTAAGAAAGGTAGAGGTAGACCTAAAAAGACTTGGTTAGAAAATATTAGAAATGATCTTTCTTTATTAGATTTAAACGAGAATTTGACTTTTAATAGGACACAATGGAGAAAAAGGATTCATGTAGCCGACCCCACGTAGTGGGATAAAGGCTTGATGTTGTTGTTGTTGTAATAAAATTTAAAGTAAATAAATATTATATTATATGTTCATATTGATTAATGTTATTTTCATTTTACATAGACAATTGCTTTTATTATAAATGTGTTTGTTTATAGATATATTCATAAACATGTTTGTTTGATTGTTTAAAAAAATTCGTTAAATATGTTCACGAACATGCTCGATGTAATCATTTGTTAGGAAGCTCGATAAAACTCATTTGTTAAGTTAATGAACATCTAAAAGTAAAGCTCGTTTATAGCTCATTTGTTTAAAGCTCGATAAGCATTAAACGAACCGAACATGAACTGAATATGAACCGAACATGAACACTAATTAATTTAAATGAACCAAACATGAACACAAATAATAAAGCTCAAACAAACACGAACCAAACTTGAACAAGCTGATATTAAATGAACTCAAACATGAACACTCACATACTCGGCTCGGCTCGGTTCGTTTGCAGCCCTACATATTTGCTTAGGTTTAGATAAATGTCCCTAAATTTGAGTCACTAAGGATTTAATAATCAACAATTAGCAGTGCAACGAATTATGATCCATGGTAAGATACATTTGATATTAATGTACCTATAAAAAGACATTCTTAGTGTCCCCGGCATGCACTCATTGTGTGGTATTTTAAGCATGAATGCTAGATTAGATTCAAGCAATATTTGATACATTCTAACTAGACAACGATTTGCGCAACCCAGTCTTGTGGACCAATAACCTAAAATTGGGATTATATAATAGAGTTTTTTTTTTTTTCAAATCTTAACCTTAGTATCTAAGTGTCTATTTTCTCTTTTACAGTGCTATAATGGATGTGGATAACTACATTCATGAATGTAATTCTTTTTTAGATGGATGTGAAGCACTAATCAAAATGTGAAACTTAAAAAAAAAGACTAAGTATTATAAGTCCTAGTATATTAATATTTTTCTCTTTCACAAGGTAATAATTGATGTAAAAAAACTACTTTCATAAATCTAATTCTCTTTTAGATTGAAGTGAGGTCCTTATATAAAAAGCTTGAAAAAAATGTCTATGGAAATAAGTGACGTCACTTCTAATAGATTGATATTTTCTTTACCTTTCATACTATCATCTTATATTTTCAAACCTATTTGTTCACTTATGTTCGTCAATTTATTTTACTTTTGGAAGAGCGATTGGTGATCATAAACATGACCACAAAGATATAATGAAGCAATGGCTTCAAAAACTTCTGAATGATTCTTTTGGCGACTATGCCTATAGGGGGCTGGGTTCTTCCGCTCATTAAATCTACTGGAGTTTCTTGGTTTTTATTTATTACCTGTGAAGTAATTTAATAGCTGTTATGCTTATAGTTCCTAATGTTAGTATTCCAAATCCTAGATCTTAGTTCGTATACATAATATAAAAAGCCCAAAAAGAATTGTATCAAATATTAAAATTGTTTGCCGCATTCTTTGAGAGAATTTCAAGTTTACTTCATCTAGAGTTAGATCTTGAAACATACTTCATCAAGTGCTTAAAAAGGTGATTTTATGGTTTTGGCAATTAGCTATATAAACTGTGCATATCATTAAAATTTCTGAAAAAATATTGTATGGGCACTGGCATCAGTATAATTTAAACAACATCTATATACCTGAAAACCAGTAATTTTTTTATGACTTGACTTCTTTTTCTTGTTCTGTAAGTGAATTTGATGCTTCTGCAGCAGCTTATTATCTGTCAAAAATGAACAGAAAATATGGGGATAAGCAAATTAGAACATACTTCGCAGTTTCAAAAGTTAGCTTTGACAGAAGCAATAGAGAAGGGAACAATTTCATGACAAGAAGATTGAATTTCTAGAGGTGACAGAAGTGGTGGGGGTGTTATGGTGAGCAAAACAATCAAATTATCCATACCGGACGTATCATACAAGTGGCAATTGCCTTTATGTGAACCAACTAAGGCACCCTGCAGAAAGCAACACACATAAAAACAATTAGGAAATGCCTGGGAATAAAGATAATATAACAATAGGCCTCTTGTAAATACGAGATAAAATTTTCTCAAAATTCAGAAAATGGTAATGAGAAAATCAGCTCAGCTGCAGAACCTGTCCATCAGGTGTATAGCAAGCAGCAGTAACCATCTCATGGAGATCATTCCAATCAACAATTTGCCTATGTGGGATACTCCATAAGCGGACTTTTGCATCTAGAGAACCACTAATGAAGTATCTATCATCAACAGGATTGAACTGGATGCATGTCACTGCGTTGGAATGTTGTAGTAACAATCAAAACAAAACAAAGCAAAAGGAAATAAAAATCATATGCAAAAGTATAATAGGATACCGTAGTCACTATGTGAGAATACTTTCAAGCAAGAGTGACTAGACAAGTGCCAAAGCCTGACCGTCTTGTCCATGGAAGAAGAGAGTAAATACTGCAGCGACAGATTCAAATCAGAAATGCCACTTATAAGGAATCTAGACTGAAATTATTCTTCGTTATTCCAATTGAGAAGGCGTTAAGTCCTGCAAACTCTAACTAGGATAAGGCCAAGATGTCAATGGTACACAAATATGAAATTCAATTTAACGATCCTCCATCTTCAATATTTGGAAACTCATGAAAAAAATAAATTTATTCATACAAAAATAAATCTTATCAATTTAACGAAGCAATCAATTTCAACTATCAAGCACACTCAGTTAGGATGCTTTGGATAATTCATCTAAGCATGCAAATGTGAAACGAACTACAATTTAGTGAGTTTAAACTGTATGTACTGTTTGATTTTATACCCATTTACTTTGCAGACTTTAGAATGCAGATGCAATATTTTTTGAACTAATTGTATGCAAACCATTCAGCGCGATTGCTCCAATTTCAACTCAATGAACCATGTTGACCTTAAGAAATTTTCCTGTTAAGATTGCTTGTTTCCTATCTTAAAGTGCTACTTAAACACATACAACTGTTACATACAGTAAAAAACACAACTTACTCTTTAGTTTCAAAAGCTAAGGAAAGAGAAAGAAGATTTGTAAACTTTGATCAAGTTAAATATATTGCCTATAAAAATAAGAGAATCTTAGTTTAAAACTGTTCTCCTATTCCCCATGGGCCATTGTTACTTTATAATCCAACAAGACGTGAAAACAAGACGTTCAAACCTGAGATCGATTAAACCACCTGGAATGCTAATGACCAATAGAAAGCTTCAAAAGAATGTGATTTTCAATTTTCGGTGCTAGTTTTCCGACAGTAAAGCATTGCACAACTCCAAATACAAAGAAAACTCAACAAAATGAAAACGTAATAAAAAAATGATAAGTTAGAAAACTAGTATATCATGAAAAAAAAAAAATAGAAGAACAAAATTAAAAAAAAAATCATGAAGTACACTGATAGGAAACGCTTGAAGGAAACAAACCTAAGAACAATCTAATTTCAACCAAAACTCATCATGCCCTAACCCTAGGGAAACAATCTACTTAAAGCAAACAATCCAAAAGGAAACCTCTAAATAGCCACTTTTTTTCAAATTTTCCTCCAAAACCCTTCTTTCACTTGGCTGCTGGACCCCACGGGGAGGAGGTGGACTCGTGCTGCATCTGGGGTAGAACTTCTATTCCGCCTTTGATAGACAAAAGCCGGTCCCGTATGAACCGGCTAGACCGGTCTAACAATACTCCCCTCCCAAAGACCCACCTTGTCCGCAAGGTGGAAAGACAACTCCCTCTTCAGTTTCCTCATCATCACAAACGGTAAGAACCTGAAGAGTTCGGTATCGCATCGATGCCCCGGTGTATACCTCTCCTCACATCTGAAACAGAGCCCCTTCGTCCTCTTCTCCTGTAACTCCATTTATGTGAGCTTCTTTAAGTTATCCCAAGATCTTCCTACTTCAGTTTCTCCTTCAGGGTCTCCAGACGAGTACCCGATATGGCTCCTTGAGTGCCAAAAAGGTGGTGTTCATCCTGTACGAGCCTCATGAGCTGCTGCTGCCTTCCATCCCTCTCTCCAGGTGTCTCTGATCCTAGCTCCATAGCCTCTCCCAAGTCACGAGGCCTCATTACTTGAGCCGCTGTCTGAATCTCTGATGTCAGTCCCTTCATGAAATTCCCCTCTAGCACTGTCTCATAAAGGTGGTCTAATCAGCTAGCAAGGTACTCGAATCTCTTTCGGTACTCGATCACTGAACCATCCTGTGTCAAGGCGAAGAACTGTTCATAGAAGTCTCCTCCCCTGCTGGTTCGAAAACGTTCTACCAAGCAATCCTTAAACTCCCTCCAACTTCATATGTGTCGCATGTCCCTCCACTAGTACCAAGCCAAAGCCTTCCATTCCAAACATAGGCCTGTTGTCATCAGTCTCTCCTCCTCTATCAACCCATTGACGGTGAAATATCTTTCAACCTTGTAAATCCACCCATGCGCACCCTCCTCATTGAAGATTGGCATCTTGAATTTCCTCATCCTCAGATCTCCTCCTTCACCCCTGCGTCCTCCAAAGTTTCCAATTCCCCAAGCGGGTGATTCCCCCCAATTGTGCCAATTCCCACTTCTTCACTCACACCCAAACCTTTTATCACCAGCCCACCTTCTCCCTTCAATTTCAGCATCCTTTTTTTTCAAATTTAGCCCCTCTCCTTTCGAATTCTACACCTCTTCGATCATAATCAAGCCCCCGCCTTTCAAATTCAACACCCCTCCACTCATGCCCAACCCCCTCACGCTTCTCCACATACCCTCTACCCGACACCTCCCTAGGAATATGCTCTAGGGGAGGTAGTCTCCTTTCTCCCTCCCGAATCTCTCCTGATCTTCTCTTTGCCTTATTGCCCCACTTCCTTGGTAGTTGGAGGCTTCCCTCGCCTCTGACGATGCCGTTTTGGGTTGACCCTTGAGCAACTTCTTCAACATCTCCCCTATGATGGAAAAAATTTCATCTATCTTCTCGTGAGTGGCTGAAATTTGACTTTTGACATCTAAAAGTTGAGTGTGGAGATCTAAAACTTCAGATTTCAACTGTCCGATCTCCCCATCCAATGCTTCCACTTTTTTTCCTACCATGGGTACCCGGATCTCGGCTCCAAACAGCAAAAACGGCCAAAAAATAGCAGTTCTGGTCTTCAAACAGTGAAAAACAGCAAGATTTGAGAGGAAGTGCGGCAGAAATCAACGAAGAAGGCTTTTATTTCTGCCGAAGAAATTCCTCTAAAATTAATTTGATAGGAAACGCTTATAGGAAACAAGAATTTCCCTTGCTGAAATTTAATTTCAGCACTTTACAAATCAAAGATTGCGAAAAGTTGGATGAATAAAATCAGAGAAGAACTTTTTGATTGATAATAATAGATGAAAAGCAACAAGATACAAGGGATCTTCAATTGGAGAGGAGGATATGGCTCTCCCAATCTCTAGATGCCGCTAGAGCCCAAAACAAACCTATGAACAATCTAATTTCAGCCAAAACTCATCATGCCCTAACCCTAGGGAAACAATCTACTTAAAATAAACAATCTAAAAGGAAATCTCTAAAAAGCCCCTCCTTTCAAATTTCCCTCCAAAACCCTTCTTTCACTTGGCTGCTGGACACCACAGAGAGGAGGCGGACTCGTGCGGCATATGGGGCAGAACTTCTATTCCGCCTCTGATAGACAAAAGCCAGTCCCATATGGATTGGCTAGACATGTCTAACATACACTTTAGATGGATCTAAAATGATGCAATTGAGTTAGCTTTGAAGAAGATGAATAAATTTAAATTTTATGTCTAAAAAAGGAGTATTGAGATTTAGAGAGTTATTGAAAATATTGAAGTTGTTTGGTTAACAAATCTTTTACAAATGAAATCCCAAAGAAAAAGAAATACCAAATGATTGAAAATAACATTTTGGTGCACATCGTCAAGAATAAGAAGATGTTGAATTTTGATATTTATAGAAGAATTGAACTTATGAGTCCTACAATGAAGTTTTAGGTAAGGGCTTTGGACCATAAAGAGTTGAAAATCACTTTGGTATTAAAGAATCATTTTTGTTGGGGAATAAGTATATTAAGACAATTTTTGTATTCCATTTTCAGCATTCGTCGACAAGAACTGATAAAGCTTTGAAAAATAAGAAATATGCATGAGGCTTCTAGCATGAGAAAGATGGAATCTTCTTGTGCAAAAGATATGATTTGGGTTTAGAAGGGACAATATCGATAGCTAGTAACAGCAGTTTTAAAAAAAAAATAAGGGATGCAAAAACTTTGCAAATTCTCAAAACTCATAAAAAAAATTAGAAAAAAAGGCCTTTCGAAAGAATAAATTTTTTAAAGCAAAACTTCTTTGTTGCCTAGCCTAACTATATTTTTCTTCAACAAAAAAAAGACTGTTATAGCATCTATACTAAAGTTTTTGCCCCTGTATTCTTCTTGTTCAATCTGTAGTACTAACAATAAAAGTCTTAGGCCTGAAAAGGATTTCATATACTTAAAAAGAAAAGAGAATAGGATTTCATATCACTCTGAATATTCGAACAATCATTTTTCACAGTACTGAACACTCTCTACATAAAAATGATGAGCTAGACCCTATAATGATGTGTTTGATTGGATTCATTTGGTGCTTTGTGAAGTATTCTAAAAACATTGCATTAGAGGAAAAAAATTAATTGTTCGAGACACGAGCCACTTGATGCATACAATAGAAGAACTAGCCATTTTTAACCAAAGAAGATGACTCAAACTCAACCCTAATTGAGACAAATAAAATATGGCATGAGATGCTGAGCACAAGTGTCAAAAAAGACAGGTTTAACCAATATAGAAATGAGTTCAAATAAAATAATGTTTCAAGGTTTGTCACAAAATTAGTATGATTAAAATACATATACCCAACCCCAAATCAACACTCTTCATGGTATAATATATGTTACTACCCATTGCTTCTACAATAGAAGATCATTAAAACAAGTATCACTAGCTTAACTCACAAGAAGATTTAACAGCTCGTATCAAAGGTTTTACATTAGAAGGACAGAACTACAAATCCAAAGGAAACTTTCACAGGTTGCACCTAGGTGCCATGGATGGAACAGCAAACCAAACCTGAGAAAGTTGGCTGGTTTGAATGCTTTAAGTATAGTAAATTTGGCCATAGATGTACGCTCAAAATTTCATTGATGCATTTTTACATTTGCACTTAAAAATCACAAGTATAGGTTTCACTTGACTTATTCAAATTTTCCCTCTCCATCAACCCAAGTTTGAATAAAGTACAGATAAAAAAAATGCATAAATTTTCGTAGCATTATTTAGGTTTTAAGTTCATAATTGGTCAGCAATCTATATCCCATGGATAAACTGAAACCTACCAGTGTGAAGGTTTAGTCAAACAAACTGATAGCCTACTCAATTTGCAGCTCCTATTTTATTTGAATAAACCTACTCAAAGTAATTTTTTCTACTACAAACAGCTATCACACCATTCACCATGTGGCACCACATGGCTTGTTATACTTTGCAGGCGGTGAACATGAGGTAGCAATCAGTGTATATGAAAGGTCTGATGGGAGAAAGGCTTCTCTATCTGTAGAGGGAGATGCGAGAACACAACTACTTACTGAAAAAATGGTTGATCTGACCTGTAAAGACTGAGGGCACGTCAACAACACTATTCCCAAGCACACCAGAAAAATCTGAGTTTAGTTTCTTTGAACTTGGGAAATTTTGTCTTGTTTCTCTCCATGAGCTAAAACCACTTCATCGCATTCACGCACTACCATCTGCTCCAATAGTCCGTAAATGAAATAATAAAGAACCCTTTAATTACATGCAATAATGATTTCTTAACAGGACCAAGATACATTATGCACACATAATAATAATTTTTTATGTAGTTTAATTTGCTAACATTTACCAAAATTCTTATAAATTTCAAGCAAACGTCTAGCTTCCACTACATAAAAGAATCAAAGATATAACGTTATAATGAGGTAACTGATAACAAGTGATAGAGTAGCTGCAGCAATTCATTCCATTATTTTTCACAAACCTCATACCATCTGGACATCAAAATCGTAAAACTGTTTAGCATACCTTCAACATAGCTTTTTATTTTTGGAAAAAAAAAGTTCAAGATTCTATGAACTGCATATAAAGAGGTAACTGAAGTGATTTCTTCCATCCAATATAACTTTTCCCTATCATTTGGCTTGCTTTCCAAGTCGTAAGTTGTAACAAGATCCGTGCTAGTCAAGAATCAATATGCTATTTTTCTTTCAATACGTACTGGAAATGCACAAACAGAGACATTTTACAAGAGTGAAATATAAAAATTACCTGAGATTTGGACCATGAGAGATCAAGTACATCATCAAGGTGACCAATGAAGGAGCAAATTGGCCTCTCCGAGAGAGCAAATACCTGCTCTGGCACCTTCAAATTCCTTGAGCTGAAAGACTTCGTTCCACTAAAATCCTTTGCCCTTCCCTTTTTCTCGCAAGAACTCCCCTCGGTGCATTGCCCCGGAAGTATAGCTGCTGGAGAAGTATTACTACTGGCCGCTGGAAGAGGATTTCCATTAAGATTGTCATCCCCTGTTCCATCCATCAACAAATCCGGCTTTCTCTCGTGTTCCAAGACCTGCCACGCATGGATGACACAGTCCTCTCCAGCACTAGCCAGGTAACGACCGTCCAAGCTGAATTTAATAGTCCAGATGGATCCACTATGAGCATGAATCTCCTGGCTCAAGTACAAACCAGTAAGCTCTTTATGCGACTTCCCGTACTGCCGGACCTTCATCCGCTTAGGGCCGTGCTGAAGCAACTGGGGCATGTCCTGACTGTCATCGGTAGCCGAGCTAGATCTCCTCCCTCCTTTTTCCGACGAGGTATCCTTCTCGTCGCTGCTGCGACGATCCCGCTGACTCCCTGTAGTCACAACGTTCTTTAAACTCCTTAGCCAGCTTGACCGTCTCTTCGCACTCCCACCACCACTCAATCCAACGCCGTCCTTCGACCGGCCGCCGGACCCGCCGTTACCTCTTCCTCCCTCCTCCACGTTCTGCCTCCGCATCAGCTCCTGAACGATGGGGGAACTGCCAACGCATACCTCGAATTCCTCCATTGTCAACTGCTTCCCCGTCCCCACTTCCCTAACCTTATTCCACATCCCGTCCTCTCGGAAATCCTTCAACACGAACTCCGTGCCGTTGTCAAGGTCCTTGATCGTGCACCTCTGCGCATCCTCTTTTTTGACAAATCCAGCAATGCCATTCCCGACAAAACCCTTGACCTCTCCCCAGACGGACGGCCGCGATCTCACGACAAGTGGCGGCTTGCCGGCGGCGGGCGGCAGCTGACTATTTACAACTCCATGTTCAACAGAGCCATCGGATCTAGAGCGGGAGATAACGCCGGCAGAAGAGGCAATACTAGTCACGTCTTGCCGAGGACAGAGGCCATTACACGAGACGGATCGCCCCATCTCTCCCTCCCTAACATGACTTGTTCCGACATCGACTCCCTCATCGTCAGGCTTCACTCGCGCGAGCGAATGGTCACCGGTGAGGCCCATCTGATGAAGCAAGCGGCGACGCCGCTCCTCGACGGTGCCCGGCTCAGAAAGCCATAGGTCAAAGGATACGGCCTGCGGCAGGTGGAAGCGGGATCGGCGACGATGGTGCTGGTGGTGGCTATAGTCGCCGTCTTCATCAGAAGAAGAGGTGGAAGAGCACGAAGACGAAAGGACACGATCAAGAGACTCGTAGAACTGTTCTTCTTCCTCTTCAGTCTCCACCCCGGCCGAATTACTCATTTTATACATAGCTCGACCTCCTCCACCGCCGAATTACTCATGTTATAGCGGCATTCAGATCCCGGCGAAGAGATTTGTGGAGAAAGAAGGGTTGCAAGAATCAACCGCGTAATCTAGAAAGTGGAGGAGGATCGAAGCCCTATGAAATAATAGGAAGTAGAGGATTGTCGTTGGAAGTAATGTTTGGTGGGGGGGAGTAGATAGGTCCGCCGTCTATAAACTAGTGACACTTTCCGGGGCTTTTAATGTTCTAAATGCTTCTTCTACAGGGCTACCACTCACCGGGTGCTGCACCGCACCTCTGCTTCGGCTCCCTTTCTGAAACCGACAGCGTGAATGCGCAGCGTATCGTTACGTGGCTTAATGCGATTGGTTAGCAATCAGTTTCGGAGAAACGAGAGGTGGGTGGATTTCGGTGTGTAATTATCAGTGACGAGAGCCGTTTTTTGTGGAGCTAGCTGGTTGGACCTCGGGTCTAGAAAAGTTGGGATCCGGCCCGCATCCGTTTCGGGATTTATTTCGGTCGCTCTTTATCTTCTTTTAGTGCACAATTTTAGCGGTTAATGCATTAGATTTTGGTTATTTTGGCTTTTCTCAATATAATTTGATAAGGTAAATTTGGACTTTTATATCTCATGTAATTGATCAAATATTTTAATTATATATCTATATTTAAAGAAGTATATTTAAAAGTTTATTTTAGATTAAATTTCTCTAATGTATTAGTCATATCATTGAAGTTGAAGCCCTTCAAATTGGTTTGAATAAGTTTGAACTCATAATCAAAATAGATTCGAACATGATTTGTTGATATTCTTGCGAGATCTTCATTGCTAGCCAATTGCTGGGGAAGCATTAACAAAACCTATGGCTTGTAAAGAAGAATAGGAGTTTGCAACCAACCTCGATGAGGATGTCATCGATAGTGTTGTCTGTGTGTGAGGAGAAGAGGGGTTCTCAATGGAATTTGTTAGGGAAGGCACTGATTAGATTAGTCGTGTGTGAGAGAATAAAAGTTTGTGACGAACCATGTTGAAGAAAAAGCTTCGAACAAGATCAATGTAGGGGTTACTCGATTCGCCATCCCAACCCAAACTCGACCAAAAAAAATCGAATTCGGATCAATCCATTTAATAAACAGGTTTGGGTTGCACAATTTGGCCTGTTTATTAAACTAGTTAGATTTTGGTTGACATGCCAACCCTATTATGACCTGAAAAAAAACCCCATTTAATATTTTTTCCTTAAAATTTTTATTTGTAGGTATAATCTTCTTATTTTTTATAATTTAATCTAAAACTTATGGTTAACAAGTTAATAAACATATATTTAAATTAAAATTGATTATCAGTTCATATTCAGGTTGCTAGCATGTCAAGTTCATGTTCACACTTTTTACCTGTTTATTAAAACTGGTTTTTGTTTCATATTCTTTTAATTTCTGTATTTTAGTTTATTCTTTTGTAGTCAAGAGTATAGAGAGATAGACTGATGTGTAATGATTTGATCTCTTAACTATTGTATATGAATTTTGAGGAATGGATATAGAAATATTATATATATATATATATATATATATATATATATATATATATATATATATATATATATATATATGTAATTTATAGTTGCTTCCATTGGATTTATTTATTTTAATGAATTATTAGTGGCTCTGATAGAATAATTAAAAGATGAAATAGACAATTCTTCTAAAATTTGATCTTGGGGCGTTACAAATATGGTCTTCAATTTAATTTTGAAAATTTTCGATTCAAATATGCATCGAGATTCATGCCAGATCAAGATGATTTTTAGCTACGTATCAAATTGTAAATCTAAATATAATACTCGATGAAATTTTGATTTAAGATGCGTATTTTAATTCTTATACTTTTTATGTTTAAATTTGAATTCAACTTAGATTTATAAATATTTTATTTAAAAATTTGACAATTAAATCTTATATATCATCTATTTTACTTAATGACTAATTACATATATAAACTTAAACTTTAATTAAAAATTAATTATGCTTTAACTTAAAATTTTTTGTCCCACATTTGATCACTTTAATTATAAATCAATATCTTCATGATGTAACTAATAATTTTGATATGTCATCAAAAAGTGGCTTGATTGAGCTTGAATCTTGATGCATATCCAAGTTAGAAACTTTTAAAATTAAATTTGGGACCATCCGAACTCCAATTTTAGCAAACTTATAATCAAATTGAATGCCTTAGTGAGATGAATCCAACGACACCAAAAATCAGCCAATCCGAGCCCAAATGGGTTCAAATCAAAGGGTTGAAGCATATTTGAAAGATTCAAAGTATTAATTGGATGATCAAATAATATCTAAATAAGGCATGCTTATAATCAAAATTGAGCAGCTCGACGAGACAAATCCAACAATCCTAAGATCTCTTAATTTTGACATCATTAAGGCACTTAAATATTGAATGAAAGCTCTATGATCGAGGGGCTCAATACAAGCCATCCGCTGGAGCACTCCGAATTTTCCCTGGATCTTCTCCATATTTACGGAGCATGCCAGTCAAAAAATCTATACATGGACCCTTCTTCTCACATGAAGGAGACTTTTTGAAGAAGGCTTGGACTTTTGGAGGCTTAGATCTTGGGTTAAAGACTCAAGAGAGATCTGAGGCTTGAAGCGTCCAAGAGCTCCACCCCAAAACCACTGCCGGTGAACCCATCACCACCAGGCCATAATTGTAGGGTCTCTGCCAGACCATCATCTTCTGACCTCTGTCTATGAACCATCGCCGAACCTTCATCTGACCTCCATCACCCATAGACTATGGTCCCTCCAAACATTGTTGTCCGTCGACTACTGTCCCTCTGACCACCATCGCCTGTCGACTACAGTCCCTCTGACCTTCGTTGCTCGCTGACTACAATCTTTCCAACCACTATCGCCCGTCGACTATAGTCCCTCTGACCTCCTTGGCCTGCCAACTATGGTCTCTTTAACCTTCGTCGCCTGTTGACTATGGTCCCTCCAATCACCATCGCTCGCTGACTACGGTCCATCCGACCATCATCGCCTCTCTGACCTCCATCACTCACCAACTATGGTACCTCCAACCTTTGTCTCCTGCCGACTATGATCTTTCCGACCACTGTCACACATCAACTACTGTCCCTTCGACCTCCATTTCCTGCCAACTGTGGTCCCTCTGACCTTCGTCGATGGCTGACAACATCTCCTATGACCTCTGTCGCCCGTCGATTATAGCTCCTCTGATGTCCATCATCCTTGTAACCACCGTCGCCCGCCGACTATGGTCCCTCTGACCTCCATCGCCTGTCAACTATAGTCCCTCTAACCTCCGTCTCCCTCGACTGTGATCCTTCCAACCACTATCGCTCTCCGACTTGGGTCTGTCTGACCTCATTCACTTGCCAACTATGGTCTCTCCAACCTCCTTCGCTTGTCGACAATGGCCCCTCCGACATCGTTTGTTTGCCGACTACAACCTCTCTGACCTCCATCTCCCCTGTGACCTCCGTCGCCTGCCAACTACGGTCTCTCTGACCTCTGTCTCTAGTCAACTACAATCTCTCTGACCTATATTGCTAGCCGACTACGGTCCCTTTGACCTTCGTCGCCCGCCTACTATGATCCCTTCGATCTTCATTGCCCACTGATTATAATCCCTTTGGCCACTGTCGCCCGCCGACTATGATCCCTTTGACCATTGTCGCTTGCTGATGATCCCTCCGACCACCGTTGTCGGTCAACTACGGCGCTTTGACCTCCATCGCCCGTCGACTGCGGTCCCTCTAACCACCGTCGCCCGCCGACTATGATCCCCCTGACCTCTGTCATAAGACAACAGTCCCATCGACCTTAGTCATCCTACTATGATCCCTTTGACCTCTGTCTCCCGACATGGTCTTACCGACCAAATGAACAAGCCTACATTCTCTTAAGAACAACTCTCATATCACTATATTCTTTCAACACCCAATATGCAATGTGCTCTATATGATGTATATTTGCTACATGAAGCCAATGCCTTCCCCTGAGGAAGGACATCATTTGTAATCTACTGCAAATACTAGTAAAATCATTTTAACTAGTCCAGTCCCCGAGATTTTTTCCCTTTTTAAGATTGTTCACGTAAAAAACTTGACGCCTCTTATGACACTCGCACCCCTCTCTCTTATCTATATGTATGTTGAATTTCATATAAAGCTAAGACATTAAATCCTATATCTCTCTAATGCCACGAATGCAACAAATCTAATTTACTTTTATCATTCGAAAATTGGAAGAAAATATTTATATTTTTAAATTTGAATTTAAATTAAAAAAAATATAATAATATAATAGTTAACTTTTAAATATATTTGAATTTAATTTTAGAACTTTAAAATTAAAACCACTATGTGTGACATCATGTAATATGTCATTACTAAAAGAATGATTGATGGGCACTAATTCCTTATATATATAAATAAATGACAAATAATATAATAATATTTAAAAAATATTTTAATAAATATCTAACTGTTATATAGTGCATGTCTTTGTACTATACAATTTTGAAATGTAAAAACGGGAATTAACTTTATTATATATGAATAATGTTAGTAATTAAAAATAAAAAAATGGATGATAGAATTTCCGAACTCCCTCAAAAGTTAATAGGCTGGAGCATTTTGGAGAATAATCAACACAGTTAAAGGAGCCGTATCTAAGGTTGGTGAGATATATAAAAATCATAGCTTGAATCGTGCCGATATGTTTTGGACGCTGATCTAACCACCAACAGCTGAGGTGTTAGCTAATTGAGACCATTTGATTAATTTATTTATTGACATTCTCTCTCCAGGAGCATTTGCAAACTGTGCTCCTTTTGTTTGCAAATTGTCTAACTAGATTTGAACTTTATGAATTTATTGTAATATGTAAAGGCCTTTATCTTGCAAGTAAAAAAAAAAACAAATATTTCAATATAAAAAATAAAGTCATTTCATTATTGTTTTTTGAAAATCCTAAATTTAATGTATAAACATTCTCAAAATAAATAAATTGGTTAATTTGACATTTGGAATTTTGATCTGTGAACTCTTTAAGTTATAGAATCATATGTGTTTTATTTGCTAATCGAAGACTTCACTAGTACTAACAGTTATAAAATCACTATTACTTCACCCTTAATTGCCTACTGGGGGGATGAATGATTTTTGACTTTTGTTGTTGGTTCTCATGGACGTTAAGATTTTGTGCTGTGAAAAGCTGGGTTTTCGGGCTGCTTATCCATAGTTTGACTTCTAAGCAAGGCACAATTTTCATCTCCTTGAATCGAATGCGATAATCTTCTAGAATGGATGATGCCCACACTTCAGGTCGATCAGAAAGACAAAAATGTCTAGTGCTATCGTTCTTCTTTATCTTCTTTCTAGTAATTTCGAGGCATTTCACCTAATCTAGCAACCAACCGATGGAGCGGTAGACAACCGAGGCAAAAAAGACTATGATATTTTACTTTGGAATTTACCCCACTGAGGAGGGAAAGAAGGCTAAAATGCTTGTTTCAAAAGAAATGACGATCTCGTTGCATTCCCAAATAAAAAAAATTACAATAGCATCATAAAAATATATAAAGGGATCATTATTCTACATATTATTTGCAATTTTTTTTATATGAAGGCAAGCCCTTGACTGTAGAAAATTTTGTAACTCTAACTATTGTCTAACATCCCATTATTTCATTTCGTGTATTTTTAGACTGGTTTTGCTCCGCTATCTTTAGATGACTCAATCCCCCTTTCTTCCAAAAGGGGGACTACTAAATTAAAAAGAAGTCTATTTCAATTTTTTGTGTGTGTGTGTGTGTGAATCATTTTTCAAAATTAAAATGATAAATTCTATCTCTATTAACACAACTTTCTACACATAACAACTACCAAAAGCATTATTTCACTATGTTGTTAACAATATATTGTTATGTGATATCAATATTAAATAAATTTGTTATTATTTTGTAGATAGAGTAAATAAACTATTTTGCAAGTGTTTTGCATACCATGTTAGGGGGATTTAGATGTATAGCATTCAAAACTTTTCAATTACCATATTTAACATATAAATTTCATTGTTTACTTACATCATATTTAAAACTTCAACTATCAATATAAAATATAACTTGTCTAAGTAATGCCATCCAAATCTCATCATAACTTCGTATGTCTTTGTATGCCACTGGTCCTGTCACCATCTTTGCATGTTACTGGTCTTGACAAGATGAACTCTCCTCAATGAAGCATAAGGAAGCTGCAATCAAACTCACTAGGGCAACACATCAATAGCACTAATGTAAGAAAAAGGTAGCCCAATTGTAATTGCTAAGGCAACGTATCGACAGGATTGCTGTAGAAAAAATTAAGTCACGATGGAGCTCACTTGGGTAAAGCTAAGAGAGCTAAGGAAGGTGTTATATTTTATAAATATATAAATAAAAAGAAATAGTACTATTTATATAAAACCCCCATTATATTAATTAATAATATTACTCTTGATATATCATCAAAATTATTTTGATCGAGCATGAATCTCGAGGCAAATTCAAATAGGAAACTTCCGAAATTAAATCCAGCGCCATCTAAACTCTGTTTTCAGTAAACTAGTCAAACTGAATGCCTCGAAAAGACGAACCCAATGACACCAAATTCGATCCAATCCAAGACCAAATGGGTCCAAATCGAAGGCCTGAAGCACATTCAGAATATTCAAAGCATAAATTGGAGGACTAAATGATATCCAAATATAACATGTTTATAATTGGGTCGAGTGTCCCGACGAGGCAAATCCAACGAGTCCAAGATCGCCGAATTCTGATATCATTAAGACACTCAAATGCTCGACAAATGGTCTATAATCAAGGGAGTTGATATCGACCGTCCATCAAAACACTCCCAACATGCCCTTGATTTTCTCTCTATTTACTAGCCATGTTACTCCTAGAAAATTATAAATAGACCTCTCATTCTTCATTGAGGGGAGAGAGCAAGCAACAAAAAGAAGAGAAGAGAGAAAGAGAAATATGGGAGTTTTCTTGCCACCATACTCAGCTCCTCAATCACCGACCGTCACCGGATTTTTGCCCAGCCATCGACCATCGCTGGACTTCCACCCAGCCACTGTTCGTCGTTGGACTTCCGCTCGGCCACCGACAGTCGCCAGACTTTAGCCCGATAGTCGTCAGACTTCTACTCTACCACCATCGGACTTTTGTCCGACCGTCGTCATTCATACGAAGATCAACCCACTTCATGGACTATTGTAATCTAACTGTCCTCAAGTTTAGAGACGATCTTTTTAATCTATTCAATCAATAGCGGAAATATTTCAACTGGCCGTGGCACTGTAGTTTTTTTTTTTCCTTTTTTTTCTTTTTTCAAAGTTTTCCACGTAAAAATTCTGGTGTTTTTAAAATTTTCTAATTGTGTACTAAATATCCGTGCAACGTTAGGATGTAAGACTCCTTTTCTTTACCACTACAAATATTTTAGCCCGCAATAACTCTATATTAATAAGTATTTTTCACATTATACTTAACTAATCGACGTGCAATATACTATTTTCTATCACATAATTCTCGCCCATAAAACCTCTGACATGTCGACATGTTAAAACAAAACAGCTAAAAATACATTATTGACGCCTTAGCTCTCTTTTTTTTTTTAAAAGTTGCATACTAGTAAATTGCGATACAGCTTTTCTTATCTTCAACATAAAAGTTAATTAAATTAATAAAAAAAAGATTAGTGAATGATTATGATATTAATGATATTTTTAAAAATTAATTAAAATTATAAATAATTGTCGGTCTGGTTTTGCTGATCTTACGAATGTGACGGCCTCAGATCATGAACTGGCGACACATGATGTCCACTCACAACATCAATTTATTAATTTATATATTAATCATAATTATATATTATAAAATGCTATACAGCTATGTCATAACTTATAATTTAAACAAAATTAATTTGTCGGCACAGTAAAGAATTATAGAAAGTTATATGTTATTGTATTAATGTCAACTCATTATGTAAATGTTACCGATAGGTACATAACGTAGCATTATTTTAATAGAGAGGAATATTATAATGTCCCACACATAAAAATAATTAAATATATTGGCAAGTAAATTGGTATAAAAAATTTAATATCATTATTACGCACCAAAAAAATTTTTATTGTAAAATGAGAGTTTTATGTCAGGACTGTGCACAAAGATCTTGCGCACAAATTATAAAAGAGAAGAATATAAGAGACACGAGCTTTTATGTTAAAAATAAAGAAAAGAAAAGAAAAAAATTTGAATATAGTATGCTATATCAAGAAAGTTACATGAGTCCACACTCTTCCTCTTAAGTGGAGAAGACGAGATTCCAAAGTATATAATATAAGCATGTCTTCCATAATATGGAGGAGAATGCTAGAGAACTAGTGGATTGATAATGACAGATGTTAGATGATGTTAATCGAGCGTCAACGACGTGGTAATGGTAGTCGGAAAATAGTGATCGAATGACGGTGGTCGAATAATGATGGTTGGGCAGCAATCGGATTACGATATAAAAGATGATATCAATCAAAAAATGATGTCACATGATGACGGATAGGTGATGGTGGATGGACTGACAATTGCCGGTGCCTATAGTCATTGTTGCTCTTTGAGTGAAGCTATATAGTTCTTTGAATCTCCAAGCTCTCTCCCACTTCAAGTCCAGGTCCATCTCATAAAGAGACTAAAGATCTATTTATAATTTTTATGAGTGACGTTTTAGTTATTTTAACCAAAATCTTAAAATACCCCACCAAATAATGTGTATTTATTCCATTGATTATAGATCATTCTTTCAACATTTAAGTATTTTAATGATCTTAGAAACAAGTTCTCTTAGGCTTATTAGATTTACCTCATCAAGATGCTAGATTTGTCTATAAGTGTGTAAGATTTTAAGATCATTTGACCCTTCAATTATTGCCCCAAAGATTTTAATAATATTTCAAGTGCTTGATTTGGGTTCATTTTAACTAAAAAATGTTTACTTTTTTGTGTCATTGAATTTGTTTCATCAATATATTCAATAAGAGGCCATAGAAGACTTTTAATGGATGAGGTGCTAGATAGAGTTAAAGTTAGATTTTGGAATGCCATGACAATCCTCAAGGGAAAGAGGTCATCCTCCTAAAAGCTAGACCTAAAGCACTAATGTCTTGAAGGAGAAGTTGTTAAAATGGAATGCCACTGTAAATGTTGACCTGTGAGGGAAGATATTAAATAAAATTTATCAAGGATTTTGACCTATCATAAATTATTTTTTAGTGTTACTTAATATTGTTAAACTATATGGAAGAGATTGAATCCAAACCCCTTGGGATCGATTGCACCAAATTTAGGCTGGGATGAATACTAATATATTCTGAATCAAAGGTACAAAATTAGTCTGTCTTTAGATCATTACTCTTTCAAGGTTGTGAATGTAACCTTGCCCATGCAGTAAAATTCCAACTATGGACTATGTTTAGGATTTAAATTTTTTGGTAAACTTTCTCATATTTGCAGGAAGAGTTTGCTAATGAGAATTTTCAAAGTCATTGATAATATATAGAAAGATTTTTAGCATTCTAAGTTTTAGGTAGCATATTTTTATCTAAATATTTATGTTTGAATGTTCCTCACTCGAACATAGCAACCACCACAGAAGGTCCCTCCCCAAAAGGTAAGAGTTTATTATATTGGGCCCCTTTCTAGTAGTTTAAGATTGCACTTGTTTAAATCTTCAATAAAGATAGTTCAAACTTAATCTTTCGATTAAAGAAGTGAGTTACTCATTGATGATAGAAGGTTAATATAATAACAGACTTTATCCTTATTGCTTGTAGTATTAAAAGTTCGAACTCCAGATCTCGGGATACTGATATTAATAAAAATTATAGCCTATTCATCGAAGCATAGATTATAAAATATTTCTCCTATTAGAGTTCTTAATATTGTGTGATAAACTTATAGTACATTGAAAAGCTCTTTAGTCTATCACCTCCCTCGCCCCAATCTCTTTTAAGGCATCTCTTCAATCCTTTGAGAATAATTTGATTTGTGACTTTAGGTTTTCCATTCATTTGAGGTTGAGTGACAACTGTGTGAATTAGTTGCATATAAAGATCCTTAAAAAATGATCTAAACCTCTTTTTTGGTGAAGTAGATTCCATTATTAGCGATAATCTTTGCAGGAAGGTCAAAATAGCAAATGATATTATTTTAATTGAACTATTTAGAATTTGCCTTAGAAATTTTTACTAATATCTCAGCTACCAACATGGTGAAGTAGTTGATGGCTATTATGATGAATATAATTTGTTATCTAATGGTTATAAAAAGGTCCCATGATATTATTCCCCCATTGAGAGAAAGGCTAAGGGCTTTAGAGAGAAAAAATATATTAGTGAAATGTGTGTGAGATTAGATTGCATTTAATAGTTTTTGTTTTTTCGAATAAATTCCAATGGATCCTATTTTATTTTAGGCTACTAGAATCCCTATCTTAGAATTTTTTAAGCGAGCGCTTTGCCACTAAGTGTTCCTTACATATTTTTTAGTGGACTTCTCGAAATGCATGTTCAGTCTTAGAAATGCATGTTCAGTCTTAGATATCAGAAGACAATTAAGATATGACCCCCTTGAATGCTATTTTATATAATTCATTTCGAATAATGCTAAAGTTTGTAGCTTGTCATTAGGGATGCATGATGTATTGAGTTTTTATATAGCAAATCATCACATAAGAAGGCAAGCATGGGGTCTATCGGAAAGGCCTCCTTTGATTATTCAATGGAATGTACCTCCCATGAATCTTGAATACTAGGAAAATGTATATCCTCAATGTATTTTCTCCTGTACAAATCTCTTGTTGAAATTGTAAAGTTAAAAGGGACATTTGCTCGAGAATTCTATTCTGAGGTATGTGGGTGATCTGATATGTCTTGATGCAAGAGAGATGCAACTTCATAAGTTGATGCGTTATACCATAAAATTAAGAAAACATGAGGGATATTGATACGTCCTCGAAAAATTATCTTGATCGGGCACGAATCTTGAGGCAAAATCAAGTTGGAAACTTCTAAAATTAAAATTGGGACCATCCAAATTCCGATTTCAGCAAACTTATAATCAAACTGAACGTCTCGGAAATACGAACCCCACGACACCAAATTCAACCCAATTCGAGCCCAACTGGGTCCAAATCAAGGGTCTGAAGCGCTGTTGGAAGGTTCAAACCATAATTTGGATTACCAAACGGTCTCCGAATGTGACATGCTTATAGTCGAATCGAGCGTCTCGGTGAGACGAATCCAACGAGCTCAAGATCACAAAATTCTGACATCACTAAGACCTTCAAATGACCAGCAAACGGTCCACGATCAAGGGATTCAACATCGGCCATCCATTCAAACCACTCCCTAATTACCCTTGATATTCCTCCTATTTAAGAGCCATGCCACTCCCAAAAATCTATAAATAGATCCCCCTCTCCTCTTGAAAAAGGGCACCTAATCCTAAGGTGAAAAGAGAGAGATCGGAGATTGCTCTTGCCTACTCGACCACCGCCGAAGTTCCGCTGGACCACCACCTGACGTCCTCAACTCCGCTGGACCATCGCCTGACGCCCTGAGCTCTACCGGACTATCACCTGACGTCCTCAACTCTGCCGGGACACCGTCCGACGCCTTGAGCTCTGCCGGACCACCACCT
Organism: Dendrobium chrysotoxum; assembly: GCA_019925795.1. NCBI lineage: Eukaryota > Viridiplantae > Streptophyta > Magnoliopsida > Asparagales > Orchidaceae > Dendrobium > Dendrobium chrysotoxum. The sequence continues at coordinate 89,968,694 of CM034302.1, read as the reverse complement.
GACGTCCTCAACTCCACCGGACCACTGCCTGACGCCCTGAGCTCCGTCAAACCACCACCTGACGTCCTCAACTCCGCTGGATCATCATCTGATGCCCTGAGCCCTGCTGGACCACCACCTGACATCCTCAACTCAACTGGACCACCGCCTGACGTCCTAAGCTCCGTCGGACCACCACCTGACGTCCTCAACTCCGTCAGACCTACACCGGACCACCGCCTGAAGCCCTGAGCTCCGCCAGACCACCACCTGAGGCATGGACTTCCACTGGACCACCATCTGACATCCTCAGCTCTGCCAGACAACCACCTAAGGCTCGGAGTTCTACCAGATGAGCACCTAGGGCCCGGAATTCTGCCAGATCACCGGGTGACCCCGTGAACTTTCACATACCCCCGACTTCAACCCTACGGTTGATACTTGTAATCTAATTGCCCTTGGAGGCGAGTCAGCCCACTATAACCTATTCAAATTCTATTAGAATCATTTCAACTGGGCCAGGCCTCATGGTTTTTCCCTTTTCCAGGGTTTTCCACGTAAAATCTTGTGTTCTCTGTGTGTGAGCTGGATATTCGTGCAACACTAAGACATAAAATTCTAACTCTATCGCCGCGTATATTCTAGCCCGCAACAGATATAAGTTCTATAAAAAGTAAAAGTAAATACCTACAAAATCCCAAAACCACCGTGCTCAAAAAATAGAACATCAAAATAATCATAGGTACAGTCCACCAACAGAGACTTACGACAAATTTGATTACTATACTCTCAAATGATCTTAGAATCTGTACTGTAAGAGTAATGATCGAAGTATGGAATCTGTACTGTATAGGAGAGGAAGGAATAACTACAAAATTTATCAAAATTACAGAAAGAGTGAACCAAAATTACAGTAAATAGCAACTGAAGTCCCATCTGTCCAACCGCCGAACCTCCCCGTACTCAAAAAGGGCTGTGTACATCCAACTGAGAGCATGTACTATATAACTTGATTGCAGCTGTTCTTAAGTAAACACCCATCACTATAATCCTCGAGTCTTGTTGATGGTTTGCACTGTCGTGACTAATTGGCCTCTGCCGGTGGAGATTCATCAGCTATGGTCATATTACAGAATGATTTGAAAGGTTCCAATTTGTAGTGCTACTCAATTGATAAGTCTGGCATTACAGTCAATGATCTGAAATAGTAATTAAATTATTTATTGTGAGAGGAATCCCCCCTTGTCGGATCAATCATGATTCCTTGATCAGTTTCAGTGGCAATAGAATCTGATAAAAAATAAAACAATAATCAAGTGCCACTATATGCAGATGCTGAGCCTGTACAACACTGCAGCTGTATTTTGATTGCTTGAATGCTGCCGTTGCTTCCAAATAAACAGTCTTCCTTTTTTGTATGAAGCCGTATGCTTCCAAACAAATAGTCTTGCAATATGCAGCAGTATAACATTGCAGCCTGTATAACTCCACTTCAAGTGATTGCAGCTATGTAACTTGATCGCAGCAGCTGCTGTATAATCACATACAGTCTTCCTCTTATGGCCCTTACTGTGAGTTTGCAACTGTAATTAATATTTCTGTGGTCTGAGTTTAGTTTAGTTTATTTTTTTTTTTTTGGTAAAACACGAATATATTAAAAAGAAAAGGAAGGGTACATAGAGAGAAACAAGCTTGTGGGAGAAAGACTTCCACTTCCCAAAGGACAAAAGGGGAAGGGATACAACCAAAAAACACCCCAAACCAAGCCGCAGACAGAAACAAAAGAAAGATACCCCTCAAGTGAGAAGGAGGACCATTTCATTAGTTTGTATTACGCAATAAAACCCAATACAAACCAATGAAAGGAGGTCACTCATTAAGCACTTGATGGGACCAAGTCCCCGCCTGTGAAATCTGTAGAAGTCTTCTTCCTCTTTCTAGGGGAGGTGGCCAAAGCACTTAAAGGCCCAAGTCGGATGAGCTCTCAGTCCAATCAAGATTTGGATACTCTTGGTTGTTGCTTTCAAAAATTTACAATCCTATTAGAAGTTTCTTCTATTTGTTGTAACTTCTCGGCCAGAGTTTAGTTGTTTCTTTATCATTTCTTAATAATAAGAACTTCAAATTTTTAGAATTGGTGATTAAGAATTAGTGAATTGGTGAAGTACTTGTTTTACATCTAGCACAAATATAATCATAGTTGAGAACAATTACATACTCCACAATAAGGCTTAACACAAAAAACTATAATAGTAATAAGTTTTGGATTACATTAGTTCATGATCTGAAATACGTGGAGATCTTCAAGACACAAACAACTTGAATGTTAAGAACATCATAGTCTCGAATGCAAATTAGAATGTAATTAAGATTTTAATCTGGGATTTTATGGTTTCAAATTTTATTTTAACCATATCCTCAAAATTTAGTCTTTTTTATAGCGCTTGTCAAATGATGTACCGTCAACATTGTCTATTTTTAAATTTCTTTTCATGATTTTCAATTTTATAACAAGTAAACACCACACCCTATAAGTTGCATTCACAATAAATTTTAAAATTTTTGATGTCCTTTGAAGCTGAAGACAGAATTGAACTCATCATTGATAAAAAGGTCCTGTTGAGCAATAAAGATAAGCTTCAAAGCTTATCCAAGAAATTGTCAAACAGTAAGTTTAAAATGACATGCTTCTTTTAAAACTCTCAAACTTTGAATTATTCTTATGCTGTTTTTTTTTTTTTCTTAACAAATGAAAAATGAAATCTTGAAAGAAAAGTAATTAAGAACCTCTAACTATGTAGTTAACATATATAACAATAGCGTTTAGTCGCACCAAGTGTTTACAAGCAACATTGCATCACATAAATTTCAAAATTTGAAAAATATCTTAAAATAATGTTTTGTCGCATGAAAAATTAAAACTATTAAAAGGAAACATCTAAGAAATCATGCAAGATAACATATATTTGCATATTATTATGATAAATTAAACAACAAAAAATAAAATAAAATTAAGATTTTATTTGGGACGGCTTTCTTACTGCTTTTTAAAACAGTTTTTCATATAGAAAGCTGCTTTAAGAAACAGTAAAAAAGCCGTCCCAAACGTTGTGCTGCTGTGTGCACAGTTCATGCATGAATCTGTAAACTTAATAAAAAAAATCGTCTGCTAATTATTAAGATTACAAAACCGGTGCAGAGCAGATGAGAAAGAAACATAAGAAAGCTTAAGAATCGATTACGAAAAAATAACGAAGAAAGTTAAGATGCGAAATGAAAAATGAAATGATAAAATTCTAAATAAATTTGATCAAAATCGAATTAGTTGCTGAATAATCCTGTCTTTTTTTAGGGAAGAAGACGAACATACCTAATGGAAACCTTCTGAAGCTACAGTTTGAAAGCTTTTCAAGGAGTGGACAGATCGCAGGCTAGTCAATTTGAAACATTACTGAAAGCTTCTAGACATTAAAACCATATAGGATGTGCAAAATAGATAATAGAAGTTTTCTAATAAATAACTTCAAAAGCGTTTGGCAAAGTAGATAATACATGCCAAATGGCTGTGAGCTGAATCATCAAATTCATGCATTATATTTGTTTAATATATGTGCATACGATGGGATGGGGAACAATAAGTTAGCTGTAGATTTAAATGAGAATTTGTCTCTTAATAGAGTAGATAAAGAAAATAGAATCATATAACCGATCTCACATAGTAGAATAATGGTTTGTTGTTGTTATTGTTGTATATGTGCATACAAATTAAAATAAAAATAAAATGATTCTTTTGAGTGGCAGTCATCCTTTTACTAAAAATACATTTTTAATTAAAATAATCATTAGATTTATCGATTATACCAGAGCCAACCACTGAATGTGAATGAACTGCTTCAATAAAGGTTTCATTTAGGATAGAAGAGGCTTTCGAGAACAAAAATTACCTTGCCTCTACTCCTGGCCTCCAACGTGATGAATTGCTTCATTTCTCCAATCATATATCTTGAGGAACCACGGTCCAGATACCTAATATGTCGTTCCCCATTGCTTGAGGTTTCTTCTCCCCAAATGTATTGCTTTTGGGGAGAAGAAATATTAATGTTTTTCAATAGGGGTATCATTTAGGATGGAAGCGACTTTCTAGAACAAAAATTTTAATTTTTTATTAAAATTTATTTTAAGAAGCAGTAAGAAAGTCGTCCCAAATAAAGCCGAACTCTCTATTTTAGCTAGCACTTTTTAAGAATAAGAAAAGGAAGAATGATCCTTTGAAGAAAGTGGTAAATCAAAGCATTACATTTGAGGAGAAGAAACCTCAGGCAATGGGGAACAGCAAGCCATGATAATAGCCACCAGGTGATGAGGTGACAAATGTTGTACTAGCCAATGAATGGGGTCGAGCTCTCTTAGGTGATGACAAAACCGTGATGCAGCACGACAATGGGTGTATGTGCAATATATCATGATGTTTGTAGCAGTTTTAGGTAGGTATTTATTTATTTATTTTTAAAAGAGAAGTCTGGTTAAAAAAAGGTGCAACAGGACTTTTCAGAAGGTCACCCATCCTAGTACTGCTCTCACATTTTTGGTAGGTATTTATAATATGGTTAGTTAGTTAAAGACTATTGGATTTATTAAAAAATAATAATTATCTTCCATCAAATATTGGGTCGAGCTAGTGAGGCATACCAATGGTGTGTTCGTGTTGGCAAGAAATCATCAAAATTCCTAACATAATAAGGCTAAGGTTTTATTAGGAACAACTTTTTCACTGTTTTATTTTTCAGATTATAACTATAATTTTCATTTGACTATTATTTTTCATTTCTTTCAAAAAAATTTTGTACTATGAAGCAGTTTTCTACAACAGCTTTAAAAAAATTACTTTTTATAACAACTTTATAAAGTAGAAATAAAGCTCTCCCAAACGAAGCCTAAATTATAGACACTTGAATGATAATATTTTTTAAGGATATTGATTTTGTCTTGGTGCATATATTTTTGCTCTTTTACCATATTCTTTAATGTAAATATTTTAATTATACTTACATATGAATTTTGTAGTTGTAGTTATATTTATTTTTATTTTTTAAAATTAATGAAGCTGCTTTTAAATAATGCTCAAATAAAATTTAAGTTATTTTTTAGGTGCTTTTATTTTTTTAAATGAAAATAGTCTCAATCACTGTCTTATATAATATTCAATTAAAAAAGATACTTATTTATGATATCAACAAATATATTTTTATTTTATATCAAAAGAATATCAAAATAAAATAAAATATAAAAATATAAATGCTTTAGGTAGATGCATACTTTTAAAAGGAGAAATAAATATATAAAAAATTTCATTTATACATATAATGAGACTGTTAAATTCAAAATTTTAATTAATGATTAATTAATTATATTAATCACACTCATATTAAATGGGCATGTAAATCATAATACTTAATTATATTAATTACACTCATATTATAGTAATTTAAGTATATATTATAAAATAATTAAATATATTCAAATATATATAAGAAAATATTTTTTATTTATGTTTTTCTATTTAATTATAATATAAAAATAGGAGAAAAAGTAATTCTGTTATTATTGTGTTATCTCTTTCTTAGAAGTGAAATAATATTATTTTTTATCAATCAAATATAGTTAAAAATTATTTTTCACTCAAAAATTTGATGGATAATTCTTTTAATTTCTCAACAGTTCTAATATTTTTTATATTTATTTTGTTATCAGCTCTTGGATAGTTTCAGGCTTTTTTTTATTTACCGTTAAAGCTTTGTTGTTTTTGTCATTAAAGTTTTGTTTTGCTCCACAGGAAAAAAGAGAGAATGTAATTTATTTATTTCAAAATTAAAAATGGAAAAAAATAATGTTGAGAGTGGGATTTGAACCCACGCCCTTTCGGACCAGAACCTTAATCTGGCGCCTTAGACCAACTCGGCCATCTCAACAGGTACGAACTGACCTTTTGAAGGTTTATATTTATACTTAGTGCATTCTGTCGTTCAAAATTAATTTTCCGCACGTGTTTAATAACTCAAAATTAATCTTTAATTAGATGGAAATAATATGACTACTGTTACTTAGACGCCAAAACATTTGGGTTGGGATCTTTTAGGCATTCGTTGAGCTTTGTTAATTAAGAAATATATTATCATATTTGCATGCAGGGATTTATTTGCTTATAAATGTTCTTATATGTGTGTAGAAGTGTGCTTGTCATAAAATTGCGTAGGGGACAAACGATATACATGTTGTACGATGATGTTGCATGAGCTATTAAGTCTTTCACAATAAGTAAATAGTACACATATGAGGTAGTGCATGTGTGACATTGGTGATGATGTGCATAGAAGATTTGTGTATATACTAGTATAGAGATGCATACAAAGGTGTGTTTGCATACATCAATAGTGACCATTCTATGTGAGCAACATACTTGCATGCATGTATGTCAGAGACATACCCAAGCATGTTTGTGCTTCTCAATGACGACAATAATCCATGCCATAAGCATGTGCAAATAGTGTGCGCATAGGTAGAACTCAAGAGGCATGTAGGTATATGTGCGTATACAAATGATGAGCAGTGCATGGAGGTGTGAAAATGGCTTGCAAGAATGAGGAATGCTAGTGAAATATGTTTGGGCAAGATATGTGTAGTCACATGCAATGTGAACAAAGTGCACATATGCATATATTTTTTTGAAACATGTAGAAATGTGCACTGTTGTGTGCATGCATTAACCAAGATATATGCATGTGAATGTACATGTGGTGATGAGCAAAAAGGTTAGATGGTGTTTGGTTGGATGTAATTGCTAATGATGTGCATGTGTGCTTGACTATGTGGTGGGAAACTCTTTCAACCTTTTTGGTGATGTAAGACAACAATAACTCTAGTATTTTAGGCATACATTCTTTATAGTGTTATTAGTCCATGTTTTTAGCAGCTCCCTCAAGTTTAAGAAGTTTAGAGCCTCATTATTGATCTCTAAGTCATAAAATTTACATAGATGATACTCAAACTTTCAATAATATGCATATCCTTCTTCATGACTTATTGAGTTGTAAAGTTCATATGCTTAAACAACTCAATTGAGATTTAGTCTCTTCATATGGGATTCATTACATGTTCCATGGTATAAAACACATCATCTTTGATGCCTTTTGGCTTGTCCTTTGTTCCCATGGACATGTTCATGGCTATGAAAGACTTGTAGGATCCATCCGTTTCCTCAAGTGTCTTCATACTAGAACCATCTTTTTCATAAAGTCTTGGAGTCTACTTTATAAAGAAAGTATTTTTATACCCAAGACATAAACTAAACCAGGAGGGGCATGAAGCTAACTCGTGAGTCAACTCAAGTTTCACTTGATATATGACTCATGAGCCGAGCTCGATAAGCTAACAAATCGAACTTGTGCTAGCCGCCCTGACTCAACTCATTAGCTTGCGAGCGCACTCATTTGACAATATTAAGATTAAATGCACTTAAAATATATTAACATTTAGAATTTTAAGTACCACATTATTAAAAATGTTTGAAAAAATATTTTCAATTTCTTATATTTTGTTATTCTTTATTATTATTTTCTAGTTTCTCATTTATTATTATTTTAATATAATAGTTGTTTAAATCATAATCATTTTCTTTCATTCATAATAAGTAAGTTGGTTTGTAAGCCAACTTGAACACTTAAAATAAAACTCGATTAATTAATCAAGCTCTCAAGCCAGGGGTGACTTGAGCTCGGCTCAACTCGTTTACACCTCTAGGCGATGGATAATCAATTTGAGCCATCTTAATCCTACTAATAATTCATTTTTTATATAAAAAAATTAGATTAACGTGAATTATTATATATATAGTAGAAATTTCATAGCAATAAAATAAGAAAGTTTAACGACGTAATTTTGTTAAAAAATGCAGCATAAATATAAATAAAAAATATTATAAGAGACCAAAATTTTTGTATGAAAAACATGAAAAAGGAACCATCATGGAGGCTTAACTCAGATGAAATTTCCATTCTATAAATAGATGCACTCTTTCACTCGGTTAGTGAAGACAAGATTACAATGTATATAACATTAGTTTGACAACTTATGACTGTAATATAAAATGCTAGAGAAATCGTGAAGGATGATGATAGTAGTCATATGTTGATGGTTAGATGATAAGAGTCGGATGACAACAATCAGGTAATGGTGGTCGAGCACTAATGGTAGTGCAATGATGATTGTCGGTGATCAAGGACATTAAATGCAGGTGCATTTATAATTTCAGAATTCAGTGATCTCAGACTCGTTGGATGTCTCTCCTATGTCAAACCACTCACCTTGACTACAAGCACATAAGATTTATAGATCATTTTAGTTGCTCAATTAATATAATAAAATTTTTAACTACAATTCAAGCACTTGATTTCAACTCATTTGAACTCTAGGTCCTATCACTTTTGGTGTCATTCAATTTCTTTCATTGAAATGTTTATTTCAACTATAAATTTGCTAAAATTAGGATCCATTTGGCCTTGACCTTAATTCCAAAATATTCAAACACAACTATTGCATTGAGATTCGAGCTTGATCACACACACACAAACGTGTATATATATATATATATATAGTCAAACCAATTATATTAACTTGCTCCATGTACAAAGAATGATATCCTTTGAGATCTATAACTTACACTATAGAATCATATAAATTGGATCAGACTACATTGTTTCTATTTTTCTTAATATTGTAATTGAAATAATATTAAGATAAAAAAATTATTATTACATTTAAATTTGGTGAGAATATATCTTTGGTGTCAGGGATGAAGACAACAATGACAACAGTGATATAATGGCATACATAATCAAGGGAGGCAGTGTTAATCCAATGAGAGTTTTTATAAAGCATTTTCATGGAAATTTTGTTGGAACTCCTTTGAAATTCTTTTAGAAAATTCCAAAAGATGTTTCCTGTAACTTTTATTATTTTCTTCAAGTGGTTACACTACTTTGAAAACAAAGAGCACTAAATACTAACTTCTGTGTCAAAATTTTTGAAACCCTAATATATAAATATACACAATTTATTGAAAACTCGGGTCTGCTTGGGACAACTTTCTTACTGATTTGCTTTTCAGACAGTAATCATATTTTCTATTTGGCTGCTGTGTTTCTACTGCTTTCAAGAAATTTCTATGCTATGAAATTATTTTTTACAGTTGTTTTAAAAAATATTTTTCCCACAACAGCTTTACAAGTACCTTTATAAAAAATTATAGTCATCCTAAACAAATTTTTATCATTACTATTAGTGTTTATTATAAAACCCTAATATTACTACTATAATTTTTTATGAAACTTTGACATGCAAACTGATTTTTGTTCTAGTAATATCAAAATTGTAAGACACCCAACCATGACATTAAATGCTAGGATTTTAAGAACCCCTTGACATTACATTAATCAATAAAATCAAAGGAAAATTATAACTTCTGTTGCATGTTTTATTATCTGTTTCAATAGTTAAAACACTACTAATAAATTCACATAGCCATGTAAATCAATACAAATTATATACCATTTTTGCAAGTTTGATGATGATTAATCATTTTGGTGTCAATACATACATCTTGCTGGCATGAGAAGCAGTTGTGGCAGTCAGTTTCCCCTTAGCAGAAGTAGTTGAATGCTGATGAGAAAGGAAAAAAAAAAGGAAATTATTATACATTATATAAGCAACCTAAGACAAATAAATGCACATACAGAAATATTTATTTCCAGATAGAAAACTAAACAAATATCTAAAAAACTTTTTTTTTGGGGGGGTAGAATTTACCTTCCATAGATCACGAGCACCAACAACAGATGATGAATTCAGACCTATATCAGCAAAGTCTACAGTAATTGATGCCTGAGATGATCCCCTGTTCCATAGAACTACAGCAACCTTTCCTCCACTGAGAGGACCAGCCCAAACCTTTACAATGATTGGAACATTAATGATCACATCCTAGCCATAATTTAAATTTAGAACTATGACTTCCCTTGCAATATGGCATTCTAATCAAGTAATTCAACAATCTATTATATAGAGAAGGAAAACTTGAGGAATTTATGAAAACTGTTGAGTACAGAGAAGTTGAACAACATTTATTCAGCAGTTTCAAAAAGAAAATGGAGGTTTTTTCATCAAAAAAGCATGTCATGGACGTATTGAAAGAAGTAATAAGTGAATTATGTTACATGGCGTATATTATGAAGGCAATCAAGCACGTGTAGGAGAACCTAAGAGGAATTCTGATACGAAATGAATGTAATGGAAAGAGCACAATGAGTTAGTGAGTTACAATGGGTCTTAGTAGTTCAAAGGTAGTAATATTGACAACTCTCTTCAGTATAAATTAAGATATAGTGAAATTAGTGCGGCCATGAAAGTAGGAAGATTAATCTATGAATCAAGTAAAATCTGTTTTTTGACATTTTCTTTCATTTTTGTTCTCTTAACAGCAGCTTTCCTCCAAGACCTATTCACATAAAGCTAAAGAGAGTTATCGAATATTATGCGGTAAATCACTCTTCAGTACTTTTCCATGGTCTACATGCTTTGTTGAAATAAATGAGTTAGTTTTTATTTCAGATTTAGATTTCACCTATTCCTATGCTTGAAAAGAACTGTTGATCTAACGAAATTGGGAGGAAGCCAAACCTCAAGGTTGCTGTTAGATTTTACTTTCTTCCCTTGAACTCCAAGTTCATCTATTCTCAAGAAAAAAAGAAGGGAATTTTAATAAATCATAATTAGCTAGACTTCCTGAATTTACTGTTGTCTCTAAGTGCTAACCTTGGTTAACAGCAATGACCTCTGAGTTGCTTAGTATTGCAAGCGTCTCATTGCTCATGAAGCGCACGTCACATCCTATAAGCAAAGGAGCCTGAACAGGTTTCATGCTTTTTTTATCAATATTTAGAAAGAAAAAACAAAAATTTTGCAGCTGAAGAATAGGAACCTTAGCCAATGCCCATATACTGAAATGTGATCGATATTCCTCAATTGTCATGCCACCATTGCCTACTTCAAGCATATCAGGGTCTGAAAAACAAAAAAGAAATAGTACGATTTGAGTTTGACTTTCATCCTCTTATGGAGAATTAAAAGAAGCAGCAGCATAGAAATGCCTCTCTTATTTGTCAGTTTTTGGCAAAATATATATCTCATCCATTCACCATGGTAGTTGGATAAATAGGTTTTTTCTATGCTTAAGTGAGAGGGAAGCTCTGAAATGCAGAGAGCATGTTGCTTGGTCATGAATCTCTAGCGGTCTATCTATTCAATATCTTTAGCAAAAAATACACAGAGGGTTCATTGATAATGCTGTTGTAAGGTGAAAACTGCTGAACTTCTATTAAAAAAAAGTTTTAAGAGAGTTTTCTTTCAGAAAAGAATTTTAAAATTATTTCATAAAATAGCTTTTCAATAACAACCCAACACAATTAATGGAAAGGAGAAGCTCAGCCAAATGAACCATTAAAGATCAAATAAGTTACCATTCCATCCACCAGGTCCTGCATATGATGCCCATATGTCATTTAGATCTGCCCGCGAAGTCATGCTAAAATCATAGGTTCACACGAGAAATTAGCTTAAAAACCAAATTGGAAGAAACCAATGAAATTCTGCCAAAAAAAATATTAAATACAAAATGCAAGTAGTACCTGTCCCAGCTGTCTTCAATGTCACCTGTTGTTCTCCAGCTATTTCCTACACTGCCAGCCCAGGTTGCTGGGTCTTCTTGCCCCCTATACATTTTTAATGCAGGATTAGGTATAGATATAAACAAGCTGGAAGAAGACATAAAATTTCAATTTATTTCATGCACACAGCAATGACAGTGTCAATTATATTTTCTAATACATATTATGATTCTTATCCTTATGATTCTCGATCAAATAAAAAGATGCCATGGATAGTTATGGTTGTTACAAAAGCTTATTGTTTTTGAACAACTTGTCTTTGGCGTGCTGATGGCTTAAATACGTTAAGGAGTCAAGCTTAAATAAGATTTTCTACTTGTTTACCGAACTAGTCCAACTCAAGCAAGAACCACTTCATATTTTTTGGCTCGATAAGAGCTCAATACACACACCACATATACTCTAAAAATTATGAACACATGTTTGAAGTTCTATGCTGCTTAAAAGATATCTATACAACAATAAACAACAACAACAATTAAGCCTTTATCCCACTATGTGGGGTCGGCTACATAAATCATTTTTCTCTATTGTGTCCTGTTAAGAGCCAAATTCTCATCTAAATCTAATAAAGAAATGTCATCTAATATTTTATAACAAATTCTTTTTAGGTCTACCTCTACCTTTCTTAACATAAGTCAAATAAAATACATCTACTTTCCTAACTGGCTCATCAGAAAGCTGCCGTTTTATGTGACCAAACCATCTAAGAAGACTCTCTCTAATCTTATCTTCCACTGGAGCTACTCCAACCTTTTCACGTATATGCTCATTTCGTAACCTGTCTCTAAGAGTAAAGCCACTCATCCACCTAAGCATCCTCATCTCTACAACACTTAACTTAACATTATGCTTCTCTTTTAATGGCCAACATTCTGCATCATGAAGCATTGCAGGTCTCACTGTCCTCTTATGGAATTTTCCATTAAGTTTGAGAGGGACTTTTCTATCACACAACAAGCCCGATGCATTCCACCACTTCAACCATCCAACTTGAATTCTACTAATAATATCCACATCTATTTCACCATCACTCTAAACAATAGACCCAAGATATCTAAAATATGTACTCTTATTAATGACTTGATTGCCCAAAATCACAATCCCCCCACTAGATCTATTATTACTAAAATCACACTCTATGAAAATCAAAATATTTTTCACATAATTGAATTTCTCAAACAAAAAGAAGTTGATCCATTTGATAGTCATTGATTTGGCTTACCATTCGTGTTTCACACATTGATAAATGAGCCTAATACGAGTTAAAGAACTGGAGTCTGTTTGCATCCAGCTTGATATTTAAATTAACCAAATTGAACAGGACCCAAATTCATTCACATTCAGCTTATTAACACCTTAGCTATACTGAACATAAGCATCCAGTTGAGCTTATTCAGCTCATAGGATCTGGTCAAAAAATACTATTCATTCCTGTAAGAATGCAAGTTTAGTTGCCTGTAGAAGCAAACCATTGTGGCAAAATTCATCTAGTTGCTTGAAGTTAAATTGTTTATGGAAGGACATATTAACAGGTATACCATTCACATAGAGAAAAGAAGATGCTCCTTCCTGATTTCAGAAGAGCCCGGCTCATATTCTTGTACCTATTTCAATTTGGAAGCAATTTTCAAAGACGTCAGAAATTCAAGTTACAATTTTCTATTCACGCTTTCTGAGTACCATTTTTTGTACTGAAATGGGAAGGAGTGGCATTGTATCAAATCAGCATATACTAGCAAGCATTTGCATTAAGATGTGAAGCATATTACCTTCCTTTCAGGTTAGCATTCTGATTGTTGCAGTTGTCATATTTCAAATAGTCCACTCCCTTTGAGAAGAAGAAAGATAAAGTCAGTCAAAAGAATCAGTTACTAAGAAAATCATAATCCCATCACTCAATGATGAAAAAAATATGATGCCTTGGGTTAATAGTTTTGGCCATTTTTCTAACATATAAACCCTGGAATCATGTTTCATGCTTCTATGGATATAATTGTGCCGATGCTATGCTTTTGCTGTATTATATGAAATGAAGTCAAACTCTTACACATAAATATGAATTGCTCAACGAGTAAGAAGTGCATGCATAAAATAGTATTTTCAAATATATTTCTATATAATCAAAACTGTTCGTGAAAAAAATTAACCAGGAGAAGAACGGAACCAACTAAATTCTTAATATCAATCGATCATACCCATGAAGCAAAGGTATTGGCATCTTGCTCCTCATGTCCTAGTGATCCTGGCATAGTCTTCGAGCATGTTTGTGTCCTGAATTTTTTAAAAACCCATAACAGTTTGTGTTGTGGCAGTTCTCAAAAAGCAATAACATGACATTGTTTGATTTGTATAGAGCTAAGCATCAGAAAGTGATTGCGTTAGAAATGAGGCCTTAGAATTTTACCCTGCATCACTGTAGATTCCAAGCTTGAGACCCTTTCCATGAACATAGTCTGCAAGAGACTTAATGCCTGAGGGGAATGTTGATACTTTTGGGACCAAATTACCCTGTAACAGAACAGACAAATGTAGACAGTATTGACAAGAAGGATTATTATTTTGAGTTATGGGTTGAAAACTATAATCATACAAGTCATATGGTACAAATCTGAGCAGGAATCATTTTTCTCATTCAATTATAATCATACAACAACAACAACAACTTCAACGCTCAAGCCTTTATCCCACTACGTGTGGTTGGCTAGATGAATCATTTTTCTCATTAAATTTTTTTACTGCGTAGTATTCTTATTAATGAAAGAGAGGGAGTGTATGGTTCCCCCTCATTTGCATTTAGATAGTCAGCTGAATCTATACAACTATATTGCTAAACTGGATGGGCCAAAAACGGCTATAACTGAACTAATAATGACAAAGTATTGTAAAACCAATCTTACACAATCAATGAGCTATTATAAAACAAAAGGAAATCATGCTGTAGTCATGGTGCGATATATTTCCTACTCCCTCTTTTGTAGCATCGGGTAGGGAACGCTAAGGAACATAGCATTTCAAAGGCAGACTACCTCACTTTCCCAATTTCTCCTAGACAATACTTCAAACTATCTAGAGTTTGTATTATGGGGGATCGAGATCTCCCATTGGCATAAGCCCACATGATTAATTATAGTATAGACCCGAAGCCCAAGACTCTCTCGTTGCATTCTAAATTCATGGTTGGAAGATGGGTTTATATGTAACAAATGGATGGCTAACTCAATCAAATCCCATAATTTTGTCATCCTTGATCAATTGATGGGTCCAGCACAAACAACAGAGGTTGGGAGGCCACATCATCTAGGGAGTTCAATTAGTAGCAATGAATCACCTTCTATCAGATATCCTAAGTCGACTGTGGTGATAGATACTCTCTCTCGATGAGATCTAGTGGTCTAGACTTGAGTTTCAAGGAGACCAATATGGAAGATAGTAGTTCATATGTACTTTTAAGTGAACACTGGTGTTTAGTGCACTAGACTTCATCAATACACACTGAAATTATCTTAAAAGCTTAATGTGTAGTTGATTAAATGATTCAAGGTCAAGTCCAAGGCTCACCTTAGAAAGAAAAGCACTCTAGATCATACAGATTGAGAGGGTTTGAGCGTTACAAAACAATTTTCAATGCTGTAGCCCATATCTAACATTTAACTCAAGGTAGTCTTCTAGAGTAACAACTAAGGTAAAAATCTATGTGGTTCAGAACATTTTGATATATGATGTGCCTTGGCTTAAAATCATGAGTTGGCATGGTTGGACCCCTGTTGACTCAAAAAGTCTTTAAGGATTGTTTTGCCCCATTATAGTGATTACTTGGTTCGCATAAGTGGGTCTCAATTTCGGAAAGATGAGCTTATATCGTGGGGAAAAGCCCGCAAATGAATTTGAGGATTGATGGAACTTACAAGTGTTTGACTGGGCTCAAAGACTGATTTGAAGTGTTTGTGATTTTGCATCTTTGTTTTTGATGAACTGAGATATAAAGTTTGTGTATTTGGTACAAATTCAACCAAGGAATTTAATGATTACATCTCTATCTTTGCTAAAGAAGCCACGAGAAACTCGAGATTCTGGTATTTAGTATGATTTCGGCTCAAATATTTATCAATTTTACTAGGAGATTTGATTTTAAAGACTTGATGGCTTTATGTGATCTTGAAGAAAACTTATGTCACAACTTGGTAGAGATGGATTAGCTTTAGAATTGTGAATTTAAATGGCTTTGGGCTAATTTGAGGATTGCTCAGTTTGATAGAGATGGTTCAAGGAATTGATATGGTCTTTACTTAAAATTAAGGTTTGATTTTGTGAGACTTTTGTGTTGTTGGCTTGATTTCTGTTGTCATGTGTGGTATAAGTGTGAATTAGTGTGCAATTTGTTAACTCAACTAAAAGATTAAGGCTTACATACTTGAAAAACTAATGGGTTGAAACTTAGAACTCTACTCTATAGATAGAGCGACCCGGATATCTTCTACAACAACAACAACAACAATATCAAGCCTTTGTCCCACTACGTGGGATCAGCTACATGAATCCTTTTTCTTCATTGTGTCCTGTTAAAAGTCAAATTCTCGTTTAAATCTAATGAAAAAAGATCATTTCTAATATTTTCTAACCAAGCCTTTTTAAGTCTACCTCTACCTTTCTTAACATAAGTCAAATATAATACCTCTACTTTCCTAACCGGGTCATCAGAAGGCCGCCATTTTATGTGACCAAACCATCTAAGGCGACTCTCTCTAATCTTATCTTCCATTGTAGCTACTCCAACCTTTTCACATATATGCTCATTTCGTATCCTATCTCTAAGGGTAAATCCACTCATCCATCTGAGCATCCTCATCTCTGCAACACTTAACTTAGTATTATGATTCTCTTTTAATGGCCAACATTCGGCACCATAAAGCATTGCAGGTCTCACCACCATCTTATAGAATTTTCCCTTAAGTTTGAGGGAGACTTTTCTATCACACAACAAGCCCGATGCATTCCTCTACTTCAACCATCCAACTTGAATTCTGCTGATAATATCCCTATCTATTTCACCATCACTCTGAACAATAGATCCAAGATATCTAAAAGGTGTACTCTTATTAATGACTTGATCGTCCAAAGTCACAATCCTCTCACTAGGTCTATTACTACTAAAATTACACTCTATATATTCCGTTTTAGATCTACTCAAGCGAAAACCTCTAGACTCTAAGTTTGACCTCCATAATTCAAGTTTACCTTCAACTCCCTCTCTAGTCTTATCAACAAGAAGAATATCATCAGCAAAAAGCATACACCAAGGTACATCGTCTTGCAAATGTTTAGTGAGAACATCCATGACTAAAGCAAAAAGATATGGGCTTAAGGCTGATCCTTAACGTAATCCAACCGAAATAGGAAAATACTTGGTGAAACCACCTTGTGTTTGAACACAAGTAATAACTCCTGCATACATATCTTTAATGATTTGAATATAAGCATTATTAACTCCTTTTTTTTCAAGAACTCTCCATAGCACTTCTCTTGTAACTTTATCATATGCTTTCTCTAAATCAATAAATATCATATGTAGATCCTCCTTATTCTCTCTATATCTTCTAATTTTAAAATAATTTTTTAAGGCCACATACAAATGCCTTACAATATACATTGGTAAGACCCACAACTGGATTGCCAAAATGATTGCCAGATTGGGGCGAGAGATTTGAAATACTAATTTTGTTACTTTGATAATTGTTGAGAAGTGGGCCCTGCTGACTTTACCCCCGAACATAGAAGATCAGATGCCAAAACAAAATTCTACATGTTTATGGTGTTTGTACTCTTTTTTTATAATTTTTAGGATATATTTATTAGAGTGCTCATATAACTTGAGCAAGAAAATATGTGTCATCTGCCTTAAAATAAGTGTGAGAAGATTTGAAAATGACATTTTTTAGAATTTTCACAAATTCTTTTGATTCTATCAATATTTTGCTAAATTTTCCTTTATATCTTTCCTGATTATTTTTTGTTTTCTTTATTTTATCTTTTAAAATGCCTCAAATTATTAAGAGCATTGTTCAACTTCACAAATCACCCACAACACATGCATGCAACAAAATAAGTTATTTGATTCAGAGAATGGGCTTGCATGTTTTTTGAGGCAACTTGTTTCTCATAGGGAAAAGATTTGAGTTTAACATTTGTGCAGCATTTGGAGTACCTATATTTTTAATTTTTGATGTTCTCATTGGTACTAATGATTTCATTAAAATATACATGAGATTTTGCATTTCAGCGGATTAGGATGCTTTTCGGCACAACATGCATGTTTTTCGGAGCACCATTTTGTTCACTGTCGGTGCATTATTTTCTCGTGTTCACACCCTTGTCGGTAGTGAGATTCTCCAAATTCAAATAAAATATTTTAATATATTTATTAATATTTACAATATTTTTTATGCTAGTTGTGGAGTTAGATTTCCCTTGGAAGGCACATGCATTCTCATGTTTCAATGGGTTTACAAACTTTTTATAGAAAGAGGACGAATGACAAAGAGATAGAGACAAAGAGCTCGAAAGGGTGAGAGAGTGCTAAACAAAAATAAAAATAGTGATAGGGAGAGAGCATGAGAAAGAGAAAGGGTAGCAAATAGAGAGAGAGAGTGATGTGAAATATATATGGAAACTTGAATTGCTTAAGGATTAATAACAAGTTGATAAGCTTTGATAATTTTTAACTCAATGTTTCACCAAGTTAAGAGTCTAGGATTTCTTAGTTGCAGTTTGTTTTGGTATGCGGTTACAAGAAAGATTAACAGGACAATTTAAAATAAGAGCAAAGAAAATGTAGTAACACTAGATGCAAAATAATAAAATCCACCATTTAACAAATAGAAAGTCACCTCGAGTTTCCCTCACTTTCACTCTTGATGGTGGGATTAGTAGGAGAATAATTTCAGCAAACCTAAAGATGCCACCAAAAGAAAGAGGACACTTACGGTCTTGATCAACAGGAAGTTTGCCGGAGGGGAAGAAGTTGGTGGGTGTCCGATGATTCGCCAACGTCCGGAGATGTGGTGTTCTTCAATAGCAGACATCAAGGAGAAGAGGATGCGATCGATGTAGTCGTCGACGGTATCAGCGATTTCCAAGTTGAGGTTGAAGAAGGAAGACCGGAGAATATACACTCGTCCTTGTAGATCATACACGAAGCCGTGGCCTCTGTTAGGATCGGCCATTCATGGGGGATAGGCCGGATTGTGAAGCTTAACCCTTGGTGGTGTATGAGGTAGAGGAGAAGAGAAGAGAAGAGGGAAGTAGAGCTTGGGGAAATTTTGGCTAGGCTAGGGGTGAGGTCTCTTGGATTTTGCTTTTAGTTTAGATGGAGGGGAAATAAAAATCTGAATTTAATTTCAGATTTATTTGTAAGTGGAAAATGAGGGAGTATTTGAAATTCAAATCTCCCTTAATGGGGAGATTAATTGGGTGAGATTGGAGAGAGGGGCCGGCGGTTTAGGGAGGGTTTAATGGGGTAATTAGTGGAGAGGGGAATTAATTGGAAAGAGGAAAGGAAAGGAAGGGGGGCCGGCCAAGAGAAGGGGAGAGAGGGTGTCCACATACAATATATGTGGATCCTAATATTAATTGTAGATTGGAGAATTAAATCTGAAATAATTTCAGATTTAAGGTGATTGAGGGATTTCCTAAAATAGGTGTAAGTTATTAGGAAAGAATTTAAAATTCAAATTCAATTGAATTTGAATTCGAAAACTTTCTAAATAAAATATAGGCTAATTTAGAAAAATAATGATGGTGAAATTAAATTGGAATCAAGGGATATTGGAGGGGTGGGCTGGCGGTGGGCTTTAGGAGAAATGTGGTCGGCGATAGGAGGGGTGAGGGTGGAGGGTGGCCGACGGCTTGGGGTTGGGGAAGGGTTTAGTCGGCGGTTTGAGTAGGGGAGGGCTTGGCCGTTGGGTAGGGGAGTTGGGTGGAGGTCGTCGGTTTGAAGCCAAGGGAGGATTGGCCGATGGTGGGGGAAAGGAGATGGGGAGGTGGACCGTGAGCTTGGACTCTTCCGACGGTAGACGGGTGTTGCTTTTGCCATCACCTAGGGACTTCTCCTTCTCAAGATCTCACAAGAAAATAAGAACCAAAAGCTGAAATTTTCATTCAATAATCATTCATTCCTTCATACAATAGTGAAGACCTCTATAAATAGGTCTCACAATAAGAGAAAAATAAAAGACTCAAATGCCCTCGGGGCTATAACCTAAAAAAATCCCACACAGGGGTGCAATGGTAAAACTAAAATAATATAAAGAAATACAGAAATGCCTCATAAATATAGACTCTGAATCGTAGCCGTCAATCTACAATTCCTCTGATGGTAGACGCATCGAAATCTCCTGCTGATGTCCTCATCAGAGAAAGACAAAAACAAAGAGGGAGCACTATCACCTTGGTGGTGGTTGCAAAGATGTTGGAGATAGTGGTAGGGACAATATCGAAGGTGGTAGAAATTCACCAGGAGGGAAGGGTAAAAGAGATAAGAAGAAATGAATGTGTGAGAATCATAGTGAGAATGCAAGAGAGACACAAAGGGGAAAGAGTGAGAGGGTGAGAGAGAGAGAAAGTACAAAATAGTTTTAATTTATTTATTGTAACAATCAATAGAGGTAGTGGGTTAGATTTTTTGCGCCGGAGGGGGGGGGCGGGTGTGGGAGGAGGGAATTTGAAAGTAGTAGAAATATAGATATAGGGTGGTTGAGATTGGTCAATACTTGAAGAGGAGAAAGGTGGCTTTTAATGCATGGAGTTTGAGTGTGGAGAAGGAAAGCAATTGGCACCACCCTATTTTCATACATCAAAATAGTACAAGATAGTCCTTCACTTAACTTACACCTTATTTTATTCTAAAATTGGGCATGTGATAGTAATAAACTTTTTTTACTCTCCAAATCATAGAGATCTAACGTAAATGACAATGAAGAACTAACATAAATGATAATGAAACTAAAATGATTTCATCAAAGTTGCTCCTAGCAATACATAAACTACACTAACACTTGCTTTTATGACAAAACATCTCCTAAGGACCTGTATCATCTAGAGTTCTCATAGACACAAGATTCATATATGCTTGACTCCCAATAATATTCTAATCATAACATCATGCATCCTAAATTTCATAATATTAGAACCGATAGTTATATCCACTAAATTATTCCCTATATTAAGCATAACCACTTGCATGTAACTCGTAAGTAGAAAACAAATTAGGAGGACATATATAATACAATTAAGTTCAAACAAGAATCCATTGAGCATCTATATGAAACAATCATCGCAAGAGAATTGCTTGGAATTGCTTCTAACCAGTCTATAACAACACTAGCATAGTTGGCTTATCCTCTAATGGTTATAATTTTTTTGTTGCTCCTTCCCTTTAAAAAGTAACAATATCTCTTAAAGTATCCTTTCTTTGTACAATAGAAGCAAACCACATTAAATTATCTGCCAAGGGACTCATTCTCATTCTCAAAGGTCTTCCCCTAATCAACAATCCTTTAGTATTATGCTTATCTCCTTATGGGCTCCGAAACTTCGTGCTTCGGCCTCTCCGCGGCCCCTTTCTTTCTTGGGTCGTCGAGAAGAGTTTTAACACTTATTCCGAGGCAAATTTTTAGAAGGCAATTGGCTTTTTAAATAAAACATTACCTAGAGATTTCGCCCTCATTTTGTAAAAACTTTATGATCTGAGTTCAAGTTTCCTATAGGCGCAAGCCCCTATAGTTAATTACCCCTCCCGCTAGCGAGAGAGAACTTTCGATTAAAGCTAGTTGTCACACAGATACATAGTATCCAGCGTATAATAGCAGCATGTTTAGGTATTTAAAATTTAATTTGCACTTAAAGTGGATGGTGGGGGAAATGATGATACACTCGATCAAGATCTCATGATTTTGTTGTCCTGGGTCATCATGGTCCCTACTCTGCTTAGTCAAAGGAGATAGTCGACCCAACCTGATAGAAGGATCCTTCTCGGCAGCCATGGGATGCTCATTCAATGGTACCTTATAGACTTGGGGTGAATGTTTGTCTAAGGGAAAATTTTGAATCCACCTTAGCTAACAGAGGGCTTTGTGCCCTATCGGTCATATCCTATTGATTCATTACTCAAAAATTTAGCGTCGTTGGGGAATGTATGAGCTCTGACCATGACCGTAATTTATTAGTGTCATTTGGCAGCAAAACCACCTGGTCATAGGGTCTTGGTCATAATCGTTTACTTGTGGTGTCATTTGAGAATAAATCTTAGTAATATTTTCACTAAATATTCGTTCTTTGTGAGCTGAAGTGATTTTCAAATTTATCCATATCAACAAGCAGAAGGTGAATAGATTTTTTCTATAAGTGTTTACGTGATTTATTTCATTTTGAATATCTTAGACTTAGTGATTTTTTTTGAAATTTTAATTTTTTATTAAAAGTTGAGCCTCTTAATGATTAATTTTGAGATTTTGGGGTATTCAATGATTGGGAGGCATTTTGAATATTTAAGATCCCCTCCAGTTGAAATATTTTGTCAACACGGCCATCATCGGGGTACTTATAGGCAATTTCATTTTGTTGGTCGAACCTTGTCAACTCCGTCTACTTGCTGACAAAAGATCGGGTTCATTGTCGGCTTTATGCCTTTATTAATAAATTTTTCTTATAATAGGCTTTGAAGGCCTAATATGAACATATAAAATAAATCTCCCTGTTGGCACTACGACCGTATATTTGTTTGATGATTCAAGCCGTGTCGACTCCTATCTATTCATATAGAAGGATCGGGCTTGAGCTTAGGTTCATTTTTTGACCCAGATAGCATCCTCAAACGTCACGTGTGTGCATACATAATGCTCGTCGGGGCCCATGCAGGTATTTAATTACATGTATGCATGTTGTGCTTGATATGCATTGTAGTGTTTTAACGCGCTAACATAGAGTATGGTATATTTGCATAACATGCATGTATGATGTATGCATGCATTGCCTACTTGCTTGTATAACACATTAGCGTAATGATTTAGTGATTGTATGTAGTGCATGATGTGTTTGCATGACAATGTAGCGCGTTGCTACTACACTGTAAATTTTGCACGCTGAATAACGTGCTTGCATAATATTTTTGCATGTTGTACAGTGTATTGATACACATATATAACGCATCTATGCATCGCCCGTTTGCTTGTATAATACATTTGTATGATGATTTAGCACTTTTGCGTAGTGCATGATGCATTTGTATACTGGCATAGCGTGCCACCGCCACACAGTACATTCTATACGTTGGATGATGTGCTTGCTTAATGCATTTTGCATGTTATGCTGCAATATGTACATGCATGATGGGGCCGCATGTTGATGTAGTGAGCTGTCACAGTGTGGCGTATATTGCAAATTAAACGATGTGTTTGTATGATGCACCATGCATATTACAAACATATGTATATAATGAATGTGTCAGCATGCTTTTCAATGCATGAGGGGGTATTTCTGTAATAATCAGCTATAAGAATGATTGATGCTGATAGATGCGCAAGGTTTCATTTTAGAATATGTAAATGTCTTCTGTTCGCTTGTATGAGTGTTGCGGATCCGATGGCATTGTTTAGCAGCGCGTTGAGTTTCATTTATCATGCACCGGTTATGCGGTTTAGCTCATTTCATCTTTTACAAGCTGTCGCTTGCAAGTAAGTTGATTTATATGACGTGATAGCCTGGCACCATAAATTTACTGTCTCAGCTTATCAGTGGTCCGTAATTTTTACTATAAATTCATTGCTTCTGCTTACAGGTGAATTATAATATTGCATTACGGGTCGCTCGTCGCCTCTTGCGAGCAAGCTATTGTGCATTGCAAGCTTTGTTGGATTTGTTCGTTGGTAGTGCATCGTCAATGGACGTTCAAAAGGTATCCATGGTTGCATACAAGTGGACTGCATTTAACTTATATTTTTCTTGCAGGCGAGTTGTAGTGCTGCGCTACAGGTCGCTTATTACTTCTTATAGGCAAGTTGTCGTGCCACGCAAGCTTTGTTGAACCTGCCTGAAGGTTATCAGTGGACATTCAGAAATCATCAGCCTAGCTCGTAGGTAGACCATTGTGTACACAAGAAATCTCTTACAGTGGCTCATAGTTTGCAATACATTCACTATCATTGTTGACAAGACCGTTGTATGCACTAAAAGCCTTCCGCTGTTATCTGCATGCAAGTTGCGCTGAATATAGATCTTCTAGTGCTGCTCATAGGTATTTGCATTTACTGCAGTTCTTCTGTATTTTGCTTGTAGATAGCACATTGTGTGCATGACGGGTCTTCTATAACAGCTCGTAGGTGTTCACATTTATCATAAATCAACCACCTTTGCTTACAAGATACCGATGAATTTGCTGAAAGCTTGATTGTTGTTGATTGTATGAACACCCTAGCATTTATTGCATGCTACCTGTGTATGTCTGCAGGGAATACCACCCTAGGCAAGTTTAGTTTGTTCATTTGTACATTGATGTTGACAGCCAGATGAGCTGTGTTCATCGTTGATTTCCATGTGCATGTTGATTGATAAGTTATTATGTTCACTTGTATGTCTTTCACTGTCGCCCATAAGCACTCACAGATTTCTTGTAGTTGCAAGAGCTTGGTGTGTTCATTTACAGTTAAGTGGCATTGTCTACGAGGAGGATATCTCCTTTACAGCTTTCTTGCTTTGCTTGTAGACATGCTACATCCCTTGCATGTCTCTTGTCATTACTTATAGTCGGGCTAACACATTCGTTTGCAATCAACTAGCATGAGCTATGGGCAATCTGTATTCGTTACAGCTTCCTCCGACATGTTCCGTTGGAGGATCGATTGCATGTCAATTTTCATTGCTTGCGGGGTTTAATGTACTTGCTTATATTGCTTGTTGATGTTTGCTTGCTATTACTTATACTACAAGTTAATTATATTTCATCGCCCATCATTCGCATGCACTGAGGGCTTGTTCACGACAAGTCCCCTGCTTACTATTTGCATTTGATTTTTTTTTTTATTTTGTAGTTTAGATTTTTTTATGTTGACATTAAGTTCAATTCCCTGTAATGGTAAATTTGGTTCCCTGTGGTTCATTTTAAGTCCCCTGTATTTTTGTTTAAGTTCTGTTCTTTGTCATTTTTGCTTAAGTCAGGTCCCCTGTTTGCTAAAATTCGACAACCTCCTAACGTCTCCCTCGTTTAGGGGAATTTTGGGGAGCTGAGCCTTCCCAGCATGCTACAAAGAGCATGTATGGTAGGTGTCGGGCGATACCGCGATCGCAGTTTTCAATCTCACCACGTTACAAAGAGCGTGTATGGTTCTTCGAGGTACCTGTGCGAAGAATTTACAGTTTTTTTCCGCAGGCATAGAAGCACGTGCATAAGTACTTAGGATTGTCCCTGCCATGCTATAAGAGTGTGTATAAAGCCTACCCGCCTTGCCGCAAGCGTTGCACCGGGCTCCCTCCCACCCGCTAAGAAAAGCGTGTATATGTGGCCCCCGGTGTGTCGCGAGCGCCGAAAATAAGATTTGGATATTTTTGAGTTTGGAGACATTATGCCTTATGCAAGCGAGGCGACGATGTCGAGGCAACAACGACGACGTGAATGCACAAAAAAAAAATTCTTTTCTTTTTTTCTCTTTCTCTTTCTTTTTGGAAACTTTCTTTTTCTTTTTTTTTTCTTTTTTTTAAATAATAATAATAATAACTATTATTATTATTATAAAAAAAAACTTAAGAGAGAGAGAGATTATGAGTTGGATTTGGGTATGAAGGTGGGCTGATTTGGTAGGCGGGCTGAAGTTTGAGTTAAGTGAGTGGGATTTAGGTTGTTGTGAGTTTGGAGTGTAAAGGGCTGGTGGGTTGTTTAGTGATGGGCTGAAATTTAGGTTGAGTGATTGGGATTTGGTTATAGGGTTATGTACTGGGTTGTTGGGCCTTGGAGGGTAGGAAGGTTAGAGGGATTGTGAGGGAGGTGGGAGGCTGATTTGCTATTTGGCTGTGAGATGAAGCGGCAGGTGTGGAGATCAGGCTTTGGTTGTTGCTTTAGATATTGGGTTGTTTGGAGAGTGGGCTTGGACAACAATACATTGAGGGAATGAAAGTGGTGGGCTTTAAGAGCATTGGGTAGTGGAGTGTAGGAAGGCAGAAGGTCATGTGGAAGAAGAAGAGTGCAGGAGTGTGGGTTTGGCTGTGTATAATACCCGAAATTTTGTCAAAATGGTAAACATACGAAAATGTCAAAGTTATTTTTATTAAATACTATTTTTTTATTTTGGACATTGTGATATATATAAGGGTATATACATAAGTTCAATTAAATTCATTTATTAGCCTAAATCATTACTAGTTCATCAGTAAGTAATTAACATCTAAAAAAATAAAAAAAGTAATTAACATCTAATTAATTTCATTACAGTGGTAGATAAGTAATTAAAATGTAATTGTTAAAATCTAAAATTACTGTAGCAGATTTCAGCCCAATACAATTCCACTAAACAGAGCATGCAATGGGTGGATTTTCTGAGAACTGTGATCAACGGCTGGGAATAACTAAGAGGTCTTAGTGGATTTAGGTTTATATATATTAAATTAATAGTAGAGGATAGTTTATTAAACAATCAGTATATTAAGCATTTGCCTTAAGCCATATTAGGCTATTCCATTCTCCCTACCCGACAAAGATTTTTCTGGCGCTGAAGTTGGCCGTGAAAAGTTGGGAGGGAAAATGTTGGGCTGCTGCTATAGGCTGCTGTAGAAGAGGAATTCAACAACATTTGAGGTAAGATATATAGAATATTAAGGTTGTTATATCCCCTATTGATTTAATGCTTCATGTAGCACTCATCGATTGCCAACCCAATGCTAAACAATGAATTCAAGAAATAAGAAAAACTTCATGAACATGTATAAGATCGCATTAAAAAATAGAATATCAAATATCAAGCACAAGCCAACAAAAATAGAAAACATCGAACTTTCAAAGTGGGTGATTTAGTTTGGATTAAGCTGCGAAAGGAACGATTTGCACCTGGCCCTTATAGCAAATTAAAACCAAAAGCTGATGGACCTTTTCGCATTATCAAATTCATCAACAACAATGCTTATCAACTAGAACTGCTGATGATTATCAAATTTCTACCACCTTCAACATTTCAGACTTAACATCTCATTATGAAGAAGTAACGGATTCCGATTATGACGATGCCTCTCCAAGCCGGGGAGAATGATGCAGGCTTGGACCAGTTTGATGCAAGCTTGGACAAGTTTAATAGCTGACTACTCCTATTCATTTATTCTTGTCCTAGGCTTATAAATAGAAGATGCTTAACCCTTGTAAATAAGATTTTGGGTTTTGCATGAATAGCTAGAGTTATTCTTTTCCTATATCATGTATTCTTCCAAGTGATGGCCTACTCCATCTCCTTCCAGTCGTCAGTTCTCATCCCAGCAAGATGCAGGAGCTCTGGTGCCGCCTCTTCCTCTCGCCAAGAGGCTGTCCGCCCTTTCTATTCCAGCCTCCGATCTCTGCCTCTCCTGCAGGTGGGTGTTTTTCTCCTTCCACTAGTCTAGAAGTGCAGTCCAGCATCCAAGAAGGGTGTTGTCTTCTTCCAGCAGCCTACTTGTGGGCTACTATACCTTCTCCAAATGATCCAAATAGCAAAATCTTGATGTCCACTTCTGATGTAGGCAAGGGGGGGGGGGGGGGTCAATCCAAGATGATATTTTTGGGTCTCTTTTTGGTGGCTACTGATTTTCGGTTGGGAGCTGATATTGGAGTTCTGGTTTTGTGAGCTGAAGTTTAGCTCATAAATTCTAAAAGGCATGAAGTATTGGTGAAGCTCATTAATGATAATAAATATGGTGGAGTGTGGCTTTTCTTTTCCCCTTGCTGCCTTCTCGTTTTTCCCTTTGCTGCCTCCTCGGTTTCTCCTTTAAACCCTCGGTTTTGGTGGTCTTTGCTGGTTGCCTGTGCCTGTTTCTTTGGTTTCCTGTGTGCCTCTTCGGTTCCCTCATTGGGCTGTTCCGTGGCTGTTTTCTGGCTGTTCCGTGGCTGTTTCTGTCCTGTTTCCTGTGCAGAACTTTGGGGCTGCTGTTGGAGACTCTTGGCCTTTCATTTCCCTAAATCTAATTGGTTTAGTTGGAGGTGCTATCGCTGTTTGGTTTCCTTATGATTTGCCTATAAATATAATATGTTTATTAAGTTAAAAAGAGTTGAAAAATGTAATTTTTGGAAAGGAAAAACCTGAGGGTTTCTTCTCTTCTTGGAAAAGCTTGAGAGCTTGTTCCATTCTCCTTCTCCTTCCTCTTGGGAATGCTTGCGAGCTTCTCCTACTTTCGTCTCGACTTCTAATCTTTTCTTCTCTACGCAAGTTCCACCTCACCTGTATCTTTCATCTCAAAGCAAAGAAGGGCTCCTTTAGGTGTGTCTTTTGTTTGTTTGTTTCTGTCTTGTTTCCTGTGCAGAACTTTGGGGCTGCTGTTAGAGACTCTTGGCCTTTCATTTCCCTAAATCTAATTGGTTTAGTTGGAGGTGCTATGGTTGTTTGGTTTCCTTATGGTTTGCCTATAAATATAATATGTTTATGAAGTTAAAAAGAGTTGAAAAATGTAATTTTTGGAAAGGAAAAACCTGAGGGTTTCTTTTCTTCTTGGAAAAGCTTGAGAGCTTGTTCCGTTTCCTTCTTCTCTATAAATGAAAAGCAAGTTTAGGTGTTTTATTTTATATCAAAGTTTGTAAGTGTCTTTTAAGTTTAATATTGTGTTTTTTTTATGTTTTGTGTCCTTTGTGGTCTCCAAAATGTTGGGGAGATCTAGTGTGGTAATATTTACTTTTGTAAGCAAAAATTGAGGCTTTCTCTTAATTTTTGCTTACATCAACTTCCTGGTTCTCCAAACAACTACTTCTGCCCAATTTCAGTCGCTATCCCCTTCTTCCAGTTCAAGAAATCTATAACAAAGATTCATCTAAATCTTCTTTTAGCATTCAAGAAGGCCTATCATTGTTAGTTCTAGATTATTTGTCATTTTTCTTAGTCTTGTACAACTATTTTGGTGTCAGTATTCGTCCCTGGTTCACAACAACTCTTCGCCCAAGGGACTCGGCATTTATCCCTAGGGAACCCCTTCACAGGCTTGTCTTAGATACCAGCTCTCCTAGGACACTCTCCCTTGAACTCATCCAAGGTACTCGCAAGAGGCCCTTATCAGAGACAAAGGGCCAAATTGACTACACCATTCACATTATGCATTATTATTATTATTATTATTTTTCAAAATGTAGACTTTCCTATAATCCTCTTAACGCTAGAAATAAAGGGTTAAGAGGCATATTTTGGGCCTCATGTTGCTTCATGTAATTTTATATTATTTCCACTATTCATAGAAATCTTTGAGCTACTTTCTTACTCTCCACACTTGCTGATTTTCTCACTTGGTTCTCTCACTCTAACCTGCCAAAACCTATTAATAGGGCTACGTATTGCCAATGGAAAAATTTGGATCCAACAAAATTAATTATATTCCTTTATTTGGTTGGATTTAGTTAGAAATCAATATGGATTTAAATTCAATAAACACCATTAAAATCTATAAAAAAGTGATGATTTCATCTTCACACTCAAAAAGAGTGTAAATAAAATTATCACTTTCAAAAATATAATGATACGAAGGCAACAACCCCAGTAGCAGAACTGGACCGGCCGGTTCAGCTACCTTCGGCCCAGATGGGGTCGGCGAGCGAAAGGGGAGGTTAGGCGGCTGATTTGGTAGGGTCCAGCAAGGATCTAATTAGTTATGTTAGGAGGGGATTAATTAAGAAATGAATTTCCTAATTTAAATTTAAATAAGAGAGGGAATTAATTAAGTCAGTAAGGCTAAATTAGGAGGGAAATATATTAGGAAAGGGGGTTGTTTTAGGATAGGAGGTGGGAGAGCTAATTTAAGGCGAAATTTAGGGTTTATTTTGTTTTATGCTGAATTTGAGTTGTGTTTGCTGGAATTTTTTTTTGTGAGGGCTTCCTAGCGGCATCTAGGTTTAGCGGGAGAGACGATCTACCTCTCTTATTTGTGATCATTGTATCTTACTTTTGTATTGGAGCATTAATACAAAAATCATCCCTTGTTTCTCAATTTACTGTTGTTTTTGTTGTGTTATCGCATGTTTTCACCTTAAGGCGTATCATATAACTTCTATATGGAAACATCAAATGAACCCTAAATGCAATTCGATTTAACTAATAAATTTTAGCAAATGTATTCCTAAAAGCAATTGGATTTACCTAATAAATATTAACAAATGTATTTTTCATCAATAATTCCCAACCAAACCCTCATTAAAAATAAGAAGAAAAAATTATTTAGGAGTTGGTGGGGCTCACAAAAACTCAAGTTCTCGTAACCAAATAAAACAAGAAAAAATATGTTTTTCTTCACTTGATTTCTCCTCAACCAAACAAGTGAGTGAAAACAAATTTCAATTCAATAATTTTACCATTTCATTTTCCTTTATTTCCTCTCTTTCAATTCTTTCCAACAAAATAGAGGTTTAAAAAAAAAAATAGAGCAGCCAAAGTTGCAAACAAGAATAAAGTAAAAAAATCCCTCAATTTCTCCTCAACCAAACAAGTAGGTGAAAAGTAAAGTTAATTCAAATCTTTTACCATTTCCTTTACTTTTTTATTTCCTCTCTTTCAATCCATTCAAAACAAACACTAGCTAAACAAATAAATAGATGAGCCAGAGTCGCATACCTGGGAATCTCTATTTGATTCACCCCAACAATCGTCTGATAGAAATTGAATGATTAATCAATCAAAGTTAAAATGATTGAGAACTAGAAGTAATTTCTTTATTAAATACCTATATTTATGTACTTGTAGCCCAATGATGATAGACCAGTCGAGACCATGGAATTAGCTACACCATTAAATAAAATTGTTTAATGAAAATGAGTACTAAGATTATGTTACGTTTAACTTAAACAGGAAAAAAAGAAACGGCTAATATAATGGAGTTCTTAGACATTATATTTGTTTTGCATGCCTTGAGGTTGGATTTGCATGTAAAAGGTGAAACATAATTATAAAATTATCCCCGTTATTATGAATTCCAATAATATTTTGAATGGCCTTTGATTTCTCCTTTCACATACGACCCTTGAAATTTAGAAACTAATCTATCTTTATTAGATCATAAAACAATATTCAAGGAATATGTTAATGCCTCAACAATGGAGGTCCAGCAACTAGGCAAGTAGAGGCCACAAGGCCATTTAACTGATTGTTCCAACTGTGATTGGCCCCTACCCAAAACTTGGTTTAAGGTTGAAAATATAAAGTTTGGCCATTAGCCTATAATGTTCCAGATAGGTCCCTTTTAATTCACACTCTCACATGTGGCATAGATGATGATTCGACTGCAACTAAGAGGTTCATATGTTTTGTGGCTCTCTTAGGTAACAATGGCCCTCAACTACAATCAAGTAAGATTCACTAACAAATAACTCATATAACAACAACACATAATTAAGTAGTCCCAAGAATAATATTTACTTAAGATTTACGATTGATGGTCAGGTCCGATTAAAAATATCTTTTTTATATCATTCCATGCTTAGGCCTGACCTTTAGTTATGGCTCTTTCTTATGACCAATTTTCCTACCATTTGCAAGTGCAGCCACAACCAGCTAATAATCAGAGCCCCAATCCTTAATCAACATTTTTTCTTTCCCTTTCCCATTTTGATGGCGCTATAACCCTCCCTACAATGACTCCAAAAATATGAATCTATGCCAACCATGACCCTCATTCAACCGCCAACAACCTCACTCCTCCAACACAACCCCACATCTGAATCACTAATGACCACAAACTACAATGCTTCAACAATCTCTCTAGCGCAATCCTTCTAACGACCACACGTATGAATTGACATCAATCGTGATCCTTCAGATACTCTACATGTACTGCCAGTGATAGCACACCTCGGGAGCAACTACACATCCGAATTGATAATGACTATGACTATGAACCTCTAGTGACCCCTTCAATGTGACTCCTTTGGCGAGCACAAGCCTCTAGTGACCATGCATTCAAATCCCACCAACATGCTTTGAGTCTGGAAGGAACTAAATTCAAAACCTAGAACCTAATATATTAACTATAATTTAACATTATTTAGGTATGCTTGGATAGAAATTGTATTTAATAATATGTATTCATTATCTGGATATTTAATTTTGAGTTTATGATTATATTAGACTAACTAAGATGAGTTAAGTGTAAAGTTGGATAAACCCTATGCCATGGTTTCTTTAAATATGGAGAGAATATTGTTATCAATCAAGTTTAATACATAATAGATGCATGACAAACAATATTGAAAATAGGATTTGGATGAGATCTTCTTAATGACATGTTAAATTGATGTCACTTTGTTAGGATCAAGCTCATGTTAATAAGATAACTAATAGTAAATAATCTGCTCATATTTTAACAGTTAAGAGTTAATTTAACTAAGTGTGCCAATATGACAAAACAAAGTTATCAAAGGCATACAATATGGGAAAAACTAAGCGTACTAGAGACAATTCCTTTTGAAATCTTCATTCAATTGACTGGCTCTATTGAACGCACTCAATCCACATCACCATCTGCATGATATAGACTATAAGTTTACTCATACTCGTTAACTATCAAGACACTAATCAATATATGAATATTTGTTGTTAAGAGGTGATATTTATAGACTCCCCATTAATGATGAAGGTAAATGACCAATCATTAAGGAATGCAATTCGATCGCATTATGGTTCAACTTCAACCATGTCTTATTATTCTTCATACTTTATAATAATCCTTGCTTGCCAATGAGGCTAGTGCACTATTTCTCCCCATCTCCAAAGTGGAAGTAGGACCAACCAACTGAACCGCATAACAAGTGAGACTTAGTTTGTTCCTTAGAGTTAATTTGGTGGAAGTTGGTCAACTGGCTACGTGAGCTTTCTGATTTGGCAAATATAATGTAGAAGATTGGCAGATATACATAAACATATGACATTATTAATTGCTACTTCTTTTTATTAATGTATAAGATATGGGCAGTGATAGTGAACATATATCATTGTCCAGACAATAATGATACCTATTATATGATTTTATTAATGATGTATGGCAGTTTCTAAATTTTTTATTCTCACAAATTAAAAATGTATTATTAAATAAGGTTAAATATTCTTATTTTTGTAATGTGATAACAAATATTTTTATACATATGATGTTTGCACAATTAATCTCTATCAGAAAGTGTTCATTAGAAGATATTCAATCAAACAAGTCCAACGCAAATCATTGATTAAGAGAAATATTTACTTGGAGTCGACATCATAAGATGTATTTGATCCTGAATCTCATATTAATAGGTTAAAAAATCAATATAGTCCACCAGCTGGTGAATAATATATGGTTGATATTTACAGCTTTAAAATTAAAGAAGCATTAAATAAAGAAGCAGCAATGTTTTACACTTTAATAGTAAATGTTGATGAACTTCTATGAGAAAGTTACAAGTGACATTCAAAGTTATCGATAGATGCTCATTTGATGAACTATAAACTTGATTTAATGTTTATAATGTTTGTCATGATTGTTATTTTTCATTATTAGGATCATGATGACAAAGGATGAGAAATTAAAAAGTGAAATGTATCGAACTAGAAAAATGATTTAAGGAATATGGCCAAAGGTTGAGAAAATTGATATCTATGGAAATAATTATATACTATTTTACAAAGATAAAATTCATTTATTAGAATGCATTGTATGCGAAGACCCTCAATATAAGCCAAAGAAAACATCTGGGTGTTTGATGCAATGTTGTGTCGTATAAGGTTCAACAATACTTTCCATTGACTTCAAAGCTTCAAAGTTTATATATGTGATCTAAGACTTTATAGTATATGATTTATCATGCAATGAACCAAGTATTGAGGGCATGTTGACACATCCGTTTAACGATAAAGTTTGGAAATACTTTGATCATATATATCTATCATTTAGTTCAAAGATGTGCAATGTTTGACTATATATTTATGTATGTATGTCACGACTCGGCCCAAATATTCGATTTAACGAGGCGGGAACTAAAAGTCAGACGGTAGGATCTAATCATTTCAGTTCATAAACATAACAACATTAAAACATCAAATTCTCTTTCATTATTTGAAGAGCCACTAACAAAATTCTTCAAATACTTAACATTTATCTCATATCATAAATTACCTGTTATCAGATGCACGTCGTCTTCTATAGACGAACTCTTCTCTTTCT
This sequence comes from Dendrobium chrysotoxum, assembly GCA_019925795.1. Taxonomy (NCBI): domain Eukaryota; kingdom Viridiplantae; phylum Streptophyta; class Magnoliopsida; order Asparagales; family Orchidaceae; genus Dendrobium; species Dendrobium chrysotoxum. Next base: position 89,934,552 of record CM034302.1, on the reverse strand, counting down.
GCCATTTCTAAATCTCTGAAGACTTACCTGAAACATTTAAATTCGTGGTTTGAGTTTACTAAGTAAACTCAGTGGGTAAACATTTCAATTATTAACAATAAAATAGATTCATACTATTTCTCTTTTAATGTCAATATGCATGCATCATACATTATAAACATTAATCTTACACAAGTCTTTTCCTTGGTCTTTAACTCAATTTTAACATTTCTTTTAATACATCTCTTTTAATAGCTTAACATTCAATTCCTTTAAATATCAATTTCCTCATTTCCATTTATACAGGAGCATCGTCTAAATGTACTCAAAGGTACAACCATTTTCATTTTTCCTTTTCCTTTTTCTATAACCTTTTCTTTTTAACGTGCACTGGTACATTGCTTCCCCAGCCAGTATCATACGGGGGTGAACTCCTGTAGTTTGCATGCATATCCTTTTGTCTTTTTCATTTATCTTTCATTCATTTTATATCATTTATTCGTATGTATACTTTTAAATACATATCAGTAACATATATAGATATAACTGCTTTAAACTTTATCTTTCTATTTATGTTAACCTTCTTTCACATTTTTTTCATGACGTCTCTATATACTTTCTCGGAATAATCTATGTACACTATCTTATACATTTGAAGTTTACATAGCTTCATTCATAGTAGTTCTCAAAATAAACAAAGCAATATTTCTTTCAATATGGAAATGGAAATAAATAATGAAATTTCAAATAATTATAATTATAATTACCCACTTTGATCCTTGGTACAACTTTAACTCTTCGATCCTCGTTTCAACCTAAAGATATACATAATAAAGAAATTTTACATATAGTTAACTTTCATCAAATCTTTTCCCTAAACATTTAGCAAAAGAATTCTTACCTCAGCCTCGATTTTCTTCTTGTTGATTCTTACAACTTGCTTTCTTACCCTCTAAAATTCCTAAAATTAAACAATATATATATTCATGAAAACATGTTTTAATAATAAATCTAAGAAAATTAGATACTAGGAAATTTTACTTACAACAAGAGAATTTTTTCAAATCCCTAAAATCTTTTTCTTTCTCTCGTGAAAACTCTTCTCCTTGCTTCCAATTCTCTTCCTTTCCCTATTATGAAAGTATCATTTACTTTAAAATAAAGTATATTATAGAAATTGTAAGAAAAGTGGAAAGAAATATTCAACAAACCTTCTTCCCTCTTCTTCTCGATCGTTCTTCTCGTCCACAGAAATTTCTTCCAAATTTCCACTCCTTTAGCGATAAGAATGGAGAGGAGTTGATAATTCTTATCTCTGAATACGACAATTTGCTAAAAATGGTGAAAGAAACACTCCCTAGCCCCTTCCGCACAAGTTCGGCCGCTCGCTCTGTCCGCCTATCTGTTCGGTTTGCGAAACTGCTCCCCTCCTGTATGTGGTCGCGACTTACAATAAGGTCTGGCCGGTTCGGTTGAACCGGCCACCCAAACCGGCCCGTTTCAATATATGAATGGATTCAATCCTTTTGTGCAATCAAGTATTTCATATACATATTGGCCGGTATTTGTTGTTGCATATAACTTATCATATGCATGATCCAATCTTTTATCTTTTTATCATTAATCGTCCTTAAAACAATAAGTCCAATAACAAAATTCGATGTATCTCCAGGATTGTTGATTGATGAGCTGAAACAAGAAATGGAATGAAGGAGAGCCTACTTGTGATAAATGTAAGAAATAGAACTTTTAATGAAAGTTATTATCATGTGAACCACTTCATGTCATGTTATATTGGTGGGGTACTCATGGGAAATTAGCATGCTCATATTGTTTGGAGTGGAATCATGGTGACAACATTATTTTCTTTGACTGTCATCAAAAGTTTCTGCATATGAATCACCCTTATCAAAAATATAAGGACAAATTCAAAAAATGTGTTATTGAATCGGATTATCGTCCTCAAATCTTTAGAGAAGAAGTATTTTTGAAGGTATCTAAATTACCTAAATTATATATGGTACAAGCAATTGTCATATTTTTTATTTAGCAAGAAACATAACTGAATAAAGAGGATTATCTTTTAAGAGTTTTGATATTAATGTTTCTGCAATATTAATTGTTTCAATTATATTTGTGCTCAAAATTTTCAATTATACAGATTTTATCATGGCTCTAACTCTTTGTATTTACGTATAATTTACTTTCCTATGACATTAATTGCCTTGGGTGCTCTAATTTCTCAATCATAAGTCATAAAAATATCATGTTTATGCTCTAGCTTTTTATGATATAAATTTAAAAATCATGACTCTAAGTCTTTGCATTTATATTCTGTCTTTTATTTACAATGTCAATGATGTAATATTTCATCATTTGATTCATTTCTATGCAAATATGTAAAAGGTTAGAGTTTGTGGCAGTGGGTGGGTCTCATGGAAACATGAGGGGAGGCAATTTGGCTCTTCAAGCCAAGTCGGTGTTTGTCCTCTAGTTCACAGAGCGAAAGTTGATCAGATCATCACCCATATATGATGAGATCACTCAAAAAAGTAATGTCCCTTCTAAAATATTTTAAATTATTTCAATAAGAAATATAATATCAAATCCTCGATAACCATACTTTTTTAGCTCTATTAATAATATGGTAGTGAGGGCATCAGTGAAAAACCTTAAGAATAACTTCAGGCTTCCTTTTCTATAAGGGCTCACATCCACCCCAATCTTCGCAGACAGATTGTAGGAGCATTTTGAGCTAAGTTGAAGTTAATTTCATCTGGATCAATATTTATAAGATCTAGTAGTTAATCAAAATACTTGTTTAACTCTATCTGTTCAATTACTTTATTGTATCTTAGGGTTGCTGCTCCTAGATCTCCTAGGAGAAAGCCACAGTATGGAATGCTTGAAAAATGAATACAGTGAGGCATTTTAGACCCTCAATACAACTCACTGTGAAGCCCTTAAAACCAACACATATTATATTGGCAATACAATGGGTTGTGTGCCTCATAGGATGCGCGATGCTCGTTTGGTTCAATAGTGTATAATGTTCCAAATTGGTTTCTTTTGGTTCACACTCCCCAACATGTGATATCAAAATCAATGATTCAACTAAATTACGTAGTTCATATGTTATGTGGCTCCCTTGGGTAATGATGGCCCAACTATAGCTGGGTTATAGTGACACAACATAGTGAGTGGGATATTGATAAATGACAATTGATTGTTCAAAAAAAAAATGAAGTTTTAGAGAGTGATGGCAGTATGTACAGCACCCACGTGGGAGAAATACTTGTTAAGTCATGTAAAAATATTAAATTTAGCATCACATCAGATAATTTACCAGACCATTGATGCCGACTTTGACTTAGTTCGCAGTGGTTAATATGAAGACTTGGAAATTCATCGGTAGGGAGAAGCAGCTTGACATTGGTGTTGCGTGTTGACTAAGCAAGATTTAGCATGAGGAAAAAGTTGAAAATTTATATCAATTAATCTCTCCACACACACACACACCCAGACGGAAATATCCCCATTCATAATATATTCAATCAAACTGAAATTGATCAAACTAGTATTACTCGCTCCAATATCATAAGCAGTAGATTCTAGACATTGTCAAGCTTCATCTCATAAACAACGGAAGCAAACAAGAGAGCTCGCTCCAGAAACAGACCACAAGAGCAAGAGAGGGAAACTGTGAGAGCAAAGAGAGAAGATAAAACACCAAGAGAGAGATAGAGAGAGAGAGAGAGTTGTACCAGTTTCCCTAATCAACTTCTCATTGATGCTGCACTGAAAATGATTCCAGCTATTCCACCTATACCACTACTCAAACCAAGTCAAACAAAACAAACAGAAAGAGGAATCAATCAAACCAGAGAGTATCCAGAAAATAAGGCATAACGAACCCCATCGGTGGAGTTCGGCCAAGGCCATTATCCAAAACGAGCCTCCCCCTGCTCGCCTCTGCCGCCAACCGCCGCCCATCCTTCACGACCCGCCAATCGACGGAGACCTCCAAAAGCATCAGCGCAACCCAAATGACCGCTACGGCCGTCGGGCCGTGCACTGCCCGCCTCAGTCCATCCATAATCTTGGCTAATAATCGCGCTGGGTGTGGATGAACGGAGGGGTTGTGGGAACTTAAACGAAGGCTTACGAAGCCGCGGCGACCTCTGGCAATATGAGAAATAAAAAATTGCACTGCACACAACCGTATCGAAAATGATTGAAAGCTCCAAATTTTGAAGTTGGAATAGAATTGCAGAAATCGGCAGATTTTGTTCGTAATATTTGATAAAAAAAATAAAAATACAAACATATTTAATTAAGAGAAAGGTATTACTGCCATAAAATATGTAAATAAATTTATACAAAATAATATTTGAAAGGAGAAAATATTATACATTTTTATTGAAGGAGTGTTTTTATTGATTAATATGGCATGAGAATTTTATAGTTTTTTCTAAGTATAATTTTTATCATAAATAAATAGTAAGATATTTGATACAAATTATAAGATTGATAAGTTCTTAAAAAATAACTTGAATGTATATTTGAATTGAAATTTTTTAGAATTAAATTCAAAATTAACTTAACTCAAATTTAGCAAATTTATATTTAAACTGAGTGTCTCAAGATGAACTTATTAGAAATAAAAGTGATTCGATTTAACTTTAAATGAGCCCAAATCAAGTAGTTGAAGTGGGATTGAAAACTTTGGGACATTGATTGAAGGACCAAATAATCTTCGAATCTCACATGCTTATAATAAAATTGAGCATCACAACGAGATGAATCCAATGAGCCCAAAAGCGTCTAATTTTGCATTGTTATAGCACTTAAATGCTAAAAGAATTATCTATAATCTATGAAATCAATAAGAGACATCCGATGGAGTGTTCCGAATTTTAGTTGTATATATGATGTATGTTATTGTCAAAACTATAAATATACCCCCACTCTCTACATGAAAGAGGAATTAAAATTTTAATTTGGGATTAATGAGAGCTCGTAGGTTTCGAAAATTCCAGAGCACCACTTGAGCACAATCATCAGACCACCGCTTATTCACCATCTTTAGACAGTGGCCCGATCGCCACCCAAACACAGCCTTCAAAACATCTCTTGATCAACGTCGTAGGATCACCATTGATCAATTGCAGTTCTCCAACCATCGTCACTCGACTACAATTTTCTAACCACAGATGCCTTAATGTAGTCATTGGACCACCATCACATGACCAAGATCCTTCAACAACCATCGCCTAATTACGATCCTCTACCATTATTTCCTAACTACGACCCTTCAGCTTTCCCAAACTAAGCCTAAATTAGCAAAGATAGGCTTCGCTTGTGATGACTTTCTTACTGCTTTTTATAGTAGCTTTTTAGTACAAAAATTTTTTGAACTACAAATTTTTTGTACTATAAACTATTTTTAAAAGCAGTTGGGATAGCTTTCTTAATATTTTCTAAAATAGCATTTTAGTACAAAATATCTTGAACTAGAAATTTTTGTACTAATCAAGATATTTTGTACTAAATTTTTTTAAAAAAAAAAACTGTAAAAAAGATGTCCCAAAGAAGCCTTACTCATCCCTATTAATCAAGTAGCCGTCTAGATTGACTTTAGATATTACCAACTAAATTATTGTGGACAAGTTAGTTGAAATTAGTCGTGTAAATAAGTCTAATTTGACCTACTTCAAGTATTATTTGGTTCGTTTATGATGTAAAATAATGCAAAAATATTTAAGTTTTACTCAGCTCGTTATATATATATATATATATATATATATATATATATATATATATATATATAACTAAACAAGTTATTAGTTATGTTTTGATCATTAAATAAATAAAATTATAAAAATTATTTGAACGTGAGCTAATTATTATTATTATTTTTTTGAGCTAATTATTAAATTGGGTATGATAGAATATGAACAATGGGATTTATTTATACCCTAATTAAAATATTTTGAGAAAAAGATTGAGTTAAGATTTTATGATAAAAAAATAATTAGAATGATTTTTTTAAATTTTATTTTAAAATGAATATAATATGTAAATAATATATATTATACAAATTTAAAATTAAATTAATGTAATTTAACACCCACTTTGATCAAAATGATCATATATTTTAAGTAAATCAAACCGACTCATGAGCTAGCTCGAGCTTGGGTTGATAAATGGTTCGTAAGCCGAGCTCGATGAGCAACAAGTCAAGCTTGAGTCGACCCTGACCCGACTCATTAGCTTACGAGCCGACTCGTTTAAAAATTTTTAATATAAAAATGCACTTAAAATATATTAGCATTAAAGATTTTAAATACAAAATTATTAAAAATATTTAAAAATGATATGTCATTTTCTTATATTAAGTGATTTTTTATTATTATTCTTATAATTTCTCTAATTATCATTTTATCATAATAAATTATTGTATCATAATTATTTTATCTCTTTCATAATAAACGAGTAGGCTCGTGAGATTGTTCGAACTCATAAAATAAAATTTAAGCTTGAACTCAATTAATTAATCAAGCTCAAACTGACTCAAACCCGGCATGTGCCATTTACACCCTTAAACGTAGCAACCGAATTTGCCCCATCTATATACATAAAACAATTTTTTATATGATCACTATACTTTGATAATTTGATTGAAGAAGTAATCTGTCAAAAAAAAGAAGTTGTAATTAAATAAAAATATTGCTATTATACAAAAAAATAAAATAGTGAAAAAATTATATCAAATAGATCTTTAGACTCATTTAATTGCTTCGAACACAATTGGCTCGATGAATTCCAAAGAGTTCTATGAAAAAAATTATTATGCTGAGAAGTTCTCAACATCACATGTAGAGTTATATACTTATATGTAAAGAGAGGATCAAAATTGTTTCCTTTTTTATATTTTTTAAAAGATATTTATTTTATATAATATTGAAATTTTGTCACACACACATATATATATATATATATATATATATATATATATATATATATTTAAGTTCAACATGTTTTTAGGAGAAATGCAAAGATAAGATGAAAGGAGAATTCAAGAAAAATGAAGAAGAAATCAAATATATATAAGAAATTAAACTGAGAAAGCAGAGCAATAATAAGTGTAGATTTTTATTTTATTTGTATTTACTACCTCAAATTTATCTCATTGAAATGCTTATGTTCTATTGATCGAATGCATTTATCTCATTGAAATGCTTACGTTCAAAATTTTTAAAAGGATTTAGATCTTTATTTTATATAAAACTCATCAAAATATAACATAATCTTAAAATTATCCTATAATTATTTTTTATCTTCACCAATGTGGTAATAATTATAAAGTAAATGAAAGTCTTTATCTAAGAATGCCACATTAAAGGAAATAGTTAATTAATTATACAGTAATCATGCCTGATTAAATACGTCGACTCTTTTCAAGTAAGGGGCTGTTTGGTTGCCTGAAAAGAAAATGTAGTGTAAAGCAAATGTAATGTAAAGTAAATGTAGTGCATTCTGAATACTTTGAGCCTGTTTGGTTGTCTGCAAAGTGAACGCAGGAGAACTGGTTCCCTTATTTGGTTAAATATATCCAGAGTAAAGTAAAAGCGGTGTGTATTTGTAATAATTTTTTTTCTATTATAACTCGTGTATTTATAAAAGCAATGTATTTATAATAATTAATATTATTTGGTGATATAAAATAAAATCAATGTATTTATTTATTGCTCTATCTTATTATAAATTTTTGTTGAGATTATAAAATATAATATTCGACTGTGTATTAATTTAGCAGTGTGCTGCAATAGACGTAAATATATTTGTGATAGAGAAAAATTTTAATTTTAATGCCGAAAACTTATCAAGCTAATTGCTTTTTGAGTTGGGCTTAGTTTGTTTGAAAAAACTTTCTGTTTTGTGAAATAATTTTTTAATACAAAAATTTTTAAAATAAAATTTTTTTGCAAAAATTAATTGTCTCAAATGAGTGATTGAAAAGTTTATTGTCTAGACATATGATATATTAATTGGGGGTCAATTAATAAAATAATAAGCTGATGCAATTTCAACCAAATCAACTTAATTTGATTTTAGATGAGTCCAAAATGACTATTTTGAGATAAAGAATTATATTCCTATATTTGATGAGAGGAATCCTAGAGAGTTTTTCGATTGGATAGTCAATGTAGAAAAATCTTTAAATATTATAATAATGTTGTTGTTTCCTAAAGAGATGAATTTTCTAAAATAAAATAATAGGTTTTACTCTATTTTTTGGCCAAGTTTTCTTGCTACTATAAGATGTACATGAATTGATATGAAACAAACTTAAATAATCATATTTTTCAAACAAATTAAATCTTCGTTTGGACAGCTTTCTTACTGCTTCTTAAAGCAGTTTTTTAATATAAAAATTACTAAAAAAATTGTTTTAAAAAGAAGTAAAAAAGCCGTCCCAAATAAGCCTTAAATCGCAAGTTGGCAACCGCAAACAGGTTCAAATACTTGAAACGACAATCATTACTAAAGAACCAAGATTTTTTTTTTTTTTTTGTAAATTTGGAAGTGGAGTTAAGTGACTAGCCTTCTTCTTTAAACTTTAGAAATTGAAAAAAAAAACCATGAAGATCTAAAATTTAGCTCATTTTGTTTGTTTGTAACAAGAAACGATGAGAGATAATTGTAGAACCTGAACAGAGTTCCTCCATTCCGCCCTTTGAAATTGTGAATGTAATAAACTGTCTCTAGCTTGGGAAGGAAGGTCTTGGTGAGTGAAGCCAGTTTGGGATAGAAGAATGACGGATAATCTTAGCAAATCAAGGAATAATCTGGATCTAAATTTTGGAGAAAAAACAGGTAACAAATATCAAAAGCTCATTGGCGGTACCAAAACAACTCTCTATAAAACACCTCTGAATAATAGATGATGTATTAATTCCATCAATACTTTCATAAACAAGAAATACAAAGCTAAATATGGCCAATAGCAATTTTCTTTAGAACCAACGGTACTTTTAGAGGATTAATCTTGTTTGGGTCTTTCAGGGGTTCCAGAATTCAGATTTAGAAGCTCTGAAAAAACCTATAGAACTTATTGAGGGTAGGTTTATCCCACTCACAAGCTGCACAAGCTACAAGGGACATCATCATCATTAGTTTTCTCCTAGTTGTTTGGGGTCAGCATCATGAATTAGTTTATGTTGAACACTGCAAGAAAGGTCCAACATATTCTTCATAAATCCTTTTGAATAAATTTTATCCATGTTATCTTAGGAAGGAATATCTTTTTCTTCTTTCCTATCCCTTCAACCCTAACCCTTTCCCCATGATATCCTCATATATCATAATGCTATTGAAGCACTTTTCCACCTCTACTAAAAAGTCTTAAATTCTAGAAATTATATTTTCATCCTTAGTATAACAAATAAAAAATATTTAATTCTATCATACTTGAGTATGACTTCAGCAACTAATAATATTGACTAATAATTCTTAAGATCAATCCTAATAAAATTGCATATTTCATATACTCAACCTTGGTTAAAAAGCTCAAAGTTTTTTCTTTATCTAAAACAAAAATTTTCATTATTATAACTATACTTGTTTCAAAAAAATATTATTATCAATTAGAACTTTCATTTGCAGAAAGCATGAAACAGCAGGGGGAAAAGAGTAAGAAATGATAAACCTACAAGCAACATCATAAAATAAATAGAAATGATCAGCATTCCATGTATTTGTTTCTAAGAAGATGAGATTGAGAATATTTCACTATAAACAACCGTTTAAGAAAGAATGACAGAATTTGCTCTCAAAGCAAAGAATACCTATAACTGTTGTTGTTAGTTCTAAGCCTGCATGTGGACCATGTCTCCATTCCTCTATAACATCACCATTTGTTAAAGGTTTACTTTTCTGAATCATTTGATCATTTAAATAGGAATAATATGGCATTAGATAAATTACTACATAGCACAAATTTTGTAAGGATGTTCAACTACCTCGGCACCCCCTCTATAATTCTAAGTTCTAACGTCACATTGTGTCTTCACCGAGAAAACAGCCATTAACTGCAATCAACAATTTTCTGAACCAATTTAGTTGTCAGAAGATGAAAGAGCTTTGTTTTGTAGATGGAAAAGAAGAAGAAAATTGTTAACTTGTTGAAGTTCATTGTGATTCAGTTCCTTCTCTAATTTACCAAACTGATTGTGCTGCAAAAAGGCATACTTTCCTTTCGAGTTGATGAAGAAAGATGGCCAAGCAGAAGATTACCATGAACTGTGAAAACTATGAATAGATTGAATAACAATATGAATTTTGAAAGACAAATTGACCAATGCCAAGAAATAAGGTCCCTCCATTAAAGTTTTCGAAAAATAGATCAATCTAAAGAAAATTGCTGACCATATGTATAAGAAGAGCACTGTGGCTTCTGTTTTTCGCAGAGAGAGAGAGACCTGAAGCTCTTGGAGCAGAACACCGCAACTGTTCTCCATTATGAAACTTATCAAACTCTTCTCGTCAACACCACTGGCCACCATTCTCTCTACCGCTTCCTTCTTTCCGCCAAAGATAAAACCAACGGTGCTCAAGCAGCTCTATAATCCAGCATACCGCCCTAAAAAATGCATCTTACCCTCAGGAATAATCAAAGTTCATGAGCTGAACGCCAGTAGCATCGATTCAAGCTCAAAAGGAGAGCATTTTCATTTACCTCTCTCTGGAGTCCTCTCCTCATTTGGTCCTTCTGAAGTGTTATCTTTTAGCAAAAACAGGTAACAAATATCAAAAGCCCATTGGCGTTGGCAGCCTACCTGATCCCTTTCAACCTAGAGACCAACTTCACCTCCATCCTCAGTGGCATCTGCCATTCTTTTGAACTTCTTGTTCAACTCTCCTTCACATTTAAATGTGTTGGGTGTTCCCCAAACTAAAATTAATTCCTTAGCTACTCCTTTTCCTTTATCCATAATAGGAGAGCTCTCCTATGACCTACCAATCTACACACCATTAGAAAAAATCTTGCTTTCTTAAATCTCAAGAGGCACTATTCCATTAAGACTTATTGATGAATCTAAAGAGATCTTGTTAATACATGGCCACCAAATGAAGATTTTCAAATGGATGATTATTTCAGCCAAGACGTTGAAAGTTCCTTTTTCCTGGTTCGCTCTCTTTACCCTATCTTCCCATTGTTTTTGCTCGATAAAAGAGAATGTCACAAAACCATAAAAATAATATGCAAACTTTAGATATTTCTTGAGGCAAAGGATGCAGTGCAAATCAGTCGTCTAACAAAGACTGGGAAGCAAAGTTCAAACTCATACAAGATCAGCTCGCAAACTATCCGATCCATGCTGCCAAAACAAAAGATTCAGAAAAATTGGGTACACAGTTATAAAATCCACAAGCTACTGCAAAGGTAAAAAGCAGACATGAGAAGATTTTGGTATAAAACAGCAAAAATCAAACTTAAAAAAAAAAAAATTGATCATCTGAAGTGAGAATGTAGCAGGAAAATGGCAGCTTGAAGCGAGTCATACCCGCTGTTAAGAGGACGGCGATGGAAGAAAGATGGGAAGCAAACTTCTACGGGTAAAGGCCTTCTCTGATATACCTGCACTCGAGAAGGAGAAGGGTCGGCTAGGGCGAACTGCCGACGTCAACTTCGGGCTAGGTGTGTGAAACCGAGAGTGAGAGCGGGCAGATGGGGACTTCGGTTCCCTTGGAGTCGTGCGAAACAATCACCAAGAGAGGGAGAGGCGGAGTGAATGGATGAGGATCTGGTTTCGTGTAGCTCGCGATCAAGAAAGGCGAGAGAGAAGCTGCGAGAGAAGGGTTTGGCTTCGAGACATTGAGAGACCTTCGCGTGGGAAGAACGGAGAAGAATGACGCATTTGTAAGCTCTCGAAGCCATCGCGCGAGGGGTCGTCATTTTTTCTCGCGCTAGCGTATTTCTAACCCGCTCAATTTGAGCGGGTTTCGAAGTCACGCGAACAGAGGTCCCTAATACACCGCTAATTCCTCCGAAATCTTCGTTATGCTCCGCTCAAAATCAACCAAACGACTAAATTTAGTAAATACATGTATTTATATTACTTTACACTCCTAATTCAGGCAACCAAACAGCCCCTAAGTTTATTTAAACCTCTCACTAAATGCTAATAATAAGCCTAATGAGAACTAAAGAACACGACATAATATTTAGAACAGCTTAATCAACTGCGCTTAACAAAATTACTTTAATAATATATCGCGCAATACAAGAGTAACTACTTCAGCGTTTTCTTGTCCATTTAATTTTTTTTGAAATTATGCAAAATAATCGATTTGCCCAATCTCAAACAGTTAGAAAATTTGATGGCATAGCCTAATTTCATTGTGAAAAAAATTTTAGGCTTTCATACATGTGAGTAAATAGCTCTAAAATAGATCAAAAAAGAAAAGTGAAAAAAATTACAGAGCAGAATATTAATAAATAGAGAACCTAAGACGAATAGCAAGAGGTTCACATCAGGAAATTTTGAAGGATATATCTTCCATCCAGATACTCCATGCGAGAATGAGTATGAGAATGAGAATGAGAATGAGAAAGAAAGATTGCGGGAAAAGACTTGTAAGAATGCACTTCTACTTAACTTTTTCATTTTGCCCAAAATAGACTTATTTTACACTGTCGGACATAATCCATCTACTTTTCCAAAGAATATTATATTCAAATTCTTTAGAGATTCCTTTCTCCTGTAATTATTCTATCAACTCCATTAGATGTGCTCCTGTGCTGACAAAACGTTTTGAAAGATTTAATAATACCAGAGGTGCACATAAACATGCAACAGATTTACGTCTTGAAGGCTTCGCATCAGATCTCTGCACAGGTAGTTGAAGGCATTGAGTAAATGCCAATAAAGACTAGCAATAAATTAAGGCTAACAATTCATATCAAATAGAACAAAAAAATTTGTGAATTTCAACATATAAGAGGCTATTTCCTCATCATTGAACTACGAATTTGAGGCTCTGCTTATAGAAGCAAAATAAGCTACCAAGAGAACAAGAATATAGCCTATAGCCTATGACATTTGATGTTCCATAAACCTGACAAAATATAAATCAAATCACCTCTTTCATATATCTATAGTACCTTTAAGGAGATGTTATCAATCTGCCAATAGGATAATACCCAGTCTATAGTACCTTCAAGGAGATGTTATCAATCTGCAATGGTTTTCTTTTGTTTAAACATAGTGCTACTCAACCTGCCCCATCATGGCCAGACAAGACTAGGCATCATAATGAAGATAATAGCCAGTGCAACATGTTCACACTTCCAAGTATTTCTCATTGCATTACTTATTAAAGCCAAATGAGGTGTTTTGGATTAATATCACAGAACCGATGAAACCTGGTTGGACAATAATTCTGTGGCATGTCAATCTTGAAAATATCACCTAATGACCAATTATAATTGCATGCAAGCCTAAGAAAGAATCATATATATAATTTCTTGAGATTTTCAACAGCAACCTACAACGGCATCCAATATATTTGAGATAAGTACTACAGTAAAATTGACCATTTGAAGGTCCTAAGAAAGTATAGAAAACATCATCTTGTAGAAAGTTCACCTTTCCTTGGTATGAAGATCTCTGTCATTTTGCCCCTTTGTTTCATCTTCCAAGTAACATCTGATCTGAAATTTGACTAATTTTCTGTTGATTGGTGCTGATGCAGAAAAACAGAAAGCAAGTAAAACAATGGATAGGCTATAAATTAAAAAAAAAAGTAAGCGTTTGAGGCAAGTCTTGAGGAGTACAAACCCAACTACACCCAAATCTTGTTTACTTATAAAATTAGCACCCAACTGCATCTATTTACAGCAACACCACTCAAATCTGAAAGAGCGGAACAAAACTCCACCCATATTATTTGCTTTCAATATATTTTCAATGATTCAATCATAGCACACACAAATACATGAGTTTGGAAACTCATTTTAAAAACTCAAATGTTAGTTTTTAAATAAGGAAGATTTCGGTGCCATGTAAATAAATCTCCCTACAAATAAATAGTGCTTGCAATTACAAATCCAGTTTTGTTACTTGTTGAAACACTGCATAAAAAGTCAATAGTATTTGCAAAACAATGAAATGGCAATATCTCCCATGAAATTAGAAGAATAATCTCAAAATGGTATAAGAGTTGAATGCATCAATCAATAGAACGAGTATAAACCTTTATAAAGTTTTTCTAAATAATAGAAAAACTTTTTCTAAGAAGGAAGAATAGAACCCTGGCCCAGAAAATAGAAAAAGTATAAATTATTTCAGACAAAAGCTTAATAATCTATAGAGTGGCCATATTAATTAACACAGATTTTTTCAATTAAATTTAGTGTAAGGGCTGGTGTGAAACGAGAAGGGGGTAGAATTGAGGTGGTATGGGTTTTGACGTAATTAGCTTAATAAAATAGAGATGCCTCCTAAATTGTAAAGATTTTGTTTATGCGGCATGCCATGTCTATCGGTATTGACTATCGCTGAATTTACAGGTGTAAGGAGCATCAATCTTAAATATAGTGTGTTCTTTTCTACAATCACTAAAAAATAAGGGAGAAAGTAATAACAACTTGTAAGGAACTGACAGGCAGGAATTTTCAAATCACTCTGATAAAAGGGAACATCAAAGGATTCCCTACGTAGTTTAATTTTCATGAGATAACAAGATAAAAGTTCAAAAGCCACAAAACTAAATACAACATTGGCAACAATGAAAAAGGTGAAAATTAAGTATATTACATAGGGCAGTTGAGGAACAATTTCATCCAAGCTCACTAAAACTTGTTTACTCCCATCAGAGTCAAATAAACATGAGAACCATTTGAGATGGCAAGCAACTCTATCAGGCACCAAAAAGAAAGCATCATGGATCAAATGAGGCTATAATGTAGATGAACTTGTATATATTGGATTAAGGTGTATTGCTATGAAAGATCATAGACCTCACATCATTATCATCTTAAAGAATCAACAACATGAAAAATAAACTATTACTTAAATTTCAACAGATAAGAGTGGAGTGGTAAAATTTGTAATGAAATATAACCATCTGGTTCAGCACAGACAACTCAATTTTGCATGCTTAATTTGGTTATCCAGTCTCTAAGCAGAAAAGATGATGAACCTTTACAAAGCATGTTATTGAGCCACAGAGCTAAGGCAATTCTTGACAGGCACATCAGATATGAAAACATTCACATAAGCCTTGCCCCCTTGCCAGGCAACCGTGAATCATGATACAATATCCTAAGAACATAAAAACTATTGAATAAAAATGGTACGAAGATCAGAGTAAAGATCTCTCGTGAATCAATAGATCGTTACATAATAACCTACAAGTATTTAAATGCCTCCCCTGAAGATATGAGGTGCTTTATGTTTTACCAGTATTTTCCCATTGTGGTAAATAATTCTCTTGTACTATCACATGCATTTGTTCTTTTCATAAGCCTGCAACCATAGAAGAACCATTCATTTAAAAAACTACAGAGGCCACGAAGAGCAAGAGGACAATTTAACTAACAGGGAATCAAAAGTTCAAACCATCAAACAACAATAGTTGGCATGTACAAAAAATAAATATTTAGGTCCAAGTCTACATATATTCACTAAGTGTTTTATGTGTTAACAAGGGTTTGTTTGGCGTGCCACAGCATAAACGAGATGCCTGCATGAGATAATAGTAGGCATCACATGTGGCCATCATGTCAAACAACCAATGCACTAGCTAGAGGCATCCTCTCACACTGACACAACCATGAAGTGGATTTCCTGGCCCTAACCCCAGAAACGGAAAGTGATGGCACTGCAGCAGCAGTCACCGCTATAGCAACGCCAAAATAAAGATTAAATCTCTCTTTAATTATGAATCAGAGCTAATTGCTCATTAAGAATATCAATCACATAAGACATTGAAAATTAATTATGACTTGGAACTATAAAAGGACGAGACACAGAATGGCGAATGCTAACAAAAAATTTTCTTATTTTTTCTAGTCTATGAACAAGATCTATAAAGAAAGATCTATTAATCCATGTATCCCACTTGGAAAGGAATCTATGAAAAGGAGAAGAATCAGAATTAATTCTAATTTTTCTCGAAACAAACAAAACGAAAAGAAAGAGCATATAGAAATCATGGATTGACTAAGCCTTTTTGAGGACTTGTTTAAGAACAGAAAAAGAAGAATTTGTTGAAATAACAAAAGGTTGACCAATGTGCTAAAAAACAAATTTTTTTCCTAACTGCTCTCACACCAAAAAATTAGAAAAACTTGATCTGGTTTACAGGGGTAGGTCATCCAAAAACAGAAGGAATCAGTACTAATAAATAATCCAAAGACAATTGCCAGCATCATTTTTTCTTTATTTAAAAAGCTAAAGCTATAAATTTGGATAAAAGTACCAGGAAAAAGTGACAATAAGTTGGAATACAAGAAAATTAAGATTAGCAATAGCATTTGATAAAGTTTTAACTTGTGTCAGAATGCCATTGTAACGGGATTCCAGCCAAAAAAAGAGGGGAATAACAGAAGCAAACAACCAAAGATGGTTCACGATGTTGGATGCTTCATTCTCTTTTACAATATTAAGTATTTGTAGAGATGGGTCTATAAAAATTTCCATACAATGTAAATGGTATCAAGGTCTACAGTTTCATGCTATTTACAAAATTCAAATTACCCTCATTCAGATGCAGATACAGTTTAATCCAAACTATTCCTTCTTGGCTATATAAATCCTTCTCCAATGATTCATATTAATTGCTATATGGGAGGTCTATTTTATGCAAATTATATCAATGAGGCTTAGTGAAATAGACATATATTTGAAGGTGCGGATAAGCTATAAAAAAATTAGAAAAATCCTATAAAGCTTTGCAAGTCTCTAGGACTTGTTTTAGTCATTTCCTACATAGCTCGCATAAAAATTGAAGATTTGCTTCCCAAGGATGAGCAATAATGCTGATATCAGTCCTTCCTCTACACATAATACAGTTCATCTACTTCAGCAAGCTGTATTACCTTTCTCCTCTCCAAGAGATCATTGAATCTCTATGATTTTGCTATCATCTGCTTTCATATATAGGACAAAACCAATCTACATTCAATTCTCTCAATTATATATTTAGGAATTCTTTTATTATAATTTTGATGTCTCTTTACTATTTTTGTACAGTCATTTCCTCCTAGTTTGCCTGTCGTAAACTTCCTAGCTTGGGATTGTCTGTGTTTATTTTATATGGTTGTTTCTTCCTATTTATCAAATAAAAAAGATGATTTTCTCCTCCTTTGTTTTTTCAATGCATTTCCTAAATTATCTTTTAAGTACCCATTGTAACAGCCCGAACTCTTAACTATTGAGATATTGTCATATTTGGCCTAAGGGCCTCACGGTTTTGTCCTGTTGGTGTAACTTCCCAGGAGGTCACCCATCCCAGGATTTCTTTGAGATAAGCATGCTTAACTCTACAGTTTCTTTAATGAAATTTCAATCATTACACCAAAAGGAGCCTCGATATTTAAGAATTTAACATCTTTTACTTAAGGGGTTTCACACCCATGATATACTCTCATCACATAATACTCTTAAGGCACTTCATTTTAATTGCTTAATTTTAAATATAGATGCTATATCCTTTTTATATCCAAAAATTTTGTATAGTAGATCCATGAGATTAAATTATCACTTAATACTTTCGAATAATTAAATCTTACAACCACTAAATTTCATAACATGCACTTAGATTTTGTATCACTAATCCTAAGCCCTCATTTTCCAGAATAATTTCACCTTTAGTTTTCTAGATTTCACTTAATGCCAAAACAAGCTATGACATGAACGCAATAATATGCATTAAAGTAGATCAATTCTGAGAAAATGAATATCTACCTCCTGAAGTTTCTTCATTACAAACGCCTCATAGTTTTGAAAGCCAGCTCCGACAACATTATTAAATTCAGTACCCATGCTCTCGTTCTGATTTGTAGATGAGGTACTTGAAAAGCTAGGTGCAATGGGTTCCAGTGGAAGAACAAGCAATGGATTTGTTGTGTCACCACTCATACTTTGTATAGCTCTTACCTGATGAACGAGAAAAAATAAGCTTCAATCTTAACCATCAAATTGCATATTAGAATGTAAAGATGCAGATGACAAGTTTCTTTCATTGATCAGCTAATAATTCTAGTGAGAAAAAAATCCAGATAGTGCAGAATAATAATAACTAGTGGAATTTTCTGTGTTCACAGCATGTTAATCACAAATGCAATACTTGTCATTCAGCAATGATTCAAGCATTTTTCTCTACAACAATGCATCACACCTAACCCAAAATCCTGCATATATATATATGCATGCCAATAAAGTTTTGTTTATCAATTGCAATAACACCTCAAATACAAGAAATAAGAGCTCACCGAAGCACCTTTGGATGCCATTACAATAATAGCTGAAGCCTTCTTCTTTGAACTCTTTGATCGGATCACAACATCCTCAACTATGCCAAACCTCTGAAAGATTCCTCGTAGCTTGGCAGCACTATAATCACTTGTCTCCCAAGTGACTTTCAGCATCCTCCCTTTATCCAAACTTTGACCTAACTTCTCTCCCTCTACATTCTCTTTTCTGTTCTGCTGCCCCTAAACCAATTGAATAAATAAGAGTGCATCCATTTTAACAACCGCCAAATTTTAAAAAGAAGCCAATTATTTGTTTAAACTAGCATAAGGAGCGTACTTAAAAAAAAGGAACAAAATAGCCAAATGATTTGGCGCATTTTAAATACCCCATATCATTTGGCTCATTAAGTTTAAAATAATAAAATAATAGGAAAAGGGAGAGAGAGAGAGAGAGAGATATGGGGGGAGACAACAGGACGGGAAGAGTAAGAGAGAGATGACAGGAGAAATTATTTTATATATAATATTATATAAATATTATTTTTATATAATATTATTTAAATTTTATCTAAATATTATTGATTTAATTTATTAAGTATTTAAAGAAATATTTTAATTAAAAAAACAATTATACATAAATTTATTTTAATTTAAATTATTTAGGCCATTTAATATAGATGCAATAGAATTTTTTTAAGAGCAAGTGTTTAATTTAAATTAGCAGTAGGGGTAGGATATTAAAAAAAAATTTAAAAATATCAAACTAGTCAAACAGGATAGCTAATTCCATTGAATGCACCAAATTATTTGACATTTTTAGAATAAGCCAAAAAGTTTGGCACATTCAATGGAATGTGTCAAACAGTTTTGTGCATTCCATTGAGGCTTCGTTTGTTTTTTTAAACTTTTCCGTTTCAGAAACATCGCTCCAAAAAACGGAGGTTTAAAATGGAGAAGCTATATCATAATGCTTCTCAAAATAATAAAGAAATGGAGTTTCTAAAAAAGCACATGTCACATTCAAACAGCAAAAAAGGAGAAATTATGCCTTTTTGAAATGGAAAAAGCACTAAAAACGGACAAACAAACCAGACCTGAATGAGCTTTTTAGTATGGCTCACTTCTACAGTTGTGTGAATTCAGTTCAGCTAACTGGGTGGCATGCAGGGTGAATGCGCCAATTTGTATGGTGCATTTTAAAGAATACCTCAAATCATTTGGCGTATTCTTTAGAATACACCATTTTAATTGGCTTGTTTGCTCTGTTTTAAATTTTAAACTCACATGCTCCTACTACTAAAATATATATTTTACCTGCTCCTTAAAAAAAACCCAATGCAATATAGGATAAAAATAATATTTTATTAAATTTTAATATATTTTTATCAAATTTTTATTAGAATAAATTTTAATTTTGAAATATTAAAATTATCATATTACATATAATTTTTTTTAAATAATAAATTTGAAATTGTAATATATTTTCATCAAAATTTTATTAGAATGAAATTTTAATTTTGAAATATTAAAATTAATTTTAAATATCATATTACATATCATTCAAATAAAATTATGCTGAAAATATATTAAAATTTAATAAAATATTATTTTTATCCAATATTGCATCTATATTAAATAGTCTAAAAAATTTCCAGCTACAGGTCGCTTATGGTGATAGGCATGTAATATTAAAGTTTTAAGTGTTAGATATGTAAATAGCATAAAATAAAGTGGTATGTATGTAAATCCCCCAAATTAAAAAGGTATTTTTTTTAAAGACGATTAAGAACAAATTAAAAAGACATTCTTTCCAAGTATATCTAAACACAAGGCGGGACAGTCTTACCTGCTCAAAGGCCTTCTTCATGCGCCTTGCTTTGAACTCCGCGATCTCCCTTTTCAGCTCATCCGCCTTCATCTTTTCTTTCCGCCGGATCTCCTCAGCCGGATCTACAGCTACAGGTCGCTCCCTCTTCTCAAGATCAGTGGCCATTTTCCGGCGCTTTGCATTCTGAAACGAATCGTGGAGGACACGTTCGCGCCGAGTTCGGAGCTTCGCATCAAAACATGAGCGCGTCATCTCGTCGCTGAGAACCTCAAATGAAGAGGTCAGAAACTGGAAATCGGAGGTGGCGTTAGGATCATTGGGGCGCTTGTCCGGATGGCGGATACGAGATTGGTTGCGATATGCTTTCTTGATCTCTTCGAGAGATATTTTTGTTCCTTCCTCACCAGAAGGTAGCCCAAGAACGGCATAGTGGTCCACAAATGATCGATCATCTTCTGCCATTGCAAATTGTTGCGACGCTAAATCCTGCCAAAAGCCAAAAAATACAAAGCTAAACCTTACAGTAAATCTAAGCTCTACGTCACGACGTTTTCGTCATTTTTGCCCTAAGGGCCTGTTTGGCAACAGGATTTACGCCGGATTTGAGCAGGATTTAGCGTAAATCCTGCCAAACGGGATTTACGCTCAACGTAAATCTCACCGAGGAATAAATCCTCGGTTTCCCTCTTTTTGCCGTAAATTCTGGATTTACTAAATCCAGCGGTTCGGCGGATTTTCGGGATTTGGCCGAAGAAGCGCGCGAAAAGGAGAAAGTTACCTTCACGGCGACCGAGTTCCGTCCTTACTTCCGATCAAAATGTCGTAATTTCCGATCCAACAGGAAAAGGGAACGTAGTCAAAAAGGAGCGAAGTCGAACAACAACGAAGGAGCCGAAGAAGCCACTCGTGCGATCTTACACCTCCTGCGAAGCAAGGAAGCCAAACAGCAACGACGAAACCCTAGACGTCTCTAAGGGGCTGTTTGGTATCAGATTAACAGCGGGATTTAAGTCGGATTTACGCTAAATCCAGCCAAACGGTTTTTGTGCGCGCGTTAAATCCCGGCGATGGGTAAATCCCGGATTTAAGGATTTACGGCTTAAATCCCGGATTTACTAAATCCCTCGGTTCGGCGGATTTGTGGGATTTGGCCGAAGAAGCGCGCGAAAGGTAGAAAGTTACCTTCACAGCCAGCGAGCTCCCGTTGTTGTTTCCGATCAAAATGTCGTAACTTCCGATCCGACAGGAAGGGCGTCGAAGGAGCGAAGTCGAACAGCCACAAAGGAGCCGAAGAAGCGACGAGTGCAATCTCAACACCTCCTGCGAAGCAACGAAGCCGAACGGCAAGGACGAAAAGAGAAGATGAAAGACAAACCCTAGACGCCTCTTAAGTTATTATTATCGATTAACTTAATTAATATAATTTAAAATATTAATAATTAAGTAAAATAATTAAATAATTAATAGTATAATTAGTGCATAAATTAATTATCTAATTTAACTTAATTGAATAATTAATAATTATAATTATAATTTTATATTAATATAATTATCTTAATTAATATAACTTAAAATATATATTATTAAATATATAATTAATAGTATAAATAATAATTAATGAGTAACTTGTATTTAACATGTTATTAAATTCATAACACATTAAATTTTTATTATAAATTTATTTTTTAATTTATAATTATCTTATACACATTTAAATCCCTAACTATCATAAATCTTAAAATATGTTACCAAATAGTTTCTCAGGATTTAATAGGATTTAACATTTATCATATCAAACAGTTTTCAGAATTTAACGCCATCGGGATTTACTAAATTCGGATTTACATGATCTATTAAGGGGTTGTTTGGTATCGAATTTACAGCGGGATTTAAGTCGGATTTAAGCTAAATCCAGCCAAAACGATTTTTCAACTCCTCGTAAATCTCGGGATTCAATAAATCCAGGATTTACGGATTTACAGCTAAAATTCCGGATTTACTAAATCCCTCGGTTCGGCGGATTTAACAGGATTTAAAGTTAGGCGGATTTACTTACCCTAAGGGCCTGTTTGGCAATAGGATTTACGCTGGATTTGAGCAGGACTTAGCGTAAATCCTGCCAAACGGGATTTACGTTCAACGTAAATCTCACCAAGGAATAAATCCTCCGTTTCCCTCTTTTTGCCGTAAATTCTGGATATACTAAATCCTGCAGTTCGGCGGATTTACGGGATTTGGCCGAAGAAGCGCGCGAAAAGGAGAAAGTTACCTTCACGGCGAGCGAGTTCCGTCCTTACTTCCGATCAAAATATCATAATTTCCGATCCAACAGGAAAAGGGAACGTCGTCAAAAAGGAGCGAAGTCGAACAACAACGAAGGAGCCGAAGAAGCCACTCGTGCAATCTTACACCTCCTGCGAAGCAAGGAAGCCAAACAGCAACGACGAAACCCTAGACGTCTCTAAGTTTTCTTAATTAATATAATTTAAAATATTAATAATTATGTAAATTAATTAAATAATTAATATTATAATTATTACATAAATTAATTATCTAATTTAACTTAATTAAATAATTAGATATTAAAAATTAATACAATTAGCTTAATTAATATAATTTAAAATAGAGATTATTAAATATATAATTATTAACATAAATAATAATTAAATAATAACATTATTCATGTCCATTTTCTATTGATTTTTTACAACATTGTTTTTGCTATAACTTTTCATACATGCGTAGTTGAATAATTAAGTGCTTAATGAGATAATTAAAAATATAATTAATCATTTTAAAAATTAAATAAAAATTAAATAATTAATAAAAAATTAACTAGGTGTATTAGTTAAAAGATTATAATGATGTTACTTATCATTACAATTATTGATGTTAATCAAGATAGAAATTAATAATTTAATCTTACTTAAGATAAAATTAAAACTAAAAACATAATAAATTTAATTTTATAATGAACTAACCGCCTTAAATTTTGGATTACATTGCCAAACAGTTTCGCAGGACTTAACAGGATTTATCACTTAAGTTGTCAAATAGTTTTTAGGATTTAATAGCCTCAGGATTTATTAAATCTAAGATTTACATGATTTACTAAATCTTAAGTAGCTAAATCCTACTGGTTGCAAAACAACCCCTAAATCCGATCTTTTGCGGATTTTGTAAATCCGACCAAACAAGCAGGCAAAAGAGAAAACATCATTACCTTTGCTGTTAGCTCCCGGCGCGACTTCCGATCCGACTAGAACAAAGTCGAAGGAGGAGGCGGAGAAGCTTCGACTCTTTCAGAACTCCACTTCACGCGAGATGAGGAAAAGCAAACCCTAGACAGGCAATGGCAAGAGACTCGTTCGAAGCTCTACACGTAATAATTTCTCCGAACAACAGCAACGACTCGCCTATGAGGATTTGACTAATTCTTAATTTTTAATTAGGTTTTAATTTAATTAGCTTAATTATATAATTTAAAAGATAAATTCTTAATTAGATGATTGGTAGTGTATATGGGTGTCAATATTTGACCAGACTCGAAGCCCGACCCAATCAAAAAAATTTCGGGTTTGGGTCAACTTGTTTGGCATACGGGTCGAGTTCTGGTTCAACATTCCGACCTGTTTACCAAACCGGGTCAGGTTCGAGTTGACCGAGAAACTCGAAATCAACCCAGGTTTGACCCACGAGTACTGCTTCCCGCACCAGTCCCGACTCCGGAGCATTGCGTTGCATCAGGTGTACCACTCCCGCATCTAGCCGCTGCCCCGCACCCACACGCCTCGACGACTCGGCCTCGCATGATAAGTCTGAAGTCCCCATTAGGACTCAACTCGCGGCTCAACCCTGCATGCTCGACCTCGCGTCTGACGTCCCACACCCACCTCACTGTCCTCGTCCGTACCCCGCAGCAATGCCACACCCAACCAACTGGCCTCACCTGCAGCTCATCCGAACTCAGCCATGAGCCGCCTAGCCCTCCTGCCTCTTACCCTCACGTCCAGACTTGACGCGTCCGGTTTTGCCGGTCGGGTCGGGTCAACCCGATAACTTGTGCAAATCGGATCCGGGTCGAAATTCCTGAGCTATTTGCAAAATCGAGTCAAGTTAGGGTCAAGCCATTTGGACCCGGATTAATTCGGGTTGGACCCAAACCCGACCGGTTGACCTGCTTTGATACCCCTAGTACTATAAATATTATTTCAATAATTAATTAGTAATAGAATATTTAATTGATTAACTAATAATTATAAGTATAACTACTAATTAAATTTTATTAAAATAATATAAGAATTAATGAAATATTAGTATAATAATAATAATTAAATAATTAATTATTTTAAATTATAATTAAATAAATAATTAGATATTTATCATTATAATTAGCATTGAAATACTTTTTAAAATAATATTCTAAATATAATATTCATAATTATAATTTATTGGTATTAATTAAAATTAAAATTAATAAATAACTAATATTTAAAACATAAATATCATATGAGTTTACCGCTTTAAATCTTGAATAGCATTGTAAAATAGTTTCACAGATTTTGCTAAGATTTAACATATTTTTTATCAAATAATTTTAGAGATTTAACCCTCTCTCAAGATTTAAAAAATCTGAATTTAGAAGATTTACAAAATTGTACTTAAAATAAATCCTACCTGTATCCGAACAAGCACAAATAAGCCTTAGAGACTCCTTCAAAACCCTACATACCTCACGCGAAGTCGAACAGCGAAGAGAGAAAAGCAAACCGTAGAAATAGCCTAGGCTACTGAAAGAGAAGGGTATATAGAAATTAGTTAGGAATTAATTCGAGGCAAATAGAGATTATATTCTTATAGATCCTCGCTATATCTCTAAAAAGTCTATAAGAAAAGTGATGATGAATTAAAAGATAGCATTAGAAGAATGGAAGAAGAAGATGATGCAGAATTAGAAATGGAGCAAAATAATATAGAAATATTTGTTGAAAATTATATATTAGATACCAAAGGATCTTTAGAAAGAGAGAAAGTTGCTAAATGTGATCAATTAGATGTTGGCGTTGAGGAGGGTGTTACATCGGTCTTAACTCAACATCTCTTAGATAAATTAAATCAAAAGGTAGAACATATCCTAAGAATGGAGAAAAAGATAGAGGAAATGATGGCTGCCATAATCACCTTGAAAAATCAAGGGTCTCCATCACCATGAGCACTTGTTGAGTCACTTCAATTCGAATCTGTTGATGTAGGTAGTAAAAAGAAACCAATTATAAAAGAAGAAGAGAAAATAGTAAAGCCAGAAAGAGAATCCATATAATTGGTAAGCATTAAACAAATGGTAGAACATGTTAAAGAAGCGTTGGCATAGTCTCAAAATATTTCATCTATTTCAAAAGGTAAACCCTATCTTGAGAAATATGATTTATCCAAAGGGATTCAAGTCACTTGCATTTAAGAATTTTGATGATACTGGTAATCCAAAGCAGCACTTAGCGCACTTTAGGGCCATTTGCCACAATGTTGGAGGTAGTGATGCGTTGTTATTTAGACAATTCATTAGTAGCTTGTAAGGAGTTGCATTTAATTGGTATGCAGATCTACCAAATGGGTCATTCCATACATTTTTGTTTTTAGAAAATTTGTTCATAAAAAGATTCATTGGGGTCGACATCATGTTCCAGTTGGGGATCTGATGGCTTAGAAGCAGAAACCTAAAGTATACTACATTCTATGTTGGAGAAATCTCATTATAAAGTGTGAATCATAGTTCCAGGAACAACACACTATAAAAATTCTCCTAAAAAATATTCATGAGCTAGTAGCTTTTCTACTTAAGGGTTCCACAATAAAAATATTTGAAATACACTCAAGTATAACTTCAAATTTCCAAGAAGTATGTTAGTTATCTTTCCTAAGAGATCACCATTCTTTAGATATTAAAAGGCTAAAAACCCCAAAAATATTTAGAGATGAAAAATAAGTCAGTTTCAGTGGTAAATAAGGGTAAACAACCATAAAGTTTCAACAATATAATCCATTACATCCAGCACAATATCAGCAGCCTCAAAAATTTCAAGGTCATCAAAAGTATAAACTTTGATCTTATCTAACTCTAGAAGATAATAGGAAAAAGTTTGAGGCCTATATCAACAAAGTCCATTCATTTAAAAGGGAAACAATCAAAAATGATTTTCAAGAACCTACTAAAAAAATATGAATTCAAACTACATGACCAACAAAGGCCAGAAGAGATAGGTAAGTGAGGACAATCCAATTATTGCTCTTATCACCAGTTTTTGGGCCATGAACTTTAAAACTACAGTAATTTCAAGGAGTGGCTGGAAAAGAATATTAAATTTTTATATTCTAAGTGCTGAACCCTCTATTCCTTCTCTTGCTATAAATCTTAATGATGGATGATGTGATAGAGCCTTGTCTCATTCATTTAAAAGAATATTAAATAAGTTGTATTGTTTTTCTCTCCAGCCATCTCTGGGAGCTCATAATTCTATCCAAGTTGATCTGATAGTTTCTGAAGAAGACTTAAAGACGACTATGACTCAAGAGCTTAAGAAAGTCCAAGGCAGTTGGGTTGCATTAGTTCAAAAGGAGCAAAGAAAGAATAAGAATGAAAATATTGTAAATAAAACTATGCTTTCTACATATGGGGGAGCTAAATGCCCTATATCGCTTACCTTGTATAACTTCTATTTTGTCCTACCAGGGCTAAACCTTTAATGAAAAAATATTCAATATACATCTTGTTTATTTTTGATAAAAATATTGCAAAAATTTTATGTTGTGCAATTGACGACAATTCTCATAATGAAGAAATAAATCTCAATGAACCTAAGGAATCTCTTGAGTACTTTTCTAACAGTGATGCCCCTATTCTTGATGTTTAGGCTGCTCCTATTAGCATTGAAGTAGAAATATTAGATTTTGATCGTTTGCTAGAAGAAAATTTAGAAGTAATTAAAACTCAAGTGAATAATTCCTCTGCCTCTTCTCCTAAAGAGGTGATACAAATCAATCTTCATAGTGGTAAAGTTCTACCACCACAAATGTCTGCTGCGAATAAATAAAATTTCAAAAATATTTCCTGCAAAATTGAGTATTTATGATGCTCTAGTCATATCCAATGAAATAAGGGAGGATTTAATCAAAGTTTTACTTGATTCAAAAATTTATATGGCTTAGTTAACATCAGTACAACCTAAAGAAGCCTTATACTTCAAAGAGGTTCCAGGAATAACATTTTCTAATGAGAGCTTATTATTTGGAACCGCCGATCATAATTGTCCATTGTATATTTTTGTAAATGTGGAAAATTTAAAACTATCATGTGTCATTGTTGATCCGAGTGCATCGATCAACATTATGACTCTTAGAACTCTTGCTTAGCTAAGGGTGGATACTCACAAACTTAGTTATGACAAAATGATATTTCAAGTATTCAACAAAAAAGGCGAGAGGGCTTTGGGTTCTATCAACCTCCCTTTAGAGATAGATGGCCTAAAAACCGAAGCTAAATTTTATATTATAGACTGGAAAGCTTCTTTAAATGCTTTTATAGGTATAGAGTGGTGCCCTCTTTCCTTCATTAGTATATCAAATATTCGTGTGATGGTGTTGAACACTATATTAAGGGAGATCTGCAGTCATTCTAAATTCATGAAATTAGAATCTATAAAGACATTATTTATTATTTGCCTAAAAAAATAGTCAGTCTTCTTTAAAAACTTTAAACTAGTTAAAGAAGATGAAAAGAAAAAGAAACATGAAATAAGAAAAAAGAAAAAGAAGAGCATCCTAACCTTGAACAAAGTGTTCATTGGCATCCTGCTTAACATGTAAAAAGATGTGGTAGAATGGCTAGATGAACTCGAGGGAGATGTAGAGGATGACAAAATGAAAGAAAATAAAATAACGAAGAGAGTATATGTGATATCCCAGAATCTAATTTAGAAGATTTTTTTAATTTTTTATTTACACAATCAGAATTACCTAATTTTTTTATCAATATAAATAGCAGCAAAAATAAAACTATCAATCAAAACATCAATATATACATTTGTATTCCTTTTCAAAAAATTATATACACTACTCAGGATCTAAAAATCATACCATAATATTATGTCATGAGTATAAAAGAATAACTAAAATAATAAGAAACTGAACCTAAAGGATCCTAGTCAATCTCTCACTTCTGCTCTATTACCCTGACATGAAATCATTTAACCACATATAATGAGCTGAAGAGCCCAACAAATAATCAAATCCTACAACTGAACTCAATGTATATGAGTAATATGCATGCCAACAATTAAATCATAATAATAGTATTCACATGATCATGAATCAGTAAAAAAATAGTAAAACTCACATGCAACAATAGTAAAATCTGTAAATAATAAAATAGTATAGTATGGAAGCTAGTAAAATAGTATATTGGGGAAATCAGTAAACCACTATGGGTGTCGAATCAATAAAATAGTCATCGAATCGGTACTATTAAAGTAATAAAGCATTGGTAAAGAATTGTCGAACTCAGATTATTACAGTAAAATCCTATAACTATATATACATGCTATCCAATATGTCACATATTCAATATCAGTACAAAAAATCAGTAGTATTAAACAGTATCGATGTCTGTATCGGTAATAGTAAAAGGCCAGTAGCAGGAGCAATAAAATAATGCAATAAAAGTAAATTTGTATAGTAATAAAAATATTGTCTTAATAATATGCATGTCAGTATTCACACTAAATAAGCAAGAAGTCCATGTTTAAGCCATGTTTTTCTAGCATCGTATCTATATCAGTAAATCATTGGCTTAGTAAATAAAGTCGTCGCTCTTTGCCCTTCAGTATAATAATTATCTTCTTATAACTCTCAATTAATGAATCACGTAAATCAGTAAATGATAACACCGAACTATAATATTTAAAGGAAAGTCCATCAGCTCATAATCTTATACAGGTCAATCAATCTTCAACAAATAGGTCTAGTCTTTACTTGTCTTTTACACATTTACATTATTATCACAGTACTATAACAGTAATAACGACATATTCACATTCATTACTGATACATTGCAACAAATAAAATATAATTGGGCATAATTCAGAAAGTGTCAAAATATCATAATAGTAGGCAACGAAAAAACTTACTGAGCAGAAATTCATATTTTTTGAAATTAAATAAATTATCAAGTATCATATATAACAAAATTTTGAAGATTTAATTGAACTAAAGTACTATTTTTAGATATCAAAATAAATTTCAGAATAGATAAATATAACTGCTTTTTCAAATCACCTGACGAAAAATCTCAAATAAATATTCAATTTATTCATAATCTAAATCTCTATTATATATATAAAAAAGTAAAGTGGTGAAAGTTTTACAAATATAAAATTATTTTCATTTTTTGGATACAAATATATAAATTTGATCTGAAAAATATAAAAAATACAAAATAATTGAAATCCGAAATAGGACAATGGTTCCTTACAAGAAGACGAAAAAAATTTCCAATAAGGTCAATGGATGAAAATTGCTCTACGACCTCCAAATCTAAATTTCTTTTCTTTCTCCACATATTTTCTCTCAAATTCTCATTTTCATTTCTTTGTTTGGCCAAATGAATGGATTAAAATGGCTTTTAATAGAATAGTGAGTGTTTTATGATATTTTAAATAAAATAATAATATAATATAAATAATTTTTTAGTATAATTCATATAAATCTTTTTTGAGATTTAAAAATTATTGAAAGATATTCATAAAATATTATATTTTATTTAAAAATTTTTGATGAAATCGATTTGCAAAATGAACACATGACAGTCCCAAAATCCCCATTTGTACCAATAGGTGTCAATTTCTTAAGAATTCTAACCAGTGCTAAAAATTATGAAAAGATTTATGTAATTAAAACACTACAATATCTATCACTACAGGAAAATTTATTATTACTGGCGGACAAAATCTGTTGGTAACAATGAAAATCCACCGAAAATTAAAGATTTCCGGCGGCTTTCTGACGAAAACTCCTCCGATGGTAAGTCATGCGTCAGAAAAAAATTACCGGCTAAATTAATCCGCCAGAAATATTTTCGGCGAAATTTCCAGAGTGATCTCGATGGTTTTTTATTAAAAAAATAACGGCATTTCTTTCGCTGAATTTCGACGTATTATCCGCCGATATTTTTAGAGGAAATGTCCGTCGGAAATAGCGACGAATAATACACCGCAAGAAAAACGACTCCTTTTTACCATCGAGCATTACCGGCGGACAAGCCGCCGGAAATTTTCGGCGTAAAATTTGCCGGAAAGTATGACCTATCGTATTACCGACACCGTTTCCAGTGAAAAATCCGCCGGAAACCTATCGCATAAATAAAAAAAACCTACTTCCCTTAAAAATCAGATTTCCATAACCTGCAAACAAAAGATACAATAATGTATACATTCATGGGCCACTTCTGATCAATAACATCCTCAATTATATTATAAAACATATGTAAATAATAAATAAATAAACATATACATAATAAACATAAATAATAAAAGTAGAAAAGAATCCACAAAAGTATAGTATAAAACATGTCCAAAACAACATGCTCCTCAGCTGATGCAGATGTCCACAAGAGTATATTATAAATCATGTCCAAAACACATGAATACAAATGTCCAAATCCGTCAAATAAATAAATAACATCTACTCTGACTCTGTTTCCTCCTCAGCTGTTGTACTCCTCCCACTATTCATCTGCTCCCTCATCTTTCGTATTTCTTCTAACATTTGAGCTTGTTGCATTTGCATCTGCTGTTGCATCTCCAGCTGCTGTTGCTGCCAATCAGCTTGTGCTTTCCTTACCTGTTCTAGCTCGGATGTAAGGGCAGCTATCTATTGGCCATATAAAGACTCCTGGGTACTAGCTAAAAAATTGGAGCCACTAGATATCTACCCCTCATATGCATGGGCTTACGAGCCTAAATCGTATACTCTGTCGTGCTGCATTCCTCCTACCGCTTGCGACCAAGTGCGGTAGTCAGAATATTCAGTTGATCCACCAGAAGAACCTTCACCTGCTGTAGCCTGGCTCTCTCAAATCCGTGTATACTCCTCCTATAAAAGTTAATAAAAATTTAAGTAATTTATACATAACATAACAAAAATTAAACTTATATACTTACAAAGGCTTTCCTCGCACGCTCATCAACCCATTACTGGTCCTCCTACCGCTTGTGGGTATGACTATGCAATTCAACAGGAGTCAGTCCTCTACCCAGCAGTGCTTTCTGTAATAGACATATATTAATATTCTTATTAAAGAAAATTATTAAAAGATTTTAAAATTCTTTATCAAATATCTTATGTGCTCAGTATGTGGAATATAACCCCCAGTATGAAGGGAACTGCCCAAGCCCCCAACATCAAAAGTTCTGTTCTGTCTATTTTGATCCCTCCTCCTATTATAGTCCGGGCTACTCCAAGCACCGCTCAACTCTGCCCATACACTCTCACCCATCTAGAGTGGTCGCCGGCCTGACTTTATAATGTCTGTAAATATGTCTCGCATGCGATTCGAGCCACGCTTCTCAAAATTCTTTCTGATTTTATCATTATGTTGTAAAAACCAATAAAAATCTTTCTGCATTTAAAAATATATAATAAAGAATATTTATTTTTATTAGCTTATGTAAATAAAATATAATACATAACATTTTAAAATAATAACAAACCTCAAACTCTCTAAACCACATGTTCCATACTTCTTTCGGAATTTTCTGCCAAGAAAGATAAGGAGCATCGTATCTGCTCCGGATTACATCACGTATTTTATGCGTTGGCTGCTTTGACGGATAAAGCCTGAAAGAAATATGTTAGTTGTCAAAAAAATTAATTCAATTTTATTTGCATAGTTGAAATAAAATTAGTACATATGTATCACCGTTAGGTTTAATCAACATGCGACCCTCTATCGCCTGCTCTGCTGCAGCTGGGGTGGAAGGTCCACCTATTGCGGGCTGAGGTGGTGCTGTAGCGGGCTAATGTGGTGGTGGGACATATGGTGCATATGGATATGGATATGGAAGATGGCCACTATGAGGAGGTGGGGGTGGGTAGTAGGGGTAGAAAGGAGTACTCTGTGTAACGTCCGGTGAAGGTAAGCGTGGGTCTGGTGAGTAGAACGTCTGTGGGCTACAAGCTGTAGGAGTGGGTAAAGGGGGGCTAGGCTGACTCTGGGTAGCAGGATGAGATGAAGAGGTGCTCTCAGTATGTACAAGCCTCCTGGATGAGCCAACTGTAACCTTCTTGCGCCTACCAAATATATTCTTTATCAATCCTCTCTAACGGTCATCACCTGAAGCCATCTACACAAAAAATTAAGAAATATTAGCAATAATAATTAAATAAATATAAGTATAACAAACATTTAAGTAAAAATAAATCAGTATTTAAATAAATACAAGTACAACAAAAAATTTAAGTAAAAATTAAATTTTAATTGATTGTCAAAAATTACTTATATACCTTATGATTATTTACTTTTATATGATAAAATTTTTGTACCACTATCAGATTCATCATGAATGTCCTCTAGGTTTAAATCTACTTCCTCTAATCACAACTCACTCTTAATAGTAATAATTTGATCGTTTACATCGTAAGTAAGATCTTTTATGTTTGACATGAACTCTTTTTGATGTGCTGGTGGTATTGAAGTAGTCTTTTCAATAACTCCCCTGGGTTTGATCTTCATAACTACAAGTCAATCTTATTTGCCTTGTACTCTACTCGGGTAATTAGCAAAATAGACTTAGCTTGCCTGACTAGCAATGATGAATGGGTCAAACTTTGAATATCTCCTACCCTGCTCAATTTCTGTTATACCGTAAAGCGGATGTATTCTTGTACCTCTATTCTGTACTGGATCAAACCACTCACAGTTGAATAGATAAATATTGTTCCCATGACCAGGATATTCCAACTGTAATATTTCTTGTAATACCCCATAGTACTCAGAATCATCACATGTATGGGTATTCCCTCTCTAGTCTTATCAACAAGAAGAATATCATACGAAAGCCTTTAAACTCTAAGGTTGATCTATATAATTCAAGTTTTCCTTCAACTCAATCTCTAGTTTTATCAACAAGAAGAATATCATCAGCAAAAATTAAGCATACACCAGGGTACAATCTCTTGCAAATGTCTAGTGAAAACATCCATGACTAAAGCAGCAGGGAGAAAGTTACATTCACACCAAGCGAACATCGTCGAAGGAGCAAAGTCGAAGAGAAACGAACGTCGTTGAAGGAGCAAACTCGAACGTGAGGGAGCATCGGCCAAGGAGCAAAGGGAATGTCATCGTCGAAGGAGCGAAGTCGAACACGAACGTCATCGAACAGCGAGGGAACGTCATCGGAGGAGGAGCATCGTCGAACAGAGAGAGAAGAAGCCAATGAAATGAGCTACCAGGCGCGGATGGCACGAAATAGGGCCTTTACCGGTGGTTTTTTCGGCCGCTAATCCGTCGGTAATATTACCAACGGATATTACGCTGGTAATATTTCATCGAGTTTAAATAAGCCGGCGTAAATTACGTCGGTACTTCTGCCAGTAATTTCTGGCAGAAGATGCTTCGGAAATCAAAATTTTCTGGCGAAATTTCAGTGTAAAATACACCGGTAAGTTAGTGACGGTAAATCCGCCGAAAATTTTGTCGCACCATTACCGTCGGATATTTCGCCAGTATTTTTGACACTATTTCCAGCGTATATTATCCACCGAAAATTCCGACGGTAATGTGCTATTTTCTTGTAGTGTATATTATTGTAAAGATGATTTGTGATTCAGACTTATGATGACTCATAAAAAAATTATTTGTCTGAGTCAAAATATGGACTATTACAATATATACAAATAAAGATGCCTATAATGTATATTAATTTGGAATCTAGTTTGGAAGATGAGTCATATATATCTGAGAAAAATAAACAAACCATAGAATATATAAACACGATTGAAAAGCTGAAGTTTGAAGTATCTTTAGAAGTAGACAGTGACGAGAATAAGGTCCGAGTAGTTAATGAAAATAATCCATATACGTCTACCTTTAGGAAGCTTAAGAAGTGTAGAGTATATAACTCTAATCCCACTATCTCAAGATAGCATAGTTGAGTTGACACACTTAAAGTGGTTATCACTTTGGGTCCAGACTATAAACCTGTTAAATTTCTTTCTTTTACAGCAAAAGTACTAAAATTGATGTAAACTCGACAATCCAATTATGAATGAAATAATATAACTATCTTTTTCCTGATATCATGAATGTGTTAAAAATATAGCTAAGCAAGGCTTAATACCATCGACTTGATCTAGAACAGAAGCTTAGCAATTCAAAAATCAATGAAATACAAAATTTTATAAAATGAAATCAAAAGCAGGTGCTAGCTTCGATATTATTGGTCCAGTAGATGATGACAAATATTATTTAGTGCTTTCTAACAATTTAGAGTATGATAATCTCTTCACAGGGAATGTTTAATTTTTAATAAACTTTGCTTAGAGGCTTAAAATGATCTTGATGACTCTCAAGTTAGGGATGAATCCCCAAAACTTGAAAAGGAGATTAAATTAACTGTAGATAAACAAAAATAAATTAAGTTGGGGAATAAAGAAAATCCTCATCTGATATTTATAAGTTTCTTATTGAATGAGGATGAATCAAATAACATTGTCAAGTTACTTTTAGAGTTTAGAGATTATTTCATCTAGAGTTATGATGAAATGCCCAATTTATCTCCAGATGCGACAGTCCATAAACTCAAAATCCTACTTGACATGATTCTTATAAAATAAGCTCCTTGTTGCATGCATCTAAAAATAGATTAACAAGTCATTCTTAAAGTCAAGAAATTAATTGATGTTTGTTTCATTTGAGAAGAGAAATAACCTACTTGACTGGCCAACATTATCTAGTTAAGAAAGAGAAATGTCATATTCATGTCTATATTGAATTCAGAGATCTAAATAAGGTTTGTCCTAAAGATGAGTTCCTATTGCATATACCAGAGCTCATGGTAGATGTCACCTCTTCACATGCGATCTTTTCCTTTATGGACAGATCATTAAAATTCAACCAGATTAAGATGGCTCCTGAAGATAATAAAACATCGTATTCAGAACACCGATAGGAGTTTATTGCTATAAAATTATGCCCTTCAGACTCGAGAATATTATAGCAACATACCAGTGAACTATTCCCTTAATATTGATGAACTTTTCTACCACCAACTGGAGTTTTAAATTAATGATCTAGTTGTCAAAAGTCATGAAAGAGAAGATTATTTGCATGACCTGAGAATTATCTTCGAGTGATCATGTCGCTATGATTTAAAAATAAACTCTCTGAAGTATGCCTTTGGTGCACTTCAGGGATGTTTCTAGGTTTCATGGTAAGAAACAATTGAATCAAAATCAATCCTTCCAAAATAAAGGAAATTTTAGATATGAAACCACCTAAAAGTCTCATTCAGTTGAGATCATTCCAATGCATGTTGGAATATTTGAGAAAAGTTATTTGAAATCTCTCCATAAGATGTCAACTGTTTGCAGCCTTATGCAAGAAAGATACTCGTTTTTAGTGGGATGATAAATGTTAGACAGCATTCAAAAGCATAAAATAGTACCTGATGACACCTCCAATCTTTGTTGCTCCTATTCCAGGGAAGCCATTTGTCTTGTATACTATAGCTCTAGGCCGATCTCTTGGCACCATGTTAACTCAAACTAATGAGAAAGGAAAAGAGAATGTGTGTTAACCTCATTTTTGTATGAGGTCTTAGGCTTCTATCATCTCCTCCTAACCTTTAGGTTTTCCTACCATAGTGTAGAAAACACAAGTAGGATCCCCTCTCGATTGACTCCCATTTACTTAGTGTTGGCCAAATATAAAGGACTAATAAGCCTTTAAAATGCTTTCTGGTGACTCAAGATAAATGTTACGATCGTCTTCAACAATTAACCTCATCAACCCTTTAATTTGGATCGAGCTGAACTGAATTCGACCAAAAACAATTTGATTCCAAATATGATAGTGTAAACGAACATCGTCAAGTTAATTTGACTCGACTCGAGTTCAATTTGAATATAATGGCTTTGATCAACACCATGTAACCCATCTCAAGTTAATTTGAATCAAGTTGGCATCATATCAAGCAAATCGGCTCAATCCAAATTGAATCTCTTTAAATGAAATTAAATTCAACACTAATCGCGCCCAATTTAATTAAAGAAAATATTAACTAAATCGAAATCACCCTATCTCGAAGCAATCTACATTAAACCGGCAATAAATAAATCGAATTCACCCGTCCCAACTCAATTGTAAAATTAAAATAATGTCAATTGACTTCCATTTACTCAAACGAACCGATTTCAAACTAATTAAACCCTACCCGGTCTAATAATGCTGAATCGAGCCACGTCGAGTCAATTTGACTCGAAGTCAAATTAATTTAAATCGACTTGAGCTCAATTTCACTTCAACCGCTCTAACCGATTTAAATTAACTCGTCTTGAGTTAATTTAAAATAAAATAAATTGATGCTAATTAGTTCGAATCAGAGGCATTGGATTCAAACCAACTTTAAATCCGACAAATCGGCTAATTAATTTAACCATTTCATTTTTAAATCGGCCCTCCAATACCTTTTAACTGTAGCATTTAATCTCAGTCATTGGATTAAATTGAGATAAGGGGCAAGAAGGTTATTCTTCCCTCTCAAGTCTATTAGGTTTCGAGAGATTATTTGTGCAGGCACCAAATAGAGAGGATCGTCTGATTTTCTCTCTGTCTACAGTAAAAATATAATCAAAGCACAGTTATTATAACAGTTGCGCTTTGACTGCATTCTCTCCGTCCACAAAATAAAAAAGTCCCCAAGAAGAGGGGGCAATTTTGGTGCGAATTAAGGAGGCGTTTCACTCAGCAGGGGAGTATTTTCCTTCAGTTCGAGTAAAAAAAAGAAGGAATACGCAGTTCGAAAGTTAGGGGTGAAAAACTCCTTCGTACGTGGCTTTTCGTTTATCTTGGTATCTTGGAAAAAAACGAGAGAGGAAAGTTTGATTTTTGCTGGTTGGAGCAAGGGAAATCGAGAAATGGCTGCTTGGTTCGATCCTTAGAGATGCAAGAGGCCAAGAAGCAAGTCAGAGAACTTTGGATTCTTGTCCTCGGAAGCAATAACAGCATCTAAATTGATCTCCTTCAGGAACCACACAAGAAGAAAGCAAGAATTGGCCGTTTTCTTGGAATTAAGGAAGGTATAGCAAGGCACTTTCATTCAGACATTTTATTTCAGGCTGAATGAGTGATAAAGCTTTTTATTTGATTATTCTTCTCTTAAAGGAAAGAATGTGAAATTGCATCCAAGATTCTTTTCACACATCACTTACATCATTCAATGTACGTAAACTTAGATGTTTAAATACATTGGGTTCTATTGCATCCTACTTTTCTCTTTTATTTGCTCGTGTGTTTTGCGAGGAATGATGGTGACAATGTGGACAATGATGCTTAAAGAGTTCAGTCACCTCCGTTTCTTTCAAATGCAGATGCTATGGCTGGATACCACCGGACTGGCTCTAGTGAAGTAACTATCTCAGAACTTAGAAACCCTAGGTCTTTCAGGCACCTTTATATACTTTTACACTCTCCAAAACTTTAGATAGGCCCTGTAGAAACCAAATTCTTTTATTTATAACCCAATAATCCAACATTGCATGCATCCATTTTTGCCAGCTCTAAGAGCGCTCCTATATATACTACTAGATTTCAATTATTTAGGGTCTACTAATTTGATAGTTCAAACTATAATTCTAATAATTGCAAAATATACATAAATCAAAGCTTAACTCAAATAAATAAATAAAATTCACCTATTCAAATTAAATAAAAGAAATTACGTGCAAATTGAATTCACTAATATAATAAAATGCATAAACTGAATATGAAATTCAAATCAAATGATAAGAAAAAAA
The DNA here is from genome assembly GCA_019925795.1 of Dendrobium chrysotoxum. NCBI lineage: Eukaryota > Viridiplantae > Streptophyta > Magnoliopsida > Asparagales > Orchidaceae > Dendrobium > Dendrobium chrysotoxum. Next base: position 89,896,195 of record CM034302.1, on the reverse strand, counting down.
AATCTTTCTTGAAATCAAATTGAAATACAAGATTTAACAAATAAATAAATAAAAATTGAAATACAAGATTTAAGTAAATCTAAAATAAAACAAACTTGAATTAATGCAACATAATCAAAAGGAAATAAACATGTTATTAGGAAAATCAAAATTTAAAATCCAACTAAATATAAAATTAATTTTAAATGAATGAAAGTGAACAAAACTAAAATAAAACAAAGTCAAAATAATTCAATTAAATTTAAAAATCAACTCCCAAACTAAATCATTAAAAAGATCAAACATATTTAAAATTAGTATTCAAAGTAAAATCAAATGATAAAAGAGAGAGAAAGTTAAAAAAGAAAAAGAATAATGAAGGAATAATAAGATAATATGTGGCTTGAACGTTTAAAAATGTATTAAAATTTAAATAAATAAATAAATTCCAAATAAATTTCTATAAATCTATACAATCATAACGAACAATAAGCTAAATAAATAATTCTATTAATAGATCATTTTCATCGTCAAATTAAATAAATTCTTTTATTTGCCTAAATTTAAAAAAAATAAAAAAAATAAAATATAAACAATAATTTACATCAAATAAAATAAATTTAAAACAAAAATTAAATCTTCTTTCATAAACTCATAAAAGCTTAAGTAAAAGATCCAAAATATTAAAACTTAAAGTATAATACCACCCTTGGATGTTAAACAAAGTCAAAAATTAAAATTAAAAAATAAAACATAAAGCCTAGGAGATTGACACCTGCACAATCTAACACACACTTAGAATTATTTGTTAGTGCAACGAATTCTTGCTTTAGGCTAGGTCGTTGCTATTTTATATACTCTTTTGAAATGTGAAAATTATTTTTGTCTTGGTGAGTATGTGATACTGTTTGAGGTGGCTCGATGTGATTGATTATATAATTGTATTTTGTGATATATGATAGGTGTATTCGAGTACCCTAAGGTTAGAAACAATTTGGATATTCACATTTACTAACCCAGTTTTATGCAAGTGGCCATGCCTATGCAGAGCCATATATGGGCTAAATTATAATTGATTTTAAAATTAACATGATATTGTGCAGGTGCTTACGTTGCTTTAGCCTATAATTATTAAAAGCATGGCGTATATATTGGTTGCTAAAAAATAAGCAAATGATATTGCATGGATTATGTAGTATTTCGTTATGATTCTTAATTGCTTCTTCATACTAACTATACAAGGAGTATAGAGTTTATTTCTATTTTAGAAATGTAATTTAAACGTAATAGTTGTGAAAGTCTTTATAAAATTGGTTCGTCTATCCAAGGATAAAGGAACAAAAAATAAAGAGATATCTTCCCCACTTAGGAGATTCTTTCTTTTAGAAGCATTTTTGGAGGAAAAGCGATGATAAGATATTCGAAGACTAATACAAAGACCAATTTATTTTGTGAAAAGCATTGCGTCATGCATAGGTTTAGAAATCTAGGTTGTTATCGGTGGCGTTTAACCACCTTTACTTTCTACAGATCCTATTTTGTATTAAGTGACACTTGTCACATATACTTTGGACTTTCTTACTTTGCTATGCTTTATGATTTGTGTTTGATGGTTGGGTGAATGCTTGTTTACTTTGGTTGTCCCCTAATAACCCCATTTTTTTAAGTTTATCTCTTACATGTGCTTTTTAGTTGGATTTCACTAGGCTCTTAAGAAATAAAATTTTTATACTCATAACCAATAAAAAAATTAAGATAACATAGCAAGATAATTAATTTAGAAAGTAAGCCAGAGCTTGTCTAGAGTCTCATAAATTATATTCTTCATTCTTTTCTTGTTAGACATCTCCCTATCTACGAGTAGAAGAAAGACCACCGGAACTATGAGTGTGCAGTTCTGACTTAGGAGAGTTTTGCTCTTTTACGGTAAAACCTATTGTTGAGCCTTTTTAAAACTTTACATTCTGATTTATTATATAAAAGTCAATTAACATGCATTGCATTAGAAATTAATTTAAAAATCAAATTTAATTGCATTAGTTTAAGAATATAACCTACCATTCACGGTCCAAGACTATTTAGGGTTTCTTAGATGTCGGTCACATTTCTAAATAAATAATAGCATACCTATCTTTTATCAAGACTTGAGTCATGATTTAAAAACTGTTGTGGGCTTAAATATATGTGGCGATAGAGTTATAATTCTACGTCTTAGCGTTGCACGAATATTCAGCTCACACACAGAGAACACAATATTTTTACGTGGAAAATCCAGAAAAGAGAAAAAATCACGGGGCCTAGACTAGTTGAAAATGATTCCTACTAGAATTTAAGTAAAGTACAATGGTCTGACTTGTCCTTGAAGATGACTAGAGTACAAATGTCAACTGAAAGTATCGCAAAAGTTCGGTGTCACTCCAACGTTAGGTGCTAGTCTGACAGCACTCCGATGTCAGGCGGTGGTCCGGCAATGGCACTTCAGCGTCAGGGGGCACTCCGGCTTCAGGTGGTACTTTGACGTCCTTTGATGGTCTGGTGGTGGTTCGACAGAACTCTGGCATCCCTTGGTGGTCCGGCAGAACTCTGGCGGTGGTCGAAGAGGAGCTAGGCGGCTAGAGCTTTCTTCCTTCTCTTCCTTCTTCTCTTTTGACTTCGATCCCTTTTCAAGAGAAAATGGGGTTCTATTTATAGAATTCTTGAGTGGCATGGTTTGTAAATCAGTGGAAGATCAAGGATAAATTGGGAGTGATTCGGATGGATGACCGATCTTGATTCCTACGATCATGCACCATTTAAAGGATCTTTGACTGTCTTAATGATATAGGAATTTGATGATCTTGGTCTTGTTAGATTCAACTCGTCGAGCCACACGATTCGACTATAAGCATGTCACGATTGGAGACCATTTCGTAACCCAAATTGTGGTTTGATCCTTCCAAAAGTACTTCGAGTCTTTAACTTGGACTCATTTGGGCTCGGATTTGGTCGAATTTGGTGTCGTTGGGTTCGTGTTTCCGAGACGCTCAATTCAACTATAAGTTTGTAGAAATCAGAGTTTGGATGGTCTCAATTTTTATTTTTGAAGCTTCCAACTTAATTTTGCCTCAAGATTCGTGCCTGATCAAGATAATTTTTTTATGATGTATCAAAAATAATTAAGAGTTGTAGTTGGCAATCCTATTCTAGGCAGGAGTATAAGTCTAATAGAGTTAGACATTCAAAAAACTCATTTACAAAGAGTCAAAGATATAAAACCTATTTCATTATCTTGCATATTATTAGACTTTGTTTGAATCACTACCCTGTAGTGGTTCACCTTAGTTCTACATTCTAAGACAGACCAAAAATCATAAGTCCTCATCCTCCGGGAATATAATGTCAACTTTCTAATAAAACATCAACTTAGATAATTTTTTTTTCTTAAATTGTAAAGCCTAACATAGGATAGATTGAAGTTGCTTTGAGCTTCTCAGAGATTACCCCAACTTTTCTCCTTTGACTTGCTAAAAATTGTTTAACATTGAGCTTTCACCTTTGAGAAATTCATATTTCTATCATGTGTTCAACCTTATAATCAAAGGGTGTGAAATCACTATTTTAATCGAGAGACGGTTGGTGCATTCATCACCCTAAAAGGCATAGCTAAGAACTCATATTATCCGTACCCCATAATAAAAGCTATCTTCATCACATCAGCTTCTCTCCTCTTCACCTTATAGTATCCATATCACAAATCATCTTCGAAAATATAAAAGATCCATCAAGCTTATTAAATAGATCATCAATCTGTGGTAAAGGATATTTGTTCTTAATAGTAACTTTATTTAACTCCATGTAGTCAATGCACACGAGCGTCATATAGTCTTTTTTTTATAAATATAATAGGTGCTCCCCATAGAGACACACTAGGATGAACGAATCACCTATCAACCAACTCCTGAAGCTGAGTCTTCAACTCCTGAAGCTCCTTAGGTGTCATCATATACGAAGCTTTAGATATCGTGGCCATACCCAAAATATATCAATATAGATCTTTATATCTCTATCCAGAGATAAATTGACTAACTCCTCAAAAAATACATCAAGAAAATTGCGTACTATCGGGACATTAGAAAGAGAGTTAAAATCCAGACTCATATCCTAGACTAATGCAAAAAAATACCATACAACCCTTCTTCCTTAGTTTATCTGCTTCCACAGTAAAAATCTAATAAGATAAGACACCTCTAACTCCCTGTAATACACAACTCTCATTGCCCAGAATTATTATAACTTGTTTCTTCAAGCAATCAATCTGAGCTTCATACCGACTCAACTAGTCTATACCTAAATAACATCAATGACAAAATGAGTAATAAAATCAAACTAGATTTTCACTTCTTATCAGAAATTTTAATATCACATAAATAAATTCTACTGGCTATTATAACATCTCTAGTTAGTAAGGTAACAAAAAGAGAAACACGCAGTACAACTGAAGGCAAGTATATTAAATTTAAGAAACATTCAGAAATAAATGAACGACTAGCTCCAAAATTGAATAAAATATGACTTAGATGTTTAGAAATATAAATCGTACATGTCACAATATCTAGAGCATCACAAAACTCTTGTTGAGTTAAACTATGCAGACGTGGTTGAACAGAAGCTAGAGTAACAAAACTATTATGCTTTCTCTAACTGCTGCCAGATGGCCTCCTTGCTACAGAATCATAACCACCAGCTCTACCAGATGGTCCCTCATAAAAATATGGAGGGAACTGCCCTCAGTCTCCATGCTGGTCTGATAAAGCTCTCAGATTTAGGCTCAGAATGTCGATCAAATCCTGTATGAGACACTCAACTGCCCTATGTCTGATCTATCCATACCAAAAATATTATCCAGCCATTTTATAACATTAACCAGAATAATGTATGACATAACTTTGGCATACAAGTACCCCACTAATAGAACAAGAATTAGCTAAGCTACCACTACCAAAGACTACTGCATATACTGACTAACAACCTCTCTTGGTATCTCCAAGTGCCAATTTACTCTTTTTTCAGAAAATTCACTATTGCCACTTAACCTTTTCATACTAGTAGTCCACTGCTGCTGAGTAGCCATCAAATCATTCTTTATCAAACGAGCTCTCTCTATAAGCTCAAAGGAATTATAAATGTGAAATGGCACTAGTGGTTGTCTCAAACTATCTCGGAGTCCTCTCAAAAACCTATAACACTGCTCCGCGAGAGTGCTAATCAGCTATGTAGCATATCTAGCAAAAGTAGTAAACTCTACCTCGTCTTTCATAACTATCATACTCCCCTAAACTAGTCTCAAAAAATTCTCATGCATTTCTTATCGTGTAGAAGGTGGTACAAACTAAGCTCTAAACACATTGGAGAATTCCTCCCAGCTAATCAGAGAATTCAATCTCCCCTAAAATTTCTCCTCCTGCTCGCCCATCCACTAGTGCTCAACCTCACCATATAACTAAAAGAATGTTAACAGTACATTCCTCTAAGGAGGATATTGTATACCGTCAAATGTGTTCAAAAACCTCCTCAACTAGTCTTCAGCTACCCTGGGCTCAATAACGCCCTCAAACCTCAGAAGCTTCAATCATTTGTATATGTTTATCTATCTCATCAGGTCTAACAATAGGAACTCAGCTCTATGCCTCACCCATCATCTGGACCATCAGAGTAGCAAACTATGTCAGAATCTACTGTTGGAGCCGTACTATATATAGGAGCTGCCTAGCCATCACTCTGTCTGTCTGCCATATATGAGTCTAGCACATTCATAATTACACATAATATACAACTAAACATACCTGCACATGAAACCAATAATAATAAAACCCAGACAAACTCAAAACTATCACACTTAACTTACAGATCAATTTTTATAGCTCTATTTTATGATCTATTCCAAAATTATTGCTCTGATACTACAAAAACTTGTCACAACTCAACCCAGCATGATACCTATCATATTGAATTGTGACAAATAAATCCCAATATCTAGTTTTGAAATGTTCGTATTCTCTTCTTAATTTAAATTTTAAATAAAATAACATATTATAGAGCTACTAAAAACATCTAAGTATTAAAATTAAACTCATCCATAAGATTTCTTTCATCTAATCAAAATATATCTACACTACAGTATATGACTATATGTAGAAGCTATATAACTGAATAATAAGCTAGTCATGACTGTACAAAAATCAAAATAGAGAAATACTTATAAACTTAAATTTGATTCTGAATTGCTAATCAACATGCTCCTTTCCTTTATCAGATCCTAAAAACTAGAAATAAAATCACAATGAGCTACAACTCGTCAGGCCATATAAATTGATCTAAAATTTTAAATTCTTTTATTAAATATTTTATTGAATATTTAAAAATAGTTAAATATAGTCTAATAAATCACTGTACTAAGATTTATAATAAAAGCATAACAGTTATCATATTATTTAAATAATAATACTGAGCAGATAATTAAATTGTAATTCATATCATAAAGTAGTTCCTGCCACATTTCATGGACCCAGATAGAACCCTTATAACTCTCTTTTGTGCTCATAGTACCAGAACATGCCCATTGGCACCATAACATGACTTATAGCCACTAGGATATACTTCATAGGGACTATAATATTCTATGACATAGATAAAATCTCAAATCATTATGGCCCCTTATCTCTCCCAACATATATAATTTAATCACATATGCATATTTTTCATCATATTATAGCAATTAAAGCATAATTGAGCATATGTCTGAATTGCATAGTTTTCTATAACAATATACAATAGAAGCAAAAAGGCACATTTTTCAATAAATAACCTAATTATTTAGAATGGCACAAAATATTATTTTAAGACTTTAATTGAATAACAATATTATTTTTCAACATCTAGTTAATTTTTAATTAAATGAAAACATCACAAATTCCAAAACCTCTGTTCTAAAATTTCTAGAAAAGATTCAAAATGTTCATAATCTTAATCTCCATAACATATAAAAAGTTATGTGAAAATTTTATCAGTGCAAAATTATCCACATTTTTTGTTAATAGAAATATAAATTTAATAAAAAAATTTGATAAAAATTACGTATTTTTTGAAATTTGAGATAGTACTAGTGTGACCTATCTCGAATGAATAAATTTTTCAATTAAGCCGATAGACAAAAACAGCTCAATGGTTTTCAAATCCTAGCTTTTTTCTCTCTCTCCCTTCTCTTTTTCTCTCTTTCACCTCTCTCATAGCCGAATAGAAAAAAGGAAATGACATTTAATAATAAGCCATTAGGTCTTTAGATTTTCTTATAATAAAATATTAAGTAATTATGATAATTATTTGATTTTTGCCCAAAATCCTTTTATATATTAAAATTTGGGGATCCAAAAATTATAGAAAAAAATTTATAAATTAGCTAAGCATGTTTAAAAGACTCATGAAATCTGTTTGTAAAATGGACACCTAATCGTCCTAAAATTCCCATTTGTACCGACAAGTGCTAATTTCTTAAGAAACTTCACCAAAGCCCAAAAATTATGAAAAGATTAGTAAAATGAAAACACAATATTATATATATTATGGTGAAAACGGTTTGTGATTTGGACTTATACTGACCCTGAAATAATTTTTAACTAATGTAGATCAAAAAATTAGTTAAAAAAGTAAGAATTTTCACCCATTGGCTTAATTGACCATTGTCGACCAAGTTAATCATGTTTAATTAAATGAACCAATTTGGACCCATTACATTTAACTCAAGCATTCCACTACATTTATGTGTAGTTAAGCATTGCTAAATGGACCTAAATATTCTAAATGGCATGCCCTCCATAGCCCATGCATTGGGTAGCTTGGGTCACCCAATTAGGCAAGCCCAAGCTAGCCCAAAGAGAACTCATTTCACTAATTAGCTCATCCAGCACAAATTGGATTGAACTAATACATGCAAACCCTTGCCTAAACTCCCTGAGCCTGGCCCAGCCCAACACAACCTTTGGCTAGCTATGTGTTGGATGGAATCAGCTTCATTCGAGCTATTCACCCATGAATTAGCTCAATTGAGCAAATCGAGCCATTATCTTGCTTCTAGAGCCTTCCATCCATATGCTTGAAGTCTATTGGATTGTCCCCCATTTTCCTAATGATCTGGTAAAGCGTTCCCTGCTAAAGTTCCATCCACATTCAGCTAGCTTCAGTCTATAAATTCTCTCATTTCAGCTGGGCTCGGTTCACAAATTTGATCCCTACACCTTTGTGAAAGCAAGTGCAACCGATCCTTAGCCTTCTTAGACATTCAATAAACTCATGGTGTGATTTCGAGTGAGCTCCAGTTAGCCCACTTTGGCCAAATTGAAGATTTCAATCTGATCCTCCTAAACCCTCGGTGATTGAAGGAAGATTGTTCCTGTGAGTTAATCTAGTTCAAAGGAATCAAATCCCTCATCCCAACTCCACTACATAGAGCCATTCTTCATTCTCGAGCTGAATTTAATAGGGGTTCAAGGCATTTTGAAGAGAATGTTCACTTCACATCAATCCAACTACTAGGTTGAGCATTCACCTCACATAGATCCTCTTAGATCTATTAGAGCCAACTATATGGGGTAGATTATTAGATTTAATAAAAACACACAGACGACTGGCAAGGGCTGTGCGAGCTAAGACAAAATTAGAGCCATTCAATTCGTTCTATTTAGTGGAACAGTTCTGATTTTATCAGAGATTGAAAAACCTGAAATCAAAAAAAAAAAAAAAAATCACGGAGCCACACTAAGAAATTCACTATGAAAATTGGGATAAATACGTACATATCTCTCCTCTCTCAGTGTCTCCATGCTTCTCTTCTTTTACACCGTTCTCACACTAAACAAAAGAAAAAAGCATGTATATACCACATGGGATGCCACCCTTGAGAAAAATGAGAAAAAAAACTGTTCAATCCATTACGAAGTGTTGTGGAGCCAATTTGAAGCGCTGCGGCACTCAACACTATCTCCAGTTCGTAGGGCAGCACTGTGGTGCTGAATTTAGAGCCTTGCTGCGCTTTGCTCTCTATCGTTTCTCATCCAAACTTCACAGTGCTGGGATGCTCACGTAAAGTGCTGGGTCGCTCAAGTATACAGCACCATGGCGCTCAGGTACATAGCGTCAGGGCGCTCAAGTACACAGCGCCGAGGCATTGTAAAAAAAAAAAAAAAAAATCAGGTGCAAAGCACCCGAACCCAAGCAGGAGGAGGACCCCCACCCTGCGAGTAGGAGAAATTGACTTGAGGTCCGAGACAACAATACAATCCGATTCATCGACACAATTAGATTGCACACATACTTACATAGTGAACCATTAATTGCATGTAATACCTCCATGGATTTAGAATTTGATTTCCTATTTAATGGCATATGTCATATTGCATAGATATATCTAGATTTATGTTAATTGCCATTAAAAAGTAAAGCATATTTTTATTAAATCAAGCAATACATGATTCATCAATGGTTCAAATTTAAACCAATGAAATTTGGGGATGTTCTATACATCCCTAATTTTTATTGGCTTCATTTGACCCTTCAATTGGCCTAAATTGAATTTCCAAATTGAAGGGTCTGAAATTGACCTACAAATTTGGAAATTTATGATAATGAATTCAAAAAGTATTTTTGTATGATTCTTCAATAGATGTTAGATTTAGGTATAAGGGTTAGAATAATTTGATTTCACCCTAATCCAAATATTAGGTTAGGCTATAAATTTTTTCTAATTCCTACGTTAGAAAACTTTAGAAAAAAAATTCCTAAAATTCTAGTCCAATTACCTTTAAATTTTTATGAAGTCCTAAAATCCTTCGGGACTTCTGGAATTAATTCCATGACCATTTGAATCCAATTGGACCATTAATTAGCTAACCCAAGCGATCCTGCTAGCTTTTTAATTATTTTGCACCAGGGCTCTTCTCCCAGAGCGACAAGCGATCCTGCGAGCTTCGGATATGACACGTTTAAACGACAGCCCAATTAAATCCGGTCAAGGAAATTGTATATGGGCCCAACTGGCATGTTTGGCCCATCAACCAATCACGTGGGTTTCTTAGGGCGATAGGCCCATCAACCACTCACCTCCTTGTCTATTCTTCAAGAGCAACTACGAGTTTCCCTTCAGCACAGCCTATTCAAGTACGTCACGTCAGGCTAGTATTGCCCCTGGGATTAATTATTCTGTGCGGACGCCGGATCATATTCGGAGATAAATAAGAGCACGCCAAGTTATTTTTTTACTGTGGACTGGTATTATGTATAGTTGTATACTAGGTGACATGGCACGCTCTTATTTATCTCCGGACAATCCAGTATCTGCACAGAATAATTTCTCGTGAGGTGGAGTACTTATTTAGGTGTTAAAAAGTAATGCATATTAATGCAATGAAAAAAAAATAGATAATAGAAATGCAATATAAAGTTTCAAAAAAATATTTTTTTAATGTAAACTAATTCCACTGTAGCCACGGGCTGCCACAAAATTAGCAACTCACTGTCACCATAGCCCATCATCGACCGCCACCGCTACCATCATCTCTGCTTTTAGCCACAACCATTATTTTACTCTACACTATATTTATTTTACTTTAAGTCAAATTTAAAAAAAATATATCACAATCATTTTTTACACCCATCTAAACAACTTCAAATATTCAAGATACCATTTCTTTTTTTTTTTAGCAAATCATAGATATCCTTAATTTTTAATCATGGCTCATGTTTAACTATATTTTATTGTTAGATTTATATAAGGTTATTTAATATTAGTGGAGTTTTTCTAAGATAATTATACAATCATTATGAGAAATTTTTTATTTTTAAATAGTTATTATAATTTATTGAAAGAAATTGAATATAATTTCTTATAGCTTTAATACTAAAATAAATTTGATTGCAAAAATACTTTATCATCATAAAAATCTTTAAAGAATAATAAAAAAAATTATAATCAAATAGAAGAATAGCTATAATATGAAAAATGAAATATTAAAAAAAAACTATCTTTAAACTTGCTTTGTCACAATTGAGTCCAACAAATGATATTAAATTTAATTTTTGTCAATAATTACAATAAAAAAATTAGTCATACATAAATAAATCAAAGAAAAAATTAGGTAAAAATAATTAAGATTAAAATTTGATCAAAATAAATCTCCAAATCCTTCTATATATTTCAAAATAAGTACAATACATAATTAATTAATATTATGCTACTCTTGAAGCAAATCTTAAGAGTTCAAAGCCCCATCCTAACTAATGTTTTATCAATACATATTGATATAAATATTTTTTTATGAATAAATTAAAAATTCCTTATCTTAAAACATATAATGATTAACAAATATGAACTTAAAAATTACAATTGTAAATACAAAGCCTTATGAATAAACAAATTAGTAAATTACAATTGTCGTCTGCTACACACCTAATGAATATTTTCTCATATAATTTACATGCTTCCAAACAACCGTATAACACATTCTACAGAATTTCGCCAGCAGGTTCAGATGGCAAATCACTAGTGATATTAAGACGGAATTAGACGAGGCTCTTCCTCCGTTATATTTTTGGGTGATTTACATGCATACCTTATTATATATATATATCTTGTGAAACCCATTAAATAAATTAAGCTAAACTCTTAAACATCAAAACGTCTTTTAATGTAATTGTTAAAATTTCATTTAAATAACTCTGTACCAGAGCAATTCTGAGATGAGTGACCTACTAAGAAGTTACAACAACAAGACAAAACCGTCAGGCTCTTAGGCCAAAACGGACAATATCTCAATAGTTAAGAGTTTAGACTTTGGACTGTTACATATCTAACACTCAAAACTTTAATATTAAATATGTCACCCATATTTCATTCCCACCATTTATATATTTCAATCTTACCGCTCATATTTGATATAAAAGTGAACAATGGATGATATATATATATAATATTAAAATTTTAGGTGTTAGATATATAAATAGAATGATATAAAGTTGTACATATGTAAATCTCCCCCATATATATATATATATATATATAAAGAGAATATTAATACTTGGGTTATTGTGGAGGTCCTGATCCTGTCAACAAGATTCAGCTTAAGATGACTTAAATTATTTTGAATATGAGCTCTAGACAATTTTAAGTTGAACATGTTCTAAGCTAGAACATGAATAGATGAGAAAAAATAGAGGCCATATTCAAATATAAGTCATTGACCCATCAAGCTCATGTGCTAACTCATAAGTTCATTTGGCTTAATCACACCCCTAATATAAGTTATCTAGCTTTACTTGATAGAGAAAAAATAAAAAACTAAGTGACAATTAAACAACATGATTTTACTTGGACAAGATCAATGAAACATGGGTTTAACCCTGATGCACTAAATCATAAGCATCACCTAACTAAATTTGGGAAAATTTTTAAAACCCTTTTCTTCGATTTTAATCTTATCATCGAATAGATGTAGGACTGTTAATAAATGACTCAACCCACAAACCCAACCCAAAAAATCAATCATTCAGGTTGACACGTTTAATAGACATGTCAATTTTAGGTTAAAATTTTTAATCCGTTAATTAAACAGGTCAAATTTGAGTAGATCAACAGACTCATATTTGACCTGAAATTAACTCATTTAATTTTTATTTTTTATTTTTTTTTACATGTGGATATGATCTTATTTTTTTATCAAATATTCCAAACTTTATAGTTGATAAGTTATTAAAAAAAAATTAACCAAAACAGATAATGGGTTCATATCATTCTGGTTGCTAGCGAGTCAAATTTGAGTTAGATATTTTTGAAACAGATCGGATTCGGGTTGATTTGATTCAACTTTGATCAATTTCTGGTTGGACACAAACCCGCACCAATACTGAATTTAACACTCCTTTATAAACACATAAATGATATATGTTCATTTTCTTTTTTAAGTTATAAGAGAGAAATCTCTATAACGAAAATAATAAAAAAAACATTCTAGTATCAATTATGATTGGCCAAAATATGAATGTCATAAGTGAAACCCCAAGTAAAGCCCCCATATTTGTCAGAGGCCATCCAAACGGTAAGAACAAAAAACATTCTAGTATCAATAATGAATGGCCAAAATATAATGAATGTCATAATTGAAACCCCAAGCAAAGCCCCCACATTTGTCAGAGGCCATCGAAACTTTAAGAACAACAGCCAACATGATGAATAGGTCAGTCAGCAATCAGCAAGAAGTAGCCATATTATCGTCAAGCAAAATCTTGTGCAAATAGAAAACGTATCCAGTTCAGTGCACATTAATAAATGTAGTCCTGGGGAAAGCCAGCAACAAAAACAACCAGCAAATTCAATTTGATTGAAGGTAAAAACTGGTTAGAAAGGGGACATCTAGTAGAGAGAGCTAGCATTGCAACCCCATGGGTGTCGGAGGCCATCCAAATGAAATGTGCACAAAATAACCAAATTTCTCCTATATAATACCAAAAGGCGAGGAGATTGACAAAACCTCCGAATGCTTTTCAAAAATCAAATAGTTGAGCTAAAGGTATCCAAAGCATCTCATGTATGTAAAAAGCAACAAGAAACCTTGAGCAGCAAAAACGTTCCAAAACATCAAAATATAATATCTTAGAGCACATAGCTTTTTTTTTTTCCAAAGTTTTGCACTTTGGCCCTCACAGCAACGATAAATTCTTAAAAGATAGTGGAACTGCTTGAGAAGTTGGTGCCAAACTTTCTTTCATTTATTTCATGCCAAATGTGGTAAAATGCTGCTGCAGGAGGTAAGATAGTTTATAGGTTCTTTATAGTAATATATGGTAATGTCATGTCATTGATATGATTCTAGATTTAGTGCAGGTAGAACTTAAGAAGGAACGAGGAAGCCCAAGGAAAGCATCTGCTGAAGAGGGTGAAAGTGTAAGGGCGCTTAAAAAAGGTGATTTTTTGTTTATTGATGGTCGAAACAAAAATATTAGCCATCCTATTTGATCATGAAGCACATCTGCCCTTTTAAAGCCACCCATCATATGCAAAGCCAAGCAAATAACGTGGTCTTATGGAGTAACCTTTATACGGTGTGTGCTAATATCAATTTACGGAGGGTAAATTGTTGTAGAATGAAGCAAGGAAGTCCTTACATGTAGGCTTGTGATTTGCATCCCAAACAACACAGTCAGTCCCATCCAGATGAATGGGGAGTTTTTTGTTGAGATTGGTGATGTTTGAATTTATGATATCATCTAAATTCAAATTGGAGTCATTAATCAGCACATTGAGAGGAGAGCGCGAAGGAAAGGGGGTAGAGGAGAAAATCTTATTATCAAATATCTCTTTTAGAGAATTATCATTACACCAAGGATCCCAAAAGAATTTCAGATTATTGCCATCACAAATGACAAAAGAGAGTTTAGTTCTAAATGAGAAAGCAACATCCATAAATTTTTTATTACAGAAAGGTGAATGCCATAGAGAAGAAATTTTCAAAATTACGCCATCTTTTGCTTACCACCAGCAATTTAATGGCGAGGTAGAATTGAGCCTTCAAATAAGAGAGTATCTATAAGCAAAGTTAAAAGGCTATGATGGAAGATAGATCAGTGCCCCCCTTCGGCTTCGGCCTACAAGCTCTTTCATAGGAGACTAGATAATGTTCTTTTATGTTAAAGTTGCCATGATACAGGAATCTAGAGGATCGGTTGATAACCTTTTTAAGCTAGCCTTCGGGATGTAAAGAGCTCTAATCTAGTATGATATAAGCTTTCCAGAAAAAAATTTAAAAAGCTTCTATCTTCTAGCAAATGATAAGGCTTTAGGCTTCCAACTCTCAACTTGCTCTGTTTTATGAAGTAGAAGATAGAAATCTATTACATGCAAAACTTAAGTAGAGATAGAAATTCCAAGATAGAAGAGATTAGGCTTAACCAAATTGAGGTTGACATGCTGAGACAGAATTGTGAGGTTGGTGACCGTATGAGAGAAGGTTATAAAACTTTTTGCATGATTAATATAGAGGCCACCAACATTGCCAAATTCAGCCATAATCTTGTTAAGGGTGGTAAGGTTGCTGGCATTAGCATTATCAAAAGCAAGAAGATCATCTGCATAGAGGTGGTGAGAAACTTGGTACTGATTGATGGTAACACCTTAATATGCATTGTCAGGAATTTTAGCTTCAAAGATGTTAGATAAGCCATCCATCACAATGCAAAAGAGGTAACGCGAGAGACGACAGTCTTGCCAAGACATTATATGGAATTGAAAAAATAACGAGTAACCTTACTGTATACTATATTTAAAATACAAATGAATTATAAATACCTACAACTTGCAACCAAACAATCCCTAGATGTCATTTTAACAATTATTCAGTTCAATGGAAATTCAAGATATATTATAGTCAATGGCTCATCTCATCATTGAATTGAACAAGTTGAGTTAATGAATAGGTCAGTGTAAAAAAAAAAAACATCTTATGATAACTTTGGTCTTTGTCTCAACAAAAAAGTGGAGGAGCAATAATTGAATTTTAAGGTTAGTTGCAGACCTTCAACGGGCATTTAGCGTTATATTGGACTCCACCTGGCATAATTATGCTATACTTGAATGGATGTAGTAGTAAGGTAGAGAAGTGAATTGGTAGAGCGACCCATTAGGGAGAGGCATGATTCAAGCAACCAGTGAGGCGGCAATTAAGGGGCATTTAGCGTACTTCGCCAAATTATCCATTATTGAACTAGTTTGGCCTGGGTCTTTGGTGAGTTGGCTAAGGGATTAGTTTTATACAAGGGCTCAGCAGGGTGGGACTGGGATAGTTTTTGTTTGAATAGGATTTGGTGTAGCAAAAGGAAATTTGGAATCATTTTTATTATGTAGTTTTAGCTAATCCATATTTTGGAGGGATTGAGGGAATGTTGTATTTGCATTTAATGGAGCATTGATGAATTAGTGAGAAAATTCAGCCATGTCAAATGTGTTGCTTGAAGAGAAGAGATTTAATTGATGTGTTAGTTTAGCATCATCCAAAAGGTATGGTTTAGTCTCATTTTGTAAGATGGTTGGGAAATATTTGATTTAGGAGAGTATGACATAAGAAAACCTTTGAGCAGTAGATCGTGTAATCCTCACTGCTAGGAAGATGAGAGATTCAATTGGAGGTGATAGTTTAGCCTCATTCCAGAGGAATGGTGGGGGAAGGCATACTTGGTAAAGGGGCAACAAATGCAAGTGATTGTCATGTCATTTGGTGAAATACGAAGATCATTATGTGGAGTTGAATTACAATTTTTTTTAATGAAAAACTGGAGTGAATGAGTGATATTTTAGAAATTTTTGAAAAAGTCAATATTTTGATATAGCAAAATAAGCTTGGGATTTTTACCAAATGTAATGATAAGTGAGACACTGAATGACATTCATGGGTTTTAATATCATCCTGCTCACCTTTTCCAAGCAGCGCCAAATCTCTTCCTTCATTACTATCAATAATCAAATCAGTGAGAGAATTTCTCTCTTCATTTTCATTGTATTTGCTCCTAGAGTAGCTGAAGTAGATATCCCTACAATTGTCTTCATTGCAACCCGAGAAGCATTTAGTCGACAATCAGGAAGTTTTGGGTGAAGATGATTGCCCAATCTTGTAAGAAAGTAAAGGATCATCTCTTTTGTCCATATAGTCTCCGTAATGGTTGCTGAAATTGGACCTAAACTAGAAGATTAACCAATCAGATAGTGAATCAGCCCTCAAACGAAATCAATTTGATTAAAAAATTACATCATTTAAATAATATAAATTAATTTTAATAGCATGCCCTTCATAATCTAAAAACTCTTTGAATTCCTTCTCTGAAGCCATGGTACATTTCTACACATTCTTTTCCTTTTATATGTCCACAAAAGTCATCTCTTCATTTTCTTTCACAAGAATTTTCATGCTCGCTATCTCAACTTGCTCAACGGTAGAGCTCACTATTTCTTCAACTAAGGATGAAGTTCTTGTCTTTATTGTTGCATCCTGTACAACCCTCATAAAATTTTGAGCAGAAGTTTCAATATTGTTTCTCACGTTTTCTTTGTGTGCCTAAAATCTAAGGAGTCGGTGATTGCCTCCTCGGACCTATGCTTCTTAGTTTTTGATCAAAACATTAGTGAAGGATGATTCATCTTTACAGAAGGATGGTGAAAAAGTAACTTCTTGTTATGCAGAAGCTATAAAAAGCTTAGGAAATACTTGAGTTCGCAAGTAACCCGAAGGGAATACTTGAGTTCGCAAGCAAACCTAGCCCAAATTGGTGCTCCAACAGCAGCGTTATTGCTGTCTACAGCAGGAAAACAGCCCAAACAGTAACAAAACAGTGAAAATACGAAAGAAAACTTGTAGGAAAATCAAGCAAAGACTTGTATTCCACTAGATGATGGATGAAAACACAAACGATACAATAATCTTCAATTCGAGAGGAAGATAATCTCTCCAAAAACTCTAGCAAAGCCTAGAGCCCAAGCACAAGACAAGATCTCAAAATTTAGCCAATCTCAAGATAAAAACCCTAATTCCCCCTAAGCTCCTAATTAATCATCAAAGGACAATTACAAAATACCTAAACAGCCCTTACATTCAAATTTTTCCCTCCCACAATTGAAATAACCCAAGCATGGGCCCCACTAGACTTCTGCCCTCTCTCCCTGTTTCTTTGTTCCGCCCCCTCCTTGAATAGAATCGGACCGGTCTAGCCGGCCCCTCCTGGGCCGGCATAACATTACTCCCCTCCCAAAGACTCACCTTGTCCTCAAGGTGAAAGAAAGGAAATTGATTTTTCATCCTTTCAAATGGCTCCCACGTAGCGTCGAAATCGGGGAGGCCTCTCCATTTAATTAGCACTTCTTTGTTGCCTTCTTTATCTGATCTAACGTCGGTGAGCTCCAGTGGTTCTAATACCACTTCCAAATCCTCAGTTAGTGTAGGTGGTAAGTCGGCACTAACTGCATGCTCCCCTAGGGCTCTCCTCAACTGAGACACATGGAACATTGGGTGTATGGTGGCTGATGGGGGTAACTTCAGCCGGTACGCCACTGCTCAAATCCTGTCCAAAACCTCATATGGGCCGAAGTACCTTGGAGCCAATTTCTCATTTCTCCTTCTTGCTACTGTCCTCTGCCGGTAGGGTCGTAATTTTAGAAAAACCTTCTCCCCCACTTCAAACTGCATGTCCCTCCTATGTGAGTCCGCCTGTTTCTTCATGATTTGTTGTGCTCTCAGTAGATGTTTCTTCAATTCTTCTAACATTCGATCTCTTTCTCCCAAGTACTCCTCCACCGACGAAACTGGAGTACTGCTACTCCCAAAGTGCACCAAGTGAGGAGGGTCCCTTCCATACAATACTTTGAACGGTGTCATCTGCGAAGCCGAGTGAAATGAGGTGTTATACCAGTATTCCGCCCAAGATAGCCACTTGGCCCTCAGCTTGGGCGTCTCTGACACAAAGTATCTCAAGTAGGTCTCCAAGCTCCTATTGACCACCTCTGTTTGGCCATCTGTCTGTGGATGATAAGCGGTACTCCTCTTCTACACTGTCCCCTGCAACCTGAACAACTCCCTCCAAAAATGACTGAGGAACACCTTTATCTCTATCTGACACTATTGCCTCTGGTACCCCATGCAATCTGACCACCTCCCTGATGAAAGCTGAAGCCACTGTCACCGCGGTATAAGGATGTCGGAGGGGAATAAAATGAGCATACTTGCTCAATCTATCCACCACCACCAGAATCACCGTGAAACCTTCTGAACGGGGCAGCCCATCTATGAAGTCCATGGAGATCTCCTCCCAAACCCGTCCCGGTAATGCCAACGGCTGTAGTAGTCCCCCCGGCGACATAGCCATGTACTTGTTCCTCTGGCAAGCCTCACACCTGGCCACCATCTCCTCTACATCTCTATGCATTCCCTTCCAGTAAAGCTCCGCAGCAATCCTCCTGTAGGTCTTCTGCACCCCAGAATGACCCCCAACCGCGCTCCCATGAAATTCCTGGAGTATATTTGGGATGTGGATTGAAGTCCTGGGCATCACGAACCTCCCTTGATACAGCAATTTATCCCCCTCTACTGAGTATTCTGGGTGGCTATCACATTCCCTCAATAAATCCGCCCTGATCTTTCCCAACTCCTCATCTTTCAGGCTCTCCTCCTTAATGGCCTCCCAATCTAGCATCAAAGGAACAGACACCGCCACTGTCTGCAGTTCTCCCATACATCTGGACAAGGCATCAGCCGACTTGTTCTCCCCTCCTGGTCTGTATTGAATTTTGAAATCATAACCCAGCAACTTCGACAGCCATCGCTGATGTTCTTCAATCACCATCCGCTGCTCAAACAAGTATTTTAGACTCCTCTGATCTGTTCTGAGAATGAAATGCCTATCTAACAGATAGGGTCGCCACTTCTGGATGGCTAAGACAATAGCCATCAACTCCCTCTCATAGACTGACTTCAGCCTGGCCCTGGCTGCCAATACCTGACTGAAGTAGGCAATGGGTCGCCGGTTCTGCATGAGAACTGCCCCCAATCCACACCCTGAAGCATCTGTCTCCACTATGAAGGTTTGAGTGAAGTCTGGTAGAGCTAAAACTGGTACCGTGGCCATAGCCTTCTTTAGTTTCTCAAATGCTGTTGTGGCTGCCTCTCCCCATAAGAATCCATCTTTCTTCAACTGCTCTGTTAGCGGCCATGCTATAGTACTGTACCCTTTAACAAATCTCCTATAGTATCCTGTCAACCCTAAGAATCCTCTTAATTCCTTCAGATTCTTAGGTAAGGGCCATCTCAACATCGCCTCCACCTTTGACTGATCAGCTGCCACCCCTTCTTTGGATACTACGTGACCCAAGTACTCCACACTGGTCTGGCCAAAGCAACACTTCTTCAGGTTGGCTCTCAGCTGATGCTCCTGTAGAACTCCCAAGACCAGCTTCAAGTGCTTCAAATGCTCCTCCTCAGTTCTGCTGTATACCAAGATGTCATCGAAAAACACAAGCACAAACTTCCGGAGATACGGCCTGAATACCCTATTCATCAGTGACTGGAACGTAGCAGGGGAGTTAGTAAGCCCAAATGGCATAACCAGAAATTCATAATGCCCCTCATGTGTCCTGAACGCTGCTTGGAGATGTCTTCCTCTCTCATCCGGATCTGATGGTACCCAGACTTCAAATCCAGCTTGGAGAATATCACTGCTCCATATAGTTCATCCAATAGCTCGTCAATCACCGGAATGGGAAATTTATCCAGAACAGTCTCCTTATTCAACGCTCTATAGTCCACATAGAACCTCCAGCTACTATCCTTCTTTTTGACAATTAACACAGGGCTAGAGAAAGGACTCACACTTGGTCTGATGATTTTTGCCTCCAATATTTCTCTAATCAGCTTCTCAATTTCATCTTTTTGAATCTAGGGGTAGCGGTAGGGTCGTACACTAATCGATGACACCCCCTCCTTTAGCAAAATTGCGTGCTCCTGTTCTCTGAATGGTGGTAATCCTCGAGGTGGCTGGAACACCTCCCTGAACTGCTGTATGACCGGTTGTACGACAAGAGGAATGTCCCCCTCTTCCCCCACACTGACTCTCTCCAATCGTTGCAGTTCCACCAAATATCCGCCTCCAACCTCCTGGATGGTTCGCATCATGGAATTGAGAGATACCCCCGTCCTAGACAGACCGGCATCTCCCTGTATCACCATCCTCTTTCCCCCCACTACCAGTTCCATCCTCAATGCTCCCTAATTCACCTTGGTCTTCCCCAAGGTTTGCAGCCATTTCATCCCTAAAATCACATCTGTACTCCCCAATTCTAAGGGAAGAAAATCCTCCCTAATATGTATTCCCTGAATGGACAACACCACTCCCCTACAAACTCCTCTACCCATTTCTACCTTTCCGGTGCCCATTACCCCGTACCCTCCTGTATCCACAAGTTTCACCCCCACAAGCTCAACAATCTGAGTGGAGATGAAATTGTGGGTAGCACCACTATCTATCAGCACTACCACATCTCTATCAGTTATCTCTCCCTTCACCTTCATAGTGTGATTCGGAGTGAACCCCACTACTGAGTTTAGGGATACTTCTGCCACATCCAAATGCATCTTCTCCTCCTCTTCCATTTCTAGCCCGCTTCCACCTCCCTCTTCAGCTTCCTCGTCATCACAGACGGTGAGAACTTGAAGAGTTCGGTCCTTACACTTATGCCCTGGCATATACTTCTCATCGCACCGAAAACACAACCCCTTATCCTGCTTCTCCTGGATCTCCTTCTCCGTCAGCTTCTTAAAGTTTCCTCCAGGCCCACCTCCTCCATACTTCTCCTTTGGTACTTCTCGTAGTCCTCCCGGTCCCGCTCCTTTGGGAGCTAGGAATGTAGTAGTCATCCGGTAGGATCCCCTAGAGCTACTATCGCGAGCCCCCCTCTCCAGATGCTTCTGATCCTCAACCAGCTGTGCCAACTCCATGGCCTCCCCCAAGTCATGCGGTCTCATCACCCTAACAGCTGCTCTGATCTCTGGTTTGAGCCCCTTCATGAAGTTCCCCTCAAGCACGGTCTCCGACAGGCGATCCAGTCTGCTAGCTAGGTACTCGAACCGGTCACGAAACTCTGCCACTGTCCCCTCCTGCGTCAAAGCAAAGAACTGCTCGTAGAAGTCTCCTCCCCTACTGGTTCGAAAATGCTCTAGCAAACAGTCTTTGAACTCCCTCCAGCTCCAAATGGGTCGCCTCATGTCTCGCCACTGATACCACGCCAGTGACTTCCCTTCCAAGCACAGTCCCGCCGCTATCAGTTTCTCCTCCTCTGTCAACCCGTTGACGGCAAAATATCGCTCCACCTTGTAGATCCAGCCATGGCCATCCTAGCCCTCAAAGATGGGCATCTTCAGTTTCCTCACCTTGGGATCTCCTCCGTACCCCCAGTATCCTCCGTAGCCTCCCGCTCCTCGAAAAGGAGGTGCTCCCCAAGTGTCCCGATCGTCCCTCCGACGAATGTACCCAAACCCTTCCTCGTATTCCCCTCTTCTCCCTTCAAAATCAGCACCCCTTCGTTCGTACCCCTGGCTCATCTCTTCTCTAGAAAGCGGTTCTAGAGGCGGCATGTCGTCCTCCCCCTCAAGGATCTCCACCTCCGGATTTTTCCTCCCCCGAGACTGGTTCAGATTTCCTCCTATGCCATGGCCGTCGGTGGTCTCTCTTACTTCCGATGTTGCCGGGTTTGTCTTCATCTCCATTAATTTCTTCAACATCTCCTCAACAACGGTGAACTTTCCTTCCAACCTTTCATTGTTGGATGTGATTTGATTTTGAAAATCAAAAAATTTTCCCTCCAAATCTGATTTCAATTGTCCGATTTCGCCCTCCAAGACTTCCACCTTCTTCCCGGCCATCTTTCCTTCACGAATCACAAGGATTTCTCTTCCGAATGCCCAAAAACTTGCTGAAATTTCTGGATTTCAGCCACCGATGGTCTCAAGACGATGCTCTGATACCAATTTGATAGGAAATACTTGAGTTCGCAAGTAACCCGAAGGGAATACTTGAGTTCGCAAGCAAACCTAGCCCAAATTGGTGCTCCAACAGCAGCGTTATTGCTGTCTACAGCAGGAAAACAGCCCAAACAGTAGCAAAACAGTGAAAATACGAAAGAAAACTTGTAGGAAAATCAAGCAAAGACTTGTATTCCACTAGATGATGGATGAAAACACAAACAATACAATAATCTTCAATTCGAGAGGAAGATAATCTCTCCAAAAACTCTCTAGCAAAGCCTAGAGCCCAAGCACAAGACAAGATCTCAAAATTTAGCCAATAACCCTAATTCCCCCTAAGCTCCTAATTAATCATCAAAGGACAATTACAAAATACCTAAACAGCCCTTACATTCAAATTTTTCCCTCCCACAATTGAAATAACCCAAGCATGGGCCCCACTAGACTTCCGCCCCCTCTCTCCCTGTTTCTCTATTCCACCCCCTCCTTGAATAGAACCGGACCGGTCCAGGTTGGACCGGTCCAGCCGGCCCCTCCTGGGCCGGCATAACAAAAGCATGATAATCATTCCAAAAACTATCAAAACTATCTATAAAATTTTCAAATGTGGCTGTGTAGATTATACACCCAACTTTCATTCAAAACATCATGGAATCTTTGTCACACACGTCCTAGAAGCCTGGACTGATGCATCAAATACTAATCCGGCTTGGAATTTAAATGCCCAACATGGATGGAATATCAGCCTCGGAGTGAATTCTGCTTGGGAGATTTCACCCTAGATCGGAATGGTTCAACTCGGGTACTTTCAATATTCAAAATATTCAATTAAGTATTTAAAACAGCATTCAAGGCACCATCGTGGTAAGCAACTAGCTCCCTAATTGAAGAATCAAAGCCATTCCATAAAACAAAATTCTTGATTATCAAATAATTACAGCAATTCATTAATCATAAATCATGAGTTGATGACCGACTCTCTCCAAGAATCACCAAAGAAAGTTAACAATTAGCTTAACGATTATAAATAACATCCCCCAAACTCATAGAGGGGACCTAGGAATTTTGGAGATCTTATTCTTGAATTCTAGGACCTTTACTACTTAAACTAGAAATACTCATTCATCTCACTTAAGGTTAGTATCTTCTGGCTTAATTTTCTATCTTAGGGGCTGTTTGGCATCAAGTGGGATTTAACTTTAGTGGGATTTAGTAAATCCTATAAATATGGATTTAGTAAATCCGAAATGTGTTAAATCCTAAAAACTGTTTGATATGTTAAATGTTAAATCCTCTTAAATTCTAAGAAACTGTTTGGTAACATATATCAGGATTTATGGCGGTTAGGGATTTAAATTTAAAAGAGACATTTATGAAATCAAGATCATTGCATAAAATATAATAAAATCAACTTTAGTTCATACAAAATGACCGAAAATTCAATAAAAAGAAAACTACAAACTAATATGGATCAAAATGGCATACGAAGTATTAACTAAACTAGTTATATTAATATTTAATTACTAATTATATCATTAATTATTTAATTAAGTTTAATTAGATAATTAATTTATACAATAATTATATTATTAATTATTTAATTAATTAACTTAATTATTAATTATTTAAATTATATTAATTAAGTTGATCAATAATAACTTGGAGGCGTGTAGGGTTTGCCTTTCATCTTTTCTTTTCGTCGTTGCTGTTCGGCTTGGTTGCTTCGTAGTAGGTGTAGAGATTGCATGCGTCGCTACTTCGGCTCCTTCGTGGCTGTTCGACTTCGCTCCTTCGACGACTTCCCCTTCCTGTCGGATCGGAAGTTACGACATTTTGATCGGAAGCAACAACGGGAGCTCGCTGGCTCGCTGGCTGTGAAGGTAACTTTCTCCCTTTCGCGCGCTTCTTCAGCCAAATCCCGTTAAATCCGCCGAACCGTGGGATTTACTAAATCCCGGATTTAAGCCGTAAATCCGGGATTTACCAAATCCCGGGATTTAACGCGCGCTGTAAAACCGTTTGGCTGGATTTAGCGTAAATCCGAATTAAATCCTGAGATAAATCCGATACCAAACAGCCCCTTAAAGTTTCAAAACATGGCCTCTTTAGAGTAACTTTAATCATTATGTATTCTCAATTTCCTGTGCAAAACAATACTCTATCTTGGATAGAACCCTCTACTGTCTCGAGCAAACCAAGTTTTTTTTTTTTTGGAATTTTAAAATAAACCCAAAAGAAGAAATCATTGCAATAAAACTAGACAAAATTTCAATGTAAAAATTTTACTGCGGGTAGATGTTGATGATGGGAAGGTCCCCATAAAAAATTCATAATTTGATTTTATTAACTTCTAGAAATTTAATAGCAAGTTGGTAAATTGAGATTCTTAAAAAATCCAAATTTTGAAAATGAGATTTTTTATTTGTTCTCAAAATTTCAAATTTTGATACTTCCCAAGTCAAAAAGATGGAATTGAGTTGAGCTTAATTGACTTGAATTAAATCTTGAGTTGATTTAGCCACATTTCATTTGCACTGGTGATTAGTTTTAAGAGAATGTAATAGTGGATGTTTGGTTATCCTTAAACAATCATTTTGAGTCATACATATTCATATTTAAGAGTTTGTTCGCCATTTATAGAGCTTAGAGAACACTCTGATTTATGTTTTATTCATTTCATAGTTTATTATAGCCATTTCCTACCACTATTTGCGTAGTCCTTGTTAGAGTACCATCGAAGAGTTTCATGGTTGTCCATAAAATTCATTTTTTGCTCCACCATAGACAACCAATATTATTGTCCATATTTTATGTTATGCATTTTGTCATTTTAGAGACAGGAATGAGGCTTATCTCTTTTTTTTATACCACAGTAATAAGTGGCATCCCACATGAATAAGTGGCATGCTGACAAAATTTGGATAGCACTCATCTTAAAGAGCTCAACATTATCCAGAAATTTCACATAACTTCACTGTACGCCACACATTAGGGGCTACAAAAATGTCATGTTGGCATATGCCCAACATATCAAAAATTGCATTGGTGGTTAAGCATAGTACTTTGGCTCTTACGGCAAATTCATACCCACCACATAGATAAATATGCTTTGGCTAGAACCAAGCTTAGCTCAAGCAGTGTAATTCCTAGTTGCTCGTACCAAATTAACGATCTGTGTTTAGCTGGCAACTATCAAGATACGAACCCCTTAGAGCTAGGAGGAAGCCTCTTGGGTTGACCCACTGAATAAATTGAAACTAATTATTTGACACAAGATCAGCTCAAAATAGACCTCCATCGACCCCAAGGATCTTCTACCTAGAAATTAACTCATCAGGTCATCCTATCCAATGTTCCTGAAAATTGTCAAGAGCTGAGAGCCTCAACCCTCATGATCACAAGCTCCTCTAGTAAGCGCATTATCTACCATCACCTTGTCGCCCAATATCTCCTCTAGTTGCTCTTGGATTTAGGAAGACAGTCTAAACCACCAATTCACCTAATCATTGGTATTCTTGCACTAACAACACTTGCCACCCTCTCCCTAAACATCTGGTAATCTTCCACCATGATGTCAGTCATTTGTTAATTGAGTCCCACAACTTTCGATCATCTCTCTTAGCTTTGTCGAATACCCATCTGTAAAAGATCAAAATCATTTATTAAGACTTTCATGGCATCTCATCGACCTTTCCCAGACAATGTTTGTATTTGCTATTATTTGTTAGTGCTTATGCGATTCAACCATAATAGCATCACTTGTCCAGCCTCCCAAATAAGCCCTAAACAAGTTCAACCAACTAGCTCAGAGTCGGTAGACCAAGACCGTCAATATCTGGTTCTGACATAAAGTCGACCATGAACAACTCAATATGAGCATACTTAGAGCACATGTTGCTCTCAAAGTTCAAAGGAAGGCACTATATGTCCTTCGTACACAGCACAACTAACCAGTTAGCACCACACAATTGTGCTTCACCAACTTCTTAAGCTTGAACTCCCATAAATAAAAAGGTTGTCCTTCCTCCTCTTCCCTCTACTCCTTTATACCTTATCAACATCATCCAATAAGACAATGGTGGACCTTCTCTACAAATTATACATTTTATATTTCATTAAGAGAATTAAAAAATGACCCAACAAGATAATCCAACATGAACTCAACCCAAAAAAGCTGGTTCCAGGTAAAGCCAATTATTATTCGGGCCAAATTTGGTTTAACATGTAGACACAATTATCATTTGGATCGGTTCAAGTTGGCCTGATTAACCAAAATCAACTTGAATTAACCTAGGTACTTGTATTTGCGTGTAACTTACCCTAAAATCAATGGTTTGCCCCTTTCGCACTTCACAAGTTCGCCTCTTCAACCCTTCTGCCACGAAAATGTCACATTCGTGCAAGTAACATTCACGTTTCCTTCAAACCTTACTCTTAGTCCCTGACTACTACCTAACTCCTCACCAACTCCTCCGCAACCTGCATGTACCACTTCCATTTTTTAGAGATAATTTGGGTTCAAACTCATCTACTAGTGCTCTATATTCTGCTTGTATTTTAAGAATAGGAGGTTTGTTTATTGTGATGGGTCATGGGAAGATATCTTTGTTTTTCATTATTCTTCCACATGCTCCTATCATGATGGATGGACGACTAATTGTATTTACTACAACATTCGAGGTTATTGCTCAAAGTATTTGCTTGCATCTAGCCATTAAATTTGGTTTATGGTTCCTATGCTTAGTTGAATCCTACAGTAACTTGCTAGGAGATGTTTCTTTGAGTTTGTTACACAAACAATTGTCCTTTCTTTTTCTCGAGGAAAAGCAATCAAGGGTTGTTAGGTAGAATCACTCGGTAAAATTGCATGACCCATATATTGAACGTTTTACACAAGTTAGGGGGGTTCATACCAAGCCCGGTTTGGGTCAAGCATTTTATTCGTATGATAAATGGTTTAGGTTCAAAACATGTCAAATTCAAGTCTAACCTAAACCCAACCCATTAACCCGAATTGACAACCCTATCTTTCATAGTTTACTCCTCCCCTTATTACACTATGGGCACAGGTTATAAAATTGAACCACATAAATTCATCTTCACATGTCTTCCTATGTCTCCTGGCCTCCACAGAAACATCAACTACTACTCTTTTAAGGCTTGCGAGCTACATCCTCCGAAAATAAGCGGCGTCCTTCCCCGAGTAGGGAAATATGTTGAGTCAAAGGCTTAACTCTTGTTTTATCTCTGTTCTCCTCGATGCCAACTCTCTCCCTCATAGGCCACGTAGTGATATACCAACAACAGACCAAATTCCATTGTTCACATTTTTGGAGTTGGTAGAAAGATTAAACTTGAGGGGATCCTCAAATGCCCCTATTTGCCACAATGTCAGCAATTTCAAACTTAACTTGGCACTATGCCATCTACTTACATTACCAAAAAGACTCCCATCATCTCGCCTAAGTTAGCACAATCGTAATACCTTATGTTTGGTCGGCCTGAAGACTTCATCGTAATAACTTATGCCACCCTAATTTTTTTGTCAGCAGCAAAAGGAAACTGATGGCATACATGAAACAACATCATCGTCGACAAACCTAAGAGGCTCGCTAAATGGAATTATTAATTATTTCTTCTTGCCATCCCAACAACCCACAAGATTGAGTGCATCAACTTTACAAAATGATGTGTAACCATTTTTCCAATATTATCAATCAAAAGTTTCATGCATGCATTAGTTCATCATGTCAATCAATTAAAGCAATCAACCTAGCATCACTAATTACATGCACCACTTGGGGAAGGGTATGCAACCCCCCTTCATCCATTGACTTTAGAGTCAACTACCAGTCCTCAATTATAGTGACAAATGTGTTGGGTAGTGTTAAGCTTCACCAATTGGTCAAGCAAATAGGAAACCACCTCAAGCTGGAATTGGCGACAACCCACTAAGACTATGCCTACTATATCATTAGACCTTTCTTTTGAAGTATATCACAACAAAAAAAATCAGTCCATTCTTAGAGACAAGTTACCAACTAAATAAATTTAAGTCATCATGTCATTTCATCATAGCAAACAGACGAAACACTTGCCCCACCTAATGACTTTCCTCTTGTTCAATTTTGAATGAAAGAGTAGGTGTCACATGAATCCACTCCAGAAAACATCCAACTCCTAGTTTGAGGACTTAAGAAATTTCCTTGAGTCCATAGAATTTATGGCCCTACTCTAGCACCATTTTAACTTATCCTAGCCTATTACAAGGTCAACTTGCAAGGTGGGATTCATTGGAACAGTTCCACCCAACATCCATGGCATTCACCACATAGAACACACTTCCCTTTCATTTTCCATTAGAGAAGTTGATGAGTTGGAATGAGCTTTTGGGATATTTATAAAGATGCTTAAATATAATGTGATTATCATTTTGAATGTCTAAAAAATTTCCTACTATCAATTGCCTTTGAGCCGATCAATCTAAAATATCACAATAAGGCTTATTGCATTGCATCACCCATTATCAAACTAGCCTGAACTTTTGGGAAATTTATAACGGTGCTTAAATATAATGTGATTATCATTTTGAATGTCTAAAAATCTCCTACTATTAATTGTCCTTAAGCCGATCAATCCAAGATGTCACAATAAGGCTTATTGCATAGCATCTCCCATTATCAAACTAGCATGAATACATTCAAATAAAAGTTCACAGGAAAATGTTGTGTCGTTACACAACGATCAGCCATGACAAATGACAAAAAGACTTGCACATTACTCTCAGACGAACAAAGATTCCTCATGCAACCGATTAGAGGACTGCGTCCTCTATATGAAAGCTTTTGATCCAATAGCACGCAACAGGGTTTCATAATGCTATTGAGATGGAACTTGGGTAAACAAAAATGAATAATTTTCCATCTCCTTCCCTATGCATAGTACATTTCGCCTTCCTGAATGGACATCTCCACCTCATTTCACATGGAAGTAGGCTACAAAGCTAAATCACAAAGATTAGTCGTATGTCTTCATCAGTCTTCTTCTCCACTCCACAAGGATATCAACCACCACTCCTTCGAGGCTTGTCGAATCCCCCATTTGGAACCGACCACTTAAATTCTTTCCTTGACCAAGAAGTATCCCGAGCAAAAGGCTCAACCCTCAATCCTCCTCGCTATGAAATAGAAAAAGAAAAAAAAACAACTTTGGAATAAATGTCATATTAATTTTTTTATAAGATTCCAAGCCTATTTATAAGCAAAAGTATATAAAAAATAATTTAAAAATATATCTTATCCATCCTAAATGACTCCACAATAAAAAGAAACTGAATCATAAATAAGATTCATATTCAAATAACAAATAAATTAACCTCAAACTAAACCATGATTCTAACAAAGTTTATCATAATCTTGAATTTAGAAAAAAACACTTATCCAAACAAATACAAAATTCAAACACATCCTTATACTGAAGTACCCTAGTCTATGTTTTTTTGTTGATGACTAGTTGATAAGACTAGAGGGAGTTGAAGGTAAACTTGAATTATAGATGTCAACTTTAGAGTCTAAAGGTTTTTGTTTGAGTAGATCTAAACCCGAATACATGGACTGTAATTTTAGTAGTAATAGATTTAGTGGGGGATTGTGAATTTGGGCGATCAAGTCATTAATAAGAGTACACGTTTTAGATATGTCGGGTCTCATGTTCAAAGTGATGGTGAAATAGATGGGGATATTGTTAGTAGAATTCAAGTTAGATGGTTGAAGTGGAGGGGTGCATCAAGCTTGTTGTGTGATAGAAAAGTACCCCGCAAACTTAAGGGAAAATTCTATAAGATAGTGGTGAAACCTGCAATGCTTATGGCGCAGAATATTGTCCATTAAAAGAGAAGCATAAATTAAGTGTTGCAGAGATGAGGGTGCTCAGGTGAATAACTGGCTTCACTCTTATAGATAGAATGTGAAATGAGTATATATATAAAAAGGTTGGAGTAACTCCAGTGGAAAATAAGATTAGAGAGTCGTCTTAGATAATTTGGTCATATAAAACATCATCCTTCAAATGACCCGGTTAAGAAAGTAGATGTATTAGATTTGGCCTATGTTAAGAAAGATAGAGGTAGACCTAAAAATACTTGGTTAGAAAATATTAAAAATAATTTTTTTTTATTAAATTTAAATGAGAATTTGATTCTTAACAAGACATAATGGAGAAAAAGAATTTATGTAGCTGACCCTACATAGTGGGATAAAGGCTTAATAATGTTGTTTGTATCCTTATGCTGATGTAATCTAAATTTAATCAAATTTCCAGCCACCTAATCTGGATCGCCAAGCCTCCAATTATAAATTCATCTTCAATGGAAAACTCATAGCAATGCTCTCATTAATCTCAAAGTTGTGATATGAGAATTAGCACATTTGACAAACTATATCCAGAGATTGGACTATTAAAATTTCAATAAACACAATTGCTCGATTTCTTCATGATCTAATAGCTTTTTTTTTTTAAGCGGACAATTAGATTGACTTATATATATTATAAACATATCTTTGAATCATTTTACTCAATAATTTCACAGGAGCTTTATCAATTAATTTCATTAGTGCATCTTCAAACACTCATTATGCTTGCTCAAATTGCCATTTTTCACGATCTTACCTCTAACTTTATTTTTAATATTATCATTTATCAACATATTCATTCTAGTTTAGCCAAGAATCCAATCTCAACTTCATCCATCTGGTAAACTAAACTAGAGGCATGGTGAAACCAATCACACTGCATTCTCATAAAAACTCGTATAAGAATGAAAATTGCATCTGCATAAAAGCATGCCATTCTAACTTGGCTAGGGGGGACTTGAAATTTTACTTGCGTGTCCCCATCATTGAAATTTGTCTTCTATCATGTATCTACAGATGGTTTCTACTTGCTGTTTCCATGAAACATCAAAGGACTGATTTTGTCAAGCAGCAAAACTTTTCATGGAGAAGTTCTAGAGTGCAGTTAATCTACTCTTTTAGAAAAAAAAACTTCTCACACGCATAAAGTTCACCCCGCACAAAACTAAAACTTACTTGGCATCCACTTTTCAGTTTTGAAAGTACAATAAAATAGAGATGCCTTCTAAATTGTGTAGATTTTGTTTATGTAGCATGTCATTCTACGGCTATTGATTAGCACTGAATTTACAGGTGTAAGGAGCATCAATCGTAAATATAATGTGTTTTTTTTACAATCACCAAAAATAAGGGAGAAAAAAATAATATCTTGCAAGGACCCACAGGGGGGAACTTTCAAATCAAACTGATATAAGGGAACGTCAAAGTATTATCCACGTAGTTTAGTTTTCATGAAATAACAAGATAAAGTTAAAAAAATTATCAGACTAAATACAACAATGGAAACATTGAAAAAGATGAAAATTGAATATATGACAGGGCATTGGTGGAACAATTTCAAGCCCAACGGACGAGTATGAAGTTCAAAAGGCAAGTCATCCAAGCTCATTAAAACTTGTTTACTCTCCTCGAAGCCAAATAAACATGAAAACCCTTTGAGATGGCAAGCAACTCTATAAGGCACCAGAAAGAAAGCTATCATGGATTGAATGAGGCTATCATGTAGATGAACTTATACATATTGGATTTAGATATATTGTTATAAAAGATCATAAACATCACATCCTTATCATCTTGAAGAATCAACAAAAACATGAAAAATAAACAACTACTCAATTTCATTAGATAAGAATGGAGTGGTTAAGTTTGTAATGAAACACAACCACGTCTAGTTCAGCACATAAAACTCACCTTTGCTTGCGAAATTTGGTTATCCGCTCCTCAAACAGAAAAGATGATGGACCTTCAGAAAGCATGCCATTGAGCCACAAGGGCACAGAGCTCAGACAATTCTTAACAGGCACATCAGACATGAATACATTCACATAAACCTTGCCAGGCAACGTAGAATCATGATACAATATCCTAATAACATAAAAAGATTGAATAAAAATGGTACGAAGATCAGAGTAAAGATCTCTTAGGAATCAACAGATGGATACATAATAACCTACAAGTATGTGAATGCCTCCCCTGAAGATACGAAGTCCTTTATGTACCAGTATTTCCCATTGAGGTAAATAATTCTCTTGTACTATCGAAAGCTTTTCTTCTTATCAATAGCCTGCAACCATAGGACCAGTCATTTAAAAAACTGCAGAAGCCACGAGGAGCAAAATGACACACTTAACTAACGGGGAATCAAAAGATCAAAACATCAAACAACAATAGTTGGCATGCACAAATCATAAATATTTAGATCCAAGTCTATATATATTCAATAAGTGTTTCGTGTGTTAACAATGGTTTGTTTGGCGAGCCACCACATAAATGAGATATCACCATGAGATAATAGTAGGCATCACAGGTGGTCGTCATGACAAACAGCCAATGCACTTACTAGAGGCATCCTCTCACACTGCCAAACCAAAAAGTGAATTTCCTGGCCCTGACCCAAGAGGTGGAAAGTGATGGCACTACAGCAGCAGGCAACGCCACAGCTTCCCCAAAATAAAACTTGAACATCTCTTTTATAATGAATCAGAGCTAATTGCTTGCTAAGAACATCAGCATCACATAAGACATTAAAAATTAATTATGAATTAGAACTATAGAAGGACAAGAACTATAGAATGGAAAATGTTACTAAAAAATTTGCTTATTTTTTCTAGTACATGAACAGGATCTATAAAGACAGATCTATTGATCCATATATCTTACTTGGAAATGAATCTATGAAAAGAGAAAGAATCAGAATTGATTCTAATCTTTCTCGAAATAAACAAAAAAGAAAAGAAAGAGCATACAGAAATCATGGATCGACCAAGACTTTTTGAGGACTTGTTTAAGAATAAATAAAGAAGAATTTTTTTGAAATAACAAAAGGCTGACCCTATTCATGGGGGTTTCTTAAATAAGCCATTCCAAAAGTACAGGGTTTACACAAGCAAATCAATTATGAGGCGGGAATTCTAAGGTAAAATTGATTTGCAACTGAAAAGATGGTTCTGAACAATCAATAAAAAATTGCATTGAATCGGAAGACTATCAAAAGTATGTTTCCAATATGCTAAAAAACATTTCCAACTGCTCTCATACCAAAAAATTAGAAAAAAGAAACTTGATCTGGTTTACAAGGAAGGTCATCCTAAAACACATGGAATCAGTACTGAGAAATAATCCAAGGAAAATTGCAGCATCCATCCATTTTTCTTTATTTAAGAAGCTAAAGCTGTAAGTTAGGACAAAAGTTGAAAAAAAAAGTGAAAGTAAGTTGGTATACAAGAAAATTAAGATTGGCATGGAGAAATAAATAATAATTAGATTGCTCACAGCACTGCAGAAGCTGAATTTAAGGCTCCCATAAAATTTGTAACTCTCCTATGCTGGTTTCTGGTTTCTAGTTTTCTAAAGCAAGTTGTATTACCTTTCTGCTCTCCAATGGATCATGGAATCTCTATGACTTTCTGGCCATCAGTTTTCATATATAAGACAAAATCAATCTGCATTCAACTCTCTTAATTATGTATTTAGGATCTATTTTGTTATAATTTTATATTTCTTTCCTTGTTTCACTAATACTAAGCCCTCATTTTCCAAAATAATTTCACCATTATTTTTAATTTTCTAGATTTCACTTAATGCCAAAACAAGTGAGCTATGACTCAAGTAAATATTGAACCTTCACTAGTCATAAATGATGAAGGATTACAAGGCAAGGTTATAACCAGGGACGGTGCTAGGATACTGTACAATAGATAAGTTTCAAGACCTCACCAACCTGAGATTTTTACCTGCCCGAAGCATTATAAATGCTATCACTATTTTCTCGAACAGAAACTAAATTAACCTACTTCCATTAAGCTAACAGAGAAAAAACATATTCTAGCACCAAAACATGAAGTCAGAGCAATGAAGAGGAAAGAGAGGTTCGCATAATTAGAAAAAATAATAATAAATAAGGGATCGACTGGTACAAAATCAAGTATCTATCATGAATTTTGGCCTGAGTTCATTTAAATGAGTTTGTCATAAAGGAAAGATAATTGGAAGGAAATCTTAGGGCGACTTATGCGAGCAATATATAGCATGACATGAACGCAATAACATGCATTGAAGTAGATCAATCCTGAGATAATGATTATCTACCTCCTGAAGTTTCTTCATTACAAATGCTTCATAATTTTGAAAGCCAGCCCCGACAACATTGTTAAATTCAGGGCCCATGTTCTCGTTCTGATTTGTAGACGAGGTACTTGAAAAACTAGGTGCCATAGGTTCCAGTGGAAGAACAAGCAATGGATTTGTTGTGTCACCACTCATACTTTGTATAGCTGTTACCTGAAGAATGAATAAAAATAAGCTTCAATCTTAACCATCAAATTGCATATTAGCATGTAAATATGCAGATGGCAAGTTTCTTACATTGCTCTGCTAATAATTCTAGTGAGAAAAAAATCCAGATAGTACCGGGTAATGATAACTAGTCAAATTTTCCATGTTCATAGCATGTTAATCACAAATACAATACTTTTCATTCACCAATGATTCGAGCATTTTTCTCTACAACAATGTATCACACCTGATCCAAAATTCTGCTTACATACATACATACATGCACACGACCTAAGTGCACTTTGTTTGGTTGGCTAAAAAAAGAATGCAATGCAAAAGAAATACTTCAGTGTTGATGGGATGAGCGTAAAATAAATGCAGCTGAATGCTTTTTTTATTTAAGTAAAATGAATGGAAAGTCTAAAGATGGTGGGGGCACTGGCGAATTTGCTTTAACTTAAAAAAGAATTAAACATTTTACACTGCATTCTTTTAACTTCTAACAAAACACTAATATTTTCAAAACCC
This sequence comes from Dendrobium chrysotoxum, assembly GCA_019925795.1. NCBI lineage: Eukaryota > Viridiplantae > Streptophyta > Magnoliopsida > Asparagales > Orchidaceae > Dendrobium > Dendrobium chrysotoxum. The sequence continues at coordinate 89,860,707 of CM034302.1, read as the reverse complement.
ATGTAAAAATGATTACTTTGCAACGACTTACTTCAAACCAAACAACCCCTTAATTAAAATTAATCTTATTAAAATATTTATAAAAAAAAACAAAAGAATGAATATGAATGCTTTTATAGTTAGGCGACTCTTTAGGCATATTGTATGGACAAGAGAGAAGAAAAAAAATTAGAGAGTAGAAATTTTTTAGAATATTAAGATGATTTCTTGATTCACCTTGAGCGTATGTATCTTACCCACCGGAAACACCTATAAGACATTGATCTATTGTTGTAAAACTTCTAAAATATACCCATAGAAGCACGCAAAATTATTCTGAAATAATCCAAAGATAAAGGCAGCTGAAACTAATAGGTCAGAAAAGGTACACCCAAAAAAGGCATTAGCATAGCAGAACAAAACATGATTCAAATGTATTTATTACTACTCTAAAACATAACATGATAATCAGGCAACTCAGAACATAATAAATAGAACACTAATTCCACAACTGAACAAGCAAAATACAGTGAAAAAGATAAATTCTTTCTATAGAACTATACATCAAGCTAAATGCAAAATAAAGTGAGGCATTAGGAGTCATTTAAATTAACTACAAAATCTGCAGAAATAAAATTAAACAGAAAGAAAACATTTTAGCATGAGGATTGATCAACACGATCAATAAAGAGTAAGAGAAACTCATGTGACCATAATAATAAGTTTTAAGCCATCTCTCCAACCTGTAATTTCCATCCATTTCAAGAGGCTTAAGTTGAACAGATGCCGCAAAAAGAATTTAAAACCCTACGCTAGTCAAAGTGGATTCTCAATGAATTCAAATAAAATGTTAAAAAAATAAGATTCTTTAACAAATTAAAAGGGTCGGACATATCGTGGCTTCAATACTTAGATCACATAGGGAGCCTCAAAACCAATAGATAAACTCTTTTGATTTTGGAAAATTAGTATCATAACATAGAAATGTGATTTTGCTGAAACATTTCAATTTAGCAAGTAAACATTCTTTATAATTTATGAGGAATATAGGAAAAGTAGCATTTAAAACTAATATATAAACTCTTATAATCAAAATATAATAGAAAGAATAACTGAAAATACAAGCAATTATTCAAGTATAGGAAAGAGACACCAAATAATTTTAACTGACATTACCGAAAGTCAAGAGAATCTTCTACTTAACAGAAGTAATATAAATAGAATACTATGTACATTGAGCACAATGCGTTGCTATCTAGAGATATATAAATGGTGAGGCATTCCACTTTTCCTTCCCCACCAATTACAAAAAAGTTACGCAAGATCTTAATGCATTTAACTTCTTAAGGTTCTATCTACTTTCTCAATCTCAAGAAACACACAATTAGTGTAAAATGCAGCTCAAACTTGGTGCATTTTTTCACAATCTCAATTAAAATCGACCAAGGAACTCCGATTAGGTACATCAAAAGCCGATCAAACTTAAAAAAACACTCATCGAGATCACACAAACGACAAAACAATAATTGTTGGGATACACCTAGAGACAATGCAGCCTATGATCCCTTCTATGACATCCATGTTGAATCTCAACAATAAGATGCCACACCGTCGAATCTCATTCCCAAGGATCCTATCAGTCAATGGGTCCCCAATAAAGGATCCTGAATCAATAAGGCATTGGTGTTGATAAATATAATCAGATGTCAACGAGATTATAAATGGAGGAAGAAGGATCATAAATAAATATTAGGGGATAATTAATTATTCAATAGAGTATTTGAGCGTCTTGTATATAAAAGTTTAAGATTTAGAGACATGCTCAAAAAAATTTAAAAATTGTATCATTCATAAAAAGGACTAAACTACAACGACTATTTCAAAAATTTCCCAAAATCATTAGTTTTGACGGAACCTATACGATAATAACCAACTAAGTGTGTCACTTTGTTAGAGCTTAAGCAAAGAAAAATAATAAATCAAATTTAACTATATTTAAAACATGTGAAGATTGAGAAAGGCAATTGTAGAACCAACCGACTAAAGAATGCCTTAGACTATTCAATTTAGCCCTTTAACAGATATGACATGCGAGCAATGCATTAAGGGGCTCAATTTTCTCAAAAGGTATTCTTAAAATAATAAAAATAAAAAAGTGAGCTACTATATCTTAACAAAAAAAGTCCTCTTCTTATATCAATTTTGAAGGAGAAAATGACCAAAATCGTCCACAGGACCATTTTGATTCCTCTTTAAAAACTTGAGGGACTAAAATGATCATTCAATATAGTTGGGTATCATTTTGATCCTTCATAATGAGTCAATGGGCTATTTTGGTCATTTTCTTAATTTTGAAGTATGAAAAAAATAAAATAAATGCCAACACAAGAAAACCTCAAGCAGTTGTTGTTAAAAAGACAAATAAATGCTGACGATGACAGCATCCCTATTCTTTATTTCAGGGACCACACGATGGCTTAAAGCTTTTAGCTTTAGAAGATAATTTAGAATTCATATTGTTTAGAACGGAATAAAGTGGAAAACATATGCAAATTATCAAGGAAAGAAAGCATAATTTAGCCTAGCCAAAAGTTATGGGCTGGTACGTTGATTCCTAAATACTACAACATGCAATATGAACACTACAACATGCAATATTCTGCGATAATAAGAGAATACTCAAAGCTATTCTCTTACTATCATGAGCTTCTAACTTCTTTGCTATTTCTCATTTTAATTATGTCATTAATGCATCCATTATCCACCATTATGATAACCTTTCATTTATGCAATTAAAAGGAGTGATACAACTTATTAGGAGACAGGATTGAAACATTGGAAGAATATACCAAGCAGTTGAAATGTACCTCAGACAAAAGTCCTTCTATAAACAAAATTGCTCTGCAAAAGCAAAATTGAGCTAAAGATGAATTTGACAAGGAGCTAAAAAATCAAATTTGAGATCAAGAATATTGAGAATTCCTTTTTTAATGTTGGACTATGATTTGATTTATCAAATCAAGATGTCCTTACTTTAGTAAAAATGGATGTGTGTTTCATGGTCATGAAGTTTTTGAGGGTTTGTATGAGAAGGGTTCAAGTAAAAAAAAAATTGGTATCACATTTTTTGCAATAGAAATAATGAGATAGCTCATTGCCAAAAGAAGCCTAAGGCATGATTTTTTATATATATTTTTGGATTAATCTAGAAAATTTTCCAAAGATGGAAGGACAATACTAACCTATTTAATTAACTTCAAGATGACAGGTAGGAGTAGTTTTTGAGAGGTTAGGTTTCGCAGCAGCTATTGAGGGGACATTTAGTATTACCATAGTTCTTGAGATTACTGATACTTGGCAGGGGTCATTTCAAATGAAAATTTTCCTTAACATCCTTGTTATATGATCATGTCTCACAAAAATAATCATCTCCCATGAGGACAACAAATACACCAACATTTAAATAACAATAAGCTTATGAAAAATTGCATCGTAGGGTAACCAATGCCATCCTGCCACTGGTTGGGAGAAGGAAAAACTCCAGAGCATGCAAGAATGCTAATCCGTGGCCACAGAGAAGTGAATGATGTGTGATATAAACCAACTTAGGTGCTGACGATAGCATTTTAAGCATTAGAGGTGGAAAATGAACTCCAATGAAATGAAATGATTAGGCATTAAGTGAGGGCCTTCACTTAGTGGAATACAGACATATATTGAATATTAAATAAGATTAAAATATACTTATCATGCAGATACTGTTGTACAACCTTTAAAAATCTCAATGTTCACACTAATATTTCGCAAAATAATTAGAACTTTATAGGATACAAAATTTTCAAAGGACTAAAACCCCAAACCTATCCTTTGGAGGTAAACGGTAACACAACTAGGCTAGAACTTTGTAAGTACAATTGGGTAAAACAAAAGCTTTAATTAGATCAGGTTTTCATTTCCAATAATTGAAATAAATTTGAACTTTCTTCTTTTAGTTCAAACTAATAAACTGAAAACATGTCGTCTGACGATCAACATGACATGATATCTTAATGTTTAGTGCATTCTTTAAATGTACATGAACTCCATAATGAGTTACCCAGTTGTGAATTCCAATATATACATATAGAAATATACAGACATGCATACCAATACAATGTTGTTTATCAAATGCAATAATGAGATGCGTGCATGAACACCTCAAATACAAAATAAAAAATAAGAGCTCACCACAGCATCTTTGGAAGCCATTACAATAATAGCTGAAGCCTTCTTCTTTGAACTCTTTGACCGGATCACAACATCCTCAACAATGCCAAACCTCACAAAAATTCCCCGTAGCTTGGCAGCACTATAATCGCCAGCACTTGTCTCCCAAGTGACCTTCAACATCCTCCCTTTATCCAAACTTGGACCTACCTTCTCTCCTGCTACCTTCTCTTTCCCGTTCTGTTACCCATAAACCAGGCACATTGAATAAATAAGAGTAAATCCATTTTAACAACAAAAATGGATGGATATCTAATATCCATCTTCGCTCATCAGGAAAAAAATAAGTATTTCAAAGGAATAAACTAAAGATATCTCATTAAACAATGCTGGGTCATCAGCAAACATAATAGATCTCAAGACACTCCGATCTAAATTTTACAACAAAAATTCGTAAATCCCCTTGCCTGAAGAGGACAGAATAAATTAAAAGGACGTTCTTTTTCCCTTGTTTAAAGAGAATTAGGAATAAATTAAAAGGCATTCTTTTCAAGTACACCGAAACACAACAATGACAGCGCAATATATAATGTTAATGGCATATAAGAAATGTTTAGTGTAATTTATCAAATAAAAAAGCAGACTCGGGATGCTCAGTCGATTTAATCCACAAAACTGACGCTAGAAGAACAGCAAGTCGAACGAACTCTACCCTATTAATTTAACAGAAAGTTCTGCCCAATCTTACCGGCTCAGAAGCCTTCTTCGCGCGCCTTGCTTTGAACTCCGCGATCTCCCTTTTCAACTCATCCGCCTTCATCTTTTCCTTCCGCCGGGCCACCTCAGCCGGATCGACAGCCGCAGCTGCAGATCGCTCCCTCTCTTCAAGATCAGTGGCGATTTTCCGGCGCTTTGCATCCTGAAGTGAATCCCGTAGGACACGTTCGCGTCGAGCTCGGAGCTTTGCATCAAAACAACTGCGTGACATCTCGTCACGGAGAACCTCAAATGAGGAGGTCAGAAGCTGGAAATCTGCGGTGGCATTTGGATCATCGGGGCGCTTGTCCGGGTGGCGGATGCGAGACTGATTCCTATAGGCTTTCTCGATCTCTTTGAGAGATAGCTTTGATCCTTCCTCACCCGACGGTAGGCCGAGAACGGCGTAATGATCCGCATCATCTTCCGGTGATGATCGACCTCGTCCATCGCCGCCTGCCATCAGAAATTGCTGCTACAGCGTACGATCTCCCTAGGGGGCTGCTTGGCAACAGGATTTATGCAGGATTTGAGCAGGATTTATGCTAAATCCTGCCAAACGGGATTTGTGCGCCCCGTAAATCTCACGGTGGAATAAATCCTCCGTTTCCCCCTTTTTGCCGTAAATCCCTGATTTACGAAATCCTGCAGTTCGGCAGATTTACGGGATTTGGCCGAAGAAGCGCGCGAAACGGAGAAAGTTACCTTCACAGCGAGCGAGCTCCCGTCGTTGCTTCCGATCAAAATGTTGTAGCTTCCGATCCGACACGAAGGGAGTGCCGTCCAAGGAGCGAAGTCGAACGGCAACGAAGGAGCCGAAGAAGAGACTCGTGCAATCTCTACAGCGACAAGAAGATAAAAAGCAAACCCTCGACGCCTCTAAGCTATTACTGCTTAACTTAATTAATATAATTTAAAATATTAATAATTAAGTTAATTAATTAAATGATTAATTTTATAATTAGTACATAAATTAATTATCTAATTTAATTCCAACAAGCCGCGAAATCTAAAGTTAAACAACGACATACAGTAAGATTACAATGCTCCCTTGCTAATCATGTTAACACAACAAGAGGCCTATTGATGACTGTCAAGCTAGTATTGTGATGAATGGTTTTGTTTTATTTAATAGAATATTTTGTATTATTTAATTATTTCAATGTTTTACTAATTAATAATTAATTGAGATAGCAATATATAATTAGTATGATTAAATATGATTAATTAATCTTATTGTAGTTATGTATTTTATCATCAATAATTATTATAAAAATATTATTTTAGCTAACAAATTTAAATCTTAAAATAAGTAAATTTAATGGGAATTAAACTTTATTTATCAGAATTGAACTATCTCATGATTTACTAAATTCAGATTTATAGAAATTACAAAATACTATTTGCAATTAAACAACATCTTCAATATGCCAAGAGGTTAAATCTCATGTTAAGCAATTTTTTTTTTCTTATGTTTAAGTAAAGCTTTGCATTATTTCAATTTTACTATTCGGCCTGCACATATGATAAAAATATCATTAATTAACTTTTTATTGATAATTCTATAATCAAAGTTTAAATATATATATATGATAAATATTAGTTTTAGATATATTAAATATAATGTTAAACATTTAGTCATATTTTTATATATCTTATAGAGATAAATATAGGTCATAATTTATAACATCTCCTCCCGTGCGCTCGATTGGATTAAAACTACCTAGTTAGTGACCACAACTCCTCTAATTAATCTCGTTACTTCTTCAATCGTGCTTAAATGAGATCCCTCTCTCCAAATCGTTCGGGTGTTCCTAAGTTTTTCCCGTCCTCGCCTTCATCCTCACAGGTTGGTGTTCTTTATGCTATCTCTTTTTTATTGGGTTTCATATTTCTAATTGGTGTCTCTTCTTTACATAAATATTCCATCAACTGCATTCATCGAGCCATTTCCTGTTATTGATTTTGCTATAAATCTTTTAAGATGGGATTTCAGAGATATTCAATCTAGAAAGTTTTTTTTTGGGGGGCTGCGGAATTTGGGCTTTGCCCGTATACAAAAGATAAAAAGAGGTTACATGTAAGAGAAAACCAAAAGAAAAAGCCCCACACAACAAGGAGCAAGCTCAAACATAGCACAAAAATCAGCTCAACAAAAACACAAAGATAAAGCCGTAAACCCACAAAAAAAGAGCTCCAATGCCAAAAGAAGCCTGGACTCAGGGATACTAGTAAGAAATTAGTGAAGAACTCAGACCCCTGGTTGCCCGAAGACCATCCAAAGGGGAGCCTTCAATTGGAGCCTCATCATCGTCCAAGGCAAGGCAAAAGAAAAACCAGTAGGCATCAACTAGCAGCAGGAACGAACAACAGGCACGTAACAGAGGATTCCAGCAGAGCTGTGAGGCAGCAGAAGCAAGATGTACATAGCAGTACCCTTCTAAATCAGATCCAGTAAATTTGTGGAATATTTCCACTTGATAACTTTCTCAAAAACAGCTTTTTTAATGCATAAAGAGGTTGAAGTGCTACTGTTAAAAATGTTCCCAAACCTCATATTGCTCCTTTCTTTCCATATGTAATAGATACAGCGGCATGAAATGAGAAAGTGGAGCTTTTTAACCGACTGCTGCACACTCTGATCTCCGTCTATCCATTCAAAAAGCTGAAGCATGGAGGGTCTAAAAGAAGACCCTTAGCGCTAGGCAAAATGCACGATAATATATCAAAGGAGTAGGGACATTCAAAAAATAAATGTGCAACACTTTCAGAATGAACATGGCATAAACTGCAGGTTATGGGAACATATATTTTTCTTTTGTGTAAAGCATCCGCAGTTTTCAATCCCCCGACAATAGCGAGCCAAGTGTAACACGAAAATCTCATAGCATTTTTGATGCGCCAAACCAAGTTATACCAGGAACAGCTAGGCAGATTAGCATAATACTCATTTATATATTCTGCATGCTTAGTATTGTTCTGATTTCCCCACAGTAAACAAGTGATAGAACTTTCCACAATAGGAATATTATGAATAGCATTGCAAACAAGGGAAGAAAGTGAATCAGGTAATGCCCAGCTAGACCCTACGATGATGTCTCTAATAAAAGTGTCAGGGTTGGTAGCCTGAAGCAAGAAATGTCCATCCGGGAAGTCCACCAACTTACCATTATAGCACCAATGATCCCAATGCAAAGAAATACGGGCATTAAGAGTAACTCTAAAAGTGAATTTATCCTTAGCTATAACAGCTGTATTACAGACAGCTTTCCAAAAACTAGTGGCAAAAGATGGGGCAGGGAGCCAGGGGGATAGGTATCTGCTAAATAGCCAAATAGAAAAAGGAGAATCCATATTGTACATTCTGAGGATAACAGAACAATTAAAAGCAAATTTGATGGCAGGCAAAGAAGGCAAACCCAAACCCCCATACTGCTTTGGCTTGCAAACCGTGTTCCAAGAGACCATGTGCAATTTTTTAGAAGCAGGGGAATCCCCAAAAAATAAAATTTTTGAACAAGCTTTCTTGAAGTGTTTAAAGATAGATTTAGGCAAGATAGCACCACGTATCTAATATACAATTGAGTTCAAAATGGTGTATTTTAGAAATTGCAATCGCCCGGCAAAAGAAAGAAGGTTGGCTTTCCAACTAGACATCTTTTTAGTAATGCTGTCAATGAGAGGTAAGTAGTCAACAACTTTAAGGCGGCTAAAGGACAAAGGAATCCCCAGTTAAGATATCTTAGGACTGATATTATGTATTGAGAGCACTTGACAAATTTCATCCTGATTATTCGCATTCCTTGGGATCAATCTAGAAAGTTACTGATACATAACGTGTTAAAGTTAGTTTCCCAAAGATGAAATGGTTTTTTGCTTTTCCAATGATAATTTAATTTTTCTCATCAATTTTATTCTGCGCTTTCTTTGCAGAATTTTATACTTGTTGCGTCCTGGAATATTCGTGACAGTAAAGAAATATAAAATTTAACTTCTTAATTTTGTACGAAGATCCGGCACACAATTATATAAAAAGAGGGGACAATATTTACAAGAGACATCAAAATTTTTATGTGAAAAAATCTGAAAAATACTTAAGTATACATTTGGTGCAATTTTCCTATGTCTATGTTAAGAAATCAATAGCTAGAATTTCCCTTTCTGATAGTTATGGAAATAATTTTATTTAATATATTTTTTTGTTAGCTCAAGGTTATTTCTATATTGTCTAATTAATGAGAAATAATTAGATGCTATAATATCAAGGATCAATCGATTGACCTTAATTATTGTAGTCAAGGCATAATAATTAGATTAGTAATAAATTTTATTAAATATCACCAAAATTGATAACCATAAATATACACCAACGTTTTATGAAATTAAAGGGGAGTATGATTTATTTGATTAATTATTCGCAACCAATTTTTATTATGGTTGTTATAGCAAAAATTTAATAAATTAAATTAATTATTGAAATCATTAAATAGCATCCAAATAAATACTTATTAGTGTAAAAAAAGGTCGCTAATATGTATAACTTTAGCAACCAAGATTAATTAGTGATCATTAATTTAGTAACCAAAAAAATATTTGGCCGCTAAAAGCTTTAGCGACGAGACTACTGTGATGAGCCAGTGTCTCAAATATTTTTTGTCGCTATTCGCTTCAGCGACCAAATTTTAATGGTTGCTAATGACCTATTTTCTTGCAATAGTGGGAACAACCGAACTAGGCTATGCGGCTTTCTTCATTCGAGCCAAAGGCTACGATTTTTTTTTACTGATTTGGGCGAAATTGGGTTGTCGGTTTGGGGGGAATTACCTAAAGTACCATTATTATAACTAATATATTTAAATTTGGAGTTGCCCACCCTCGTGCATGCCTAGGTCCGCCCCTGATTAAATATGTTGTGAGTTGGCTGGTTTTCAGCAGGCGACGCCGGTTCCAAATGTTTTTCACTGGAACCCAAAATCCTTCGAGGAAGAGCCAAATGACCTTCGATCACAACTCTATATGAACAAATTTGAAAACCAAAGAAAAATATAAAGTCAGCAAGTAGGAGAAGAAGAACAAAGAGTAGGACCAGGAAGAAGAAGAAGAACTACCTACTTCTATTTTATAAGAAGATAATAAGATGATTAAGCAAAAGCATAATCGTAGCTATAAGTTTTGAGTGAGCAGTTCTCAGAACCCATGGAAAGACAGAGAGAGAGAGAGAGAGAGACACTGAGAAAGTTGGTGTGAAGACTTCATGAGTTAAACAGCATAGATATATAAAAGCTGGATGTTAACTTGTTCTTTTAAGTAACGTTTTTATAGTTTTTGCGCGAATTAAATTTGAGAAAAAGGCAGAGAACGTAATGAATGATACATCTTTATAGTTTTTTTCTGCTTATGCATGATTGGCCTTAAAACATGGACTCAAAATTGTGGATGCTTTGATTCTAAGGGGTATCCCTACGGCTCCAAGTTGTATTTGGTCTCTCCGCTTTGGAAAGCCACTCTCATTTATTCTTTGAATGTGACTTCACTTTTGCCATCCTTAAAAATTGATTCCTCAAATGAGCTGCCTTGTTTTGAGGCCCAACCTCAACCAAACCTTCACTCATATTGAGGATATGGGTGTCTGTAAACAACTGAAAAGTTTTTACTTCCTAATCACTTGTGCGGCCATCTATTTCATTTGGAGAGGAAGAAAATAATAGATTACTTGGGAATTCTATGAATGCTTTACCACCATTGCTGCCAAAAATCAAGAGAGCAGTTATCTATAAGACTAAAAAATGGAAGAGCTTTCACTTATTTCAGCATTTGCTTCTCTAATTGGCCAGTGCTTATGTGCTGGTTTTTCTTGTTTCGGACATCACTGTTGCTTCTCTTTATCTAGAGGCTATTTGACAATTAGTTTTCTCTGATTTTGTTATATTGATGCCTTGCAGATGATCTTTTGTGGCATCTATCGTGCTGAGTCGAAGTTGATTTTTGGATGGACGATGATGAATACTGGTGCTGACCAACTTCTTCTTGGATGGTCTTTCTCGACAACCAGGAGTTTTTGATCCTCTTTCTGCTTGCTGGGGTTCACATTTTGATCAGCATTATGAGTCCTCTTAATTCCTTTTTACATTGTTGTTTATTTTTGTTCATGTAATTGTTTTGATTTCTCCTACCCACAACTACCAGTTTTGTCTTTGATTAATTTGTTGGGTTTTCATTTTTCTCTTCTACGTTTGTAATTTTTCATTTACTTGATTGAATGGGCTTATGCCCCAAAATTTCTCAAAAAAAAAAAAAAAAATGATACGGAAAAAGGGAACACAGAACTCAACTTGGTTAACCGTTAAATGAACGAATGATCTGCTGGGGATTATCGCTCTTTGCCAAGTGGAATACAGAAGCAGCTCGAGGTGCAGGCATGTCTTATTTATTGTAACAAATAAGGAAATTCGTACCATGTGCTTTGGTCCAGTTCAAGTGAAATTATTATAGGTGCGGAGTCCGGACGGCGTCTAGAGGCAAATAAAAATGCGTCACGTCACCCAAAAAGTGTACCGAGCTCGGTATTAAGCGTGGTACCGACCTGTACCGAGCGCGATACCGCTCGGTACTGCACTCGGTACCAAGGGGAACCGGATATCAACCTGTACCGAGCACGGTACCGCTCGGTACCAAGCGGAATCGGACGGTTCTCCCGTCCGGTGTCCGCACATAGTAATCGCTCCCACTTCAGAGAGAGAGCGAGAGAGAGCGAGAGAGGATTTTAATCTAACAACGGCGTACTTTGGTACCTTCGAATAAGGACAATAAAAGCCGGCAAAGACGACATCTTGACAAATGTGAGACTTTATCTACACAGAACCTTCGTATCCGGAAATATGTTGAATTTTTTTTTTTAAATAAATATTCAGAAAAACCAATCAATCCAAATCTCGAAATAGTTTAAAGTAAAAATTTTTTAATTAAATTCAGAATTATTCTAACTCCTATTTTAATAAGTTTGTAGTTGAATTAAATGTGTCGATGAGACGAAATCATTAATATCGCAAGTGATCGAATTTGAGTCCTTGTAAAAATTTCAAATATTAATTAAAGAATCAAATAGTCTTCAAATATTGCATGCTTATACTTAAATCGAGCAACTTGATAGAACTAATCCAACGAACCTAATATCATTCAATTATGAGGCCATTAAGTACTCATATTGTAAATAAATGATTTATGATTAAAATGATCAATATAAGTCGTTCAATAGAATATTTTAAATTCTACTTAATTTATGTAAATGTCATATCTAAAAGTTATTACTAAAAATAAGACATTATTTTTCTACATGATGGAGGATCTGAAGCTGAGAGAGCTGAAAGAAATTAATTGCATTTTCTGGCAATAATCACCAATAATCACTATTAGAAATTGTCGCCCCCATCATTTACTTCCGTTATCCAACTATTGTGGCCTAATTACTAACATTCAATTCTATTAATGGATTTCAGTTGTCCACTATTGGGCACTCTACTTATGTTTCTAGTTATGTGATCGTGCCTTCTTGTATTCATAGCTGTATAATGGACTACAACAACTAGACTATGGCGTCACGATTTTTCATTTTTTTAAAAATTTTCATATAAAATATTTGTGAGTGTCTTCCATAACATCTATCTATATGTGTTGTATCTTTATATGAAACTAAGTTATCAAATACTTCTACATCCTAAATTTTCGAGCACATAATAGTTTAATGCTATCTATGAGAAATATTTTTAACATACTATAAAATTTTTTTTAAAGGGAAAGAAACCAATTTACTTCTCACTATAACTTTTTAGAGCCTTCACATAGTCAAACCCAAATTATATCACAAAGTTGGTCCCAATCAAGAGATACAAAATAAACACACACAGGGTGTGAGTGGAAAGAGAGAGAGAGAGTGTGTGTGTGTGAGTGCGAGAGCGAATGTATGTGTGATGAACAATATTTTAAGCAATTGAATTTGTAATTTAAGTATTATATATTTGACTTGTTTAGAAATATTATTGATACCAAAAAGTTCAACTAATTATAAAGCATGAATCTTATTATAATACTTGGGTTGAAAATATTTAGAAATAAATTTAGGATCATCCAAAATCCAATTTTAACAAACTTATAGGCATATTGAGTGTCTCAAAGAGATGAACCATGAACACAAATAGTGATCGGATTTCTCCAAATGAGCCCAAATAATGCACTTGAAGCGTTGTTAAAATTTTCATCATATTAGTTGAAAGACTAAACAGCCTCCAAACCTTGCACGCTTGCAATCAAATCGAGAATCTCAATGAGAGGAATCTAACAAACTTAGGATTGCTTAATTCCAGCAATATTATGACACTTAAATAAAAAAATAGTGTCTGATTATGAAAATCAATGTTAGTTGTCTAATGAAGTATTTTGGCACTCTGGCCAGAAAGAACCAAAATATCACTCTTAAAAACTATAAGTAGACTATTGTAATCTATATCAAAGAGACTTTGATTAGAGAAGAATGAAAGAGCTTAGAGAATTGACAAATTAATATTATGGTTGAGTATTATCCTCAAATCACCACCTCTTGCTTGTCGTTGCGTAACTTTCCCCATCATAGGTTCGTTGTCGGGCCAACACCATCGGATTGCCACTACCTGATTATCATTTTATGATCTCCATCCTCGAACCACCATTACTTGACCTTTACAGCCGGACAACCATCGACTGATCACCATCGTTAGGCTATCACCGCTCGACCATCATTGTTGAATCGTCATAATCAAACCACTATAATTTAGCCTAAATCATTCGAATGCCTATTATGCCTCATCGCTTAAGCAATATTTTCCACCATTCACACATGAGGCTAAGTTGAGAATCCATACTCTTGTAACCTCATCTTATCCAATTTAAGAGATAGACAAGTCTGTAAAACCTATGCTAGCCTAGTAAAATAATTTCAATAGGGTCGAATCTCATAATTTTTCTCTTTAGGGGCTTTCCATATAAATCATATGAAGATCTTTTATCAATGTGCACAGAATCTTATGCAACACTAAAATGAGATTAATTTCATACTCTACTACTTTAAATTCTCCTTTATGCAACAATTATTAAATTTAATGTGTATTTGATTTACTTTGCATTGTTATTAATATTTACTATTTATTAGTTTCATTTCAACTAATTATTTGGCAAAAATAGATTTTTCAAATCTTCAAGGTTTCTTTTAGGACAACTTATCCTTTTCCATTCATGCTTTTAAAAACTCAATTTTCAACCACAACTTTAAATATGCTTTTCAAAACACAGCTTTTTAAATATGTAATTTTAAAAAATTATCATATGGACATACATTATTTTTTAATGACGGTTTTTTTCTAATAATAAAGAAACAGTCAAAAACTCCCCAAACAAAGCCTCTAACAGTGGAAAAATTATTCTGTTCGGACACTGGACGCATTCGGACTCTAATGAAAATGCGCCACATCAGGTACCAAGCTCGGTACCGAGCCGCGGTTGGTACAATCGGTACCGCTAAAATACCGAGCATACCGGACAGTATTACTGTCCGATGTCCGAACAGAATAATTTTTCCTGCCGTGACTTTCAAACGATACTTTATGTGTAAGTTCAAAAATGTCACAGTTTGGAGGCTTTTAAAACAGCTATATATAAAATTAAAATTTTCTGTTTTGCAGCAGTTAAGACAACTGCTAATAAAAAAAATAATAGAATTGCAGAGACTTACATCGCTGTTAAGTGCTAACTACAAATTTTACAAACTTCAACGGATTAAAATCTCCACAATTCTGTAAATCGCAGCCAAAAAGAGAGAGAAAATCTCGATTGACTTATAAATTATTGCGATTTCATTAAAGTTAATTGAATCGATTATGCAGATATCAAACAATATCTCATTCGCGCACAGGCGATATTACAACTAATTAACCATACAGAACACCTGCTCTCTTTTTCTTACAACAATTTTATTGAAAAGAAGAAAAAAAATCTTCAGGGAGTGAGTGATGTTGGTGGTATGAGACCTATGTTGTGAAGGATTGGGTTTACAGATGGTTGGGGCGGTACTAAAGAACCTGGTCTGGAACCCAAAAACCTTCGAGAAAGAGCCTGATGAACTCCGATCACAGCTCCATCTGAAGAAATTTGAAAACAAAAGAAAGATAAAGAAAGTAAGCAAGCAGCAGAAGAATAAAAAAGAGGAGGAACAGGAAGAAGAACTACCTGCTTCTATTTTGTAAGAAGATAATAAGATGATAAAGTAACACATAATCGTAGCAATTAGTTTCTTAGAACCCATGGAGAGAGAGAGAGAGAGAGAGAGATGGTCGGAAACTTCATGAGTTGAGCAGCATATATAGCTAGTCGTAGTTTATAACAGGAGCTAGAAGTTATTTTGTTCTTGTTATTAACGAAAAGTTATTACATGCGGTATCCGGATTTGTCCGGAGGCGAATCCGGATGAGCCACGTCATCCGGGGCCCGGTGCATCCGGGTGATGTGGCACGTCCGGATTTGCCTCCGGACTATCCGAACACCGCACGTAATAATCTCTCGTTATTAACGTATGTTTTTGCAAGAACAACAATCATATATACAATTTTTATATTTGAGTGAGAAGAACTGTGTTGCAGGCGAGAATATATGTGGCGGTATGGTAAAAAATAAAGCATCTTAATAATATATGTATATCTGGGAAACTAACATATAGTTGAGAGAGAAGAACACTCGAGATTCGTGCTCGATCAGGATAAATTTTTTAATTTTATATCAGTTGTCCCCCTATTTTCGGACGTCGAAGCTCCAAAAGTCCAAAAAATACTTATTATAACTTTTGAGAAATTATTGAAACGAAATTATCAATTCAAATCGTGCAATATGTATGCTTCTTGGAAGACATTACGGATCTCCATTAGCTATTATGAATCGAATAATATGTCTTGGGTTGTGAATTGAACATTGCTTGAAATTTTTAATTATATTAATTAATTTTTAATTATATTAATTACTATTCTCATCATCAATAGTTATACATATAAATTTATTCAATTCCTCTTCAACCCTAAATTGAAATATCACATTCTCTAAAAAAGTTTCTATAAATTTGATCAAACTCAATATTTGACTTACCAAATCAATGAGGCAAATTTTTAATTTATCTTTTGGCACATTTACATTGAACATGAATCATTCAAAATAACAGCCAATTCAAAATTTTTATATAAATTATAAAATATATGCATACATTCTTATTAAACCAAATATAGTCAAATGAGATTATGCTCATATTTGACTCCTATTTAAGTAAAAAGTTTTGGTAAAAGCAACTGAACTTAAATAAATTATCAAGGCTAACATTGATTTTCCTTACAGCTTTATCAATTTAAAAGATTTATGTAATTACAAATATAATAATTATTTGGCACAGGATTTTTCTATTAAGCTACATTAATGCTCATAGCTGAAAACAGACATTTTTTTTAAATCAAAAGGTAGAAGGCCAAAGACCTTCCTCCTCCACCTCTTTTTTTTATTTCGGAAAATTGTTTGGCTTTCCTTAGACAATTATTGCACCACCTTATATAATTTTTTTTAAATTCTTTATTTGTTATTAATAAATTTGTTTAGCTTCTAAAATTCCTGAATTTTTTTTCTTCAAAAAATTATGGAATGACTTTTAAGCTTTCCCATTCCTTGGTCCTATAAATACCCTATTGAGGGAGGATGAAGAGCACAATCCCTTGTGTCGGTTCAAAATTTTTTTCTTCGGAATGATAGCTCAGAGATTGTCGATGGCAATCAAAATCTTGCTCTCTTGTGCTGGTCCTCTTGTGGATTGGTAGCTCGGAGAGCTTTGATGATGATCAAATCGTTGCCCTCTTGTGTCAGTCCTACATTGGATTAATAGCTCGGAGGGCGTTGACGGCGATCAAAGTATTGCCCTCTTGTGTCGGTTCTTCTTTGGATTGTTAGCTCGGAGGGCTTTGACGGCAATCAAAGTATTGCCCTCTTGTGATGGTTCTTCTTTGGATTGGTAGCTCGGAGGGCGTTGACGGCGATCAAAGTATGATTTTCTTGCAAAAGTTATAATTGACCAGACGGTGGCCTCTCCTAGAGAGAGATTTGGCAGTAGCAACGCCTGAGAGGAAATCCGACGATAACAAGAGAACAAGCAGAAGTCTAATAATGGTTGGCGACTGAGTGGAAGTTCAGCGGCGGTCAGCGTCCAACCATTGGTCTAATAAGACTTTTGCTGATGGTTGAGTCACAAGCTACTGATAAAGATCGAGCAGTATTCTATTGGAGATAGTTGTTGGGTTGTTTGAAAGCGGGTTTTAAAAAATTTTAATCTTCTTTCGGGAATTCAAAATTGACATTAAAATTTAATTCTAAAATCAAACATCCATCAAAATTATTACACCACCTCGGGAGGTAGAAATAAAATTTCAGGATAGGGTTCAGATTTAGAATTATAAATTCCACCTTGAATATCATAACCAGATTTAAGAGAGAATTTCGTATGGCCCCTAGAGGGTCAAAATAAAGTTCAGTCAAATGTCGAGCTAGGATAATCAAGAGGAGTGATCATTAGTTTCATATTCGAATTCATTTTAATAAAAGGTATATCTCCCTAAAGGGAGAAGATATCATTTATCAATAATCGTTCGAACATAACGATAACGATTGTTAATAATTTAACTTCCCCAAAGAGGACTAATTGAGTTTTAAAAATCAATTTTTTTTTTAAAATTAGATGTGGGTTCTAAATCTCCTACGAGCGTAAGCCCTCGTAGTTAATTACATCGTGGGAGACCGCAGTCTCCTACGAAAACTTTCGATTAAAATAATGGTAGAAATTTTGTTTAGAGATTTCTAGGAGTAATACCAAAGAGGTGAGTTTGGAACTTAGATAGGGAGTGGATCAAGTTTGAGTAGTTATTTTAGAGTCAAAAGAGGAATGGTGGGAGACACTTTAGGATTCTGAAATAGTTCAGAAGCGTCCCGACCTAAGCTAAATGTTGGGCTTTAAATTTTAGATTGAGAGATGCTTTAATTTGAGTTGAACATTTTATTAGAAATTTAGGATTACATTCCCGGAGGTTGGGGTCTTATAAGTCAAAGTCTGTCCCGTATCCTAAATCTAAATTTGGACATTGGACCACAGTTATCCGAACCTAACTAATGCAGTGCAAAATCTGGACTTACCCCGGCCTGGATTAGGGAGCCAGCTAAACCACCTAAACGCTTCAAACTATGAGTCCGGTCTTTTGATGCAGAGTGATCAGGGACGTTATTTAAGATTGGTTTAAGAAGTTGGGTCGACATCTAGAGCAGATTCCTAATTGACCCCTTGACTTATGTTGGGTGGAATGTTTAGACTAAAATGTAATTAAAATTTTAATTTAATTAGTTTCTAATGCAATACATGCTGGTTAAAATCTCCAAATTAGGTATGCATGAAATTTTAAAAAGGCTTATAAAATAATTTTTTTGAAAAGACTAGACTTCCCCAGATCCAGCACCTCATCCTCATAGGTCGGATTATCTGGACTCTACCCGCAGGCGGGGAAGTGTCTTATAGCAAGGAGGGAGAGAGATGCAGAAATATGCATGCGACCCCAGACGATTCCAGCTATTCCCTAGGTCGTTAAGTTTCTATGTTATTTAAACCTTAAAATTTCAAGTATTCGTTATGAATAAAAATATTTTTGATCCTTAGAGAGCCTAACAAAATCCAGGCTAAAACAAAACGTCATACAAGCGCCAAAGAACTAGGAAAAATAGGTAATTCTATACGCAATCAAATTAAATCAAAATACATTAAATAATCAAATTAATTAAATAAATATCCATAGGTAAATTGCCTTGCTTATTACAACCCAGATTTACATAAATTAGAAGTGGCCGGGCACCACTAACAACAACCCGGATTCTAATCCTAATACAGACGCAACTGACTTTGAGTGGGATACTCTATGTCTTCAACTCCTCGATCTTCTCCTCCTCGAGCTCCTTGGATTCTTTGTGATCGGAAACCCAAATGAAAAAGAGAACTCTTTCTTTGAGGGGAAGGTTACTCTTTCCACGTTGGATAGTAAAATAACCCAAATTTGGAGTTCCAAATGGATAAGGACTATCCCCCAAAGGGGTATCCTTTTCTCTTTGGAATCCAACCTTTGGATCTATGTATCCCAAACTCAAAGTGCCACTTTCACAACTCAATACTCAAACAAATTACATAAATATGAAATTGAAAATTCTAGACTCTCCTGCAAGGTTATCCTAAGCATTTAAATATTAAAACACATCCCAAGCAGTTATATGTATATATATATATATGCAGAAAAATAAACACACTTGGCCACGCTCTTTTTTATTTGGGGGCTAAGCAGCTGAAGCACCTGTAGCATTTATATTTATAATTTATTTAGCCCCCTTTATTGCCCTGCACGAGCGTGGCCACTTGCAGAAAATTCAGTGAGCATCCAGATCATTCCTAACCTAAGGGCAATCTAGTCGCCCATCACATCAATCCACAGAGTGCAGTAAAAGTAAACAAACACATCAACCAATTTCAATCACAACATGCGATGAAAACATGGAAAACCTGACACACAGCAGAAAAGTAAACACCGGCCTAGCCTAGATCTAGAGTCGGTTGTCCTAATAAACCATCTAAATTGTGTGTAATAGGTCGTGTGGCTGGGGTAGATCCTAAGGTGGGTAATCTGTTGAAGTTGTTTAATGTTTGAGTTTATTAAGGCTAAAAAGGAACTTTATGTTCGGGTTTAAGTATTAATGAGTTAAAGTTTGATTTAAATATATTTTAATTGTTAAATGATTGCTACCTTTGTTGCTCACCGAGGTCGTGAAGTTTATTTCACATTTTTTAGGGCTAAGTTAATAGCCTCGTAGGCCTGGGTTACCTAGTAGTAATCGGGGTTGATTAAGTTGATTTAGTTTGTTAAAAATTAATGATCAATTAATATTAATTAATTTAATTAATTAATAATTTTTAAAAGTTAAATTATTTTATATTTTCCATCAACAGGTTCGTGGCGTTGTGCCACCAGGCTCGAGGAACCAGACCTCCTTAGGACACGTAGCCCCGCAACCCTGAGTGGTCCATCCTAAAAACCTTGCTGATGTAGTTGAATTAAGGGTTTTAAATTGGTTAAGTAATTAAAAGTAACTTAATTTTGATGTTTAACACCCGATTGAATTCATTTGTGGCGTTGTGCCACCAGGCTCGAGGAACCAGGCCTCCTTAGGACACTTAGCCCCGCAGCCCGGAGTAGTCCATCCAATAAACTTAATCTTTGGGCTGGTTGTTATGAATTTGAGTGTTGGTTGAATGTTTTGTTAATCAAATTAAAGTTTTCTAGAATTTTAATGAATTATTGGATTTTTAGAAATTATTGGAATTATTTAATTATGTTAATTAAGGGGTCCAAAAGTTAACTTTTTAAATTAAAGTTAATTTTGTAAGTTTCAGATTTTTAATAAATATTAGACCCTATGATGAGTTGTTAGACTATTAGCACACTCAATTTGGAGTTTTCAATGAAAATTTATGATTTTTTTAAGTTCGGGCCTAGATTTGAACTATGGTTGACCAAAAGGTTAACTTTTTGACTTTGACCATATTTTGAAAGTTTGACATTTTTAAAAAATACTAGACCTTAATTGGAGTTGATTGACACTAAGTTTGCTCAATTTGGATTTTTTATAATTAATTATGAATTTTTAAAGTTTCACTAATTATTGAATTTTTAAAAATGTCCTAATTAGGAAGGTTTTGATCATTTTGATCCAAACTCATCCCAAACTATATGGAATTACTCCCAAAGGTCAGGGATGACCCATGGGAGCATTTCTAAGTGTTTGGAAATTATTTGGAATTTTTAATAATTTTTAATTAATTAATATAATTAGTTATTAATTTTCATTAAAAATCAAATTAAAGTTAAATTAGGAGTCCAGTCAAGGGGATTTTATTTTTCCTAGGTAGAGGACTAAGTTCTGGTCAATTTGAGATATTATTTGTAATTTTTGGACTTAATGTAGATTTATTGTATTTTTTTGAATTTTCTGGGTCCCTAAAAGGGCTGAAATTTTGGGTAATTAATTTTCTAACCTAATGACCTCCAAATTCAATGAAATTTGAACCTAAGGTACTTGATGTCACTAAGCTTTTAATGTTCAAGTTTCACCCCTATTGGGTGTGTGTACAATCCCCTAGGAATTTTCTAAGTTTTCTAGACTTTTTCTTAATTATTTTTTCTAGGTGTCTCTACTATTCAAATAGGCTTGAAATTTGGTTTGTCTAACCCTTACACATATGCAATCATACCACAAAAGTTATGCAGCCTAATTCTATATAAAAATGGAGTTATGAATTTTCAAAAATTTGGGTCCAAAATGGACCAATTACCTTAAAAATTCATATCATAGCAATTCAATGGGTATATGAACCTAAATAAATTATAGTGCATGCCTAAGATACCCAAATACCTTCCACCAAAATTTGGGGCTCAGTTGACCACTGGATTATGAGAAAATTATAAAAAACCGATTTCAAAGAAACAAAAATATCTCACAATCCAGTAATCAAATTAACTTAAAATTAATTTGAATAAATACTAGGCTAAATTATCTTTCCAACGAGCCAAAAAACACTTAATTTGGTGCAGAAATGAATTTACTATGAATTTTGAAAGTTATGACTATTTTTTTGAATTTTTAAGTCCATTAATAAGCGGCGCCAATCATTGGTAATGATCGACGCCAAAACAGCGGTGGCGTGTGGCATTTTGACATGAGAAGTACTGTTTATCAACCACCTATCCATGCCATCACTAACCCCAAGCCGTCCGATCAAGAAAGATAGAAAATCGGACGGCCGAGATCGATTAAGGCCGTTTTAGTTCAAAATGAACTAGAAAATTAAAATACTCATAACTTTCAAAATACTAGTCGAAATTTAACGAAATTTGAAACATAGGCTCATGGGAACATGAACTTTCATTTCCTTGAGTTTGGAGACCCCAAGCAATGAAATTGTTGAGCAGTTTTAAATTGAAATTTAAATTTAAAATGAGTATAACTTACAATCCAACCGTCAGATTTTTGAGATCTTGGGCTTGTTGGAAAGCTGCAGTGATCCTCTACAACTTTTATGAAGACACCAAGAGCCGGATCTAGCTGGATCGAAAGTTATGTTAAAAAATCCTCTTTCTCTCTCTAGAATGCTCTCTCCTCACTAAAATAGTGATTTGAGGCTTGGCAATGATGGGAAGAAGCTTGGAAAAGCCTTGGAGATGGATGGAGAGGATGGGGAAGGCTCTAGGAAGGTTGGAGGCTGCTGGAATGGGAGCTTAGGTGAAAAATGAGCAAAGATCATGCCTTAGGTCAAGTTTCCCCACCCTAAATCTCTTGATTTTGAATGGATGGTTTAGATTCAATTAGGGAGGGCATAGATGAGTGCCAAGTGTCCCCTAAGCAGTCCCAAGCTAGGGAATAGGGTTGGTGGTGAGTGTGACTTGTCTTGGTCCATGGAAAGGGGACCACAAGCCTTTTCCCCTATTTGGATGAACCAATGCTTGGCTTGGTTTATAATGTTGGATTAGGGCTTCTTAAGAGAGGAAATAGATCAATTTCTATCAGGTTTGAGCAGGTCTTGGATTAAGCCATGGATTGCCAAGGTGGCTTGGTGATGTGGCCATGATTTGGCCTCTTTCCATAGGCTTAAAGGGGTTTGGAGAAGGTTTTGACTCCTCCAAATAGGTTGACCAAGTCAACCCAAGGGGGAGCTTGACTTGGAAAGCTTTGGACATGTCAAGGGTGTCCAATTGAATGATTTTGAGGGATTGATTTGATTTAAAATGGGTTCAAGCATTGAAATTAATCTTAATGTGGGTTAAGGATTGATTTGGTCAACCATGGTTGACTTGGTCAACCTGGTCAAATCATGGGTTGACTTTGATTCAAAAGGTTCAAATGACTATTTTGAGATCAATGGAGGTGGTTTCACACATTAGTAAGATCATTTGGATTGAAATTGACATTTGAAACTTTAAGGGGCATTTTTGGTCAACCTTGGTTGACTTGGTCAACCAGGTCAAACCAAGACTTGAGTTTGGGTCCAATATATTCCTAATGATATTTAGGATCCATTGGTATAGGTTTTGAATATTGATATGGGAAGGTCATGTTGAACTTTGGGGAAAAGACCAAAAATCCCTATAAATGACATTTTGGTCATTTTGACCCCTGGTCAACACTGGGTCAAATTGGGTCTGGAAAAGTACAATTTATTGGTCAACCAATCATAGTAAAAGTCATGACTGTGATTGGAGGATTTGGAGAGGGTCCCAAGGTCAAATTGCTCTGGATGGCAAGTCTAGTGGCATAGGCTATAAATAACTGAAGGTTTTGCAGCCTTTGGGAAAAGATTTAGTTTGAGGGGCTAGGAGTGTTGGATTGAGCTCAAATTTGGAGGATTGGTCTCAGAGACATTTCTGGACAATATGAAATTGACGGATCATGATTTGGAGGTTACTTGACTGGGTTTCTAGGCGACAGAAAGTTCACCCAGAAAGGATTTCAGGACCTAGGTCCTTGACCTTGAAGGTTTTATTTGAAATGTTGGATTTGGGTTGAATTTAAGAGTTAAATGATTGACCTTGAACCATTCATTTCGATGGAAATCAAATGAATGATTGGAATTAATTAGATATGATTTGAAATTTGATTGAATGTTGATTGAATATTGGATTAAAGATTGAATTAAAAGGTTGAGCTGGGTTTGACTGGGATTGAATTGGGTCTTTATTAGGACCTTTATGACTGAGGGGTGGACACCTCCCTATTATTAGGTCACTAAAAAGAAACCCAAGTGGGTCCTAGTGACCTCATACAAAAATGAGGTCAACAATAGTATACATATATGATGATGGGGACAGGTAGTGGATAACTTGATGGAGGAAATTGAATACTGTATTGACATCAGCAGCCTTGCGACATATTCATGATGTCGACTGAGCAGAATTCTAATGATCTGGCGGTGGTTTGTAGAAAATATTATGATATGCTACTCATTGCTCTAAAAAGATTCGATTGGGCATATACTCCTTCATCAGGATTCATTAGAGCATACGAGATATGGTTAATGAAAGTAATTCGCTTCCTATAATTTAACTTTTTGATGATGAAGAATATATGTTTGAATCTGATGTATAATCATATATATGTAATAACATTGTATACAACATTGAAAAATTTTTATGAGCATTATATTTATTGAAATAATGAATATTTCATTCTCTTGTAAGAATATTCATGAATTTGCCCCTCATAAGAAACCAAGTTATTTATGTATTTTTGAGATATATTTCCCTTGCTAAAGTGACTAATTTATAATATTTTATTTTGTAAATAGCATTTAGTATTTGATATATCTATGCCTCTTGAGGCTTTTAGCCTTCTATGATCTTTAAATGAGTGGTAATCTTGCCAAATACTTGCTTTCACGAAGACTTTCTCGTGAGGACCCTGTCCACCACTAGCTTCCCTTTGAGGCTACCTCATATGCAGGCCTTCATGGGATTATTTGATAGAGCATCACTCACTTGCATTGAAAATATAGAGAAAATTCATAAAAGATGTTTGACCTATCTAAGGTTATTTGTCAAAGTATTGCTCAATGATGCTAATATGTGTAGAAGATGTCGATAGAATCCACCAAGGATGTTTAACTTATCTGAGATTATTTATTAGAGCATTGCTCAATGGCATTAACCTGTGTGGAAGAGATCTAGAGAATCCACCAAGGATATTTAACCTATTCGAGGTTATTTATCAGAGCATTGTTCAATGACATTAACCTGTGTGGAAGAGATCAGAAAATTCGCCAAAGATGCTTGACCTATCCAAGATTATTTATTAGTGTTGTTTAATTAATGACATTAACTTGTGTGGAAGAGGTCACATCGACCCTTGAGATTAATTATCTAGTGATTGAGGTATAACAAATATCATGTATTTCTTAAATAATAAATTTCATAGATTAGTTTGACCCGCCATTGTAATGAAACAAGATAGTAATCATAATGAACAAATAAAATCTTACTATTTTAGGAAAGATAGTATGATGCCCCCATGAGATAACTTAGAGATGTGAGGGATACATAACAATCAAAGCATATATGTTATATACTTTTTATAATACTTATGAATGCTTGTGGTGGTATCTAGGTGGGGCTCCAAGATTTTTTTAAGTCTTATAGCTCACTTGATTCTTAGCCCACATTCCAGGTTTCCAAAGATCCTCCATATAGGAGATTCTTTAAAGGATGTCTTTATTTTGTAATTCTGAATTTTTGATATGCAGGGTAATAGATAGGCATGGTTGAGCTTGCCTAAGATAGCAAGATTGTGCCACTTATTAATTTCCTCGTACTTCACCAACTCCAGCCGGAGTTGGGAATTTTATCTTGAGATATGCCACTGAGGTGATAGCTCTGAAAATTAATTGCATAGGTTACCTGAAAATAACATTGCACAACGATTCTGACTTAACAATAACAAATTAAACTGAATAAGTAACCTACCGAGGGAACTCCCACAATGTGACAGGGAGAGTAATTGTCCCCTCAACTCGCACTGGTTGATTGTCAAATTCATATAATGGTTCAGCAGCATGTTGAAGTTTTTCTATGATTAAGCCCATATTAAGAAATATTGAGTAGAATATAGCATCCACTAAGCTCCCATTATCAATTAGGATTCTTTTGACATTATAATATGGATCTCCAATACCGATGCTGGTAACAAGAGGGTCTTGGTGTGGAGTATGAATCCCTTCTAAGTTAGAATCGCCAAATATGATGGAATGATCAGATCGTGCATTCTTTAAAGTTAGTTCCTCTGGGGTGGTAAGTAAAACTTGAGAAGATATCAGGGGTCCTCCCGCAATAGTTTTAATTTCTCTAACTATTTGGCGATTAGCATGCTGTTGCCTCTACTGCAGTTAATTCTACCCCCCAACAGGATTAGCCTTATTTTGAGCATGTGGGTTTTGAGTGAATTGATGAAGATATCCCTGTTAAATTAGCCTTTCAATTTCTTCCTTTAGTTTTCTAGAAGCTTCTGTCATATGTTCGTGACTTCAATGAAAGTAACATAATAATCATGATTTCCAGTACTTGGTTTTAATGGATTGGGCCATCTAATATTTTGCTCATTTTGTATAGCCATGAGAATATTAATATGAGTTGTATTCAATAGTGTGTACTCCTTCTTTAGTCTATAATCCCAATTTTATGAAGGGGGTCGAGGTGGAAGATCTTGATTCATACTCTGAGATTTTTGGGCACCGGCTCCAGCATCGTGTATGTTCTTTCTTTTATTAGAAGACTATTCAAATTATTTTTGATGAGCATTGATAGTCTCATCGACAGTAATTTGAGCCTCCACTCTGTGAATTAGATCAGCATAAAAATGAACGGTCTCTCGTATCAACGAAGACTAAAATGATCCAGGTCGTAATCCTCTAAGAAAAATATCTTGCAGTAGCTCATGATCCACTCCTGAGATTTGTCAAGCTTCAAAAAAAATCTTTAAAAATAGTGTTTCAAAGATTCTCCCTCATTTTTATGGATTCTAGAAAGATGTGATGAATCTTTAATAATTCTTCGATTTGCAGATAACTGTTAGACAAAGAGCCTTGCAAGTGAGCAAAACTATGGATTGTATTTCTAGGAAGAGTGTAAAACCAAGTGCTAGCCTGACCCTTGAGGGTGGCAGGGAAAACTTGGCAAAGAAGCGCATCGAAAGCTCACTATATGTGTATAATTGTTCTATAATGATCGATGTGTTAATAGAGATCAGATGATGCATCGTAAGGATCAATGGTTGGTAGTTTGAACCCTGTTAGAATAGGATATAGGAGAATTTAGTATGTCAACGAAGAAGATTCTTGAAAACTTTGCTGGAAATTAAAATGATTTCTATCCCTTATTAGGAATTCTTCTTGGACAAGATGTCGTAATTCATCTCGAATGATATCGCAAGGAGTATCTAGAGCGAGTTGAAGATTTTTCATCTGATGGGCTCTAGGTGGAGGTTGAGTTGAAATTGTAGCATCCTTTATCTCTGGATTATATTGTGGAGGAGGAGCATTAGCTTGATGATAAATATTTTTGAATTACCCACCCAGATTATCTTAATGAGGATGTGGGAGAGGAGTTTCATCATTTTGAGACGACATCCTTTATTGGCTTGCCTCCTCCAATATTTGTAAGATTTATGCCTATTGTTCCTTCATCCAATGAATTCGGGTTTCCAAGGAATAAGAAAATTCTCTTGAGTAATTACGATGTTCATGATTGCCAGATAGGAATCTAGTTTGATGGGTGTTAGAGCAAGAGAATATATTGTTGGTATTACTTCGATCAGCCATTGAAGAAGAAGTTTTGGGAATAGTTTCCCATAGACGGTGCCAAACTATTGATTGGGAGAATATACATAGTAGTAAAGTAAAAGAATATAACATCTTAGTAATGTACATATATCTGGTATAATAATAGATAGTTGAGAGAGAGAAAAACACCAGAAATATTTTTACGTGAAAACCCTAGAAAAGGAAAAACTATGGGGCCTAGCCCATATGAGAAAATTCCACTAAGTTTGAATAAATTACGAAGCTTGATTTGCCCCTTTACTTGAAGACGGTGGAATTATAGTAGATCAGGCTGAAGTCGATTGATGGTCGACGAATGGGCATAAATTTGGTGATGATCAATGAATGAGCGAAAGTCTGGCAGTGGTCGGGAAGAACTCCATCGGTGGTTGATGATTGAGCGAAAGTCCGGTGGTAGTTAAAAAATAAGTGGAAGTCCAATTGTGGTCAGGATGAACTCCGAGGGTGGTCAATGAAAGGGCAGAAGTTCAGTGGTGGTCGATGAACAAGCAGGAGTCCAACGGTGGTCAGGAAGAACTCCGGTGGTGGTCGGCAACAAGTAAGCTCCCAAATTCTTCCCTTCTCTTCTTCCTTTCTTCCTTCTTCTCTTCGTCTATCTTCATGTGAAGAATTGGGCGCGGGGGGAGGGGGGGGGGCTATTTATAGTTTTTGGGAGTGGTGTGACTTGTAAATATGAGGAGGATCAAGGGCATATTGGGAGTGGTTTGAATGGACGACCGATATTGATCCCCTTGATCGTAGATCGTTTACTAGTCATTTGAATAACTTAATAATATCCAAATTTGATGATTTTGAGCTCATTGGATTTGTCTCGTTGAGTTGCTCGATTTGATTATAAGCATGTCATGTTTAGAATTCGTTTGGTAATCCAAATTTTGCCTTG
This sequence comes from Dendrobium chrysotoxum, assembly GCA_019925795.1. Taxonomy (NCBI): domain Eukaryota; kingdom Viridiplantae; phylum Streptophyta; class Magnoliopsida; order Asparagales; family Orchidaceae; genus Dendrobium; species Dendrobium chrysotoxum. The sequence continues at coordinate 89,832,370 of CM034302.1, read as the reverse complement.
AACTCTCTAAATATGCTTTTGGGCTCATTTAGGCTCGAATCAAACTGATTTTGGTTTCATTGGGTTCCTCTTTTCGAGTCATTCAATTTGATTAGAAGTTTGCTTAAATCAGAGTTTGGATGGTCCTAGATTTAATTTTGGAAGCTTTTAACCCAAATTTGCCTTGAGATTCATGCCTAAAATTTTTTTATGATATATCAAACTTTAAGCTTAATATTGCCCAAATGAAAGAAGTGCTAGTGACAGGAAAGAACAAGCACAAAAAGATAACATAGAGAGAGGAGACGTCTATAATAAGATCTTAGCCTGTAAAGATGAACATCAAACATGCACATGTACATTCCAGCTATGACACCAATACATGTTCTGCTCACCTATGCCGACGAGTACTTCAACACTTAGCGGGTGACTTCTGCAAGGGATTAGCAATTTCTACTATATATCTATTCACCCAAAACCTAGAAAAACACGCTAAGAATCAAGGTGCCTTCGCAATAAATGAAGGTGCACTAATCTAGAACAATGGTAGACACGCTAGGATTACTCTCTAAGGTTTCGTTTGGGATAGTTTGATAGTTTTCTTACTGTTTTCTAAAGTAACTTTCTAACACAAATTTTTAGTTCTAATTTTTTTTACTAAAAAATAGCTTTCTAAAGCAGGCACTACTGGGAAGTCATCAATTTGTGGTGGATTTGCGGCGGACGTTGTGACAAATTTTTTTTCTTCTAAAATTGTGACAGAATAATCCATCATAATTTTTGTGATAGATTTGCGATGAATTTCTCTTGTTTTGTGGCTGATTATTCCACCGCAAAAATTGAATTTCCCAAAGTGAGTAAGAAAGATGTCTTAAATGAAACCTAAGTCAACAGGAGACTTATCTGGCCAACAATAGAACACAAGCAAAACTTATTTGGTGGCGACAACATCATGCTTTCAGTCTGAGAGTCGCGCCTATTAATTCGCCTGAGGTAACTTTTAACATGTACTCATTTAATGATTTGACCATTATTTACACTTATATATTATAGTGTCATATTTTTTATGAGGTTTTGCTAAAGTTTTTCTTATAGATCAAAAAATATAAGATTAAAGTGCCATTTTTTTGGGTTGGGGCTATTGAAAATGAGATCATCAAAGCTTCTCTCCCTCTTAAATTCCCTTATCCTCTCTTTTTTTATCTCTCTCAGTTCTTATATTAGTTAGAACCTTATAGGATTTACAAGTATGGTTTGTATGTCACCTACAATCAAATTTGGATTCAACATTCTGGTAGGTGTTCAAAGTGAAGATAAACACCAAGAACTAGAAATCAAACACCATAAGAAGCAAAAAAATAAATCAAAGAAGGGTTAGTGAATATTGAGAATCAAGAGTTCGTGGGAAATAAACAACATACAAAAATGGAGGAGGGGATTACAAGTATGATCTAAGGTGAAGATACCATAAGGCTCTTAAAATCACATAGAAGGAGATGAGCTCACTTTACTTTCACCTCAAATTTTTAACCTTCTATGCAATGCATACATGTACTGATAAACAATAAAAAAGTCAAATGAAGAAATCTTTTATTTTGCAAACTAGATATGAGTTCTATAAAAATCATTCAAATGAGTCCACCAAATTAACCACTTTCTACTCACCTCACACCAAAAGAACTCACCCCTCTTGTGAGTTGAGTATAGCACAATAAAAGAAGAGGAGAATGACAAATAAAAGTACATCCATGATATAGCAACTTGAATTTGAAGTTAGCCAACTTCAAATTCAAGTGAACGATAAGACCAATATTTAAAAATATTTACTTATGATTCATATCATGAATTCATTTTTTTTCGTGAATTACTTATGTTTTTCAAAGTCTTTAGGTCAAATTAGGATATATATTAATATTGTATTTATGGTTTGTTTTTTGAATTACCACTTGGACTCAAAATTTCAAGGAACTTGTCAAATAAATCAAGGATGACTCCTAGGAGGTTCACTAAAAATTTTAGGCCATTTGCATTCTTCTATGATTTTTAATGATTTATTGATTTTAAGTTTGACAAAAAATTTGAATTTATTTGAATTATCTAATTTGAAATGTCTTTAATTTTATTTAACTTTTTTTTTTTTGCATTTTAATGAGTCCAATGAGCCTTAGTTTGTTTTTTTCTGATTTTTTGTGGAATTAGTTATGATTTTTCCATGTTTTAATGTAAAATTAGAGCTTAAGATTTGACCCATCAAATCAAATCCAATTTTTATGAAATTTGGACCATAAGGAATTACTAACTTTAGAACCAATCCAATATGAAAACTTTAGCACATTTGAAGGTAATTTGGATTTTTACTAGTTCTATTGAATTCCTCTTGATTTTATTCTTAGAAATTATGATTATTGAATTTCAAAGTTTTAAATGACTAGAAATTATTTTTCCCATATTTTTTGAAGGTATTTAGGTTCTGTTAAAACTTATTTAATGCTTTTATGATTTTTATAGAATTATTTATCCATTACAGAAATTCCTATGTCCATGGGTTAGCTTAAGCTAGCCTAGAACTAGGATTTTGAAAATTTTAAAGTAGATGACTTTAAAATATTTTGGAATTAAATCCAAGTGTCAAAGATGAACCCCCATTTCATTAAAATTTCAAATCATTGAAACAAATTTTATATAATTTTTCTAAGCCCATGTTACCTAAACCTTATGTTATTTGCTATGGATTTAGAACTAATCCCCATGGCTTGAAAAAAATCTCTTAATCTCCAAAATCAGAGGAAATTAAGATTTAAATTTCATGCCATTTGGGGTTATAAAAAATTTAGATGAATTTCCATACTTCTTGGCCATTTAATGACCTAAAATTTTAAAAAGACTTTAAATAAATAGATTTTATTCAGCTTGACTTGAGAGAAATGAAGGACATAAATCACATTTCCAAAATATTCCCTAATTGTTTTGAAGCTTAACAGAGATAATTAAGAGGGTTAGTTATTCATTATTTCATATTCTTTGTTTAATTAAAACAATGTATAAGGACAAATGAAAACCCTCCAATTTTATTTTTAAAATTTTCTAGTTATTTTTTTAAAATCCATATAGGTATAATTTATAATTTTTGGATTAAAATTGAATTTCATATTATTTTTCTATGTTTGCACAAACTTTGGATTTAATTAAATCCAAAAAAGGGATTAATTAAATTCAGTTAAGTCAGCCACTCTTTTACATGTGGCGTGTTTTGGTTGGACCTCTATTATAATGTCAAGGCAAGTATGACACATGAGCTTTAATCATAGCAATCAGATATTTGATCAAATGGATCTAATAAAATATATCAATATCATAGGAGCTTGTATGGAAAATTGTACAATCAAATATCCACTGTCCATTCTATTTAAATATAATAGATGATTGTGATTTTGTCTCCTTACTCCCACTGTGAAATAGAAGTTGTAGGCTTTTCTTCTCCGACCTAAGGAAATCCATGAATGGATCTTCATCAACTTAATACATGATAATAAGGAGGATATAGGCTTGTAATCCAATGGTCAGATCCAGTTGGATTGCAAGTTGGTTTCACAATGTATGATACTGCGTTGCATTTGAATTCAAGATTGAAGAACACCTAGATTTGATAGCCTTTCAGTAGAGCTAAAGCCTGTAGTGAGTTCACATGACCCATGAACATCTTTGTAGAAGACTTCAAAGATAAATGACCAAGAAATTGCAAAGTGACTCTCAATCGTGAGGAGCTCATTAAAGTTTGGTCGAATTCACTCCTATAGAGGGAGCTAAGGCTGGGGAAGGCTAAGGATCACTTGCTCACACTCTAGGGAAGGAGAGTTTCCAAGGTTCATACATTAATTTTGGCCCTAAGGGAGTCTATTTATAGAGTTTCAAAAGTGTATATAGATAGTTTCCCCACCATCATTGGGCACCCAGTTGATATATACGATTAAGGGCTGACCAATAGGGTGAGCACATTTCATAAGTTGTTCCAAGGCTTGTAATGAGTTGGCTTGATTGTTTAAAGGGCATGGCTCACATGGGGATTTCAACCATATTTATTTTGGCCACCTTGGTCAAGATAGCTTGCCAATTTACTCCATAAATATTTTGGAATGTTCTAAGGGTCCTGAGGAGACATGGGGTTGGGTTGATATAGCCTAACATAGGCTGAATTTAGTTTGATTTACTTGGGTGAGCTTGGGTTGATTTAGCCTAACATAGGTTAAATTTAGTTTGGGTTACTTGGGTGAGCTTGGGTTAACCCATTTGTCCTACTTGAGCTAGCCATGTAGGTTGGGCTGCCTGGGGAAATAATATATGGCCTTCAGAATCTTAGACCAGAGCTTCATGAGGTTGGGTTTTAATAACTCTCATTTACAATTGGATAATAACCTATTAATTATCCATATTAAAATTTAATGCATGAAAATTCTATTTGGAGCGCTATAACACTATGCTTGTGATCGCATCACCATGAAAATCTATTTCCTCATGATTTAAATGATTTCTACCATGTAACTTTGAATATGTAGCATACATCATCATTATGAGCAATTGAGCATTTTGACATGATCGTATAGAGATTTTACTATATAATTTTACATGAGTAGCATTAACTGAAATAAAAAGAATAAAAGGTACACAAGAAATATATTAGGACTGTTGCATTTGTTCTATAGGATTTGTAAGACATGTATTTGATTTAATATACATAATATGATATGCATAGTGACATGAGTGCATTGGTAGGAAATGCATACTCATAGAATAATGCTAAAATGATTTACAAGTTAACTTCACTAGATACATAAATGATACATCTTATTATAATTGGTGAACATATAATATGGCATGCATGTGTAACTATAAGAAAGGTTGGCTAGTTATTGACTAATTTAAGTTAGCTAGAGCAATATACTTTATACAGGAGGGTGAGCTGACAAGCTTTCTTTTAAATAATAAGTTTATGGTGTAATCTCAATACAAAGTACAAAATATAAGATGAGAGTCATTAGGGAACAATATATGTCGTCGAGCAGGAGTGAAGACTCTTACAAGCCATAGGTCCATGACTATGATTATGCTATGAGTGGTTTCTATAGGCCCGACTTATAAGGGAAGATTTGACAAGATACATGAACACACCATACGATTAGTCGGATGTCCTGACTTGCATGAATATGATACTATATGCATACATGGCATGTTTCCATATGATTAGAAATGATATGCTATAACATGATATAATACATGCATAAATTATAAGATATTTAAATTATACATAAACAAGAATTGTGTTGAGATTGATATATTTATAATATACTTTATAAACATGATATTGAAATATAATATATGGTACATGAGATATGATACATGATATATATATACAACATTTATGATATTAATGATTATTGACCTCATTTTTGTATGAGGTCATAAGGACCTGTTCAGACTTCCACTTATTGATCTAATGGTTGATATTCATCCAAGTGTTAATCATCTAGAGCTTCAGTTCAATCAAAATCTAGACTTCAATCCAGTTCAAAATCCAGACTCCAGTTCAAACCTCAATCTAGCCTTCAAATTAGTTTCTAATCTAGCTTCAACCTTATCCAATCAATAACAATCATTTAATTAATTATAATTGACTCAAATAATTCAAATTCAATCATTCAAATCTAAAATCTAGTTTAAATTTAGAAATTCAGATGAAAACCCAAGGTTAAAGGCCCTTGTCCTAAAAACCTTTTTCAGTGATTTTTTTAAACATTTCAAACCCCATCAAATGACTCTCGATTCATGATATATCAATTGAAAATTAATTAGGCATATCCATAGGGTCTACCCTCCAAATTTGAGCTCATTCTGAGAGCTCTAGCCTCAGAAATTGAATCTATTTTTAAAGGCTGTAAAACTTTCAAATATTTATAGCCCATACCACTCGACCTTCCATCCTATGAATTTTGACCTTAGGACCTTCCCCAAGGCTTTTGATCATGTTCATACCCTTGATCAGGACATGTTGAGCATTAATCTATATTTTTGTGGACCCAGTTTGACCCCTAGTTGACGAGGGGTCAAAATGACCAAAATGCCCCTTAAGGGTAAAATTAAGTTTCCTCCAAACTTTAATATGGACCAGTAAAATCAAACCCTAAAGCCTTCTCTAATGCATCCTAAATATCATTAGGAGTGCATTGGACTCAAGCTCAGACCTTGGTCAAGCCTAGTTGACCAAGTTAACCTATTTTGACCAAAATACCCCTTAGGGGGTTGAATGGTCATTTCATTCCAAATGATCTCACTATTACATGCGATCACTTCCATTAAATTCAAAATATCATTTTAAACTTGTTTAATCCAAACCCATACCCTGGGTCAACCTGGTTGACCAAGTCAACCCAGGTTGATCAAATAGCCCTCTAAGGGTCTAAATGGCCACTTTGACCCAAATGACCATTATGACCCTTGGGACCACCTCTACCATACCCCAAATGTCATTTCAAATATGTTGGACACAAACCTAGTCCCTGGGTCAACATGGTTGTCCAAGTCAATCCAATTTGACCAAATAATCTCTTAAGAGTTCAAACATTCAATTTGACTAAAATAACCATTTTAACCCTTGAAACCAATTCCACCAGACTCCAAACTTCAAATCAAGTATATTAAGCCCAAGCCCTAGCCATGGGTCAACCTAGGTTGACTTCAACCTAGTTGACCAAGTCAACCTAGGTTGACCAAATCAAATCTTAAGCCCTTTTTACATTGAATCAACTTCTAAAAGCATTCAAATTTCATTCAAACTCCCTTAAATATACCCCTGGTGATATGGGTTGGAATGGTCACCATGACCCAATCATTAGTTGACTTGGTCAATTGAACCCAATTATGGTCAACTCAAGTTAATATGGGTCCATATTTAAGTATAATCCAATCAAGCCTTTCAAACATTCAAGACCATCCAACTGCATGCTTTGGATATTTTTAAACTCATCATGAGTCAAATCACTTTTAGTTTGACTTGGTCAACTTGTTGCAAGTAATCAAATTGGACTTGTATATTCCATATCTTCAAACCAAACTTTCCAAATTTTATTAAGCCTTCAAAAATTAATCCATTTCATGGTTCAAACATATCCAAACCATGGGTTAGGCAAAGCTAAGTGGATTCGACCAAGTCAACTCACTTAAACTTTGTCAAATCCTACCATACACTCACCAACTTACTTGCACACTCAACACATTCCTTTAAACCTTTCTAAATTGATTCCACCATCATTCAATACTCTTCCATATGCCACCTCAGCACCTCTTAACTGTTGACTAGTAAACTTAGTCAACAAAAAGGTAAGGAGCTAAGTGGTCAAACACCTATATAAATTCAATTCACTCCATTCTAAGCTATCTCAGCTGCCTAAACATCCTCCGGAAGGTTTTTAAACCTATTTTAAACCCTTGAATGAGGCTTAAGCTAACCCAAGTGACCCTATGTGCTCCAAAAGACAAGGCATCTTTCCACATCATGTCCTTTGGTCCTTTGATTCCTCTGCCATTCTAACAGCTCCAAGCCACTTATTAAGTATCAGGGAGGTAGCTAGATCAATCAAGACCATCCATTCAATCCAGGATGTTTGAATATAACAAAATGCTCAAATTAAGCCTCATTCTTCATCTCACACACTCTCACTTCTCAAGCAGCCCCAAACCCAAAGCTCATTTTGTTTGAGCTTTCCAATAGTCCCTCCACTCATCCTGACCTAAACCCCGTCATTCAAAGCTCGCCGGCGACGATCCTCCAGCCACCTTGACCTCAACTCCGTCCAAGGCTAGAAGTGGTTGATCCGTTGAGTTTCAGATTGCGATCCCAACTAGGTAAAGATACATGGATAATCTAAAAGTTCAGAGAGTCCATGACCTTCAAAATCCAACGATTAAATTTAGTAAAATCTCAAACCTTAGCCTAGGACACTCTAGTTTAAATAACTTTTGATTAAGTGCGTTTCAAATCATCAAAGCATGCCCCCATTGATTATGTTCATTACCTCTAGCTCTGTTTAAATTTCCATGGAGATTGATCGATCTGATCAAGAGAATGAGATGTTTTTTTTATTTCTAGGGCATTTTCATAGTCTAGTTCACGTGTACAAAATATCAGCCGTTAATCTTCTGATCAATGGCTGAGATTTTGTTATACCGCACTCCACTCCGTCTACATATATGCGTTCATCATTCCAGATCATCATACAGCTCAATCAAAGCAGTTTGTTCGAAACCGCGGAGGATCCAACGATCGAGAATCCATGCTGACGTGCTTGAGTGAAACTGTGTCCACGGTTTCATTAATTAACAATGATTACGAGCGGCACAATTATTATTAATTAATGCATCGCCAGTAATGATTGCCCCTCAATTTTGATCCGCCTATTCGGAGCTCGCGCATGCCTAGTCCGCTGCCACTGTGCTGCTAGAGATTTAAATTAATTTTAAAATTATTTTTAAGTATATTTTTAAAGCCTGAAATTTATTAAATCGTTAAAAATTCAAATTAATTCCAAAACATCCATATAATACATCTTTAAATATTTAATACTCTTTAATTTAAAATTAAAATCAATTTAAAATATTTAATCTATCTTAAATTATTTTACATATTTAAATATTTAGATTTTAATTAATATTAAATTAAATAATAATCTAAATATTTTCTAAAATCCAAACATTTATTTTAAAATACTTAAAATATTTACATAAGAAATTTAAAATATTTTATTTTAAACTTAGATTAAATTAAGGTTATTTCTTTAAATATTTTAAATAATTTTAATATTTCAATATTTAATTAAGTGTTAATTAATATCAACTTAAATATTTTCAAAAATTCAAAGTTTTATTTTAAAATATCTTAATTAATCAGAAAAGAAATTTCAAATATTTTAAAATTAAGATTAATTTAAATATCGAATATATATTTTTTAAATAATTTTAATTATTTAACTATTTAATTATTTAATTATTATTTAAATAAATTTTGATTTAAATATTTTCAAAATTTTATAAAATTTAATTTTAAAAAATTTTAAAGTAATGAGAGAAATATTTTAAAATTAAAACTAATTTGAGATATTTCATATTTTTTAAAAATAAGTTTAGGTATTTAAATTTTTGGATAATTAATATTTAATTAAAATTAAATCCAAATAATTTTGAAACTTTTAAGAAAATTATTTTAAATAATTTCAAAATTTTAGAGAATTTTTAACATTTATTTTAACTTGATTTTAAAATTACTTTTGTATACTAATTATTTTTAATTATTTTAAATGTGTTTAATTACTAGAATTTTCAAAAAATCAAAGAAAATTCAAACCAAATCAAAAAGTTTTATATAACATATGAAAATTTTTAGAATTTTAATTTTTTTAATTTAAAATTAATTTCAAAATTGAATACTTAATATATTTTAAGTAATTTTAAATTTTAAAGTATTTGATATTTAATTATTATTTAATTAAATATTGATTTAAATATTTTTCAAAATTCAAAAATTTTATTTTTATTATTTTAAATAATGAGAGATGATATTTAAATTATTTTATTTTAAAATTAAAATAAATTCAAGATATTTTCTTTAAATATTTTTGATATTTGAGTATTTAATTAAGAATTAATTAAATATTGGCTCAAATATTTGCTAAACTTTAAGAAATTCTATTTTAAAATATTTTCAAGTAATTAAAGTTTTTTTAATTATTTTAAATAATATTTTAAGTTCTCTAAAAAATTCAAAATTGATTTATTTTTCATATATAACTTTACTTTTAAAATTATATACACATTAAATCTTTGAGTCCCTTGATTACTTTTAAAATTATACCCACATTAAATCTTTGAGTGCCTTGAGTTGAGTTCAAAAATTTTAAACATATCTTGAGCTTATCTGAATAGAATTGACGGGGAATGATGATTAATCAATGAGCAATTATTTTTGATAATTATTCATTGATTAATTTTCTAATTAATTAAATTATTCTTTGATTTCCATATTTAGGATTGCACTTGCACTTAACTTTAGGCTCTCATAGTTCTAAGGACTTGATTATGATTGTGTGTTCATTTATATGTGCATCTAAGGGTTAGTGACATTGATTTAATCTCATTCAACCTAGTGATATCTTAAAAAAAAAAATTAAGGTTTTGTTTAGAGAACTTAAGAAATTTTGAAAATTAAAATATATGTCTTTTTAATATGAGACATTGAACATTCATACTTAGTGACATCTCCAACCTTAAAAAAATTTCCCACTAATTTTTAAAATCATTAAGCTAATTATTTAATTAATTTAAAATTAAACTCTTAATTAAGCATTAAAAATTCTAAAAATTACACTGAATCAACTTTAAATCTAAAAAATACAAATAATATATCAAACTTACCAGAATTCAATCCTGAATTAGAGAAAATTAAAATCCCTTTGATTGGACATCAAATTTAAGATTAATTTAATTTTAAATGAAAATTAATATTTAATTAATCTAATTAATTAAAAAAATTAAAATTCCAAAAAAAAATTCAAATTGTTGAGAACACCTCCTTAGATCATTTATGACCTTTGAAGGTGATGTCACGAAGTTTAGAGTTCATTTGGATTCAAATCATTAAAACCCTTCTAATTAAATGATTTTAAAATTTTAAATAAATACACAAACTTTGAAAATTCATAACTAATTCAAAAAAATTCTAAATTAAGCAAACTTAAAGGCATTGGACTCCATTTGGGGTCTAATATTTATTAAAAATATCAAATCATAAAAAATAATTTAAAATTAAAAAGTTAACTTTTTGGTCAACCTTAAGTCAAAATTTTAACAAAAATTAAAAAAAATCATAACTAAATATAGAAAAGTCCAACTCCATCAAACTCAATGTCTAGTTACTCATCTTAAGATCTAATATTTAGGAAAAATCTTAAAACTCCAAAATTAAATCTAATTTGAAAAGTCAAATTTTGACCCTTTTAATTAAACATATTAAAAAATTCAAAATAATTCTAAAAATTTAGTATTTAATTTAAAATTCCAACAAACTTTAATACAACTTTAAATTCAGTAACCAATCAATTTCATTAAAATTTATCAACTTTTAAGCTTCAATCAATTAAATCACTTAACTACGCCGGTTACCACTAGGTAACCCGAGCCTACGAGGTTATTAACTTAGCCCCAAGGAAGGTAAAATAAAATTTACGGCTCCGGTGAGAAATAAAGGTGGTAGCCATCTGATATTTAAAATACATCTTAAAATTAATTTTAAACTATTAATATTTAAACTCTAACTAAACTTTTTCTTAAGCCTTTCAACCAATCAGAACATCAAACAACTTTAACAAATTATCCTACATAGGATATATCCAAAGCACACCACCCTACCTCACATACTTTAGATGATTTTCTAGGACAATCAACTCTAGTCTTAGGCTAGGCCTATGTTTTACTTTCCTATTATTGTGTGCTAGGTTTTTTGAGCTTTCACTACATGTTGGTTGTTAGAATTAAGTGATTGATGTGATTGCTTTTTTTAAGTTTAATGCAATCTGTGAATTGATTTGATGGGCGTTTAATTACCTTTATGTTAGAGATGATTTAAATGCTAATATAATCTTATGCAGGTGGTCATGCTCATACATGACTATTAAATAAAAAGGGGGCACAAAATCAAGCTTTAAAAACTAATAAATTTTCTGCATGTGCTATAAAATATTAAGTCCGCTAACAAATTTTCTACATGGCACAAAATCAACCCTAAGTGTGGTTGGGATTGAGGTTTAAGTATTTTAATAAATATTAACTGCTTGGTGGTGTTGATTTAACTGTTGATTATTTAGGATAACCTTACAGGTCGTTTGAGTTTAGTTTTTTTATTTTAATATTCAATATAATTTGATGTATTTGAATTGTAAATGTCTAAGGGTGACAATTTAAGATGGGATAGAAATCTAATTTGGAATATAAAGAGGAAAGAACATCCCCCCATTGGAGAGTTCTTATCCATTTATTGATACAAATTTGAATAGTTTTCAAATATACAATGGAAAAATATAACACCCCTTTCAGGGGGAGAGTTTTTTTGATTTGGATATTCAAACGCGACGATCCAAGGAGCCCGCAGATGGACCAAGAAGTGAAGACCGAGAATAATCCCATTTTCAAAATCACTTATCTTAGAAGTAGAATCCTGGTTGTTGTTAGTGGTACCCGACCATTTTATTTTTTACAAACCCCAGGTTGTAGTATTAAGTGGCACTTGCCATATGGACTGCTGAATTTATTTAATTAATTTAATTTGATTATTTACATTGATTCATAGTAGAAATGACATATTTTTCTAGTCTTTTTTCTTGTCTGTCAATTTTTTATTTAGCGTGGATTCAATCGGAGGCTCATGAGGGTACGAATGAACTTTTTCTACTTTAATTAAAATTAAAATTTTTAAGCTAACATAGAAACTCTAATGCTTTAAGAAGTAAGATCAGGATCACCGAGAGTCTTTCATGTATTTATATTTTAACATTCTCTACCTTGTTAGGCACCTCCCGGCTTGCGGGCTCTAGCAGGCCATCTGACTTATTAAGGTGCGATCCTATCAAGAGGAAGTTGTGCAAGCTCTTAAAAAATTTATTTTTAAGTCTTTTTTAAAATTGCTTCAGTCTGATTCAAGCATTCAAAGTCAACTAGCATGCATTATATTAGAAATAAATTTAAATGAGTTTAAAATTTAATTACATTTATTTCAAGCTTCATACTACCCTACAAATATTGAGGGGATAATTATGATCTTCTCCAGATGCAGCCATGATTCCTCAAACTTAATTAAATAATGTCCCTACCACTCATGCATAAAAGATCAGACTCATAAATTTTTAGCGATTAGGTGGTTAGTTGGCTCCCCAATCCAGGCTGGGATAAGTACAGATTTGCATTGCATTAGATAGGTTTGGGCTATTGATTTTTAGTGCCCAATTTAGATTTAGGTTTTGAGGCAGGTTCATATTATAAGACCTCAACCTTTTAAGAATATAATCTCAACATTCTAATAAAATTGACAGCTCAAATGAAATCTCTTTCAATCAAAAATTTAAGTTGAATACATAAGATAGGCTGGGGCACTTCTGAACTATTTCAGAATCCTAGTGTCTCCTACTTTTCTTCCATTGATCTCCAGAATAAGTGTTCAAATTTAATCTAATCCTAATTGAATTTCTAATCCTCACTCCTTTAATATCAATCCTTGAAAAATTAAAATAAAATTTCTACTATTATTTTCATCGAGAGTTTTCATAAGAAACTTCAGTTTCCTATAATATAATTAATTATGAGGGCTTGCACTCATAGGAGATTTAGAACCCAGATCAAATTTTTAAAATTAAGTTTTTTTTAAAATTAAATTAATCATCTTTGGGAAAATTCAAGTCAAAATCAACGATCATTATCATCATTTTCAAATGATCAATAATAATTGATATCTTCTTTCCTCAGGAAGATATATCAATTATTATCTTAACTTTAATTATGAAATTAATGATATTTTATCCAAATTATCATAATTAAATACCTGATTGAATAATTATTTTGACCGTCTAGGGTCATATATAGTTTTTGCTTGAATTTGACTATGATAATCAGGATGAATTTTTTAATCCTATAAATTAAACTCAATAGGGAACGATATCTTTGCCTCTCGGGGCAATATATTGTTCATAATGACCCATTCAATCTCATAATTGAAATTCAAAAAAATTAAATTATTCCAATAAAATTTATTTTGTTCAAACTTAACCTTTTTTCAAACAAACAATGATATATTGATAAGTGTAGATTAACTTGCATTAATCATTAATAAAACACAAATATATTGCATTAATATACATGATAACCTTTCCTATAGTATTTACATGATACATGAGGGTAGGATTGTTCATACTGATATAGAGATTATTGATTCATTTTCTGATTTATTTTTATTGATCATTAGTTCATTAATTTATATTGATATATTATTACTTATATGGATTGATACATTGACTGATATCCCGCACTGATATGTTATAAATGATTACATGTATATTATTTCAGTTTCATTCATTGAATGCAATCATAGCTTCTGATAATCTACTAAGCATTGTGCTTATTATATATAATTTATAAGGGAAGAGTAAGAATCTAATGGACTGAGGCTATTTCAGATTGGAGATTATATGTATTTTATTTTTTATTATTGAATTTAGTAGTCATGAATATATAAGGATAGACTTATGTGAGAAAGTGTATTCATGACAATTATGCATAATTTTTTGAAATAAGAAACATAAATATTTTTATGTTTTGATGATAAATAAAAAAGTTGCTTTTGTTGAATTCATTTATTTTATATATGAATGGTTATTAGTGTCTCTAGTAAATAATTAGATTATTTATAAGAGGCAATTCTTCCAATTCTAGAAGATAATTAGATTATTTAAATGAGGTAATTTTTTCAAATTAGATCTTCATAACAAGGTTAATATCTAGGTAAACTAACCCTAGGGAAATAAGGTTGGTAAATAAGAGCCTTTTTGGAAATTTTACCAAACCACAATCAACTAGGGTTGAATATTGGCTATGTGAAGGCTAAGGTGATCCTTGAATGGGTTTAAGGCAACCTAAGACTAATTGAAAGATGGTTGCAAAAGATACCCATGCTAGGATCCTTTAGGGCAATTTAAACTTTTTGGTTAACCTTGGTTAACATGGGTTGACCATGGTTTGGATGATCTTAGATCACTTTAACTCAATTCATAGGTCATATATATGGATTTTACCTACAAATGGTTAAGGGTACTTCGTAGCTTTTAAACTTGGCCCTAAGTTGAGACCACTTTAATCCCTAAATTCAAATTAGTCTACCATATTTTTAGTTTCCTAAGTGCTCTCGTTTTAGGAAATAAGTTTCTCCAATGTTGATTTACGTAATCAATATATCAACTCCCAAACTCAAAGTTGGCATATTTTAAGTTTAAAAGTTTTCATTTTAAAAAACTTAAAACATCTTATTAGAAAGGAATAAGTTCACCTAATTCTTTGTATTTGATTCTACATAATTGTTGAAATCACTCTTTAATGCCTATATTTTTAGAATAGTTGATCTCTCCTTTGGAGAGTTTAATTTTTGAGTGAGTTGAACTCTCCTTTTACGAGTCTAATTTTTGGATGAGTTAAATTCTACTTTGACAACTTCAACAATTAAGCAAGTTAAATATCGGGTGCCTGATGAATGGGCTTGATGAGAAGTCCTGATGAATCCTTACTTAATTCTAAGGGTGAGTTCTGTAACACCTCAAAATTTTGGAAGAATTGTCTATTTTAATCTCTTAATTAAATTGACAGTCACTAAATATCCATAATTTTAATTAAATCCAGTGGAAGCAACTAAAAATTACATACATTAAACTATTTATATATTCATGTAATGTCAGTCTCAATGCTTCTATCAGTCATATATATATTTGTTGTGGGCTAGAATATATGCGATGGTAGAGTATTAATTCTACGTCTTAGCGTAGCATGGATATCCAGCTCACACATAGAGAACACAAAATTTTTACGTGGAAAACTCTGAAAAGGGGAAAAACCACGGGGCCTGGCCCAGTTGAAATAATTCCACTAGAACTTGAGTAGATTATAAGGGGCTGACTCGCCTCCAAGGGCGATCAGGTTACAAGTATCAACCGTAGGGTTGAAGTCGGAGGTATGTGAAAGTCTGATGTCGCACTGGCGAAACTTCGGGGTCACCTGGTGATCTGGCAGAATTTCGGGCTCTAGGTGGTAGTCTGGTAAAACTCCGGGCATTAGGCGGTGTGGTCCAATGGAGTTGAGGACATAAGGTGGTGGTCTGGCGGAGCTCAAGGCATCAGGCGATGGTCTGATGAAGCTGAGGATGTCAGGTGGTGGTTCGGCGGAGCTCAGGGCGTCAGGCGATAGTCCGGCGGAGCTGAGGACGTCAGGTGGTGGTCCGACGAAGCTGAGGACGTCAGGTGGAGATCCAACGGAGCTCAGGGCGTCAGGCGGTGGTCTGGCGGAGTTGAGGACGTCAGGTGGTGGTCCAGTGGAGCTCAGGGTGTCAGGTGATGATACAGCACAGGTGGTGGTCTGGTGGAGCTCAGGGCGTCAGGCGGTGGTTCGGCTAAACTCTGACGTTAGACGGTGGTCCGGCGGAACTGAGGACGTCAAGTGGTGGTCCAGCGGAGCTCAGGGTGTCAAGCGGTGGTCCGGCGAAACTCAGGACGTCAAGCGGTGGTCTGACGGAGCTTAGGGCCTCAGGTGGTGGTCAGGCGGAACTCAGGGCCTCAAACGGTGGTCCGGCGGAACTCTGGCGGTGGTCGAGGAGGCAAGAGCGATCTCTGATCTCTCTCTTAAATCCTTAGGCTTAGGGGTCCTTTTCAAAGAGGAGGGGGGCTCTATTATAGATTTCTTGGAGTGGCATAGACTGTAAATAGGAGGAAGATAAAGGGTGATTGGGGAGTGGTTTGAATGGACGGCCGATGTTGAATCCCTTGATTGTGAACCGTTCACTGGACATTTGAAGGTTTTAGAGATATCAAATTTTGACGATCTTGAGCTCGTTGGATTTGTCTCGTCGAGACGCTCGATTCGACTATAAACACGTCATATTTGGAGATCAGTTGATAATCCAAATTATGTTTTGAACCTTCTAATAGCGCTTCAGACCATCGATTTGGACCCATTTGGGCTCGGATTGGGTTGAATTTGGTGTCGTTAGGTTCGTATTTCTGGGACATTCAGTTCAACTGTAAGTTTACTGAAATCGGAGTATGGAGGGTCCCAATTTTAATTTTTGAAGTTTCCAACTAGATTTTGCCTCATGATTCGTGCCCGATCAAGATAACTTTTTGACGATGTATCAATATTATCATGTAAATACAAATATGGATACAATTATGAATAACAAGGTAGAATATTTAGCTTTAAAGTAGTGTTTTAATCCTTCCATCTACCATATAAATCTATCATTATCTGTAAATCATATCTTTCAATTATTTTTATTAATAACTTTTTTAACAAGAGACTTTTAATGAATCATTAAAGAGTTGTCACTCTCTACTCGTTGATGTAATCGATCAATCGGTTATAGATTAACATTCATGATTACACTATAAATCTTTATTTTAAAAAAAGATTGTGAGCCCACCCTCTTGTACATAGTATTATCATTTTAATAGCCAATCAATATCAATTTTAGTTTATATAGTCATCTTTTCTTGCTTACATGCAAATATTACATTTATCATATATCAATCATATCATTTTTTAGGCAACTCAACATCATATATGAAATATAATAATTTATGAAATGTAGAAAAACATATATATAAATTTTATGATAATCATAACTATCAATTTACTCAGTAAAAATTTAATATATTAATGTCAATAGATGCATAATGATTAAAATTATAACATACTAAAAGTTACATGGCAGAAGATTGCTAAAAATTAATATATCACAACTTTTGTAATTTTAACCAAATTAAAATCAAGAAAATGCAAAATAAGCAACATCACTGAAATCAGAGGTAGGGTAACAATAGTCTACATTGAGACGAATAAATTTCTTAACTGAGCCGACTAACAAAAATATCTCAACAACCTCCAAACCTTGATTTTTCTTGCCTCTCTCCTCTCCTTTTCTGCTCATTTTCTCTATTCTGCTCTCTATTAAACAAAATGAGAAATAAGAAACAGCTTAATTAAAGTTCTGTTAATGGAAATGAATATTTATAATAAAATAATCTAAGGATATAAATATAATTATATGAATTATTTAGTTCTTAGTATAAAATCTTTATAAATTATTTTTTATCTTCAAATTCAAAGCTATAAAAATTATTAAAAAATATTCATAAAATAGCCAAACATGTCTAGAAGACTTTGGTGAAATTGGTTTGCAAAACAAAATTGTAACAGTCCTAGAAAACCCACGTATACTGATATGTGTCAATTTCTTAAGGAATTGAAATTAAATAGGAAACTTTTTATTTTCATATCTACACCGCCCATAAAATTAGAAGAAAATTATTATAATTAGAGCACAACTATATATATGTTATGATGAAGATGACTTGCAAATTTAATTTATAATGACACCTGAAATATTATTTGACTGTTAAATATGAGTTATTACAACTTCTCTAAGTATTTGCAAACTCCTTTGCTCACCTGCTTTATTTCTTACATCACTTGATTTATAGTCTGTAGCTCAGTCCATGCTCTTCGAACCTTTCAGGATATTGAATCTAAATTTATTTGTGGACAATACTAGTATTTTACTTTCAAGACTTAGGTTTTATTTGAGACAACTTTCTTATTGCTTTCTAAAACAGCTTTTTAGTATAAAGATTTTTAGTTCAAAAAATTTTTGTATTGAAAAGCTGCTTTAGAAAATAATATGAAAGTTGTCTCAAATGAAGCCTTACAAGGTTTACAATATAACAGTAGATATAGAGAAAAATAGGGAAAGTGAAAAGTGTGAAACAAAGAGATTTTAAGGATTTTATCACTCCATCAAGTGCTCTCGAATGACTTCCTTTTGTAATAGCTCAAACTCTTAACTATCGAGATATTATTCGCTTTGGCCTAAGAGCCTCACAGTTTATCCCTGTTGGTATAACTTCCAAGGAGGTCACCCATCCTAAAATTGTTCTGGGATGAGCACACTTAACTACAGAGTTTCTTATAAAAATTTCAGCCATTACATCAAAAGGCGTCTCGATATTTAAGAGTTTAACTTTCTTTTACTTAAGGGGTTTTACAATCTTTCCCACTTAAGTAACTAACGTCCTCGTCATCATCTTCATCCCATAATCATCCAAAAGACAGATAGGACTCTAGATGTGGCCCCGACAAGTTCAAGTGGTGGCTCTTGTCATGTAGCACTTTGTCCTATACATGGTTCAAGAGGTGGCTCCCATGGCGTAGCACTTTATCTTGTATGACACTTAGTTCCCATCTTCAGGCTGGTATATTGCTCTAATACCATTGTAACAACCCAAACTCTTAGCTATCGAGATATTGTCCGCTTTGGCCTAAAGGACTCACAATTTTGCCCCGTTGGTATAACTTCCCAGTAGGCCAGCCATCCCAGAATTGCTTCGGGATTAGCATGCTTAACTATAAAGTTTCTTAAGAAAATTTCAATCATTACACCAACAGGCACCTTGATGTTTAAGAGTTTAGCTTTCTTTTACTTGAGTTAAATGCTATATAACCCTATATTTATAGGATTATGGTAGGAGTGTCAATACGTGTAAACGGGTCGGGATCATGTATGAACTAAAATTGACCCAACCAGAATTTAGTCAACCCTAACCCAACCCACTTAATAAATGGGCCAAAATGCAGACCCAAACCCAACTCACTAGCAATTCAAATGACCTATACCCAACTTGATAACTCATTTTGATTTAAAAAATTATAAATTTTTGACATTAGATTTTAGATTAATTAAAAAAAATCATACCAACAAATCAAAAAAATTAAGAAAAAAATAATTTAAAAGGATCATTTCGGCTCAAAATCAGATACGCGGGTCAAACTGATCTCGACCTGTTTAATAAACGAATTCGAATTTCAGAGTCTGACCCATCCCGTTGATTAAATGTGTTAACCTGAGCCCAAAATTTTCAGGCTGAGTTGGCGAGTTAGGTCAATTTTTAACACCCCTATATTCTGGGGTTACGCATAAAAACTATACAAATACACATTCATTTACATGAGACATGTTGACCAAAACGTATTTAGCCAACATAATATAAAAATACATATGGACAATTAACATGCAAAAAATCACTAATCGGGGGTCTAAATAGTGAGCTTGAAAAGTGGGTGTCTCGAGTGAAGCCATGCAACATGTGATGAGTATTGA
The DNA here is from genome assembly GCA_019925795.1 of Dendrobium chrysotoxum. Taxonomy (NCBI): domain Eukaryota; kingdom Viridiplantae; phylum Streptophyta; class Magnoliopsida; order Asparagales; family Orchidaceae; genus Dendrobium; species Dendrobium chrysotoxum. The sequence continues at coordinate 89,812,392 of CM034302.1, read as the reverse complement.
GTGGGCCCACTAAGTGATGTGTGGTGAGTGGGCCCATAGAGTGACCAGTGTGGAGTGGGACTATGAAATTATGAGAGACTAGTGGCAAGTAAGTCCGTATAGTAATGAGTGACGAGTGATGGTTAGGATAATAAGTGTGGCTTGTTCATTGTGAACCTAACAAGTTCATATCAAACTTGGAGAGTCCCCAAAGAGTTCCTAGAGATTCCAATGACAGTTCTTAGCAAATCCTTGGGGAGTTCTTCGAGAGTCCTTAGAGTGTCGCTCGAGTCCCCGATGAATTCGTAGAGAGCAATCCTTGGCCTTTGACGAGTGACCTTGACCATTGGCAAGTGCACATTGGTCTTCAACGACTACACCATTAACCTTCCTTAGCTTCAGGACAAATTGAGCCTAATCAAGCCAAACTATTGTCATATACTCATATCTATACTACTATATAAAAGTGGCTTGGGATTCCACTCATATGCAATCCTAGCCTTCTATTTAATTTAGCAAAGATGAATCTCCACCTTTCATTTTATTTATACATTTAATTAACTTATTTATTAACTTCATTTATTCATTTAAATGCATAACGTTTTTCATTTTGTTTACATTAATTGCATTTAAGTAAGAGTCAGTTGGTGCATTTAATTATATTTATTTTATATTTAAATAGGATTAATTAACCTTCCATTTTATTTATATATTTTATTAACTTCTTTTATTCATTTAAATGCATGACATTTTTTATTTTGTTTAAATTAATTATATTTAAATAAGAGTGAATTGGTGTATTTAATTATATTTATTTTTATATTCAATTAGAATTAATTAATATATTTATTTTTATTATTTCTTAATTAATACCAACTCTAGCAATAAAGGGGTATTAATTATCATAATGATGTATTAATGCTTCATCTAACCGAAACTCTTCATCTTCCCTCAAAGAATCTTGACCATTCTTAATAATACAAATAACAAAATCAAAACCATACATCCCTCAACCTATTGGTATTCTGTTGTAACCATTTGCATTCTGACTTTATTTATTAAATACCCTAAAATATCGTAGGCTCATACTCCTGCAACTCGCTCACGCATGCGAAACCACTCATGAAAGCCCCTTCACCTTCAACGTTGTTATATCTCTCCATCTCCCTTGAAGATCTCTCTGTCTTCGTTGAAGAACTTCTTGCAACATATCATTTTTGAAGCCCCTTCATCTTTGTCGTTTCTATCTCATTTAGTCTCACTTCAAGAGTTGACACGTCTTCATCTTCATTTGAAGATCTCTCCTCTTTCAAGCAAGCTTGATTCTGGTAAAATTTTTTTCTTTCATTATACTTATATTTCCTCTTCATTAACCCCATTTTGATTTTCTCACTTGATTTTATTTCTATTTCATGCATTTAAAATTCAAAATATCTTCTGATTTGATGCATTTATTTCTGATATGTGCTATATTCTTTATTTTTCTCTCTATGAGTCTGCTACATTCTTTGACATTTTGTTGATTGGGATATGACATGTAATGTGTCAATAATGATCATATTGACATTTTGTTGATTGGGATATAGCATGTAATGTGTCAATAATGATCGTATACAGGAGGAGTTCAATCAAGCATTCTAAGCAAATAATGCATGATACTCAAACAACAAAACTTAAAGCCAAGCACAAAGCACAAGCCCGATATGAAGTCACATTTTTATTTGATTTTCTTGGTTTCTAATCTCAAGATTGAATGGGATGAATTAATAAAATAAATAATAATGTTGGCAAGTGATTGTAGGTCTGAGACGATAATCACAATTACAAAAAAAACTTTTTTTGACGTGGATATGGAGCAGCACACTGTCACTCTTCAACCCATTATTTGATATTGTGATATTCTAAAAGATGGTTATCATCTCAAGAATTCTCTTTTTTGATATCTCATTTTAATATATTTTTTGTCTATTTTTAATAATATTAATTTCATAAATTATTTATTTATTAATTTAATTAATTATAATACACTATTAAAATATATTAAAATATGATCAAAATATATTGGAATTTTTGTAGATTTTGTGTTGGAAAAAAATTAAATTTATTTTATACATAATAAGTAATTTTTATTAATTTTTTAAGAAGTTCAAAAATCGAATTTGAGCTTTATGCGTTTAAGTCAAATTAAATATTAAAAAATTAGCCCAAAATTTTTTCTAAAATATAATCAATATATTTTTATGTTTGTATGTAACTTTGTATTTGTCATAATCTAACTTAATCAAATATATAAAAATTTAAAAAAGATAACTAAACTTAAAACCTAATTTTAAGAAATAAATATCAATTAATAAATTATAATGCTAGCTTCAATTAACTATCAATATTTTGAATTTTGTACGTATTCATTAACTATTATAGCTAATTAACATCAATTTTAAAATTGAACCATACATTTGCTTCTCAACTCTTCGTATTCCCATATCTTATTATAATTCGTATAACTTCCATATTAAGCACATACAATCTGTGTGCTTGTATGAAAAATTTTTGTTTTCGATTCATTGCTTTGTCTTGAAGTTCTTCATCTTCGCCATTGCTAACTCTCTGTCTCCCTAGATCTCCTTCTTCATTGTTATCTCTCTCTGTCTCCCTTGAAGACTTTAAACATCTTCATGTGAATGTATCCTCTTCTTATGTTAGCTTAGTTGATTACAATAATTTTGGTTAATTCCTTCTATATTCAATTATGACTGCATGCAATATAGCTTTAAGAATTTAATATATTCATCTCATTTGATTGATTTTTTTGGGAACTTCATTGCTGAAATTATGAGCTCTTCTTTTGCATTTTAAATTCAATACTTTCCATTTTTTCTATTATTCTTTTGTCATCTTAAAAATTTCTAACATAAATCTTAATATCTCTTGACAGAGTGTTTTGAAGATTCCCTTCTATTTAAAGATGATTCCAACCTTTAACTTTGATGAGTAGAAAGGTGCTCTCCTTGTGCCAATGTAATATTTATTTTTTGAATCTTCTTTGCATTCTTCAACATGGCATTTGAATGTTGCAGTTGTATCCTAAATAATATGATGATAAGTTGAATATACATTTCTTCTATTTTGAAACAAAACTTTTGTTAATAGTTGAAAATTGAATTTTTGTTCACCATGTTAATTGTATATTTGAACTTTAATTTTGAGTCTATTACTTGTTAAATATACCATATCTCAATATGCTGAGAAGTTTGAAGGGTGATGATGCAACAATTATAAGTGCACTTGAAGCTACTTCTCCGACAAGGCCTTCTATTAATTGTCACATCTAAGAGTTCTGTTAATATGATGAAGATTATTAATCATCTTTTAGTTGCACACTCAAAGCTATTGTTGGAAAAAGTTAATGTTGAAAACCTGTTACTTTTATTTTAACGATTGATTTTTAGTTGATTTGTTGTTTGTAACTAATAGGCTATCTTTATTTGTTTATATATATCTTTTATGTGTTATAAAAATAAAAATCTATACTATTATAAAAGGGGCTTGGGTTTCCTTCCACAGCGAATCCTAACCATCTATTTTTATTAATTTTAATTATTCAAATCAAATCTCAACCCTTAATTTTAATTATTATAATTATAATTAACACAATTTATATTAATACCGGTCTATTTTTATATTATATCTACCAATAATACCCATTTCAATTAATACTCGTTCTATTTGAAAATTTAATGTTGAGTTCGCTGTTTCAGCCCTATTTCGTCAATTTCGTGATTTTGCCTCTTTGCTTGCCTTGTTTTGCGATTTCATCAATCTTCGGCTTCTAGGTTTCAGTCTCTTTAGCTTCCTCAACGTTTCTTCTTGCCGGCACTTCAGCTTGCCCACCGATAGGTCTCGCGATTTCAGACTCTTCATTTTCATTACGTTTCCTCTTACCGGCATTTATGATTCTTTACTTTCTGAAAGATGAAGCAACTGTTGAATCCTTTGGAACCTTTGGAACAAACAATTCGATTCTCTATAAGATAACCCTCCCCCTCTCCATCATATATAATTGCTTAAATCATTCTCACATATGTTTTTGGCTAAATCTTTAGTGGTTTACTTTTGCATTTGCTTTTTGTTTCTCTATGTCGACTTCAAAGGATCTCTATTACCTTGACTTCAAAAATTAGATATAATTTACGGCTGTATGAATCTTATGTTTTAAAATTTGAAATTGTTTTTCTTTAAAATTTTGAATTGTTCTAATAAATTATTAGCATGTTATTTGTTATATGTACTTTGAAATTGTTTTTCTTTCTTAATAAGCATTGGGATGAAGCATGTGCTCTATGGCTGTATTCATCTAGCTTCCTATGCAATGGAAACCGAACAATAGGTATGATTATAGGAACCTCTGTAATTACATCACGTTGGTAAGAGTCTCTAGACACACATGCATAATTTGAATGGTTGAAGCCTTATCCCAACTATTCAAATAGTAAAAAAATAGTAGATGAGAACTTCAACCATTCAAACAAATTAAAAATTGTGTTGATAATGATCACATGCTTCCAACACTAATTTGTTATAAGTGAGAAGATTCACTAAATGTTTAGATTAAAAATATGCCAATCATCATAATATTCAAATCCAAAACAAGCAACTCACTTATATCAAGTGCTGATGCAACCCATTATTTAAGAACACAATCAACCCTACACTTATTACAACTATCAAAAGAATATGAAGATCAATATTAGTGCCCTGAAATGGCTGCAGTTTAATATTCCAAAGTTAAGTAATGTAGGACATGTCGTTTCTATGTCCTCTTGATGTAGAAATTCAATCAATTCGTAGTGACTATGACAAATTCAATCAATTAGACAGTTCAGCAACTGCAAGCAAAGTAGCTAAAACATGTCATGCATTCATTTTAGTTTGAAAGAAATTTGCACCAATTTACAAGCATTACAAATTCGCTCTAAATTCACAAGCATTACAAGGACACAAAATAAATAAATTTGCACCAATTTGTTTATTTTGTCTTAAATATACTTATTAGAAGTTTTAATTTGTTTATCGAAAATGTTTAATTTTATGTATTTATTTTGTATTTTCTGTTTGCCTTATGCTTCGTAAAATTTGTTTTTATGTATTTATTTTGTGATATTATACTTGAGCTAAGTAATTTATACCTTTCATTTTTTTTATTTCAAGAAAATTTATAATTTTTGTGATATTATGCTTTCAATAGTTGATGTACATATATTTCTTTTATTAAATCTATGTAAAAAGAACTAATATGTTTGTCTTAGCCTAACTACATGCTTACTTACAACATATGAGCAATTGCTGATGAATTTTGATTTGTTTATCTGCCTCACTACAAATCCAATAAATTATATAGAGATAACTTTTACAAAAAAAATTTTAAACCGCCAATGCCAATCTCAAGCCCAGATGAAAAACATTGATGGTTTATTTTTCTTACAATAAAAAATTTATGCTGTTCTTCTAAAGGTTTAGAAGAGAGAAGAATATTTGATATAAAAGGAAATCATGACAAATTTGGTGTTCCTTATGTTGGAAGTGCATTGTATTTCTTCTCAATTCACAATGTCAGTTCACAATTCAAAAGTCTTGGCACGATTCAAAGTGTATCCCTTGTGGTAAGCTCTCTTAACTTTCCCTCACATATAATTACTATGTTTGTGCACTTTTTTATAATGAAGTAATGAGCTCTTACCATCTATATATCAAGTCTCACAAGTGAGTTTAAGACTACTCTTTAATTTATTTATTCTAATCATTTTTATTAATGATATAACGTGAGAGATGTTCAAGACAAAAAATCTTGTTGCAAAGGGTTTGTTATGATATGCAAATTCATGCTGAATATGCTTCCTTTGGAAAGCAAATGTGATGTTGACTGAATTGTGTAATTGATACATAATACACAATGAAGTCATTGATGAGCAAACATATGAGATGGTGCATTGAGTTTTTTTTTTTTGAGATAGATCTCTCTACATAAAGTTATTCGAGCTCATCAATCAAGTTGTTTGTTGCAAAATTTGCTCTTGGGGATCTTCGTCCATCGCTTGTAACTACTTATTTTAAATTTAATTTTGTTATTTTTCTCCTTTTGATATTTTTTAATTGAAATATAGGATTAAATGTGTGCTAGGTGCTACATGTAATTCAATTTATCTTAATTCAAGTATAATAGAAGTATAAATCATTTATATTGATATAAATATTGCATTTAATATTGATATACAATTTAATATCTTTGATAAAAAGTATCATATATATATTTTTAATTTTGTTATATATTTTTAATTTTTTAAAATTTTAGTCACGTGCACCATGTGCACGTGCATTTATACTAGTTTCAATATAAAACACATTCAATTCTCTATTGTAAGCAATCTAGTCCACCATATACAATATAAGGCTTCGTTTGGAACGGCTTTTTTATTGCTTCTTAAAGCAGCTTTTTAGTACAAAAATTTTAATTTTGTATATGAAAGCAGCTTTAAGAAGCAGGAAAAAAGCCGTCCCAAACGAAGCCTAAATCAATTGAGAATTTAATTAAAAATCAAACAAACTGATAAGCCAATGAATTAAAAAAAAGGGTCATAAATCTTCCAATCTAAACTTATTCATGATAATTTTTAAATATATTAAACTTTATTTTGAGATCAAGATAATATAAACATAATTGATTAGTTATACATTCTATCTCTCTTAAAATAAATTATCTCCAATATATCTGAAGAAATAAAAATATATTTAACCAACAACGTGTCAATACGAAGCAACATAAATTGGTATCGCAATGTCGGCATCCAAAACTTTACGAAAAAATTCATAATAATCCAAAATTACGTGGCTCAAATACTAAAATCAGATTAAATGTAACAGCTGGACTAGAATTATCTAATTAAAATAATACCAACCTTATCTTAAAATTTCCAATAAATCTTATCATAGCTCGCAAATATAGAAAGTAAGGAAGTTGGCTTGTGAAAAAATTATTATATGAGGATTTCTTAATTAAAATTGAATTATGATAAAATTTAAAATAATATAATATAAGAGTTGTTTTTTTTCATACATATTTCATATTAATTTTAAAATTAATAAAAGAATGTAAAATTCATTTTATTAAATTTTTTTAAAATTTTGTAAAGATTAATGCGGCGGAAAATTTTTAATATGAAATTAGCCGACTTTTTTAATTAATAAGATATTCTTACTATTTCTCTAAATTATAATTTTAGAACAAAGGATATCAATAAATGATCCGATCCGTCAACTTAACTCGAACCCAATCCAAAAATCCTAGTTCGAGTTGGTCAGTTTAATAAATGAGTTAGGCTCACGTCGAGCACTTTGACCCTTTTTATTCAACTAATTAGGTTCGGATTGCTAGCGAGTAGAGTTCGAGTTCAAAATTTTAACTAGTTTATTGATAGAGTCGGATTCAAATTAATTGAATACGATTCAGATCAATTTCGAATCTAACTTGAATTCAATCCATTATTTCAAATATTTGACACGACTCAAAAATCCGGCCCAAATCCAACCAAAAAATTCCCAGTTAGGGTCAACTCATTTTTGAAACGGGTTTGATTCGGGTTTAGAATTTCGACCCTTTTCAAAAATCGGTCGAGTTTGGGTTGACCCGGAAACCCGGGAATGACTCCGAATGACCCTGCGTGACCCATGATTTCATGTGTTGTGACCGCGTGACCCGTGAATGACCGTGAACTCCTGTTGTCCCGCGCGATTCAACGCCTCCTGAAGCCAACGCCACAGTCCCCCAGCCGGCCTCTCTTCCTCGCCACCTGTCCCTCTTCTGCCGCCTGAAGCCTTAGGTCCAACCATCCGTAGTCGGTCCAAACCCTAGCCTTAACCTGACACGACCCGCCTCTCCCTCTCCCGCCGCCTGAAGCCAACGCCGCCGCCTCTCCCAGTCCTTGCTCCCGACGCCATCACCGCCTCTCCCCCTCCCTACTTCGGGCCAGCGGCAAATTTACCGTTTACGGGATTTGGCTGAAAATCGATTACATATTTACGGGTCGGGTTCGGGTTCGAAAAATTGACCCACTTTTAAAAAAAGTCGGGTTAAATAGTACCGAATCAGTTCTGAATTAAACTCAATTTTGACCCATAACTCGATTTTAGCAGTCATTAATCTTATTTTAACACCTCTAATCACTAGTCATATTAATTCATGAATAAATCAGCGATGAATGAAGAAAACAGAATTAAATAAAAAATTTTAGTTGAGCACGTGATTGATAGGCTGTGATCCATTTGTTCTTATGATTGCTCGTCGAGCATTTACAGCAAGAAGTCCTTTCGACGTGTGGAGGAAAATGCAAACAAATGATGCAAAGGATATGTATAAATTATTACAAAGTACAGTTGCGCAGCTAACCATTTTGCCAGACGTCTAAAGGGGGGAATGATGATGTGATCTTTCCACGTTGCAAAGTATTTTGCATATTCAAATAGCTAAAAGTAGATCTTTGACTTTTCAAGCGTGAAAAGTAATTATGTAAAAATATTTTATATGTTTTATATTTAAATTAATTTAAAATTTTTTAAATTTATTTTGAAATTAGTGTTAAAACTCATTTTGATACAAAATAAGTTAGATATCCTTATGTGATTTATTTTCTTTTTAGATCTAAAAATATATGGGTACATTGATGCACTTTAGTTTAAATTTGAGTTAACATTATTTATTTCAATATGAAGATTTATGAATAATTTGATGGCATCCAAAAATTAATAGTCAAATTGGCAAGGTGAATTATACACTTTATGGCATAAAATGTTGGCCATTAAAAGAGAAGAATAAAATTGAGTGTTGTAGATATGAGGATGCTCACATGGATGAGTGACTTTACACTTACGAGTAGAATATTAAGTGAGCATATACGTGAAAAAGTTAGAGTAGCTCTAGTGGCAGATAAGATTAGAGAAAATCATCTTAGATGGTTTGGTCACATAAAATGTTGGCCTTGTAATGACTTGCTTAGAAGAGTAGATGTACTAGATATCACAACCCAACTCGACAAGACCCACTAATGGGGCAGGTACTATCGCGTTGAGCTGTGATAGATAAATCACAACATTTAATTTTGAAAATATTTTGATTTTTTTTAATTTAAACTTTTATAATAAACTACAGACTACAAATGTACTAAAAATATTGAGAGTACTATAAATTACTGATCCAGAAAATCTCTTTTCATTTCATCAAAATGCATATACACTATATTGCTACAAATAAAAGCTACAAAATTGAATAATAAACTAGTCATGACTGTACAAAAATCAATAAAAGAAATACTTATCAATTTTGATCAGATCTTGAATTGCTAATCAATAGGGTTTTTTCCTTTCCTAGATCCCGAAAATCATAAGTAAAATCACAGTGAGCTTAAACAGCTCAACAGGCTACACAAATTGATTTAAATTTCTAAATTCTTTTATTAAACATTTTTCAGAATTTTTAAAAATAGTGATCCAAATATTGAGAAAAGATATTAAGAGCATAACATTTATCCAAATATTGAAATAATAATACCGAGCAGTTAATTAAACTAAAATTCATATCATATAATAATATATTGAAATTCATATCACGGTATAGTTCATATAAGTTTTCTCTTTTCCCGAACATAGATAATATCTCAAAGGATTCTGGCTTCTTATGACTCTCTTTTATGCTTATAGCACCAGAACATGCCCGTAGACATCAAAACATGGCCTATATTCATCAAAGTATAACTTTATAACTACCAGAATATGTCTTATATGCACTAAAATATTTCTGGATATAGGCAAAATCTCAAAGGATTTTGACCATTTATATCTCACAGCCATTATAATTCAATCACCTAAGCAAATATTTCATCACATTATAGCAGTTAAAGTATAATTAAGCACATGTTATAATTACGCAGTTTTTTTATAACAGTAAGCAATAAATTCATAGTGAGTAAAATTTCATAATTTCAAAATATAATCAAATTATCAATGATTGCATAAAATACTATTTTAAAACTTTAATTATACTACAACACTATTTTTAAAGTTCAAATTATTTTTTGTTCAATAAAAATAATATAATTTTTGATATATCCGATATAAATTTTTTAGAAAATCCTAAAATATTTATAATCACAATATCTATAATATATAAAAAATTAGACAGTAAAGATTTTACCAATGCAAGGTTATTCATATTTTTCGGTAACAAAAATAGAAATTTAATAAAAAATTCTAGAAAATATTATATCTTTGAAAACTGATATAATTTTTCCAACTAGGTTAATGGCTAAAAAAGGCCCGAAGTGACTCAAAAACCCTTCTTTCCTATTAAAATATCTCCTCTCTCCTACTCGACGACTAGGATCGAACGTATGCAATTGAATTATGGTTTTAAAATATATTTGAAGTGTTGTTAGTAGTCTAGTGTTGTGATGCTACCACCCAACGCTGTGACACTAGTTCATTTTTTTAAATTCCATAACTCAGAGCACTGTAATGTCACTATTTTGCGCCTAGGTGCTGATGCAATGCCGAGGCGTTTGGACACCCAACGTTGGGGCACTCAAATAGTATCATTTTTTTAGATTTTGTCAAAATTCATTTCAGACCCTTGAGACTTATTTTAGAACACATGCAACATTTTCAAGTATTAAAATACTTCCAAACACATGCAAATGAATTCAAATAGCAAAAATGCAATAGATTACCTAACTTTCAATTGGTTTAGATCGATTTGAACATAATTCTAAGTCAGGATGTCTCACATTAGATTCGATCTATGTTAAGAAAGGTTGAGATAGACTAAAAAGACTTTGTTAGAAAATATTAAAAATGATATTTTCTATTAAATTTAAATAAGAATTTAACTCTTAATAGGGTACAATGGTGAAAAAGGATTCATGTAGTTGACCCTATATTATGAGATAAAGGCTTGTTCTTATTGTTGTTGTACCAGGATCCAATGCATGAAATTCAAAAGCTTGGGATGAAAATCTAATGCATATCAGATTTATATTTAATAGGGAAAACACAATTTATAAGTTAAACTACAATCAAGATATTCTTGTGATACTTACCTTGAAGGTCATTCCACTTAAAGTTATAAGTAGAAATAATGACTATTCATGAGAATTGTGATAAAGGTCTTCAGAGAAAAAAATTTAGAAAAGATTAGAAAGATTCATTTCAATGTGAAGATGCACTTGACCAAGTTACATCAGTGTTGCAAACATCAACATGCATGCTCCACATTAAGCATAGAAGATGTGTAAAGAATGCCTTGCATGGCTCCATATTAATAAAGAGATAGAAAAGTGAATGAAAAAAGTCGAATCAAATTGATGTGTAGGGTTCAATATTATGAAAAAAAATATGTATTATGTGGCCCTGTTGACCTACATGAATATGTAATCAATGATGATTATGAAAATTTTGAAGCTATTTGAGCCTTCAATTTAGATAGATAACGAGGTGCATGGAGTTTAACCTCCTATTAATGACTTATTGCTTGGCATAGATGATCAACTAAAAAAGGACTAGCCTCTAAAAAAGATTGACATGATGACCCATTGTGGAACTAAGGTGCTTTAAAGAATCAGTAAAAGCAAATGATTTGTAAAGTGTTATACTCATGAGAGAGGAGCTATGTTATTTCCTATCATAACTTGATTCATAGGGGAATGAATCGTCTCCTAACGAGCAGGTGTATAATTAGAAGATTTGTAAATTCGAGGACACGAGACAATCAAAGATGATTCGAAAGTCTATGAAGGACCTACTAATACAATCATAAATGTTGCTCAGAGGAACTTGAGCCATAGGCATCGTTATCTTGAGAAGTTGAGGTCAAGATTAAACTTATGAAGATTGTCATGATGATGCTAATGAATATTGAGTCGAGTGCTAAAAGGAATGCATAAGAAAGCCAAAATGCAAAGAGAGCCTTCAGAAGGTGCTCAAGAGGCTAACAACTCTAAAGTTCAGAACATAGCTAACTTTCCAATAATTATGATAATTTGGCGCCAACCCTCAACAATTTTGATGCTGGTGTTAGCACTGTTTCATTGTAAATGTTCCAAAAAAGAGTTATGATTACCTATATCAGTTATGATACCTCATTCGACACCATGTCATCATAAATGATCTTCTATGTAACAGACACTCATTACTTATATAAGGGAGCATTGAAGAAGGAAAAGTGTTAGCTTCTTAAGATAGGCCTATTTCAAATTAAAACATTTTTGGGCTATTTTAAATTTAGAAGAAATTATTCTCATTATAACGACGAGAATTAATACATGTTATTAAAATCTAAAGTAAAAAGAAAAAAAAAACCTAACCAACTTAGATATTTGAAAATAAGTTATAATAAATTTTAAAATAGGTTATGAATAAAATGGTCCATAAATTTAATAATGTAATTGATTCGGTTAGCTTTTGTGAAAGCCGTGAAAAACTAATAAAAAGACACTTCCAATTCTTCCCCAATTTCCACCGCACCTTCGTCTGCACTTTCTTACTTGAAGACTTACCTTCTACATGAAGGAAACCCCTTCATCCCGTATCCTCGGATGACCACCCCGGTTTCGTTCCCACCGGCCATGTCACCGGCCGCCACTGGCTCTCTGTCTGCTCCTCCTCCTTTCTTCCCCGATGCTGACGAACCAGCGGCGTGGTATGGAAACATCCAGTACCTCCTTAACATCTCCGCCGTTGGCGCTGCATCCTGTCTCCTCCTCTTCCTACTAGTCAAGCTCCGCAGTGACCACGGCATCCCCGGCCCCTCCGCCCTCGTTACCAAGCTTCTTGCCGTCTACCATGCCACGGCTGCCCAGATCGCCCTCCACTGCGGCGCCGACGCGGCCCAGTTCCTCGGCATCGAGCGCTCCAGCTTTATCGTCCTTGTTTCACTCTCCGTGATTGCACTCATCTTCGCCCTACCCCTCAACCTTTGCGCTGGCGATGCCCCGATCGTCGATCAGTTCACCCGCACCACCATTTCGCACATCACCGCAGGTTCGCCCCTCCTGTGGCTCCACTTTATCCTCATGGTTTTGGTTGTCGTCGTTGCGCACTTGGGCATATGTAGAATGGAGGATGAGCTTAGAATTACCAGGTTCAGGGATGGCAATGGAAACCCTAGTGACCCTAATTCTAACTCTGTTGCTATATTCACCATCATGGTTCAAGGGATACCCAAAACGTTAGCCTCAAGTAAAGGTCCTCTAGAAGAGTATTTTCAGCATCGTTATCCCGGTAAGGTCTACCGAGTCGTCGCACCATTTGATCTCTGCTCTTTGGACGATCTAATTGCACAATGGACTAGGGTCCAGAACGAGATTTCTTTGTTAGAAGCTCGGGTGGATGCTAGAATTGTGACTGATTGTGAAGATGATGGTTTGAGCTCAGGGAGTGGCAGTCGCATGTGGAGAAAGTTGAATGCTATGTGGGCTACAATGGTGTCAATGTTAGGTTTTACGGATGAAGAGAGATTAAGGAAGTTGCATAACTTGAGGTTGGTTTTGGAGACTAAGCTGTTAGATTACAAGGAAGGTAGAGCTCCGGGTGCAGGGATTGCATTTGTGGTCTTTAAAGATGTCTATACCGCAAACAAGGCCGTGAGGGATTTTCGGACTGACAGGAAGAAGAAGCCAATAGGTAGGTTCTTTCCATTGATGGAGCTTCAGCTTGGGCGGAGCAGTTGGAGAGTTGAGAGGGCTCCACCAGCTACAGATATCTATTGGAACCACTTGGGCTTTAGCAAGCTTTCCTTAGGACTTCGTAGGGTGGCTGTGAACACTTGCCTTGTTGTTATGCTTCTGTTCTGCAGTTCACCCCTTGCAGTGATAACTGCAATGAAAAGTGCCGCGAGAATTATTAATGCGGAAGCAATGGATAGTGCAAAATCATGGTTTACTTGGCTTGAGGGCTCTAGCTGGTTTGCTGCTGTGATTCTCCAGTTCTTGCCTAATGTGCTTATATTTGTGAGCATGTATATTATTATCCCATCCGCACTTTCGTATCTGTCCAAGTTTGAGCGGCATCTCACAGTTTCTGGGGAGCAGCGAGCTGCATTATTGAAGATGGTTTGCTTCTTTCTGGTGAACCTCATTCTTCTACGTGCCCTGGTTGAGTCCTCGCTTGAAAGTGCGTTACTTAGAATGGGGAGATGTTACTTGGATGGTGAAGATTGCAGGCGTATTGAGCAGTATATGAGCGCATCTTTTCTGTCCAAGTCATGTCTTTCTTCTCTTGCATTTCTGATCACTAGTACTTTTCTTGGAATATCGTTTGATCTGTTGGCCCCAATACCTTGGATAAAGAAGACTTTAAGGAAGTTTCGCAAGAATGATATGCTTCAGCTGGTCCCTGAGCAGATTGAGGATTATCCCATGGAAAAGAACCCTGAAGAGAGTGAGAGTGATAATTTAAGGACTCCTCTCATGTCTGAAAGGCAAGACAGTTCAGGTTTGAATGGAATTGATGGGCATGACCTTTCAATCTACCCAATTAATAGAAGCTTCCATGTCCCAAAACAGATGTTTGACTTCGCGCAGTACTATGCTTTCAATCTTACAATATTTGCCCTAACCATGATCTATTCCTTGTTCTCTCCACTTGTGGTTCCCGTTGGAGCCTTTTACTTTGGTTACCGTTTCATTGTTGACAAATACAACTTCTTGTTCGTGTACAGAGTTAGAGGCTTCCCAGCTGGCAATGATGGGAAGTTGATGGACAGGGTGTTGTGTATCATGCATTTCTGTGTGATATTTTTTTTATTGGCGATGCTATTGTTCTTCTCGGTTCAGGGTGATTCCACGAAGCTGCAGGCTATTTTTACCCTTGGCTTGTTGTTCTTTTATAAGCTATTGCCTTCCAAAACTGATGGGTTCCAGACATCTATCTTGGAAGCAATGCAAACCGTTGATAGTTTTGTTGATGGTGAAACGGACTACGAAGTATTCTCAAGACCTGAATTTGATTGGGATTTATATCAATCTTGAGGCAAAGGCTTGCCTCCTTTGTGTATGACTAGTTATATATTAATTGTTGTTTTAAAATTTTATTCTCCATAGCATCTACATTCTTTTATACTGCAATACAAGCTCATTCTAGATCTTCGAACTAAGGTTCCCCACTCCATGGCGGGAATTGAACTTCCTTCGTTCCTTGGAATAGTATCATTTTTTAGCTTGAAGTTTTCAGTTTTGGTACCTTACTCTTGTGGAATGAGTTAAATATAAAAGAAATCAGCAATAATACTGTCTTGATCATGTGCTAATCTATTGTTTAATGCCAATCTTAATCCTTTTTCTTGTTAAATGAACTATATCCTTTTTCATTCGGTGATGAGTTTTTGTCATACTTGTCCTTTGACAAGCCCGTAGGCATTGCAGGGCCTTTGATAATGCAGTAGATATCTTATGGACATTGCAAATGTGTTGGTCATTTAGTTTGACATTTCAGTTTTACCATGTTAGACCAGATAAATTTTGAGGCAGAGGTTAGCACTTTGGGAAAACTTATCTTAGAATTGCATCAACTTATTATATCTCTCGTGTACTTGATTTGTGCTGAAGGTTATTAATCTTTTACCCTCTTGTTTCCTCCGTATTCCATTGATCTGTTGTCACCTACAACGCACGTGTTCTTCTGCAACAACTTTTTTACCCGTTTATGGTCTCATTCATGTTAATTATTGAACTGGTCGTTGTGGTATGTCTGACCATGCTATTATAATTCTAATTAGAGAATTCTGTTAGAATTGCTGTGTTACTCTATTATAATAGGAAAGATATTTCTCAGGAGAATGGTGTTCATTTTGAGCTAGCTATGTGCAGTAGAGTCACCAGCGTATGTTATGCTACAATACAATGCAATTATGTAGTTCTCTGTTTAATGGTGCAAAAGACGTTTAAATGAGGCATTGCTTTATTTATATCCTTTAAACATATAATTGACGTTGTAATCACTGTAGAT
The DNA here is from genome assembly GCA_019925795.1 of Dendrobium chrysotoxum. Lineage (NCBI taxonomy): Eukaryota > Viridiplantae > Streptophyta > Magnoliopsida > Asparagales > Orchidaceae > Dendrobium > Dendrobium chrysotoxum. The sequence continues at coordinate 89,796,369 of CM034302.1, read as the reverse complement.
TTATTTGCTGGCAATTGTTCCGTGAAAGTGCAATGATTAATGTTCTTTTGTTGAAATTTTACTGATATAAGATGGATGGCTTAAGCTTGTGTAAAGCTACATGTGGTAGAAACTTATCATTTAGGCATTTAAAAAGAATTTTAGTGGCTTTATATACTTATTTTATAAGGTTTTTGCGATTATTTGTTTTAATGAAAGAAATATTTAGAGGTGATTGGAGCTAATTCAGTCTGACAGTTATTAACCGTCAAAGGTTTATAATTTTAGCTGTAGATAGTATAAAATGAATTTCTTAAGCTTGTGTGGTAAATCTTGTAATTGAAAACTATCCATTTAGGCATTTTGAAATTATTCATTTACAGACTTCCTCTGAACCAGATACTGCTTCTTGATGAAAACACTTTGCTTTAAAGCAAGGCCGTTGGAGATTTATTGGCTTTATTTATGATGAATTGCTTAATATGATCAGTCTTAGTGAAGAAAATTTAGTAAGCTTAGATGTTTTTTCAACTTAACCTGGTGTATGCTTCAATCTATCAGACCTATATTTTGGTTATTTTTGTTTGTACTAATGATTCCTAAATTCTTGCAAACTACCAATTAAAGTGCATTTCATGATTTGTTATAATACAGAGACGAAAATTTTGTTTTTGGGTGTGATTATTGCTGTTTAGAAGTTAGGCCGGTTGTGATGATTTTGTTGCTTCTAATATGTTGTGGAGGCTAGTGATGTAGGATTAGGATTTAGAGTTCCTAATGCAAATAAATGATGCAATGTATTTAACATGTAAATTAGACTTGAAATTATTTTATATGTGATTACTAAAAAGCGTCTTTTGATGTAAATAGAAAAATATGAAAAAAAATCAGGCCAAATAGTAATTTAATGATTGCCCAAATTAAAGACATTGGATGGGAAATTTAAAGCCACCAAAACCCAAAATGTAATTGGAATTGACACCGCATTTCATAAACTTTTTATTGCCAAGTTGATTAAAATCAATAAAAAATGATATTTAATTATGCAAATGGAAATATGAAAGGGTAAGAGATCATCAAGTTTAAAATTCAAGCCTTTCACTGGTGTAAAGGGATTACTTGTTCTAAATTAGTAGTCACACTTACACATCACTTTAAGGAATTAACATCCAACCAAACACAATATTGAATCAATTTAAAATTTATAATTAAGTTAAAAATCCTTTTACATGCTTTTGGTTTCAATATTTATAAATAAAGATCCTCTCAATTGTTTGCCTCGAACGTCTAGGTTAAAAAATCTGCAATATAGGTATATATGGACAAAACATGATGCACAAATGCCCTTAGAAACTACATAATAATCCTTATGTCTATCGTTATATATCCATAGAAGTATAAGAGTGCTAGATGGGACTAACTTGTGAACTTGGCACATGATTAATATGAATAGGAGATATCCATGAAATAGCAGTACTCATTCACTCGTAGATTTACATTGGAGTAGGGTTGCATATATCACAAGTCAAGATATAGGAACTAACTCCTATAGAGGTCAAACTAGAACCCTACAATATAGTAACAGAAAAAACCAACAATTATGAGAAAATCAATGAACTTAGTGCCAAACCAACAAACTTAATATCAAACCAATAAATCGAGGCTAAACCAACCAACATAGAAACCAAATCAGGGAATTGGAAATAGTAAAAGAATGCAATAGTTCTCATGGATTTCATCACAAGAAAATTCCAAGTAGATGAAATCGTAAAAAAATTATTAATTTATGAAATTGAACTAAAATCTTGCTCAAATCATTTATTTTCTTGATGATTTTTTTGGGTGTAAACTTGTAGTTCTCCATCCAATCTACTCATCACATACAAAATTTGGCTCCGATAAATTAAACATTTGATTTTCATGTAGTAGATTGAGACATAAGTTACACTTCACGCAATGATAATTATCACAATCCAGCCTATTATGCTAACACAGAAGAGATGTCTGGAATCTACCATAGTAGTAGACATAATTTCATCATGTAGAATTTCCTAGCATAGTGCTGGATGCAAATTCACCATGAGGAGATAGAAATATAGAAGAATCCATGGCATTGGTTGCACAAAATAAAATCATATCACACACATTGAAGATTAGATTGATGCCATACATTTCTAGAATTTCTAATTTATCCAAATATGTTACATGATTTTAAATGGGATTGCTCTTCTCACATTTATTTTCTTAAAGGTTTTTGTAGGAAGTTTTCTTATATTCAATTTCATCATTATCACCAAATATCTTTATGCAAACTAGACAAAGTATGCAAACTGATATAATATTAAATAAGCATTGAAATACTATTATACTTTATAAGTAATAATAAAAAATTATGAATAAGTAATTTCTAGAAGATAGAATGGAAAAGAAAATTCGAAGCAAATATATCACATAAGTATGATAATTCTATGTGGACATGAAACATTTAGAAAAATGCTCAAATGGCTTAAAGGTTAGTCGTGGTGGAATATGTACTTTTAGTTTTAATTAGTTCGATGAAATTTTAAATTTTAAAGTTTTTTTAGAAAATTTGTTATTAATAAATTGACTGAATTATTAGCATAACTTAAATCTCATCATATTATTATTTTTTTATTTGTTGATATATCAAGAGACCACAAATAAAAAATAAGATCAATTTCACTTTTATCATTCATCATAGGAATAATGTTAATAAATAATCTTTTTGGAGATATTTTATTAGTTTCCTCAGTTGACCTATTTACTACAATATGCATGATTTGTTCAACTTCATATTCAAGGATATAATTAATTTTTATTAGAAGTTCATGTTCACATTCAATAATATATTCGTATTCTAATTGTAGTTTCTTCATATATGATCTTATGCACAATATTTATTTTAGACTCAAATTTTGACTCTTTCTTAAGTTTACGTTTAGGTTCATGAGCACATTCTAACATAGATGCAAACTCAAATCCATCAAAAGTAGATCTAAATTTATATTGTAACGACAAATCTTCTTTAATATTTAAAACATCCTCAAAATAATCTTCATGAACTACAATTTCTTCAATATGATTAGATTAATCATATATGATTCTTGTTGGTATGTGTATGATAGTTTTATAGTTGGTGGTATTATTTTTTTTAGAGATATTAATTATGTATAATAGTCCTAATAGAATAATTGTAGTATTTCTCATTATCCAAAGATTTGTATAAAGCCCCACAAATATGTTTTAGGGATTGTTTGGTTGGCTAAAAAAGGAATGCAACGTAAAATGAATACTATAATATTGTTTGGATGAGTGTAAAATAAATACAGTTTTTTTTTTTTTGGCTTGAAGTAAAAGGAATGTCCAAAGATGGTGGCGGCGGTCGGGGTGGCGAGTAGTGGGTGGTAATGGCTGGCGGCAGGGGTGGCGGCGGCGACGTTTGACAATAGGCGGTGGTAGGCGGTGGCAAGAGAGCTTACTTACGATGAAAATGGTTTTCGCTCAAAATTGAATGAGTTTACTATTATCTAAAAAATGAACTAAAAAGCTTTATAGTACATTTCTTTTACTTTTCTCTGCATTCCTTTTACTTTACTCCAACCAAACACCAAAATTTTCAAAATCCATGTAAAAAATATTACTTTATATCCAACTTTATTTAATATCAAACAACCCCTTAGTGATTTTGAAGAATTTGGACTGAAAGGATTAAATTTGCTACTTCTTTAATCATAGCAAGTTACACATTGATTCTCCATTTTTTTTATGAGATCAAACAATTTGTGGACCAATCCATGCACTTTGTGGGATCCATCCTTTCAATTATGGTTATAGTAAAACCGTGGCATGCAAAGGATTGATTCTTCATGCTCCCCCTCAATATGGGCTGTACTTGCTATTCATCCCAAGCTTGGAACATAGGCCTTTTAAAGTGTTTTTGCATTGGTACTTTAGTTACTATTTTAGCAACTTGAGTGTTGGTTGGTAACACCCTTAGAAGTTCTATGGTAATAGTTTGCGCCAAATGTCAAAATTTGCCTTCAATTTATGTTTGTGACCTAATTCATTACAACAACATCAACAACAACATCAAGCCTTTATCCCACTACGTGGGGTCGGCTACATGAATCCTTTTTCTCCATTGTGTACTGTTAAAAGTCAAATTCTCATTTAAATCTAATAAAGAAAGATCATTTCTAATATTTTCTAACCAAGTCTTTTTAGGTCTACCTCTACCTTTCTTAATATAAGTCAAATCTAAGACCTCTACTTTCCTAATCGGGTCATCGGGAGGCCGCCGTTTTATGTGACCAAACCATCTAAGGCGACTCTCTCTAATCTTATCTTCCACTGGAGCTACTCCAACCTTTTCACGAATATGCTCATTTCGTATCCTATCTCTAAGGGCAAAGCCACTCATCCACCTGAGCATCCTCATCTCTGCAACACTTAACTTAGAATTATGCTTCTCTTTTAATGGCCAACATTCGGCACCATAAAGCATTGCAGGTCTCACCACCATCTTATAGAATTTTCCCTTAAGTTTGAGGGGTACTTTTCTATCACACAATAAGCCCGATGCATTCCTCCATTTTAACCATCCAACTTGGATTCTGCTGAAAATATCCCCATCTATTTCACCATCACTCTGAACAATAGATCCAAGATATCTAAAACGTGTACTCTTATTAATGACTTGATCGCCCAAAGTCACAATCCCCTCACTAGGTCTATTATTACTAAAATTACACTCCATATATTCTGTTTTAGATCTACTCAAGCGGAAACCTTTAGACTCTAAGGTTGACCTCCACAATTCTAGTTTACCTTCAACTCCCTCTCTAGTCTTATCAACAAGAAGAATATCATTAGCAAAAAGCATACACCAAGGTACATCCTCTTTCAAATGTCTAGTGAGAACATCCATGACTAAAGCAAAAAGATACGGGCTTAAGGCTGATCCTTGATGTAATCCAACCGAAATAGGGAAATACTTGTGACCTAATTCATTAGCGTAAATAAATTTATCAACCAAACCAAATCATACCAACTAAAAATTATTGAATAGCTATGTACAAGTTTTCATGTCGCAATTAATTTCAAGAATGTATCCCAATTCCAATACATCAATATGTATGGAAAGTTGATATAAAATCATTTATTAACTTATATTTCCGATGGGGTCCAATTCCAACAAGGACAATTACAAATCAACTTTTCATATGCTAATGTTTTGGTTCCAAAGACAATGTATTACCTAACACGACTTGTAAAAAGGATTTAATAAGTGCAGATACTTTACAAGTCTAATAAAATGAGAGAATAACTCACACAAGGGAAAAAAGCTGCAATGTTTTGCTAATTGGATAAGTGTCAAGACACTCCAATGAAGTTTTTAGCCATCCCAAAATTTATCTGTCTTACGTGCCCAGAGCGAGGCACATCATATTTAGAGCATGGTACCCTATACTAACCATTTCAACACCCTACGTCTTATTGATCTTAGCACCTCAAATCTGGGAATCATGGCCTATCATATCACAGTAGTCTTGCCACGTGATCTTCCAAAGTCGACTAGCCATTACTTGGATGACGATTTAGCTATCTTGATTTGTCATTCCACTCGTTAGTTTGAACTGCTATCGTAAATCCTATCTCTGCACCATAATCTCCAACGTCCAACGCCATATATTGATCTGCTGCTTCTTAGGCTACTCATCAATGCTAGGACAATCCAAAGCATGTCGATTTCTCTACCTCAATGTTATATTTCTGACTTACATATTTTGCTATTCAGGGGACTCTACACAGCACATTTTGCTATTATATTTTACAGTTCTTTGATTTGTTGTCATCTACTCATCTCGGCAACCTTGTCAGCAATTTCACCTATCAACTCTTTTCAATATGCTTATAATGACTTCAAAATCATAGGAGTGCATCTCTGATCTCTGAATCTTTGAAGACTATTTAGTTGTGCCGAATAATATAGAATATCACATCTAACTTGTTGCTTCACATCCCCTATCATCCCCTCTAGCCTATCTCATCAATTAAATTGTTTAGATCCTTGGTGACTTCTCGACATCCTTTATCTATAAAATAACAACTTGCATAGCCAAGGTGATTTCATGCACCTATCTATCAATATGTTCTTCAATGTGGCCAGTAATCTTTGGCTACTGAGATGATTTCCTACATTATCGAGTTGTCTCCTTGTCTTGCCGAGGTGGTCTTTGGCATATGTAGGATAACCTCGGATTGCCTAAATTAGACCATCTATTGTGAATGTTCCAAACTTTTGTCTTCTTGTTGTTCAACAATGATGAAGGGAGCTCAGAGAAGAATGAGAGAGTGAAAGGAGACTTCTAGCTTCTTGTTGAGAGATTCATACGACCATCACCATATGTTTGGAGGTATGGTACAAAACTATTTTATACCAATAAGTAATGTTATTATTATTTAACAACCTTCTCACTTTGCTCGATGACATTGTGAAATGGCTTGATAATTGGTAACATGCATGAAATATAGTTTCTACACTTATATGGCATTTTGTCTCTTGTTTGTCCAGATATTTAAGTTACCCCCAAACAATTGAGCAATACATAGATTTGGACTCTCAATCACTATCATAGCTAGCCCAGTCTACACAATCGATTCATACCTCTCAATTTGTGTCTTTTTTTTAAAAGCTAACCATTTTCTTGGAATCACCTTCAAATACTTAAAAAACTATACACGAAATCCATACGTTCCTCCCTTGAATCGTTCATAAATTGGTTCACAATACTATCATAAAACCCAATAGCTAGTCTTGTATGTGAAAGATATTTAACTTTTCAACAAGTCTTTCATATCTTCCTTTATCAATTGGTGTTTATTCAGCCTTTCTAAGTTTTGGTGTGTATGTTGGCTCACAACCCAGCAAAAACTATATTTATTTAAAAGTTTTATGAAATTTTTTTTGGGAGATATAGATCCCTTGTTTTGATCTACAACCTTCATTTCTAAGAAATATTTAAGGCTTTAAAAATCTTTAATTTCAAATCATTTTGCACAAATTTTCTTTAGGTCAATTATTTTTTCTTCAAAATTTTCAATAGCAATTATATCATTGTTTGAGACATCATGTTGTGCCAGAAGCCCTTTTTATGTTATTACAATATTTTTATCAGAGTAATTCATATAATTTTGTAGATATTTATTTGTGATATGTGCAAACATGAACTCTTGACTGTCATGATGTCTCAAACAAAATGTATACGTTTCACTATCTATTTGTAAGATGCTTCTTAATATTTAAAATATCATATGTTGAATTTAATATTTTCCATCACAGTTTAAGACCTTTAAAATAAAGCTATTTAGAGAATACTAATCATATTCTTTTAACATGCTTGAAAGATTTTTGCCATTGCTTGTATTCCGACAGACCACAAATTATCCAGCCTTGCAGGCGCAAATACTGTGACATAACATTAGCATTATTTTTGTCACAACCCAACCCGATCAAGGTAGGTCCTATCGTGTTGAGCTGTGATAGGCAAATCCCAAGATCTAATTTTGGAATTATTTCAGATTTTTTATCAATATTCATTGAAATAAATGACAAATTACAGAGCTACTAAAATATCCAAATACCGAAAAATTCATTCATAAAGTTTCTTTCGTTCTTTAAAATAAATATCTACATTAAAGTATATGGCTACAGGCAAGAGCTACAGAATTAAAAATTTAACTAGCCATGACTGTACAAAAAAATCAAAATAGCAAAATACCTATGACCTCAGATCTGATCTTGAACTGTTAGTCCACAACCTCTTTCCCCTTCTCAGATCCTGAAAATCAAAAATAAAACTATAGTGAGCTACAACAGCTCAGCAAGCCACACAAACCAATCTAAATTTTCAAATATTTGTTTATCAAATATTTGTTGAATTTTTAAAAGCAGTTAAATGCAGTTTAAATAAATCAGTAAATTGAAAATTATCTAGATGTTGAAAAATAGTGTTGTAGTATAATAAAAATCTTAAAACTTCATTTTAAACGATCCCTAGTAATTTGGTAACTTTATGAAAATATGCATTTTTGCCTAGTTGAATCTTCTGTTGTCTACAGTTATACATCACTATGAAATTTTGATACATGCTCAATTACTCTTTAATTATTATAATGTGATGATATATGTGTATATGTGATTAAATTATATCTGTTAGGAGCCATAAGGGGTCAAAATCTTCTGAGATTCTTTCTGTGTCAGGAAATTGCTGGGAGTTATAAGGGGTTAGAATCCTTTGAGATTCTGTCTGAGACAAGGATATGTGATATGTTCTGGTGCTATAAGCACAAATAAAAAGGGATTCATAAGGGGCCAGAATCCTTTGAGATTCTGTCTGGGTCCGGGAATTGTGATTTGAATTATTCTTTGATATGAATTTCAATTTATTTATTTGTTCTGTACTATTATTTAAATCAGATAATAACTGTTATGCATTTATTATATTTCTCACAAAACGGACACCTGACGGTCCCCAAAACCCCACTTGTACCGACAGATGTCGATTTTTTAAAAAATTTTGACAGTGCCTAAAAATTATAAAAAAATTGGTGAAGCTAAAACACAATATTATAAATGTTCTGGAGAAGACAATTTGTGATTTGAACTTGAGATGACTCCTAAAATAAATATTATTCTAGGTCAAAAGTTCTTATATAAAATTTAGGGGTTTCACAATTTTAATCTATGTAAGTTCAATAAAACAATCTAGATCTCTTATGATCATTTATAGAACTCTTGGGCATCACTGTATGCGCATCACCGTAGGGCAAGGCATAGAATATAAATGGCCAATAGTAAATATAATAGAAAAAACTACATTGGGCTTAATCTTCTCTTATTGAGATTCATCTCTCTTAAAAGGTATATAGGCATCAACCACAATGCATCTTGGAGCGAACTCTAGGCCTATCTTGAGACCTCTAACCAATTTATAGTGTTATAAATATTCAAAATCATTATTGATTCCTCAAATATTGCAATATATTATTCTTTCTATTTACAAACCCTTTAACACAATGCTCTAGCTAAAGCTATTTTCTAAGTGAAGAGGTTGACATAAATTTAATCTCTAGACTCAAGAGTGATGTTAATATTCGGTGTTATCAATTGGGGTGTAGACTAATTTGATACTAATTTGATGACATTAGTATTAATTTTTTAATAAAATAGCTATCAATTTTAATAGGGTTGGCACTGGCATGATGAATATAGTTCTTTGTGATAAAGATAGTAGATTGATTATCACTAAGAAGATTAATTGTCCATTCTATTTTGATGCCAAATTCAAGTTTTATTTTGATCAAAACTCTTTTACATATATCATAAGCCATTGCATGAAATATAGTTTCTACACTAATATGGCATTTTGTCTCTTATTTGTCCATATATTTAAGTTACCCCCTAGTCAATTGAACAATACATAGATTTGTACTCTCAATCACTATCATAGCTAGCCCAGTCTACACAATAGATTCATACCTCTCAATTTGAGCCTTTTTTTAAAGACTAACCATTTTCTTGGAATCACCTTCAAATACTTAAAAATTCTATACACGACATCCATACATTCCTCCCTTGAATCGTTCATCACAATACTATCATAAAACCCAATATCAAGCCTTGTATGTGAAAGATATATAACTTTTCAACAAGTCTTTCATATCTTCCTTTATCAATTGGTGTCTCTTCAGCCTTTCTAAGTTTTGGTGTGTATGTTGGCTCACAAACCAACATATTATCTTTATTTAAAAGTTTTATGACATTTTTTTTGGGAGATATAGATCCCTTGTTTTGATCTACAACCTTCATTTCTAAGAAATATTTAAGGCTTTAAAAATCTTTAATTTCAAATTATTTTGCACAATTTTTCTTAAGGTCAATTATTTTTTCTTCAAAATTTCTAATAACAATTATATTATTGTAATAAATAACTAAGATAGATACCATGCATTCACTAGAATTTCTTCACTAAGAGTGTAGTTGGCTTGACATTCTTAGTAGCTATGGAGACTTGCAAATTATGTAATTCTCTTGAATCAAGCACTTGGAAAGCTTTTGCGTACGACAAAAGATCTCTTTAATTTGCATTTCAAAGAGTGGGCATTTTAGGTATCTCGGATTTATTGTTCAAAGCGATGGTGAAATAGATGGGGATATTATTAATTTTTATTTTTATCGGCGTATTAGTAAAACTGAAGTTAAAGAAACTTTAAAGAAAATGAAGTGTGGAAAAGCTGTTGAACCTGATGATATTCCAACAGAGGTGTGGAAATGCTTAGGATATGAGAGAATTTCTTTGCTTAACTTTTTGATATTAATTTGAAGACTAAAAAGACGCCAGATGAGTGGAGAATGTGTTGATTCCTATTTTTGAGAATGAAGGTGATGCACAAGATTGTGCGAATTATAAAGGAATTAAGTTAATGTGTCATACTTTAAAACTATGGGAGAGAGTTATTGAGCATAGGTTGCGACGTGATACTAATGTTTCTCAAAATCAATTTGGATTCATGCAGGTAGGTCTACTATGGAAGCTATATGTTTATTGAGAGGTTTGATGGAGAAGTATAGAGAGAATAAGGAGGCTCTACATATGAATTTTATTGATTTAGAGAAACTAGATGATAAAATTCCAAGAGAAGTGCTATAAAGAGTTCTACATAAGAAAGGGGTTAATAATGCTTATATTCAAGTCATTAAGGATATGTATGCAAGAGCTGTTACTTTTCTTCAAACTCAAGGTAGTTTGACCAAGTATTTTCATATTTTAGTTGGATTACATTAAGGATTAGCCTTCAGCCCATATCTTTTGCTTTAGTCATGGATGTTCTCATTGGACATTTGCAAGAGGTTGTACCCTAGTGTATGCTTTTTGCTGATAATATTCTTCTTGTTGATAAGACTAGAGAGGGAGTTGAAGGTAAACTGTATTATGGAGGTCAACCTTAGAGTCTAAAGGCTTTCATATGAGTAGATCTAAAATTGAATATATATAGTGTAATTTTAGTAGTAATAGATCTAGTGAGGGGATTATGATTTTGGGCAATCAAGTCATTAATAAGAACACACGTTTTAGATATCTTGGGTCTATTGTTCAGAGTGATGGTGAAATAGATGAGGATATTATTAGTAGAATTCAAGTTGGATGGTTGAAGTGGAGGAATGCATCAGGCTTGTTGTGTGATAGAAATGTCCCTCTCAAATTTAAGAAAAAATTCTATAAGATGGTAGTGAGACCTGCAATGCTTTATGGTGTAGAATGTTGGCCATTAAAAGAGAAGCATAATATTAAGTTAAGTGTTGCAGAGTTGAGGATGCTCAGGTGGATGAGTGGCTTTAGTCTTAAAGACAGAATACGATGAGCACATATGTAAAAAGGTTGGAGCAGCTCCAATGGAAGATAAGATTAGAGAGAGTCTCCTTAGATGATTTGGTCACATAAAACGACGGCCTTCTGATGACCTAGTTAGAAAAGTAGATGTATTAGATTTGACTTATGTTAAGAAAGGTAGAGGTAGACCTAAAAATACTTGGTTAGAAAATATTAGAAATGACCTTTCTTCATTAGATTTAGATGAGAATTTGACTCTTAACAGGACCCAATGAGAAAAAAGATTCATGTAGCCGAACTCACATATTGGGATGAAGGCTTGTTTTTGTTGTTGTTATGGTGGTGAGACCTACAATACTTTATGGTGCAAAATGTTCGCCAGTAAAAGAGAAACATAAAATTAAGTGTAGTGTTGTAGAGATGAGGATGCTCAGGTGGATGAGTGTGATAGGAAATACTTGGACTCAAGTATTCCTATCGATCCGGAAGAGGGCAACAGCAGGAAAACTGCTGTTTTCAGCAGAAAAATAGCAGAAATCTGCTGTTTACAGCAGGAAAACAGTAGAAATTGGAGAAAACTCAAAGCAAACACATGTATTTCACTAGTAGAAGCATAAAACAAAAGGAAGATACAATATTCTTCAATCCGAGAGGAAGAACAACTCTCCTAATCTCCGGCAACGCCAAGAGCCCAAGCAAGAAACCCTAGATCTCAAAATTTCCTTCAAATTCAAGATAACCCTCTCTCCCTCCTAATCCCCCTAATTAACAATAAAGGATGACTACAAAATACCTAAACAGCCCTTAGTATTCAAAATTTTCCCTCCCACATAAGCAAATCAGCCCCAAGTGGGGCCCACCTTGTCCGCCCCCCCCCCCCTTTTGATCCGTCTGGCATATACTTGGACCGGTCCAGGCTGGACCGGTCCAGCCGGCCTCTCCTGGGCCGGCAGCTGCATAACATTACTCCCCTCCCAAAAACTCACCTTGTCCTCAAGGTGAAAAGAGGGGAATTGCTCTTTCACTCTTTCAAACGGCTCCCAAGTAGCATCAAAATCAGGAAGACCTTTCCACCCAATTAGCACTTCTTTGTCTCCCTTTTCATCAGATCTGACGCCTCGGAGCTCCCGCGGTTCCAGTATCACTTGCAAATCCTCCGTCAGTGTCTCTGGTAACTCCGTACTGACTGTCTGCTCTCTTATAGCTCTCCTCAACTGGGACACATGGAAAACTGGATGTATGCTAGCTGATGAAGGAAGCTTCAGTCGGTACGCCACTGCTCCAATTTTGTCCAACACTTCATAGGGGCCGAAGTATCTTGGAGCCAATTTCTCATTCATCCTTCTCGCCATTGTCCTCTGCCTGTAAGGTCGTAATTTTAGGAAAACCTTTTCGCCCACTTCAAACTGCATGTCTCGTCGGTGCGAATCCGCTTACTTCTTCATGATCTGTTGTGCCCTCATCAGATGTTTCTTCAATTCCTCTAGTATCTTGTCCCTTTCCTCTAAGTACTGCTCAACCGACGACACTGGTGTACTACCTCTCCCGTAGTGTACTAGGTGTGGAGGGTCCCTTCCATATAGCACTTTAAATGGGGTCATCTGTGAAGCGGTATGGTATGAGGTATTGTACCAATACTCCGCCCACGGCAGCCACTTTGCCCACATCCGTGGAGTTTCAGAGACAAAACACCTCAAATAGGTCTCCAAGCTTCGGTTTACCACCTCTGTTTGTCCGTCTGTCTGTGGATGATAGGCGGTGCTTCTCTTTAGAACAGTGCCCTGCATCCTGAACAACTCTCGCCAGAACTGGCTGAGGAACACTTTGTCTTGATTAGACATAATCGATTCAGGAATCCCATGTAATCTCACAACCTCCCTAATAAAAACTGCGGCTACAGATATGGCGGTATAAGGATGCCTCAGAAGGATGAAGTGTGCATACTTGCTAAGTCTGTCAACCACCACCATGATGACTGTGAACCCCTCTGATCTTGGTAGGCCATCAATGAAATCCATGGACACTTCCTCCCAAATTTTGTTTGGAAGTGTCAATGGTTGTAGTAATCCCCCCGGAGCCATAGCCATATACTTATTCCTCTGACATACTTCACACCTTGCCACCATCTCTTCAACATCTCTATGCATCCCTTTCCAGTAGAGCTCAGATGCAAGCCTCCTGTAGGTCTTCTGAACTCCTGAATGTCCCCCAACGGCGCTGCCATGAAACTCCTGCAACAAATGGGGGATGTGTATGGAAGTCCGTGGCATCACAAACCTCCCTTGATATAATAGTCTGTCCCCCTCAATGGAGTAGCCCGGATGACTACTCATGTCCTTCCCCAAATCCTCCCTGATCTTCCTCAATTCTTCGTTGAGCTTACTTTCTTCCTTGATGGCCCCCCAATCTATCAACAGCGGAATTGACACCGCTAATTCCTGAAGCTCCTCAACACGTCTGGATAGGGCATCAGCAGCTTTGTTCTCCAAACCGGGCTTATATTGGATCTCAAAGTCATATCCCAGTAATTTGGATAACCACCTCTGATGCTCCTCGGTCACCATCCTTTGCTCCAGAAGATATTTTAAGCTCCGCTGATCAGTCCTTACAATAAAATGCCTTCCCAATAGATAAGGCTGCCACTTCTGAATAGCCAAGATAATGGCCATTAACTCCCTCTCATATACTGACTTCAGTCTAGCCCTGGTTGACAGCACTTGACTGAAATACGTAATTGGCCTGTGGTTCTGCATCAACACTGCCCCCAGCTCATATCCTGATGCATCAGTTTCCATGACAAAGACCTGGCTAAAATCTGGAAGTGCTAAGACTGGAACTGTAGTCATAGCTTCCTTTAGTTTCTCAAAAGCCCGGGTGGCTGCCTCTCCCCATAAAAATCCATCCTTCTTCAGTTGCTCAGTCAAAGGCCAAGCAATAGCACTATATCCCTTTACAAATCTTCTGTAGTACCCAGTTAACCCCAAGAACCCCCTTAACTCCTTTAGGTTCCTAGGCATTGGCCACTTCTGCATGGCTTCTATTTACTCTGATCGGCTGCCACTCCTTGTGAGACCACGTGTCCCAAGTACTCTACACTGGTCTGGGCAAAGCTGCACTTCTTCAGGTTGGCTTGTAACTGATGTTCCTGTAACACTCCCAAAACTGTCTTCAAGTGCTCCAAATGCTCCCCTTCAGTCTTGCTATACACCAAGATGTCATCAAAAAATACCAATACGAACTTCCTGAGGTACTGCTTGAAGACCCTGTTCATCAAAGATTGAAAAGTAGCAGGTGCGTTAGTCAAACCAAAGGGCATTACCAGAAACTCATAATGCCCTTCATGTGTTCTGAATGCTGTCTTGGGAACATCTGCCTCCTTCATTCTGATCTGGTGGTATCCAGACTTTAAGTCCAACTTGGAAAAAACCACTGCCCCAAAAAGCTCATCCAAGAGTTCATCAATCACTGGAATTGGAAACTTGTCTGGCACAGTGCCCTTATTCAGAGCCCTGTAGTCCACACAGAATCTCCAACTCCCATCCTTCTTCTTGACCAAGAGAACTGGACTAGAAAAAGGACTTACACTTGGTCTGATGATCCCAGCCTCCAGCATCTCCCTGATCAGTCTTTCAATCTCATCTTTTTGAATCTGAGGGTAACGGTAAGGGCAGACGCTAATCGGGGTCTCCCCTTCCTTCAAAGTGATGGCATGCTCCAGCTCCCTCTGCTGTGGCAACCCCTGTGGAGGTTGAAAAACCTCCCTAAACTGCTGTATGACCGGTTGCACTTCAAGAGGAATGTCTCCCTCTTCCCCCACACTGACTTTCTCCAGTCGTTGCAGCTCCACCAAGTATCCACCCCCAACCTCCTGGATGGTTCGGATCATGGACTTGAGAGACACCCCTGTCCTAGACAGGCCGACATCTCCTTGTATCACCATTCTCCTCCCCCCCACTACCAGTTCCATCCACAGTTCTCCCCAGTTCACCTTGGTCTCCCCCAAAGTTTGCAGCCACTTCATCCCCAAGATCACATCTGTACTCCCCAATTCTAAGGGAAGAAAATCCTCCCTCACCTGTATCCCCTGAATGGTCATCACTACCCCCCTACAAACTCCTCTACCCATCTCAACCTTCCCTGTGCCCATCATCACCCCATAGCCTCCCGTATCCACTAATTTCATTCCAAGCAACTCAACAATCTGGGTGGAAATGAAATTGTGGGTTGCCCCACTATCTATCAAAACCACCACCTCGTGGTCAGCTATCACCCCTTTTACTTTCATAGTGTGACTCGAAGTGAATCCCACTACGGAGTTCAGAGAGACTTCTGCCACATCCAGATGCAACTTCTCCTCATCCTCCACTTCGGACCTGCTCCCACCTCCCTCTTCGTCTTCCTCGTCTTCGCAAACAAGGAGAACCTGAAGAGTCCGATCCTTGCACCTATGACCCCGCATGTACTTCTCATCACACCTAAAGCACAATCCCTTTGCCCTCTTCTCCTGCATCTCCTTATCAGTAAGCTTTTTAAAATTTCCCCCAGGCCCTCCTCCTCCAGACCTCTCCCTTGGTACCTCTCGTGTACCCCTCGGTGCAGCTCCCTTGGGAGCTAGAAAAGTGGTCGTCATCCGGTAGGATCCCCCGGAGTTGCTGCCTCGGGCCCCTCTCTCCAAATGCTTCTGGTCCTCAACCAGCTGTGCCAACTCCATGGCCTCCCCCAGGTCGTGTGGCCTCATCACTCTAACGGCTGCCCTGATTTCTGGTTTGAGCCCCTTCATGAAGTTCCCCTCAAGCACAGTCTCCGAAAGACGATCCAACCTGCTAGCCAGGTACTCAAACTGGTCACGAAACTCTGCCACTGTCCCCTCCTGTGTCAGAGCAAAGAACTGTTCGTAGAAGTCTCCTCCCCGACTGGTTCGGAAACGCTCTAGCAAACAGTCTTTGAACTCCCTCCAGCTCCTAATAGGTCGCCTCATGTCTCGCCACTGGTACCACGCCAGTGCCTTACCTTCCAAGCACAGTCCCGCCACTGTCAGTTTCTCCTCTTCCGTCAACCCGTTGACGGCAAAGTATCGCTCCACCTTGTAAATCCAGCCATGGCCATCCTCGCCTTCAAAGATGGGCATCTTCAGTTTCCTCACCTTGGGATCTCCCCCGTACCCTCGGTATCCTCCATAACCTCCCATCCCCCGAAGGGGAGGTGCTCCCCAAGTGTCCCGATCGTCCCTTCGACGATTGTACCCAAATCCCTCTTCATAGTCCTCCCTTCTACCTTCAAAATCAGCACCTCGGCGATGAAACTCCTCCCTTCTCCCACCAAAATCAGCACCCCTTCTGTCATATCCCATGCTCATCTCCTCTCTAGAGGGCGGTTCTAGAGGAGGCATGTCGTTCTCTCCTTCCAAGATCTCCACCTCTGGCATCCTCCTCCCCCGGGGTGGGTTTGGATTTCCTTCGATGCCATGGCCGTCGGAGGTCTCTCTTACTTCCGATGTCGCCGGATTGGTCTTAATTTCAAGCAGTTTCTTCATCATCTCCTCCATAGCAGAAAACCTCTCTTCCAATCTTTCATTATTGGTGGAGATTTTAAGGAACTTTCCCTCCAAATCTGATTTCAGTTGTCCGAATTCGCCTTCCAACACTTCCACCATCTTTCCGGCCATCTTTTTCTTCCACGAACCACAAGTAAACTTCCTTCGAAAGCTCCCAAAGCCCGCTGAAATTTCAGGTTTTCAGCCGCCAAAGGCCCCACGACGATGCTCTGATACCAATTTGATAGGAAATACTTGGACTCAAGTATTCCTATCGATCCGGAAGAGGGCAACAGCAGGAAAACTGCTGTTTTCAGCAGAAAAATAGCAGAAATCTGCTGTTTACAGCAGGAAAACAGTAGAAATTGGAGAAAACTCAAAGCAAACACATGTATTTCACTAGTAGAAGCATAAAACAAAAGGAAGATACAATATTCTTCAATCCGAGAGGAAGAACAACTCTCCTAATCTCCGGCAACGCCAAGAGCCCAAGCAAGAAACCCTAGATCTCAAAATTTCCTTCAAATTCAAGATAACCCTCTCTCCCTCCTAATCCCCCTAATTAACAATAAAGGATGACTACAAAATACCTAAACAGCCCTTAGTATTCAAAATTTTCCCTCCCACATAAGCAAATCAGCCCCAAGTGGGGCCCACCTTGTCCGCCCCCCCCCCTTTTGATCCGTCTGGCATATACTTGGACCGGTCCAGGCTGGATCGGTCCAGCCGGCCCCTCCTGGGCTGGCAGCTGCATAACAGAGTGGCTTTATACTTTGAGACAAAATACGAACCGAGTATATACGTGAAAAGGTTGGAGTAGCTCCAGTGACAAATAAGATTAGAGAGGGTCTTCTTTAGATGGTTTGGCCACTTAAAATGTCGGCCTCCAGATAACCCTGTTAGGAGAGTAGATGTATTAGATTTGACCTATGTTAAGAAAGATAAAGGTAAACCTAAAAAGATTTGGTTAGAACGTATTAAAAAAGATAATTTTTTTATTAAATTTAAATGAGAATCTGACTCTTAATTGGACACAATGTAGAAAAATGATTCATGTAACTGATCCTATATAGTGGGATAAAGACTTGTTATTGTTGTTGTATTCTCAAATTGAGGGATTGGCCTTATGAATACTTCTTCAAGTCTCCTTTCAAGAATGCATTTTTTAACATTAAATTGCCACATGTACAAAGTTATCCTGGTGGTTAATGCCACAAGATTGAGTGAAGACTTATACAACCTGTTGAAATGAGGAAGCTTTGAGTGGGAAAAGCCTAATTTTATTATGCAATATACTCCCTATTTATAGATCTATACAAGAGGTCAAATGAAGAAACAAATAATTACATAATAATGCTGAAATAAAATCCTTCCTAAATCAGATGTCTAGCTATGAAAGGTACTTAATGTGCTTCTAAAAGACTTCCCACGGATCTCTATTTGTAGTCGTTGGATTTGTGAGGGAACTAAGGGTTGAGATTTAACACTCCCCCTCAAGCTGGGGAATATGGATCTGTCATTCCCAGCTTGTCAATCATTCTGAGAAAGGCAGAGTTATCCAACTCTTTGGTAAGGATATCTGCAAGTTGATCCTTTGATGATACATGGTCGATACGTATTAGGCCATTGTCTATTTTTTCTTTAATGAAATGTCTGTCCACTTCTATATGCTTGGTTCTGTCGTGCTGGACTGGATTGTGGGCTATACTGATAGCTGACTTATTGTCACAATGTAGCTTCATGGGATCATCCCACTTGATCCTTAGGTCTTCCAGAATTATCTTGATCCATAGTAGCTCGCATATCCCCAGGGCCATAGCTCTATATTCTGCTTCTGCACTAGATCTTGCCACCACATTTTATTTTTTGCTTCTCCATGTAACTAGGTTTCCTCCAAGAAATGTGCAGTATCCAGAGGTAGATCTTCTATCTACTGGTGATCCTGCATAATCAGCATCCGCGTATGCTTCTAGGGTTATTCCGTGATCTCTTCTAAAGAGAATCCCCTTCCCTGGGGTTTCCCTTAAGGTAGTGCAGTATCCTGTCAACTGCTTGCATATGAGCCTGTTTTGGATTCTGCATAAACTGACTAATCATGCTTACTGAAAATGCTATATCTGGTCTGGTGTGGGATAAGTAGATCAATTTCCCTACAAGTCTCTAGTAGGACCCTTTATCTACATCTAGATCTTCTTTAGCTTCCCCCAGTTTAAGATTTGGTTTAACTGGTGTTGGTGCTGGTTTACAGGCTAATTTACCAGTTTCTTTTAGAAGATCTTTAATGTATTTCTGTTGTGAAATAAAGATTCCTTTGTTAGAGTGGGCTACTTCTATTCCGAGAAAGTATTGTAGTCTACCGAGTTCTTTGATGTCAAATTCCTTGGTAAGATTTTTCCTTAACCTTACTTTCTCTTCTTCGTTATCTCCAGTTAAAATAATATCATCCATATATACTAATAATATTGTGACTCCCCCTGAGTCTGAGTGTTTAAAGAATAACGTATGATCCCCTTGACTTTGTTTATACCCATTAAGAAGCATGATTTTTGAGAATCTTCCAAACCAGGTCCTTGGTGACTGTTTTAGCCCATATAGAGCCTTTTTTAATCTGCACACCCTGTTACCTTCAGCTTTCTCTTTAAACCCTGGTGGTATCTCCATAAATATCTCTTCTTCCAGATCCCCATGTAGGAATGCATTTTTCAAATCCAATTGCTCCAAATGCCAGTTGTACTTGGCTGCTAGTGAGAGTAATATTCTGACGGTGTTCATCTTGGCTACAGGTGCAAAAGTTTCTTGGTAGTCAATGCCATATGTTTGAGTGTACCCTTTTGCTACTAGTCTTGCCTTGTATCTTTCTAGTGTGCCATTAGCTTTGTACTTTACGGAGAATACGCATTTGCAGCCTACCAATTTTTTCCCTATTGGTAGATCGATGATCTCCCATGTATTGTTCTTTTCTAGGGCCTGCATTTCATCTATCATGGCATTTTTCCAATTTTCATCAGATAAGGTCTCAGAAATATTTTTAGGAATATGGATATCCTCTAGTGTAACCAAAAATTTTTTATGTGAGGTTGAGAAGTTGTTGAAGGATATAGAGTTATTTATAGGATATAATGGAGGTGGTGAGCTTACCTTATTTCCAGGAGATGGTTCAGATTCTTGAATCTGCTTTGGAGCATAATCTGAGCTTGTACGTCTGGAGTATACCTTTCCAAATCTAATGGTAGCTTTGTCTTTTGTTTCCCTATCCTGGGTTTCAGGTGGATTGAATTGAGGTGGTGGAGGAAGGTCAAGAGGTGCTAGTTCATTTTTCTCATCTTCCTTAAGTTCAGTCTCCCCCTGAAGATGAGGCTTGAAAAAATAGGGGTTTTGTTCATTAAAGGTAACGTCAACGGAGACAAGTGTTTTTCTTGTAGGTGGATGATAACATTTGTAACCTTTTTGAGTAGCTGAATAGCCAACAAAGATACATTTGAGTGCTCTTGGATCTAGTTTTCCTCGATTTTGGTTATGAATATGAACGTAGGCCGTACATCCAAAGATTTTTGGTGTAAGATTATGATGGGTTCGAAATTCGGGGTAAAATGAGGACAAAATTTCCATTGGAGTTTTGAGTCCAAGGGCTGTTGAAGGTAGTCGATTTATGAGATAAGTTGCAGTTAGGAGGGCTTCCCCCCCAATAGGATTTGGGTGTGTTGTAGTGGAATAGAAAAGCTCGAGTGGAGGCTAAAAGGTGATCATTTTTTCTCTCTGCCACCCCATTTTGTTGTGGGGTGTGAACACAGGAGGACTCATGGATGATCCCTTCACTTTGGAAGTAGGAGGAAAGGGTGTGGTTGAAATAGTCTTTAGCATTATCGGAGCGGAATCTCCTTATTTTTACTCCGAATTGATTTTGGATCATGATATGAAAAATTGGAAGAATGGTGCTAACATCGGATTTGTTTTTGAGAAGGTAGATCCAAGAGACTCTAGTGCAATCATCAATGAATGATACGAACCAGCGTGCTCCAGAGATATTGGGAATTTTTGAGGGTCCCCATATATCACTGTGAACAAGGTAGAAAGGAGTATCACATCTCTCATTTTTATTTGGGAAGGAAGTTCTTTTATGTTTGGCTAACTCACAAGTTTCACAATGAAAATTTTTATTTTCCAATTTTTGAAAAAGTTATGGATACATGTCTTAGGACATCAAAAGATGGGTGACCTAACCTATAGTGATGAAGCCAAATAGTGGAATTCTTATCAACTAGGGATAACATAGAGCAGCTATTTTTAGATTGGTCTAGTTCGTCCAGGTAGTACAGTCCAGCTTTCTTCTTAGCAAATCCAATCTTCTTCCCCGATCTCTGGTCTTGAAATAAGCAAAAAGTAGGGTTAAATAAAGCTTGACAATTATGATCATTGGTAAGTTTTTGGATTGATATTAGGTTTGTGGATAATTGAGGTACATGGAGCACATTTTTTAGGGTGAGTGAGGGAGATAATGTTATGTCTCCTTGGCCTGCTACTGTGGTAAGAGAACCATCAGCAGTGATGATTTTCTTGTTGCTTGGGCAAGGGATATAGTTGATGAAATGGGTAGGTGAGTGGGTCATATGATCTGTGGCTCCTGAGTCAATGATCCATAATTCCTTTAAATGATTTCTAGAGGCACCTAAACTAATAGAAATCGAAAACTTACCTGAGAGTGCAAGTGAAGAGGAAGCATTTGGTTTTTCAAGGGATACCAGGAGTCGTTTCAGTTTCTCAATATCTTCTTTATTGAGTTCTCCAAGGCTGGACTGTGCTTCTGGGTTGGGCTGACTTGTAGTGTTGTTGGCATGCGATGTGCTTCTTATTTCAGTTCTTTGATTCCACTCCTTACTGGGTGGTTTTCCATGTATTTTCCAGTATGTTTTCTTGGTGTGTCTTGACTTCTTGCAGTAACTGCACCAAAGTGAGTCTTTGAATTTTGAGGAATCTTTACTTTTCTCCTTCCATGATAATTCTTTGTTCACCACCATTGCTGAGCTTTCAACGACCTTTGGTTCTAACATTACTCCTCGCCGGCTTTCTTCTGCGCGGATGAGAGAAATGGTTTCATTAAGTGATGACGTCTCCTCTTTGCCGAGAATCTGGACTCTGACCTGATCGAATTCTGTATTTAGTCTTGCAAGAAAATCATAAACTCTATCTTTTTCAATAAAGTTCTTTAGGATCGCAGCATCTTCCGGACATCTGGTTTCAATGCATCTATAGTGATCAAGTTCTTGCCATAGATTTTGTAGAAGGGTGGCATACTCCGTCACGGTTTTGCTCCCTTGCTTTGTGCTTCCTGCTCATACCGCTCGGTACCGGTGCTCGGTATCAATGCTCGGTACCGGTACTCGGTATCGCTCAGTACCGGTACTCGGTACCATGCTCGGTACCACTAGGTACCGGTACTCGGTATCGCTCGGTACCATGCTCAGTATCAATGCTCGGTACCGAGGGGTATTGAATGGTACCAAACGACACTTATAATAAAAATTTGTTTGCTGCCCCCGGAAACCCCCCCAGGGGCGCTGCCCCTTGACCCCGAGACCTGATCGGGTAGGTCGAACCCCGCCAGGGGGCAGCGCCTCCTTGGACCCCCGGCATATCCGCGACATCTCTACACTTTTGCTTAAAAATTTTCATATTTCAAATTCATGTGGTTTTTTTTGTGTTGATCCTTCGTAGACAATTTGTTTTTATTTTTGTTGTTGTACTAGACATTTGAATATTTAATGCTTACTTTTATTTTGATATTATAAGATACAATGCTACAAATGATGTTACTTTCATTTTTTTGTCATTTCGAATATTACACTTTAATTACTTTCTTTATTTTTATGTGTGATTTATATATTATAATGTCGTATCCGCGCCGTACCCGTATCATGTATTTTTAAGAATTGACGTGTCCCGTATCCGTATCGTGTCGTACCGTGTCGTCGTATCCGTATCGGTGCAACATAGTTTGGAGGTCACCTCGTCCTTGGTGCACCATCGATTCCTCAGTTTGATCAATGCTTTGGGATGAGTTAATTTCTGACATTGGGTAGCAATGAAGGCTTCCAAAAAAATTCTTCTTTTCTTTTCTGTTTGACAATAAAGGTCGAAAGGCCCCTTCTTTTTTTTGTTTTTTTTCCTCCCCCCTTTTTTCTTTCTCTCTCTCTCTCTCTCTCTCTCGGTTTAATAAACCGAAAGAGCTATGGCTCGGTAGGTGGCGAAGCTGATCCGATCTCTGGCTCACAGAATTTCCCCGCAACAGAACTCGGCGTCCTTCTCTCGGCGGTGTCGTCGGGCTACAGCAAGAGCTCAGCTCGTCGGTTCAGAGTGGAGCGGCATTTGCCGGAGGGGGGGGGGGGGGGGGGGGGGCTCGGCCTGGTAGCGTCGGTCCAGCGAGCCGGCTTCGGGCTTCACGGTGCGGGCTTCTTCCGCATGGATCCAGGTAGGTCGGAGACCAGGCGGCGGAAGGCGGACTAAGCGGCGAGGTCGACGGCGGCAGGTGTCAGGTCGGCAGCGAAGGTTTGGTCGGCGGCAATCGTTTGGTCCTCTAGGGCACGACGGCGGCGGACTTCTTCCCCACGAATCGAGTCGCGGCTAGGGACGGTCTTCCGCACGCGTTTGGTCGCTTCCTCTGTCTTCGGTGACGTCTGGAGTCGGCCTGGTAGCGTCGCTCTTCTTCCTTCTTCGGCTTCTCTTCTTCCTTCTTCGGCTTCCTACGATCTTTCTTCCACGGCAATGAAGGTCGTTGGCTCTGATACCATGTTGAAATCAGGAAGCTTTGAGCGGGAAAAGCCTAATTTTATTATGCAATATACTCCCTATTTATAGATCTATACAAGAGGTCAAATGAAGAAACAAATAATTACAAAATAATGCTGAAATAAAATCCTTCCTAAATCAGATGTCTAGCTATGGAAGGTACTTAATGTGCTTCTAGAAGACTTCCCACGGATCTCTATTTGTAGTCGTTGGATTTGTGAGGGAACTAAGGGTTGAGATTTAACACAACAAATAAGGCTTTTTTTGTATCAAAACTCCACTATTTGTTGTGCTTGACCATGAAGAAGACCAAGTGAAGCCTACACCCATTTGGGTTCTTTCCTGCAAGTAAATTAGTAATCTCCAAATTTGATTCTTTTTTTAGGGCATGCATCTCCTCCATAATGGTTTTTTTCCATTCAGGAACTTTTAGTACTTCTTGAATGTTGGTGGGAATTTGGATAGTATCTAGGCTGATAATGAAAGCTTGAAATTTGGTTCGAGCCGCTTATAAGAGATGCAATTATGAAGGGATGCTATCTAAACGTTCTCATGCATTTTCTAAGAGCAATAGGCCAATTTGAGTTTTCCACTGGTTGTTCACTGAGCACATTTTTCAGAAAGAATGCTACCTTGTGTAATTTGGGCTAAGTTGGAGTTTTGATCAGGTTTGATGTGAATCAAATGTTTTCCTTAGAAGTGTTTATTTTTATTGTTACCCTGAACTCTTTGTTGGAAAGAAGATTAGCTTCATAGAATGATTTATTTAATAAATTGGGTTCGTCTCACTCGAGGCACATAAGTATAGGCGGAGTATTCTCGATATCCCAAGATTAGTGTTCATTCTTTTCTTGAATGTTAGTTTTGGGATAAAATGTTTGATTCTTAGAGAAGGTAGCTTCCATCATTGGAATCAAAAGTATTTTTTATTTGTGGGAGAGAAGCACATGTGTCCTTTATGATTTAGAGAAAACCCTTGCAAAAATGCACTTGATGGCTATAGGATAAAAATTTCCCCTATTATGAGAATATGAATAAATGTAGAAAATGCAAAAAATATATATATATAGGAATCACAGATACGATTCTAGCTTGAGGACATGATTATAATAGTTTTTGTACATAAGTTTGAAACTTACGGATTCTAAAGTGTGTGCAATTGTTAAATAGGTAGCAATGAGGAGAGCATCCCACCAAAAATGTTTCGGAATATTATTGTAGAGCATGAAAGACCGAGCAACATAAAGAAGATCTCCATTTTTTTGTTTTGTAATATGATATTATCATAAAGTATTAACACGAGAGCTTTAATGAATTGTCCATTAAGTCAAGAGATGTGGTCCTAATTTGTTCTGAAAATACTTTGATATTGTTAGTTCTTAAATTTTGAATTTTTTTTTTTAAATTGGTTTTGAATCGTATTATTAAAAATTTTGATGAGAAAATTCTTGTTGTGTTTTAAATTAGGTGGCATTCGAACCAATTCAACCAGGTTGTCTTAAATTATTGAAATCTTAGGAAAAGTCTTATTGCATAATAAAACAGAATTTTTATATTCCAATAAACCATTTAGATTTTCTTATCAGATAAAGAAAAATATTATGATCTTTTGATAACTTTTCCTAGATTTAATTGGCACGTGTTGAGCATTATACTAACAAAGACAAGCTAGGGAAAATAATACCAAGTTTTGTCCAGCGATTCATTGAGATTGACTTGAAGTGACTTGAAGTGCCTTAATACTCTGAATTTTTCCTTTTGTTAGTCGATGCTTTTACTTCAATTGTTGGGTTGATAAAGGTGAGTTTCGTACATTACAATCAACAGTAGGAAAGATTTTTCTGCTCTGAAACCATGACAAGGTTTGTTTTGATTTTTGAGGATGGGGGCATAACTGGATCATTTTCTTTTGTTTATGATTGCTGCATTGCGATTGTGTTAGTATGACTTAACGTTCCTGTATAGAACTTTTATTTGATTACCGAATTAGAAAATACTTGGGTTGATATGCCAGGAATTGCTTGCTTTTACTTGGCCAAACCTATGGATTAACGAAAGAAAGGCTTGCTTCAATTTTATTGAAGTTTTTTCTCTGCTGCAGAATTTGTTATTGTTACACTGATTGTACTAGAAAGGCGAATATTTACATGACATTGAGGTACTAAATTACTAATGGCATCAAAATGTTGAACTTGGACAACAGATATAAGACCTAACCATTACTGGGCAATAAAAGGCCTAGTAAGAAGGGGAGTTCAAAATGCTTATCAGGTGATGGAAAAGGAAAGGATGCTCAGAATTCTTTTCGTGTAATGTGAAACAAAACAATATAAGATGATAAAATCCATGGAAGATGAACTACTTGTACCTATCTTGTTCTAGGAAGGTAAAAATCTGTATACAACTGTACGAAGTAGATAGTTTCTCGGCTAGTTTATTTGATAGTATTTTTACATGTAATTATGTTCTAGAACAAAGTTCAAATGTTGATTTCACTTAAGTATTTGAATTGTATCAGTGGTGGAAGATTCGGATTGGGATTCATTGCAAGCTAGTCGATTGACTCACTGATAAAGATGTTCTGAAGTCTCTCACACTCAAAACTGGTCTGCACAAAACCAGATGATATAAATAAAGGGACAAGCTGATGTTAACCGAACTTATTCTTGTTCATGCATCTCAATATCTCGCTAAATTATCATGCTGGGTCGAGTTTTCTTCCATTGAGTTGCCACCTTGTTGTAATTCTGCTGGTATGTTTCACAAACAAATGGAATTTTTTTTTTCTTCTATGCTAGTGTGTGGAACAAATAGTCATAATTGTTTTGCATAAATTCGTTTCTTAACGTGAGCTCAAAATTTTCTGAGCAATACATCTCAAAGAAACTTGTTCTTACATTTTATGGATCATTAAAGAAATTGTTTAATTTATGTTATGTTCATTTTATTGCTTATTCATAGAGAATTGAGGACAATTGGTGTCCTAATTTTTGGAGAAGTGGAGAAATAAACAGTCTAGTGCGATCTGATGACTAGCACATAGAAACAAATTATAAAAATTGTATCAAGCATCTTTCACTGTATTCATTCATCGTAAGCTTGTTAGCAACAGTTTTTTGAGCTTCAGCAAAAAGATGTATTATGGACTATGATTGTTTTTGTAAATTGAGGTTGTGCTTTGGAATGATTTTTGTCATATTTTCTAAGTTTTGATTACAAGTTATTTCCGATTTATGATGTTTTGTTTAGAATATGTGTTAAATTATGTCATTTTATTCTGTAAGCTGACGACATCTTGTTTTTTGTGTTGTAATGCGAGCATACTTTTTCAGCTTTCCTTTTTGTATCTAGTTTCACCTTTGTTTTTTATCACTCATGATTTCGGCCTTGCTTTAGAAATGTTCATTTTTAGCAGCTAACCCTAGATGGATTTCTTAAGGGATTTGTAGAGAAATGTTTCTAGAGAAGTTGATAAATTACTCGCGCTTAATATTCTTTGTTTTGTTGCTTGCTAAAGATGACTTTACATTTTAATATGCATTCTTTATGTTGGTAGATTATAAGAACCTATGACCTGTTTTATCATCTCCATCTTCTTTCTATTCTTTTTTATTTTTTGCCCTGTTTGAACGTGATGTGGACCTCTCTGTGACCTTAATTTCTGCGGTTATCGCTTCGTTCTCCCTTTCGCGATTTATACAGGTTTTACATCTCTTTTGGCTTTTTTGGGGTGAAAGTGGTTTCTTGCCTCTGCAGTTTTCTTATTCTTCAACAACAGTCATGTCTATTTCGGTTGATGATATATTTGGTTTTTTTTTTCCGGTACCAGGGGAGTGCGCCTTTTAGCTGCATACACTCCTTGAATTGGGATTCCAAAGGTTTTTTTTTTTAAAAAGTAGGGGTCGTGGCTTGCACAAAACTTAATTATTTTGTTCTGAATAAACTTCTAATTGGATGTGATTTTTTTTTTTTACTTTAAGGATTCAGCTCATTGATCAAGTAGGAGACTTGGCTTCGTTTGGTACGGCTTTCTTACTGCTTCTTAAAGTAGCTTTTTAATATAAAAATTTTAATTTTTATATTAAAAAATTGCTTTAAGAAACAGTAAGAAAGCCGCCCCATGGCTTTCAATTTTTGTACTAATGAAGTAAGAAAGAGGCTTAATTTGGGGTGGCTTTCTTAATGTTTTATAAAGCAGCTTTCTAGTCTAAAAAATTTTTGTATTAGAAAGCTGTTTTAAAAACAGTAAAAAAACTGTCCTAAACAAAGCCTTAGAATAACTTTGGGTTAGATTCTTCTTGTAAAACTGTGAGATTTGCTTCATTTGATTTGCTGCTTTTTTTCTTTAATTGTATTTTATTTTCCTAAAATTTATTATTAGTTTGCATGCATAATTTATTTTAAGTTTTATACATCTAAGCTTCTAGGATTATATGATTTTATACTTGTGGCATGGTTTAAGTGGTTCCAATTTTCTATTTTTTGTTTCTTATAAAATGTATTAGTTTTCATATTGATTCTCATCATTGTCTTTTTTTATCAAATGTGATAAATATTTGTTAAATTTTAGATTTTGTGACATGCGAATTTGTTGAGGACTGGACTTGAGCAGCGGTTACATGCCTTTTAGTGTATTCTGGAGGTCTCATGTTTGAGTCATGGAAATCATTTCACTTCAAATTGAGGGGTAATATCGTGCATAACAGCTCCCTGTAGTATACCTTTTGTTAGTGGGACCTCTATGAATTGGAGACTATTTTTTGGACCCGTAAATTTGTGTGCATTTTACGTTGTTCAAAATCTTATGAAAGGAAAGGCTTTAGGCTTTTGTAGCAGTGTAGTGTAATATGTTCTATTAAGTATCATGTAGGCATATTTGGTTTAGTTAAAAATAAAGTTGAAGATTTTGCGGTGTGGCTTAGGCTTCATTTGGCATAGCTTTCTTAGTGTTTCTTAAAGTAGCTTTCGAGTACAAAATTTTTTAGTTCAAAAATGTTTTATAGTAAAAAGCTGCTTTAGAAAGCAGTAAGAAAATTATCCCAAACGAAGCCTTATAGAGTAATTTGATTTTTATTACAGTTTACTAGGAAAAAGGTGTCATATTTTCATTTTTTAATTTGCATTTTGTCTTTAAGTGGAAAGCAACTCATCTACCAGAGTCTCCTCATCTTTGCAATACTAAACTTAAATTTATACTTCTATTTTAATGGTCAATATTTAGCATCATAAAGCACCGTAAGTCTCACCACCATTTTATAAAATTTTTCTTTAAATTTTAGGGGTATTTTTCTATCATATAACAAGCTCGATGCAGTCCTCTAGTTCAATTTGTCAACTTGACTTATTGTAATAATATCTCCATCTATTTTATCATTATTTTGAACAATAGATCTAATATATTTAAAATGTGCACTCTTTTTAATGACTTCTGTTAATTTCACAAACTCAACATTAGATTTATTACTTTTAAAATTATATTATATGAATTCAATTTTAGTTCTGCTCAAATGAAAGCCTTTACTTTAAAGTAGACCTCAATAATTCAAACTTTTCATGAAATCCCTCTCTAGTTTTATCAACAAGAAAACATTATCAGCAAAAAAAAGTACACCAAAGTACATCCTCTCTTACAAATGTCTAGTAAGAACATCTATGAATTAAGCAAAAAGATATTGGCTTAAAATTGATCCTTGATGGGTTCATATAAAATGATTCAGTATGTTGATAGAAATTTTAAATGACCGTTCTTCTTCATAATTGAAAAGGAAAGAATTATAAATTTTATAACATAACACTAACTCAACCTCCTATGGATGTAATTGAGAATGTTGGAAAAGTGGTTAGGGTGATTATAATAGTCAAATTATGACAAGTGGATGACAGTTATTGAACGACAGTGTACGGACAGCGCTAGCCAGATAATTAGTGATTGGACGATGGGCAACGACGGTTAGGCAATGGTAATAGCTAAAGAATGATGGTCATACGCCGATGATTGCTGGCGGTAGTCATGAGTGTTGATCTTTAGGTAGATCTCTAGATTTCTTCAAAACTTTTAGTCCAATCTTTTAGATCTATATATATATATATATATATATATATATATATATATATATATATATATATATATATATATATATATTGTTAGTCACGTGACTTATATAGATGTTAATAGGAAATTTAGAAGCATAAGCATTTGATTTAAGTTTCTTAAGAATTTTGAATGGGCCACATGCTTTGGCATATAATTATTAATTTTGATGGGATAATGCTTACGGTGAATTTAAATTAAGACATAATCACCTTTGTTATATTCCTCATAATAGCAATTTGAATTTAGAGCATTTGTACATTTATTATAATTTAATTTGATTATGCATTTTACCCATTGATTCAAATCATGAAATTTTTATGTGCAAATTTTCAGGAGTATACAAATTCTAAAAAATGAATGATGATGAATATCTGTCAAATCAATTGATTTATATGAGTTTTAACCCTAAATAATTTCAAAAGGTGTTTTCTAGGTAGTTTTAGAAATAGTGCTAATATATGTAAATTCAAAAGTAGCCAATTTTGTTATCTACTAAATATCTTATTAAGTTGTATAAGGATTTATTAACAACTTTCACCTAACTATTTATTTTGAAGGAGCTATTATTTTCTGCGGACATCGGACGGTTCTCCAGTCCAATTACGCTTAGGTACCGAGCTCGGTACCGCTAGCGCGGTACATTTTTGGGATGACGTGGTGCATTTTTATTGGTTTCCGGACGACATCTGGACTCCGCACATAATAATAAATCATTTTGAAGTGATGTGGAATGTAAAGGAAACTTTTAATTCCACCCCAAATAGTCTTCATACAATTTTTAAAAAGTATTAAATAAATATAACATCTAGATCTTATTATTGTTGATGGTAACCATATAGTCTTTTTTTTTTTTTTTAAAGGCTCTGTTGAACTCATTATCAGTTTTTAAACAGGATAAGAATTGTGCTATTTTGAATAACTTATCAAAAACCACAAAAATACTAACATATTCATGAAAAATTCTTGTCATTTTTATAATGAAATCCATGAAGAGAACTTCCCAAAGTCTATAGTAAATCGGGAGAGCAATTTACATGCCTATTCTTTGCTTGTTTGTTTTGGCAAGCTCACAAGTGAGATAATAAGCAATGACAAGCTCAACATCTCTACTTAAAGAGGACCAACAAACATAGATTCCACTAGTTTATTGGTTTTATCATTATCAAAATATCTAGCTATACCCCTCAATAAAGCTTAATAATCATAAAATCTCAAGGAGGTTATTGAGGGATATAAATTTTATGTTTTTTCAAATCATGAATGATAAAAAAGAGGCTAGTTAAGTAAGAGGTTTATCTATGTGATCATGCTAAGTAAGATGAAAATCAGAGCAGACAATATAGTCATCTTTTGTACCTGAAAGATTACGAATTTATGATTCTAAGGAGGAGTTGACTATAGTCACTCAGGATAAAGCATCAGAAGCTTTATTCTCTACATTTGATTTGGGTTTCAAAATGAAAGAATAATATTGAAGAAATTCTATTCATTTTGTATGCACGAATTCAAGTTTTCATTTGGTGTTTATAAACTTAAGAGTATGATGGTCATAATATAGGAAAAATTTAGGATTTAGTGTTTCTAACGTTTAAGAGATTGAATGATATTACAGAATTCTCTATCATAGGCAAAGTAGTGTTGTTTAACCTAATTTAGGCTTTGTTTGAGACGACTTTCTTATTGCTTCTTAAAACAATTTTCTAGCTAAAAATTAAAACTTTTATATTAAAAAGTTGATTTAAGAAGCAGTATGAAAGCCATTCCAAACGAAGCCTTAGTGTTTTATAGAGGATTTATTTAGTTTGCTTAAAAAGAAATGTAGTATAAAATACATGTAACATAGTTAAAATATTTTAGAATTGTCTAGACGAATGTAAAATGAATTCAGATAATTATTTTTTTATTTGATTTAAAATAAAATAAAATAAAATTAGTGTAATTTTAATGTAGCAAAGATAATATTTTTTTGAATAATCTTACATTTTCTATGTCAAATTATATAAAAGGTGAGAACATGTAACTTTCTATCTTTTAATATCAATGTACCCAAATAATTTATATTAAAAACAATATTTATTCGTTACTTGATAAGGATCCCCACGTCAATAAGTCGTCGCAATTATTAGAAGAGTTAGTCAAACAAATATAGAAGCAAAAACGAAAGGCCTTCCAGCTGCTAAAATAAAAATCAGCCTTGACCCAAACGCCAAAATGAGGTGATAGCAGACAAAGACATGATGAAAAAATCAGCCGCCTCATTAACTTTATAAAAAATGTTCAATATATTCATTCAAATTAATATGCTTTGACCATTATTTTTAACTTATATGACCAAAAATATATCTATTTATAGAATTAATATTATTTTTGATATATCGCCAAAAAATCATCTTGATCGGGCACGAATCTCGAGGAAAAACTCAAGTTGGAAACTTCAAAAATTAATTCGGAGACCATTTAAACTCCAATTTCAACAAGCTTATAGTCGAACTGAGCGTCTCGGAAATACGAATCCAACGACACCAAATTCGACTCAATCCGAGCCCAAATGAGTCCAAATCAAGTACCCGAAGCGCTGTTGGAAGCATCAAACAGCTATTTGAGTTACCAAACGGTCTCCGATTTTGACGAGCTTATAGTCGAATCGAGCGTCTCGACGAGACGAATCCAACGAGCCCAAGATCGTAGAATTCTGACATCATTAAGACCTTCAAATGCTTGATAAACGGTTCATGATCAAGGGATTCAATATCGGCCGTTCATCCGGATCACTCCCTATTTGCCCCTGATCCCTCACATATTTACGGGCTATGCCACTCCAGAAAAACTATAAATAGCCCATCATTTCTCTTAAGAGGGGACCCAAGCCAAGAAGAGGAGAAGGAGAAGAAGAAGAAGAAAAGTGTAGGAGGGAATAGCTCCTCCTCGACCACCGCCGGAATTCCGCCGGAACGCCACCAGAGCACCATCGGGCGCCCGAGGGACGCCGGAGCTCTGCCCGACACGGGAGCAACGTCAGAATTCTACCCGACGCCCGAGTAACGCCGGACTTCTCTCCAAGTGACGCCGGAATTCTACCCGACGCCCAAGTGACGACGGACTTCTCTCCAAGTGACGCCGGAATTCTGCTCGACACCCCGAGTGACATCGGAACTCTACTTGTCCTTGTAACTGATACTCGTTATAATCTGATCGTCCTGAATTTAAAGGACGAATCAGCCTTGTATTTCAAACAACACTAGTGGAACTCTTTCAACTGGGCACGGCCCCGTGGTTTTTTCCCTTTCCAGGGTTTTCCACGTAAAAATCCTGGTGTTACTATTTCGATTCTGTTTGTGTGCTGGATATACGTACAACGCTGAGACGGAAAATTAAACTCTATCGCCGCGTATATTTGAGTCCGCAACAGTTTGGCGCCGTCTGTGGGAAACAAATCCCACTATCCTAAGCACCACTTTGATGGCCAACAGGCGTAGCAATCGCATCTTGGGAGCCTCCCGCTCCAATTCACATCAATCTCGGGATCAGTCTATGAACCATAGACCCCAAGTATCCGCCTCCTTTCATGCTGGGGGGCAAGACGCTATGGGAGAAGGAATTTCAGGACCATCCATTGAAGAACGCATCAGGAAGATGGAGGAGTCTCAGAATGAGATCCTACAACTCCTGCGAGAGACTCGACAACCGGCACTAGCACCACATGAGGAGGTTCTTCTCCCTCGAGATCCACCACGTGTTAAAGTTGTTCAAATCGAACATCTTCAAGCTGAGATTCCTCTTCCTCCACCCAGGAGGCGTTTGCAGTCACATCAAGATAACGAACTGACTGATACAGCAAGTTCTACCCATCATCCGCACACAGGTCGGCAATCTCTCCTTCCTCAAGACCTCCCTGAGGAGCTAGCCCAACATCACATTGCTGAGCTCCCTCGCAATACCCTACGCCACGAACTGCGACGATTGGTTCGAGAGGAGTTCCCTACAGGAGGCGTAAGGCAACCTCTTCATCAGTGGGACTTCCAGGAGTCGTCACCCCTGACGGAAGCCATTCTTCAACACCCTATTCCGGCTGGCTTTAAGCTACCGAGCATCGAATCCTACGACGGGACATCCGACCCATATGAGCATATCGATCATTATCGAACAATTATGCATATACAGCGAGCTTCGGATGCACTCCTATGTCAGGTTTTTCCTGCTACCCTCAAGGGACAAGCACGAACTTGGTTCTATTCTCTTCCGTCTAGAACGATCCCTTCATTCAATAAAATGGCTAAAGTGTTCGTGGAACAGTTTGTAGCCAATCGAAGAATCACTAAGGATTCCTCCCACCTATCTGGAATCCGTCAGAATGAGGGAGAATCGTTGAAAGAGTATTTTCAACGATTTTCTACTGAGGCTCGACAAATTCCGGGAGTAGATTCTGAATTATTGAGAGGAGTCTTTCTTGGTGGCCTCCGTCCTGGCCCCTTTTATTCAGCTCTTATGTGAGATACGGTTCATTCATACGCCGACCTGATTCATCGTGTGGAGGCACAAATCTCCGCAGATGAAGCCATAAATGCTCACAGAAAGCAGTTCGAGCAGACAAATGGGAAGCGCAAAGGTGCTCCTGGGATGGATAATTCTTCCTTACAACGGAAAAAGTAAGGGAATAGCAATCTACCTCCTAGGCCCCCATTACCACAACGAGAACCTCGGCAGGAGAAAGAGTACACTCCGCTCAATACATCTCGAGCAAATGTGTTAATGGCGATTCAAGATCAGGACAAAGTGAAATGGCCGCATCCTTCGAAGCCAAATACAGGAAATCAAGATCAGTACTGTCACTTTCATCGTAGTCGTGGCCACGCTACTGAAGCGTGTTGGCAACTTAAGGATGAGATTGAAAGACTTATCCGCCAGGGCTATCTTCGACAGTTTATTGGGAACCCACCTACCCGAGAAGAAGCTCGCCCCACTGGGGGGCAAAATCAACAACAACAAAGACAACCATTGAATAATATTCAAATGGTTGGTGAGATTGAGTAATGTTGCAACTTGAACCTTTGTGTTAGTAATACTACTTGTCATGTGTCACCATGTATCTCTTTTATGATCAGTAGGATGTCATTCTAATGTCCTTAGTATTTCTACCAAGTCGAATGATGTGGTTGTCCCTATATGTATCTCTTCTGTTGTACAAGGGAATTATTGTCTTACAGAAATATAATGTGTTGTTCGTCCAGTTTTGATATTGTCTCTTTCTTTAAAAAGAATACAAATGACAGTGAAAAACTACTGACAGATATAGTCTCTTTATCCTTGATTCGAGAATTACGCAATCTTTATTGTGTCTCAATCACTAGATGATCAATCCCAAGGGGATTCGATCTGACCTCTTCCACACAGGTTAACGTCGTCGAGCAAAGGCTCCGACATACAACCTCGGATAGGTCTCACATCCTTGGTGGATTCTCTGGACCTCTTCCACACAGGTTAACGTCGTCGAGCAAAGGCTCCGACATACAACCTCGGATAGGTCTCACATCCTTGGTGGATTCTCTTGACCTCTTCCATTCAGGTTAACGTCATCGAGCAGGGCTCTGACATACAACCTCGGATAGGTCTCACATCCTTGGTGGATTCTCCCGACCTCTTCCATACAGGTTAACGTCGTCGAGCAAAGGCTCCGACATACAACCTCGGATAGGTCTCACATCCTTGGTGGATTCTCTTGACCTCTTCCATTCAGGTTAACGTCATCGAGTAGGGCTCTGACATACAATCTCGGATAGGTCTCACATCCTTGGTGGATTCTCCCGACCTCTTCCATACAAGTTAACGTCGTCGAGCAAAGGCTCTGACGTACAACCTCGGAAAGGTCTCACATCCTTAGTGGATTCTCTCGACCTTTTTCATACATGTTAACGTCATCAAGCAAGGGCTTTGACCTACAGTCTCAAATATGTCAAAAAGGATGTCTCTCACATTCGTTCAGACTAATAATACATCAAAAGCACAAAGCATGTCTTACAGATGCAAGAACAATTCAGGTCCCTCTAGGGGACAAATCCTCATTTTATATACAATATCATTGGGGTTACATAAATCCAGATTCAGGTGTACATTTATTCTCACTAGAAGTTGAAATTGAAAAGTACATTGGCATCATCTGTACAAACTAGTATCATCAAGCAATAAGCAACTTTAACACAGTCAAATATCCTTGGTGGATTTAAGTGACTTCTCCCTTACTGCACGCAAGCATCTCCTACAACTGCTCCTTCAAAGAAAGGACATAACTGGATCATCATCAGATTTCCACTCAGTGTTAGTGTATTGCCAAAATGTTGGCATATCACACTACTTCAGCCCCTTGATCCAGTAATATCTGATGTTGGCACACTTCAGTATGGATGAATATTGCCTTAACACAATGCCACTGGACACCCGCCATCATCGACCCTTCGTCGGATATCTGCCGGCGGTCCTTTACTTCATATCAGCCATCATCGGCTTTCTCGTTCAACTGCTGATAGCAACACCGTTGAACTCTCTCCTTCTGCTCCCAACTTGGTCGTTGACTGCCAACAGACTTCCACCCGATCGTCCATCATCGACAAACTAACATCGAAATTCTATTCGATGCTGAGCTTCCTCCCGTTGGAGGACTTCTACACGCCGCCAGACCCTCGTCGGACTTCAACTCGACGCTAAACTTCTACCCAACGTCGGACTTCAGCCAATCGTCAGACCCCCGTCGGATATCTACCCGACGCTGTACTTTTACGCGACGTCGGACTTCTGCCTGTCGTCAGATGTTTGTCGGGCTTCTACCCGACACCAAATTTCTACCCGTCGTGGGACTTCTTCTGGCCGACAGATTTTCGTCGGAGTTCTACCCGACGCCGTACTTCTTCCCGCCGCCGAACTTCCACCCGGCCGCTGACCGCCGCCAGACTTCATCCCGACCTTCGTCGGACCACCGCCCGGTCGCGGACCGCCATCAAACTTCAGCCCGACCTTCGTCGGACCACCGCCCGGCCGCTGACCGCCGTCAGACTCTCTCCACATGATCTCTTAAAGGAGAGAAACTCTAACTTCTGCGCAAAGGGAGGGGCGCCGAGTCAAGTAGGGAAAGTCACCTACTCAAAAACAGCGGAAGGCCTCAAAATGCCAGAAACTAGAGGAGAGAAGAGAGAAATTTCTATCTCCTGTACAAGAGGAGGGGCGTTGTCTCAAGTAGGGAAAATCACCTACTGAATAACAACGGAATGCCTCAACTGTCAGAAAGCCAGAATGAGAGAAAAAAGAGAGAAAGCCGCTAACTTCTGCGCAAAAGGAGGGGCGCCGAATCAAGTAGGGAAAGTCACCTACTTAGAAACGGCGGAAAGCCTCAGAATGCCAAAAGCTAGAAGGCCAGGAGAGGAGGAAGAGAGGAGCATTTTGACCCCTACCCTAGGGGGTCTATTTATAGGATGAAAGAGAGTGAGTTATTGAAGAAAAATGGGGGAAAAATTTAAAAATTGGAGGGAGAAGGCTTCTAGAAGAAATTTCGAATTTTTCTGAATTTTTCAGAATTTTTTCGGAATTTTTTGGAATTTTTTGGGATTTTTTCGGATTTTTGGGAATTTTTTAAACCCATATGGGACCCACAATTTAAAAAAAAAAAAAAAAATTTATATAACCGCGCCCCGCGCGGTTATAACCGCGCGGTTCCGCGCGGTTCAGCGGGCAGACGCGCCCGCTGGCGCGGGCGCCGCCGCCGGCGGCGGCCGGTTCGGCCGCCTACGCGTTCCCGGGCTCCAATTTCGGGCCCGGACGGTCCAAATTCGACGTTTTTGGGGTCCCCGGAAACGTTTTTCGACGTTCCGGACTCAATTTTGACACTTTCGGAGCTCAACGAGGCCTCTATGATTGAGTTCGAGCAAACATTTAATTTTTGGAACGCAATTTTTTGCGATTCGGCCAATATAAAATACCGGAACAAGTATTTTTGGACTCGTGGAGCTTCGACGTCCAAAAATAGGGGGGCAACTGATATATCGCCAAAAAATCATCTTGATCGGGCACGAATCTCGAGGAAAAACTCAAGTTGGAAACTTCAAAAATTAATTCGGAGACCATTTAAACTCCAATTTCAACAAGCTTATAGTCGAACTGAGCGTCTCGGAAATACGAATCCAACGACACCAAATTCGACTCAATCCGAGCCCAAATGAGTCCAAATCCAGTACCCGAAGCGCTGTTGGAAGCATCAAATAGCTATTTGAGTTACCAAACGGTCTCCGATTTTGACGAGCTTATAGTCGAATCGAGCGTCTCGACGAGACGAATCCAACGAGCCCAAGATCGTAGAATTCTGACATCATTAAGACCTTCAAATGCTTGATAAACTGTTCATGATCAAGGGATTCAATATCGGCCGTTCATCCGGATCACTCCCTATTTGCCCCTGATCCCTCACATATTTACGGGCTATGCCACTCTAGAAAAACTATAAATAGCCCCTCATTTCTCTTAAGAGGGGACCCAAGCCAAGAAGAGGAGAAGGAGAAGAAGAAGAAGAAAAGTGTAGGAGGGAATAGCTCCTCCTCGACCACCGCCGGAATTCCGCCGGAACGTCACCAGAGCACCACCGGGCGCCCGAGGGACGCCGGAGCTCTGCCCGACACGGGAGCAACGTCAGAATTCTACCCGACGCCCGAGTAACGCCGGACTTCTCTCCAAGTGACGCCGGAATTCTACCCGACGCCCAAGTGACGCCGGACTTCTCTCCAAGTGACGCCGGAATTCTGCTCGACACCCCGAGTGACATCGGAACTCTACTTGTCCTTGTAACTGATACTCGTTATAATCTGATCGTCCTGAATTTAAAGGACGAATCAGCCTTGTATTTCAAACAACACTAGTGGAACTCTTTCAACTGGGCACG
Source organism: Dendrobium chrysotoxum (assembly GCA_019925795.1). NCBI lineage: Eukaryota > Viridiplantae > Streptophyta > Magnoliopsida > Asparagales > Orchidaceae > Dendrobium > Dendrobium chrysotoxum. Next base: position 89,757,649 of record CM034302.1, on the reverse strand, counting down.
GCCCCGTGGTTTTTTCCCTTTCCAGGGTTTTCCACGTAAAAATCCTGGTGTTACTATTTCGATTCTGTTTGTGTGCTGGATATACGTACAACGCTGAGACGGAAAATTAAACTCTATCGCCGCGTATATTTGAGTCCGCAACAATTTTTAACTTACATGATGAAAAAGTATGGTTGGAATTTTGTTATAAATTTTGAGATATAGGTGATAATTAAAAAAATGAAGTTAGGATGTAAGGGTGTTAAAATTTGTCAGGTTCGGGTCCAATCCGAATTCGGTTAATCCGAATTCGGCTCGTTTAATAAATGAGTCAAAGAGTTGGACCCGAACCCGACAAGCAACCCGAACTGAAGCCGATAACCCGTTTTATTTAAAAAAAATTATTAACTTTTGAACCATAGATTTTAAGTTGATTAATTAAAAATAAGAAGATTATACCAATAAATAAAATAATGCAAAGAAAGAAATATTAAACGAGTTATTTTTGGGTAACCCGAATCTGATTTTTTGAGTCAGGATTGACGGGTTGTATCGTTTATTGGCATCATTATTAAGAAGATGTTAAGTTAGTAAATAATTAATAGTTGAGTGTTGAGTATCAAATTCTCCTAAAAATATTACATTAAAGCATTTATTCGCAATGATCATCTCATGTCTTGTATTTAATGTGAAATATGTGTAGGAAAATTCTTTCTTTTAAATTGTTTGACTCTCTCACCTAAATGGTTAGACCTCTTCATAAAAATTGTTATAGGGATCTATTATGAACACGATAATAAGCTTTCTATCTTATAAGGCTTTCCTTCATTAGTATATATAACATCAAATATATCTCATCATGAAACATTGAAACCTTTTGGTAATTTCATCTCCATCTCGATCCATGGGATGAGGACTTATGTGGCCGAAGTTGGAGCCCTCCTAAGAGAAGATAGGCTCCCACATTTTCAGGATGAATTTAAATTTCAATAAATTTATTTTGAGAGTAGTGTTGTAACTAGGGGTGCAATTGAGTCGAGTCGAGTCGAGCTCGAGTCAGGGGATGTTCGATTCGAGTTCGACTGCCAAACACCGAGCTTGAGCTCGAACTCAAGTCGAGCTCAAAATCCAAGCTCGAGCTAGACTTATCTCATCTCGAGTAGCTCATCGAGCTCAGTCTTGAGCTCCACTGTAGAGCTCAGTCGTCATGTCCGCTGTTGTCCCGAGGTCAGTTGTCTTCAAGTCGTCATCAAGATCCGCTGTAGAGCGCAGTCCCGAGGTCCGTCGTCGTCGCGATCTGCTATAGAGAGTAGTCCCGAGATCCTCTATAGAGCTCAGTCCCGAACTTGTTGTCGTGTCCGCCGTCTAGATCAGTCATCCTGAGCTCGTTCATTGTCGTCCCGAGACTTCGCCGTCGAGATCCACCGTCCTGAGCTCGTCACCGTGTCCGCCATCGAGATCCATCGTCTCAAGCTCGTCCATCGTCATCCCGAGGCTCCGCCATCGAGATCCACTGTCCTGAGCTCGTCATCGCGTCCGCTGTCCAGTTCAAAAGCATTCCGAGCTTGTCCGTCATTTTGGATTTCCCGCCCTGTCGCCTCCGCGAGCTGCTCGTCGACTCGATGAGTCGAGTCCGAGGCATGTTCGAGCTCGAGCTCGATAAGCCGTCGAGCTCGAAATCGTGTTCGAGCTCGACTCGCGAGCTCGATAAGCTTGACTCGTCGAGCCTGTTACCAAGTCGAGTCCGAGCCGGCTTGACTCGGTTGCACCCCTAGTTGTAAAAAAAATATTATATTGGGTTGATTTCACGATAAATCTAATGATTTTTAAGCTAATTCTAATACAATTGGTATCAGGATATTTGTTTTTTTTATTTTTGAAGCGAGCCTCCCTCAGCGCACCGCTCTTCTTTATTAATTTCAGTTGATACATGAAAGTTCTCTTTACGATGAGTTGAACTGAAAGTGCCTTCTTGCCATCATGCGACAGTTCCTTCTCCATCTCAGCCTCATCAGGATCCCTCGAATTCTACCAATTCAACCCATGCTTCCCATGATGCTTGACTGGCATATAATCTTTTGGTAGCTTTAATGGATTTGAATCAATATTATCTTTTTGGACCCCAATGATGTCGTAATAAATGAACTTCGATGCCTTATTCAGGAGGATTTTTCTTTAAAGGATAATAACTAATTTAACCCTCATCATAACTTTCAAAAGTCTTCACATCTAACTAATGTAATTCTTCAGCATCATAGTTTAGTAGCATTCAAGTTGTCTCCAATCAATCCTTATGATGTTCATCTGATCCTTATCAACATAACGACCATTATAGTAATATCATGCACATCCAACAAACTTTTGATGCACTCCTTTTATCAGGTTTTTCCCACCACTCTTCAAGGTTAAGCTCTTACCTTGTTTTACTCTCTCTTTGAAAAAAAAAAAAAAAAACTAACCATAACTTTACAAACTTACTAGGCTTTTTGCAAGCAATTTTTTTGTAAATCATGTCAATGACTCTTCTCATCTTTTTGGAATTCACAAACATGTAATGACAATGCTTAAGGAGTTCTTATAATGATTCTCTTTGAAGTCTTGTCAAATCCTAATAGTAGATCATGAATTACTACAAGGTATTTTTTTTGGAGGTCTTTACCTTGAACCTTTCTACTCATTAATTTAATAGATTGTTTGCACCTACGCTAATCTTGCTTGTTAAGTAGAAGTAAACATTGTTAAGTAGAAGCATACATTATCACTGGTAAGGACACATGCAAATGAGCCGAGTTAACCTAGAGTCAGGCCTAACTCGAGCTCAACTCGTGAGCCAAATCTCGAGCTTGAACTCCAGTTGAGCTCATAAGGCGAGCTCGAGCTTGGCTCGTGCCATTGAAATGAGCTTATCGAGCGGCTCGTTCGAGCTCCATCACACCTGCTTTCGCGTCCCAACACGCTCACATCCGAGCTCTGTCTAGTGTCCCGCATTCAAACTCCATTCGCACATGCCGGCATCTGACCTTTGTCCCGCATCCGAAGACCATCTGAGCTTTGTCCCGAGTCCCTCTCCCGTAGTCCTGCGTCCAAACTCCGTCCTGCATCCCGCGACCAAGTCCACGTCTAAGCATGCCCGGGATTTCACATTCCCGCGCTGCGATCCTTCCTTCCTGGTCGACATTTCGCATTCTCGCCCGCCTTTACGCCTGGCATCCAAGCAGGCTCGTGAATAATCGAGCCAAGTTTTGGTTGGATCGAACTCGAGCTCGATTATACAACAAGCTCGAAATTCTGCTCGAGCTCAATAAGCTCGACTCACGAGCTCGTTAATGAGTTGAGCCCAAGTCAGCTCACGAGCGGCTTGATTCGGTTGCACCCTTAAAGGCCACCAACATCCATCAAAAGCATTTTGAATATTCCTTTATCAAACATAAGAGTTTTCAAATTTCAAATTAGAGTTGTACAAACATTCCAACAAAGAAGGTTCGAAGAGAAAGGATATTAGAGGCATCATTCCCACCCCATTTTGCATGATTTATTTGATTAAACTACATTAAGCATATCTTGGTTTAATATTCTAATAGATATTCAAAATTTTGAACAATTCAAATTGCTAATATCACTAAAAATTTTAAATGGAGGAAACCAATCATAATATTATCATATCTACCACACACACATACACACACTTATATTCAAAGTAAAATATAAATAAATAATTTTAAAAAAAATTAAAACTGATATATCATCGAAGAATTATCTTGATCGGGCATGAATCTCAAGGTAAAAATCAAGTTAGAAAATTCAAAAATTAATTCGGAGGCTATCTGAACTCCAATTTCAACAAACTTATAGTCGAACTGAACGTCTCAGAAATACGAACCCAATGACACCAAATTCAACTCGATCCAAGCCCAAATGAGTCCAAATCAAAGACCCAAAGCACGTTTGGAAGGTTCAATCCATAATTCAGATTACCAAACAGTTTCCAAAACTGACATGCTTATAATCGAATCGAGCGGCTCGATGAGACGAATCCAACGAGCTCAAGATCGTCGAATTCTGATATCCTTAAGGCCTTCCAATGCTCAATAAATGGTCCATGATTAAGGGATTCAACATCGGTCATCCATTCAAACAACTCCCAAATTACCCTTCATCTTCTTATTATTTACTGGTCATGTCACTCTCAGAAAATTGTAAATAGACCCCTCATTTTTCTCTTGAGAGGGGGGCCAAGCATGAAGAGAAGAGAAGGAGCCAAGGAAGAGAGCTCTCTTGCCCCTAGATCTTCCTCGACCACTGCCAGACTTCCACTCGGCAGCCGACAGAAGCCGAAGTTCCGCCAGACCACCATCCGACACCGGAGTTCCGTCGAACCACCACCCGATGCCGGAGTTCCGCTGGACCACCACCCGACGTCGGAGTTCCGTCCGATCACTCAACGTCGCTGGATTTTTGCACTCTATTTGTAACTGAATTTCAATCTGAGAGTTGATTGTTATAATCTGATCGTCCTTAATTTCGAGGACGAGTTAGCCACTTATAACCAAAGCAAACACTAGTGGAATCTTTTCAGCTGGGCGTAACCTCATGGTTTTTCCCTTTTTAGAGTTTTCCACATAAAAATCCTAGTGTTGTATTTTTCTTCTGTTTGTGTGCTAAATATCCGTACAATGCTGAGACGAAAATTTTCTAACTCTATTGCCGCATATATTCTGGCCCGCAACAAAAACATTAATTAATTTTATTTCTTTCGTATTAATGTTTTGTTGCCACATATAATTAAAATAATATAAATAATTCATGTTCTATTAATCTGGAGTTTAGCGTTGTATTAATAATAGTGGAATATCAAAATTATGATAATACAGATATTAGGAGACGATAACTGTAACTCTATCTATTTAAACAGAGAAAAAAAGTTTAACAAGAAGGCGTAACGAGACCGACAGAATGAGGAGTATGCAGCCGGTGTTATTCCTCCTCTGCTTCTTCTCTGTTCTCGCTGTTCTCAATCTCTCGGCGGCGCAGACTCCAATCCCGGCCAAATACGACGGATTCGTCTACGGCGGCGGATCATTGTGGAAGGGCTTAGTCATAATAGAGGCTTTTCTCGACCCGATGTGCCCAGATAGCAGAGATTCTTGGCCTTCCCTGAAGCAAACCCTAGAATTCTATTACCCTCGTGTTTCTCTCTCCGTGCATCCTTTTGCTCTCCCGTGAGTCTCTTTCTCTCCCCCTGGCACCTTTTTTTTCTGTCTTGTTATGATCTTTCGTTGCTTCTTGATTAGATTGATGCATGCTGTGTCAGTGCACTTTTGTGTTTGTTTTACTGATTGCTTTTATATTGATTAAATTTGATTTGGGCAAGTAGAACCCTAGAAAATACTGAACAGAAATCTAATTAAATCCCTTTTCTATAAATAACTGAATAAAGCTTTTTTAAATCCCCGTTGTGCTCTTCATGTTTTCAGATTCTTTTTGTATTCTTTATATTTTGTATCGATCCGCTGAATGATTTTTTATTTGTTTTCCCACTGAACAGTACAGTTAGAATTGTCAAAACAATTTTGTTGCATTTTTTTGTGATTTTTTTTTGGGAATAATTACTGAGCAATTTTGTCATATTTTTTTGTGATTTTCTGGTTATTCATTATTATTTGAAATATCTATGAAAAATGTTTATTTGAGGGGAAAAGTTGGAAAACGGTGATTGAGGTGGAAATCTGTGAATAAGGATTTTACTCGAATTAATTAATATTTTAAAATATTTATATTTGAAGCGCTTTAAATATATGAATTTATTGATCAAACACTAATATTTTAAATTATTACTATTTTCCTCCAATTAATTAATTATCATAAAATTGTCAAACTAAAATGACCCCTAAATTCATTTTTATTGTTAAAATTATGCTTCCCCTGACTCTATTTGGGTTGAATCCTCAAAGATCAAGCTTAGCCCAGCAAATATGATTGGTGGGCCAAACTAAGCTTTGTAGGATAGATATAAAAAATGCTCATTGCTTGCTTGATAAGAAGCTTATGTTATATTTATTCATTAAGTTAGTTGATATTTAATAATTATTTTGAAAATTTATGTATTTAGAAAAATTCAGGATATTGTATTTAATCCCATATTATTTATTTTAGAAAATGTTAATGTTAGTATATTAGTAGGTTGCTCATATCTATAAACTGTTTTTTTTTGTAAATATGTCTGACCTGATATGTTCAGCATAACTTAACTTTTTATGTCATTCATATTTTTGAATTAGTACATTTTAAATATATTTAGAAGAATATAGCTGTTTATTCAAATCTTTATCATCAATTCATAAATTTTTAATGACTAAGATTTCGTTTGGGATAGCTTTCTTACTGCTTCTTAAAGCAGCTTTTTAGAAATTTTTGTACTAAAAAGTTGTTTTAAGAAGCAGTAAGAAAGCTGTCCCAAATGAAGCCTAGATTTTAAAATTAGAAAATACCATTTTTAGTTATTTTTGTATTATCAATATTGTTTATATCCTACATTTAAATTTATTATAAATAGTGAAACATGTATGAAAATAAATGATTTGGAGTGAAAGAATTTTAAGTTTTATAAAAAATTAGGTCAGAGTGAGCCTGATAATTTTTTTGTTTGTTTTGAAATTAGTATAATATCAATTAATCATGAATTACTCTCTTAATTCAAATGCTTTGAGACTTAGGTTTCGTTTGGGATAACTTTTTTATTACTTTCTAAATCAGCTTTGTAGTACAAAAAATTCTAAGTCAAAATATTTTTATGCTAAAAAGCTGCTTTAGAAAGCAGTAAGGAAGCTATCCCAAACGAAAAATATAATTGGCCTTATTTTGACTAATTTTATTCCCTTATAAAAGTATAAAGAAAAATATGATTGGCCAATGGGAAATTTTAAAAATTTAATTTAATCCTAAATATTTAATAACTAGTGTATTTATATAAATTTTATGATATTAATCAATTTTTATAACGCTGTAATTTTATTTATTTGCAAGTTTAATTTTGTATGTAAGTCGAGTATAAATAGCTAATCTACGAACCAAAAATTTAAATTCTAAGATCAATTCAAGTTTTATTAGAATCAAAATCGGTCTACTTTATTGAATTTATGTTAATTGTTTCAAAAAATCTAATTTAAATAAATATTATATAGAATAAATATGATAACTATTACATTTTAAATCTTATAATTAGTTTAGAATTATTTATTTTTTATTAAATAATAAGCATGTTCATGTAATACTAATATTATATAATGCAATATTTTTATATTGTAATATTATATATTCATATTACTTTTTAGGCATTAATATAAATATTATAATTGGTGTTGTTATTATAATAAGATAATATTATATAAATTATATTATAGATAATTATAGCATATGTATTTAATATAGTGTATAACTTGAGTTGATATTAGAATTAAAATTTTCAATTTTTTAACATAGATACAATTATTCAGGTTTATATAATTAATAACACTTATTTTTAAATTTCATATGGATAATAATATTATATTACAAAATTTCGTAATAAACAAGTTTATATTATAATATTATACTTTTTCTTTAATTTAATTTTTTTATTAAATTTGACGTATTAAATTTGAAAAAAAATGGTTGAAACCGCTCATTGGACGGTCAGTTTTTATAATATAGTAATATTATTTATATTATATCATAGATAATTATATATTATTTATTTAATATAGTTTTGTAACTTGATTTAAGCCTAGAATTAAAATTTCCTAATTTCGAGAATAGCTAAACTCATCTGGGTTTATATAAATAATAAAACTTAATTTAATCTCATATAAAAATAATATAGTGTTTCATATGCCATAAAAAATTGGCTTGATTGTAAAGGAATCTCGAGACATATCTTAATTGAAAACTTTCAAAATTAAATACATGACCATCTGAACTCCGATTTCAACAAATTTATAATCAAACTAAACGTCTAGACGAGACAAACCCAACAACACCGAAATCAGTTCCATCCCAGCTCAAATTGTCCCAAACCGATGACTTTATATATATTTGAAAGCTTCAAAATATTAATTGTGTGACTAAATAATCTTTAAATATGGCATGCTTATAGTCGAATCGAGCGGCTCGATGAGACAAATCTAACGAGCTCAATATCACTTAATTCTAATATCATTTAGGCAGATAAATGCTGGAGAAACGATCTATGATCGAGGGGTTCGATATGAGTCATCCTATGGAGCACTCCGGGTTTCCTCCAGATTTTCTCCATATTTACAGAGCATGACACTCCCAAAAATTTATAAATAGGCTCCTTACTCTCTACATAGGGAACTTTTTGGAGGAGGCTGGGACCTTGGGCTAGAGATTCAAGATAGCTCTAAAGCATAAATACCACAACACCACTACCAACGAACCCTTGCTACCCCCCGCCGCCACTGGACTTCACGGGCCAATCGTTGTCGGACGTCCACCTGGCCTGTTGCTGTCTGACCTGAGCCCGACCATCATCGTCGGACCTTCGCCCGATCATTTTTGTCAAACATGTGTTTGGCCATTATAGTCGAGTCTACATCGCCAGATCACGGTCCTTCCAACATTAGTCGCCTGCCGACTACGGTCCATGTATCACAATCGCCCGACTACGGCCCTCAAACCACTGTCGTCCGACTACAGGCCTTCCAACCTCCATCGCCCACCGACTACGGTACCTCAGATCACTATCACCTGACTATGGCCTTCAGACCACCACCACCTGACTACGGTCATTTCGACCGCAGTAGTCGATTATGATCCTTCTATCTCAATCGCCCGCCGACTATGGTCCTTCCGACCTCCGTTGCCCGCTGACTACGGTTCCACCAGCCACTGTCGCCTGATTACGGTCCCTCTGACCATTGACGCCCAACTATGATCTCTTCGACCTCAGTCGCCAGCCGAATACTGTCCCTCCGACCACTGTCACTCGTCAATTATGGTCCTTCTAACCTCCGTTGTCCGACTAGTACGGCTGCACGAACCTATGTCGCATGACTACGGCTCCACCGACCTCCGTCGCCTATCGATTCCAGTCCTTCTAAACCTTATCGCCCGCTGACCATGGTCCCTCCGACCACCATCACCCGACTACGGTTCTTCGACCTTTGTCGCTCGACTACAGTACTTACGACCTTCGTCACTCGTCGACTACGGTCTTTTCGACCTCTGTCACCCACCAACTACAGTCCTTTCGACCTCCGTTACTCGCTGACTACGATTCCCCCAACCCCTGTCGAGTACAATCTAATCGACCACCATTACACCCTGATTATGGCCCTTTTAAACACTGCCGCTCGACTACGGTCCTTCCGACGTTAATCGCCCGTCAACAATGGTCCTCCTACCTCATTCGCTCGACTATGGTCCTCGGATCACCATCACTCGACTTCTGTCCATGGAGCATTGTCCTCCGATTGTGGTTCTTCTAACCTACGTCGACCATTGATTACGGTCCTCGAGGCACCATCGCCTGACTAAAGTTCTTTCGACTTCGTCATTCGACTACGATCCCTTCAACCTCCATCGCCCGTCGTTAGTCTCCTGCGGTCCTCGGATCATCGTCACCCGACTACGGTCCCTTCAACTTCAGTCGCCCGATTACGATCCCTTCAACTTCAGTTCCCCGACTACAATCCTTTCAAATTCAGTTGCCCGACTATGGTCCCTCTGACCATCGCCGCACGACAACGATCCCTCCAATCATATTCGTTTAACTACATTCCCTATGACCACCATTGCCCGCCAACTATGGTCCCTTCGACCACCTTCGTCTGCCAACTACGGTCCCTCCGAATTGCATCGTTCGACAATGGTCCCTTAGACCTTAGTCGTCTGACTACAGTCCTTTCAACCTCCGTCGCCTGACTACGGTCTCAACTGTTGCACGTTATCGGTCCCTCCGACGTCTGTCACGAGATAACGGTTCCTCTAACCAGTATCGCCCGACTATGGTCCATCCTACCGCCGTCGTTCGACTACGATCTTACCAAGCAAACGAACAAGCCAACTTTCGCAAATGTTAAGTTGTAACATTATGCTATTTATTAAATTTGACATGCTATCTTTACCAAAAAAATAGTATAAATAATTGAAATCACCCATTTGAACAGGTGATTATTATAATATTATTTATATTATATTATAAATGAATATATAATATTTATTTTATATAGTATTATAAATTGATTGATGTAAGAATTGAAATATTATATTTTCTATCATAGCTAAACTAGTTCCGAGTTATATAAATTATAAAACCAAAATTAAGGTCGTGAAATAATAATGTAATATTATATAAATGACAAATATTATTATATTTATATTTAATATAAATATTTATTAAGTTTGGCATGTTAGATTAAAAAAAAAACGTGCGATTTGGTTGCTCTTTAAACTTTCTTAAAATTGGTTGCTTATTTTATAGTTTTCTTCACTCTGTAAATTTTTTCTTATCATAACATTATTTAATCATTTTGTTTTCTTATAGCTTTGATCTTTTTTTCTTGTATTTCGACCATATGATATGAGTAATTAATTTGGCAGGAACTTTATTTATGTTCACGATTTACACCTTTAAGTGCTTCTTAGTGTGTTAATCTGAAATCAATATCTTTTTTCGATGATTTCAGGTATCACAACAATGCCTTTGCATCTTGCCGTGCACTTCATATTGCACACAATCTAAATGCGTCCTCAACTTATCCGTTGCTTGAGCTCTTCTTCAAACACCAGGTAAAGTTCTTTCACCTTAATCAATTCATAATACTCAATTTTTTTGCAATTCTCAGTTCTTACGAATATTTTGGTCATAGATCCTTGTGAAAGTAGAATCAATTATCTGTTTTGTTTAACAAATTCAGATACATACGAAGCCAGTTTACTAATCTTTCATTTCATAAAAGGTTGTAACCAAAATCACCTACTCAAGTCAGATATTAATAATTTTTTTACCACCGAACATTTTTATCCATCTGCTCCAACATCTATATCAGCTTAGAAATAGTATTACAGTTCTAAACTTTAAAATTCATTAGGTGTTTTGTTCTTCCCGACTTTGGAAGGAAATTTTATTTCACGAATTAGTTGTTTGATTGGCTGTGTAAAAGTAGAGAATAAAGTAAACCTATGCCAAATGAACACAACCAATATATGCAGCTCATCTTGGTTTATTGATTGAGAGCTTTGACTATCAATCAAGAGATATTAGATTCGTGTCTTACATATAGGATGTCTGCATGAGTTTGTCTTAATTGACCTAAATGTCCTAAAAAAAAATACAACCAATATCATTTATTTTCATTACATCAAATTCGTGAAGGAAACCAACAGCGAATTAATTTTACTCGACCAATTTGCTTCAAACCAAGCAGAAAAGAATGATATTGTACAAATACTCAAGGAGATAGGAACACCGTTTGTAAATTTTTCATCAGCTAAAATTTGAAGAAGTTATAATTTATGTATTATGAGTGCCTTGATGATACAGGAGAGTTACTACAACGCACCAACTTATGATAGATCAAGGGCTTTTATAACCGATCAGTTCTCTAAGATTGCTGCGAAAGCTGTGGGTGAGGGATCATACTCTGCAATCAAGTCTGGCTACAATGATTCACGAACTGATATGGCAACAAGAATATCCTTCAAGGTGAGCAAAGCTCACCTCATATTTTAGTCTTCTTTAATAGAATTATATATGGAGAAAATATGAGGGAGATTATTCTCATCAAAATTTGATCAGAATAGTTTTAAATTTTGTTTTAAGATGAATTTATTAATAATAAATAATTACTTAATTAATTTTTATACTGTATTCATCTGAAATTAAATCTAATCTTTTCAATGAATCTATTGGTTTTTTTTTTCCCCTTCAGTATGGCTGTTCAAGGGGAGTGATGGGCACACCTTATTTCTTCGTTAATGGCATCCCATTGCCAGACTATGGCTCTGCTCTTGACTTCAAAAAGTGGAAGAGAATTATCAATCCCCTCTTAACCGAGAAGAAATGATTGCTTTGGTGAGGGAAGCCCTCTTACTCTTGCCTGCAGCCTTGTTAATTTTTTTTTCCATTACATGTACGCTTAGCACGACTGCTTGAACGAATAACAAAATTTCGAACAGAAATTTCTCATGTATTATGTATCTTGGTCATTAAGGCAATGAAGCATTCCTCATGCAGATTTTGAGAGTAACTTTCTTTTTGCTTTTGTCATATAATCCAAAAATGTTTTTCATATTTGGTATAACATTCTACTTATGCAATTTAAATTCCATTGCTGCAATCCCTCTCTCCTCTAAAGGCAAAACTGTATTGCTTGAAATGGAAATCTTCTTAATTCTTTTGCATAGCTATGTATTATGTTCAAATATGAAGATGTCCTCAGATTTCACAACATCCATGCAGCTTTGTAATCTTCATTATGAATTAAGAAGTCATCTTTTCTTTGAGTACCTCTATACCTTCAGCTTGCTAACCAAATGACTTCCCTGGGCATTTTACCTTTCTCCTTCGGCCTTGTATTTGTTTCGTAATCATCGGCGTCAAACAATGATGAATTACCTTCTTTCGTAAGATTTGTGACCGTTCACTCTCTTGACTTTTCAATCTTACCACACTCATTCGAATGACCAACTAGCTAGGATGGGTTGTGACTTCCATGCCACTTTTGCTGAGTGTTGTGATGAAGATTTTTTGCATTTTGAGCTTGGTATTCAATATGTAGCACTCCCTTTCCTTTCCTTCCCTCCCTTGGGAGAGTTGTTTTTTTTGTTCAATGCAGAGATATTTTGTTCAAACCACGTTGTTTTTGGCTTCTTGCTTTTTTTGCTTTCATGCTTGCTATAAAAAAAGATATATTAAAATCTATCTTATTGTACTCTACCCCTTCACCTCTCTCTCTCTCTCTCTCTCTCTCTCTCTCTTCATCTTTACCTCATTTTCCATTCCAAACACTCATAATTCCCTTAAAATATGTATCACCTCATACCAAAATATTTAAAATACTCGTTGTTTGAGCTTGAACACTCACTCCATTCGCAATAGATGTGGGACGAAGAACAATTTGTCCACTCTTTATGAGCTTTCGACCTTCATATATTAATTTAAAGGGGATGATGGTTTGAAATTTATCTATATTTTGATGAAGATCCAAATATTTCTTAATTTATTAAATAAAGATGATAATCACTTTCCTAGCCTCCTCTTTATGTTGAATGATTCAATGATGATAATAATTCTTCGAGTGATGTTATGTGAGTTAATCTAAGCAAATAAAATAAGCAACAAAAAAGAATAGCTAAGTTTTAAATTTCATAGATACAAGCATTATAATTATTATTTTTAGAAGTAATTGAGCTGCTTATCAGATGATTGTTATAAGCAACTAGAGGTTTGCACAATTTAACAAATAACAAATGCTTTAGGAAAAGTTCACACTACAATCTATTCAATAAGGTCTCCTTTTCTCATAACAAGGTGTTTCTAGAGTCACTCTCTACATCATTCCCAAGATCAATACGCTCACTTCCAATAAGCGAAAGCTCATATGCCAAGAATTAAACTATGATTAGAAGAGGATGTCACTAATTAATCACATATAGTAGGTCTAGGGCTGTAAACGAATCAAGTCAAGCCGATCGAGCATGTGCTTGTTCATGTTTGTGTTCGTTTTCTATCAACTTGTTCATGCTCGCTCGAGCTAAATTCGTCCTTTCTTGTTTGTGTTCAAGCTTGGTTTGTTTAAGTTAATGGATAATCATGTTTAGATTGTATTTGGTTCATTTTTGGTTCATTTCGAGCTTATCGAGCTTTAAAGAAACGGGCCTTATCAAGTGTAACGCTCCAGAATTAAATTTGGAAGAATTATCCATTTATCATTTTAAGAATATATCAGAGCTTCTATAAATTATAAATATAAACAATAACTAGTGAAAGCAATTAAAATCATATACATCAAGATATTGTACTATTTATTCACAAAAAATATCATTTACACTAGTTATGAGATCACTACAATCACTAATTTATCACATGCTGTTGACTACAAAAGAATAAAAGAAAATACATAATAAAATCTAAGGAAAACCTGAGGATCTCTCTCAACCTTACTCTAATTGATCCTGACCCCTTTCCTGACATTAAATTATTAAAATCCACATAATAAGCTCAAAAGTCCAGCAGTAATCCAAAACTCACTACAGCTTTCAATGCAAGGACTAAATAGTCAATATAATATGTTCAATCTAATATAATCAATAGTAGTCAAAATAGTTAATAACAAAATATTATCAATAAAACTCAAAATGATCAATAATAAAAACAGGGAATCATTATAATAAATCTAAAAATCAATAATTTATATAAAATTCAATAAATCAGTAAAACAATTGTGCAAAAATCATTCATAAATCGCTAAAAAAATCTATCTTATATATTCATATGCATCATCTATTTATGTATTATAAATACATCTGATATTGTTCATGATATTAATATATCTATCAATATCATTAGTACTATCAATATATGCATGTATCATTGTATGATTTAACAAGGTATGACATCTAGCTTTAATGTTATGTTTTCAATATCTTTTACCCAACTGATTCCTAATTGGTCATCAGTCATATCAATTATCACTTCCCAATTAATCAATTATCATATTCAACTAATCAATTATCATTACAGGTGGCTTTATTAAATCAATAAAGAGTCGTCACTCTCTGCTCGTCGACGTAATTTGTCATATATTACAGGCTACAATTGAGATAAAATCACAAATCGTCTTTAAAGTAAAGCTCGTCGGTTCACCCTCCTGTACAGGGTATTATGTTTTAATAGCCAACCCATTTTATAGTGTTAATAGCCATCATTTCTTGCTCATACAAATGTCACAATCTAAATGCGGTATGAAATAATTAATTCTGCTCATTATAAGAAAATCTATATAATAATCAAAATCATTAAAAATTAAAATAAGATTTGAGTTACTTACAATAAATAGAAAAAATCTCTGAACAAAATTGATAGATGAAAAAGCCAAACAACCTTCTCTCTCTTCTTCGATAAGGCATGGTGCTAAAATTCAGATTTTTCATTTAAAAAAAAGCTTTTAAAAAAAATTCAGATTATTACATCAAACTTTATGTAGCCTACTAACAAACATGTTTACAAACATTTCTAGCGATTATTTTGAACTACCAAATGAGCCTATTTACAAATATATATAGTGAGTGTTTTTGAGCTACCAAATCAGATTGTTCACAGGCATATATAGCAAGAGTTTTCGAACTATCAAACAAGTGTGTTCATGAACACATCTAGCAAGTGTTTTGAACTGCCAAATAAGCTCGTTCACAAACAAAAGACATATAATTATTCTTATAAGAAAGCTTATTTATGAATATTTTGAACAAACAAAATTGATGATAATAAACAATCTTCCTTTAAAATTTATAATCCCCAAAAAAGTAATTTCATAATTATAATTACGCAGAATCAAACACAACAAATTTTTTATCAACTCATTTATCACTAGTAAAAGAAAATGATAATAAATTTGTAAGTAAGGTCATATATGTAATGCCCCAAGATCAAATTTTGAAAAAATTTCTTGTTATAATCTTTTCATTAACCAACCAAAGCTTCTATGAATCTATCGTTATAAATAAATCCATGAAAAATAATTAAAAATTATATACATCAAAATATAAAATTATATTCATTCCTTAAAATTCATATATAATAGCCAAGAGTTCAATCTATTCATTCATCAATTTATCTTTTAACTCTTGATTATAAAAGAATAAAACTAAAGAAAATATAGAAATAAAATAAAACATGAATCTCAAATATGTCTTTACTCTACTGGATCCTGACCATTTTTTTAAAAAATATGTAAAACCATAGAGTGAGCTAAGGGCTCAGTAGATTATCATAACCTATAATTGAAATTAATGTAATGTAATATAAATAATATGCATGTAATCATTTAATCACTATCAATATAAACATATAACTGTAAAAGTATGTAACAATTGATGAAATAGTAATAGATCATATGATCAATAAATATAAATACAACTAGCGTAGTGATCAGTAACCAAGTGAACATATATAAGATGTCAATAAACTCTATCACTTCTATACATATTTGTTAAGAATATTTGTATCTATCTTAGTTTAGGATATTTGTATACCTATCATAATTAAATGCATGTCGTACAGTGTCTATGTTATGCATATATATCATATAAATCATGTGGTTCATATGTATCAAATATCTTTGTATCAATTCTATCAATCTTATCAAAATACTTGTATCAGTCATAGTATATATCTTATATAAATTATATCATGTCAATTATATGATTATATATATAAATTATATATATATATATATATATATATATATATATATATATATATATATATATACACACACACACAAGTACTATAAGAAAGAAAAGACATCCAGTTATTTGTGGCATTTTTCTCTATATCTAGTCTTGTAGGCTAATTCTACAGGAATCAGTCTCAATCACAAGTCATATAGGTCATGTGGCTTTCATATCAGAAGTCGTCACTTCCTACCTGTCGACGTATAATATCATATCAATATGTCTCCTTATGCCTCCATTTTTTATATTATTATTTTAAAAAAAAGTTCGTCGACTCATCCTCCTGTACAGGTTAACATGTCTTCAGCCAACTTGAATAAATCAATCATATCTAGTCAGCCTTTCTTACATACACAAATTTCTCAGCATATATAATAAAATAAATATGTAATAACACACTCAATGTTCAATTCACCATGTCATCTTAATGTATGTAGAATTACATATGAATCAAAATTAGTAAAATTTATAAAAAAATGTTATGTGCTTCCATAATAACCAAATTATAATAATTATGCATGTCATATAAGCATATAAAATGATTTTAATAATTGATTTATAAAATTTAAATTTATTTAAATTACCCAAGTTAGGATATAGAACAGACACCTAATGGTCCCAAAATCCCCACTTATACTGACATGTGTCAATTTCTTAAGAACTTGCACCAGTCTTCAAAATTTACAGAAAAATTATTATAATTAAAACACAATAATATATATCTTATGGTGAAGATAGTTTTCAAATTTAACTTATAATGACTCCTAAAAAATTTATTTGACTGAATTAAAATATATGTTATTACAATATAACTCGAGCTCCTAACTAGCTTCTTATCGAGCTTCATATCGAGTATGTTCACGAGCTTCGGATGGTGTTGTTTATGAACATAAACAAACCAAATACATAGTTGTTCAAGCTTGTTTATTAAAGTATCGAGTATTTAAAAAAATATTCAAGCTTGTTTGAATACTTAATTAAATGATCATGAGCAAGTTTTTATCAAGCGGAATCTCAAGTAGCTTGTAAAACACTCAATACATTTATAGCCCTAAGTAGGCCTCATGTAGGAGGAGTTCCTAATCCTCTTTAGCTCTCCACACTCCTAATTCATTAATAGCTTCTACAGTAAAGTAAAGGGACTTACTTTAGAGCCAATTACCTCATTCCCTTGATTTTGTTAATATTTTTCAACATTGGTTTGTCTAGCTAAATGCTCTTAAGCTAGAAGTGTTGGTTGAATAAGTGAGTGGTATTGGCTTTAAGTAGGCTAATTCAATAAGACACTTCACATTAGTGTCTTTGTGATGATTACTATATGATGTTATATTATTTTCTTATTGTACCAACTTCGAGTCCTTCTAGGGTCAAGTTATAAATGTTAAAAATGCATCTAGATTTATTATACAATTCGATCAATATCATTGCCTTTGCTATGAATACTTAAATGAAATGAGTCTTTCTTGTGATGGTGGATTCGTAGTTCGTTAGGCTTAAAGAATGGCTGATAGTTTATGTCATGCCCCAATATTTAAATTGAAAGAATTGTCTAATTTATCTTTTTAATCTTTTACTAGAGCTTCTATAAATCATCAATATAAATTAATATCCAGCGAAAGCAATTAAAATATCATACACCGATTCACTGTATTTATTGACCAAAATCACATTTATAATAGCTAGGAGATCACTAGCAATTATTAAGCTATCAATAACTCATGACTATAAAAGAATAAAAGAAAATACACACAAAAATAAAAGAAGGAATTTGAGGATCTCAATTAGTCTAACTCCACACAATCCTGACCTCTTCCTTGACATAAAATCAGTAAAATCACATGATGAGATTACAAAGCCTAGTAGAAAATCAAAACTCACTAAAGATTTCAATACAAAATGTAAGAAATTAATAAGCATGCCCATCTCAATCAGTAGCATTCAATATCATCAATGATCAGTTATTCCTAATACGATTCAATATGATCAATAATGAGAAGTGAGAAACATCATGCTGAAATCCATAAATCAATGATAGGTGTGAGATCATAAATACATCAGAAATTAATAAATTAGTATAATAGCACAAACATGCAGGTGTTAATATCATCAAGTTCATCAGTCTTATCTATCGTATCAATTATTTATTCTTATGAAATCAATACATGTAATGCACATACTTTTCTCTATCTATCTATCAATGTTAGTAATGTTATTACTATTTCAATTGCATCAATATATATGATTCAATATAGGGTTTAGCAAGGTAGGACACCCAGCTTTAATATAGTTTTTACATTTATTCATCAGTATTCATCATTATCATTACAACATCTTTATCATTTTATCATTTCAGGTGGCTTTCAATAATCATTTAAGAGTTGTTACTCTCTACCCCTCTATATAATTTGATCATCAATTACAGGCTACAACCAGGATAACACCAAAAATTATCTTTAAATGAAAGCCCATCAACCCACCTTCATGTATAGGGTATTATATTTTAATAGCTAACTCGAATTAATAATAATGTTACTAGCCAACATTTCTTGCTTACATGAATGTACTAAATTTATTTTATATCAGTTGTATCACTCTCCCTTTCATGCATGAAATGCAATATGAAATATTGAAATCTATAAATCTAAAAAAAATATGTATGATAATCAATAGCTTCAGAAAATCATAACTCTCATTTTACCTGGTAAAATTCAACAATATTATAGTCAAAATATGCATAAAATTCATATATATCATATATAAAAAGTTACACAGTAAAAGTGTTATAAATCAGGAGAAAATATATTTTTATAAATTTAGGAGAGAATAAATTTGTCAAATTTAAAATCATTGAAAATTAAAGTGAGATTCATGCTACTTACAATGACCAAAAACTTTTTATAATTGAAGCGACGACCAAAAATGACCAAAACTTGCTTTCTCTCTCCTCCCTCTCTCCTCTACCTCTCCCTTTACCTCTCTTCTTCCACGATAAGCCATCCGAATGGTGGAGCAGGTGACGGCGCAAGACATTTAGTGATTTTATATATATATATATATATATATATATATATATATATATATATATATATATATATATATATATATATACCTAGCATCGCAACGGCGTCAAATGTTGAATTTAGAATTATTGTAGAATAGAGACTTAAACGCTGCGGCGGAGATTTCTGACGATGTTGTGCTCTTAAGCCTAATATCGTAGTGCTCCAAAGCACAGTGATGCTTTTATAGTTCTAACAGAACTTCAAAACTTTTATTTTAAAATACCTTTTCATATTTTTGTTTGTTACAGTTCATCCTTGCTAATTCAAGAGCTCTATCAAATCATAGGATTATGGTAATTCACTATGTGGGGATGGATTTCTTCGGCAAGCTCTGTACTAGGAGTGGTCAAAGAACATTCTTATTAGTAGTAGCAAAAATCATTACCAAATGTGCTAAAGTGAAGCCATTGGCCAATGTGAAAACAATTACATTAATCAAGTTCTAATAATTTGAGGTGTTCACAGGATTTAACCTACCATTCATGATGATCACCTTTAATATCTTCTAGTTTAATAGAATGAAGTTGATTAAATTTTGTTAAGATCATAAGCAACCTAAAGTTCTCTTCCATTAATTACCCTCATACAAATAGGTAGGATAAAGTAACTAATAAAATCATTATTAATATCCTTAAACAACCTTTCTCTTAGGAAGTTAGTCTAGATGACCAATTTCTTGACGAGTGATGGCCAAGTAGGCTGGCTCTAGTTTGATCAACTCGTGGGCAATCTGTGGAAGCTTAGGGAGTTGGACAATACTTTTTTTTTCCTTTCCATGACTTGATCCTGGATTGAGTTGACATGTTCTTTTAATATTGAGTATTTAAAATGGGAGAGATTATTACGTGCGGTCATCGGACTGTCCGGAGGCCAATCAGGACGGACCACATCATCAGATACACAGCGGTACATAATAACGGTACACAATATATTGGTGATGTGGCGCGTCCTAATTGGCCTCCAGACGACGTCCGGTGACCGCACATAAATTTCACTTAAAATGGACAGGTTCCTTTGAGGGTTTTGATCTAGACAATTGATTCTCATCAAAAAAAATCTGATAACTACAATCAATGAGAACGTATCACGCAAAGTCATCATTTGTGATGGAGATACCACTAAGCAAAATACTAGAGATGAAAATGAAAATTAGTACCGACAAACTAACTATAAGTTGTATAAGTGAAATATTTCAAAATTTAAATTTATTTTAAAGGATATGCATGCTCTCTAAATTTGTTTAATTTTATTAAATTAGACGTACAAATGAGATATCTCATATATCTTAGCACATAGAACATTAAATTATCGTTATGATGTAGGGCATCATAACTCGTATATGTAGTGGCTCTTTTTTTTAAGACTTTTGAGCAATTTAGCTACAAGTAGGATTTAACTTGAATAGGATTTAATAAAATTTGTGGGATTAAAATTAAAATTATAGATAATTTATAAATAATGTAAAATTCTAATAAATAATTTGATTATTTATTTCAAAATTTAAATATTATGAGAGAGATGAATTTTAAATCGATTAAATTTAGCCGGATTTAACTTTAACATTCAATTTAAATAATAAAAAGATGGGCATAAATTTATTAAAAAAAGTAATATTTAAAATCTCCCTCCTCCATATTAAAAAAAAAAAAAAAGAAATGAAAAACCAAAGCGCCCCTTCATCTTCCGCAGCTGTTGGATAGCTCCATCAACGCCGTCGTACTACGATACGGTGACGCGGCACTGCAATTCCCCGAGATCCGATCCAAAGGACCAACAGACTAGTCGAGATTCCCAAACTCAGGGAGTCGGTTTGCCACAACTCTCCCACGTCGTGATTTTTGCTTGATAGCGCAGATCACCTGCGGACGCCAAGTGAGAAAGATGGCGCTTTGGCGTAGATTCGTCAGCGCCAGATTTGATAGCTTCATTTATGGTCGCAAGAGATGGTATTCCGTCCTCCCTGGCAGCGGAGCTCCATCAGCCGGCGGCGTTGTTAGGTTTCGTGGATTTTTGGTTTTGGAAGAACCCTTCCCTGGGGGCAGTCCAATGTTTTGTTACACACACTTAAGATATTTCATGGCTTCGGGACAGGTGCTTACTAATGTATTTGGTTCTGCAAAACCCTGTATTGGCGTAGACGTATTTTGTGAATTGTGGAAAAATGTTTACGCGTCCTGTGGTGGGATTGCAGGCCAAGCCAAAACCGAAAGCAGAAGGTAAGGGAGGGGATTGGCGAAAACCTAAAGTGGAAAATGATGGCGGGATTCGGATCAACGAAGCAATCAATGATCGTGAAGTGCGTCTTGTGACTGATCAAGGTATCCCTTGACTTCCTTTTCTTTTTCTATCCTCGGTTGAAGCTTGTTTGGGAATTGTGATGCATGCATTTCATGTTTTATATTTGAGCTTTATTGTTTCGTGTGGAAATGGACTTCATAAATTTGGCAATTTAAGGAAGCTTTCTTAACATTTTAATTGGATAGTTCTTGAACATGGAGGTGCAAGGAAGGGGATGGGAACGTGATATCTGCGATGCGTATGTTTGGTTAGGTGTCGGTTTATTCAATTAAATCTAACAGTTTGATGAAAAGAAAAGTTTTCTGATTAAGATTCAGGTTGATGAAAAAAAAAAGCATGTTTAAGACCAGGATTTATGTCGATGGAAGGTTGTGGCCTTATAGACTAACCGGGCCTTTACTATTAGTTTATGAAATTATAAAAGGTCTTACTCACATCTGATTAAGTTTCATTGTTGTGCTTGACCATGTTATGTGAAATAAAGTCTCATTAGTACTCTCATAGAGATTGCTAAGTTTCTCTGCAAGTATGTTGCCTATGATTGCAAAGCCATGGAGGAGATGCAGCTGCATTATAGTTCATTCGTTTACATGTTTTCACAACATTCAAAATCTTTATATGCTAGGGAAGTGTTGTAGTTAAAAAGTGATTATTTCTTGTCGCTTTGTGCGTTCCTTTTTATGTAAAAAAAAAAAAAAACTTGCATTTTGCTTTGTCCCCAATGTCGAGGCTAGCTAATAAGGTTAAGTGGAAGTTTGTTTGAAATAATAAGATACTACCAAAGTAGCTTTAGCAAACTAGCCTGATTTCTTTGATTTTGCTTTACTTTTTTGGCATACATTTCCTTATGATGGGCAGCCTTTTTACTAAGCTCTGTAATAATTGATGTTGCTAGCAAAATTTAGTAGATAATTTATTGCCAGCTTCAACTATTTTGTTCAGACCTAAATACCTCATTGTTATGATTTTCTTTCTTATTGTCGTTTAAAATTTTATATTTTTTATGGAATTGTTTATTTTGAATTGACCAGTTGCATTCTCAGCCTTGAACCATTTTAGGATAGCATGGCACATCCCTTTTCCACCCACCCACCCCCCAAAAAAGGTGAAAAATTGCTAGTGACTCTTCAGCAGCTGTTTGTTTGTAAGTTTTCCCTTTGGTGCTGAGGATAAACCCATAAATTTGTTGATTGCTTTTTTTTTTTCCATCCTTGCCAAGTCATTTTTGGGATTGTATTACTAGATGGTTTTTTACATATGAGAATTTTTGTTTTTGAAAGTAGCGTATTCTTGGATTAGCAATGGCTTACGAGAAGTGGGTTGGTTATTGTGAAACTCAAACTCAAGGAGCATTATTTTGAATGCTTAAGATCTTGAGGTTTGAATATGTGATAGATTTACTATTTCAATTAATCTTTTCATTAGTATTTTTGATATGCATCATCTCTAGAAATAAGGGAGGGTTGATCCATGAGGGAGCTTGTATATACAGTCCATTGACATTTGTTGTTGTCAAGCCTTTTTGATTATTGTTGAAGTTTTCTCTTTCAACCTCAATGATTCAATATTATGAAAGTGCAATTAATTTCAAAGTGTTGAAGTCATGAGTTTCACCTCATATTTTTTTTCCTTTTAGTCAACATAGCGTGCTTGCTATGATATGAGCATTTTGAAAGAGGGTACAACTTAATGGAATTTTTATTCGTTTGTAATAAGAGCTATATTGTTTACACTTTGCATTGCTATTCTTTTGTCTAACAACACAACGTCCTTGAAATAAAAAATGAATACCTATGTCTTTTTAACTGGAGATGGCATACCGTGCATAATAACTCTATATTACTAAGAAGTTATGTGATGGTGGATTAAGCATGGTGAGTGATTGTTTGGAATCTCTTACCATTTATCCAGGATTGAGTCTAGAACCTGGTTCAAATCGGTAAAATAGCTTAGTGCACATAATCAAGACCAACTAATCTACAATCTTGTGGTCAGAGATGATGAATACAACTATTAGCAATGTGAGTGGTATCGAGGGTCCCCTAGTTGGCGCAAGATCAAGTAGAAAGATAAGTGGAGGATCATATCTATTCTTTAGAAAGAGTTTGATGTATGAGCTATCATAGAAGAGCCAGTGAGTACCAGGTTAGTTGCATTGGAGAGAGATCTACTTTGACTTGGAGACCTTATGTAAGTATGATGCCTTAGTTGACAAACCTAATGTACAAGGTTGTCTTTTCAAGAAGAGCTGTGAACTAGGGTTGTTAGAACTTGCATTTTGAATTGCATGAGGTTATTGGAAAATGATTTTAGGTCCAAAATGTAGAAAGTAATGTTGTCGACTTATTCTTATTGAGATTCTTTGGAACTATTCCATAAGAAAATATAAAATTCTATAAAGCAGTACGATTATCTTGCATGTTATAGTAATCATTGATTACTATCATTAACTTCTATTCTTATTTGACAAAGAATAAGATCATCTATATACATCAATCTAAAAAGATCTGAAAGCAAATTAGGCCCATTAAGGCTCTAAAAAAAATGTTTGAAATCATTTTGTTCTCATGGTCAAATGACAATGGAAGTTTGAATTGAGTGTGTGAAAACTTGGTAGAAACTAAAAAATCACAATTACAAATATGTGATTTTCATTTTGTGTCAGAATATCATTTTTCTAATACGTAATCTGAGTCATTCATCTTTCCTTCACATGAGAAAAGAAAGTGAATGATTCATCGGAATCAGTTATAATTGGAATTAGTTCTATGGACAAAAGAATACTTTGGCATATGTAGGCGACCAATATTATTCCTTTCATTTAATATAAACAAGGGCATTTTGTCCATCTTAGAGATGTATTTGAGATTTGATTTTGCCACCCTTCTTCTCATTTGCTCCATTTAAGAAAAACACCTTCGCTCTTAAGCTTTTAAACTATGGGTGCTTAAAAATTATCTAACATGTTTACGAATCAGTTATAATTGAAATTAGTTCTATGGACAAAAGAATACTCTAGTGTACGTAAGCGACCTATATTATTCCTTTCATTTAATAATGACAAGGGGCATTTTGTCCGTCTTGGAGATGGAATTGAGATTTGAATTAGCCACCTTTCTTCCCATTTGCTCCATTTAAGAAAAGCGCCTTTGTTCTGAAGCTTTTAAACCATGTGTACCTAAAAATTTTTTGTGACATGGGTCCAAATAAGTTATAATTGGAATTAGTTCTATGGACAAAGGAATACTCTAGCATACGTAAGCGACCTATATTATTCATTTCATTTAATATATACAAGGGCATTTTGTCCATCTTAGGGATGGAATTGAGATTTGAATTAGCCAATCTTCTTCCCATTTGCTCCATTTAAGAAAAGCATCTTCGCTCTTAAACTTTTAAACCATGGGTACCTAAAGTTATTTGTGACATGGGTAGTGTTACTAAATATCAAGGATTATACTTTGTATTTCATTTATGATAATGGAAGTGTATTTGCTGCTTTAGGGATAACAAAAGGATCAAAACTCGCTAATAGGATAGAAGTGAAAAAGCAAAGCAATTCAAAGAGCTCTGTTTATTTGCTATTCATCTATAAAGTAAGCTCTCTTTTTCTTATTGTGTTAGATACAACAAAAGATTAGTCTATTATCTTTCTAGTAAACTATGAGAGAGCTTAAGGCCCAAAAGAGTAATGCTTATTTTTTAATCTAGCAACACATAACAAAAGGATTAACCCCTCAAAAATCTTTTTCATTCATTACATGGTTCCATAGACTTAAGGAAGTGGGCAGGATTCATTAATTTGATTGAACTTGATGCCCCTAAATTGTTCTTATTGTAGTTGATTCTAAGTATCTAGTAACTATCCCACTCAATCACTTGAGTGAAAAGTAGAAATTATTTGTCATCCAACCTAGGCCTAGACCTTATTTTTTGGTTCAAGTGGATCATCATAGTTAAAGGAAGAATAATTAGAGAACCGAGGGCTTCCAACATTGAAAGGATTTAGGTATAGGATTGGATATCAAGCTGATAATTTAGTGCATATGCCCTCACGCACTCAACTATGTTGAAAGTCAAATATGAGAGAATAACTAAGAGGCTTTCAATTTCCTTAGCTAGGTCATTTGAGGGCCTAGGCTTAGGATCAATTGATTTCTAAGCCTCTATCCTATCACACGTTGCCTTTGATTTGCTTGTGCTTAATCAAAAAGTAGAAATTGGGATTTCACAAGCTTTCTCCTAGAAATTTGGACTAAGGCCTATCAAGCCTTTAGTGCTAGATTCCCTAAAAGTTAATGGATGCTTTCTCTCTATGCACTTAGAAAAGATCTTTCTGCATATTCAAGAGGAATATGTGAAGGAAGCATGCGAAGAATATTTTTTTAATGAAAATTTACTTCAAATTTTATCAATGTGAAAATACAGTTAATATTGGGATCTTATTCAATGTGAAAGACAGCAAATATCTAGAGTTTCTTATTTTTGTCTCATATGGATGTTTTGATCCCTTAGGACCATGGTTGAGAATTGCTTGATTGTCTTCATCAAAGAAAAAATGAAATATAATTGACTTAAATCTAGAACAATTATTCAAAATCTTAGGGAAAAGCTTGATTTACCATTTCATGTCTACTTTTTGTGAAAATAAACTAATTCGGGGGCGAGAGTATTTCAATAAAGAAAAGTGTTAAGGGGTTAAATTATAGTTTTCTAGTGGTTTTGAATTATAAGTAGATTTCTCTATTGGTGATACATTTCATTTGGAGTGATGTCGCATGCAAAATTACGCTTCCATAATTTTTAATGGACTACAATTTGTAAATAAAATTATGAAAGTTTTGCAAATAATAGGATATCAACCTCAGATATCAGTCGATTAGTCATCTTCAAACAAATTGTAAATAAAACATCAAATAGATCAATTCTTAAGCTATTAAAGAAGAAAATAAAGAGTCTAAAAAGCATATGGGAGGAAGAGCAGATATAAGAGGCTGATAAAGGCAATTGACTAAGCCTTAAATTATCTGGGGAACATCGAGTTAATGCGAATAATAGGATAAATTCTAGTTTTTGAATATTGTGTATTTCAATAAGGTGTTGAGGGGTTAAATTATAGCTTTATAGTGGTTGCAAATTATAAATGAGTAGATTTCTCCATTGGTGATACACTTCCTTTAGATTGATGTCATATGCAACATTGAGCTTCCATAACTTTTAACGGACTACAATTTGTAAAAAAAATATAAATTCTTTCAAATAATAGGATATCCACCTCAGAGATCCATCGGTTAGTCATCTTCAAACAAATTGTAAATAAAAGCATTAAGTAGATCAATTCTTAGGCTATTAATGAAGAAAATAAAGAGTCTAAAAAGCATATGGGCGGAAGAGCGGATACAAGAGGCTAATAAAGGCAACTGACTAAGCCTTAGAATATTTGGGGAACATCGAGCTATTGCATCGAGCCAATATGAGTAATCTTCTATAGAGTAGTCCCCTTTTTCTATGAAGTAATACCTTGCTAATATTCCTCTTTTTTTTTAAACTTATATCATAGACCCATCTCGTGAAGAATGGTAAAGCGAAAAGATAGTTTTTGTGCTAATCATCTTATGTCTAATTCAGGTAATATCCAATCTATGATGGAAATTAGGTTAAGCAACTAAACATTCATATCCAAGTTGAATTACTCTACCTTCTGCATATTGTAAGCAAAAATAGCTCCATATCAACTATGCATCATGTTACTTTCAGGCATAGTGGCCCATTCCTATACTTTTTTTTGAGGAAATGCTTGTAGCAATTTTATTAATGAAAACAAAGAACAAGCAACTAAGAGAAGAAACACTTATCACATTCCTCCTTTAACACATTAAGAAAAATAGGAGGAACGTTATTACCTTCTAAACTATCCCAAACAAAATCAAAAGAAGAAGCCAGGTTAGCACAACAATCTGCTAACTTATTGCAATCCCTATTCACAACTTGAATGATAACTTGGTTAAAATTTCTCAAAAAGAAAAATTCATCTTGATTTGAGCCAGCCTCCATAAGTACTTTTTTTAACACTTTTTGCACAAATTTCATAACATTATAATTATCTCCTTCGATGATGATTCCTCTAGCCTCATACATCCATTCTTGAACGAGCTTCCTTAAAGATATTATGGCTGTCATCTCCAAGACCGAACTATCCCAATGCAAGCATTTAAAACCAAATGCAAATAGAAATCTACCTTTACAATCCCGTATCATTCCACCTACTCCAGCTCTGTAAGACTTGTGAAGAGAGGCATCAAAATTAAATTTAATCCAATCGGTTGGAGGGGGATTCCAAGAGGGAGAGAACAACCTAAGCTGATTAGAATCCCAGTTGACCGAAATTAGATTATAGGTAAATGAAGAGGAAGCAAAACTGATAGCAGTAGCTGCTAAAACATTAAGTCCTTCCTCTTTACCTCCATGTACCAATGTGTTTCTACTTTTCCAAGTCATGAATACCGCCGAACAATATAAATTGCCCTTGAATGAATTGGATTTAGACAAAAGAGCTAACTCCTTATAGCAATTTTCCAGATTGGTAAAAATAGGAATGTTGAATCCCCATTCATTAATCTTATGAATTACCTTATGAAGATAGTTGCAATGTAATGCTATGTGTTCTGAATTTTCCACTGCACCACATCCACGAGGACATCCATTAAAGTTGATAATCCTTCTATACATAAAAAACTCATTAGATGGAATTGAATTATGATCCAATCTCTACCAAAAAAGCTCCACTCTAGGCCTCAATTTTAGATCCCTCAACCATTTCCAATTTTTGTCTTCTTCTTCAAATCTGCTGTTGTAATCTGAAATCATAGCTGCCAAAGACTTCCCTGTAAGCTTGAACAACAATTCTCTTTCATCACTAGGAAGATCTCTATGGATCGGCACTGTCTTTATCAAGTCCACCAGTTCTTTCCCAAAAAATTGTTGCAGTTTTAAGACATTCCAGCTACCTGCATGAATGAAATATTCCACTCTACATTGCTCTTCTTGTAATTCAACCACATAGGTTGGCCACCAATCAATGGTCTTATCTAGAATCCAAATATCATTGGAAGTCTTAATACTTTTACCATTTGATATTTTCCATCTCAAAATTTGCTGTAGAAAATTTGCGCCATTGAGAATCACCTTCCAGGTTGCTGATTTCGTTGCAATAGCTTCAGAATTCCAGATTTCTGTCCCATATTTTGCCAATAAAACTCTATTAAGCAAAGAAGAAGGATTTCATAACAAACTCCAAGCAAATTTAGCCCTCCAAAATCCAATTTTTTCAGAAGCAGATACTACTCCTTGGCCACCCAATCTTTTTTGTTTGAACAGCTTTTCCCAACCAACATAATGCAGCCCTTTGCTTTTATCCTGTTTATTCCAAAGGAAATCCCTACTCAACTTATCTAACTCCTTCAACACACCCATTGGGACCAAAGAATGAGTGGAAAGAAAAATAGGAAGCGATAAGAGAGAAGATTTAATGAGAAGAAGTTTTCCAGATAAAGTAAGACATCTATTACCCCATATGTTTAGCTTATCACAAGCTTTTTCTATAAGACTTTGATAGTCAGCAACTATCAGCCTTCTCATTGCCATTTTAACTTCCAAATAAACCAACTCATTAACTTCTTTAATTCCCAGCATTTTAGAAAGAGATATTGCTCTGCTCCTTTCCACCGATTTCCCAAGAAGCAATGAAGATTTCTGCACATTCACCCTTTGACCAGTCCAATTACTATAATCTTTAATGATCTTCATGATTTTCTTTGCACATCTTTTGTTTGCCTCGGAAAAAATGATGACATCATCTGCATACTGTAAATGAGAACTCTCTTTGCTGTAGGAGCAATTTTGATACCAATCCTTTTACCTCTTTGATTGAAAGCTTCTGTCAATAATTGCGAACACAAGATGAACAAAACGGGAGATAAAGGGCACCCTTGCCTGAATCCACAACTTGCCTGAATCCATTTAGTATTAGTACCATTGATTAAAATGGAATACTTAATATCAATCACACATTGCAATAAAAAATTAGTGAACTTCCAAGGGAACCCAAGATGCTCTAATACTTGCTTCAATGTCTCCCATCCCATACAGTCATAAGCCTATTCCATATCAACTTTGATTGTCATCAACCCCTTTTTAGCTTTTGAATATCTAAACTTACTAATTACTTCTTGGGTAAGCAAGATATTGTCAGACATTGATCTTCCTTTAACAAAAACTACTTGATTTTCTGATACCAACTTAGGAATAAAACTAGCTAATCTGCTCAAAAACATTTTAGCTACAATTTTATAAATAGACTTGCATAGACTAATCGGTCTGTAATTGGAAGGTATCAAAGGATTTTTTAATTTAGGAATAAGAACCACCGAAGTTTCTTTCCATTCTTCACACATAACACCCGAATTAAAAAAGAGACTAATAGCCCTCCACACATCCTCTTTGATGATTTGCCAATAATATTTTATGAAGGTGTATGGTATACACCATCTAAACCAGGGGAAATGTTACCTTCCAGCTGTTGTATCACCGATTCTAGCTCCACCTTGGTGAAATCTGCCAAGAGCACGTTCTTGTCTTCATCACTTAGAACCCCATGAAACTTCGGCCATCCAGAAAGAATACATTTAGAATACCTCCACTTGCCTTTAAAAAATGCAAACATTATTTCCTCAATTTTTTTCTGCTCCTCAACCAGAGAACCATCACAATCTTTTATTTGGCTAATAAAATTGTTGTTTCTATTTGCCGTAGCCACATTATGAAAATACTTCGAATTGGAATCACTTTCCTTCATCCACCTCACTTTTGCACTTTGTCTCCACCACGTGCTAAGCCTTCCCAAAGTAGAATTTAATTCCATCACTTTAGATTTAAGCAAGCAGATTTTGTCATCCGACAAACCACCTATATTTGCTTCTTCTTCTTGCAACATAAGGATTTCTTTCTTCAGAGTTTCTTTTAAACAGTTAAGGTTTGAATGCTTAGCTTTACTCCAAAAGAAAAGCGCCTTCAAAAATCTCTTAAACTTCAAATTCAGCACATGTACATCATCTCCTCCAGCTGATTTCTTCCAAGATTTAGCCACTATAGAAGTAGACGCTGAAAAGGAAGCCCATATTTCTTCAAATTTATGCAGTTTATTCCTCTTAAAACCTGAAGAAAAAACTTTTAATACTATTGGACAATGGTCTGAAGCAATTCTACCAAGATGCCGAACAACTGCAGGTTGTATAGCCGACAAAGCCACCGAATTTAGAAGACAACGATCCAATCTTTTCAGGATACGTGCACATTTCTATACCTAGATGTCCATTTTTCTTTTGTTGGGATGCCTAATTTGCTCAAATACAATTTAAGGTTCATTTTATAGTTTGTTGGTTCAAGCCATTTCTCCTTTTTGTGCAACATATTTTCCAGTTCTTCTGATTTGAGAACGATTCTTCCGTTGCAAACACGCTTTGGTGAGGGATTACAAAGTTCATTTTAACCTCGATCCACCCTCTTTGGCTTTATTAGCAAGCATGTCTTGGTGGAAAGACTCAATATGTCTTCTTTTTTTGCAACAAAATACATTCAAGCAAACCAATGATTTAAATAGCAATATTGAGCACGCATAAGCTATTTTTTTTTACCAATTGAATCTATGGGTGTAGTCTTGGAATTCATTTATTGGCATTGGGGACCTTAGGAAGTAGTATTGATCTGGCTAGTATGTATTTTTAATCAGAAACAATCTCCAGATTATTCGTATGTGATCACTTTGGATTAATTTTATATAGTCGATGGATTAAATTGGAGTAACATGATACTCTGGAATTAAATTAGCCATATACAAATAATTGGATAATTATTTTGAAATTTACTAATATATTTAAATTTAAAATTATAGAATATATTATTTGTGTATGAATTTTATTTTTTTTTAGTCACAAATTTACATTATTGCATAATTATTACATCATTATTATGTCATTTAGATATTATGTCATCCGGGTCAACTCCAATCGAACTATTGAATCTTGAACCTCTCATTCTTCTGATTCTATCTCCGGTGCGATTTTCAAAACCTTACATATAACACCTAGGAATATGTATAGTGCTTGCTAATACTGCTATTAAGAATGATTCTAGGATCGCAATTTGTTTGGCTATTGTAATTCTATGTTTAAATTTTATTAAACAATTGAATTAGATATTATTGATGGAAAATGTATCGAACATTTCAACGCATGTAAAATTGGATAGCTATTACATTATCTTTCCTTGTTCATATAGCTATTATGCTTTGGGCTTAATTATGTTATTTGCTATTAATAAGTTATTTGTACTATATTATTCTTAGTCTAATTAATTTAAAATTTCAATGGATTAATATTTAAAATGTTTGATAGAATTTACTCGATAGGTTATGTCATGGTTACATGTGAGGGTGTTTAATTCACCGTTTCAGTTCACCAAATCAATTGAACTATTTAAGTCTTGTCAATTGCCCATGCCAAATGATGTATGCTGCAAAATTGAAACAAAACAAATTATGAATTCTACTGTCGTTCCCTTCCGTTGTTTCCAAAATTGAAGTTCCATTTTTTGGCTATTTATATTGGATTGGTATCTACAATTATGGCAATGAATTTTATCTATATACTTGATGGGGTTATAAAACCTGTTGCCAAATAATGCAAGGCATCTTTTGGTACTGGGTTCATTAAATCAAATTCATGATGAGATGTACAAAAAGCACATAAAAAATCATAATTCACAAAGATCAATATGTTTTGATTTAAAATAAAAAAAAATTATTCATTTCAAACATTAATTTAAAAACTTTCAAAATTTGAATTTGAACAAGAGATCTTGGAATATACATAAAATTTCACAACGATTAAAATTCACAAGAAAAATAAATTGAGATGTATTAAGCGTGAAACGTTTCAACTAAGCACACAAAACCAATCCCCAAATAGTTTAGAAGAAATACTAGTGATAAAAATCACCAATTGGAAGTTTTAGGCATCAAGCTCATGCATTGAAAATTATTCATCAGAAGTTTTTATTAAGGCTTGCAAAGCACCAAAGCATTCACATCCAACAGCATATATATTAATTGAGAGAAAACATAAATTTTATTCACTAGTTAATATTTTTAAATTTGCTTCATTGCTTCTATGTATTACCTCAAACTACACAAAATAAGTAACTTCATAAAATCCTAGCAGATCTAGCGTAATATTGCAAGTTTCAATTTAGCAAACTTGGATTTTGACAAAAATAACAAGCTTCCAATCTTAGTTTCAGCAAAACATTTAATTTCCAACTTTAAAAATCTATTTTTATCAAATTTCCAGTTACAATGCAACATTGAGAAATAAAGAAACAAAATAATCAAACACAATTATAGTGCCCGTAAAGGAAACCTCCGCAAGGAAAAATTCAGCGAAATTCATCATTACCAACAATACTCAAATCAATAATGATAATAGTGAATTTCCAAATATGTTAGACGTCTAATATAGGATTGATTATATGTTGTAATAGGCCATCGGAAACAACTAAACTAAGAAATTTAAGACTTGAATCGATGAGACTTGCAATAGGAAACCAAACCTAAAGAGGTAATCAACACATTACAGAACTCAATCGATTTTCAATAAAATCATCATAGGCATGTTAAAAAAAACTAGACTTGCAATAGTAAACCAAACCTAAAGAGGTAATCAACACATTAGAGAACTCAATCGATTTTCAATAAAATCATCATAGGCGTGTTAAAAAAAAACTAGATACTTCTGAGTTGTTTGGTTGAGTACACCACAAATGCATGATTCCACCTTTTTTTTGTTTGGTTGAAGTAAGTGAATTCAACGTAAAATAATAGTGTAGTTGGAGCAATAGTTGATAAGAGGTGGATGACAACAAGGGCGGTAGGGGTGATGATAGTGGCTGTAGCTATTTGCACTGACAACAAGCGGTGGTGGCCGATCAACATCACTTTTACCCAAGCTATGTATTTGGAATTTGCTCAAAACAGACGAATTTCAAATGCACTCAAAATGAATTAGATGATTTACAAATGCACTTCCAACATACATTGCATTTGAAGCGCAACCGTCCAAAAATCTAAATTTTCAAAACCCTTGCTTTTACTTTCCACTCAAAATGCAGCAAACCAAATAGCCCCCAAGTACGTATGGCATTACCCTTGTCTTGTTTGCAAGGCAATCCAATAATCATCACAAGTGGGTAACTATACTAATTTATAAGATATCTATGATACCCACCATCAGTACACATTCTTATCATTTGTAATAACTTTAAGAACAAGATGAGTAGACCCATCTAGTTAAGGTATTGGATTCTTAAGGAAGAGATGGAAAGAGAATAACAACAACACAACAACATCAAGCCTTTATCCCATTGTGGGGTTGTCTACATGAATCCTTTTTCTACATTGTGTCCTGTTAAGAGTTAAATTCTCATTTAAATCTAATAAAAAATATCATTTCTAATATTTTCTAACAAAGTCTCTTTATGTCTACCTCTGCCTTAACATAAGTCAAATCTAATACATCTACTTTTCTAGCCGGGTCATCAGAAGGCCGCTGTTTTATGTGACCAAACCATCTATAAGGCGACTCTCTCTAATCTTATCTTCCATTGGAGCTACTCCAACCTTTTCACGTATATGCTCATTTCGTATCCCATCTCTAAAAGTAAAACCACTCATCCACCTGAGCATCCTCATCTTTTGCAACAGTTAACTTAATATTATGCTTCTCTTTTAATGGCCAACATTCTGCACCATAAAGCATTGCAGGTCTAACCACCATCTTATACAATTTCCCCTTAAGTTCAAGGGGTCTTTTCTATCACACAACAAGCTTAATGCATTCCTCCGCTTCAACCATCCAACTTGAATTCTACTAATAATATCCCCATCTATTTCACCATCACTCTAGAAGAGAATAATTGACAATAATGATATTTGGCTCATAATCAAATACATTGAAAATTAGATTCGGACTTGTGCTTAATGGGGTTTTTACTTTATAAGCGTTGTCCTAATTTGTTGGAAGACTTTATATGGTCCCTCTTTTGTTGCATTTAATTTTTTTAGGGCCCTTATAAGAAATTTTTCAGGATTTTGTTGCACCATTACTTATCTATCATTTAGATTGAGACCGTTGCATGATTTTTTGTTCTGGTCTTCTATATTTATTTTTGAGCAAATGCGCTAGAAAATATCAAAATACACAGGAAAACAATCAATAAAACAAAAAAAAAATCCCATGATGCTCATTCTCTCATGCACATCTCTTTCTTGCTTATATTTTAGTTAGAAAATATTAGAAATGACATGTTTTTATTAGATTTAAATGAGAATTTGACTCTTAACATGATACAATGGAGAAGAATGATTCATGCAATTGACCCCACGTAGTGGGATAGAGGCTTGATGTTGTTGTTTGTTGTTTTATCTTGCTTATATTTTAGTAAATCAGCTGCTCATATTTCCTCAGCTGCGACCTTGCAATTCCTTCTCTTATAATTGATATAATTTCTTTTTAATCTGTGCTACCCGACATTATTTGTAAACTGAAAGGTGCACATCCTTTCCATCTAGTGTCATAGCGTGGCTTCATTAGAGTAAATCGTAAGGCAAACATTCTTTCTACTATAGCAATGTCATATTTATCCTCTTGCTTATTAACTTGTGCAGATCTATATAGTCATGACTTCTAACTGAATCTGACACTTCAACGAGAATGCTAAAGTCTTCTTGTGTTGATTGCATACTTGATTTTGACTACATGCAAATCATAGATAGAAAATACTAGGATTATCTACACAAAATATTTCTGATCTTGTATTTACATTGCTGTTTCGAACATTCCATTTCATTTTATGATATGCATAGCCAACTTACCTCTTGTACTTAGCTTTCTTATTTGCTTGCAAATGCTTTTGAAGTTCAACCAGATTATAAGTCCGGATTGCTGGGACTAAATGGGCTTTGACAAAAGTGCTTCTCTTTTTTTTTTTCTTATTTTTTTGAATGAGGAAAACTACAGTCTAATGATTGCTTTCTCCATAAAACCAAACTCAAATGGGCAGATGTTTTATAGCGAATCTCAGAAACTTCCAGAATATGGTATGATAGCACTATATAGCTAACAAGTACAAGCACCATTTAAGGGTGCTCTCTAAATGGAAACAACAACTTAAGTTGTCCTTCTTAACATGCTAACTGCTACCCGTTCTTAAGCGTCATTAATTCTCATCAGTTGTTCTTAGTTATTTAAGAGATTTAAAGGTAAGCATAGGTCATTAGAATGAACTTTAAAACTTTCTAGAGCCTGAAACGGTTTCTCCCATTTATTATGCTTTGTATAGTATTTAGGCAGATAAAATCTGTCATTACCCTATCCTTTCTGAGCTTGATGAACTTGTGGGCATCCACTAATGTCATAACTTGTTTTCATTAGGAATTTGGGATTCTGAAATTACTTTTTGAAGTCATGAATTTCAAATATGAGTTAGTTGGTTATTTAAGGAATGGGATATCTCAATATCTAATGCAATTTGCAGGGCATAGAGTTGTCTCAATACAGGAAGCACTTTATCTGGCAAGGAAGCTTGATCTTGACCTAGTTGAGGTAGATTATTTACTTTTCTTTATCTATATCTGCGAGGCATGTCTTTTTCATTTTTATTACTATTATTTTTTTTTTTAAAGTGGGCTTCTTCATGTTAGCTCATGCTATTTAGTTTGATCAAATTTAGTAATTTCTTGCATGTTTGAAGTTATTGGAGGTTTAATTGTTCTTCTACAATTCCGTTGCAACATTCCAATTACTTTAACAGAAAGCTTATGTAGTGATCAATTGATCTGAGATTTTTTTATCCCTCCCTGAGGATTTTTGTCAGTGTATAGAAGCAGTGTTTTGCAAATTCTTTTAGTTCGGCTTTCTTAGTGCGCAAGTTTTGTTGTAGGTAGTCTAGATTTTTTAGCAGGTTTCACTTTCTTCTAGCTTTAGGAAATTTGGCAAGGTTTAATGGTTTGTTGCTGTTATTTCTTTTCTGTTGGAATATAACTTTATTTTTGGGTGGGTGGTAACTTGAGTCTGACGTGTTTCCTTTTACTTAATTATCCATATTTATAATGTCTCTCAAAGGATGATCAGTTATTTAAGCTTCACATAAAATATTCATGACGTTATAAGAAAGATTGTTTTTCTGCATGCTTTAAAAGTGAGCTAAGCTAAGCACTTGAGTTTTCTTTGATAAACTAGGTAGAGTAGAAGCATGATCTGGGTGCAGAAGCATGCACTCTCCCTTCCTTTAGGCGAATGCTTCCCTCGCATTATATATATATATATATATATACACCATACAAGTGTGATCTAGTTTGAATTTTTTTGTAGACTTATTACGGCAATTCTTTGTTTTATTATTGCTTTTGGTGCATTTTTTGATATTTTATCAGTTTTTTTAGTTGATCTTCGGTTTTATAAGCCTTTTTATTGTGGTTCTTTTAGTGTTTATTGGAAAACTCTTGCTTCTTATTACTCACGTGTTTGGTGTTTTTTATATATTACTGTGCTGCTTTGATTTGTGCTATTTTTCATGCAAACCTTTACCATGTTGTATCATGTGTATTATTTTATGCTCATGTTTCAGTGTGGCGGTTGCCGCATTTATTTTGACTCAATAGGCTATCACTATCAGATCTCCAATTACATCATGTTTTAATCTTGATTGTAAATGTTTCAGGTCCAAAGAAAAGTAAAGGTTGAAGGTGGGGCGCAGTCAGCTGTTTTCAAGCCAGCCGTTTGCAAGCTTATGGACTACTGCAAGGAGAAGTATAAACAAGATATGAAGGGAAAGGAGCGTGCAAAGAGCAAGGTAAGATGTATTCTTGTCCTCTTTGTCATTGTTCATGATTCTAGTTAAACTGAATGGAAAATAAAAAGGGTTCACAATGAATTATTTGAAATGGGATGAGCTTTCCCTTCTTGTGGTCAATTTAGTTTGTTTGTTTTTTGTTGGTTAAATTCCTTTTTTAATTAATTAAACTATTCCTTCTTATGTGAACCTAAAAGTAAAAGTTAGGCCATTGTTTAAATATTTGTTTGAGGATCTTTTTTCTTTAAATCAACGTTTTTGTTGTTTAGAAAAGAAGAGAGTTAGCCCTAAAGTAACATAGCTATAAGTTGTGCAAATAGATTTGAGCAAAATAGAGTTACCATCTCATGCAACAGTTAACAACTATTGAATGAGCAATGAGGATTAACAAAGTCAACATCAATTAGCTGGGAACTATGTTGCACCGATATGGATACGGTGACACGAATATGGGACACGTCAATTATTAAAAGTACATGACACGGGTATGGCGCTGACACAACATTATACTTTATAAATCACACATTAAAATTAAGAAAACAATTAAAGCATAATATTTAAAATGACAAAAAAATTAAAGCTGCATCATATTTAGTCTTGTAGCTTATAATATCAAAATAAATGTAAGCATAAAATGTTTAGCGCAATATAAAAAAGATAAACATAAACTATCTAGCACATGAAGTTTTAACTATTTAGTGGAAGGAATGATAGGATTAGCTTCTTAAGGATTTGTCTTTGGACTTCTATATCATCTTCAATAAATGTCATTACTTCTAATTTAGGCTCATCAAGTGAAAGATTAGCAATCTCCAATATTCCTATATCATCAAGGGACTTAAATTCATCTCCAGCAACATCTCACATCTTATTATCTCCTTCCATATAAGTTATAGTCTTTCTTGATAGAAGCTGAAGGTTTGTATGCAAATAAACTAAATCTTCAGTCCATTATGATGTAATTTTGTTCCTCTTCATTGATTGGATGAAAGAGTATGCGCTTCAGTTTCTTTCGCAACAAGAGGAGGATGAAACCTGACTAAGAAGTTTTACGACGATTGTTTGAAGTAGAGGTGTTGAAGCTCCATGAATCGACCACCATCTCTTTGAATTTGTTCACCACCTATCACGCAAAGACTATTGGTCACCAAAGTCTTTTAAATAGCCAAAAAATTTAGCAAACTCTATATTGATAATTCTTCTTTCCTCATTTGAAAAATAATGCTTTAAATATGTCTTCCTCATATTTGAAATTTCTAAATCTTTCTGTGGAGAAACTCATTGACAATCCTCTTGAAGCCATTCTTTATTTGAATATATTCAAATAATAATAAAATAAAATAGAATTACATAATTATTAATCAACAACTTGTGATTTAATAATGAAAAGAATGTTGAAATTTACCTAAGATTTAGTGAGTGAGCCAAGCAATATAGATGTGTGTTATTTTTGATCCACCTATGTTCCAGAATGATATAATAACATCCCAAAAATTTGAGTATTCATGAAGTGCCTTTCTCTCGTGTGTATATATATATATATATATATATATATATATATATATATATATATATATAATTTCTTTAGCATTAGCTAACATAGAATCCCACATCTCATAAATGAGATGTAAACAAGAGTTATTTGTATATGTCACTCTTAATATCTTATAAATTGGTTAGTGAAACTTAAGTTATACTCATTGTCATCCCACCATAAATCATCAGAAATCTTCTCTTTTATATACCTTGCCTTTCCAAAATTATCTTCTTGATAACACACTGAACACCATAGATTGAAGGACATTTTTAATTTTTTTGAATATTCTCAACATGACTATAACTGAGGCAAAACAAATTTTAGCAATGACAAGCATTTTCAAATTAGAGAAATTATTGAACATAGAAAGTCTCATGGAGTAATTCATAATATAATTTCTAATTACAATTATATCTCCTGCAATCACTGTGATTCAGTGACATTCATTGTTAAGTGATTTCATTTGCCTCTGTATTCTTAGCTACACAAATATTCTTCAAAGTAAGATTAAGCATATGCCAACACATGGCGTTCAAAAAATGTGAGGATATGCTTGCTCCACAATTAGGCATGCAACTCTCATACTAGTGTATTATCAGTAATGACTTTAATGATATTTGAATGTTCAACCATCATGATTATTTCTTTGATCAAATTAGAGATGAAGAATTTATCTTTATATTGTCCTTCACAGTTTATAACTTTGATGAATATAGGATAGTTCTCTGTTATAGCCATGAAGTTGATAAGTTGTCTTCTTTATCGATAACTTTGTTTTAATGGCATTGTATCCAGGTGGCACATAACTTGCGAGGTTGTTATTGCAAGCAAAAGTAAATGCATTTTTGTAATGTGGATTCCTTGCCAAGTTGAAAGGAAGGCCAGCTGAGTAAAACATTCTTATTATTTCCCCTTCTAATTGTTCTCTCCTTTACAAATTAAATGCTTTCTCTAAAGAACTATATGCAACAGATTTTCTTCTTTTAGGTTCATAGCCTTCCATCCTAAACGGCCTTTGTTCATAGTAATATCATCAGTTTGAATTGAAGAAGTAGATGAAGGATATGAAACTTGGGTACTTGGAAGTGGAATCTCTTTAGGCAGTTCTCTTCTACTCCTCTGCTCAACTTCATTCATTTTCTTTTGTAATTCAGCCACTTCTGATGAACTTATTTTTGGGCAAACTTTAATCCCATGACCAACTATCTTCAACAAATGAGCTTTCACTCTATAGTATGATCCATTGTATCTGGCATTACAGTAATTACATTTGAATGCAACATTGCCACCACCTTCAAAAGTTTTTCCTAATTTTGTCACATGATTCCACAAAAGTTTGTTATCTTAAATGTTGGGCTCTGATGAACCATCACCAATCACATTTCCACCGCCACTAGAGCTCATTATCCTACGAAATAATCAAAAGATCGATATAAATTAAAGGTTCAAAAGTTAGATAATCAATAACTCCAGGGAAGAGTTAAACAAGATTTATCCTAATAACATAAACAAATAATATGAAAAAAAATTGTAAGTTTATGTAGTATTTATAAAACTTACAAAACTGCTACCACTCTTAGAGCACTTTAAATAACAATCTTCCTAAACAGCTATCGACTTTACTCCACTACATGTTGCCTTTAATTATATGTAATTAATCATAATATCTATTTTGGTCATTCACCCAACTCTTATCAATGTCACAACAATTTTTACCAAACAATCCTAACTTCTTCAACA
Organism: Dendrobium chrysotoxum; assembly: GCA_019925795.1. Lineage (NCBI taxonomy): Eukaryota > Viridiplantae > Streptophyta > Magnoliopsida > Asparagales > Orchidaceae > Dendrobium > Dendrobium chrysotoxum. The sequence goes on along the minus strand of CM034302.1, from coordinate 89,716,615 downwards.
CTCTTGACTTTAATCTTAGCATGACTTCACCAAACAATTATTCACTTTATCAACAATACAACACATCACAGCAGCATATAACACATCACAACAGAAAAGAACGCTGCAAAATAGAGATTAAGTCTAAAACTAAGATTATTTACTAAATAGAATTTAAGGACTCCGAGTGAAAAGGGTAGATAAATAATGGATTGATAACGAGAAAATTATGTATTTATCAGAAAATAAATGAAATTAAAGGGTTGGGGAACCAACAGATTTGGAGAGCTGCTGTTTTTTAAAAAAATATTAAGTGGTTATTACAGTTAATAAAAGTGTGATTCTTGTTGTCTCTCTTGTACTCCTATAAATTCTAGAAATATTTTTTCCCTGTAAGTGGCATCAGAATTATCATCCTTATATCATTGTTTCAAAGATGCCTAAATATGGGATTATTTGTTGTAATAATTATGATCTTTATACATATGCACTCAGAATTCAACATAATGCGGTATTGGATATAAACCCTTAGCTAGATGCAAGTGGAAGTGAAATTTTGTAAGTAAAAAACATGTATTCTTTTTCCAGTAAAAACACAATGAATGTAGAACACACAACAAAAAATTAAACCCAAAATAAAAATAAAAATAAAATGATGAAATAGATTCAAAGAAATTAATAAGAAATCCAATCAACTAAAAATCAATACGCACTTGATCGTTTGCACAATCCTAAAAAATAGTCAACAACAACAAGAAGAAGAAGATCAAGCCTTTATCCCGCTATGTGGGGTCGGCTACACGAGTCTTTTTTCTTCATTGTGTCCTATTAAGAGTCAAAATCTCATTTAATTCTAATAAAGAAAGGACATTTTTAATGTTTTCTAACCAAGTCTTTTTAGGTTTACCTCTTTCTTAACATAATACATCTACTTTCCTAACCGGATCATTGGAAGGCCGTCGTTTTATGTGACCAAACCATCTAAGGTGACTCTTCTCTAATCTTATCTTCCACTGGAGCTACTCCAACCTTTTCATGTATATGCTCATTTCGTATCCCGTCTCTAAGAGTAAAGCCACTCCACCTGAGCATCCTCATCTCTGCAACACTTAATTTGATATTATGCTTCTTTTTTAAAGGCCAACATTCTACACCATAAAGTATTGCAGGTCTCACCACCATCTTATAGAATTTCCTTTAAGTTTGAGGGGGACTTTTCTATCACACAACAAACCCAATGCATACCTCCACTTCAATCATCCAACTTGAATTCTACTAATAATATCCCCATCATTTCACCATCACTCTGATTAATTGACCCAAGATATCTAAAACGTGTGCTCTTATTAATGACTTGATTACTCAAAGTCACAATCCCCCCACTAGATCTATTACTATTAAAATTATATTCCATATATTCAATTTTGGATCTACTCAAACGAAAATCTTTAGACTCTAAGGTTGACCTCCATAATTCAAGTTTTCCTTCAACTCCCTCTCTAGTCTTATCGACAAGAAGAATATCATCAACAAAAAAGCATGCACCAGGGTACAATATCTTGCAAATATCTAATGAAAACATCCACGCCTAAAGCAAAACGATATAGGCTTAAGGTTGATCCTTGATGTAATCCAACTGAAATAGGAAAATACTTGGTCAAACCACCTTGTGTTTGAACACAAGTAACAGCTCCTGCATACATATCCTTAATGACTTGAATATATGCATTACTAACCCCTTTCTTTTCTAGAACTCTCCAGAGCACTTCTCTTGGAACTTTATTGTATGCTTTCTCTAAATCATTAAATATCATATATAGATCCTCCTTATTCTCCCTATACTTCTTCATCAAACCTCTCATAAATGTATAGCTTCAATAGTAGACCTACCCAGCATGAATCCAAATTGATTTTGAGAAATATTAGTATCACGTCATAACCTATACTCAATAACTTTCTCCCAATGTTTTAAAGTATGACACATTAGCTTAATTCCTCTATAATTCGCACACTCTTGTACATCACCTTTATTCTTAAGAATAGGAATCAACACACTCCTCTATTCATCTGATATCTTTTTAATTCAAAATAATATTGAAAAGTTTCATAAGCTAAGAAATTTCTTAATGCACTTCACTTGAACTAAATCCTTACTTCTTCTATCTCTTTACTTGGCTAACTTATATACACATCTTTTGCCCTCCTTAGTATCGAATGTATTATATAAATCATTAAAATTTAAAATTTTTGCATCACATATTGTTTTTTTAGATTTCTTACGGAACTCTATATATTTCCTAATCATTCAAATTTTTACAACTAAACCAATTTTTATAATAAAGCTTCTTATTTCTGATATTTTCTTGCACATTTTGATTCCACCACCAACTATTTTTACTATTATGAGTTTTTTCTTTTGATACTCCAAGCACATCCTTTGCAACATTCTTAATATTATTAGTTATTTTTGCCCACATAATATTAGTTTTCTCATGTACAGTTAGAATTTTAAGATCTTAAATCTTACTCTCAAAAATATTTTTATTAGTATTATTTAGATGTCACCATCTAATCCTAGGACATATTATTTTATTTTACATATTTCATCCCTTCATCTTAAAGTTCAAAACTAATAAGTCATACTTTGTACGTAAAATTTCGCTCGGAATAACTTTACAACCTTTGCATTCTAAACGATTTATTTTTCTTATAAGTAAATAATCAATCTGAGTTTTATTATATCCATTTTTATAGGTGATGAGATGGTCCTCTCTTTTCTTAAATAAGGTGTTAGTAATTATATAATCATAAGCTAGAAAAAAATATAATATAGTCATACTACCTTCATTAGTCGCTCCAAACTTATAAGCACCATGAATGCTTTTAAAATTTTTTTACCTCTCTACCAACATGTCTATTTAAATCTGTTTCAATAAAAATACTTTCTTCAAGAGGTATCTTTTGTATTAATTCTTCTAAGTCGTTCCAAAATTTTAATTTTGAACGCATATCCAAATCTACTTGAGGAGCATATGCACTTATGATATTAATAATCTTTGCATAAACAACAATCTTTAAAGCTATATATTTATCTCCAATTCTATTAATTTCTACCACATATCCTTTAAACTCTTATCTATAATCACATTAAACTAGGGGTGTCAATAATTGACACGACTCGAAACCCAACCCGAACCCGACCCGAAAAAATCTGAGTTTGGGTCAACCCGTTTGTTAAACGGGTCGGGTTTGGGTTGACCCAAAAACCCGCGGGTCAACCCGAATTGACCCGAAAGAGGTCGCGTCGCTGGGTCCATCACGGTCGCGTCGCTCAGGGCCTCAGGCGTCAGGCCTATAGAAGCTGGGAAGCAGTCGCGTCGCTCAGGCCAGCCAGTCGCCGGGTCACGTCCGGTCGCCGGGTCGCGTCGCTTAGGTCGATGGATTCGTTCGGTCGCTCCTCGCTCGGTCGCTGGATCCGTTCGGAACTCGGAAGGGAACTCGCCAGCCGACCGCCTGCTCGACCTCACCTCCGGCCCAAGCGCCCAGCAGCTTGCTGGCTTGCTGGCTTGCTCGGTTTCTCCTCCTTCATGACTTTGCGGTTCGCCTAGCCCCACGCAATCGCGGGTCGGGTTAGTGTCGACCCGTTTAAGGCTGGGTCAAGTCGGATTCGACCCGAACCCGACCCGTTGACCCGAATTGACACCTCTACATTAAACCCATTTCTAGTACGACCACTACCTGAATATCATAGTGTAAATCCTAAATCATCAATCTCCTTAGCCTTCTCTCTAACACATTTAGTTTCCTGAATGCATATAATTTTTATCTTCCTATGAATTATAATATATATTAATTTCATTAATAAATCTGTAAGAGAACATATATTTCAAGTTCTTATCCTAATTTCTTTTCATGGACTAGCTTCTTTGCACACATCCGTCCGTGATGTGAGAACTAGTGCTTATTTAACATTATACCGGGGTGCCGGTGCAGCGACCTTTGCACACTTCTCACTGTATTCAAGCCATACAACGCATCGCTTCCTGGAAACGCCTTAGCTTTAACACAATATATCAAAGGATTCATGTCTTGATTATTCGACAAGTTTTACGCTGACTGTCGACTACCTAACGCAACCCTCCATTTTTCTCATCCAGGATTTGGGACCTGGCAACTACAGTGTTAACTTAACTGCGGAGTTCTGATGGGAAAAATAGTCAATTAAAAAAAATATGTAGCAAACTAAAACCCTTAAAATTGCAGAATAGTGGAATACCTTTGGCTTTTATCTTACTTGTCGTTACCCTCACGATAGCTGAACCCTGAACCATAGCTCTCCTCTTATTCGACAACTGCAAGGAGGATGGACGTTCAAAATGCACAAAATGATAAATAGACGAACATTCGTGTGTCCTCGACGCCTCGACTGCTCGAGAAAATTAAGAAGACACAAAAATTTACCTTCAATTGCTCATTCACCTCGCCTGCTCATGTATGTTCGCTGTTTCCGTCTCGTTGCTGGCGTGTTGCTCATGAAGATGAAGCAAACGACAAAGATGAAGCAGACGATCAATGATGCACGCTTCTTCGGCCTTCCCTGCTCGCGTATCACCTTCCTTTTGGCTTCGGCTGCTCCCGTAAACGAAGATACACAAACGCGCAAATGAAAGCCCCAGCCCCTACTCGCAGAAATGAATACAGAATACAGGTGGGCTGTTGCTTTATGTAATTTATTTTTTTTAATTATTTAATAGGATACGCATGTCTGATATGCGTATCTTTTTCAATTTAAATATTATTTTAATGGGATACATTTTTGCCGTATCGGACACGTGTTCGAGCTGTATCTGGTGCGTATCCGTGTCCGATACGTATCCACACAGCACACCTTCATAAATAGGTGTATCAGTGCATCATAGGCTGGGAAAAGGCTAATGATATTGACACTACATTTCTTGGCATTGCCATCTATTGTGTTTTGAATTCTTGTGCTGCATGCTGCTGTTATTCTTTAGGCTACTTGGTTTTTTAAACCATTTTTCTTTTGCTTGAGAATATCTTTATTTTATGTTTTGTTTTCCATGCTTAATTTTCTCCCAAGGCCAAATAAGATGTTCCTATTGTTATTGCACCTTTTGGGGAGTTGGATTCCTTAAAAAAAAAATCTTTTTTGGGAGTGGAGTGTTGGTCTGCATGGACAATTGTTGGAGGCAAGGATTTGAAAAAGGCGATAAAATTAATGTGAAAGACATCAAAGAAAAAATTGGTGTATTGAAGTTAATTTGATTAGAAGCTGTGATATCTGAACTGCTTAAACAAGTGGTTGGCATCACATGTAGAAATCATCATAAATGAATGGAGAACAAGAATCATGAAGCTGACCCCCACTTGTTGAGAGAATGCTATAAATCATTTTGTTTGTGATGATGATGAGATCATGAGTTCAAACCTCGACATAACCTCTTTGGCAAAGGTAATCTCTTCTCATAACAACTTCTAGACCCTAGCGTCTTACACTTCTATGCCCATTTTGTAGGTGTGAAAATTATTCTTAAAAAGTTATGCTAGGAGAAAAAGAGAATTGTTTAGTGGAACCATGTTTGAATTGTAATGGTGAGGATGGTTCAAATAAAATGAATTGAATGGACATTTTGTGGAAGAAGCTTTAAATTTATTTTGCATGAGTTCTTAGCAAGATTGAATAAAAAAATTGCATAAACTGGAAAGAAGAAAGAAAAGATGAGTTTCAGTCCCTTGCATGAATTCGTGGACTAGCAATGGAGCAGAAATGGGGGGCTAGGGGTGTAAATGAGTCAAGTCGAGCTCAAGTCATGCCAAACTCAAGCCCGACTTGTTAACCAAATCGCGAGCTTGAACTCAAAAGGTGAGGTCGAGCTCGGCTCGTGGCAATAAAATGGGCTCGCGAGCAGCTTGTGAGATCCCGCAAAAGTCAGCCTCACGTGATACCGCCGGAGAGGAAGAACACATGCTGCTGGAGAAGAAGGCATGCCGTTGCTGCATGTCTCTAGCTCGTCATTTGGTGGTGAGAAGAGGAAGCTATTTTTTTATTTATTTTTGAGAACCGCTACGGTAATTGTTTTATTTATTTTTTTTTTTTTTTTGAAAATTGCTACAACCTCATTAATGTAAAGCAGATTATTCTTGGAAATATAAGATCTTTTCAAATCATGACTATTTTTTTCGTGAATAGTTTGATGCTTTTCTCTATACTAGCAGATTTTATTAGAGGAAAATTTTATTTGCTGTTATGTTTAAAAAAAAATCAAATTAGTTATATAATTACGAGCCAGCTCGCGAGCCGAGCCTTATCAAGTCGAACTCGAGCTCGCGTCTCAATAACCTCAGCTCGCGAGCTTATTATCAAGTCGAGCTCGAGCTGGCTCACGAGTTGGTTTGACTCACTTAGACCCCTAGTGGGGCTGTAGTGACAAGAGTAGGGCTACAGTGGCTGATCTAGTGACTGCAAGGTAGGCTTCTCTTTTTGCAAATTGGGCTACTGTTGGCCTTGAAGTGGCTTCCTTTCTTAGATCATCTCATGTGAGAAAAATAAGATAGTTTTTTGGAAAATTGAACATGGCTAACAACATCAAATGATAGGTTTTTTGAAAAGTTTTTATTTTATGGAAATGGTTAAATCTTAAAATGGTCCCCCGATCATTTGTATGTGGTCAACTTTGTCCCAGAGTATCATATTTCACCACTTTAGCCCCTTGACTATGCAAAATTGATCTAAAATGATATCTAATGATCAAAATCGGAATCACATTTCTATAGTCGAGAGGCTAAACTTGGATTGATTTTGTGTCATGGACCATTTTGAATTAATTTTATATAGTCAAGGGACTAAATTGTAGTAATATGATACTCTAAGATTAAATTGACCGTAGACGGAATGATTGGGGGGGCCATTTTGGGATTTAATCTTTTATGAAAAAAATTAATGAAAAATTAAATTTCCTAGAGTGGGGAGAAGAATGGCGGTGGAGAATGAAAAAATTACAGTGAATGTAATATAAGGATGAGGACAGGTCTAACTCAAATGAAGGAAGGGCAAGTACATTGGAGAAGAATTTCTGTTAGTCTCGCACAAGCTCATTTATACTCTCAGAGCAAGAATGATCGTATCACACAAATTCAACTTTATATGACTTGGTCAGAATTCTCAAGGGACAGCAAGCTAATTTTCATTCATTCATCATGTTCCAAATGATTCTAGAGAGATATTTATGATAATAGCTAGGAATTTCGAAAGACAAATTTACCCTTATGGCTGTGTTACACATGCAACTCATTAAAAAATGACATTGACGATTGCAAAATGTTATAACAACTATAATAGAAAACTAGAATTTATACATGCTAAGAATGTTGAACTTCCATAGGATTTAAACTAGAATTTTATGAGTTGTGTTACACATGCAACTCATAAAAAAATAACATTGACAATTGCAAATGTTATAACTCTAATAGAAAACTAGAATTTATACATGCTAAGAATGTTGAACTTCCATAGGATGGCTTCTGTCAGTCTTGTGGCTAGACTATAGCAAATGTTGCATTTGCGAACATGCAAACAGCTACATATGCTTTAGAGCTCGGAACTAGGCAGGCAGATCGAGTTCAAGCTAGATCAAATTGAGCGATTCTTGTAAACTTTACCCAAAACCAGCTTGGCCCAATAATTGGATAGGTTTTTCTTTCTCGAACCCGGAATCTATGATAAAAGTCAAGTTAGGCTAGTTCAACTGGTAAATATTTATTTATTTATTTTTGGTAGCCTTAAGGCGGAATGGAGTTTTGGCTGCCCAAACCTGAGCTGCATGATTAATTGTCCTTAGTCAGGCTGAGCCTATTTTATAGTTGGGGTTGGAATGCCTTTTCCAAACCTTTGGTACAGATAAGCTTGTGTCAATCAAGTCAGCTCGTCCCATGCACCTAGAGTTAATTTGCTTGGTGATTAAAAGAAGCCAATATTGTCATCCTAAGCGTATCTCATTGTATCCTTATTATTTGGTCAGATTGTAAACATATCCACCCACAATTGAGACATATTTGACTTTTATTTTTTAAATATTTTATAACAGAGACAGCAATTGGCATATTTGATTTGGTATTCTCGCATGTCTAAGTGTCCATTATTGAAATACATCACTTGCAAAAAAATAAATGCATGATTTGAATATGAGTCTAACATAGAACGCATTCATTAAAGGTGATTTTATGAAGGATACCTGGTTGTATTATGCATCAAATATTTTGGCTCTACTATGATGATTCTCCTGTCATCAGTTGCAAGTATCTATAAGAAATACTATGTTTAGCCAATGCCTATTTGGTTTGCAGGCTGCAATTGCTTTGCGTAATGGAGAGAACAAAGAGGTTCGCTTTAAAGCCAAAACTGTAAGTAGTTTTGTTCCACTCTTTTTATTCAAGCTGTATGGTCATTACTCTTGGGCCATTTATTGATATAGACTATAAGCAAATTGCTATAAATTGTTACAATTTTCGTTTTATTTATTTTTTAATTTCTGTTTTAAAGTCATCTCTTAAATTTTTATGATGTTTTAAAAATTAGTAAATACAAATCCAAAATTTATCTGACTAATTAGTTTTACTTCAACTTGTTTTTGATGGAAATCTTTATGCTATTAATCATCACATCAAACATTAATTTCAATGCAATCAGCTTAATTATTTTCTTTTTTCATTAGTTGATTTTTTTTATTTGATTTGTTTGTGTTTTAAAATGCTAGTGATTCTGACTGAAAAAGATTGTATCTTATTTTCTAGCTTTAGATTAGTTTTATAATTGGCATCAGGTTAGTTTTCATTCGGTTTGAATGAATTCCCACTGTACATTGTTAAGATTTGGAGGGGATAATGTGGAGTTTTTAAGTGATAGTTTCTCTGTTTTGGAAAATCACGGTTTGGCTTCAGCTTTGGGGCGATGCATATAGGTTAGAAGTGTTCTGCGGTGGTTCTTAGCATCTATGTGTTGATTGGTTTGGAAAGGCGGATGTTGCTTTTAGAAAAGAAGTCTGGTCTGTGGATTTTGAAGTTGTAGTTCTTGTTGCGGGGTCTGGGCATGACTTGCAGGTTTTCTGCTGAAGAGTCTTTGTAGCATGCAATTTGCCTGCTTTTTTTTTTTGGAAGGTGTGGTAATTATGTGACTAAGTCTTCGTTTGGGACAGATTTTTTACTATTTATTAAGCAACATTTTAATACAAAATTTTTTTGAACTAGAAAATTTTGAACTAAAAAAATTATTTTAGAAAGTAGTAAGAAAGCTGCCCCAAACAAAGCCCAAGAGGGCTGCAATTCAACTGGTTTGGAGTTTCTAAATTAAAATGGATCAATGATTGTCTGTTTTGAGAATTTAAATTAAATTAGAAAATAATTTAAATTTTAATTGAAATTGATCTTATGCGAATCTCATCTTAATTTTTGAAGAGTTTACAAATAGTTGATTTGAGTCATGTCACTCAAAACTTTGACTTGAATAAAAATTTTCTTTGAAGTTTTAATCTTATGAGTGCAAATTGGATGTGGTGATTTCTTTCAGCGTGGAATAATTGCAACTATTTGATTACGAGGGAAGTCATCTCTTTGCACTGGCTTGAAACCTGATTTTCTTATTTTGGCATTTTTGTTATTTTATTTTATATATATATAATTTATTATTGATTTGTTTAGTGCTCTAGATTTTGATCAAAAAGTGTTACCTGTCAAATCTAATTTGTCAAAATTAAATTCAATTTTCTTGGTGATTTATTTGTTTCCAATTGCTTGTTGAAATTTTTAGATTATTTTAGTCCTTTCATTATCATTTGATTTTGAACTCTAGTACTAGTTTATATTTAAAGAATGCAAGCCGTTGGTTTAGTTGGTAACTTGTTTTTTCTTTACCTGAATTCATTTGCCTATCATATTAGTGGTATTAGGAAACTTGACATTGAGTTGCTTGCGCTGAATTGGTACCATAGCTTTAGATTATTTTAATATTTCACTTTGAAGCTAGTCTAATTATCTTGGTAATTTGACTGATCGTGAAAGAGATGGATTCTAACAACTTTGTAAAATCAAGTGGCTGGTTATTGAATAAGCGAAGTCAAATTTATGACGACATTAACTTGTTTAAAACAAGAAATGATAGTTTACATGCCTATCAAGCCATGTCTGTAAATTTGAAGTGGATTCTAATCACAATGATGAATCAAGTCATTTGAATTTTTATTTCAGTAGGAGATAGAAAAGTATTTAAGTTAGACAATTCAAGGTTTTGAACGAATGTTGCTCATAAAAATTATTAATGCTAACATAGATAAATTATTATGAAAATTATTAATGATTATGAAAATTATTATGAAAAGTATGAAAATTTTGATGCAAATGATGACAATCATAAAAATTAAAGCTGAATTGTCTACTTATAATGATAAAATTGATCCTAAAGCTTTTACTGACTTGTTACTAGATGTAGATGATGACATAGCAAAAAAAATTGAAGTTCACGTAACCATAAAAGAGTAGTTATGAATGTCGACATTAATTTGATTAAAATAAGAATTGATAGTTGTAGTGCATTCCAATCACAATGATGAACTAATTTATTTGAATCTTTGTTTATGTAGGAATAGTAAGTATTCGAGTTAGACAATTCATAAATGATGACATAGCCATCATAAAAGTTAAAGTTAGCATAACCTTAAAAGAGTATTTATGAGTGTCAAACTATATTTAATGAACGACAATTGTGATTTATGGAAAATTTTAACTAGTCAAGCTAAAATTTGTTGTTTAAGCATATAAGTATCAAGGGAAGGATTGGAAAGGAAAGTTATTACCATATGGGCTACAAATAAAGAACTTAAAAAAAAAACTATTTTTCTGTCATATCATGATTGTTTGTTTGATAAATTTAATTCGTTAAATTCGTCAAAGAAATCTATCAAAACTATTATTGAATAATTGGACAAATTTGAAGAATTGATGTTACATTTTGAGATTGTTGAAGGTCCTAAAATCACAATTTTTAGATTTAAGTCTAATTTGATATTTGATATCAAGAGAGAGGTGTCATATCATTATATTTCATCACTTAAACATAATCTTCAACTTTCATTGGACTTTGAACAAATTTTAAGAATGTGTCTAAAATGGTCATCATTTCGTCAAAGCAATAAATTCAGTCTGTTGCGCTTATTACATCTAAGGTGTAACATTATAATTAATAATGATACTAAGGGGAAATTAATTGCATATGATTTTGGGTCTATGATTTTTGCAAATTTATTTTTTAATTGTCATCAATTTGGTTATTATGCTAGTAATTTTTCCAGTAGAAACTTAGTTATAAACGTGTGGAATATAATGAAATTAATGATTCTAGTGATCTCATGAGATTGATGAGGAAATTAGAGGTTCTGAGGATGCTTAAATTTATAATCCTTTGAATGGTATGCATTGCATCAATAATCTAATTTGAAGATTTGTAAATTGTGAAGCCTATTTCAAATATGTCGAGGAGCTTTGCAATCTTATAATTGATAGTGAGAGTTGATGAATATTGTGCTTGAGTCCGCTTTAGGCCGCATTAAACTTGAACTGCATCCATAATCATATAAGTTAGTTTTGTTAGATAAAATTGTTATATGTGTCAATGACATCTAGCTTTTGTTCTATTTGACGTTGGAAGTCGTTCGGGCAATCTTGCGCAGTGTAGCGCTTGCCAACGATCGTCGGTCACCCTCCTTTGCTTACATTAACTTTTGGAGTATAGGTGGAGGTCAACACTCATGTCCGATTTTAAGTTAAATATTTGTGTATTGTAAAATGATGAATTTATTAGATAATCATTTGATTGGATGTAATTAAAAATCAAGCTAGGTTTTAAACTCTACAAACGCCATCAAAATCACTCCAAAGTGATGATTTCTGTTTTAGACTAAAAATGGTCCTAAATTATGTTTTCTCTTTAGAAGCAACCAAATGATCTCATATTTGACCTTTTTACCCCAATGATTAGTCCCAATGATTATTTGACTAGCCTATAGCACTGATTTTGTTTTATTTGCTGTCAAGCTGAATGAAGTGTACAGCTCATTCTGCAAAATCTTGATCAATGTTAGGGATTTTTTTAATTGGAAATCTTACACGATAGATGCTATGCAACTGCATGCTATTAATGAACCATTTTATTTCTAAATTCAGTTTATTCTATATTTTTAGCACTTGTTCCAAAAGTTTTCTTTATTTTGTGTTAATGATGAGTTCTGCAAAATGTAACTTTGGTTTAAACTGTGAAGCCATCCCTATATAACTTTTGTTTGGCTACAATAGCATATTAGTCAACATATTTCTCTTCCAGGAATTAAAGGACCTGAAAATCAAAGCAGAATCAGTTAAGAGATTGATGGAGCGTGGTTATCGGGTGAAGGTAGAGACCATGTCCTTTCTTTAAAAAACCTGAAAGCTTTTTAACCTATTTTTCAAACTTTTTTATGTGGCTCTTTCAGAAGCCTCTTCTCAGGTTTTATTATAGTTAAGATTATGAAACGTGATCCGTCTATGTGTGCTCTTCTTTCCTTCCTTTATTAAAATGTGAACAACTTGTATGATCATTGTGTAGCAAATGTTTTGCACCCTCCTTCACTTTCTTCAAATAAATAAATGAGGGGAAAAAATAAGTGAATGACGAGGAGAATAGAGGGACAGTAGTGGAGGGGGGTTTCTTCTGCTTACTTGAAACTTATCGGTTCATATAAGAAGTTTTACTTGATCTCAACTTACGAACCATCCTAGTTATGGAGAAATTCAAGTGTACTATGTATTTTTATACCCATCTGGTAGAATGCTGATGTAAAGTAATATTCTTCATGTAAATAGTGGAAATTCTAAACTCGCTATGCTTAATAATGGAGTTGGAACATAATTTAGTGTTTCTTCAGTTTTCATTTGTATGCTAGTTCCCAAATTCTGCAGAGTAGTGACTAAGCTACTTATTTTTATCAGAAGCTTTTGATTGGTTATGTCATGACCTGTTTTACTTTTAATTTTTCCTGGATTGTTCTAAACCTTTTGATAACGATATTTATGATTCACAATAATTGAAATCACCAGGCAGCATATTGCATTTTTGTCAGAACTATCTGTATTTTTAATTTCAAGATTGCCACTAGTGCTAGGTATGAGTCAGGTGGAGTAGGTGGAGCATATTGCATTCAAAGTCAATTATTTATTTTCTCATAAAGCTCGGGCATAGATTGAACTTATTCAAACTTATTTTTTTTATTGTATTATGGAGCTTGAACTGAAATTGAGCTTTCATATAGCATGCTTTCGTGTAGCTTGGTTATGCATACGTGGGATTCTCATGATTTAAGCACATAACTTCATTATCAAATATAAAACTCTTCATAGTTGTTCATAAAAGGTAATGTAATCAACTTAATTTTTGACTTTTTGAAATTAAAAAATTAATAAAAATTGAAATATAATTACATTAAAATATAAATAGATTGAATTGCTTACTAATTTTCATAACATAAGCTACCTTACATGTGTGCATCTATTAATATATTTCTCATTTGGTATAATAAAAATCGTGAACAAGCATTAAATTAGCTTTAAATCAAGTTATAATCAAGCTCTACTTGTTGAACTATAAATTAGTAAGTGCAAGGACATTAATGCATACATCGACCAATATTTTGGCTTGTTTATTGATTTGTTGAGCTTAATAAATCATCCTAAAACTTCATATGTAATCGATACATTTGGTTAGCAATTATGCTTACACTGCTACATGCAGCTCAAGTTCCTATCTCCATATTCATACCCATGCTAAAAGTAAGACAATAGTGTTATGTTTAATTATGTATGATAGAATTGGAGCTCATCATCATCGTCATTAGCCTTATTCCAATTGTTTGGGCTGACATTATGACCGGCCGTTTTTAATTCAATCTAAATATGTGTGGCATGAGGTGTAAAATCTATTATGTATATATTTTTTTACTAATCATTTATTTGTGCCATCTTTTTTCCTATTTCTTATAATTCTTAATCCATAGATATTAATTTAATATATTTGTCTTATCAATGCATTTTATTTGTTTTATTGTACATATCAAAACCACATGTATCTATTTTTACTAGCTTATTTTCAATGGATGTTACTCCATGCACTCCTCAAATATAATCATTTCTCAATATATCATTTTTAGTTGTCACATTCATCAGAAAATTGTCATTTTCTAATATGCTATACATGGCTATTAATGAATTTATTGACCAACACATACATACAACATACTTTAATTGCAGTTTAATCAAATTTACATTTTAAGCTCAATGATATTCTATTATAGCATAGTACTCTTGAGGCAATTCTCCAATTTTTATCTCTAATATAAAACTTCTTAAGTTATATTTTCTTTTTTACCATAAAGAAGAAAGGAAAAAAGATAGCATATCTATTCCTCTCATCCACTCTCTTGTTGTTGCATTCCTCATATGTCGCCACCTTTATGATCATCCTGTCACGAGAAAATCTCTACCACCCAACCTTACACCTCAATAGTCCTGTGGATGACATTGCCCTTTCTCTCTACCTGTCTGTTCTCCCATTGTAGATCCCTCCCATATTTTGATTTCTCACAATGAATCATGCATCTCTCGCCCTTTACTATCTCTCTGTTCCTCTGCCTCTAGATTAACCTGGTTGCTTGCCTGTCTCTTCAAACAACCCTCTTAGTGAACCTGCACCCACTTCTTTGTCTCTACCATTGGCTCTCATGTGAAGCCAAGCACACAACTTTTTATGTACAGGCGATCCTCTCAAGCTTCCTGCATTGCTCATCTCTAGCAACCCACTTGCCCCCTGCTCTCTCATAAAAAAAAAATTGCCGCTTGTCTTGATGGAGAGGCCATGCTCTCTATTCGTGTTCACGTTCATTGCATAGTCCTCACCTTACTATACTAACTAGACTCTCTACTTGCAAAGCATTCCTTCAACTTCTTTCCATAGGTCCTAACACAA
The DNA here is from genome assembly GCA_019925795.1 of Dendrobium chrysotoxum. NCBI lineage: Eukaryota > Viridiplantae > Streptophyta > Magnoliopsida > Asparagales > Orchidaceae > Dendrobium > Dendrobium chrysotoxum. The sequence continues at coordinate 89,701,575 of CM034302.1, read as the reverse complement.
CTTTTTGCTCGTGCATGATACTAATTACATCGAAGAAAGTAGGTAAATCCTCCCTGAAATTATCTCTCTTTCTAACCTCCAAACCATGAATCGTGCATTACTCCACAATGAAATCTATTGGGGTCAGCCTTGTAACCTTTTTTATAGCGTAAAATATGCCTCATTCCACTATGATGTTTGTTGGGGTGAACCCGATAGTCTTCTTGACATGAGAACACTAACAAAAATCATGGGGAGATGTTTGTTTCCGATACACTCTTTCTCTTAACTACATCTAATGGCTTGCTGAAGAAATGAATATATGGTAATAATAATGCATTGCATCCATTTAGCCAAAGCATATGAGTTTCACCTACTAAAGGTGAAAAAAAAAGTTCAAGAGATTTTAAAGAGCTTATAAAAGAGACTAAATATAGAATCATATGACTGGTCTTTGCTTGCTCAAGAACTCAACAACACAACTATGCGGCCCCTATACCTCATGTTGCTTAACCCATTGGCAGCTTTGAATGCTAGAATTACAACCGAAATGTTATGAAAAAGGAAGAGTGAAGATGAAAGTTGAATATGCCCACATTTTGGTTAGCATACAATAGTCACTATTGTGTACTTAGCTTTTTTTTAACAATATTTAATATATGTTATAAGTGGCTATTGGCTGGATAATGAGTGGCATTGAAGAAATTAAGTTTTGCATGGTGCTTAGTCACCCAAAGCTTTGAGCATCATAGTTGCTATCTTTAAACAGTGGCTGTGCAAAAATGCATCACAATGCACATATTAGAGATAGGTTGCCCAATCATGGAAGAAAAATTAGCCTCTTGATTTTGATTTTGTCCAAAGTAAATAATCTCCTCTTAATTTTTTTTATTATTACAAGCCAGGCCTTGCAAAAAAAACACTAATTATAAAATAGTTTATGTTTCTGAATATAAATACATACAAATGCGTTGGCTAGAAAATATTATCAAACTTTTATTCAACTCTAGCTAGACTCTTAGTATGTTGCTTTGCTTTCCGAAGTGACTTTTCCTTTGAACGTCTAAAAAAAAGGATTATTAAGTTACTTTTGAAATTTATATCAATTCCATACATTCTAAATATAATAGATTAATCATATACTAACACATAAGATAAAATGGACTACATGCAATACCCCATTTATCAAGGTTTATAATTGCGTAAATAAGCCTCGAGGCGTTTTTCGTCCGTGAGGCGAGGCGTAAGCCTCGAGGCGGTGTGAGGCGTAAGCCTCACGGACAAAGAATTGCGTAAATGAGAATTTAACTATTTAAGCAGGTAAATAACAGTTAGAGACTATCATACTATAAAAACAACTAAATAACAATTGAAATTAGTGGAAGACAATAAAATAGATGCATCTCATAGCATAATTCAAAATACAGAACTACAAAATATAAGTCTATCAAAACTCCCAAAATACAAATAACAAAGAACATCTAATCTCATCATTCTTCAATGTTATTCACTAAATTGGTAGAGGAGTTGTCGTAGAGGGCGGTCGGACAGTCTTTGCTCACCGGCGTGAGGCGGCGCCGGCGGGAGAGGCGGCGGGATTGGCTGGCCGAGAGGTGACGGACGCTGGGTCGGGATCTTGCGGGATCTGGCGGAAACGGACGCTGGGTCGGGATGGGGGAGAGAGAGTTGTGAGGGTTTTTTTTTTATTACTCACAAGTGAGTGGGACCGGTTTTGGTGAGGCTTACGCCTCACTAAGAATTGCGCAATTGCGCCTCTGAGGCGCGCCTCAGAGCCAGTGAGGCGTAAGCCTCACCAATTCCTCCAATTGCTTAAGCAATGAGGCGCCCAGGACCAGAATTGCGCAGAGGCGCGCCTCAAGGCGCGCCTCTTATTGCGCAATTTTAAACAGTGCCATTTATTTAAATTTGCCCCAAAAAGCATGTTGTAGCTTCAAACAATTTAAAAGTTGTTTTATACTGTTAAATCCCAGCTGTCCCTTCACACTTGATCCCACGGCCATGATGGAAATCTGTGGGAGGCTCACCTGGATCATGCCAATCTTTGTTAAATCCCAACCATCCCTTGACACTTAATCCCATGGCCAAGATGGGAATCCTTGGGTGGCTCACCTGGATCACGCCGATCTTCTTCCATATTTGGATGGCTGATTTAGGAAGGATTATATTAGGGCAATTATACATGATTTTGAGATTATTTGTTTCTTTATTAAGATATCTTGTATAGATCTATAAATAGGGATAATTTTGTATAATAAAACCAAGCCTTTTCCCTCTCCAGTTCTTTGAATTTAACATGGTATCAGAGACTTCTTTGTCGTTGTCGGAATTCTGAGTTTTTTGTACTGTCATGCCTTCACTGCCGGCCTTTCCTTATTGTTGTTATACTATCTATAACCAATGCAGCATTCATTGTTGCCCTGTTGATATAGCCTTCATCACTACCCTTTGCCGCCGCAATGTCTGAAGCAAATTCCTCCCAAACCTTTGACCAAATGGAGGACTCTATGGTGCACCAAGGACGAGGAGATCTCTAAAATATGCAACATTCCTTTCTCTTAAATGGAAATAATGATTTGAAGTGGTCTCAATTTGTGAAGACCTTCTTGAAAGGGAAAGGAAGTATGAATCACTTCCTTGGGGTAGGACCAAAAGAAGATCTTAATTTTTGGGCATGGGATGAAGTAGACTCCATGATCATATCATGGTTGTGGAATTTCATGAATCCAGATATTAGTGATACTTTCATGTTCCTATCTACTGCAAAAGATATATGGGATGTCGTCAGGCAAACCTTCTCAAAAGCTCGGGATGCTGCACAAATCTTCAAAATTAAAGTCAAGGTGGGAAGCACAAAATAAAGAAGCAAGATCATGACTGAATATGCCGCTCTCCTTCAAAGCTTGTGGCAAAAACTTGATCACTACAAATGCATAGAGACCAAGTATCCAGAAGATGCTGCTGTCCTAAAAAGTTTTATTAAAAAAGATAGAGAGACTTTCTTGTGAGATTTAATGCGGTGTTCGACCAAGTTAGAGTTCAGATCCTTGGCAAAGAGGAGACACCCTCACTAAATGAGACAATTTCTCTCATTCGTGCTGAGGAAAGCAGCCGAGAGGTAATGTTGGAACCAAATGTTGATGAAGGTTCAACAATAGTGACAACAAAAGAGTGTCGTGAAAGGAAAGAGATAAGGATTCCTCAAAACTTAATTACAAAGACTCCCTTTGGCGCAATTATTGCAAGAAATCAAGACCTACAAAGGAGACATGCTGGAAGTTATATGAAAAGCCCCCAAGTAAGGAATGAAATCTAAGAAGTAGATAAATGTGAACATCACAAACTAACACTACAACAAGTTAGCCTAATCCAGAAATGCAGTCTAGCTTTAGAGAGCTCAATAAAGAAGATATTGATAAGCTAAAACAACTCTTGGTATCCCTTGAAAAATCACCTGTATCTTTTTCTCTTGCACTTTCAGATAAGGTTCCTATATCCATTGGATTAAGTGGCTCTAGAAATCATCTGAAAGGTGTATGGATCATTGACTCAGGAATCACAAATCACATGACACACTCCACTGCCCACTTCATCAACTGCACTCCTTGCCTAAGTAATAAGAAAAACATCACCGCTGATGATTCTCTTACTACAGTAGTAGGCCAAAGAGACATATCCTTATCTCTCTCCCTCACTCTCAAAAATGTGCTCTTCATATCTCAATTATCCACAAATATAATATCCATATAAAAACTTATCTGTGATCATAATTGTCAAGTTCTATTTAGCCCTACTTGTTGCTTATTTCAGGACCAGGGATCGGGGAAGAAGATTGGACTTGCTAAGGAGAGAGATGGATTGTACTATTTGGAAGAGCTTAAATCTAATAGTATCAATAATGGCTATTCTATGTTACGACAATTTAATTAAAAAAATTTACTATTTGACTTCATCATTTAAGATTAGGACATCCATCTTTTGATGTCTTAAAAAATATGTATCCATAACATTTTTTTATAAATTGGAAAATAAATATTTTCATTGTGAAACCTATGAGTTAGCCCAACATAAACGAGTTTCTTTTTCAAACAAAAATGAGAGATGTGATATCCCCTTTTATCTTATTCATAGTGATATTTGGTGAGACTAAAAAACCTTAACATTTATGGAGCCCGATGGTTTGTATCATTCATTGATGACTGCACTCGAGTCTCTTCGATCTTTCTACTCAAAAATAAATTCGATGTTAGCGCTATTCTCCCCATTTTTCACACCATGATCTAGAACCAATTTGCGATAAAATTAAGAAAATTTCGTTTCAAAAATGCTAAAGATTACTTTAACCAAACCATACCCTCCTACTTTCAAAAATAAGTTATCATTCATGAATCTTCCTGTGTTTACACCCCACAATAAAATGAGATTGCATAAAGGAAAAATGGTCACATTCTAGCCTCCAACCGTGCATTCCTATTTCATAAACGGACTACCTTCAACAACATTGGGACTAAAAATATCAATGGATATTATATCCTCTTGTTATCCTGAATTCCACCCATAACAACCTCACTCCCAAAATTTTTGGGTGCACTGCCTATGTTCACATTCACAGTCAAAATAGAGAAAAATTAGATCCAAGAGCACTCAAATATATCTTTGTCGGATATTCATTTACCCAGAGCGATTATAAGTGTTATCACCTCTCCATTAAGAAAATCCTTGTATTTGTTAACGTTATTTTTGACAAACAAAAATCCTATTTAACCAAACCTCATCTTCAGGGGGAGACTGAAACTGAGGAAGATGGGAAAAGTGAGCTTGCCCCTATTGACCTTCCAGCTCCAGTGCTCCACCTCAAACCAATCCACCTAAACTTGAAATCAAAGCATAGGGAAACTGAGGAGTAAGCTATTATGGATAACATGAGATTTGAAAAAGTATATTCCAGGCGTACAACTCCAAATTATGCTCTAGAGCAGATCCAAGAATCTGAACCGTCTCCTGAAATTGAGGCAAATACAAGTTCACCAAAAAAATCTTCCGTATATCTCATAACCAACTTTGTATCCTTCCATAACTTCTCACTTTTACGCAAAAATTTTCTAGTTACGCTAAATGATATTCATATTTCTAATAATATTTATGAAGCCTTATCTAATGAAAATTAGAAAAATATCATGTAAGATGAAATGCAGGCCCTAGAGAAGAACAATACATGGGAGATCACCAACCTACTTGTAGGAAAACAACCAATCGGCTTCAAATGGGTGTTCTTTGTAAAATATGAAGTTGATGGTACACTGGAAAGGTATAAGACAAGACTAGTAGCGAAAGGGTACACTCAGACGTATGGTATTGACTACCTTGAAACTTTTGCCCTTGTGGCCAAGATGAACACCGTGAGGATTTTGGTCTCATTAGCATCTAATTATAACTGGCATCTAAAACAACTGGATGTCAAAAATGCATTTCTACACGGGGACTTGGAGGAAGAAATATTTATGGAGATTCTACCAGGATTTTAGAAAAAATCTGGAAATAATAAAGTGTGTAGGTTAAAAAAGGCTCTATATAGGCTAATGCAGTCACCTAGAGCTTGGTTTGAAAGATTCTCAAAAACTATGCTGCTCAATGGATATCGGCAAAGCCGAGGAGACCATACATTATTTTTTAAGAGCTCAGACTCAAGGGGAGTCATAGTTTTATTAGTTTATGTGAATGATATCATCTTGATTGAAAATGATGAAAATGAGAAAGTGATTATAAGGAAATGTCTTGTCAAGCAATTTGAGATCAAAGAACTTGGTAGATTAAAATATTTATTTGGAATTGAAGTGGCCCACTCCAACAGAGAATCTTCGTTTCACAACAGAAATATATTAATAATATTTTTAAAGAAGCAGGTAAACTATATTGTCAACTGGCACCAACACCAATAGAACCAAATCTCAAATTGGGGGAAGCTAAAGAAGATCCAGACATAGATAAGGGAGCTTACCAAAGACTTGTGGGGAAATTGATCTATCTTTCTCACACCAGACCAGATATAGCCTTTGCTATAAGTATGGTCAGCTAGTTCATGCAAAATCCAAAGCAAACTCACATGTAAGTTGTATATAAAATACTGCACTACCTTAAAGGGAATCCACGTAAAAGGATTCTCTTCAGAAGAGAATGTGGAATAACCCCAGAAGCATATATTGATGCAGATTACACAGGATCACCAGTAGATAGACGATCTACCTTAGGGTACTGCGCATCCCTTGGAGGAAATCTTGTTACATGGAGGAGCAAGAAATAGAGTGTGGTGGCAAGATCTAGTGCAGAAGCAGAGTACAAAGCTATGGCCTTGGGAATATGTGAGCTGCTATGATCAAGATGATTCTAGAAGACAACAAATTAGTAATCAGCATAGCTCACAATCCGATTCAGCATGATTGGACCAAGCACATAAAAGTGGATAGACATTTCATAAAGGAGAAATTAGACAGTGGTTTTATATGTATTTATTATGTCTCATCAATAGATTAGCATGCAAATATTTTGACCAAGGGATTTGATAACTCTACCTTTTTTAGACTGATTATCAAGTTGGGAAGGACAGATCTGTATTCTCCAGCTTGAGGGAAAGTATTAAATCCCAGCCGTCCTTGACACTTGTTTCCACAACCATGATGAGAATCTGTGGGAGGCTCATTTGGATCACGTCGATCTTTGTTAAATCCGAGTCATCCCTTGACACTTGATCCTAGGACTAGGATGAAAATTCGTTGGAGGCTTACCTGGATCACACTGATCTTCTTCCACATTTGCCGATGGTTGATTTAGGAAGGATTATATTAGAGCAATTATGGGTAATTTTGTAATTATTTGTTTCTTTATTAAGATATCTTATATAGATCTATAAATAGGGATACTTTTGTACAATAAAATCAAGCCATTTCTCTCTCCAATTCTCTGAATTTAACTGATATGTCTACAATGTAAAAAATAGCAAACAAATCAATAGAAAATTGCAAGAATGCCCAAAATAGTGATTGATTTTGTATTATTTCTGCTATATGAAAGCAAGATGCATGTGATATACTATTAGAGAGGCAGGTGTGGGGGGGGGGGATTAATGGTGTCAAGCAGATTCGGTGTCTTCTATTTTATAGTCGAATACTGCATTGAGAATAAAGTACAGTTTCAGGAGACTAACACAATATTCTGCAATGGATTCAATATCAAAATAGAGTTTTAAAAAATGATATTTTTATGATCAAACATAATTCAAAGAATAACATATCATCTTACATGAAATTCTATAGGTGTTTAAAAATAGAAATAGGGATGGTGGCCTGAGTCATTCAATTGCTTTCTTTTGATTTTTGATGGAGCATATTGAGGTTATGACACACCATGACCTTTGGATCAACTAAGAGATGACAATATTGAACTAGGGTCATTTCAACCGAGTCTACACTACGTGTGTTTTAAGAGAAAATGATCAAAATAGCTCCTCAACTCTTTGTGAGGGATCAAAATAGTCCCCAACTTTTTTGAGGAATCAATTTGATCCCTCAACTCTTTAAAATTCGACTTTTTGATACTAACACCTAATGTTGGAGTTAATGGTGTTAAATGTAAGAGTATTTTGATCATTATTTAATTATATATTTATTAAATATAATTTTCATGTAAATATATTTTTTTTTAATTATTAAACATTTCATTAATAAAAAATTAATAATAATTTTAGTTTTAATTTAAAAAATTTTAGTCATAATTTATAAAAAATGATTGGTAAAAATATATGTGACTAAGTTGAAAATAACATCTATTTGCATTTGATTTCTCTAAATCAATAAATATCATATTTTATGAAATATGATTAAAATTTTTGAAATTAAAACTAAAATTATCATTAATTTCTTTATTAAAAAAACATTTACTAAAATTTTTTTAAAAAATTATAATTACTTGAAATTACATTTAATAAATGTTTAATTAAAAAAATGGCCAAAATACCCTTACATTCGACACCATTAATTCTAAAATTGAAAGTTAGGACCAAAAATGTCCCATTTTAAAGAGTTGAGGGACCAAATTGGTCCCTCAATAAAGTTGAGGACTATTTTGATCCCTCACAAAGAGTTGAGGAACTATTTATATCATTTTCTCTTCGAACACAGAGTATAGACTCGATTGAAATGACCCTAGTTCAATATTGTCATCTCTTAGTTGATCCAAAGGTCATGGTGTGTCATAACCTCAATATGCTCCATCAAAAACCAAAAGAAAGCAATTGAATGACCCAGGCCACCATCCCTATAGGGTAATGCTATAATACTCGTTATTGTGCTTTCCTTGTTGTTAAGGTTGTAAGCCTTATCTCCTTTAATAGGGTCCGCATAAAACTAACAAACTCATTAAATCAAAATATAAGCCTTCCAGTTGATTTAAGCTGCAATTCAATTAACAAGGCCATCAAAAATCAACAAAGCCCATCAAACCAATTTAATTATTCAAGATACTTTACATATAGGGTAACATTATAAAATTCTTTATTGTGCTTTCCTTGACCCAAAGGTTATAAGTCTCACCTACGGACCTTTCAATCGATGTAAACCCCAACTCAACCTAAATTTGGGCCAGCTCCCATACTCATAAGTATACCATTTAAAATCAAATTCACCTACTATATCCACACAATAACATCAACATCAAAATTTTATCTGACTACGTGAAGTTGGCTACATGAATCATTTTTTTCAATTATATCTTATTAAAAGTCAAATCCTCATTTAAATTTATTTAAAAAGATCATTTCTAATACTTTCTAACCAAGATGTGAATCCTTTAATACCAGCTGAAAGCCATGCAAAACAAAAAATTCCACGTCTTAAGCATGCCTTTTTGAGTCAAGCTAACATTCATCAATAATTGATGGCCACACCATACCTCTAATCTCTTGTTGGTCATCTATAGTTCGTCTGAACTGCAAGCTGCTATGTTGTGTGCCCTTGAACTATTCAACGAAAATTGGTACAACTAGCTCTCTGTTAACAAATGAGTTGATGCCAACTTTGAAAGCTCATCTTTGGCTAGCAAACTAGGAGGTATGACTTCACAGCTCTGTGATATTGGTAAAATGTGTTCATTGGTTTACTTGAGATGACAGAGTCATGAGATGTTGACCAAATTTAACCCATCGCCCTCCCCCAATCATTTCACAGTTGATCATCCCTAAATGCCAAAATCTAAGACTAAGCAACCTACTAATCAATAGTACTCTCTTGCGAGTTGGAGATGTGATTAATTGTGAGGGCTTACAGTTATGGCAAGTCTCGATGACTGTAGATCTAAATAAACTCTATTTTAAACATCAGCAAAAATTTTGTTAAAACAAACGCAACCTGCCTAAAAAAACTACTCATGTGTTTTCATCGCATGTCGAAGTGGCTCACAGCTAAGTGGTTTTCTTTTCCTGAGCAATAACTCGTCTTTATACCATTATTTTATGTAATAGATCCACGTTGATACTTGAATATATCACATCTGGGTACTATTTTATCTTCTAGCATGTTAATTATTACAGTTATATTCTTGTTATTCTATATAATTGATCCATATTAAAACTTAATCTTTCACTCCTAAGTACCATTTAACTTTTAGAAATATTGACTGATATTGTTATCACTTTTACTAAAATTGTGTATTATTTACACGTTCTTTATTCCATTAATGATTTAGCGTTAATACATCTTCTCAATGTTATAGTTTTTTATTTTTTTCAACTTATGTATCACTGTATTCTAAGTAGTAATTTCAAAAAGTTGAGGCTTGCATGCTATTCTAAGGAGAATTCGTAAATTCATTAATCACCAATCTTGTAAAATTAAATGCAAAACTGGAATATTTTCTTCCCCGTTTTTTCTGCTTCAGCAAAAGGCAACATTTTATATTAGTCCAGTTCGTTTCAATGGGTGAGGAAGCTTAGTTTTTTACCCTACTTTGGCTTGCGGTTCAAGATTTACCAATAAATAAGCAGGCATCTCCCTTGATGTTGTCTACTCCTGATTTCTTGAATCAAAGGATTATTGAGAATTCCAGATTTTTGTTTTTGCTTGCTCAGTCAGTACCACAGCAGTGGACGGAGACATCACTCATCTTTAGAATTCCATAACTAGTACCAAGAAGGAACAGCTTATGAATAGAATTTATTGAATTCCCTCGTTGTAACTTTTCTTGCTATACACTGCCACATTTTGGTGCATTAAAATATCGTTTAAATCCATTTATTCCTTTTCTGATAATTTAAAGTGATCCTTGTACTTTTTAATTCGTTTTTTCTAGTCCCATGCAACTGCCTGATACATAAGCTGACATGTTTTCTTCATGTAAGTGTACTGCCATGCCCACAGGTAAAGATGATGAAGATCTGGGAGGCCTGCTATTGAATCTTCTATCATTGGTCAGCAATATTTTCATTTTTTTCTATTTTTTTATAAATTAATTAGCCATTATTAGCTACATAATTGCTATTTCTACTAGTGTTAGTGCTGCATTTTCCATTAGAGACTTTAGGTTCTACTTTGGCTGCCAACTTTCTGAGGGATTCTCCACTTGTACAGATAGAAGACATATCAATTGTTGAAAGTGGCCCACATCTGGATACCAAAAATGCGTATGTAATTGTAAAACACATTAAGTTTGCATCTAAGAAAGGAAAGAAGGTCAGTAAAGCTGTGGAAACTGTTAGCAGTGTCCTAAGTACTCGTTCTGATGCTGCAGCAGATAACAATAGTAAAGATGAGGATGATTGCCAGACTGAAGAAGAATGGGAGGCTGTTGAATCTGATTCTGAAACTGAAATTGATGGCCCATCTAAACAATTTAAAACAAATACCCCAAATCTTTCTGGTTCGCACCCCACCTTGCCACCCAAGGTGGTCGGCAATGGTTTTGGTGCTGTTACAGATTGGTCAGGTACCAATACAACTGATGATATCAAGGCTGAGATTACTTTAAATAGTAAGCATACAAGTTCAAGTGTTACTATGTCTACTCCAGATGAAAGTATTAACACGGCAAGTAGAAGGAATGCTGCTGGGTTTTATCCCTCACAGACAGAGTCATATGTTACTGAGATTAACCGATATAGCAAAGGAAGTAATTCAACATTCCATCAGATTAGACCTACAAACCAAGATCGTTTTTCTCCTGGGTATGTAGCAATTGGAAATCAACAGAGGATTCCAGAACAAAGCAACAAACGTGAAGTTAAAAGTTCTGGTCAATCAAATCCAAATGATCGACCGGCAAATTATTATCCGAATTCTGCATCTTCTGGCCATGGCGTTTTCAGTGCCTCACAAAGTTCTGGTGCAAATGACAGAAGCAAGGCTGGAGGTGCAACCATGGGTAGTCCAAATGCACCTAATGTCCCTCAACAAAGGTATGGAGTCTTCAGCTCTACAAAAACCTCTTCACCTCTTGATGGTAAGCCCATGAAAGAAATATCAAAGGATAGAATAAGCAAATCTAATTCTCCAACTACATCAAATTATGGAATCTTCAGTGATCCCAAAACCATTTCATCTGAGGATCAGATGAAACAAAGGGTTTCAACTAGAGATAATTCTATCAGAGTAGCTCCAGGTTATGTTGATAACGGCAAGTCTAGTAATGCAGGCCCACCTTCACCTCGGTTTGGAATTTTCACCTCTTCGAAAAAGATACCCTCTGGTGAAGACCGTGTGGGTGATAAAAACTGACCCACCTGTTTCAGCTGGTTATCAAATAATCTAACGGTCCTGAGTTTGAAAACTCTGGGCATGCAGGTTGTTGATAGGAAAAACTAGGGATGAGCCGTGGCTAGAGTTGTTTTATAAGGAACCAGCCAATGCCCTGGAGCAGAATTCTTCCAAAAGATAAACTAGAATCACTGGTCTAATTTTAAGAGGTAGAAGATTCATATTTACAGCTGTTAATTATGAACTGTTATTTTATTTTATTTTTATGCTTCGTTATGAAGCATGACAATGATTCATCTGGGATTTGTCTTGTGTATCTGGGAATTTAAGATGATTCCGAGCTTCCTTGGCAATAAGGCTGTAATAGAAAATGACACGGCTTGATGTAACTAAAGCTGGTGACAATTTTGTAGTTTAAACATATTTGAATATGTCATCTCAGACAACAAGATTTACAAGATTTTGTTTTGCAGCCAAGTCTTACGGTGCAGTAAGGTAAAAATCCACTATGAAATGGGAAAATTATACATAATATAGAGAAAATTCATCTCATTCTACAGGAGGCGCCCTTTACATAGAGTCTTCTCTTAACGTTTCGTGGTTCCATGGTCCCGACGATAAGTTTTTACAGGAAAATGATAGCTTATGGTTAGACGTCTAATGAGTCGCAACTAGCAAAAGGAGAGGTATGACCTTTTAATCCTTCAATGGCGAGCGGTTATGTATTGAGGGTACATGTTGCCCCTTGGTTGACATTGGGTGGAACATGCTCTAATTAGATTGTTAATGGATAGTGAGGTGAGAGACATTTGGTTGGAGACGTGGGTAGTAGTGAGAAAAGCAATAGTCTATGTCTGTTGGTGTAGAGTTGAAAGGAAGGAAACCTTGGCCGGCCAGCTAGAGAGTTGAGAAATGGAGATGTTGATGGGACCAGGCAGCGAAAGAACCAGGAGGCACGAGGAAGTCGTGAATAATCGAGGAGTAATCGGTCGCCAGAGAGTTAAGAAATGGAGCCACAAACATGACTTCCATCTCCATTGGCAACTGGCTTGGAGGGGCCATTGGCGGCTAGAAAGTTGACGAAGAATGCTTCGAGGGATTGGTTTGAAGGTAAAATAATGGCTGTTAAAGTATCGGTGATGGAGTCGGCCAGTTAGGCAAAAGTGATCAACGGGGATATGGAAGCTTGCCAGGGAACTATTGGAGAGTCGATGAGTGGTGTATGATATTGATACGAGACTCACAGCGATAGTTGTTGGACTCCTTGCATTTTTTGGACGACAAGAAGAAAAGCTTGCCAGGGAACGATTGGTAGTTGCTAGTGGTGGAAAATATCTACACAGGCGGTGAAGTGGAGATTGGAAGCTAAGATTTTGTGGAGATGACTACCATGAAGCTGTGGGGAAGACGATTGATAGACAATTAGACTGGTCGAACCAAGAGGCTCACTACCTGTCTGATGGGTTAATGTGGGAGGCGACCGTTGAAGGTGCTAGGCCTCACTATCTGTCTCCCATATATAAAAATAATATTTTGCGCAAAAAAATTTGCAAGATTAGCTTCCTGATTTTTGTTGATATTAGGTGATGATGTGCATCTATTGGTGATTATGATGCACCGATATGTTATAATAATGAAGTGTGTATAGGTGCTAGTCATATCATATGTTCAATTAAAATAAATTATAAGCATACATGCCTAATAAATTTAGTTCATAATGTGATACTGACAAGTCCAATGTATGTTCATATTCTATTTTTTTAATAATGTGTATCTCGTGTTCATGGCATTTCATATCTATATTTTGATTCCGATATCAATGTATCATAGGATATTAATTGAACAATTCTCATTATTTTAATTAGATTCTTGATTAATTAATTTGGGGTATGTTAGAGCTAACCTATACAAATAGCCATAACTATGGCTGTTTGCCCTAGCTTCATGGTAGAAAGTGGTTGCTATTTTGTTGCAAATTTATAAATACATGTGTAGTGAAGTTGAAGCAAAGTAAGTCACATATAACATAAATAAATTTGAAAATTAATATTTATGATCTTAGGCTGACTCGATCAAACCCCACTAATTAACTCGGCAAATAAAGATCAACATAAGGGCCACTATATTTGGCTACAATAGATATTAACAAAGGATGAAACGTTGCATTGCAATGGACCAAGCAAAGCGTCAATAATTTAGTTGAGAAATTGTTTAAAAATCGTTAAGAATTTAGTTAAAATATTTTAAATAGTAGTTTGTTGATTGTTTGAGGTGGTGTAGGGTTGCTTACAAAGCTTTCAAGAATTTATTTGTTATTTTGCAATAGAGGCTTGATTAAGGTAATACAATGTTTATGTTAGGCGTGTGTGTGTATATATATATATATATATGATATTTGTATATAAGCTGCATCGTAGTAATTTATAGATAATGATATTTGTATTTGAGCTAAACATTTACGAAATTAGAATTTATTAGAAACAATTGATTTGAATTACTAAACAATTAAGTGATTAAATTATACTCTTATGGACAAAGTTATGAGCACATAACTTTAGAGTGTGTGGACCTTTTTTTCTTGCTCTTTTATAATTGTTACATGCTAGGACATTTATGGTGGTAGAGAAATAGAGAGTTTAACATCTTAGTTTTGTACGAAGATTCATCATATAGACAAATAAGAGAGAGGAGGTGCAAGTCATACAAGACACCAAATTTTTTACATATAAAACTCAGAAAAGGGAAAAAATCATGGGATCTAGTCCAGTTGAAATGATTCTACTAGTGTCTATCATTGGTTGCAAAGGATGTCTTACCGCAGGTACATCATATATAGTATATTACATGTTTGGAATTGGAAGAATCCAGTGACATGAGAGCTGTTGTAAAGAGAACATAGGCCTATTCATTTGGTCGATAGGGTCGTAGTTAGGCGATGGAGGTCGGAGGGACCTTACTCGGGTGATTGAGGTCAAATGGACCATAGTTGGTAACCGTCAGATGTTTGAGGAATGTAGTCCAGTGAAGGTGGTTTAAGTAATGTAGTCAGTTGATAGAGGTCGGAGGGACCATGATCTGGAGACAGATGTTGGAGGGATAGTTATTGAGTGATGGAGGTTAAAGGGACTATAGTCGATGGGTGACGGAGGTCACAAGGACCGTATTTGGTGGGTAATAGAGGTCAGAGGGATCATTATAGTGTGGTGCTGGTGGTTGGAGGGATTGTAGTCCAGCGATAGAGATAGGAGTAGAGGCTCAACGATGGCGGTTAAACAGAGGTCCAGTAGAGGTGGCCGAGTGGACTTTCGATAATGATCGACCGGTGAAAGTTTGGTGGTGCGCAGGGATTCATGCCTTAAAGATCTTTTGAATCTCTAGCCCAAGGTCCAAGCCCCCTCCTCCAAAAGTCCCCTTCATGTTCTAACAATCTAAACTCTTAACTATTAAGATATTGATTGCTTTGACCTAAGAGCCTCACGATTTTGTCCTGTTAGTATCCCAGTAGGTCACCCATCCCATAACTTCTCCGGGATGAACAAGCTTAACATCAAAAATTCTTAATGAAATTTTAATCATTACACTAAAAGCATCTCGATGTTTAAGAGTTTAGCTTCTTTTATTTAAGGGGTTTCACAATCTCCCCAACTTAAGTAACTAACATCCTCGTCAGCATCTTTATCCCAGAATCATCTACCAGGTAGATAGGATTCTAGAGGTGGCCCCTACAAGTTCAAGTGGTGGCTCCCATTATGTAGCAATTTGTCACATACAGGGGTCAAGAGGTGTCTCCCATGGCGTAGCACTTTATCTTGTATGACACTTCGTTCTCATCTTTTGGCTCGTGTATTGCTCTGATATCATTTGTAACAACCTAAACTCTTAACTATCGAGATATTGTTCGCTTTAACCTAAGAGCCTCACCGTTTTGTCTTGTTGATGTAACTTCTAAGTAGGTTACCCATCCCAAAATTGTTCCGGGATGAACACGCTTAACTACAGAGATTCTTAATGAAATTTCAACTATTACACCAAAATACGTGTCGATGTTTAAGAGTTTAACTTTTTTTACTTAATAAGTTTCACATATGTAGAGAGTAAGGGTCTATTTATAGATTCTGAGAGTGGCATGCTCCGTAAATATGGAGAAGATCTGAAGCAATTTTTGAGTGCTCCTTCGAACGACTCATATTGATTCCCTTAATCATGGAGCATTTGTTTAGCCTTTTAAGTGCCTTAATGAAGCCAAAATTAAGCTATCTTGATATCGTTGGATTAGTCATTGATTTGGGCCTATTTGGGCTCAAATTAGACAAATTTTGGTGTCATTCGATTTGTCTCATCATGACGTTCAGTTTGAGTATAAGTTTACTAAGCTTGGACTTTAGATGATTCCAAATTTAATTTTAAAAGTATTCGATTCAAATAAACCTTGAGATTGGTGCCTGATCAAGACTATTTTTAGTGTCTTATCAATGATATATATCATTATAAGGATAATTAGATGAATTAGGACTACATATCACTTATTCATCTTTAAAAAATGATGCCTCCCCATTTCAAAATTGTGTTGGCCTTATCCTCTACAACAAAATTGTAATATTTTAATTAATTTCAATCAATGGTAAGATTATGATTATAATGTGTAATGATTTATTTAATTTTCTTTTATGGGGATTCACATGTCACTCAAAATATTAATATTTACATATTTAACACCTAAATTTTTTTTATTTATATCATCTAGCACTATATTCTACATATCTTTAGTCCAATAATCAAATATTTATATTAAATTAAATTATATATATAACATCGTTATTTTTGAGCGATATAAAAATGTTATCATATTTTTTAAAATAAAAATATAAATCGTTCATCGTTAGGCATACCAAGTCAAGTTGATCTAACTATAGATTAACTAAATATAGGGTTTATTTGATGACAATAATGGATTCACGCCCTAAAGATTTAATGGTCGTAGAAAATCGTTTCTTTTCACCATTATTAAAAATAGAAAAAAAAAACTAATTTTCCAGTAAATCTGTATTCAACCCTAGCCGAAGACAGATTAACTACCGGCGCGGGTCTATATAAAAGACACGGGTTTCGGCAAAAGTTCCTAGGACGGAAACGAAGAACCTAGCCGAAGAGGAGGGCGTACAAGCAAGGGAGCGGAGGTGAAGCACACATCTTTGTTCCTTTTCCATCCTTAATTAATTTTTTCTTTTTGACTCTTCCTGAAACCCTAGATTCCGTGAGTTGCAGTGCTTGCTAAACTGTAATACGCTCTGTTGTCATTAGTTTTGGTGGGAGATGTTATATTTTGTTCGTTGCGGCGTATTCCTTTATTTTTTGTTCTTATTCCTATTGAATTTGATGTTGGCTTGCTGAAGGAATTAGATTTTGCGCTGCTTTGATGCGATTCATTCGGTTTGCTATGGGTATCGTTTGACTTTACGGCGTCTGATGTCAAAGTTTTTTATTTAGGGTCAGATTAGATGGATCGATATCAGAGAGTGGAGAAGCCGAGAGAGGAGACCCCGATCAATGAAAATGAGATCCGGATAACTGCCCAAGGAAGGATGCGCAGTTACATCTCGTATGCAACAAATCTGCTTCTGGTATGCCCGGTCATGCTATACTAATATACCAGTAATTGTTGGAGAATTATTTTTGCACTGCCTGAGATTTGTTGGCATGATTTTCATGCACTTTGTTCTTGATTTTGGAAATATTTACATATACCATACATGATAAATGAATGAATATATTCATATAAGTAGAAAATGATTAGTAGTAGAACTGATAAATTATTATTAGAGTGAAACCTGAGTTGAGATTAGTTTCTACCCTTAGAGCAAAACATATTGCATTGTGTGAGATTTATTGTCTTTACCACTCATTAATTCTATTTTCGAGGCTCATTCGTCACCTTTATTGTAGCACAATCAAGAAGAGGTTTTAACAAGTCTACACTCGTTGAACCTACAAAGTAATCTTAAGAACTAGATGGGGTGAATACAACAAAATATTTGCTTGTTGCATTGAATATAACGGATTAATATTTGTATATGACTTCTATTTATATTCCAAACAGTTTTTTAAGTCTTTCACGTTCCACTATGACAATAATAGTTGATTGGAATATGTTTTAGCTCTTCCACCTTCTGAATTTATATAAGCAGTTTTTTATTTTAAATAAAAGGATGCAGAATGAGCAAATTAAAGGAACTCGAAGCTATATAGTGGAGGCCTGACCAAATCCAACACCCAACATCCTCACAGGAAAATCCCATTTTTTATTTGAAAAGTTATGTCTTCTGATTCAAATAAAACTAATTATCCCCAACAATTAAAAATAAAAAAATCATTACAAAATTAATAATAAATACCGAAGAAAAAAAGAAGAACAACAAGAAGAATTGAACACCATTGTGCATCATGTTAATTGGATTGAGAGATCTTGAACTTTTATTTAGCTAGTGAAAATGCACATGCTCCAACTGCACAAAGGTAAGAACATGCCATTAATATTAATTTGACAATGAGATAAATTTGTAATAAAATAAATATTTTAATTGTAAATTTAGTTATTGAGGAGGATAGAGCTTAATTTGTCTTAGGGAATCATTAATCTCTTGAAATCAAAAAACATGTTTTCAATGACACAATTTAGCTGATTCCTTCGTTTGGCTGAATATAGTTAAAATTTTAATATTTATTTTAAATTCTAAAATCATTTTATAAAATATCTCTAAAAAATATTTAGTTTTTCATACACGTGGTTACAGTAGTTTTTTTATCACAAACTATAGGTATAATCTAATCAAATATTGCAAATTCAAATGGTTCAGGGTGTTATAAAACACTATAAACCACAATATAATTTGATTTAATGTTGTGTTAAGTAATGTAGATAACAACAAGATTTAACAGTAGTACAACACCCTTGATATAATAATAGTTGATGAATAACCAATCTTTGAAACACTTATCATAGCTATCAATTAGCTTCTCGATCTCTTTGACATCCTTCGCTTATTCATGCTAAAAATTAACTATCTAGCTGTTAGAAAAATAATGTAGCATAAAATTCATAGAGGATTTGTTGTACAAGATCGTATGAAGAACAACAGAAACTTAGTATCCACTAAGATGGAACATAGAAATGCCAAATAACTTTTTTATAATTTAAATGGACAAACTTCAGTTTCTTTTTCGAGGAAAAGAACATAACTTATTATCACTTGCTTGTAATTTGGTTTCTTGCCAACACATAAGATCAAAATCCTCCTGATAGGGGTTGAAGTGGAAAGAAACTCTTCATCTTTAGCGAAGTCCTTAATCCATTGTATCCTTATTAAACTTGATTGAGGTTGTTTCCAGTCATTTTGTGGCTTCTTGTGTGCAAGTATTATCCAAGGTTCATCAGTGTTGCATAAGCCTATTTGAATTTAAGTAATATGGTAACTTTGAACACTTGAAGAAACATGTTCTTGGGAACTAGATCTTATTTTGCCTGCCATCATAAAAATACAATTTTTCATCATGTAATAACTAATTTAGAGGTGTAAACGAGTTGAGTCGATTCAAGTAGCCGCCTAATCGAGCTAAGTTTGTTTAACTATTACTGAGCTCAAGCTCGACTCGTTAAAAAAATCCATAGGCTCGAGCTCGACTCGATTGCTCGAGCTCGTTTAGAAAGCTCGAGGTCAATTTATTAGTTTTAAATTAAAAAATCAGTTTTTTAGAATTTTTAATTTTTAATATATAATTAATTTATTAAATACATTTTAATTCAATCGAGCGACTCAGTAAAGTCTACCTAAATAAATAAGAATCAATAAAGGGTAGGACCAATGGTAAAATGGCCTGATGTTGTATGAAGATACTTGCATAAACATGGGTGGCAATAAATGAGAATCAATAAAGGAGAGGGACTAAGTAAAGTCTACCTGAAGTAATTTTCTGTCTAACAATGATGATAATGATGATATGCTTTTATTGGCGTTGGTGCATTTTTTCTTCACAGCTATGTAGTTAAATTTTCTTTAAGATGCATGCTCATTTCCAGTTTATGTCCCAAAAGATTTCACTCATGTTACTTTTTAATCATGCTTACATCATGAATAGTGCGAATTTTGTTTAAATTTATTTGATTTTGAATTACATGGGAATAGTTTGTTCTATTTTTTACATTTAAAATTGTAAACAAAATTAAATAACCACATTCAATTGTTTGTTTACTAGGAGAAAGGTTCAAATGAAATCGTCTTTAAGGCTATGGGAAGAGCCATTAACAAGACTGTCATGATTGTGGAGCTAATAAAGGTGCTTGAACTTAGTCTACGTGCATTTGTTTAGCATTCTTTATCCTAAACTTCTATTTGTAAGTTAAGGCTATTTTGACGTCTTATTGTGTTTTGTTGCACATTCACAGAGGAGGGTTGTTGGTCTTCATCAGAATACTGAAATTGAATCTACAGACATCACTGACACTTGGGAGCCTTTAGAAGAAGGCCTACTTCCGTAAGATCATAACTAATATTGAAGATTTAAATACTTATGATAGATTATTGTATTGAAAACCTTTATAAACTATTATGCTTTACGCAGCAGATAAAGTTACGTAATGTTGATACTGGGTTTTTTTTCCCTAGGCTTGAAACTACAAGACATGTGTCTATGATAACAATTACTTTGTCGAAGGAGGAGTTGGATACATCTTCTTCTGGGTCAGTAAGAGTTATAGTACTGTTGTCATTCTTATTTCTGCAATTTAGTCAATTGATATTATTTTTTGACACTTTAATTTTTCAATTTGTAACTTCATAGTTATAGCTTAAATAAGCAGCAGTATTTTTAAGCCATAAAAGTATCAAGTAATACGTTTCACCTCCAATTCTATTTCTTTCAATTACTTGTGCTGATGTATTCTATTTGCACAGTTTTACAATAGAACTTTCATGCCATTCCTTTTAGCTTCATGTGCTTTTGTTCTTCTAAAAAGTTGATATATACTTGAATTTATGTGACTTCTCATTATGTAATGATCTCGGAGCGAAGTCCTTGCCTACTTCTGACAGTTCTAAATATTGAAATACATCACAATATTATTGTGTTGTCTGTGGGATATGGTGTTCTGATGTTCTATTGCTTATTTTGCTTAACAGCTACCAATTGCCTATTCCAAGGGATCAGGTGAAACCATTGGCTGACTTTGAATATGAAGGAGGTAGAAATTGCACTTCTGCATATTTAGACTTTGTTCATATTTCCATATGGAATTCATTTTAATTATCTCATAGCACCTTTCAGAGGATTTTCCTGGTGGTCGAGGCAGAGGCCGTGGTGGTTACAATCGGGGAAGGGGCAGAGGTATGTTGGTGTCTCATCCAATTTTATTATTTTAACTGTTGAACCTTTCTGTTATGGTTCCTGACAATGCATTGTAAGGTAAATAGGAAATGGATTCGTGGCTATGGATTACAATGATGAAGGATGGGACAATCGTGGGTATGGAAGAGGTGGTTGGAATCGTGGTAGAGGGCGTGGTTTTCGAGGTCGTGGCCGAGGAGGGTATGGAGGTAGAACTTATTACCAACAAGAGAATGGCGGTTATAATGAAGAATATTCTGTTCCTGTTCATGGACGAGGTATTTGACAACACTATTCCCTTCCGTGATGGTTTTGCTCTAATCCTGTGATGTGAATTCTACGTGTGGAGACAATCTAGCCCTTTACTCATGTCATCGATTTTCCTATGTGATGTATATGTTTTTTCGCATAAGTTCTTTTTTAATTTGAAACCTATGATTATAATGAGAAATTTGAGAGAGTTGATATTTTAATAAATATTTTGGGAAATAGGAAGCGTCTAAATTATATTAATATTTTAAGACAATTTTTAGGCCTTTTTTTATTCTTGTTAAATCGGTAATAAAAATTGGACATTTTAAGTGTAATTTTTTTTAGTGTCAATGAAATTTTCTATAATCATCATCATTAGCTTATCCTGATTATTTGGTATTGGTTTTATAAATCCTATTTTTAAATTTATTTCTACTAAATGCTGTAAGAAGTTTTAGAATTTAATGATATACTTTTTTTGTGGTTTAATGATTCTCTACGCATACATGATAAAAGATATATGGATTTTTATGTGGAAGGTCCTTGCATGGGAAAACGACAAGGTATATCCTGCTTGCAATGGTCGACTTTTTTTGTAAAAAATCAATATAAGTGTGGTTCATTTTTGAGAAATTAGAGGGACTTAAATAAAAGATGTATCTTAGGGGCTATTTGGTATCAGATTGGATTTAACTTTAGTGGGATTTAGTAAATTCTGTAAATCCAAATTTAGTAAATCCGGAGGGTGTTAAATCTTGAAAATTGTTTGGTATGACATATGTTAAATTCTGAGAAACTATTTGGCAACGTAATCCAGGATTTAAGACGGTTGGTCATTTAAAAATTAAATTTAATGTGCTTTGAATTTAATTTGCTTATTAACTATGAGTGACTTATCAACTTTAATTTTAATTACTTATAATAAGTTGTATTGATAAACAATATAATTATAAGCTAGATTAATTATTATTAATTATCAAATTAGTTATTTAGATGTTAATTATCAAATTACTTTTTATATTACTAATTATTTAATTTAGGGTTTACTAAACCCTAATTAATTATTTATTTAAGTAGTAAACTAATTTAATGACAATTATACTACTAATAATTATAATACAAATTATAAATATTAATTAAATTAATTTAATGATAATTATACTACTATTTATTTAATTAAGCTAAACTAGGTTACTTATTATATTACTAATTAATCATATTAAATTTTTAATTACTAATTATGCTTATAGTTATCTAATTAATTAGTTAAATGCTCCAATACTAATTAAGTATTTAATTAATCAATTAAGTATTCTATTATAGACTAATTATTTTATTACTATTTATATAACTAATTATCTAATTAATTATTTATATTTAAATTAAATTAGTTAAATTAATTAAAATAATTCGTAATTAAAAGTAAGGAATTCTTCTCTGGCATTGCCTCGAAGGATTGTTTCCTTGCATTGAATGCAATTTGCTCTTCGTTTTGACATCTTCGTTGTTGTTTGACTTTGCTTCCTTTGACCTGTTTAACTCTGCCTACACAAGTAGCTAGCTTCTTCTCCTCCTTCGACGACGTTCCTTCCAGTCGAACGGAAGTCACGATAGTTTGATGATGTTGGATCAGAAGTTATGATAGGAGCTTGCTCGTTGCGAAGGTAACAATCTTTCACCCCTTTAGTGTACTTCACACCAGATACTCGACGACACGGACGCGCGGGAGAGTTTTGGAGATCGTAAATCTCGTTAAATCCGACGAACTACTGGATTTAGTAAATCCCAAATTTACGCTGTAAATCCGTTAATCTGGGATTCACAGGGCGCTCAAAAATTGTTTAGCAGGATTCACCGTAAATCTGGCATAAATCCAGCTTCAAATCCGATACCAAACAACCCCTTAGGTAGTAAAAAAGATGCCAAGGACCCCCAATGTTTGACCTCATGCTAAAGCATAACAAGAGTGTGTGGTGGTGGGTAGATAGTGTCCGCATGTGGCACGAATTAATGTATTTTTTATATGATGCTTTGATGGTTGTGTTCCTAAATATTGTATGTTCTTTAAACGGTGAGTGCTTCTTTAGAGCCGTCATATGCGTCACTTATAAAACAACTATCAAAGTGGTAGAACAACTTTGAATGAGTAGCAAATGTTGTTGGATCTTCACATAATGGCTGGTGGTGGATTGTTGTTGTCATTTTTATCATGTTTGATGTTGTTATTGCACCAATAAGATATTTGTTGAAGAGTATTGTTTGGTTTTGAAGGGATTCAGGCTACCTGATTGGTATTTTCATTTGTGACATGTTTGACATCAATATTATGACGGGTTAAATGATTACCCATCGGCTGAGATGAGGGATTTCTCATTGAGTTCTTTCCATTGTACAGAAATGCATGCCAAATGAGCTAATAAAGAAGGAGCTCCTATTTTGAGATTCCATTGGGGCTGTCATTCTCATTTCATTCTTATTTCAAAATATGATTTGTAATTATCAACTAAGAATGGTGGAGATCTTACTCCTAAACTCGGGTCTGACTTCAACATATGGTAGCAACCATGTATCTAGTTGTTGATCCAGATATACTATGTTATGGAAGACAATCTTATGAGTGTATTGATGGTGTTGGATCAAAGTTTTGACATTCAGATTGAAAAATAATTTTGAGAAGGTTTGTAATCTTTTGAATGAACCTACCATAAATTTGTGACAACGTCCTAGCGTATCTACATGGATCAACTCCTTACTTTGAGAGGATTATTTAGCAATAAATGGCTTGCGTAATGTCGGATTATCATAGACATAACAACTTCAAACTTTTAAATCATATGAAATGAATTGCTTAATAACGAGTGTATGTTGGCATGATCAAAGGCCGGTAATGTCACCTCTTAAATGGACATGTCAAAACAACAACATTATCTTGCCATTTTTACATAGATCAACTCATCCCCTTGAGATAATCAATTTGAGATGAACGACTAGAGATCAATCGAGTATTGTAGGCACAATAGTTTCAAGAAATATGAATCATTTGTATGGAGAACAAACGTGGGGTCTGATGGATCGACCCACCTATTTGTAGAGTGGTGACGGCAGCTATAAAAACTGTCATAATATCACCCAAAGTTCCTTAAATCTCAATAGATATCTCATATGGATCTAAAACTTTATCTTTTTGCATTTTTTTTTTCCTAGTAAACTCCATTGCATTTTTTTGGATTAATTAAAATTAAACCCACTTCAATCTTCTTCAGTGCTAACTCCTGGATCCAGAAGTTTGGCATAATTTATGATAGATAGGCTCTAAAGATGGGGTGATGTTCTTAACCGCTTCAATATGGTGAGCTCTAGAATTGAACTGGCTGTTGCTTGTAGTATTTAGAGCAAGCCGATGGATGCAATGATAAAGTAATATGGTATTATAAAAAACACAAACCTTTGGTGTAGCTTGGGCTCTGTGTAACCTGAGCCACCTTGACGGTAAAGCGAAATAATTTTTTTCTTGTAGTATATGAGAAGTCTATGATCATCCGAGCATTGATATAAAGATTAGGGTTTCCAATCTGAATTTTCCTTCAACTGGGAAAGAATTTGCTGGCATCAATATATTGATTTGTGTAGACAAGCACATGCTATCTATGAATGGTGGTATCTGTTAAGGCACATATAAATAAGAAATGATGAATGCTGATCTTTCCTCCGGGGAATTCTGCTAGCAACTTTTGAAAGTTTCTCTAAAATTGGCGTGGATTTGCATCTCTGTTTCATGTGGAGAGTGAGGTCCCTATTGGTTGACGATGCCAAAGTTTCCAAATGGGAGCTGTTAATAAGATAGTATGTGTTTTCAAAATAAAGATGGGTGTGTGAATGAAGATCATTGGATCCCTGCCCAAAGGCTCATCCATAGGCATCACCCGCGTCACGATACTTTATTTTCTGCGTCTTCTTCTGTTCCATCCATCTTCCTCCCATCTATGAATAGAAATTTACTAGGGCGGCTTCCTCCGTATTAGACATATTTCCTAAATGTTTTAACTCAACATGGCTGGACACTTACCAGAACACTTTCTAGCAACCTCATTTGGCACTACAACTATTTTATCTTAAAAAATAATTCAGTTCCTATGCACATGACTTATACAAACAAAAACAACAACAATAACATCAAACCTTTATCCCACTATGTGGGGTCAGCTACATGAATCCTTTTTCTCTATTGTGTCGTGTTAAGAGTTAAATTCTCATTTAAATCTAATAAATAATATTCATTTCTAATATTTTCCAACCAAGTCTTTTTAGGTCTACCTCTACCTTTCTTAACATAAGCTAAATCTAATACATCTACTCTCCTAATCGGGTCATTGGAAGGCCACTGTTTTATGTGACCAAACTACCTAAGGCGACTCTTTCTAATCTTATCTTTCACTAGAGCTATTCCAACCTTTTCATATATATGCTCGTTTCGCATCCTATCTCTAAGAGTAAAGCCAATCATCCACCTGAGCGTCCTCATCTCTGCAACACTCAACTTAATATTATGCTTCTCTTTTAATTCACTCAACTTAATATTACGCTTCTCTTTTAATGGCCAATATTATGCACCATAAAACATTGCAGGTCGCACCACCATCTTGTAGAATTTTTCCTTAAGTTTGAGGAGGACTTTTCTATCACACAACAAGCCTGATGCATTCCTCCACTTCAACCATCCAATTTGAATTCTACTAATAATATTCCCATCTATTTCACCATCACTCTGAACAATAGACCCAAGATATCTAAAGCGTGTATTCTTATTAATGACTTGATTGCCCAAAGTCACAATCCCTCCACTAGATCTATTACTATGAAAATTACACTTCATATATATTTGATTTTAGATCAACTCAAATAAAACCTTTAGACTCTAAGGTTGACCTCCATAATTCAAGTTTACCCTAAACATGACTCGTATGTTGTCCATAAATTGGACGAATGTTAGCATATTGAAACTTTTTCTAGACGCACGATCATGGGACTCCTGATTCACTGGGGCTCTGCTTGGTTTGAAGGAATTAGATGGAAATTGTAATAAAAATTATCACGTAATTGAATTGAATTTGGGTTTGCCTCACTTTTTTGGTTGAGAATGTTAACATATATTATTTTTTCTTTTTTGTTTGATGAAAAAGTAAGTTTTTTGTTTCTTGTGAAGAGGGTCGTTCAAATCACAACAATAACTTTATAATTGTTTCCTATTTTTTACTAGGATTGCATATGAAATTATTAATGAAAAGTGCATTAGTTAACGTTTCTTTGGAAAATTCTATTTACTGTTAGTTACATTTGAACCAAATAGTTAATGTAAAATTATGAAATAAAATATATTTGCATTCTCCCTAGTTCTTTAAAACCACACAGATCCTAACAGCAAAAGTCCACTTCTGGGATCACAGCGTGTTCTGTACCTTATTCTAGGTTTTCTCTTTTGGAACTAAAAGATCATATAGTTGGTGGCAATAAACTTCTGTATCCTTTTTCTGCTCATGAAACAACTGCGAGTTCTTTATGCTATCGTGTTTTCAATATAAGAACAAAACAAAGTAATGGACAAGCAAAGAATAATAATCTCGATCGAGGATGTGGAAGCCAAATGTGAATGTAAGATGCCTCCTAGAAAACAGGGGTGGGACTAGGCTTCAGACCATTTGATGGAATTTATCACAAAAGCATGTTCTTTAAGTAAAATATTCATGTTGTGAGAATGGAATTTTTATATGCCTTAATTCACTTGCCTATACACCATGGTTTCTTTAGGTAGAAGTTCTGCTATGTAGTGTTTTGAGATACGTCTTGTGTCAATAACCATGCTTCACACCATCCCAGTTAACTAATATTCTGGGAAGATCTCATGTACTCTACAGTTATGAACCTTTTTGTATTACAGTCACCTGCTGATTGCTCTGACTTCTTCAGGTTTTTGCATATTATGGAACATATTGAATAAAAATTTAGCATTCAATAAATTGCTTGCAGGTCGTGGCCGTGGGCGTGGGAGAGGTCAAGGTCGAGGAAGGGGCCGTGATTTTCGATCTAATGGACCTATCCATGCAGATGCCAGCGGTGCATAAATAGCTTAATCCAGTGAAGGTCTTTGTGTAATGTGTTGGATGCCTGCTCCTTGTAACTGGATTGTTGCTTTTCATGGGTGTATTTATCTGGAGTTGATCTATAAGGTCTTTGTGATTTGGCCTGCAAGTGTCTCGTCTTTTTTGTAGGTATAGGAGACAAGAGTCTTGTTTTTTTATTTTTATTTTTCCTTAGGTCAATCTAATTGTATCGTTTGACTAATTGAGCAGTGCATTCTTTTATTTATTTATAGAATTGTATGAAGTGTATTGACGATTTCTCTATAGTTCGGCTTGTGCTTTGCGTGTGGCTCTGCTACATTCCATGAATACTATAATATTGTTCAAGTTCTTAATTCTATTCAGTTAATTCTTTTTGCTTGTAAGATGATGTCATTCTGATAATTGTAGCTCTAGGACAAATTAAAAGAATGAAGTATAAATGGCAAATTATTCTTTATTTTCCTTTCTTTATCGTTTATAAAAGGCAGGAAAAGGTGCCATAGAAGGGCAGAGGAACAAGCCAATTCCAACCTAAGTAATTTTATCGCTGGCATGGTGCCAACCATTCTTATAGGAACAGTATTAGAAACATCCCTTTAAGCAAGTCTCAAATGACTTCGATTAGGAGAGGTGAAATTGATGATCACATCTAGAGTCCCTTATACTGAAGTTGTATATTTTGTGATAGGTTTCCTCATTCAATTTTGTGGTTAATTTATGACACATTGATCGTGATCCTAGTGACACTATCACTATGAGGTTTTTCAGTTTCCTTATTACAATATAATATATTATTCATTTAGCATTAAATTATGAAAAAAATTTATCTTTGGTATCCTAATTGTGATCTATCATTAATAAGTTAAAGTGTAACTTAAAAAAAAAAATTTGTTTAATAGAATAGGTAATATAAAGTAATTTTTTTTCATTGAAGAAGAATTTTTTTTATCATTATTTCCTCTTTTATCTCATTCATTTAATCTCTCTTTGTTACAATCATAAAAACTTTATTTTAGATTATTTTTGGAATCATGCATAACTTAGTCTATCAATAAAACCTTAAACATTGGAATCATGCATAACTTAGTCTATCAATAAAATCACTATAGGAAAATCAATCGGTACCGGTGAACAGAATTCGCCGGTAACGTGCAAAATATGCCGGAAAAAATACGTTTCCGGCGGATTTCTGATGGAAACTACTCCGACGGTAAAACGCGTCGGAAAAATATTTCCGTCGTATTATTTTCGCCGGAAATATTTTCGGTGGTCTTTCCGGCGGACAACCGGCGAAAATGTTTGACAACCCTACACCTTTTCTGTTGTCGTGTTCCGACGAATAATCCATCGGAATTACCGGCGGATAGTGTCCGCTGGAATTACCGGCGGATATTCCGTCGCAAAAGAATCGATGTCAATTTTGACCGTCGGATATCACCGTCAAAATAGCCGTCGGCGTTTCCGTCGCATAGTTCCGCTGGAAATGTTTTGATATCGTATTAGCGACAACCATTCCGGCGAATAATCCGCCGAAAACCTGTAGCATAAATTTAAAAAAAAAAACTTCCTTATTTTGAAAAGTGATTTTCACATTTACACCTGCATATAAAAAAATACAACACAATATATATTGATAAATCTAATTCTGATCTACAACATCAGTAGTTACACATAAACCAGAATAGCATCATCCAGATAACAAATAATTAAATATGTACACAATAAACATATACAAGAAGAGTATCATCAATAAATATCTAAACATGTTTAAACAGCAAATATATAAGCATGTCCAAAAACACATAAATATAGATGTTCACATCAGTAAAATAGATAAATAACATCTACTATGATTCAGTTTCATCCTCAGTTGATGTTGTACTCCTCCCACTATTCATCTGCTCTCTCATCTTTTTCATTTCTTCTAACATTTGAGCTTGCTGCTGCATCTGCATTTGCTGCTACTGCATTTGCATCTACCAATCAGCTTGTTCTTTCCGTACATGTTCTAGCTCGACTGTAAAGGCAGCTATCTGTTGGGTATATAAAGACTCATGGGTACTAGATGAAAAACTGCAGCCACTAGATGTCTGCCCTTCATATGCATAGGCTTGCGAGCCTAACCCGTATACTCTGCCATGCTGCATTCCTCCTACCACTTGCGACCAAGTGCGGTAGTCAGAATAGTCTGTTGATCCAGCAGAAGAACCTTCACCTGCTGCAGCCTGACTCTCTCGAACCCATGTGTACTCCTCGTATGAAACTTAATAAAAAAGTTATGTAATTTATACATAATATCACTAAAATTAAACTTATATACTTACATAGGCTTTTCTAGCACTCTCGTCAACCCATTGTTAGTCCTCCTGCCGCTTGTGGGTATGACTATGCAATTCAACAGGAGTCGGTTCTCTACCCAACACCTGTTTCTGTAATAGACATATATTAATATTCTAATTAAAGTAAATTATTAAATTTTTTTACCAAACGTCTTCTGTGCTCAGTATGAGGAACATAACCTCCTGTATGAAGGGAACTACCCAAGCCCCCAACATCAGAAACTCTGTTCTGTCTATTTTGATCTCTCATTCTGGTATAATCTGGGCTACCCCAAGCACTGCTCAACTCTTCCCATACACCCTTACCAATCCAGAGTGGTCGCTGGCCTGACTTTCTAATGTCAGTAAACATGTCTCGCATGTGGGTCGAGCCACGCTTCTCAAAATTCTTTCTGATTTTATTATTATGTTGTGGAAGCCAACAAAAATCTTAATGCATTTAAACACATACAATAAAGAATAAATAATTTTTTAGCTTATATAAATTAGATATAATACAAAATTTTTTTATATAATAACATACCTCAAACTCTCTAAATCACATGTACCGTACTTCTTTTGGGACTTTCTTCCAAGAAATATAAGGAGCATAGTATTTGCTCTGTATTATGTCCCATATTTTATGCGTAGGCTCTTTTGACGAATAAAACCTGAAAGCAATATGTTAGTTGTCAAAAAAATAATTCAATTCTATTTACATGGTTGAAATAAAATTAGTACTTACGTGTCACCGTCAGGTTCAATCAACATGCGACCCTCTATCGCCTGCTCTGCTGCAACTAGATATGAAGGTCTACCTGTAGCCGGCTGAGGTGGTGCTGTAGCGGGCTGATGTCTTGGTGGGACATATAGCGGATATGGATATGGAGGATGGGCACCATGAGAAGGTGGGGGTGGGTAATAGGGGTAGAAAGGAGTAGTCTATGTAAGGTCCGGTGATGGTAAGTGTGATTCTGGTGAGTAGAACTGTGGGCTACTGGCTGCAGGAGTAGATATAGGCGGGTTAGGCTGACTCTGAGTAGCAGGATGAGATGAAGAGGTGCCCTTAGTACGTATAGGTCTGCTAACAACAACCTTCTTAGTGCGCCTACCAAATATATTCTTTATCAATCTTCTCTGACGGTCATCACCTGAAGCCATCTACATAAATATTTAAAAAATATTAGCAACAAAAATTATGACAAAAAATGAATATAAAATAACACAGTAATTAAATAAATACAAGTATAAAAAATATTTAAATATAAAATAACGCAACAAATAACTAAATATAAGTACAAAAATTTTATTTTTGATCAAAAATTATTTACCTTATGTTGATTCACTTTCACATGATGAAACTTATGTACAACTGTCAGACTCATCATGAATATCCTCTATGTTTAAATCAACTTCCTCTAACTGCAACTCACTCTCAATAGTTATAATTTGATCATCCACATCGTTAGCAACATCGTTTATGTTTGATTTAAACTCTTCTTGATGTGCTGGTGGTATTGAAGTAGTCTTTTCAATAACTCTCATGGGTTTGGTCTTCATAACTATGAGCCAATCTTGTTTACCTCATACTCTACTCGGGTAGTTAGCAAAATAAACTTGGCTTGCCTGACTAGCAATGATGAATGAGTCAAACTTTGAATATTTCCTACCCCGTTTAACTTCTGTTATACAGTACAATGGATGTATTCTTGTACTTCTATTTTTTACTGGATCAAATCACTCACAATTGAATAGATACACATTATTCCCAACACCAGGATATTCCAAATGTAATATTTTTTGTAATACCCCGTAATACTCAGAATCATCACCTATATGGGTATTCCTTTTAACACATACACCAAAATTATCTATTTTTCTATCTTCACACTAATATTTGGTTTGGAATTTATAACCATTAAATAAAAAATTTTGATAACACTTTACAGCTCTATTTGGTCCTCAAGCTAGATCAAGTAGTCCATGATATTACAAATTACTACCTTGAGCGTGGACCTAGTTAGTAGGTAAAGTATATCATTAGCATGCTTAATAACTAATTAAAGATATATTAATTGAAATGAATAGTCAAAATATGTACCGTATTTTTAAACCAAATAAGATAATCTGTTTTCACTATCTTTTGGACTTCTACTTGTTCTGTTGTATTCCATCCATCAATGAAACTCCTGTAAACATTAAGGTTTAGATTGAATGTAAGTATGAGTAACAAATTTATGAGCAAGCTTATTCATATTTACTTGAGATATGACTCAACTTCATCACAATTAAGCAAGACATATAAAGTGACAACTCGTATCTCCTTATCAGTCAAATAGCGCATGGTACTAGCGCCTAAGGGTTCACCACTGCCGTTGAATACAGATAAATTTAAGGATTGACCCATATTTTTAGGTGCAGTGCTCTGACTTGATTGTGATGTTGTTTCAAAGTAATACGAATAAAACTAGGTTGTCTCGTACATTAAATATGCTTCGCATATTGAACCTTCAGGATGCGCTTTGTTCTTAGCATTCTTCTTAAGTTTATTTAAGTACCTCTCAAAAGGATACATCCACAGATACTGAACTGGTCCACCGACTCTAGCTTCATATGACAAATGTACGGATAGATGCTCCATATAGTCAAAGAAAGCTGGAGGAAATATCTTCTCAAGTTTACACAGAATAAAAGGGATATGCTGCTCCATAAGAATCAGGTGCTCTGTATTTAATTTTGAATAGCATAAATTTTTGAAGAAGATACTAAGCTTGATCAAGGGCTTCAAAATTTGATCCGATAGATAACTAAAGACAGTTGACAATAGACATTGCATGAAGATATTGTTCAAAGTGATGATAAAATAGATAGGAAATAAGCGCGAAAGGGAGAAAGTTACCAACACAACAAGCGAGCTCCCATTTATGTCGTAACTTCCAATGCAGTAGGAAGGGAAGGTCGTTGAAGGAGCGAAGTCGAACAGCGTCAAATGAGAAAGTTACCTGCACAGCAAACGAGTGAGCTCTCATGTAGGAAATGTAGGAAGTTAGTTCAACGAGCGAAGTCGAACAATGCGAAAGGGAGAAAGTTACCTACACAACAAGCGATCCGAGCGAAACATCGTCGAAGGAGCGAAGTCGAATAGCGTCAAAGGAGCGAAGTTGAATAGCGTCAAAGGAGCGAAGTTGAACAACGTCAAGGAGCGAAGTCGAACAGCGTCGAAGGAGCGAAGTCGAACAGCGTCGAAGGAGCGAAGTCGAACTGCGTCAAAGGAGCGAATTCGAACAGTGTCGAGGAGCGAAGTTGAACTGAGTCGAAGGAGAGAAGTCGAACTGCGTCGAAGGAACGAAGTCAAACTGCGTCGAAGGAGCGAAGTCGAATAGGCGAAGGAGAAAATTCGAACTGCGTAGGAGAAAGTTTGCGGAATGTCCCAAAGTCGAGGGCAGGGGCCGATATATTGGAATTACAGGCGGTTTTTCCGGCGGCATATCCGCCGGTACCCTTACCGGCTGCATATCCGCCGGTAATACTTCGTCGGGTTTTAATTAACCCGGCGGTAAATCCGCCGGACATTACTGGCGGAAAATGCGTCGGTAAATTGCTATCACCGGCGCAAACCGGGCGGTTTCGCCGCCGGTAATTTACCGACGCTATTTCCGCCTGCAAATTCACCATAAAAGTACCGGCGGATAATTCCGCCGGTAATGCCGTCGTTGTTTCTGGCGTAGTGCTGTCCGCCGGTATTATTTGAAGAATTATCTACAATGCCAGGACCTTTAGAGAAAGTTCTCTCTCTCTCTTCTCGTTGGTAACTTATTGCTGATCAATATTCATTTTCTATCATCATACACCAGGGATTAGATATAATAATATTGGTTGATGATGATGTTGATACACCATTAATTATTGCTCACTCCTAGTGTTGCCGGTAAATGACATGATATGGCGTCTTATTGATGTAATGAATGATCTATCACTAGAGAGGTTGCTAACAAAGAGTTGGTACTCATAAATGCCATTAATGATGAATTATAGCTTGAGCTTATGCCACACATACACATTATTATTTATGCCGACGACACTCGAAGATAAACAATTATGTCATGCTGACTGTTGAGCATTTTTCAAGCTAACATCAATGGCCATCATCATTTATATCTTTGATGTCATCATCGACATTATGACTATCTTAATTGTATTTATTTATATCAAAAGAGTAAGTATTTTATCTATAGAATGCCCTATATTTTTTCATAGAAATTTTCTTTTTTTTTTTAAATTTTCTAAGAGGCGTTTGTGCCAAAAATTTTAAACTTGAGAAAGCATTAATCTCTAATACTCTTTGGATTTCTTAAAATTTTGAAACTTATATAAACTGATTCATTCAAGTATTTTATTGCTGTAAAATTTCTTAAACATGTCGCCTCATGTCGCCTGAAGATTTTATGAAATTTCATTAGGGGTGTCACTAGTCAGGTTCGGGTCAAATTCGGAACTGGCCCGATATTATTCGGGTCGACCCAACCCGACATGTGAACAAGACAATGTCGGCAGTGGGGATGCGGCAGCAGCGGCGCGGCGGTGGGTCGGCAGTAGCGGCGCGGCGGTGGGTCGGCAGCAGCGGCGTGGCGGGGGTCGACAACTTGAGCATCGGCGCAGCAGCTTCATATCTCGGGACGCAACGGCACGACGCTGCAGCGGCCGGCCAGCGGGTATGTGACGTAATGGCGGGGATGCGATGCGGGGGGCAGGCTGGTCAGCGGCGCAGCACGGCGGGCATACCGACGCTGACGCAATGCGTGATTGGCCTCGTACAGCTGAGGTCAGCTGCGATCACACGGGCAACTTGGTCACGCGAGTAGTGGTCAATGTGTCAAATCGGATCATTCTTAAATTTTTGGATCAACTCAAACCCAAAATTTTTTATCAGATTCGGATCAAATTTAGATCGTGTCAAATATTGATATCCCTAAGGCCTAGTTTGATTGGGCGTTTTGGGTGCTTATTCTTTTTTAAAGCAGTAAAATTTATTTTTTTGCTGTTTGGTTTGTCAAACCTCGTTCCCAATAACTCCATTTTTTTTCATTTTTCTACTGTTTTGAAAAAGCATTTTATATATGCTTCTCCGTTAGAAAACTCCTTTCTCTGAATCGATATTTCTTAAAACTACCTTTTACAAAAGTACCAAATAACCAAACGAAGCCTAAATTTCATGTCCTTGTCGTTATAGACCGGCTCCTATGAACCACGTAAACCACTGGTATTGGAAGCAACATTTCTTTTTGTGGGAAGGCTAGTAGCAGAATAGAAGCTCGACCGGCATTGAGAAGAAAAAGGACGGAGCACGGAAGAATCTCAACTGAACTTCGCCCAAACCCTAGTAAGTTATCTTCTTTTGTCGACCCCTCTCTCCACCGCCGGTGCCTTATTCTTCTTCTCAACGCCAATTCCACGGTTTTTCGACAGACAGGACGGAATGACTCAAGAGGTGGAGATGAAAGAGGCGCAAGCGCTCTCCAACACAGTATCCTCGGCCTCCTTACCATCCACGCTTCAGCGTGAGTTGTATCTTCGATTTTCTCTGTGTAACTTTTGATTTTTTTTTTTTTTCGATTTTGGATTATTACTGGGGAAGTTTGTGCTTGGTTTTTGTTTGGCTTCAGATCTGAAGGAGATCGCATCTCTTATCGAGACTGGGGCCTATGCGAAGGAGGTGCGGCGGATCGTGCGGGCTGTGCGCTTAACGATCATGCTTCGTCGAAAGCTGAAAGCTGCCACTTTGTCGGCTTTCCTCAACTTTGCCCTCGCTCCGGGCTCAGAAGCTCATTCCAAGTTGTCTTCCTATCTGCCTAAGGTATGACTAGTTAATGTTTTGCCAAGTTATGTTGCTTCTGTAGGGAGTGCTGGATTTTTTTTTGGTTCAATGGAGTACTGAACTGCTGTTTGATGAAATAACTTGGTAATATGTTTTGCTAGAGTTTTTTTTTTTTGTTGTCTTTTATTAAAATTATTAGTTTATGCAGAGCAAGCTTTAGAAGAGAGGTGGATTTGGTTAAGTGATGGAATATTGATGATGCTTGATAACTTTGTTAGTCATATTTAAAAGAAGTAGATGTTCAATTCTTCGGTGCTGTCTGTTATCTTTTTTATATATTATTTTTATAGATTTCATGTTCCTTGGTTGATGCAATACATCTTGAAAAAGTCCCTTTATTTACCTAGATTTGAAGAAAGTATTGTTTCTTAGTTCATAACATAAATGAACTGTGTATTTAATATTGTTGAAATTGATGCAGCTTGCATAATCTTTAAAATATGATAATAATGGGAGGCTTTTTGCTGGGATTAGTTAACAAAAAGAATTAGGAATATTTATTATTATTTAAAGAAGTGATATGGAGTTTTTGGTGGAAAGATGAGTTCGGAGGGGTAAGGTTAAAGGAATGTCAAAACTAGTCAGGTTTGGACTAGTTAACCTGACTAGTTTAGGGTGACTTGCAAGTTCACCTTAGGGAATGAGTTTTGAGTATGATAAATGGTTGAAAATGATGATGGAGGATAAGATTAAGATGTGAACATATGATTTGGAGTATATGATAGAGTTTTATGATGTTAAAGGTCTTATAGTGATTTGAAGAATGAGACTAGATATAAAGAAAACTAATTAGGTTAAGAGATTTGAAGAGAGTTGGGTTGACTTTTTTTAATACTTGAATTATGGATGACTGGTCTTAAAAGATGATTAGAGTGTAGGGAAAAATGATACAAGGATTAATAAGAATAACAGTTAGAATTAAATAGACACCTAATTAATCTCAATGAAGCTTATTAAAGTAGGTCATTAAGCACTAATCAAAAGTGAATGGATTCCTCCAAAGATTTCTTCTCATTCAAAAGCTGAATATTTCATTATACACCAACACTGTTTATAAAGTTATATTTATAAACCAAAATTCAAAAATAAGAGAAAATTTTTGGGGGAAAAAGAGTAGGTGGCCATTAATGAAGAAATGTGACAATCACTTTTATTAATTCATCTTATTTCTATTAAATGATTAACTCATATATGTTTCCTAAGAGAAGTCAAACTTTCTATATGCTAAATTTAAAATTCAAATGTTAACACTCTAATTTAATTATTTCTTCATAAGTGGGCTCTTGTAATGGGCTTTTATTGGGCTCTTTAGCATCTAATTAGGTTCTTGTTTGGGCACTTGTAATTGGACCTTTAGCTGTAGCATCTTCTTGGTTTGTGTTTAGGCTTGTAATTGCACTTTTAGCTTCATATGTTTGATCTAAATGTTGTGTTACATCAACTCCCTTGGGCTCATTTGAACTCTGCTCCATATAGTTAAAATTCGAGTTATATTCTACCAGTTGAGGGCGAGCTTTTTCAAATCTTCTCGGGTCATTTAAGTATCTTTTTTAGGGGGGTTATCATTCCATCTAATTAGAAATCTGTGAATGCAGCTTGATCTATGAGCGCTTCTCCTGTAACAATGGACTCAACTTCAAAGCTAAATGTTGATATAGTACAACAATTAGATCAACATATAAAGCTAAATGTTTAATTACAAGAGCTTAAATAAAAGCCCAAGAACATGCTAAAGCAAGAGCTTAATCAAGGCCCATTACAAGAGCTCACTCATGAAGAAATAATTAAATTAGAGTTTTAATATTTAAAATTTAAATTTAGTATCTAAAAAGTTTAGCTTTTTTTAGCGAACATGTATGGGTTAGCCATTTAATGGAGATAAGATAAATTAATGAAGTGGTTGTTACATTTCTCTCTTAATTGCCACCTACTCTCTTTTCCGCCAAAAATTTTCTTTAAATTTTTTTTTAATTTTGATTTGTAATTGTAACTCTATAAATAATATTGGTGTGTAATGAGAAATTCAATTTTTGAATGAGGAAAAAATTTTAGAGAAATTTATTCTCTTTTGGTTAGTATTTGGTGGCTTATTTTGATCAATCTTCGTGGGATTGATTGGTTATCTATTTTATTCTTACTATTATTCTTGTTAAATTTTTATATCATCTTTCTTTACACTTTAATCATCTTTTAAGATTAGTCATCCATAATTCAAGCATAAAAAAAGGTCAATCCAACCATATTCAAATTCCTTAACCTAGTTTAGTTTTTTTTTAACATCTAGTCTTATTCTCTATAGCACTATAATGTCTTTAGTCTCACAAAACTCTACCATATATTTTAGATAATAAGTTCACATCTTAACCTCATTCTTATCATCATTTTTAGTCATTTATCCACTCAAAATCCATTCGTTATTAAACTTGCAAGTCAGCCCAAATATGACCAGTTTTGGCAATTTTTTGACCTTACCCTTCTGAACTCTTCAATTTTTCATCAAAAACTCCAGCTCACTTCGTTAAATAATAAATTAAATATTCCTAAGTATGTTTATTAACTAATCCCACCAAATTCCTTGTGGAGGAAGTAGACTTGGCAAAGATGAAGCGTCAACGGTGGCAACAACTAGGAAGGAGCGGACTAATGGTGTGAGTGAGGAGCGGAGAAGAGGTTGCATGAGAGAGGAGAGGCATCGGGTAATGGCTATCATGTAAGATTAAATGCTATTAATTGGGTAAGTTGAAGTATTTTATTAGGTTTATTTTAATTATATTTATTTATTTAAAAGTATAACCAAGCTCTAAATTGCCCACGCCTCACCAAAATTGAGGCGAGGTGCGCCTCATATCATGTGAGGCATAAGTCTCATATAGCACCCACGGCGGCATAAGCTTCATTGTGATTTTTCCAAAATAGTGTTGAGGCATGTCTTGTATTGCGCAATTTTAAACCATGCTACAGACAAGTTAATTTAGTAATTTATATTTGATATCTACTTAATTTAAATAAGATAACATTCCACTTATTAATAATTCACTAGTTATTTAGACTATTTAATTTAGTAAATTATATTTAGTGCCTATCGAACCTTCTTGCTCCTTAAAATTCATATTTAGTGTAATCAAATCTTAGTTTCTCTACACTCAGCTTTAAATAATATCATAATCATTAATTAAATACTTATTATAATTAATTAATAAACTATTTTTTAACAAATTAACCCTTTTAGACACTAATTAATCCATAGGAAGAAAGATATATAGCATATTTGAGAGGTAATAAACTTTTTTTCTTTTATTATTGTCAGTGTATTTTGGGTGTTATTAAAAAATTACTTAAACTAATTCCATCTTGTTGGTTTCCTCTTGTTTTGGGCGAGGGCTTGAATACTCATTAAGTCATTATAGAGGAAACTTTCTTGTCCTTCCTTTCTTTTCTTCTCATTTTAAACTCCCATTTAAAAGAAATCATTTTCTTTCTACTTCTTTTCTCTCTAAATTTAAAGGAAAAAGATATGAAGCAGAAAGAAAGTTAACATTTTCTTTTGATTGGTTGTTTAATATGAGAAGAAAAGAAAGGACGAGAAAAGATAGAGTTTACTCTAAATGGAAGATTTTGTTCCCCTCCCAAAGCAAGCAGAAATATAGAGAAAAAAAATTCAAATTCATAAAATTTTAATAATACAGAAGACTACCTAACTCTAATAGAGGAATAAATGTTTATTTTCTCATAATCCTAGCCTATTAGTCTTTCTTCTTTTATATATATATATATATATATATATATATATATATATATATATGGGGGGGGGGGGGGCGGGGGCGGGGGGCTATTTAGTTGGCATCATGTTGAGTATAGAGAAAAGTAAAAACAGGGGTTTTGGAACGTTGGGTGTTTGGGCGATTGAGTTTCAAATGGAAACTATTTTGGGTTTGTATTTGGAAATCACCCTCTAGTTCATTTTGAGTTTATTTGAAATTTGGCTGGTTTGAATGAATTTTGAATACATAGCTTAGGTAAAAGTGATGCTGCTCACCGTCGCCCATCATCACCCATCACGTCCATTGCGGCCGCCGCCATTGTCTACCATCACCACCTGTGATTGGCCACCATTACCGTCGCCCACCACCACCACTGACGTCACTGTTAGCCACCTTCGATAAACTTTGTTCCTAGATGCACTATTATTTTATTTTGCATTCCATTTAAACCAAAAATAAAAATAAAATCCCGCATTTATTGTGTACTTGATTAAACAACTCAAAAGAATTTTAAATACACTATTTTCACTTTATGTTTCATTCATTTTACTCTGCATTCCTTTTTCTAAGCCAAGCAATCTCTAAATTAATTATAACACTTTTTTCTTTTAATTTTAACTCTCAATCTAGAACATGATGAATAATTTTATTTTCCCGTTGAAAATTCCAAATAAAAAAGAAGAAAAAATGTATTAGTTTATTTTCTTTTATGTACACAATTTTGTTATTTTCGTCCCTCAACTTGCATGTAGAAACCAAACAAGTTGGCTCCTACGCAACCCAAAATACCTCCAAACCAAAGAGTATCCCAATCCAAATATGGCTCATTTATAGGTCTAATTTTGCATCCACTTTTGGTTACTAAACATACATTTGATGCGCACGCACATGTACCCACCACATGTTTATAGGTTTACTTCAATTTTTTTCAGCTCTTTTCAAGATTGGTAGTAAGAGCTACATATGTATTGTTAAAATATATGTGAAATGAAATCATAATCATGAATATGATTTGGATCACCCCCTTCTTTGACCATGTATCTTACTTCCATTTGCAATAGTACATTAGGATGAAGGTTTTCTACGACGCTCAACTTTATATATGTAGTCAAGTGAGCCTGCAAGTTGGGTTCTAATAACTTGTTCCCTTAAAGTACAGAGTACAAGATGTCAAGATCTAATTGAAACAAATTGATGAAC
This sequence comes from Dendrobium chrysotoxum, assembly GCA_019925795.1. Classification (NCBI taxonomy): domain Eukaryota; kingdom Viridiplantae; phylum Streptophyta; class Magnoliopsida; order Asparagales; family Orchidaceae; genus Dendrobium; species Dendrobium chrysotoxum. The sequence goes on along the minus strand of CM034302.1, from coordinate 89,660,937 downwards.
GGGTTTTATGAAATTGATATTTAAATATGAGCTAGAGAATTGCTTTATTAGGAATTATTAACTGAATTCAGTGAAGCAAAAGAAACAAGGAGGCACTTGTCGGTTTTGTGCATTGATTAAACAGAGTGCAATAGTTTTCCTGGCCCGCATTGATTAAACAGAGTGCAATAGTTTTCCTGAGGCCAGGTAGATTTGCTGCTAGAAATTTGAGCAATAATATCCAATGCTGCTCAGGTTTTTGGGACAAGTCGTAGTGATGGTTTTTCTTCAGGTAATGCAATTTAATAAGCCTTTAGAATAAGAGTTGATTTACTTGAGGTCATTTCAATGGCCAACCTAACTAATTGATCGATGACCTAATAGAATTGATAGGGTTCATCATCTCTTTCTCTCTATCACTCTCTCTGAGGGGCTGTTTGGTATCAGATTTATCGTGGGATTTAAGTCGGATTTACGCTAAATCCAGCCACGGTTTTTGTGCGCGCGTTAAATCACGGGATTCGATAAATCCCGAATTTATGGATTTACGGCTTAAATCCCGGATTTACTAAATCCCTCGATTCGGCGGATTTAACGGGATTTAAAGAGTGGCGGAAGAGTTACCCGCGGCACCCGTGTCGTGAAGCTCAACATTCGCCCTTATTTGTCGAAACAAACGGAGCCATCGCTCTACCCCACCGCCTCAACCTCTCCGAGTCCTCTTCTTCTCTGGATTGCTGCTTCGCTTCGTCCGACACATGTAGGTTTTTTCTCTGGTTTTGGATTGCCCGCATTCGCATCGTTTGCTTGTTTCCTTTTTTTCCCGTAATGTGTAGATAGAATATCGATTTTTGAGCGTTTTTCTTCTTCTTTTTTGTTATGTAGGCAGATGCGTGTGTTAACTGAAATTTTTTAGTTTTGTAAATGGACATTGCTCGATATGTACACAATTATGCTTAAATAATGGTACTGTTCAGTTTTCAGCTTATATCAAGTTGTTAAGCTAATTATTTTTAGGTAGTTTATGTCATCGTAGCTTATATAATTGAAAGTTAATTTTTTTCAGAATAACTCATGTCATATTATCACTTTAATTTGTAAGAATTTTGGTTTGTGTTATATACCTCTAACTACATTACATTTTATAATAATTTCTTCATTTCTATATTTTAGATTGCAAGTCAAAGAAATCGATCGTCGTGAAAAAAAATTATCTCCCAAGAAATATATATGAAGTCAACTGGAAATTTGAAACATTCTCTTATTTAATACTTCATCTGTCATTTTGGTCAATATTAGTTTGTCATTTGCTCTTTATTGAATTTTCGGTAAATTTGTATGAACTCAAGTTGGTTTTATTATGCTTTATGCAATGACCTTGTTTTCATAAATATCTCCTTTAAATTTAAATCCCTAACTGTCATAAATCCTGATATATATTACCAAACAGTTTCTCAGGATTTAACATGATTTATCATTTGGCATACCAAACAATTTTCAGGATTTAACACAATCCGGATTTACTGAATCCGGATTTACTGGATTTACTAAATCCCACTAAAGTTAAATCCCACTTGTTGCCAAACAGCCCCTGAAGCTGCTTGCTACATGAGGTGGACAAGCATTGATTCTTTTTGCTGCTTATGTAGTTCCAACAAAGTGCTTTTTTCATAAACCAAAAGTTGTGTAATGTATGCAGGCATGTGATGACAATTTTTGTTGTAATTTTACAAAAAATTAATTCGGCAGTTTTTTTGTAAGTGCCGCAGTTGAAATGCATTATCAGGTTTTAAAAAGGTTGAAATCAGATGAAGTTTAAGCTTTGATAGGGAACTCCCTCCATCCCTCTCTCTCTCTCTCTCTCTCTCTCTCTCTCTCTCTCTCTCTCCACCTCAGCTGCCAAGTAGATTCAAGGATAAAGAGAAAGGGAGGGATAGAGGAAGAGTGGAAGTGAGGAAGAGATCTTATTTATTTAAGTACCATCACATAATTGTTATCTGATGCTACTTAAACAAATCTGCTTGGCACGGGAGGTGGACAAGTATAGATTCCTTTGGTTTCTTTTAGCTCAAAATAAAGTACATTTCTCATACTATAAAGTCATGGAAGGGATTCTGATAGGGAACACTTGTAGATCTCAAATATTTCCTATCATTCTTCGGAAAACGGCGAGATTTCTCCACAAAATCCACACAAAATCACGAAAACAGTAGATAATTTGTATTATTTGATGAAAGGGAAACAGAAAATACCAAGATACAATTGATTCTCTATTCGAGAGGAGGATCGATCTCTCCCAAATCTCTAGACGCTGCTAGAGCCCAAAAAAAAACCTAAATCTTCCATTTGCAATAGTACATTAGGATGAAGGTTTTCTATGATGTTCAACTTTATATATGTAGTCAAGTGAGCCTGCAAGTTGGGTTCTAATAACTTGTTCCCTTAAAGTACAGAGTACAAGATGTGAAGATCTAATTGAAACAAATTGATGAACGGGTTTTATGAAATTGATATTTAAATATGAGCTAGAGAATTGCTTTATTAAGAATTAAATTATTAACTGAATTCAGTGAAGCAAAAGAAACAAGGAGGCACTTGTCGACTCTGTGCATTGATTAAACAGAGTGCAATAGTTTTCCTGAGGCCAGGTAGATTTGCTGTTAGAAATTGGAGCAATAATATCCAATGCTGCTCAGGTTTTTGGGACAAGTCGTAGTGATGGTTTTTCTTCAGGTGATGCAATTTAATAAGCCTTTAGAATAAAAGATGATTTACTTGAGGTCATCTCAATGGCCAATCTGACCAATTGATCCATGACCTAATAGAATTGATAGGGTTCATCATCTCTTTCTCTCTATCACTCTCTCTGAGGGGCTGTTTGGTTTCAGATTTATCATGGGATTTAAGTCGGATTTATGCTAAATCCAGTCACGGTTTTTGTGCGCGCGTTAAATCCCGTGATTCGATAAAGCCCGAATTTACGGATTTACGGCTTAAATCCCAGATTTACTAAATCCCTCGGCTTGGTGGATTTAACGGGATTTAAAGAGTAGCAGAAGAGTTACTTGCGACGCCCGTGTCGTGAAGCTCAACATTCGCCCTTATTTGTCGAAACAAACGGAGCCATCGTTCTACCCCACCGCCTCAACCTCTCCGAATCCTCTTCTTCTCCGGATTGCTGCTTCGCTTCGTCCGACACACGCGACACAGGTAGGTTTTTTCTCTGGTTTTGGATGCCCGCGTTCGCATCATTTGCTTGTTTCCGTTTTTATTTTCCGTAATGACTCCCGTAATGTGTAGATAGAATATCGATTTTTGAGCGTTTTTTTTTTCTTCTTTTTTGTTATGTAGGAAGATGCGTGTGTTAACTGTAATTTTTTAGTTTTGTAAATGGATATTGCTCGATATGTACACAATTATGCTTAAATAATGGTACTGTTCAGTTTTCAGCTTATATCAAGTTGGTAAGCTAATTATTTTTAGGTAGTTTATGTCGTCGTAGCTTATATAATTGTAAGTTAATTTTTTTAGAATAACTCATGTCATATTATTCACTTTAATTTGTAAGAATTTTGGTTTGTGTTATATACCTCTAACTACATTATATTTTATAATAATTTCTTCATTTCTTTATTTTAGATTGCAAGTCAAAGAAATCAATCGTCGTGAAAAAATTATCTCCCAAGAAATATATATGAAGTCAACTGGAAATTTGAAACATTCTCTTATTTAATACTTCATTTGTCATTTTGGTCAATATTAGTTTGTCATTTGCTCTTTATTGAATTTTCGGTAAATTTGAATGAACTCAAGTTAGTTTATTATGTTTTATGCAATGATCTTGATTTCATAAATATCTCCTTTAAATTTAAATCCCTAATTGCCATAAATCTTGATATATGCTACTAAACAGTTCCTTAGGATTTAACAGGATTTATCATTTGACATACCAAACAGTTTTCAGGATTTAACACAATCCGGATTTACTAGATTTACTAAATCCCACTTGTTGCCAAACAGCCCCTGAACCTGCTTGGTACATGAGGTGGACAAGCATTGATTCTTTTTGCTGCTTATGTAGTTCCAACAAAGTGCTTTTTTCATAAACCAAAAGTTGTGTAATGTATGCAGGCATGTGACGACAATTTTTGTTGTGATTTTACAAAAAATTAAGTTTAAAAGAGTGTTTCGGCAGTTTTTTGGTAAGTGCCGCAGTTTAAATGCATTATCAGGTTTTAAAAAGGTTGAAATCAGATGAAGTTTAAGCTTTGATAGGGAACTCCCTCCATTCCTCTCTCTCTCTCTCTCTCTCTCTCTCTCTCTCTCTCCACCTCAGCTGCCAAGTAGATTCAAGTATAAAGAGAAAGGGAGAGATAGAGGAAAAGAGGAAGTGAGGAACAGATCTTATTTATTTAAGTACCATCACATAATTGTTATCTGATGCTACTTAAACAAATCTGCTTGACACGGGAGGTGGACAAGTATAGATTCCTTTGGTTTCTTTTAGCTCAAAATAAAGTACATTTCTCATAATTTAAAGTCATGGAAGGGATTCTGATAGGGATATGTGGTTCGGTCGGCAGCACAGACAGGCGGAAAATGTCCGCCTGTTTCGCGTGATCCGGTCCATACGGGCTCTGCTGTACCGGTCCAATGGATCGGTCTAGCAATACTCCCCTCCCAAAGATCCACCTTGTCCTCAAGGTGGAAGGATGAGACGTTGTTGATAGCTTTCTTCAGCTACTCTGTTAGTGGCCATGCTATCGTCCACTGGAACCAAGTTAAAGCTTTCCCTTCCAAACATAGGGCCGCTTTCGTCAGTCTCTCCTCTTCTGTCACCCCATTCACCATGAGATACATCTCCATCCGGTACACCCACCCATAAGCATCATTCCTTTCAAATACTGGCATCCCCAATTTCCTCACCCTAGGATCACTACCACCCCAATAGCTTCTTCCTCCTCTAGTGTAGTGGTTGTCGTGATCCCTCCATATTTCCCTCATGTATCGTGGGTGGGAATCCCACCTTCCTTCCATTCGCCTCACATGACCTGATCCCCATGGTTCAGCCCATCCCCTTTCTTCGGTCGTCCACTTCCCTTGCCCAAAAGGCCTCCCATAGGGGTCGGCCACCCCACCACCTTCACCACGAAATGTCTTTTATGTTGTCCTCCCATTTGGGAACCCTGATCCACCCTTTATCGAAGCCACAGGAGGTGGCTCTTGATGAAAGAAACTTCTCTCGTCAAACTCCTCTTATCCGATCTCCTTTCCCTTCGATTCAGCCAAGGGAATCCCGATCAAATCTTGGTTAGGGTTAGCCATCGGAACCACCAGTGAAGTGTTTGTTTGCATCTCCAAGAGCCTTCTTAACATCTCCTCCACCCTTCTAAATTGATTTTCCATACAGTTTTCCATATATGAAAATCTTTCTCCCATGGTAGAGAACTTCTCCAAGTCGGTTTTGAATTGCTCCATCTCGACTTCCAACGCCTCCATCTTCTTTGCTGACATTAATTGGATATAGACTCCAATTGCAAAAACAGCCAAGATATCTTATTTTTCCACCCAAGAAAGGGCTCTGATACCAATTTGATAGGGAACACTTGTAGATCTCAAGTATTTCCTATCAATCTTCGAAAAACAGCGAGATTTCTCCACAAAAATCCACACAAAATCACGAAAACAGTAGATAAATTGTATTATTTGATGAAAGGGAAACGAAAAATACCAAGATACAATTGATCCTCTATTCGAGAGGAGGATCGATCTCTCCCAAATCTCTAGACGCCGCTAGAGCCCAAAAGAAAACCTAAATCTAGGAGATCTCAAATTTCAGCCAAATTCAAGATGCCCTAACCCTAGGAAAACAAACTATTTAATCATACAATTCAAAAGGAAATGCCTCCTAACTCCCTCAAAAATCCTTCCTAAATTGTTCCGTGGGATTTGCGGTTCGGTCGACAGCACGGACAGGCGGAAAACGTCTGCCTGTTTCACGTGATCTGGTCCATACGAGACCGGCTGGACCGGTCCAATGGACCAGTCTAACAGATTCATATACTGGATATGGATTTTTTTGCGCATTTTCAAACCAAATAAGTCAGCATTTGGCAGGTTTTTAGAAACAACTCAGTTGAAATGCAGCACCTGGTTTTCAAAAGAAGCTTGAAACACATTATCAAATAAAATTGAAGAGTTCATAGGGGTTCGTTAACCTAGTTTATTTTTTTCAATAATGATGAAAAGTTTGCCCGAATTTCTAGAATATCGGAGCAGGTTTAACTCCAGAGTTCAGTCTTTTATTTCCATAATATGCATAGTAGGAGTGGGATAATTTTTCCTTCATTCTTCTATGCTGAAACATGCTTGATCAGAGCTATTATTCAGAATTGGGATTTAAATTTTAATATGAAGGACTTGATGGCATGGTGAATATAATCATGAACTATGCTACAGATTAATCCAAAAATGAAATCAAGTTAGCTTTGAAGATGTCTAGGTGAGGTTAGGTGTAGATGAGATATTTGTTTAGATATGGAGAGTTCCCTAATTTGGGTACTAAATATTTTTAATAAATTCTTAAATGATTAGAGAAGAAGAATTTCAATATAGTAGTCGAGAGAAAAAAAATAGATTTTTTATATTGAGGTAATTCTAAGAGAAATTAAATGTATGACCCAAATGATTAAGGGTGTGTTTGGGATAGTTGTTGCTATAGGTAAAGGTTGTGAAGTTGTTGTGGACAAAGCTGCTTTCTGAAGTTGTTGTATATAAAGCAATATATTATTGGTGAGTTTGAGAGGACGTTTTCCTTGCTTTACATTATGAAATGTAATGGAAGGGTTGTTTGGGGTATTGAGTTCATGCTCCGTTCTAGAAATATTTTGCATCCAGCTGTTACTTTTCACGACCTAAGAAAGCCTCTCGTGTTCTCCTGCTTCCTACTATTTGGAGCTGCAAAAAAGACGTACATGACCTTAGTTATGATTCGTTGCGAAAAGTCCGTCATCTTCATCCTTGAAAAGTTCCAAGATTTCAGACATGGTTGAGATCTAGTGTTCAGAATCGAAAAGTGTAGTTTAAAATCTATGGTTTGGGTTTTGAACAAAAAATACCTGTCTGTCGAGATGAGAGTCGAATAATGCAATGTATTTTTTCTAAAATGATGAGCGACTTCCAATGGGATGAGTTTTATGGGTCCCAAACGTGGTTGAGATCTAGCACAAGGAGCGAAGAAATGGATAAAGTGGTCTGAAATCTCGGAACTTCTCGAGGATGAAGACGATGGACTTGTCGTAGCGAACAATAACTAAGATCAATTACTTCCTTTTTTTAGCTCCATACAGCGGGAAGCAGGAAAACTGAGACTTTCTTAGGACCAAAAAGGAACAGCGGGATGCAAAAATTTTTAGAACGGAGTACGAACTCAGTACCCCAAACAACCCTTCAGTTATGTTTCATAATGTAAAACAGGGAAAACGTTCCCCAAATGCACCGTAAGTTATATGAGAGGCTAATAGAATTTAGTCCTTGAAAATCTTGTCAATATCAAGGAACTGATCATTTTTAATCTCTTATGGAGGCAATATTTGTGCCTAGTCAATTGATGGAAAGGATAGAGATCAAAGACCAGATCTCATATGTATTTTATTAATCTTAAGATCTTTGATCAATTACTAAAAAATTGATTTAGTGATCTTAAATATGCAATGTAGCCTGCAAAGATATATTGATATTATTAAATAGCCTTATGATGGAGTATTGACTTGAAAGTAGTTGTCGTGGGAAAAAGTTCTAAGTCATTGTCTATAATAATTTATAGCTTTTTATTATTGTTACGGAGATACTTGTAAAGGATATTCAAATTGAGGTATATTTTTTAATGTTATTTATAGATGAATAATTATAATATGTGAGGCCTATATTAGAATAATAGATGAGATAGATAATGTACTAAAAATTAGTAAAATAAAAAATTAGTATATGAAGTACAAATTTAGTGCATGTGAACTTAATATTAATCAACACTACCAAACAATTGATAGCTAGATGTGATGGGTTAAACATCTTGGATTTATGATGCAAAAGAGTAGAGATATAAATGTTAATATAACTTCTAAAATTAAGGGAAAGGTGTTATTTGTTAAAATAGAGAAGTGTTTCAAGAGTATTTATGACTAAGAGAGTAACATACTAACTTAAATGAAATTTTGTAATATTGGCAACAAGCTGACTATGTTGTACGAATCAGTGTTTGGTGATAAGGAAGTTGTTGATAGCCAAATTGTTTTTGACAAAAAATGAGAATGTTAATATAGATGTTTGATAAACTATGAATGATAAATTGAGAAATATATGTGGGAGTATAAAATAGACTTGAGGCGATTTTGGCATATACAACAATAATAGAAAATAAACTTAACAAGGAAGCATTAAGAGGAAGATGACAAGGTTTGCTTAAACTAGACTTGATTCTCATAAATTTATAATGCCTACTTCAAATAATTGGAATGATGCTAAATGATGATGATGAGACTTATGCACTCTTTTTCTCTTCTATAGAAATTTAGCCGCATGGAGTATGTATGGTAAATGACTCGGTTATGAGAATAGGTGTATTACATTTGGCCTATGTTAAGAAAGATAGATGTAGACCTAAAAAGACTTGGTTAGAAAATATTAAAAATGACCATTTTTTTATTAGATTTAAATAAAAATTTGACTCTTAATATGGTACAATGGAGAAAAGGATTCATGTAACCGATCCCATGTAATGGGATAAATGTTTGATGTTGTTGTTATTGTTGGAATATGTGCGGTAAGCATAAACTTCTTTTGACAAAGGCACTTGGAGGGAGGAGTTGGGATTGATCGAATTGCCAAATATTTAATTTTGCTTAATCTAATTTGGGTAATTGCTAGCAATATTGTGTTCCTATATTGTTTCTTTGAGTTTATTTAATTATTGTTCTTTATATTGTTCAATTTTCAAAACTATCATCTTATTTTAAGCTATATTGGTAAATTTATTAGCTAGAACAAATAGAAAATTGTCAAATTTCGATAGACATTTAAAAAGATTCAACATGAAAATATTGTTCCTTTTCATTGACCTTTATGTATGTTTAAGAAATATTTTGTTCTATATATATATGGCGTTGATACTATCTTTTATATTATGATATTTTTCTCTTATATTATTGAGTTATTAACACATTATTAATTATTTTTAATGTATTGCACTATTTTTAAAATAGCATTCTGATGCAGGACTAAGATGTTTGTAAATGAATGCGTAAGAATTTGCATGATTTTGATAAAATAATTATGATTAGGCTATTAGCGATTTAAACGAGAAAAGAAAACGTTAGAGCGGTCACAATCGTTTAGGCTAAATTACATGCTAAGCACTTGGATGATCAAAACAGGTTAGAAGCTCAACAACATGCAAAGTAAATAGCTTTCAATAAAATCTCTAATCTAACAATGAGATTAGTAACATAGGAAAGCATGCTCAATCCTACGCTTACTAAGCTTAGGCAACAGTGGAGCACGATTCTTTATGATTTGTCATCACCTACAAGATTAGAGGATTAGGAAAGCAATTAAGAAGGGGGAAGTGGTTCACTTTTATCCAAGTCCGGAAGTACGATGTGGAAGGAATCCGTCGTGGTCTCTTTTAAAGGTTCAATTGGAGAGAAAGAAGTTTTCTCCAAACGTTGATGTGTTGATGGTCATGATCTTTGCTGTCCTTACCATCCTTCTTTGAGAGAAAAGGAGTTTCTCTCCAAAATCCAAGTGGGAAGAGGTAGGAGAAAGGGGCCGGCCAAAGGGAGGCACCTTGGGAAGTGAGGTTTAGGGTTTGGAGGAGTTAGGGTTAGGGTTTTGAGAAGAAAAAGGTTTACATCTGAAATGAATTTCAGATTTCTAATTAGAGGGAAATTAGGAATCAAAATTTGTATTTAATTTCCCAAGGGAATAGGAGTTAATGTAAAGGGGGGAAATTGGAGAGAGAAAGAGGGAAGAGAGAGAGGGGGAGGGCCGGCGGCATGGTGAAGGGGGGAAAGGGAATTGGAGAGGGAGAATAAAAGGGTTTCCTAGTTTAGACACTTAAATTAAGAAAGAAAGATTAAATCAAATCTAATTTAATTTTGAATTAGACTTAATTTAAAGAACTTTCCTAATTTAAAAGAGTTAATTTAGGAAAGACTTTGAAATCCAATTTGAATTTCAAAATTGAATTGAACCTTTCCTAAATGGAGTAAAGGGATTAAGGCAAGCATTGATATTGATTGAAATCAACATCAAGAGGGCAATGGGGCTAGGGCCGGCGGGTGGTTGGGCGTGGGCTTGAGGAAGTGGAGGGGGGGTTTCGGTTAGTGGGGGATTTAGGGGTGGCTGAAGGTGGGGAGTTAAGGGGAGAGGCCGGTGGTGGGGCTTTGTGGTGGTGGCCGGTGGCTTTAGGGTGGGAGACTTGGGCCATGGGTGGGGAAGGGGAGGGTAGGGCCGGCGGCGGTGGAGGAAAGGGAGATGGACCGTGGACTAGAAAGAGAGGGAGGAGGGAGGAAGAGCTACGATACTAACCACGAATCCGGACTCTTTCAGGATTGGTGGGTGATCCAAGTCCCTCTCCGAGGGATCTCTCCACTTAAGGTCTCACAAGAACTCACAATGCAGAAATTTCTTTTCATTCAATCATTAACTTGAAAAGGATCACACTAGGGCTATAAATAGTCTCATACAAAAGACTCTCAAAATAAAGGACGACAATGCCCCTAGGACTTACATACGACATTCCTTAATAAAAGGGTACAACAAGAACTAATAAAGCAAAATACCATATGACATAAAAATAGAAAATACATAAAATAATCTCAGAAATATAATGACTCGATCGTGGCCGTAGATTGACGGTCACGTCTTTGATAGACTTTCCATGTGCTGATGTCCCCTTCACATTCTTTTCGCTAGACACTATAATTTCACGGGATTCTTGTGTTGTGACACTATTCATTATTGACAAAGATGATAATTATGTTTTATTGAAGATATATGTCTAGATGTCAATATCATTTTACAACTATGGTTATTAATATTAATTTTTTTTAAATTTTGCCACGTCTACTAATTTATTGATAAAAAAGGTGTAGTTTTTTTTTTATTGGCTAATTGAAGCCTTTATAAAAAAGGTGTAGTTAATGCAATGGCTCCCGCCAATGTAGGGCATGCAGAGGGGCTGATGTATGTAGCCTTATGCCTACGTTTGCAAAGAGTTTGTTTCCATAGCTCATAAGTTGAAACATTCATATTACATTAGAGGCAATTTAACCACTGTTTTAGGCCTGCCATCTATGATAATTTGTTGATCAGTGTGTTTAATATTGATTCTGAGTGATTATGTAACATTTGAAAGCATTTTTATAAAAAATCATTCTATTTGTTTTTTCCTCCTAATATTTGGTGTGCTGACTACTTTTGTTAACAACATCCGGGTAACTTATTCTGGTATCTTCAGGAAGATGATCGTGATATGGATGTTGATACTGCATCTTCAGCTGCACAAGGTCCTAAGCATTCCCTGCCTGATATTGAGATATACTGTTACTTGCTGGTACTCATTTTTCTGATTGATCAGAAAAGATATGACGAGGTGAACTGTTTCTTTTTTTTTTCGTGCATTTATTTACATATAAATCAAAATCTTAGCAGTGATTCATTAGAACCTCAGTTTTTTTCTTTGTTTTTTCTTTCAGGCTAAAGCTTGTTCCTCTGCTAGTATTGCTCGCCTTAAAAACATAAACAGAAGGACTGTTGATATTCTGGCGTCTAGGCTATATTTTTATTATTCATACAGCCATGAACTCACAAACAGTCTTGCTGAAATTCGTGGGTAAATTGTTAATCTAATGGTCAAATTAGACAGCTTATATCAAATAAGTGCATATATTAGAAAAAAATCAGCGAGACATTTTACTTAAGCGCATGCTATTTATAGGGAATTTCCTCTCTTTCTTCACTGCTGCTGTTCCTCAACTTTTTTTTTTTTAATTTATTTAGAAACCTCCTTGCCCTTCATAGAATGGCCACCTTAAGGCGTGATGAACTGGGTCAGGTTAGCAGTTTGTTGTATTAATGTTTTGTGCATGTTTGTGCAAAAGAGTGAGAAAGAGGATGTTAATTATACTATGTTGATGGCAGGAAACCCTTCTTAATCTTCTTCTTAGGAACTACCTTCATTACAATTTATATGATCAAGCAGAAAAGCTAAGGTCCAAGGCTCCACGCTTTGAAGCCCATTCAAATCAACAGGTGATTACTTGTGTCATCAATTTTTCTGATCAATACAATTAATCGGATATTTTATTATGGAACTTATTCCTTAGGTGAAATTGCTGTACTGATTTTTTACCCGTAGATGCAAGAGAAGTATGCTGTCTTTTATTCTTGATAAGTGCATTTTCATATGATATTGTGTTGATCCTGCAATAAAACTCAATAATCAACCTACCTGCTGAAGTTAGAAAGTCTTGTATGTTTTCTCAGTTTTGCCGATATTTATTCTATCTGGGCAAGATAAGAACCATTCAGTTGGAGTACACAGATGCCAAAGAAAGTCTCCTTCAAGCTGCTCGGAAGGCACCAGTGGCAGCTCGAGGCTTCAGAATTCAATGCAACAAGTGGGCCATCATTGTACGCTTACTTCTTGGCGAGATACCCGAGAGGACTGTTTTCATGCAGAAGGGAATGAAGAAAGCTTTAACTCCCTACTTTGAGCTTACAAATGTCAGTATTTGATCCCTTTATTATCATTCATCTTACCACCACCTCTACTACCGCTGTATGAGTTTTTTATTCTGGTTTTAGGCTGTAAGAATTGGTGATCTGGAGCTGTTCAGGACTGTTGCAGAGAAATTTTCTGGCACATTTAGCTCAGACAGAACCAACAATTTAATTGTGAGGCTGCGGCACAATGTGATTCGTACAGGACTGCGCAACATCAGTATTTCATACTCCCGAATCTCTCTTTCCGACGTAGCGAAGAAGCTGAGGTTAGACTCTGATAATCCTATTGCTGATGCTGAGAGCATTGTAGCCAAGGCCATCCGAGATGGCGCAATTGATGCAACCATTGATCATGCAAATGGATGGATGATATCGAAGGAAACTGGCGACATCTACTCCACAAATGAACCTCAGATTGCTTTCCATTCCAGAATTGCATTCTGCCTAAACATGCATAATGAAGCAATCAAGGCGCTGAGGTTTCCACCCAATTCCCATAAAGAGAAAGAAAGCGCAGAGAAGAGAAGGGAAAGGCAACAACAGGAGCAGGAGCTTGCGAAGCACATTGCTGAGGAGGAGGACGATGATGATTTCTAAACCTGCAATATCTTCATGGGATCATCTTTTCATTCATGTCTGGTCTCAAAGGCTATTGAGGGAATCTGCATCATTACTTTATTGCATATGATTTCAATGGATTTTGCTATTTGATTTGGATTATAAGTTCTTATTTCTGTGATTTGAATTTCGATTTGTATTAAAGCAAGAGCTCTTTTGGCAAAAAGAAACGAAAATTCTATTAATCTTCTCTTTCTGTTCAAGGAACTGAGCAGTCCTCTCCAGCATTCCTCTTACTTGCTTCATTGTCTGCTATTTCAGGCTTTAATCCAATTTTTCAAGTTTCTACGTTCGTCTGATTTAATAATTGAATAAATTTAAATATTTTTCTTTGATTCAATATACTAATAAATGGGATTGAATATTGACTCCTCTTGATCATTTACATTTGTGAAGGTATGTTTTTTTCTTTAACAAGTAGCTCATTAAGAGTTTAAGGGAATGTTTATTTACTGATAATTTTTAGTTGATTTTTTTATTATTTATTTTATTATGTATTATCAAATTTTTAATATTTCATGTATTTCAAAATTTGTTTATATTATTGAAAGTGTAAGTGTGATAAAATATTTAGTAAATGATTAGATCAACAGACTAAAAAATGATATTTATTTTTTTATTAATATTTGATGATATATCTTTTAAAATTTTATATTTATGGTAAAAAATTTAATTTTATTTTTTAAATATTTGGTAATGATTAGATGGGTAGATTAAGCATCTATATTTGTTATTTACAAATCATTAAAAATTATGCTTAGCAAACTATTGCTAATTTTGACTAAAAAAATTATGAATGAATTCATTATTATCAAGAAAATTAATTAGTTAAATCATTAATTGAGTTCAATTAAAATTTTATTATAACTAAGCTAGTGGGTGTAATAAAAACTTCTATACAAAAAATTATACTCAAATTGGACCAGAGTTTAATAAAATTAAATAAAAAATAAATTTGAAGAGCATGATATACTTATGCACTTACATCGTACCTATGGTGATATTTTTGTACTTTAATGCTATATGAATTCTTTTTCTTTATTGTGTCATGTTAAGAGTCAAATTCTTATTTAAATCTGATAAAGAATTGTCATTTTAAATATTTTTTAACTAAATCTTTTTTTATCTTTTTTAACATAAGCCAAATCTAATACATCTATTTTCTTAACTGGGTCATCGAAAAACCGCCATTTTATGTGCCCAAACCATATGGGATGACTCTCTCAAATTTTTTTGATGATATTCTTATAATTTTGTGCAGAAATAAAATATTTTCTGATGGTAAAGTTATGAATTAGCTGAATTTGGGAAAAATAAAAAAAAAACCTAATTTTTTAGTTGTATTTAGCCGTTATTCTAGTTAACGTACAGGCTTCATAAGGAAATTCTAAATCCGCTATGTCAGAAGAGCGGGATGCAGGGGTAATCTAGTAAATGCACAGTTCCACTTTTTAGGGTTTAGCGAAGATTTTCAGCCTCTCCTTCCTCCCATTTCGAAGGAGCAGACGTGGTCGATTTCTCTTCACTAAGAAGTAATGGCTTATGACGGCATGGACTGCGCTGATGCCACGCAGTCCTTCCTCTCTCTCTCTGCCTTCCTCTCTCACTCACTCTCTCTCTCCTAGGAAGAGGTTCGAGCTGCGATTGATCGATGGAAGGAGGGGAAGCGAAGGGGAGGCGGGGCGGGTTAACTGTCTTCTCGCAAGAATACTATGCGGTTTGCGCATTTGGTGGAATGCTAAGCGCTGGAACGACGCATCTCGCAATTACGCCACTCGATGTCCTCAAGGTTAATATGCAGGTGAATGGCTTCTCTGGCTTTTATTATCGTGCGATTCATGCCTTGATTGAGTTTTGCAGGAGTTAGGTTTTGATCATTGTTTTTCTTCTGTTCTGATTTCTGTTGAATTTCAGTAGGTTAGGACTTAGAAGGGTTGCTGCGTGATAGGTTGGAGTGTTTATTCATTGCAGGGATTAACTAGATAGGATGGAGCTGTATCTTTTGTATGTTTTGCTAGCTGAGTTTTGAATGGAATTTCATTGATAAACATAAAATTGTTTTTTGTCATTGTTAAGATTGTGTTGAGGGCTTCCTGCTTGGTCATTGTTTTATGAGTGACAGGTCCTGCAATATGTTATGGTAATATTAAAAGGAGCATTATTCTTCTTCCTCATGCTGACACAGAACGAAGTACATTTAGCTTAAGTATTTTGCCAATTAGAGCTCACGCAAGATTTCAGCTTTTAGCTCCCTTGAAGATGCTCAACTTGCTCGTTAATACATCTTTAGGTTTCAGGTTGATGTATTGTGATCTTTTGTAGCTTGATTGAAACCTCTGGAGGCCTATTCATCCGTATTGGCGTAGATGTACTTGAAAATCGAAGTCTGTAAGCTGTCATTGTACCAATTCATCTTCATCACTCAATTACCTCCCAAGAAATTGAAATATAAATAGAAATTACATTGAGCTTTATATCCTTTCTTCTTCAGTTCCTATTAAGATAGTTCAACTGCACGTGTCTGTCTTGCATAATTTCAGATTCTTTTCATGGTTAGTCCCCTAAAATTCAATTTTGGAGGTAGCCAGATCGCTTTCACTTTATTTGGAGCTCTTGCTCTGAAGAGCTTGCTAAACCAAAAGCAAAGAGGAATTGCTAAGGGACTTTTTTTTTTCGGGAAATGATTGCTAAGGGACTTGAATTGAAAATTGTTATCATGAATACAAATGTTTCTAGTGGACTCCCTTGTCTTGGTTGCTTATTTAGTTCTTAGGAGTCAAGATTATTATTATTATTATTTTCAAAGGAAATATAAATGCCCCTCAATGAAATTTCTATTTTTAAAACTGTTGCATTGGCTGTTGAGCCTATTTACTTAAAAAGCATTCTAAATTTATAGCCATGTTCCTCAGCTATAAACTATCTTATCTTTTTGTCTGTCATCAAAGCTTCAATAGTGCTTTCTACTCTATTACTATATTTGTTCGGGGGAGAAGCAAAACACGCAGCGAAACAAACAAGAAATAGAAAATACAGCAGAAAAGGAAAAACATCAGGATTTAACGTGGAAAAATCTGAAACTGGGCAAAAACTACGGAGCCACACAACACAAAGAAATCCACTATGAAAATTGAGAGAAATTTGTATAGATCTCTCTTCTTTCTCACTCTCTTCTTGCTTCTCTTCTCTCTTGCACCGTTCTCAACTTGGAACTAACCAAAAGAGTATAATACAACAACCAAGGGACACAACCCTTAATAAAAAACAAGAAAAAAAACTGCCTCGCCGACCTTGCAGCGCTGCGGCGCAGTGGTCTGGAGCATCACAGCGCTCCGCTCTCTATTTTTTTCTTCAAGAAAAATATGCAGCGTCGGGGCACTCGGGTGCACAGCGTCGGTCCGCTCGGGTGTACAGCGCCGAGGCGCTCGGGTGCACAACACTAGGGTGCCATAACCCAAACAGTGTAAAGACCCCCTTAACCTCCCAACAAGCTCTATATACTGAATTGAGGTTCGAGGCAACAGTACAACAAAATTGATCTACACAATCGAATTCCATACAACTAACAATATTAATTTTATATTAATTTTTCTTCTGTTTATATATACCTTAATACTTTCCTGCTCCTTTTTTTTTCCTACTTGCAGAAGACTTCCAATTATGCACTTTCATATTTAACCTGTTCATTGCATCTTGTCAAACCTTTTTATTCATTTTTCAAGTTTGCAACTATCCACTTCATCTACGTCAACCTTAGAACTTAGTTATGTATTTATTAATCTTATTTTTCTACATTCTTTTGTACAGTTTTAGGCAAAGTTATCACTAAAAGAACTGTTCAAATTACAATCCTGTTTGGGTCATTTTTTTTTTTGGGGAAAACCCTCCGACGGGCCTTCGTGTTGATATGAAAAATGATTACAAGGTCCTTAAAGGACTTCCAGCTCGCTACTTCTCAGAAGAGCTATAATCAAAAAGAAAAAGAAAACTAAGAGTCGGATGTCCTTGCTAAGAAAAGTAACAGGATACAGTAATAACATTCTACGCAAAACCAAAAAAATGGCCCAAAAAGAGAAGGAAAAAGTAAGCAAACTCAGCTCAATCTTCTCGATCACCACAAGTCCCTGCACAAAACGAGAAAGAATCTCCAAAAACCTGCAAAAAAGGCTTGCAAGGACAAAGGTAATAGCCCAAATAGGAAACAAAAAGAAAGTAGTAGTATAGAGAAAATCAATCACAAACTCATATAAAAACCTGCCATAGATATGAAGATCCAAAAAAGCTTCATGGTAGTGGATGATAAACCAAAACCAACAGTTATTGATCCACCTTTGCATAAAAACCCAACAACAGCAGGTAAGCTCCTGGACAAACCCATCAAAAACCTGACCAACCCCACGATCCCATCCAGAATTGAGCAGGTAACAGACCAGAACAGGGGAAAGATCCAAACTAGTAGCACGAAACAGAAACCCGAAGATACAAGCCACCTTGTCGAAAACAATATAGACACAGGCAGAGACCATGGCATTACTCACAGAAAGCACCGAAAGAAAAGAAATAGTAATGTTCCCATTCAACCAATAATCCAAAGTGAAACAAGAGAACAAACCACAACAACACACAAAAACTCTGAGCCAATACATACCCATAGGATTAATGAATTGAAAAGCAGCCAACCAGCCGGGAAAAGAAACCAAAAATAAAGAAACCGAGAAAGAAACAAACACCCAACAGCAAGAAGAAAACCAAATCCAGAAGACTCAAAGAGCTAGGAGGTCCTAATATAGGGAAGACCCAAACGATCAAGACGAGTAAGCCCCAACAACTTTCCAGAGATGGAATTCCCCCCCAAATCCGCAAAATCGAGTAAGTTGCAACCCATATTAGCTAACCAATCAGCAGCAGAGTTACCTTCTCTATGAATGTGG
The DNA here is from genome assembly GCA_019925795.1 of Dendrobium chrysotoxum. Taxonomy (NCBI): domain Eukaryota; kingdom Viridiplantae; phylum Streptophyta; class Magnoliopsida; order Asparagales; family Orchidaceae; genus Dendrobium; species Dendrobium chrysotoxum. The sequence goes on along the minus strand of CM034302.1, from coordinate 89,642,623 downwards.
GATATACTATAAGTGAGACGAGAGAGGTAGTGCTTAATTTCCCTAATAATGTAAAAGTAAGAAGGATTGGCATTGGCATTATCACTGATAAAATGGATAACCAACTTGGCGTCAACTTCGATCCAAACATTAGTAATCCCTAAAGAAATACAAAGTTGAATACCATACTTTAAAGCTTGAAGTTCCGCCATAATTGCATTTTTAGCAAGAGAGGGACCAGCAAAAGCAGTAATAATATTCCCCTGATAATCACGCACAAGCCCACCACAACCAGCTTTGAAAGTGTTAAAGGAACCATCAGTGTTAAGTTTATGAATGCCAACCGGTGGTTTCAACCATTTAACAAGATTCTCTTTGCGATGCCGAATAATATAAGAGCACCTAATATCAAAGTGATCAGCTATATACATATAGTCGTTACAATTTTTTCCACTAATCAGGTTGACCACAAATAATTGTTTAACTTTATCCTTAATCTTAACGATAATATTCAGAGCATTCATAACAATGTTATCATGTTTAGACTCATTTCTACTCTTCCACAGATACCAACAAATAATAACATAAAGAATATTACGAATATTACCTTTAGTCAGGACGAACCAATCCTGTAAAATACTCTTGATGTTTAAGTACTCTTTACAGAACTGCCTTTTAAATATATTATCAAAGAACATCCACACTTTGGTAGCAACGGGACCATTAGCAAAAACATGATTTAAATTCTCAACATGAAAACAACATTGGCACTTGGAAACAATATTTAAACCCCTCTTGGTTAAGATAGTATCCACCGGAATGAAATTATGCAAAATCCTCCAAGAAAGAATAGAGTAGGAGAGAGGGATACCTTTATACCAAATAGCGGCGTAAGAATGAGATTTATCAAACGATTCCCTAATGGAATGCCAAACATCCTTAAGCTTAAAACTACCATCATTAGATTTATTGAACATAATGCAATCCTTATAGTCAAGTTGAAGAGGGATCTTAATAATAAGATTAATAACAAAAGCCGGCACCATCTCAGCAAGAAGATCCACATTCCATTTACCATCCTGAAAAAAATGGGAAACTTTGCAAAAAGTAGTGGTATGAGAATTAAGCAAGTTATCAATAGAGGAAGCCCCCAACCAATTGTCTTGCCAAAAAAAGATGTCCCCTCTCCCCAAACCCCATTGGATAAAGTTCTCTGCATCCCACTTAATGGAATTCATCCTTTTCCAAGTAAGAGAATCCCCCTTCTTAAAGAAAGACAAAAGAGGATGCTTGCCATTACAATATTTAGCATTCATGAATTGAGCCCAAAGACTTTTCTTAGCTCTAAAATTAAGCCAAAGCTTATAAGAAAAACCAAGAGACATATCACGTAAATTTTTAAAACCAAGTTTACCTTCGTCAAGAGAACCAGAGCACTTATCCCAGGAAGTCCAGCAGATGGCCGATTTACCATCCTTCGACCCCCAAAAAAACTTGTTGAAAATCCTATGAAGCCTAGTACAAATGGACATGGTCGGATGTAAAGTATGAAATAAATAGATGGGAATAGAACACAAAACACTCTTAATCAGCACCAATCTACCACCAAAAGAAAGACAGTTGTAAGCCCAAGATGAAAGTTTAGATTGAACAACAGAGAAAATGTTCCCAAATAAATGCGATCTCTTCCTACCTTTAAAAAGGGGAGTCCCTAAATATTTCATGGGAAGCTGTTTATGCACAAAACCAAAAGTGTTCTGAATGGACATGATCCTTTGAGTGGAAATAGACTTAGCAGTAATAAAATAACTTTTAGTAGGATTAAACAGTAAACCACTAGCATTTTGGAATTGATGCAGAAATTTAAAAAGAATATTTAACATTTTTTTGGACCCATTAGTGAAAATAATAAAATCATTAGCAAAACTCAGATGAGAAATAGGTAAACCGCCCAAAGTCCTGTACTGTAAAGTAGGATGCTTTAAAAAAAGGTCATTAATACCTCTAGAAAGAAATTCCACCGCCAAAATGAACAAAGCAGGAGATAAAGGATCACCCTGCCTAAGCCCATGAGAAGATTTAAAGAAACCATGATTCTTACCATTTATGATAACAGAGAAAAAACAATTCTCAATGCAATTTTTAATGATCTTGATAAAACCATAACTGAAACCAAAAGCTTTAAGCATGGAATAAAGAAACTCCCAATTAAGATTGTCATAAGCTTTGAAAATGTCAATTTTAAAGATAGCATTACGGGTCATTTCTTTTCTTTTATATCCGCATCCTTTATTGCCTTCATATTGAGCACCATTTCTATTTGGGTCTTGTTCATGAAGTCTTATTCAGGTAAAGGGCTCAAGTAGTTTGTGTTGAGAAAATTGAACCAGCTCGAACCACTCTAAGCTGCAAGTCATCCAAGGTTATCCAAGGAGAATCCATCTATGACAATTTGCTTGAACAACAGCCATGAACCTAAAGAAGTTCTCACTCGAACAAAGAACTTGGAAAAAGTCCATTCTCACCAATACACACTTGCAGTACCCAATATTTGTTCCTAATCGGCCAATAATCAGAAGTCACACCACTCTAGGGGTTCTTGGCTACTCGCCAATGCACAATACTCATACAAACACTCATTGGCCTCTCCTTATGGTACTCATCTAAAGCACCCATCCAAGAGGAGCCACAATATTAGTTATAAAAGATGTTGTTATGGTTCGAGTCTTGTATAACTCATATTGTAGTTTGTTTTGGCTCTTACACATAAATAGGGGGCCAATTGTCAGCCACAATAGAGACTTTTTTTTTGTCAAGGTCCCTTTCTTTTAAAGGGTTACTAGCTTCTTCTATAATTAGTTCATTTGAGATAATGCAAAGTGTTTTCTCAATTTTCTTCTCTTTCTCTCCAGCCCTATGGGCTTAGTAGGCCTCAATAGGGTTCAACTAATTTCAAAAAGAAAAATTTGGATCCAACAAGCTGGTAAGTCAACAAGTACCATGATAGTAATATCAATTGTGATACATTAATGCAAGAGCACCTATCCTCAGAAAGGTAGAAGTTACCAACAAGCCAATGACTCTTTGTAAGTATGGATTAACTTGCGAAGGCCCATAGATCATTTAGGTATAATACAAGCTAAATCAGATGCATACTACCTTCAAGCTTTTATTGGAAAAGACAATACGAGAATTTGGTGTAGCAATGACTTGAAAAATATTTTGTTCAACAACAACACATCAAGCCTTTATCCCACTATGTGAGACCGGCTACCTGAATCATTTTCTCCATTGTGTCCCGTTAAGAATCAAATTCTCATTTAAATCTAATAAAAAGATGTCATTTCTAATATTTTGTAACTAAGTCTAAAATGTATACTCTCTTAATCGGTTCATCAGAAGGCTAATGTTTTATGTGATCAAATCATTTAAGGCAACTCTCTCTAATCTTATTTGCCACTAGAGCTACTCCAATCTTTTCATGTATATGTTTGTTTCGCATTCTGTCTCTAAAAGTAAAGCCACTCATCCACCTGAGCATCCTCATCTCTACAACATTTTGCACCATAAAGCATTGCAGGTCTCACCACCATCTTATAAAAATTTTCCTTAAGTTTGAGGGGGTACTTTTCTATCACACAATAGGCCCGATGTATTCCTCTACTTCAACCATCTTACTTGAACTATACTGATAATATCCCTATCTATTTCACCATCACTCTGGACAATAGATCCGAGATATCTAAAACGTGTACTCTTATTAATGACTTGATTGTTCAAAGTCATAATCCCCCCACTAGATCTATTATTACTAAAATTATACTCCATGTATTCGGATTTAGATCTACTCAATGAAAATCTTTAGAATCTAAGGTTGACCTCCATAATTCAAGTTTACCTTCAACTCCCTATCTAGTCTTATCAACAAGAAGAATATCACCAGCAAAAAGCATACAGCAGGGTTCATCCTCTTGCAAATGTCTAGTAAGAACATCCATGAGGAAAGCAAAAAGATACGGGATAAAAGTTGATCCTTGATGTAATCCAACTGAAATAGGAGAATATGTGGTCCAACCATCTTTTGTTTCAGCACAAGCAACTGCTCCTATATATATACCCTTAATGACTTGAGTATAAGCATTATTAACCCTATTCTTTTCTAAAACTCTCCATAGCACTTCTCTTGGAACTTTATCATAAGCTTTCTCCAAATCATTAAATATCATATGTAGATCCTCTTTATTTTCTCTATACTTCTCCATCAAACCTCTCAATAAATGTATAGGTTCCACAGTAGACCTACCTGGCTTGAATCCAAATTGATTTTGAGAAACATTAGTATCACGTCGTAACTTATGCTCAATTATGACACATTAAAATTAAAAATTAAAGATAAACTAGTGAGATTATAAAATTATGAACAAGAATTTTTTTATGTTTTTGCATAGAATATCAATGAATGAAAAAATTCAAATGAAAATGGAGCAAGCAAAAACTCATAGACTCATACACGTTACTCTTAGACATTGGGAACTCATGATGACTATGATCACTAGAAAGTCTTCCATCACATATTATAACTCAACTTGTTTTAAGAAGGGTGACAATTGGTTCTAGTGATAAACTCCTCTAGGCAAGCCTCCACTGCTCGAACGATTGATTCACCCATCAATTCACATATTGTCTCTTGATTGTCCCAAATGATTGTCAACCCCAAGGGAAAACTACAACTTAGATTGAGCCAAAGTTAAGTCCTCGCTAGCATGTGAGTCTATGTGATGGGCTCTTCTCATGGGTGAGCCTCTAGTTTTCACATGTTCCACAAATCTTGCTTAGTGATTTCTTACCGCATTAGTCATTATCATACCCGTCTTCTATATTCTTTTTAGCTTTTTTGGGGCCACCAGCATCTTTGACTCATTTATGATTTGTTTTGAAAAATAGAAGCAAGTTTATGATTACCTGAAAAGCACAAACTCACTTTTAGTCACTATCCATGTTATACTACTATATAATTTCTCTTGTTTTTTTTTTTGGGGGATTTTATAAATTGTTTGACTAATTTTAATTAATCTTATGCATGTTCTCCTCAATTCCACAAAATCCTTGACCCTCACTTTTGCTTTCTTGCTTTGCTAGAAGCATAAAATTGTTGTGATAATAGCTAATAACTGTTTTCTCTCAATTACTTTATTTTTTCTATTGATATAGCATCTGGGCTACCTACTGTTTATGTTTTGGCGCACTTCTTTTATTGCAATTTATTCTGATTTTCTATTTATTGTTCTTTAGAATAATCATACGATCAGAAGTAATTCTAACTGTGAGTATTTTTTTGTTTGCTCACCAATTAAATTATTCCGTCAAATTTCATTATCTTTAGGGTAACCATATATATCTTTGTTTTTTAGACTAGCTGAAGACACTGAGCATGGCCCCTTATAAATGATTTTACAAGTCTTAGTCATGATTTTAAACTAACGTTGAAAGCATTCGGTAATTCCTAGTTAGACTGTTTATTTCATAGCAGAAGTGCAACAAACTTTGCTCTCTATAATTTTGCTTGGACATAATGCCATTTGCCTTTTTTTCTTTCTTTTTTTTTTTCCTTCCTCTTGAATTTCTCTCTTTATCTCTCCCCTTTTTTAACCACCCCCCCTCTCTCTCACACACACACACACACGTGCGCGCACACAATTTTCATGGTTGAAGATAAATAGATTACATTATTTCTGTTAGCTATTTAGCCTATGCAAGGTATTCTCTTGTGAAGCTGGACTGACAATATGCTTGATTCTCCTAGGTGAATCCTGTGAAGTACAATAGCATCTTTTCAGGTTTACATATTTTAGTAAAGGAGCAAGGTCCCTCATTCCTTTGGAGAGGGTGGTCTGGAAAATTGTTTGGATATGGTGTTCAAGGTGGCTGCAAGTTTGGGCTTTATGAATACTTCAAGAAAATGTATACGGATTTAATGATAGTGCATAATCAAACAATGATCTTCTTCATCAGCAGTGCTTCTGCTCAAATATTGGCAGATATTGCTCTTTGTCCCTTTGAAGCCGTCAAAGTTCGTGTCCAAACTCAACCTCATTTTGCACGAGGTTTGTTTGATGGCATACCAAGACTCTATGCCTATGAAGGCTTATCTGGGTTAGAATTGCTCTGCTTACTTTGTCAACTTTGTTCAAATTCAAGCTTAATCTGTTTAGTGGTTCTAAAAGTCGGGTTTTTTTTTTCCCCTTCTGTTTCATGTAGTACTTTTATGCTTACATGCTTAATTATAATAGCCATTTCATTTTGATGCAGGTTTTACAAGGGGCTTGGTCCACTTTGGGCTCGAAATCTTCCATGTAATTGCACTTTACCGTATATGTTATATTACCATTTATCTAATTGCTGGAAGTTGTTAGAAAAAAAACACTGATGTGAAGGAACTTGATCTATTATGATTTCCAGTCATTATGAGTCCTTGTATTGGTTAGTTTGGACTTCTTCTTTTTCTTAATTTTTGCAAACAGAATTTTGATTTTTTTTTTTTCTTTGATCACAATTAGATAGAATGGAAGTCTTTATGCATTTTCCATAGCAAGCAGCCTTGCATTTTTTAGGAGCCTTTCATCATTTAATGAGATTTTAAATTCCACTCGTATTTTTTCATTTGCTGGTTAAGCTGTTGTTATTTTGGCTTATCTACCTTTAGCGAGGCTTGCTTTTTTTATTTTTTTAATTTAAGCTGCTTTGTGCCTTATGTAATTTTGGAATGTCATCTATGAGCATTTTCTTTGAAGATCAAAGATGATGTTATGTAGAGTTTAGGTGATAGAGTTGAGCACAAACTGCTTGTCCTCCTCTAGAGGGTTCTACTCATTATATAGAAAAAAACAGGTATCATACAAAAAAAATAATTGAATTATTTGCTCAATTAGATTTATCCTAATAAGATAGAATATAATTATATTCCTAAACTATGAATATTCATAGTTATACTAATTAATTGTACCTATTTCTAGTCATAATTTACACTGCCGTTGCCAGGTCCCAAGTCCTGGATGAGAAAAGTGGAGGGTTGCGTTAGGTAGTCGACAGCCAGCGTAAAAGATTAGGATGCAGAGATGAGGATGCTCAGGTGGATGAGTGGCTTTACCCTTAGAGATAGGATACGAAATGAGCATATTCGTGAAAAGGTTGGAGTAGCTCCAGTGGAAGACAAGATTAGAGAGAGTCGCCTTAGATGGTTTGGTCACGTAAAACGGCGGCCTCCCGATGACCCGGTTAGGAAAGTAGAGGTCTTAGATTTGACTTATGTTAAGAAAGGTAGAGGTAGACCTAAAAAGACTTGGTTATAAAATATTAGAAATGATCTTTCTTTATTAGATTTAAACGAGAATTTGACTTTTAATAGGACACAATGGAGAAAAAGGATTCATGTAGCCGACCCCACGTAGTGGGATAAAGGCTTGATGTTGTTGTTGTTGTTGTTGTATTTCTAGTCATAATTTATAACAATTGATATGATAATTAATGCCTATTTTAATGCATATCAAGTTAATAAGAGTTTCTCTCTCTCTCCAACAAACATTTATTTTGCTTTTCCCATTGGTCTGTTGTTAAGGAATATTTACCTCTAAGCTACCTGAGAATAAATTTTCTGCAGTTTCTATGCTCATGTTCTCAACGTTTGAGCATTCTGTGGACTTTTTGTATCGTAAAATAATCCAGAAGAAAAGGGAGGAATGCTCAAGAGCTCAACAACTTGGCATTACATGTATAGCTGGTTACACATCTGGGGCTATTGGTACCATAATTTCAACTCCAGCAGATAACATAATTGCCTCGCTTTACAATAAAAAGGCGCACAATGTACAGCAGGTGATGTCCTATTAATTTTATCTATTACAAAGTGTTCATCAGTTCAGTTTGGTAATTAACATCAGCTCCAAAAATCCTCCTTCTGTAGGCGGTGAAGAGTATTGGGTTTCCAAAGCTGTTTACAAGGAGCCTTCCTGTTCGGATTGCTCTTGTTGGACCAGTTGTGACTTTGCAGTGGTTCTTCTATGATTCCATCAAGCTACTAACAGGATTGTAAGTGTTCTACGCTCAACAATCGCATTTCTTCTTATGACTTAAGCATTCTCATTGTAGCTTACCGTTGGGTTTGATACAAGTTCAATCTACTGAATAATTTTCCTGTGTTTTCACTTGATTAAATTGTACTTTTGTAGTTTTATGGCCTCATGGATCAAATTAATATAATACTAAATTCTCATGAAAATTAAACTTATGATCATGTCATCTATTTGTGAACAGTTTTTCATATTCATTCAAAAGACGGGTTACAGGAGTTCTATGCCTGGAGAAAAACCTATCACCAACTCTTATTCATTAGGGATTCTTGAGGAGAAAACTCCCATTTAATATACTAATGACTTCATGTGGCTGACTCATTTGATGTCATTCCAGCTGAATGAAAGGCCCGAGGGATTATGCTTGTCTCTTTTTCTTCCTAAGCAAACCACCGAGTCATCACCTCTTTCTTTCAATTTCAAGCCCGTTATTGCTCACGCTTGGCACCTCCTGCAAATGCTTGTGCGTGAGGCAGTTTGCTAGCTGGCCTTGCTTACAACTCTTGCAACGCTCGGACAGGGCTCTCCGCTTGCTCGCAAGATACGCCTCCATGTTCTCTCCCATCCCACCTCTCTTCTCACAAACAAACACACTGCCTACTTCCTCCTCTCATAGCTTGGCCCCTCTTTTTGATGCTTACGCTAACTCAGGATTCAAATATTATGAGATGCGGTGGGAAGTCAATCAGGTCACTTTTATGGGTTCTTACATCGCACCCTTCACTCAAAACACTATCCTGTCTCCACCCAACACAATTCGTCCCTCTCATCCTCCATCTCCTTCCACACAACCCAATTTGTATGGCCACAGTTCAACGATAGCAATGTCCAAGTTCTCTCTTGCTCTCTTTCTCTCTCTCTCTCTATCTACAATTTACCTGCAGCATCATTCCGGAACATCTAAAAAGTACCAGGGACTGATATAAAGGCATTAAAAAAAAGTGAGCTTGCATGAAATACTCCTTTTACTTATTGTAGTCTACCCTTTCTACTGCATGATCAGTTCTAAGATTTGTATGTTATTCACTATCGCAGTTAGAGTTGCACATTATCATCTGGATTGCGAAGCTTATTCCTAGCTTTTACCTTTGTCAAAAAAAGGGCTCTCCTCTCTGTGCCACAAACTTTTAACTGTCATCATATTCTTAGATATAGATTTATTGTTTAATTATATCGTTGAAATAAGTTTGATTATGCATTAATAATCTGCAGGCCCACTAGTGGAGGCATCGTTGGTGACAGAAACTAACAATGACCTATGAAGACTGTAGATAGCTTCAAAAGGAATGCTACCATATTAATTCAAGCTATATAATACAGTAAGAGTGTTCTTTTTCTCCTGCTCTACCTTTCTCTTACAGCGATGTGCCCTTCCAGGTGTTCATTAACACTCCAGTCTCTTTAAGCCAGTACCTGCCTAAGCTTCATATATTGGCATGCAGCCTGGTTTTTTATACAAAATGTTCATTCTGCTTCAAATTTTCTGCCAACAAATTTTCCAAAACGCTCAGCAGAATTAAGAGAGGGTCTGTACCCTGCCAATTTAGGATAAAGATGTAATATTTCTTTCTAGCAGCGATGCCATCCATAGAATAATTGAACTTTGTTTTTACTGGTATCCGACTGTATATATTGACATTATAATCTTTCATAGCCAATTCTTGAATCACAACATTTTTTTGCAGAACTTGACTGGTAATTTCATAATTTAATACTTCGTTTGGGACAGCTTTTTTATTACTTTACAAAACAGTTTCTATTAAAAAAAATTTTAAATTTGAAATTTTTTTACTAAAAAGTTGCTTCATAAAAAAGCAAGAAAGTTGTCCCAAACGAAATCTAACTTTTATATTCTTACTGTTTGATGTGCAATAAAAAATTATTATTATTATTATTATTGTCTCTAACGGCAAACTTGCTGTGTTTTGTCGGCTGTATTTTATTTCCCTTATATATATATGTGTGTGTGAATATTCTTATTAAAATTTGGTTAAAAAATGTAAATTTTAAAAAAAATTTAAAATGAATTTAATGTAAAAAATTAAGAGGATTATGAGGATAAATTGAGATGATAACACATTTAGTAAGATGATTAAGTGTTTTCAAATGCAAATAAACAAAATTATAAATGAGCTAAATGTAGATATCATCCTCCTTAAGAAGAGGAGGTGTCAATAGATAAACATATGGTTCAATTCTTTCCTGTAGGAAGTAGAGGGGAAGAGAAAATAAAGTTAGCGAAAGGAGCATTGGATAAAAGAAAAAAAAAAAAGGGAGATATCAGATATAGATTAGGAGGTTAAAGAGTGAAGGCATTACATTACAGGATGTAATTAAGTTTTTTCTAATGTCAATAAATAAAAAATCCTCAGGTTCTTTCACTAATTATCCATAAAAAATCATTATTGGAAAATTTTTGTCGAATTCTTACCTAAAATTTTATTAGTGAATTTTTTACCAAAAATTTCTTATGAAGTTTGGTTTATAATAATAAAAATGAAATCAAATGATCAACATCTCTAATCTCAATACCTAGAAAAAAAAAAGAATATAAAGAGTATAATCAAATATTATATACGAGTAAGTATTTATTCATAAATAAAATGATAAGAAGAATAAAAAAAAGACTCTAAGATAGCGCAATCATAATATTCATCCCAATGAAAGAAACATATAACATAATTTGATTGAATGATATTTTTTATGACTATGTGGCTATCAATATGCCTATATTTGAATCTAGTTATCACATCACCTCTTACCTTATAAATAAGATAATCTCTCACTTGTTAATCACACTTGGTTGGCTCCTTCAAATTTGCGAACAACAATCAACTACAAAGAGATCAAATTTCTTATCTAAATCAGCAAGCAAGATTATAATAAAATTCCTAAACAAAAATCTAAACCATCTTGCAAGCTTAATTTGTATATTGTATGCTTACTAAGGCTTCGTTTGGGACGGCTTTCTTACTGCTTCTTAAAACAGCTTTTTTGTATAAAAATTTTAATTTGTAAATCATAAAATTGTTTTAAGAAGCAATAAAAAAGTCGTCCCAAACGAAGCCTAAATGTCTCTCTTAATAATTGGCTAAGATTAATTATAATTTTTTCATTAGCTTGATGATTTTAAAGGCAAAATAATTTTGTTCTATTTGGATATCTATTTATTTCTTTTAAAGTAGTTTGTGGGTTCATATTTATAATCTTGAAATATCAATTTTTTATATGCAATTTAAAACTCTTAATTAAAAGTCTTAGTAGCTCTCATTTGAAAAGATCCTGAAATGAGTTGGGTTTATTAAGTCATAACATCTTCATTGAGTGGATAAGTGTCGGACTCCCAACAATACCATTGGTGTTATAGAAATTTGGTGAGAAGTGCTTTGCCAGCAGTTGATAATTCCTAGAAGAATTCAATAAAAGGTTCCCAAGAGGAATCCCTTGGTCGACCTCCAAAGAACTCCTACCTATGAGTAGCGTGAGAGCTACAGGTGCACAGATAATTGAGCGCTTGATATTAATTATTTTGCCATGTGATTGGCCTGTGTGTAAGATGAAGGTTTCGTTTGGAATAATTTTTTTGCTACTTTTTAAAACGGCTTTTCAGTACAAAAATTTTTAATTAATTCATGAAATTTTTGTACTGAAAAGTCGTTTTAGAAAGTAGAAAAAAGCTGTTCCAAACGAAGACGAAGTTAATCTCATACGCAGCGCTTCCAAAATTTTTCTTTTCTGAGTCAATGTGCAGCAATACTCTTTGGTGGAGCAGATCCTCTATAGAAAATGAAAATTTCATCTCTTTCATAATTTTGATAGATTATTCAAATTATTATTTGTGAAATTTATAATGATTTGAAAAAAAAAAAATTAGCTTGTTCTTTGAGTATTTACCATTCAAAGGTAGGCTCGAGATATAGTGTTGAACATGATTTTGTTTTTAATCTTCCTTCACAATATTTGAAAAATATTTACAATTTTTTTATTCCAAAGAGTTAAGAGGAAGACAGTATAAATCATTCCAAATGGCAAATGCAAGATAAGGATTGATATTTGTAAAATATAAGAAAGATATTTGGAGATTCTTGTAAGCCCAACTTGCATCTTCTCCTGTTCTTTGAATGCAACTTCTCTTACAATCTCCTAAGTAGCAATCTCCCTATCTTTTATGTTTTTCTGTTGCATCTGAACATTACACAAGCTCTGGATTTCATTGATGACTCTTTTAACAGAAATTCTGAGGCTGTAAATGCTCACTGCCTTGCTAGTAGCTTTATGAGTCCAATTTTTATTTGGCCTCGACTGCTTCTTTATTGGATTCCTTTTCATTTTGTAGCTTGCAAAATTTTTGTATGCAGCTCATTTCCTCTTCTATTATTAACTTGACTTGTATTTTGGCTTATGTAATGTAATGAAACATTATAGCAATGAACAGGGCTTGTCCCTCATTTCACCCAGAAAAAAAATATATCATTTCTTAAGAGAAAATAAGTGTTCCCTTTATAGTGGAAATGACAACCAAGATAAGAACAAAATAATTTTCTTGGTAAGTAGTTAGGATTCCAAGCCAACTTAAAAAGATTGGATGAAGCACAGTTAAAGGTAAGTTATGGAGACAAACATCTTTTCAAATTTTGGTTTTTTCTTTCAAAATTATTGGTATTCTTAATGATGAGATGATAGAAAGATCTGACAGCCTTAATGAAATGTGAATCACAAGAGCCTTTATCCATCTTCAATTGGTTGGCGATTGGCAAAGAATTATTTAAATAGTTGCTTTGAATGACATAAGGGATTTGAATCCCTTTAAATAGATTTTTATATATATATATTTGGAAGGAGAGATACATTCATTGCATGTAGATCTTTGCCATCGAATCAATGGATTTTTTTTTTTGGTTTTTATATGTTCTTCCAGTTGACGGAGCAAAAGCCTCTACTTTAAACGTTATCTTTCCACATGAAACTTACTATGTTGTCAATTTTATTGATGACCCAATTTGTAATAGATAAAAGAGTAGTTAAGTGAAATAAAATATAATACTGAGTTAATTAGAATAAGCCTCTCATCTTTAAAAAAGAATTCACCTTTTTTTTTTTTTTTTGGGAAGCTAAGGCTTTTCTGAATTTTATCAATATATAATAGGAGTTCAAATATGTTTTAACAGTGCTTTAGATTTGGAAGGAAATAGTATTTCAAGATAACAACCTAATACTTCGCCAATCACGGATTTCGATGCAATTTTTATATCTCAAAACATCAAAAAAAATCATAATAAAATTTAGAACCATTCGGATTCCATTTTTTATGAACTTATAGTCGGAAGGAACACTTCAACAATCCAAATCCAATGATACTAACAAAGTCTTAATTTGATAAATCAAACACTCACAAATATAGTAGGAAATTTATGGAGGCCATTGAAAGAAATCTAATGTCATTCAAAACTTGCATTCTTATAGTTGAAATGAGAATTTGAATGAGATGAATCCAATGAGCCAATGATTTCTTAATTTTTACATTATTAATGAGCTAAGATATTTAAAAAATAGTATAAGATTAAGGGATTAGCACCAACCATTGGATAGAACATTTTGATTTATGAACTAAATGACCCACTATATTATCTATGTATAAAATATATTTTACACATTTTGAGAAGGAGGCCAAGATGAAGCCTTAAGAAAAATTATAGAGGAGGGAATCTAGAGCTATGCCCACCAACATTTGACATCTACCATTGACACTAACATTGATACTCTTCGAGAACATCAAATATAAGTGTTAGTTGTTGACAACAATGTTGATATTTTCCATCATCAATGACCTTTATGCCCATTATCATTAACAATGTCAATGCCTGCAATCAACACAAAAACCTTCTGGTGCCTGTTGTCAAAGTCAAAGATAATGCTCGATAGCATCAATAATTATAAAGTCGACCATCACCAACAAATTTGACACCTATCATTGACAAAAATGGCAATGCCTGTCATCGCCACTAAGGCTGATGCTTGCCTTCGTCAATAACTCTGATGCTAGCCATCACCAATGAGGATGATGCTCATTATCGTCAACACAGCTAATGCTTTCCATCTACACTAATGATGCCCTCTATCACCACGAAGGCCTACACCCACTTTCATAAATAACCCCAACACCATCTATTGTCAAGTGAGGCATCGCTCATTATCAAATATATGCCAAAGCCTGTAATTAGCATTAAGGCTGATGCTCGGCATGGCAAACAACTTTAACTCTCACCATTAGTAATAAGACCTAAGTCACCTTTCAACGCTTGTCATCGCCACCATGTTAGACGTCTGCCATTTTCAATAACCATGATGTCCGACGTCACCAATAAAATTAACAAGTGCCATTGTCCCCATCATCAATGTCCACTAGGGCTGAAAATGAACTGAGCCGAGCTGAGCATATGCTTGTTCATGTTTGAGCTCATTTATTATCAACTTGTTTAAGCTCGATTCGAGCTTTATTTTTTGTGTTCATGCTTGATTCATTTAAATTAATGGATGTTCATGTTTAGTTTATGTTCAATTTGTTTCGTGCTTATCAAAATTTAAAGAAACGAGTCTTATCGAGCTATAAAATAGCTATACTTTAAGATATTCCTTAGCTTAACAAATAAGTCTTATCAAGCCTACTAGCAAACAATTGCATCAAACCTATTCACAAATATTTCTAGCAAGTATTTTCAAACTATCAAATGAGCTCATTCACGAACATATTTGGCGAGTGTTTTCAAGCTAACAAATGAGCCTGTTCGCAAACATATGTAGCAAGGGTTCTCAACTATCAAACCATTTTTTTAATCAAACTATCAAACATGTCCGTTCACAAATGTATATTAAATGAGCCTGTAAAACATAACTAAATAATATTATAAAAAAAGTTGTTGAAATTAAATTATATACAATATTGATTTAATGATATTTATAATTTATTTTAATTAATATATACTCATATATTTACTTATTATTAAAATTTATTAATTAATAATCATATTTTCATTAAATTATAACAATATTAAATATGTATATTAGGTATATTCATCATTTTTATAATCAAATGTTAATCGAGCTTTTTATGAGCTTATTCGTGAGCTTTATATCGAATAAGAATCAGGCTTGTTTGCAAGCTTTAAAAGATATTGTTCATGAATATAAATGAGTCGAACATATAATTGTTCAAGCTTGTTTATTTAAGAATTTAGTATTTAAAAAAATGTTCAAGCTTGTTTGCTTGGTTAATTAAATGATCATGAACGAGCTTTAATTGAGCCGAGCCATGGTAGCTCGTCAAACACTCATTTCGTTTGCAACCCTAGTATCCACCACCCTATTTATACTAAGGTTGATGCTCGCCTTCCAACATCGCCTACAACATAAAAAATAAACAAGATAGAGGACTCCCTTGCATGAATTCTTTAAAGCATTTAAGTTGTTTTCTAAGAGCTCCATTAACAAGGACACTATAATAAACATGGATGAAGGTTCTCTTGATCCAATGAATGAATTCAAGAGGGGATAATCTACCTTTAAGAGTATTAAATATAAAATCTAGATTTCAGTGGTCTATGTGGACCTCCGAAAGGACACAAACAAACACCATCGCCCCGCGAGGGGAGATAGTATCTGGCCAATGGAAGGGCAGATTCGATCACACATATGATTAACCATTGAGGATAGCGGCTCTCACCAGTACACCCCGATGGGTAATAATATATATGATCTGATCGTCACAACGGGTTTCCCCCACCCGATACATCAGCTCGAGTGAGGTTTATTTGAAAGTGGGATTCGGTTTCCCACGGGCGCAAGCCCCCGTGGTTAATTACATCTCAAGCCGGGGCCTGAGAAAACTCTCGATTAAGGATTCTATATTATTCTTCCCAAATTGGGATTGGTACATAGGGCGAAGACTAGGAAATCCTACTCGAAGGAAAAGAAGGGCTCAACTAGGCTTAGTCAACATACACGGCTCAGATCAGCATCCGGAGGGACTAAGGTAGTGAAAAGAAACTGGAGAAAATAAGTAAATCATGCACTCGAAGCATATGAGAGAGAAAGATGGAAGTGGCGTCATCTAGGTGACGCAGATAGGCAGGATTTATAGCCCCTGAAAGAAAGGGGACTTACCCACCGATGAGGCATACTACGAGACACCGATAGTAGTAGCCTTGAACCCTAGATCTAGTGGGCTTAGTGTTCTACATAACACTAACACCCGTGTCCTAGCTAATGCTTTCTGGGCTTATATCCTGCCTTAAAAGGAAAGCCAGCTAACCACCTAATCGTATAAAATCCATGCTATCCAAGTCTTTATGAAAGATGGGTAGGTAGTTTGGTTATCGGAAGTAGGGCCGACGTCTAGAGAGTTTCCTAATTGGCCCTGGACTTATGTAGGGTGTATGCTCCTAAGACTAATGCAATTAAAATTTTAATTTAATTAGTTTCTAATGCAATGCATGCTGGTTAACGATCTCAAATCAAATATGCATAGAATTTTAAAAAGGCTTATAAAATAGTTTTTTAGAAAAGACTAGACTTCCCCAGATCCAGCACCTCATCCTCATAGGTCGGATTATCTGGACTCTACCCGCAGGCGGGGAAGTGTCTTATAGCAAGGAGGGAGAGAATGCATTGATATGCATGCGACCCCGGAGGATTCCGGCTATTCCCTAGATCGTTACATTTCTATATTATTTATTTCTTAAAATTTTAAGTATTAATTACGAGTAGAAAAATTTTATTCCTAAAGAGCCTAGCGAAATCAGGCCAAGCACATGCAAGAAAGAAACCTAAGAAAAGCAGGCAATTTCTACTGCGCACGCAAAATAAACACATCAATATAAATCCATAGAACAGAGTAAGAAAGAGTCCACAGTCCACGGCAAGTGCCGTATAAGTACAACCCAGGGTCTGCAGAAAAATAATAGTGGCCAGGCCCCACCGACAACATCCTGGATTCTAATCCTACTAAATGACGCAAGTCTTAAATGCAAGGCATTTCATCTTCAAGTCTTCACTTTCAAGCCTTCACGTGGGTCATGTTCCTTCAAATCTTCCTCCTTCGGATCATCCTCCTTGGGATCATTCTCTAGAAGGGTACCCAAATGAGAAAGAAACTCCCTAAGAGAGGGCCTTTCTTTCTCCCTTTGGGTACCTAACATTTGAAATGCCATGCCTTTAAAGACTTTCACAACTCGATATGAATTACAAATTACATCATGAAAAATAAAAAAAATCTAGACTCAAATTGAACCTGCAAGGTTATCCTAATGAAAATCTCAAGCAGTTTAATATATCACATCACAAGCAATTATATTAGTGCAGAAAAATAAATACACTTGGCCACGCTCTTATTCATTTGGAGGCTAAGCATTTCGGAGCACCTATAGCAAGCATTTATAGTTTATGATTTATCATATTAGCCCCCGTTTATTTTTAGCGCTGCATGAGCATGGCCACCTGCATAAGACTGAGTCAGCATAAAACGTCCCTAGCCTAGGGGTAGATCTAACGCACAAACAATAATATCACAAACAAAATATAGTGCAGTAATAAAATAAACACTCACATCAAATCAACACAAACAGCACACGTGCCACATGCAAGAGCGATCACAACACAGAAAACAACTGAGAAAGAGAACACCGGCCTAACCTAGATCTAGAAGTGGTGCCCTAACAATCAATTCTACGTGTGTGTGGAAAGTTTGTGTGGCATTGGATAGGTCATATATTGGGTAGATGGTTTGAGTTATTTTATGTTAATATTTGTTGAAGGTTTGAAAAGGAGGATTTGGTTAAAGTTTAAATATTAGTGAATTAGGGTCCATTTTTAGTTAGTTTAGTTTGTGGATCTATTTTAATAGTTATGGCAGTGATCTTTAAAGTTTAAGTTATATTAGCGAGTTTTAGAAGGTCCAGGGTCTACCTATCCGCTAGGTTAAGAGGGTTCAAAAAAAGATCATTATTAGAAACAGGTTGGCTCTAGGGGAGTTAGTGTTTTTATTAAATACTAGACCTTACCACGAGTAATTAGACTGTTAGTTTGTTGGATTTGAAGTTTTCTAGGCAAAGTTATGATTTTAGGAGTTTCAGGCCCTAGTTATTGAACTACGGTTGACCGGAGAGTTAACTTTTCAAATTAGGTTGATTTTTGGAAAGTTGATATTTTTAATGAATAGTAGAGTTTAATTAGAGTTGAGTGCCTTTTAATTTACTTGATTTGAATTTTTCTGTAATTAGTTATGAATTTTCAAAGTTTGGGTATTATAAGGTCTTTTAGGTTCGAGTTAGATTAGCTTTCTAATTTTGTAACTCCTAGGATCTGAGTTTGTTTTGATGAATTTTATTTAGTTAATATTTAATTAAAGGATGATAAATAAGTTAGTGAGGTTTAATTCAAATTCATGTTCAAGTTTTACCTCCTAGTGATTTCGTATGTTGGTTATAGTTTGATTGAGAGTCAAGAATTTGAATCTTTTAATTCAGATTATAATTAGTCTTATTGTTTAATTATTAATGAATTAAAGCAAACTAATCTTAGGGTAATATGTCACTAAGTTTTTATGTTTTATATCTCTATCCTAAAGGAGCATGCATCCTAAGTCTAAGTTTTCTGAGACTCAGCCCTTAATTTTTGTCCTTAGGTGTCACTAGTGTTGTAGGAGATGAATATATGTTTTATTTCTAACCCCTTAGACATTCGCATATGTGTAAATGGGTTTAGGGATCTGAGAATAAAATAAAAGAAGAAAATTACCTAAGAATTGAGGTTTCTACAAGGCCCTAAAGGTAGGGGAACGTATACACCGATAGGCTCCCTAGAGGCTATCTAAGTTTTAAGAAAACTCACAACACCGGGGGCTATGACCCGGTGGTACCGCCCGTAGCACCCCCACCAGAACGAATGGGGGTGACTGATGCTCGGATCCGACTGTCCAAGCTCCTTCGTCTAATGCCCCAGTTGCTCCTTCTCTTTGCTTTCCCACAAGTACCTTGCAAAAACACAAAGAAACGAACAAAGATTGGATGAGAGCAGGATCATGTTCAATATGCAAATAATCAAAATAGAATACAATTAAATAAAAACATACCTCTTCTTTTGTCGGGATGTTAGCTCGGCTGTTTGCTCTCCAAGACCGTCCAAATTTTAAGGACTCCCCACATTGTTACGAAAATGGTCTTTATTTATTATTTTTATAGAATGTTAGCATCGCATTGATAGGCATGCCCTGTCAAAGTCAGGCATGCCTTTACCCCACCCTTATTCCCATTCAGCATTTAAACTAAATGCAAATAAGAGGAAGGAAAATTGGGATGCTATTTACTGTTCCCACGTTTTAAGAAAGCACTCGAAATATTTGACACAATGACCCAAATCACCCCATATGAACTCAAAATAGCAAAGAAGAAAAATTGGTATTGAAACCCAAAACCCAAATAAAATTCTCAACTCACATTTTTTTTTGGAACTCATCTTTGAAACCAAAAATAAATAAGAGAAAGAAAATCCATCCATAAAAAGAGAACTGAAAGAGTCACCTGACATCAAGCTCCTCAAACATAAAACCCCTCATAAAGCCCTCAATCCCCAAAACAATCCAAAGAATCTCAAAACAAAATAACTTACAAAACCTTTAAACAAAACAATCCATAAAACTTCCCCAATACAAAAATCCACAATAGCTTCTATCGATGCAAAACAAATAGTATATTTCTTTAACGTGGGGTGAATTCATGAAAATTTTCTAACAAGAAAGTTTCATGAAGCTTTATTATAAAACATTCACAAAGCGTTTCTAAGAAATATAACTCATCTCAAAATCAATTTAAAATATAGGACCATTGAAAATACGCTTCTAACTCATCTCCAAATCAGTTTGGAATATAAAACCCATGGAAATCTGTATATAGCTCATCTCCAAAATAGTTTGGAATCTCAAAACAATAAAAAAAAAACTGCATATAACTTATTCCCAAAACAATTTGGAACCTCAAAACAGTGCGAAAACTGCATATAACTTGTTCCCAAAACATTTTGGAACCTCAAAACAGTAGAAAAACTGTATATAACTTGTTCTCGAGACAGTTTGGAACCTTCAATCATATGTTATGAAACATGTGGATAAATCCTTCCAACCTAAATTTGTGAATTTCACTAGATATAGATCTCTATGCAACCATCGTGTCTTTCCTTCTCCAAATCAGTTTGGAGTGTAAAAAAAAGTAATAAAAAAAATGCATATAGCTCGTCTCCAGATCACTTTGATTAGCTATTCTAGGCCAATCCCGTCTTTGGGAAGGCTATTTTAAAGATACTATAAGCATTCTTGGGACAACAACATGAGTAAAAGTGACAACTACAATTCTTTGGTCAACCCCACAAGAGTGACTATTGCTTGGGTCGGACACCTCAGATGAACAAAGAACATTAAATAGGTCTATCATACCACCAGAAGAGCCAACTATAATATTCAATGGATTAGTCACATCACTAAAGAGTCCAAACAAAATTTTCTTTCATTATTTTTTTATTAATAACCATTTGCAAGTGCAAATGAATCTTAAGTGGGATCTAGGAGGCTCCAGCATCAAGAATGGTCATCCAATTTGCAAACCAAAAAAAAAATTAGGAGAAACTGTTATGATCTTCCAGAAGGACCCAAAACTTTCCAGGAAGCTTGGGAAACTTTTCAAGAGATGAGAACAAAGTTCAAAGTCTAAATATCATCAAACAAGCTTCATCATTAACGAGGGGAGAAGGAATTGGAAGTTTTTTTTATGCATTCACATTTCAAAGGGAGGAGAAAAGTTCAAGTCAAATAATTCAAAATTTCAATAAAAATTATCAATCAGCATTTCAACAATTTTTCTTTTCACAAATATTCCATTGCAGTAGGCCTTAAACGGCCAAGGCATGATGGGATGAGGATGAAATCTTAATTTTCATGTAATGCATAGTAACAGGGCTTAACTCATTCTCCTCAATTCTAAATCCAAGACCTGATGGGGGTCTTATCAAATTATAGGCACCAACAGTTTCAGATTATTAAACATATAATAATACATAACAACTCAATTATAGCTATGAGTAGTAGCAAGCTCGACCCCAAGAAGCAATGTCCATGCGCATAAAGCTCTCAAAACATCATACCAAACATACATGTTAACTCTCCAATCAAAATTCATCAACTGCATATATTTATTTGCTAAGGACTCGTATCTAGCATCATGCTCATCACTAGTATGACAAAGTATTAGATCTCCAATCAAGAATCTTTGGGAAGAAAAAAAAAATAGCCATGTTTTCTTAAAACAATCAATTTCATAAAGAAAGAGCTCTCCATGAGCATGAAAGTCATAAATCCTCCCAACCAAAATACTGAAGTGTAAACACCAAATCAAGCTAAAATGAGTTCTATTTACACATTGGATCACATAAAGGTGAAAATAAATGCCAAGAATCTTATTAGCATCAACAAGAGAAGCATGGATAGTGATTGAAAGGTCACAAATCTACATTCAAACTTTACTCTTCATGAGATATATGAGTGTATAAAGGAATGACTTCATCCTATTCCTAGTTGCTCTTCGGAAGTATAAATGAATCAAGACACAAATGTGACTTCCAATAATTCCTTATTCAATCAAAATTTGCATCATTCTTTAGTTGGCATTAACGCAAGCATTTGAGGTGCAATATTCATAGGATTACATAAAACAAAGTAACAAGAAGCATCATGATTTACACCTATGCCTAGTTGAATTCATTCAAATAATCTACACAAGCTTCTCATGATTCATGTACCAACCATCTCATGCATAGTTAGTAATTTCATTGCCCACACATCAATCATGAATTAGGAGGAAGAAGAGAAAGCAATAGAAGAAGAAGAAGAAGAAGAAGAAGAAAAAGAGGAAGGAGGGGAAGAAAAGGAAGAAAAAGAAAGGGGGAAGAAGAAGAGATAGAAGGATGAAGAGGAAGAGGAGAGCATATACCTGCAGTTAGGGAAGAAATCCAGTCGGCTATGGTAGGGGCAATTGGGTCCGGCGTCGGTCTTCCCTGAGGTTTGCGAACAAGATAGCGAGAGGGAGAGGAGCTTCGGGTCTTGCGAACACCTGGAGTTCGCGAACTGGAGCCAGAGACGGAGAGCAGGGGGGTTTCGCGAATCAGAGAGAAAACGAGAGGGAGCTGGGGTGTTCGGACCTCTTTCGTCTGGGTTAGCTGGCCTACCGAATGCCGATGGACTGGTCCCAAACCGAGAGGGAGGCGGAGGTGCCACGAATCACCAGGAGGCGGAGTATCTCGCGAATCACAAGGAGGCGGAGAGCAGCAGGTTCGCCTCCTCTGCTAACTTGCGAACCGAGAGCCTGAGAGGTATCAATTAATTCCCTTCTTAATGTCGAATGCCAGGGGGTTGGGAGCTGGGTCGTGCGAATGCCAGGGGGACGTCGGGTCCGGTCCTAGGAGATGAAGCCGAGAGCGGGAGGCAGAGGAGGTCCCAACCTCTGGGTTTTCCACACAGCCAGAGAGGGAGGTTCGTCTGGGGTTTTTTTTTAATGCCCAGGAGACGGGAGCCTTGCAAAAAAAGGAAGGGAGAGCAACGATCCTTTATTGGCTAATCAATTCTTGCCTAAAAAATGAACGAGCAATCCTCGCCATCTCCCCTCTTGCTCTGCTCTTTTGAAAACTTTCCTCATATCGTAGCTCGACGAACCGCGAAAATCCTCCGAATAGCAAAATTTTGGCTGTAGATGGATTTAGGAAATTATTTTAATTGAAACAACGGCTAATTGGGGTCTTATAAAAAAAACTCAAATCTATGCTGAAACCGGGCTCAATTTGATTGGATCAAATTAACGAAATTAAATTTAAATAAAATGATTGCTCGAATCAAATTGACCTCGACGTGGCCAGAATGCATCGATCAAAGCTAACTAAACTTCATCGGGTTTAATTCAACTCAATTCGAGTCATCCCGAGTTTAAAATAGACTCGATTAGGTCCAATTAAGCTAACCGAAGAAGCTCGAGGGCGCTCGTACGAAAATTGAGGTCAACAAACGGACCCCCAACAGGTGCGGCGAACAAGTGAACCGTACGTGTTGGCGTTGACCTCCATACATCTAGGAAAGTGCAACCCTATGCCCAACTAACGGGACTCACTAGAAAGATGCAGACCTACAGTCAACTAATGAGATTCGAGGAAGATACAATCATATAACAATCATGCAGTCATGTAATGGTCACAGAATCATACAAGCATGGTGGGACGAAAGAAAGAGAGAAACCAGGAATTTGTCTGATCGAATCGAAATAACGAATGAAGAGGTTCAATGCTCACTAAACCAGCTCGGCGTAATGAGGGAGAGCCAAGGAAAGAGGATCGACTAGCTGCTTGACTACATCAAAGCAGCGGAGTGGGAGAAAGAGAAAAGGATCTCATGCTCGCATAAGCAAAATCAAAACAAAAATGTAAAGAGTCACAGAAAATTCAGCGATCATCTAGAACATGTCTACAATGATGTGAAGAGAAAGGAAGCCCAACGATCACTTGATCAGATTGAAATAGTAATAGATAACAATCAAAGTAAAGTAAGGAGAATCATTAAAAAAAGAGGGTAAACCATCTATCTGCCTTACCCTATAATAAGGGCAGAATAGAGAAGAACGCAAAAGGTAAAGGGTCTCACATCCACTTGATCGTATCAAATTAGTGAATGTGGACAACTTGATATTCACATAATCATATTGAAACAGTGAAACAAAGAGTGAAAGGTAAAGTAGACCAACTATCTGTCTGACCATATCAAAATAGCAGAACAGAAGGTAAAAAGGAGTTGTGAGGTATGCCTCCCAGGAACTCTGTCGGGCCTTCTCAACCAAGTAAAGAGTAAAGTCTGACGTCTACCCGGCGCATATGCCTGCAGTAAGACAATCAGAGAAAAAGGAGTGGTGAGGAATGCCTCCCAGGGACTCTGTCGGGCTCTCTCAACCAAGTAAAAAGTAAAGTCTGATGTCTACCCGACGCATATGCCTGCAGCAAGACAATCAGGGAAAAAGAGTGATGAGGAATGCCCTCCCAGGGACTCTATCGGGGCTCTCTCAACCAAGTAAAGAGTAAAGACTGATGTCTACCCGGCGCATATGCCTGCAGTAGGACAATCAGGGAAAAAGAGTGGTGAGGAATGCCCTCCCAGGGACTCTGTCGGGGCTCTCTCAACCAAGTAAAGAGTAAAGACTGATGTCTACCCGGCGCATATGCCTGCAGTAAGACAATCAGGGAAAAAGAGTGGTGAGGAATGCCCTCCCAGGGACTCTGTCGGGGCTCTCTCAACCAAGTAAAGAGTAAAGACTGATGTCTACCCGGCGCATACGCCTGCAGTAAGACAATCAGGGAAAACTCCACCCCCGCTCGGTGTATGTGCCTGCAGCAGGGTTCCTACCCGGCGCATATGCCTGCAGTAGGATAAAGAAAAACTCAACAATCACCCGGCGCATATGCCTGCAGTGATAAGAAGAGAGAAAGTCACCTCTGCCCGGTGTATGTGCCTGCAGCAGGGTTCCTACCCGGCGCATATGCCTGCAGTAGGATAAAGAAAGAACACTCTACACAATCACCCGGCGCATATGCCTGCAGTGATGTGAAGAGGAAAGAGTCACCTCTGCCCGGTGTATGTGCCTGCAGCAGAGTCCCTACCCGGCGCATATGCCTGCAGTAGGATAAAGAAAGAACACTCTACACAATCACCCGGCGCATATGCCTGCAGTGATGTGAAGAGGAAAGAGTCACCTCTGCCCGGTGTATGTGCCTGCAGCAGAGTCCCTACCAGGCGCATATGCCTGCAGTAGGATAAAGAAAGAACACTCTACACAATCACCCGGCACATATGCCTGCAGTGATGTGAAGAGGAAAGAGTCACCTCTGCCCGGTGTACGTGCCTGCAGCAGGGTCCCTACCCGGCGCATATGCCTGCAGTAGGATAAAGAAAGAACACTCTACACAATCACCCGGCGCATATGCCTGCAGTGATGTGAAGAGGAAAGAGTCACCTCTGCCCGGTGTACGTGCCTGCAGCAGGGTCCCTACCCGGCGCATATGCCTACAGTAGGATAAAGAAAGAACACTCTACACAATCACCCGGCGCATATGCCTGCAGTGATGTGAAGAGGAAAGAGTCACCTCTGCCCGGTGTATGTGCCTGCAGCAGAGTCCCTACCCGGCGCATATGCCTGCAGTAGGATAAAGAAAGAACACTCTACACAATCACCCGACGCATATGTCTGCAGTGATGTGGAGAGAAAAGAGTCACCTCAACACCAACCTAACACAGATCTGTGTAGGGATGTGAGGGAGAAATGAAAGGTAAGTAGAAGAACTCCAAGAGAGAAGTTGTCTAAGGAATCTCGAGCTAGCGCTTTTGTTACCACGTGGTAGAGGACAAATCGTCGTGGCCACGAGTATCCGAAATGCCGACGAAATTTCTTAGGCAACACTAATATCATATGAAAAGGAGGGAAACATCAGAATGATACCTCAAATAATAACAGGAAGGGGTACGCCCTCAGCAGAGTGCGAGAGGGGCAATCCCATCCCAAGCTGACAACAACTAAAGCAGCGAGGAGGCATACCCGCTACGAAGAATAACATGATATAAAAGAGAAATAATTATCAAGGAACTACAGTGGTGGACCCATACGAACTGATGGGGACCCTGTAAGAAGTGAAAACAACATCAACAGATCCACGGGACCTCTCTGGCAGCTAAGGGTCAGATCACATAAGGGAAGTATGTAGACAAAGAAATTAGGGAATTGATCCTCTGCTAGAAAATCAAGGTTCACAAAGAAATGATGCTAACACCTGGGACTAGGTGTACTACATCGCCGTTTGGGGAAACAACCCAAGGTAGAAAAAGGGACACATCTGCCACCGAGGATAGTAAATATGAATAAGATTAACAATCATCAGAAAATCACAGCGGTAGCACCCACACAAACTAGTGGGACCCTGTGAAAAGTGAGAGTGATCTCAACTCATCCATAGAACTACTCTGCTATTTAAGAGTAGGGCATGAATGAGAAATTATGTTGGTAAAGAAGCTAAAGAGCTGACCTTCTGTAAGAAGATCAAAGCTTCTGAGGAAGTGATGCTAACATCTGAGACAAGATGTACTACATCACAACTAGGGAAACAACTCAAGGTAGCGAGGGGACACACTCGCCACCGAGGATAACAACTATGGATAAGAATAATAATCATCAATAATTCACAGCGGTAACACCCACACTAACTGGTGGGACCCTGTGAGAGATGAAAGCAACATCGCTACATCCATAAGACTGCTCTAGCAACTGAGAGCAAGATATGAATGGGAAAGTGAGTTATTGATTGAGAGTAGAAGAGGAGGCTGATCTTTCTTTATAAAAATCTAAGCCTACAAAGAAGTGATGTTAACATCCAGAACAAGATGTACCACATTACTAATGAAGATTACTATAATCATAAAGAATCATAACAATGCAAGTGTAGGGTCATCCTTGAAGCAACCGTCGAGACGCTTCGAAGGAGGGGAAAAGAAAAGCTTGGGAAATTTGAGCTCTTGGAGAGTATTATCGGGTTCCACCTATGACAAGGGCAACCGATTTTGCTCAACCGAGAGCTTCTCTCTCTTTTTTTTTTTTTTTTTTTTTTTTTAAGTACGTGAAAGAAAGGAAGTGTGCTCAATATGCACTATAGTGAATAAAGGAAAAGAAACGGGTAAAAGAGCTCAACTAGCAACTGTCAACTTGGCCTATCAAGGCCTCCTCTCAACTGTCTTTGAACTCTGAACTGCATGTCTGGTCATATCCCTTGTCTTGCGAGAGAGTGCGAGCTACCACTCCCCCCAGAACTAAGGGGTATTCTGCTAACTGCTATCAATCATCACACTGACTGGGGCTTGCATTCATTTGCACATCCTGAGCCACTTTGCCTTGAGGATGCACTAAATCACTATCTTGTAAGTGAATCTTCCCACTAGCCATAAGGCTCTCCACCCTATCCTTGAATACAAAACAATCTTCAAGGACATGCCCAGTATGCCGGTGAAAGGGGCAATATAACGGGTGCTCTATCAATCCTTCTTCATTTTTCTTCTTATTAAATGGAAATATTATGATATTATTTTTAACAAGGGATTTAAATATCTTTTGCACACTTTCCCTCTTAAAGGGATATTCCTTATCGAGCCTCTCCTGTAAGGACAACTGACCCTCTGAAGTCCTATGGGAGGATCTATCTTGTACTGCTGACTGCCCAGGTGTGTACGACGACTGCTGTGGTACTAAACTGGCTAAGAGCTTCTTGCCCTTATCTGATGGTCTATAGGTATTGTGTACCTCCCCTCTCCTAGGCGGAGGTGCCCCTGCAGACTCCTGTCGTTGAGGTCTACGCGAGGGTTGACTCTCAACCTTAGGAGGGACTGCATCGGGTATGCTGTCCTGCAGGCTGATCACCTTTGTTAACAACTTTTGAAAGGTTCTAATGTTAAAACCCTTCAAGTAAGGAGCTATAGGACCATCTATATTCTTCAACAAGATTTCTACTGCATGCTGCTCCTGTAACTGGGGCTCACACTGCAAACTAAGGTTCCTCCATCTGACTATATAATCTGGTAGAGTCTCACGGGGCCACTGCCTGGCCACAACTAACTCTCCAACTGTAACCCGGTGCTCAGCACTAATAAATCTCTGAACAAAAAGTTGCTCTAACTCTGCAAATGTACGAACTGAATCGTTGGGGAGGTCGGCGTACCAGGAAAATGCCACCCCAACTAAACTGCTGACAAATAATCTCAACATCAAAGCATCGTTCCCTCCTATGTTGCAACATATAGCCCGGTACTGAGCTACATGCTGCCTTGGGTTTCCAAATCCATCAAAAACTCTAAACCTAGGAGGGACAAAACCAGGGGGGTAAGGCTCCTGCTCGTACTCAACTGGGTAAGGTCTCCCCCTGCTAACTACATCTCCAGACTTCCTGGAGGAAATGGCCTGCTCGACCTTCTGGGCAATCAAATCCTGAATCTGTCCTGCTGACAACTGAGCTGACTGACCCTGAACTGGGGTAGTGAAAGTAACTGCCGTAGGTGACACTGGAACTGCTCTCTGGACCCTGTCCACTCCTATAGGGTCTGGTGCTACTACAGGTGGTACTTCTGGTTCATCCCTAGATGTAGTAGGAGTGCCTACGCCCGCAACTTGGGGCATGACCCCCAAGGCTGTCAACTGAGCGGTCATCGCTGCCATGGCTCTAGTCATCTCTACCATCTGAGCCTGAAGGTTTAAAATTGTAGCTTCTGTATCAACTGACCTGGGAGATCCACCCCCTTCGGGCTCTCCCTGCTCATCATCATCATCATCTGCCTCTCTCTGCTCATCCGAGAGACCTCGTCTAGTAATCACACACACTCGGTGCACTGGTATATCTTCATCTAACTCTTCGAGTATGTCCTCATCGGAGAAGGTCTGACAAAGCGCTTCTATATATGGACCCATAGGGGAAGAAATCCTACGGGGGCTAGGAGCTGAAACTACCTCTCCCCGGGTTGGTGAACCATCGGGAGGGACTATAACATCAACATCTATCATTGCATCACAGACCATCGGAACTGCCTCTGATTCGGAAGAAACAACTGTCTCTAACTGCCCAACTATCTGAACTGGCTGCACTGCCTCGACAGGAGAGTCTGCCTGTCGCCGTCTCCATACCCGTCCTCTGCGACGGGACCCAGTGGGAACAACTGACTGCTGAGTGGCTACCATAACTGAAATAAACTGAGGTCTAGTAAGCTCTAGCTGCTGCCTTCGTCCATGACGACGTGGGCATCGTCCAACATCGGGAGCAACTGTATGCGGTCTAACTGAAGGAACTGAACTAACTGGCTGCCGTGGCGGCTGTCCTCTCCGCCACTGGTACCTCTGCCTCAGCAAGTGAACGGACGCCTGAGAAATCTGGCGGAGTAACCTCTCCCGACTGACAGGGTCTTGACCCCGCGCTAAGCGGATAATGCTTCGAATCCTCTGAGAGAGGGTTCGAGCAGCATCATCCCTAGGAACCCTAGCGCGTGGTAAAGTAGTAGTAACAGGAGGGGCCGCCGCAATGCGAGCAACGTCCTCCTCATCACCACTGTGTGTCAGTGGGGAGAAGCGTCCTCCCTGAACCGCTGCTATCTCAGGGGCAACCGTAACGTCCGGGGTAGGGGAAACTGCAACTAGTCGTGGTGCCCGCTGCCTAGGGACCACTCTCCTCTGAACTGGCTCCTGGTGAGCCAACGAATCTGCCATCCGCTGTCTATCAGCCTCAGATGCAGCCAAACGAAGTCTACGATTTCTATTCCTCCGGGCCCTTCTCCCAAGGCTGAAGGCGGAAGACGAAGCAACATCTGAACCCACTACCTGAGCGACAGTGGGAACAGGAAGTACGGGAAGTGTCGGGGTCTGCTCGAGGGTCTCTGGGTGAGACAGTCGAGTGAAAGCTGAAACCCGACGGAAGGAAGGCGAAGGAGTCTCGGTCTGGGCACCCCTCTTCCTAGAGGAAGAAGGAGGGGGAACCCGAACACGAGCTGCCTCTGCCGGAACAACAATAGGGGTAACTACTGCCTGTCGGCGTTGAGGAGCCGGGGCAGTCTGAGCAACAGGTAGAACATGAGTAGGACGAGCATGTGCCTGGGCTGTCTGCCGAGCAACTGGACGTCCAAAAGGTCGCATGGCTGCACGACCTCTCCTCTGAGGAGGAGAAAAGGCAGCAGCCTCAGCCGGGTTTGGCCAGCCAAGAGTGGCAAAGGCCGAGTTGGTGAAAGAACCAAAAGTGATTCCTTCAGCAGGAGGACTGGCCAGCAGGGACTCAGGGAGTGTCACCTGGGCGTCAGTACCAAAGCGGAAGGTAACAGAAGGCATGAAAGAAGCCATGGTACTTTCTGCTAAGAAGAACAAAAGAGAAAGTTGTAATGATTAGTAGAAAATAATGATACAAAAGGAGTAGGAATGGATAATGGACGGAATGGTCCAGTAGGCCGGAAGGAAAGGAACTTAGCTAGGGGAAAACCCTAACTAAGAAGGAGAAACGATCCCAACTAAGGAAGGACCCTAACTAAGAGTGGGACGGACCTAATCTAAGGAGTACCAATCCCGGAGTACACACTAGAAAGAATAATATAGAATCCAAAGATGGAGAGAGAAACCTGTCCCACCGTGGTCGCCAGAAACCTGTGGACCTCCGAAAGGACACAAACAAACACCATCGCCCCGCGAGGGGAGATAGTATCTGGCCAATGGAAGGGCAGATTCGATCACACATATGATTAACCATTGAGGATAGCGGCTCTCACCAGTACACCCCGATGGGTAATAATATATATGATCTGATCGTCACAACGGGTTTCCCCCACCCGATACATCAGCTCGAGTGAGGTTTATTTGAAAGTGGGATTCGGTTTCCCACGGGCGCAAGCCCCCGTGGTTAATTACATCTCAAGCCGGGGCCTGAGAAAACTCTCGATTAAGGATTCTATATTATTCTTCCCAAATTGGGATTGGTACATAGGGCGAAGACTAGGAAATCCTACTCGAAGGAAAAGAAGGGCTCAACTAGGCTTAGTCAACATACACGGCTCAGATCAGCATCCGGAGGGACTAAGGTAGTGAAAAGAAACTGGAGAAAATAAGTAAATCATGCACTCGAAGCATATGAGAGAGAAAGATGGAAGTGGCGTCATCTAGGTGACGCAGATAGGCAGGATTTATAGCCCCTGAAAGAAAGGGGACTTACCCACCGATGAGGCATACTACGAGACACCGATAGTAGTAGCCTTGAACCCTAGATCTAGTGGGCTTAGTGTTCTACATAACACTAACACCCGTGTCCTAGCTAATGCTTTCTGGGCTTATATCCTGCCTTAAAAGGAAAGCCAGCTAACCACCTAATCGTATAAAATCCATGCTATCCAAGTCTTTATGAAAGATGGGTAGGTAGTTTGGTTATCGGAAGTAGGGCCGACGTCTAGAGAGTTTCCTAATTGGCCCTGGACTTATGTAGGGTGTATGCTCCTAAGACTAATGCAATTAAAATTTTAATTTAATTAGTTTCTAATGCAATGCATGCTGGTTAACGATCTCAAATCAAATATGCATAGAATTTTAAAAAGGCTTATAAAATAGTTTTTTAGAAAAGACTAGACTTCCCCAGATCCAGCACCTCATCCTCATAGGTCGGATTATCTGGACTCTACCCGCAGGCGGGGAAGTGTCTTATAGCAAGGAGGGAGAGAATGCATTGATATGCATGCGACCCCGGAGGATTCCGGCTATTCCCTAGATCGTTACATTTCTATATTATTTATTTCTTAAAATTTTAAGTATTAATTACGAGTAGAAAAATTTTATTCCTAAAGAGCCTAGCGAAATCAGGCCAAGCACATGCAAGAAAGAAACCTAAGAAAAGCAGGCAATTTCTACTGCGCACGCAAAATAAACACATCAATATAAATCCATAGAACAGAGTAAGAAAGAGTCCACAGTCCACGGCAAGTGCCGTATAAGTACAACCCAGGGTCTGCAGAAAAATAATAGTGGCCAGGCCCCACCGACAACATCCTGGATTCTAATCCTACTAAATGACGCAAGTCTTAAATGCAAGGCATTTCATCTTCAAGTCTTCACTTTCAAGCCTTCACGTGGGTCATGTTCCTTCAAATCTTCCTCCTTCGGATCATCCTCCTTGGGATCATTCTCTAGAAGGGTACCCAAATGAGAAAGAAACTCCCTAAGAGAGGGCCTTTCTTTCTCCCTTTGGGTACCTAACATTTGAAATGCCATGCCTTTAAAAACTTTCACAACTCGATATGAATTACAAATTACATCATGAAAAATAAAAAAAATCTAGACTCAAATTGAACCTGCAAGGTTATCCTAATGAAAATCTCAAGCAGTTTAATATATCACATCACAAGCAATTATATTAGTGCAGAAAAATAAATACACTTGGCCACGCTCTTATTCATTTGGAGGCTAAGCATTTCGGAGCACCTATAGCAAGCATTTATAGTTTATGATTTATCATATTAGCCCCCGTTTATTTTTAGCGCTGCATGAGCATGGCCACCTGCATAAGACTGAGTCAGCATAAAACGTCCCTAGCCTAGGGGTAGATCTAACGCACAAACAATAATATCACAAACAAAATATAGTGCAGTAATAAAATAAACACTCACATCAAATCAACACAAACAGCACACGTGCCACATGCAAGAGCGATCACAACACAGAAAACAACTGAGAAAGAGAACACCGGCCTAACCTAGATCTAGAAGTGGTGCCCTAACAATCAATTCTACGTGTGTGTGGAAAGTTTGTGTGGCATTGGATAGGTCATATATTGGGTAGATGGTTTGAGTTATTTTATGTTAATATTTGTTGAAGGTTTGAAAAGGAGGATTTGGTTAAAGTTTAAATATTAGTGAATTAGGGTCCATTTTTAGTTAGTTTAGTTTGTGGATCTATTTTAATAGTTATGGCAGTGATCTTTAAAGTTTAAGTTATATTAGCGAGTTTTAGAAGGTCCAGGGTCTACCTATCCGCTAGGTTAAGAGGGTTCAAAAAAAGATCATTATTAGAAACAGGTTGGCTCTAGGGGAGTTAGTGTTTTTATTAAATACTAGACCTTACCACGAGTAATTAGACTGTTAGTTTGTTGGATTTGAAGTTTTCTAGGCAAAGTTATGATTTTAGGAGTTTCAGGCCCTAGTTATTGAACTACGGTTGACCGGAGAGTTAACTTTTCAAATTAGGTTGATTTTTGGAAAGTTGATATTTTTAATGAATAGTAGAGTTTAATTAGAGTTGAGTGCCTTTTAATTTACTTGATTTGAATTTTTCTGTAATTAGTTATGAATTTTCAAAGTTTGGGTATTATAAGGTCTTTTAGGTTCGAGTTAGATTAGCTTTCTAATTTTGTAACTCCTAGGATCTGAGTTTGTTTTGATGAATTTTATTTAGTTAATATTTAATTAAAGGATGATAAATAAGTTAGTGAGGTTTAATTCAAATTCATGTTCAAGTTTTACCTCCTAGTGATTTCGTATGTTGGTTATAGTTTGATTGAGAGTCAAGAATTTGAATCTTTTAATTCAGATTATAATTAGTCTTATTGTTTAATTATTAATGAATTAAAGCAAACTAATCTTAGGGTAATATGTCACTAAGTTTTTATGTTTTATATCTCTATCCTAAAGGAGCATGCATCCTAAGTCTAAGTTTTCTGAGACTCAGCCCTTAATTTTTGTCCTTAGGTGTCACTAGTGTTGTAGGAGATGAATATATGTTTTATTTCTAACCCCTTAGACATTCGCATATGTGTAAATGGGTTTAGGGATCTGAGAATAAAATAAAAGAAGAAAATTACCTAAGAATTGAGGTTTCTACAAGGCCCTAAAGGTAGGGGAACGTATACACCGATAGGCTCCCTAGAGGCTATCTAAGTTTTAAGAAAACTCACAACACCGGGGGCTATGACCCGGTGGTACCGCCCGTAGCACCCCCACCAGAACGAATGGGGGTGACTGATGCTCGGATCCGACTGTCCAAGCTCCTTCGTCTAATGCCCCAGTTGCTCCTTCTCTTTGCTTTCCCACAAGTACCTTGCAAAAACACAAAGAAACGAACAAAGATTGGATGAGAGCAGGATCATGTTCAATATGCAAATAATCAAAATAGAATACAATTAAATAAAAACATACCTCTTCTTTTGTCGGGATGTTAGCTCGGCTGTTTGCTCTCCAAGACCGTCCAAATTTTAAGGACTCCCCACATTGTTACGAAAATGGTCTTTATTTATTATTTTTATAGAATGTTAGCATCGCATTGATAGGCATGCCCTGTCAAAGTCAGGCATGCCTTTACCCCACCCTTATTCCCATTCAGCATTTAAACTAAATGCAAATAAGAGGAAGGAAAATTGGGATGCTATTTACTGTTCCCACGTTTTAAGAAAGCACTCGAAATATTTGACACAATGACCCAAATCACCCCATATGAACTCAAAATAGCAAAGAAGAAAAATTGGTATTGAAACCCAAAACCCAAATAAAATTCTCAACTCACATTTTTTTTTGGAACTCATCTTTGAAACCAAAAATAAATAAGAGAAAGAAAATCCATCCATAAAAAGAGAACTGAAAGAGTCACCTGACATCAAGCTCCTCAAACATAAAACCCCTCATAAAGCCCTCAATCCCCAAAACAATCCAAAGAATCTCAAAACAAAATAACTTACAAAACCTTTAAACAAAACAATCCATAAAACTTCCCCAATACAAAAATCCACAATAGCTTCTATCGATGCAAAACAAATAGTATATTTCTTTAACGTGGGGTGAATTCATGAAAATTTTCTAACAAGAAAGTTTCATGAAGCTTTATTATAAAACATTCACAAAGCGTTTCTAAGAAATATAACTCATCTCAAAATCAATTTAAAATATAGGACCATTGAAAATACGCTTCTAACTCATCTCCAAATCAGTTTGGAATATAAAACCCATGGAAATCTGTATATAGCTCATCTCCAAAATAGTTTGGAATCTCAAAACAATAAAAAAAAAACTGCATATAACTTATTCCCAAAACAATTTGGAACCTCAAAACAGTGCGAAAACTGCATATAACTTGTTCCCAAAACATTTTGGAACCTCAAAACAGTAGAAAAACTGTATATAACTTGTTCTCGAGACAGTTTGGAACCTTCAATCATATGTTATGAAACATGTGGATAAATCCTTCCAACCTAAATTTGTGAATTTCACTAGATATAGATCTCTATGCAACCATCGTGTCTTTCCTTCTCCAAATCAGTTTGGAGTGTAAAAAAAAGTAATAAAAAAAATGCATATAGCTCGTCTCCAGATCACTTTGATTAGCTATTCTAGGCCAATCCCGTCTTTGGGAAGGCTATTTTAAAGATACTATAAGCATTCTTGGGACAACAACATGAGTAAAAGTGACAACTACAATTCTTTGGTCAACCCCACAAGAGTGACTATTGCTTGGGTCGGACACCTCAGATGAACAAAGAACATTAAATAGGTCTATCATACCACCAGAAGAGCCAACTATAATATTCAATGGATTAGTCACATCACTAAAGAGTCCAAACAAAATTTTCTTTCATTATTTTTTTATTAATAACCATTTGCAAGTGCAAATGAATCTTAAGTGGGATCTAGGAGGCTCCAGCATCAAGAATGGTCATCCAATTTGCAAACCAAAAAAAAAATTAGGAGAAACTGTTATGATCTTCCAGAAGGACCCAAAACTTTCCAGGAAGCTTGGGAAACTTTTCAAGAGATGAGAACAAAGTTCAAAGTCTAAATATCATCAAACAAGCTTCATCATTAACGAGGGGAGAAGGAATTGGAAGTTTTTTTTATGCATTCACATTTCAAAGGGAGGAGAAAAGTTCAAGTCAAATAATTCAAAATTTCAATAAAAATTATCAATCAGCATTTCAACAATTTTTCTTTTCACAAATATTCCATTGCAGTAGGCCTTAAACGGCCAAGGCATGATGGGATGAGGATGAAATCTTAATTTTCATGTAATGCATAGTAACAGGGCTTAACTCATTCTCCTCAATTCTAAATCCAAGACCTGATGGGGGTCTTATCAAATTATAGGCACCAACAGTTTCAGATTATTAAACATATAATAATACATAACAACTCAATTATAGCTATGAGTAGTAGCAAGCTCGACCCCAAGAAGCAATGTCCATGCGCATAAAGCTCTCAAAACATCATACCAAACATACATGTTAACTCTCCAATCAAAATTCATCAACTGCATATATTTATTTGCTAAGGACTCGTATCTAGCATCATGCTCATCACTAGTATGACAAAGTATTAGATCTCCAATCAAGAATCTTTGGGAAGAAAAAAAAAATAGCCATGTTTTCTTAAAACAATCAATTTCATAAAGAAAGAGCTCTCCATGAGCATGAAAGTCATAAATCCTCCCAACCAAAATACTGAAGTGTAAACACCAAATCAAGCTAAAATGAGTTCTATTTACACATTGGATCACATAAAGGTGAAAATAAATGCCAAGAATCTTATTAGCATCAACAAGAGAAGCATGGATAGTGATTGAAAGGTCACAAATCTACATTCAAACTTTACTCTTCATGAGATATATGAGTGTATAAAGGAATGACTTCATCCTATTCCTAGTTGCTCTTCGGAAGTATAAATGAATCAAGACACAAATGTGACTTCCAATAATTCCTTATTCAATCAAAATTTGCATCATTCTTTAGTTGGCATTAACGCAAGCATTTGAGGTGCAATATTCATAGGATTACATAAAACAAAGTAACAAGAAGCATCATGATTTACACCTATGCCTAGTTGAATTCATTCAAATAATCTACACAAGCTTCTCATGATTCATGTACCAACCATCTCATGCATAGTTAGTAATTTCATTGCCCACACATCAATCATGAATTAGGAGGAAGAAGAGAAAGCAATAGAAGAAGAAGAAGAAGAAGAAGAAGAAAAAGAGGAAGGAGGGGAAGAAAAGGAAGAAAAAGAAAGGGGGAAGAAGAAGAGATAGAAGGATGAAGAGGAAGAGGAGAGCATATACCTGCAGTTAGGGAAGAAATCCAGTCGGCTATGGTAGGGGCAATTGGGTCCGGCGTCGGTCTTCCCTGAGGTTTGCGAACAAGATAGCGAGAGGGAGAGGAGCTTCGGGTCTTGCGAACACCTGGAGTTCGCGAACTGGAGCCAGAGACGGAGAGCAGGGGGGTTTCGCGAATCAGAGAGAAAACGAGAGGGAGCTGGGGTGTTCGGACCTCTTTCGTCTGGGTTAGCTGGCCTACCGAATGCCGATGGACTGGTCCCAAACCGAGAGGGAGGCGGAGGTGCCACGAATCACCAGGAGGCGGAGTATCTCGCGAATCACAAGGAGGCGGAGAGCAGCAGGTTCGCCTCCTCTGCTAACTTGCGAACCGAGAGCCTGAGAGGTATCAATTAATTCCCTTCTTAATGTCGAATGCCAGGGGGTTGGGAGCTGGGTCGTGCGAATGCCAGGGGGACGTCGGGTCCGGTCCTAGGAGATGAAGCCGAGAGCGGGAGGCAGAGGAGGTCCCAACCTCTGGGTTTTCCACACAGCCAGAGAGGGAGGTTCGTCTGGGGTTTTTTTTTAATGCCCAGGAGACGGGAGCCTTGCAAAAAAAGGAAGGGAGAGCAACGATCCTTTATTGGCTAATCAATTCTTGCCTAAAAAATGAACGAGCAATCCTCGCCATCTCCCCTCTTGCTCTGCTCTTTTGAAAACTTTCCTCATATCGTAGCTCGACGAACCGCGAAAATCCTCCGAATAGCAAAATTTTGGCTGTAGATGGATTTAGGAAATTATTTTAATTGAAACAACGGCTAATTGGGGTCTTATAAAAAAAACTCAAATCTATGCTGAAACCGGGCTCAATTTGATTGGATCAAATTAACGAAATTAAATTTAAATAAAATGATTGCTCGAATCAAATTGACCTCGACGTGGCCAGAATGCATCGATCAAAGCTAACTAAACTTCATCGGGTTTAATTCAACTCAATTCGAGTCATCCCGAGTTTAAAATAGACTCGATTAGGTCCAATTAAGCTAACCGAAGAAGCTCGAGGGCGCTCGTACGAAAATTGAGGTCAACAGTCTAAAGCCCTCTCAAAATTCACCTCCGAAATAAAAGAATATTTCTCATTCTTATCTATTGAATGAATGATTGTCGAAGACTGAGGCAGAGCTAGAAATTTTTATTAGTGGACGCACAAATTAACATTTTTAAAATACTCCAAATCTTCTTTGAATGATTTTTTTACCTTTTTATATAATAGATCATGGTGAAATAATATCTAGATCTATCGAGAATATACATATTTATTTTTTAATAAATTATTAAATTTTATATTCTATTAATTGTGAAAATAGGACATAGAATGGACACCACAATCATTTACAAAACTTAAGGGTTAAAAGATAATTTCAAAAGTTTTTTTTTTTATAAATGCAAAACCCATTCAAATAGTGAGGAAAAAAAATCTCAAGTTTATAAACCTATTATTTTAAGGTATCTCTCTATATCTACTATAAATAAAAAAATAATTAAAAAATTAAAACTACCAAACATGATGTTTAGAGAATAAAAACTTACTTGAAGTTGATCGAATATTGCAATTCACTCAGCATTGTATAGGACTTGTCTTCTCAAATTTATTTGTTTCATTTCAATAAATTTTCTATGAAAAAAAAATTGAAAATCAATTAAATTCAATAGCTAGTATTTTAACTTAGATTATATAATAATATGACTTAATTTTAATTATTAATGATGAGTCTTTCCACTTAAAAAAATATATATATTGATTAGTCTCGTCTTTGTAATTGTCCACCAATTTAAATTTGCTTTAAGAGGAGACCAAAATTATGTATCTATAATCATAAAGCCTCTCTAGAATTCTACACCAACATCAATTTGCTTCACCAATCTTTTTAGACACAAATAAATTCAAGCTCACAAGTTTCAATATAAAATTTTATATTATTGTTGTAAAGCTAGAATGTTTGATGCCACAAATTAAAATTTCTGTAGAAAGTGGGGCCGAAGAGAGAGAGAGAGAGAGAGAGAGAGAGAGAGAGAGAGAGAGAGAGAGAGAGAGAGAGAGAGACCTACAGCCTGTAGGCAGCATACATGGCATGAATTCTAAGCACAGGTGAAGGTGAGGCGAGGTGCTTAGGTTAAATAAGGTTTCCTAGAATGTTGGATACCACTAATTAAAATTTTTATAGAAAGTGGAGCCGGAGAGAGAGTGCTAGGGGGGCGG
Organism: Dendrobium chrysotoxum; assembly: GCA_019925795.1. Classification (NCBI taxonomy): domain Eukaryota; kingdom Viridiplantae; phylum Streptophyta; class Magnoliopsida; order Asparagales; family Orchidaceae; genus Dendrobium; species Dendrobium chrysotoxum. Next base: position 89,603,573 of record CM034302.1, on the reverse strand, counting down.
GGGGAGAGAGAGAGACCTACAACTTGTAGGCATCATACATGGCATGAATTCTAAGCGCAGGTGAAGGCGAGGCGAGGTGCTTAGGTTAAGTTAGGTCTAGAGAAATTATATATATATATATATATATATATATATATATATATATATATATATATATATATATATATATATATATATATATATATATATATATATATATAATTTGATTTCTTAATCCGAAAATTTAATAGGAGTGGGGGGTTGTGTCCCCATTCCCCCCATGCTAGATTCGCCCTTGGCTGGAAATACGATAATGCAATCAAGAATACATTTTCCTTTAATAAAGGCTTATTGGGATGATTAATAAAAATGATTATGATGAAATGATTTAAGCTAATTAGCTGACACTTGAATACTAAAAAATGATCTTTTTTGGGAAGAGACCAAATGATGTCATGTCTGAAACTAGCTAGAGAGATCTAGCTTTTTTTGGAGGGGGCATTTTAGTCAATAAAGACAAACTCACATATACATAACATATGCAAGACTTGAATCCAATTCTCTTGATTTTTAGCCAAAGCTCCCAACCAACATATTAAAATGAGCTGCATGAAGAGAGATCTTGCTTTAGAAGACATTCTCTAACATCAAATCATATTTATCAATATCCAACATTTCTTAAAAACTTTTGATAAAAGAACATGAGGCTTATTAGCTCTCATAATTAACATAGAAGCTTTAATTTCATACAAATAAAAATAATTCTAAAAATTAGAAGAATCTTCATAAAAATAATTAAATTTAAAATAATCAATGCTATACTTTGGGACAAATTATTTTTTAAATCAAAGAAAAATACAAAACCAATACTAATATATTTTACTTGGTTCATATTATTAGGTATTACATTTCCCTAAAATATTTGATAAAAAAAAAATATATATATATATTATTGATTATTTATTAAAAAAAGAGAATGTAAGCAGTTACGCAACGCGAGCAATTAGGGCTGGGATTTGAGGGGCAGAAGTGTAATACACAGACGAACACATGCAAGCCCACATTCGTCGTATAAAAATTAGAGACGGACGCGCTTTGCAGGAGCTCCAAGCGTGGGCAACAGGAACGGAGGAACCACGCCAAATATAGAGTGGAGAAAGGGCAGAGAGAGTGAGCGGCGCTCTCGCTCACACCGTGCTCGGTTCTTCGGATCATTTTTGGAAAAATGTATCGGTGACTAACGCTGACCTACTTCGACCGCCGTCTCAAACCTTAATCCCGTCATCCGGAGTCCGCCGCCACCTCCGATTGAAAACCCTAACCCTAGCTCGCCGATGGCCTCCGCTGTGGATCCTACCTCCTCCCTTGGCACCTCTCGGCCATCCCGCAATCTGTCCGCTTCCTGGTCGCATATCGCCGCCGCCGCTCCCGCTCCCGCTCCTTCCGCGCCGCTGGCGGACCCGATTCCTTCGCGTGATTCATCGGAACGATCCTTGCAGAAGTCACCATCTGAATCGCATTCGCCGCCTCCTTCTGAGAGCCCCGATCATGCCATCGACGGCAATGCAGTCGCCGCCGCCTCCCGGGGTAAGAAAACTGTCTGGAACGTGCCATCTAATGGCTCGAGTGAAGGGGGAGCCGTCATGGACGCGGCCTACTGGCCCGCGCTCTCCGAGTCCGCTAGGGCTTCTCAGAAATCTTCATCTTCTGATTCCCTGAAGGGCCTCTCTGATGCGTCAATATCTGTTCATTTGGTGAGATCTCGAAATTTCGTTTAATTTATACGAACAAGTTGGGACTTTGTTTTTTTGTTTTGTACCAGGGGTCTTGCTCTCCAATCTCGAAGCCTGCTTCGAGTAACCCAAACCCTCGTCTAGCTTCAAGCCCCTCATCTTCTGCCCGCCATAAAACCATGAAGCATGTCGCTACAAATGTTGTTTTTGATACTAGCAGTGGCGGTGGTGGATTGCCTAATGGTGGAGTGGCAACGCCATCTCCTTTACCAGCCTCATCACAGATAAGCCAGCCAGTGCCAGACAGGCAACCTTCTCCCAAAGGACTTACAAATAAGAACAGCAACAGCAATCACAATTGGGATAACTCCTCGAGGGCTTCTGGAGTTTCACACCAAACCCACGGAGGTAATGATTATCACCGGGGCTATGGTGGTGGCAGGAGGGGGAATAATGGTCAGCATAACAGCTATGGTAATAGGCGGGATCCTGAACGTGGGGGCTACGAGTGGAATCATCGAAATTTTGTTAGAGACGTCCACGTGCCACAGCTGCATCCTCAGTGGGGTGTTCGGCCATACTCAAGGCCTCCACCGGTTGCAGCACAGTTAATTGTTCCGCCTCCACCTCCACCTCCTAGGCCTTTCAGCCACAATATGGGATTTCATGGTAATTCACAAATCCATTAAACCAGCCCTGGATTCCATATTATCATCTTTTTTTTAACTGTTAGGCTTTGATCTGGTGAACAGATATGCCATCTGCCATTTATTATGTTCCGGCCCCTCCACATCCTGAGACCCTGAGGGGTTTACCGTTTGCTCCTCATCCAGCTCCAGTTCCAGCCCCACCTGTGATGTTTTTTCATGCTCCTGATCCCCAGCGTGCAATGTTACTAAAGCAAATTGATTACTACTTCAGGTGTGAATTTGCTTGATTAAATTTATGTGACCATTACCAATGGCAATTCACCAAATCTCTACTGTTATTGATGCAGCCCTGAAAACTTGTGTAAAGACACTTATTTGCGGAACTGTATGGATGAACAAGGCTGGGTTCATATATCTGTGATAGCTGGTTTCAATAGGGTAAGCTGGTCTATTCCATCTTTACTTTTTAATGAGATTATGCAGTAAGTTATGAATGAATTTTGATTCATTGAATACATTGCAAACATAAATTTTTAGTTTTCAAGGCACAATATAATGAGCTAGGATGTTGGATTTGGACAATAAGTTATTCTTAAGTTATTGAGTTTACTATTAAGAGCATGTGATCTTTATTTTCAAGCTTATTATATTTGGTATTTATAAGTGTTATAATATGTTGTTATCATATGAAAACTTGATTTAATTCTGTTTTATTATGGTTTCTTAGTGATAATCCCTAACAACTTTCTGCTGAAATTGGAATGCAATGATTATATAACATAATTGATATTTTTATTGTAGATCATCATGTATGTTGCAGTATTTTGGTTGGTATTTTTCCTTTCCTGAGTTCGTAGAGGCCTTAATTTCAATACGGCTACTGCTTCCTTTTATGCATGCAGTGCAAAAACATTCCTTTGCTAGAAAGTGTTTTTCAGTATTAATTTATGTCTTACTGGAGTTTTATTTACATCTGAGTGCCAGAACATCTACAAGCAATTATATAAACAAATGTCATTTGCAAGAAATAGCCTTTATTTCAGTTATTATTTATTAAATGATGCTTAGTTATTTGACATTTATCTATTTTATGTTTGCATCAATATGTTTGGTGGTCTTTGTTTTTTGCATTTTGAAGTTTAATTTTTCTCTTGTATCATTTGCATAATCTTTGTGAAATCTTTGGACTGGCAAACACTTGGGGAAAAGTTGATATTAATGTGAAGTTTGTGAGCATACAACCTAAGAAGGCCAGGCCATTATGCACTCAAGTTAAGTAGTTCAGCCTAGTGCTCTATATGGAATGATTACTTGTTACTGAAAAGCGAACACTTGAGCTTTGTATCCTTCTGATTCACTATTCCCACTCTCTCCCTTTTGTCACCATATGCCCCTTTTTTCTAGGATTGTATGAGATGATGTATAACTTTGGTGCTTATATGCCTCCAATCTTTATCATTCTTCAATTTCTGTTATCCCCTTATTTCTTTTGGTACTTTCATCTTTGATCCCTTATTCCACATTATTAACTAAAAACTGCTAATCTTGTCATGGCATTTAACCAATGAATTTTTCATTCAACTCTTAACATTTCTTACAATCATGCATTGTCATAAAACAAGCGTTTCTACAATGATGTAAGTGCATGTTTTTGGTGGTGTTTGCCAATAATCAAAGCCACAAATGTTTTAGGTTGGACCATTGATATAACTTCTGGCCAGATGATGGATTATATGCTGATCTCCTGGTTCTCTCTTGCTAAAGTTTTAACAGTTTTAGTTGATAATTTTAGTTTTAGTTGACTCGATTGTTCTTGTTTTTATAGTCTATCACTAGGTTCCTTAAGGTTTTGTTCTGCTTTTAATATTGCTATTTCCATAGTTTGTTTGAATTTGAAAATAGATGTTTTTATTTGAATTTTCCTGATGATTAGAAATTCAAATTTTAATTATATAGAGTTATTTTTTTAGCAGATATATGTATCTAGATCTGATCTCTTCATAAAGATGATGCCAAATAGTTGATAATGCTAATGATGATGATGATGATGACGACGAAGATGATATTGTACATCTATATATGCAAATTGCATGACAATAAGTTTATGACATATTAATGAACTGATTTTTTGGGTCGTAAGTTGCTTGGTTTAGCACCTTGATATTTCAGGCTTAATCCCAACAACCACAAAATTTTTTTCTTTTTTGGATGTAGTGCCCGCTGATCCACATGTTTTGGCTAGCATTACATTGTACTATTGGTTTGCACTTGTTTTTCCATTCAGTTAATACACCTTGAGTTACGGCAATTGTAGCCATAACCCAAGAAATACGGAACCGAATTAGCATTTGTCCAAATCAAACTGATTTGACTGATAAATTAAACTAGCCCTCTGGGTTTAACAAGGCCTATTCTATGTTTATTTCCTACATATTGCTCTACCTTGCCCTCCCGTATTTCTTAATATTAATGGTTATATATTTCATCTACTTAGATAGTTGAGAAGTTGCTCTGCTTACTGTGGTGTGTATGACACAATCGTGAAGAGTGCACTGATTTAAAATATAGAGCCAAGTTACCTAGGAACGTGATATTTATACAAATCTTCCTGTTATTTCTGGTCAAGTTTAATATATATGTCCAGTAAAATCACTACTGTCAAAGATATATTTAATGAATGTACATTTTATTTTGTCAACGATACAAAGGTCGCAGTATCTATTCGAGCTCATTGTCTTTTAATGTTCACTTAAATCTACATATTGGACATGTAATGAGCCATCCATAATAGTAAACTTATTTTTACACGTTGAAGGCAGTCTATATATCATGTGAGAAAGTAGCTTAGCTTTTGGGGATGCTGTTTAAGCTCAATTTTTTGTCCTGTGACGAAGGAAAAATGGTGTATTCAATTTTAATATCTATATTTTCATATGTTATTATAGGTTTTTCTCATTGCTCTTTATTGTTACTCTTTAAAGGATAGTAGAGTAAAATATTAATTGATTGAATGCTTCAAAGAGTCTTGCTACCTAGCCCAGCTCATGCACCTAAAAAGGTCTAGCCTTAGTTAATGGTGAATAAATGTTGTCTGCCCCATGTTACACATAACCATCCCATCAATCCATAGATTGTTTGGCCCATGAATCTGGATGCACTATATTGGATTGAACTTTTATAACTGACAGTTTGGACTGTTTTCCTTGAAGTCGGTATTCCTTGCATTCCGAGGTGTTCTTTTGCTGAAAGGTTCATTTTATGGAAATATAACAAAGGAGAACAGCATGAAAAGGGGCATTAAGCTGTTGGAAACAAAAAACTTTATTAGCTAGTGAATGAGGTCATAGTCATCAAGGAGTAAGGTTTGATCTTTATCGTTACAGATTGCGAGGTTTGCTTTAGAGCAAATATTCTGTTGCTTTGTCGACCTAGTGAAGAGTTTAGATCCTCCCAGAAGGTGATATATGTGTGGTATTGTTGAAAATATTGTCCAGATATTTCCTTTTTAGCGGCTTAGAATTGTTTGTGTTCATTTCAGGGGAAGAATCTTGTATACAGATGACTTATTTTTAAAATGGTTAATTCAAGAATTAAAAAAAAAAAAAACTTACTGTATCTTTCTAAAATTTGCTAGTGAAGAGACACCTAGACATCGAGGCTAAAAATTGGTGGGTCCTATTAACATATGTTATTGCTGTCTAATATGGGGATGTATTATGTGTTAAGGTTTATGCACTGGAAATTAATTAAAGGGTGAATTTAGGAAGAAATGATGATTCAAATTAATTCATATGAAAATGAAAAATCTATATAAAAAAATGGACACAATGAATGCATTGGATTAATTTAATATTTACTATTAAGGCTTTGAATTTTTTTTTTCCTGAAAATTTGTGTTTAGTTAACTGCTAGATGATGCAGCACCGTGGACTATATGTTCTTTGGTAATGTAGTGTACTGCCTTGCATGTCTTTCTTGCTGCTGTTTAGAGTTTAACATGCCACTTCTTGTTTGTTTGTTGCTTGAATTTATACTTTTTGTTTGTTGTGGGTGCTGATTTTTTGACATTGTTGTTACGAATCCTGAGGACTTGTGGTGGAGAACAGTGATAGATTTTGTTTCTATTAGTACAACTGGTTGTAGTTATTTTGGGGATTTCTGTTTCACTGGTTTTTCATCTGGCGTGAGTGATTTCTATTCCTTTTCTAACATAGAAGATGCAGTAACCTATGAAGGTCCAGAGTTTAAACCTCACATCCACTTTAATTTAAGCCTTGTGTGACCCCACCTGGTGAGAACCCCAAGCCTACCCCTACTCCCAAAAATATTCCCAAAATACCTATAGCGGAGAAGGTTGACATGATTCTGAGTGATGACATTATTTCCACAAAAGAGAGTGGACAAAGAAGATATTTGATGAGGTGGAGAGGTAAACCAGAGTCAGAGGATACAGGATCAGAGTGCGAGGAACTACAGCAGATCGACCTAGATGTACGAGAGTTCTTGAGACACCCACTCGTCGGAGTCGAGTTTTCTCCCACCCCGGGAGAATGATAAGGACATCCACTCTAGTTTTGTTTTTATTTTATTATTTGATGTATTAGATTAATTTTAATGTTATTGTCTTTTCCAATTTTGCCCTTACTTAAGGGTTTAGACATATGTAAGCCCAAGGGGCATTTTAGTATTTTTGATTGTCTCTTTATTTTGGGCTATTTAAAGCCCTCCCCTTCTCCTTTGTGGGGGGATGATGATAATGAAAAGAAAATTCCTGCATAGTGTTCTCTTTGTGAGTTCTCGTGTGCTTTGATCTCTTTGTGAGTTCATGAGAGGAGAGAGCCTAGGAGAGGCCAAACGCATTACCCATCAATCGGTGGAAGCGTCCCCGGTTCGTGGTTCACTCTTCCCTTATCTCTTCTTCCCTTCTCTTCCCCTCCTTGCCGCCGGCCTAGATCCCCCATCCGCAAACCACCGGCCCCTCCCTCCTTCTCCCTAAGCTATCACTCAAGGAACCCTTCCCACCGAAATTTCCACCGCCTCACAACATAGCCGGCTATCTCCCTCTCCCCTTTCCAAGCAACCGCCGGCCTCCCCTAGTTTGGCCGCCCCACCCGCCGGCCACCACCCCTCCAACCGCCGGCCTCCAGAGCCCCACCCGCCCCACTCCCCAAATCCAAACCGCCGCCCCTCCCATGGCTTCCCAAATTTGAATTTCAAATTTTATTTGCCCTTATTCACTTTCCTAATTTAGACCCTAGTCAATTGGGAAAGTTTCCTATTGAGAATTCAATTAATTTTGAATTCAAATAGTTTCCTATTGTCTAAATCTAAGTTAGGAAACTTTCCAATTTAATTAAATCTGAGATCAATTTCAGATTTCTTCTTGTGTTTATTTAATTGCTTGGGGGGCCCACACTCCTAATAAATTAAATCAATAAGGAAACAATCAATTAAGATCACCAATCAACTTCCCTCCTAATCCTCCTAAATTTTGAATTTCAAACTTGAAATTCCCTAATGCTCTCTTAAACAAACCTGAAGAAAAATTCCAAAAGCTTGTTTCCAAATCTCCACATTCCCCCCCCCCCCCTTCTTCCCTCTCTAATCCATTGTTTCCTCCCAGCAGTTTTTCCCAACTCCCCTTCCCAAGCCTACCCCACCTCCAACCGCCCTCCCACAGCGGTTTCCCCACGGTTTCTCCCTGTTCTCCTAAGGATACTGCTGCCAGTCTCTGTTTCCAGCAGGAGGAATCTGCTGTTCTACATCTTGGAAGGCCATACGCTAAGGTGCAAAGCTTCCAAGACCACATAGGAGTTGCCCAGGTTATTTCCCACCATGCAGTTGGCTGTCCAGGAAAATCTGCAGGCATATTTCTTCCTAGGGGTGTCAATATTGGACCCGACCCGAAAACCCGACCCGGGTCGGGTTCGGGTTCAACAATTCGACCCGTTTCAAAAATCGGGTCGGGTTAACCCGCTGACCCGAAAATGACCCGTTTTTGATCCGAAAATCCATTTTTGACCCGGCAACCCGAGATTGACCCGTTTCTGACCCGAAAAGCGGAGATTGACCCGTTTTGACCCGAAAATAGCAGTTTTTTGTTGGAACCGGGTCATTCGGGTCGGGTCGGGTTGACCCGGACCCGAAGCGGGTCAGGTTCGGGTCATGAAAACTGACCCGTTTGCAAAAACGGGTCGGGTTCGGGTTGACCCAAATAGTGCCGGGTCAGTTTCGGGTTCGACCCGAACCCGACCCGTGACCCGAAATTGACACCCCTATTTCTTCCTGTCAAGCCACTAGGAGACCTTCAAATGCTGTCCAGACGTCTCAGATCACTGACCACAACATCAAGAAGGCTCTCGGAGGCCACCTGCTTCCTTCCAAGCTTCCTACAGCTACCGGAACTTCGTATCTTCTGATTATTTGGGTAAACTCTCATCCAAATCTTTTAATCTCCTAGTCGCTTTCCGATTGTGGCTTATAAGTGATTCATAAAGGTTTTTGTCATTCTCTCCGCTAACGCCTAGTAATTAGAAGAGTTGAGTGAGGGATCTCCTTATAGTAACTAATCTTATTGTTAGCATTGGAATTTACTGTTGAAAACCATTCATGAAGGCACGATAGATTAAATTGAATACTTTACGATCTTAACTCCTATGCATGTGATTTAGCCTAAACTTATTTTACCGCTCATTATGTTTTTATTTCGTCGTTCGTCCTCACTTGAACTCAATAATGATTTTGTTCTCTAAATACTAAGCGTGCAGATTCATTAAGTATTTTATCCACTCATGTATTGTTCTACATCACTTACGCAATTGAAGAAACATTGATTTATGAATATTATTTTGAGGATGTATTGGACTAGAAAATGTTTTGTATTTGCAACCTGAATCTAAATTTAATGTTTTTGAAATTGAATCTACGTTTACATTAAATCATGTTGATGAACTCAAAAATCTATGTGGTCAAGATTTTTAATTAGTGTTTGCAATCAAATTTGGGCATGAGAACACACACACATATCTATATATATATATATATATATATATATATATATATATATATATATATATATATATATATATATGCCTCTACGTGCAACTGAAGCAATCTTATTGATTGTAGTAGACGAATCAAGTGTGCAATTTGAATTTTTTTTTTAATGAAGTATCAAATATTATTTTTATGATATATGTTCAAATTAATATTGGTTTTAATTTTAGTTCTTGGTTTAATGACATACAAAGTTGAATAGCAAATCTTATGATGATGCCTAAGTGAATATTTCAAGCAATTTTTTAATGGTAAATAACTTGAAAATACCTGAAACATAAAAGTTCATCTACTTAGTTGGTCATAGAAGTGCCTAATTTATCTCGATTAACTTCTGTCATTTTGGCTAGTTTTCTGTAAAGAGGTTATTTGCTCATATAGACATAATAATTATGGGGTTTATCTGCTTTTAATTTTGTTAGCATTTGATTTTCTAGGCTTTAGTTATCAATTGTTATTACTATTTCTTATTTCACATATTAGTTTTGTAACATTTCATCATTTGTCTCATATCAGTTGCATGCAAAAATTCACAAAAAAATGGCTATTAACTATCACAGCTAGGTTTTGTTTTTAATCTTAGGTGTTCAAGTTGGATGTGTGATTCCCTCTAGCATTTTGTAAATGTTACTAGAGACTAGGATCCATTTGGTACAATTATAGCTATCCATAAAATTAGTTGTTAGAAAAACTTAGTTTTTTTGAAGCTACCATTGGTATTATAGATTTTTTACTTTCAGAAAAAGTTACAGCTTTCTAAATTCTAACTAATCAAATTATCAGATTTGGTTGCGAAAAGCTCATTTTAGCATAAATTTTTTTCTAAAAAATAATAAGAAAATTTATCTAAATAGAATTGTGGCGGGGATATGTAAACTTGAGAATTCTGAAAATGATAAGAAAATTTTAGTCAAAATAGAGTTGTGGCAGGTAGGGGTGTCAATTCGGGTCAACTGGTCAGGTTTGGGTCCAACCCGAGTTGACCCGGGCGTAAACAGGTTGACCCGAACCCGACCCGTCGAGCTAAATGGGTCAGGATTTTCAACCCGGACCCGATCCGTGCGGGTTACTGGGTTGACCCGACCCGACCCGACCCGCGAACCCGATTAGGCATAGGCGGTGAGGCGGAGCAGGTGGTGAGGCCAACGGTGATTGGACTGGCGGAGACGTTGCACTGCGGGAAGGAGGAAGCGACGACTTGAACGAGACAGCTGACGGGCTGAGCGCTGAGGCGGAAGTGCCGTTGCACACTTGCATTGCAGGACCGGACTAGCGGAGAAGTGCCGTTGCAGTGTTGCACACTGAGCGATGGTGACTGGAATGGTGTAGACGACGGTTGACGGGAAGTGCCGTTGCGAGTCGACCTGCCCGTAGGCGGTAGGCCGTAGCAGCCTAGCCTGCGCGAGACGACTGGCAGCCTAGCATGACGCGAACAGGGAAGCGACAGTGATGGCTGACACGGACAGGGCACACAGTCAAATAATCGGGTCGACCTGCGGGTTTCCGGGTCAATCCGAACCCGACCCGTTTTTCAAACGGGTCGGAAATCCGAACCCGAAAAAACGGGTCGGAAATCCGAACCCGAAAAAACGGGTCGGAAATCCGAACCCGGACCCGACCCATTTCACAAACGGGTTGACCCAAATCCGAATTTTTTCGGGTCCAGGTTGGGTTTCGGGTCGTGCCAATTTTTGACACCCCTAGTGGCAGGGATAGGTAAAGTTGAGAATTCTGAATGCATCCTAATAATGATGATGATAATATTTATAATGCAAGCTGTTTATTATTATAATAGTATCTGTAGATTTTGCTGTTAACAATTATGCTATTCTATTGCTCTCATGTTGTGACCCTTATGATACATATCCTGATACCTCTACAGTTCTGCCCATTTTTCTTTTCTTGTTTGAATATCTAGATTGAACATCAAATGACAGTTAGGAAGATTTTATCAGACTAAACTTGGTGTTGAGTTATGATGACTTTATTAATATTAAAAAATATAATTACTACTTAAATGGTGTAATTTAGTATTATAAAGATGCAACTAAAAGTTACATTAATTTTAAAAGTATAATCATATCCATGCATTTATTATAAACTCGAGTCCCATCTCTGTACTCCACTTTTTAATCAAACGCACAAAAGGGTAACTTACTATGCCATTAAATTTATAGCAAATGACTCCGTATTAAACAGCATAGTTTGGATCAGTGATTTGTGGGAGCTTCAGAAATAAATTTATCCAATAACATGAATAGATGCAAGCTAACTTGGGCAGATACACTAACAATGCGATGCTCTAAAAACCAAATCTTCTAACACCAAAATTGATGAATCATAAATAACCCTTGCCATGCATGGCATGGACATTTCGAACTCATGCTTTTACAACCAAGGTTTAAAATTGTGCAATCGGGTATTAAGGCGTCTTTTGTTTGTGAGGGGAGGCGTAAGCCTCAAGAAAAAAATAGCGTTAAGTCAGTGATTTTTGATATAATAACCAAATAATATGTTAGAGGATGATATATTAACTTTCTATTGAACTGTGAAGTAGTAAATTGGAATATATAAGAAACAAAAAACTTCACAATACATAAATTGGCAAATGATAAATTACATGAAATAGAATTAAAATCTAAATATTACAAGAGCAAAATAATATTAAATACATGAATTGCATAAAAGTATCATAAAACATCAAGTTTAACTCCAAATTTGTTCTTTATACTCATCCACATTTAATTCCTAAAGAAAGCTTAAATAGTTTGCAAAAACTTTGAAAGCATCTGTACTTCCATCATGGTGGGGATCTTTATTTGAGTTGTTGTCATAACAAATTGGTTTCTCTCCTGCCTCATCCTGTGAAGTTCAGTGACTTCCAATCTGCTTCTTCTTCATTTATTTCAGTCATCTTCTTCTTTCATAAATATTTTTAGAGGAGCTGATGTTAGTGTCCAGCTTTCAAGTGATTCCGATGGCGGCTATGACGGTGGTGGTTGCTGCGAAAATGGTGGGCTGGAGATCGAGACAGTCGAGTAGCTCCGGGGTGCATGAAGGCATGATTTGTTCGGGACTTTAGTTTAGGGTTTAGATAAGTTTTAATAAAAATATATAAATAGGGTGAGGCGTAAGCCTCATGCCTCGGAGGCGAGGCGAGGCACGCATCAAGGAGGGTCTCAATTGAGCTGAGGCATAATCCTTATAAAAAAAGTTTGAGGCATAAGCCTCGAGGCATTTTTCACTTGAATTACGCTGAGGCGAGCCTCATATTGCGCAATTTTAAACAATGTTTACAACCATTATTTTTATCATGCTTACTTTGAAACTAGTTAGTAAAAGTGTAAAACACGATATTGAATGCATAAATAAAACATAAACCATATGCATACTAGCATAATATAATCCGAGAAAGCGATGGCTGTAAAATATTATAGTTTTCTTTGCTAATCAATTGCAGTTCTTGCGCTTTTGTCATATCTTGTCTTGCTCTTCTTTCTTCAGTCCAAGTATATGACTCATGTTTCACTTTTACATTTTCTTTTCTATGATGTTTAGGCTTCGTTTGTTTTTTTTTTCTGTTTCCGTTTCAAGAACATTGGTACGAGAAACGGAGATTTTGAACGGAGAAGTTAATACCATAAAGCTTCTCAAAACAATAAAAAAATGGAGTTTCTGAAAAAGCATGTGTCACATTCAAACGGCGAAAAAGAAAAAATTATGCCATTTTGAAATGGAAAAAGCACTGGAAACGGACAAACAAACCAGGCCTTAATATCGTATTTGCAGTCTTTCAATAAATTGGATGCTAATTTAGGTTTTGAAACTTACTTCGGAGCTCTCCACCCATTTTTACATGTCTGACATCCTATGTTAATAATCCCGAGATGACTTCCATGCCTAAACTTTGCTCACCTGGTAATTATTAGAGAAGTTTTGAAGCATTGGCCAGTTATTGATTCATCTATCGTGAATTAATGGTTTTCTTTATTGATCCATTCTTGCAATTGTAACATATAAATGACATGTGATGAAGGAAAAATGATATGCCGTCCTGGCAGTCCTTATTTCCTACTGTTGCCTCTATGTACCCTTATTTTCTCCCATTTTCAGGGACTACCTTCATCCGTTTTTCCTTCTTGTCTATCTAACTTGAGTGATACATATAATATTTATGACTTGAAAGAGCTTGACATCCATTCAGGTTGAAAGCTGGCCAAATATCAATATTGCACATGTAATATGGATTAATTAGGTTAGTTTGTATTCTATCAGGCATATGAATGTCACCCTTCTGGAAGCTTGATATCAATAATCTCATTTGAGACCGTATCAGTATAGTGTTTTTTTTCTGATTTAGCAATCTTTGTCTCTTTATTAGTCAAATAAAGAAATTTAACCATTCCTGTTTTAAGTTTGATCATAACTTGATAAGCTTTAATAATACCTACCTCAAACCCATATCATACTATTGAGCATATTGATATTTGTGTCGTAAGACACAATAGCTCACACATCAAGAAGCATAGGAATGCTCCTCTATTGAGTCGGGTCAGTTTGCTAGCTATTAAAGCATAGGATTGCCACACTTGAAGAAGCATGGAATCAATAATCTCATTTGAGACCATAGTAGACTTTGGGATATCATTGCTGTGTTTGGCCTGAATTAGATTAGGCAACCTATCTTTCTCTTTTGGCCAAATAAAAGAAAATTAACTATTATTTTTAAGTTTGCCAAGCCTAGAATATGCTACAATAATACCTAAATCAGACCCAACTCATCTATTGAGCCTATGAATATTATAGCATAAGACACTGTCCCCCAATATAGGAGACAAGTTTTACTGGGTATGTTTATTGCATTCTTTGTTCAACTTAGTTGGATTTATTCAAGAAATTTGACTTTGCTTGCTTTTAAGATTGGGTATCCTCAGACAGCCTATCCTGGGTATGTCTAGCCCTTGTACCTAGTTATTATGGTCCATACACATCAACGCAAAATCTTTTACTAGTTGCTTCTAAGGTTATCATTCTCAATGATGCCTTTCTTCCAATCCCTTATAGCTGTGTTCTAGTCGCCCATATGAATACTGATTTATTAAAAAAAAATGAATACTGATGTATTTTGGATTGGCTCGGAACCTAGTCATTTTCTGGTTTTGATCTCAAATATTCATGGGGTTCACCCCCTTGGCCTACAGAAGCTTTCGAGTTTATCCCATTTCTTTTATGTAACTCTGTAATTTCTATGCACGAGAGATTGTTTATTAAGAGCTGGCCAGAGGAGGTTTGGTTTGATGTACATGTAGTTATGGAGGCTTAGTGGAATCAGTGACAAAGTTGAGTTGGCAGAGCCTAGATCATTTGATTAACCTTCTCATTGCGGTAAATGTGTTAGTACATTGCTATAATGTGAATGGCTCTGATTGGATCATAAGAAGAGTATGGGTCAAGGAAAAGAAAAAGAAAAAAATCCGTGGTTTTGGTGCGCCAATGATAACTGACTAAATCCCGATACGAGGTTAATTAACTATCTAGAAAAGTTTTTAAATTGCTGCAGCAAGTTAGAACAAGGGTCTTGTAGATTTGTTGAGGTAGCGCATCCTGTTTCTGCTTAAGGTTCACATTTGATCTTGGATGATGGTGCATGTTCCAGAATTTGTATGATCCCAATGTGGTTGTGACAAAAATTGATTTGGCTGTAATGGGTAAAACACCTTTTTTTATTTGTCCACTATAAATTTTTATTGAAACGGCTGCTGATGTAATGTACATTGACAGTAGGGAAACAGTTGGTAGGAAGCCATATTTATGGCTTTTGGCTGGTGCAATGGCTTTCCTCTCTGGAAAGGACAGGAAAAAAAAGCTGATTAAAGGAAGAAGGTGATGGGCTATGATGCACGGACACGGTGACACGGACACATGGCGCGGACACGACATTGTATTTTTTATATAGTGTATAAATATTAATGTAACATCATATTAGAAATGACAAACAATAATAAATGAATGGTATGATAACTTGTCTATCTTATAATATAAAATGTTTAGTACAAAATATCTAGTACAACCACAAAAATATAAGCAAATAACCATTTATTATAATATCAAGCATTCAAGCTTCAACTACTAGGATTAGCTTCAGAGGTTTGTTTTTGGCCTTCAATATCATCATCATTGAATATCATTACTTCCAACTCTGATTCATCAAGAGAAAAATTTACAATAGTTCATTGGATATCATATAATGAAAGTTGGTTCTTCTTTATATCTATTTACTTCTCTCGTTCGCTAGTTCTCTCCCATAATATTTCTTTAACTTTTAATCTAAATCACAAAGAATGTATCTATTTACTTCTATACTTTTCTAGTTAATCTTTATTCTATTAATCTTAAATCTTTTATATTCTAAATATTTTCTATATCATTCTAACTTTTCACCTATTTCAACAAATCCCATCAATTAGAATTACAATAAGGCATGCACATAAAGATCTTCTAGACATAATCAAAATTTTTCTTATTCCATGTCACTAAAAATTGCAAACATAGGTAGGCATAAAGTCTTTCAATAATCATTACTGCCTCTAAAAAAAAAAGATTCATTCTCTAATAATCATGCCTTTCAATAATCGTATTGATGCATATACGAGCGAATGTGATGTTTTATTTGATTTAGTAAATATAAAAATATAAAAAATTTATAATTTAAAATAATTTTATCATAAAAAGTTAGGACACACGTGTCCCAGCCGTGTCCGACATGTGTCCCAGCTATGTCGGGTTAAATTTAAACATTATTTTAATCGGACACATGTCTTCCATGTCCGACACATGTCCCAGCCGTGTCGGGCATGTGTCCGTGTCCGACACTGCATTCTCTCTTCAAGAGGTGTGTCGATGCATCATAGATGATGGACATATATTAAGGGTCTTGCAGCTATCAAATAATGCATCTTAACTTGAAGTTTCCAAATCATATTGCTGTTTGTGACTCTTTGTTCTCTTCATCTAAAAAAGATGAATAGTAGCAGCTGATTGAGAACTTTTGACAATCACGTGGTCTTTAAATCTTAATGCTTGAGACTTTGGAACAAGATCTAGCTTTTAATTAGCCTCATTGATAATGTAGTCTTATGGACTATGATGGTTTGGACGATTTGAGTACTTTCTATAGTACCCGTTAAAGATTTATTGTCACTCTAAAGATAACTGCGACCACAGTATAACACAACTCTTAAAGGCACAAAATGTCCAATTTATTGTAAATGGGATGTTATCGTACTTCGTAGAGCTAAAATTTGGTGTATTATGGTTTTTTTTATCATGTTAGGTTTAAGTGGGGTTTCTCTATGTTTGGATTTTTATCCTCTTATAACTTGAAAATATTTTATTTTATTAATTTTATTTATATTTTAAATGATTAATTTTTAAAATAATAAAAAAAGAAAAAAAGCAGTGTGAGTCTCGGAGCTTTTTTCCAAAATTCAGCATGAGTTGTACGCCTCGTGCTGGTCATGATGATGTGTGGGCCTCAAGATGACTGAGGCACTACTTAAGGCACACCTTTACACAATAAGGTTGAGGCATTTATGTTAAGTATTAAGGTTATGATGATGATGATTATATATAAACTCCATCTAAGTTGAGTTTTTCCTCCTAAAACCCTAGGTTTCTCCCCGACCATGCCCTCACATGCACGCAATCTCTGATTCCTTCCACTTCTCAACCATAAGTTGTCGCTCGGCATTGAAATACGTGTGCAAATGCACATTGTAGGGAGTGAGATGACACGTTTGTTTGAAGTGCAGCTATTATGATAAAGTTGTTAATGCTGGTGTAATCATAATGAAAGAATATCTTTGTGATTCTCATAAGAATGTTGCACTGTGTGCTGTAGTGCCTGAAGTGAAAAAGGAGATTTGTGTTTGCATGAACAAAGCGATCATGTCGAAGCATTTACTCGATGGCAATTTGATAGTGTGCCTAGTGGCAAAGTTTCCTCTCTTTGTAACAAATGTCAAATAGAGGTTTAAGGGACCTATAGATCAATATATGATGAATGTATAGGATACCAAGGATGATGATGCAAGGGTAGCCCATCAAATGACTCCTTAAAATTTAAGAGAGGCTCACACGCGTGTTTGATGGGCATTGGAAGATTCTTCTATGAAAATTTAATTTCATTTAATTTGGCAACTTCCTCATCTTTTGCCTACATGATTTGTTTTGTAGATTCTTATGTTGGAGGCAATAAGCCTTCATCCATGTTTGAGCTCAAGCCTTTGATATTGGAGGAGCTGAATAGCACTAGGAAAATTGTTGAGGAGATCAAAAGAACTTAGACACATATTGTGATTACAATCATATTTGATGGTTGGTTTGATATTAAAAATATGAGTTTGATCAACATTCTAATTAACAACCTTTGCAACACTATTTTTGGAAGTCCGTTGAAGCATTGGATTAAGTTAAAGATTCATAATACAATTTTGAACTTTATGATGGTGTTAGAGGAGATTGAAGAGCATTTAGTAAGCATCCCAAGTTATTATTGACAATGCTAGTGCTTATTAGATGATTATTTAATTGAGTTTGAGCTATCCCTTGCTTGAGCTTGATTAACTTTTTGATTTCGAGCTGAAGCTCAACTCTATGAGTACAAGTCATTTTATAAGTTCGGTCATTTATTTTGAAAATTGGAAAATAAATTTGATTCAAGCAGCTATTATGATTAAATGAAACAAAGAATGAAAGATTATGGAAAATAATAGGAAATCACTTAATATAAGGGAGTGCGATATATACTTTAAATATTTTTAATAAGTGTGTACTTAAACTCTTGAATTCTAATAAATTTTAATCTTATTTTATATTAATAGTTTTTAAATGAGTCAACTCGCATGCTAACAAGTTGAGTTGGGATGGCTTAAGCTTGGCTCGTTAGCTCATCGAATTTAGCTCGAGTCATTTATCCATAGCTAAGTTTAAGCTACTCAATGAGCCGATTTGACTCAATTACACTCCTAACATTTGTAGAAAGCTATTGGTTATGTCTTTTGTTGAAAATCACACTTGTATGGCATGGATCTTTTTGTTAAAATCCAAAAAGGGATGTTTCATCTTTTCCACTTTTTCCCACAAACGTACTAATTTTGCAATGAGTAACACAAGAACTTTTATTTCTTTTTCTTTTATTCATAGTGCATATGATGAAGTGTTCTATACCTAACATCACGAGGGCTCGATTGTTAGTGTCCTTTGTTGATGATTGCACTTGTATGTTATTGATATTTTTGCTAAAAATAAAAATTGTTATAAATACTATCTTACCTACTTGTGCTCACATTTTTTTGTAACATGATCCACAATCAATTTGATATTAAAAATTAACAGAGGCTATTTCTGACAATGCCAAAGGCTACTTTAATCATTATCTCTTCTCATGCTTCTATGAAAATGAATAATATATGAGTCCTTTTATGTGTGTATGCCTCAATAAAATAGAATAAAAACAATAACAACATCAAGCCTTTATTCCACTATGTGAGGTCGGCTGCATGAATCCTTTTTCTCCATTGTCTTTTTAACAGTCAAATTCTCATTTAAATCTAAAAAAGAAAGATCATTTTTAATATTTTCTAACCAAGTCTTTTTAGGTCTACCTCTACCTTTCTTAACATAAGCCAAATCTAATACATATACTTTCCTAACCGGGTCATCAGAAGGTCATCATTTTATGTGACCAAACCATCTAAGGCGACTCTATCTAATCTTAATCTTTTATTGGAGCTATTCCAACCTTTTCATGTATATGCTTATTTCGTATCCTGTCTCTAAGAGTAAAGCCACTCATCCACCTGAGCATCCTCATCTTTGCAACACTTAACTTAATATTATGCTTCTTTTTTAATGGCCAACATTCTTCACCATAAAGCATTATAGGTCTCACCACCATCTTATATAATTTTTCCTCAAGTTTGAGGGGTACTTTTCTATCACGCAACAAGCCTAATACATTCCTACACTTCAACCATGCAACTTAAATTCTGCTAATAATATTCCTATCTATTTCACCATCACTTTGAACAATAGACCCAAGATATCTAAAATATGTGCTCATATTAATGACTTGATCACCCAAAGTCACAATCCCCCCACTAGATCTATTTTTACTATTATTACTAAAATTACACTCCATATATTCAGTTTTAGATCTACTCAAACAAAAACCTTTATACTCTAAGGTTCTAAGGTTGACCTCTATAATTCAAGTTTACCTTCAACTCTCTCTAGAGTCTTATGGACAAGAAGAATATCATTAGCAAAAAGAATGCACTAGGGTACAACCTCTTGCAAATGTCTAGTGAGAACATCCATGACTAAAGCAAAAAAGGTATGGGCTTAAGGATGATCCTTGATGTAATCCAACATAAATAGGAAAATACTTGGTCAAACCACCTTGTGTTTGAACACAAGTAACAACACCTGCATACATATCCCTAATGAGTTGGATATAAACATTAATAACTCCTTTCTTTTCAAGAACTTTTTATAGCACTTCTCTTGGAACTTTATCGAATGCTTTCTCTAAATCAATAAATATTATATGAAGATCCTCATTCTCTTTATGCTTCTCCATCAAACATCTCAGTAAATATATAGCTTCCATAGTAGACCTACCTAACATGAATCCAAATTGATTTTGAGAAACATTAGTATCACGTCATAACCTATGCTCCATAACTCTCTCTGAAAGTTTAAAGTATGACACATTAACTTAATACCTCTATAATTTGTACAATCTTGTGCATCACCTTTATTCTTAAACATAGAATTCAACACACTCATTCTCCACTCATCTAGCATCTTTTTAGTCTTCAAACTAATATTAAAAAGTTTAGTAAGTGAAGAAATTCCTTCATTTCCTAAGCATTTCCTCACCTCTTATTGGAATATCATTAGGTCCAACAGTTTTTTCACACTTTATTTTTTTTAAAGCCTCTAACTTCGGTTTTACTATTACGCCGATAAAAACAAAAATCTTTATTTTCATTTAGGATGTTAAGGTCACTAAAGTCAATCGTATTCTCACAATCTTTATTGAAAAGTTTAGCAAAATATCTCATCCACCTTCATTGAATATCTTCTTCAAATAAAAGTACTTATTGACTTTCATCCTTAATGCTCTTCACTCACACTAAATCCTTGCTACTCTTATCTCTTTGTTTGGCTAACTTAAACATATATCTTTCGCCCTCATTAGTATCTAATATATTATAAATCATTAAAAGCTAAAATTTTTGCATCACCTATTGCTTTCTTAGACTCCTTATGGGCCTCTTTATATCTTTGCCAATTATCATAGTTTTTATATCTAAACGAATTTTTATAACAAATCTTTTTATTTTTTTATCTTTTCTTGCACATTTTGATTCCACCATCAACTGTTTTTAATATTATGAGCTTTTTTCTTTGATTCTCTAAGCACATCTTTTTCAACATTTTTAATATCATTAGCTACTTTTTTCACATAACATTAGCTTTCTCATGCTCAGACATAATCTTAAGATTTAGAATCTTACTCTCAAAAATATTTTTGTTAATATTCTTTAAAAGCCCCAATCTAATCCTATAACAACGTTTTACTTTATTTTTATATTTCGCCTAATCATCTTAATGTTCAAAACTAATAAACGATGTTTGGTATATACATTTTCACTCGGAATAATTTTACAATCTTTATAATCAAAACAATCTCTTTTTCTTATAAGAAAATAATCAATCTGAGTTTTACTATATCCATTCTTATAAGTGATTAGATGTTCATCTCTTTTTTTAAATAATGTATTAGTCACTTCAAACCCATAGTCACCATGAATGCTTTTAAAATCATTTACCTCTTTACCAACATGTCCACTTAAATCTCCTTCAATAAAAACTTTTTCTTATAGATGTATCTTTTATATTAATTCTTTTAAGTCATTCTAAAATTTAATTTTGAATATATATTCAAACCTATTTGAGGAGCATAAGCACTAATAATATTAATAATCATAACATCAACAACAATCTTTACGGCTATAATTCTATCTTCAATTTTATTAATTTTTACAACATTATTCTTCAAACTCTTATCTATAATCACACTTACACCATTTCTAGTAAGACTCTTACCAGAATATCATAGTTTAAATATTAAACTATCAATCTCCTTAGCATTATCTTCAACCCATTTAGTTTCCTGAATGCATAGAATATTTATCTTCATATGAATCATAATATCTATTAATTTCTTAATATGTATGTAATGGAACCTATATTTCAAGATCTTATCATAATTTCAGTTTCATGGACTAACTTCTTTGTTGTAGTAAAACAGAATAAATGAACAAATGAATGATCACATGCTATTTTAAGAGCTTTATTTTTTCAGAAAGTGTCCCAAAATAATATGGGGGAAATAACTTTAACTATAGCCCGCATCATGAACTAATTTACTATATATGTTCTTGGGTTCAAGATTCTTATAGAAGTCCTAAATAAATTCTTTACCCATTTCTATAATTCAAAAACCTTTTTCCCAAAATATTTGAAAATGTTGCACTTTTTATACATATTCTCATAATAAAGGAAAATTTGTTCTTCAAGCAATTAAATGTTATTTCATTGGCTAATCTCCCTTAAAATAAAGATATAAATGCTACTATTCCTCCAAGATAAAGCTATATGTATGAGATGATGTCATGCTAATTAAGAAAGGTCACTACTTTCTTACCACTTATCTCAAGGAAACAAAATCATTCACAAATATGTTTTTCCTTCTAGATTGTTCTTTTTTATCCTTCATTCCAACAGATAGCTCTATTCTAGAGCATATGATTCTTGCCCAAATCTTGCCGATATAAGAATCACTTTCTAGTCAACCATTACATGTTCACTCAAGAAGAAAAGCATCTCAATCTATGCAAGTTTAATCAACCGAATCAATCATGTTATAAAATCCAAGGAATCATTGAGCTTATAAATAGAAGTACAAGTACTTTTACTAAACATCTCTTGTACTTGTTTTTATAATATACTTTTTTTGATAATCACCACTCCTTTCTTACTAGCCTGCATTATTATTTCTACCTTTAAAGTAGTCTCTAAGATTTTAAATAATATAAATTTAAATAATGGTATGATGGAAGAAATGTAAGCCGTTCAAAATACCAAAATATAGGACTTGTTATAGTTTCCATAATGAAGGAAATTGGTGGGATGTGGATGGTTGCTTATTGTAAAATATAATTCCCTAAAAAAAGATATTTGCTTGTTGTGTGATAGAAAAGTCTCCCTCAAATTTAAGGGAAAATTCTATAAGATAGTGGTGAGACCTGCAATGCTTTATGGTGCCGAATGTTGGCTATTAAAAGAGAAGCATAATACTAAGTGTTGCAGAGATGAGGATGCTCAGGTGGATGAGTGGCTTTATCCTTAGAGATAGGATACGAAATGAGCATATACGTGAAAAGGTTGGAGTAGCTCCAGTGGAAGATAAGATTAGAGAGAGTCGCCTTAGATGGTTTGATCACATAAAACGGCGGCCTTCCGATGACCTGGTTAGGAAAGTAGATGTATTAGATTTGACTTATGTTAAGAAAGGTAGAGGTAGACCTAAAAAGACTTGGTTAGAAAATATTAGAAATGATATTTCTTTATTAGATTTAAACAAGAATTTAACTTTTAATAGGACACAATGGAGAAAAAGTATTCATGTACCCGACCCCACGTAATGGGATAAAGGTTTGATGTTGTACTAACAACCAATGGATACACTCAAATATATGTGAATAATGCTTTCTTATGAATCGAAAGATACAATAATTCAATGTGAAGAATGTTGTCTTATATGATAACTTGGAGGAGGATGTATGAGTGGAAGTTTCACCGTGATTTGACTCAAATAGAAAGAAAAAGGTATATAAGCTAAAAAAACCATTATATGGATTGAAGTAGTCTTTAAGGCATGGTTTGGCAGGTTCACCTAGGTATTATTTAACATGAGATACAAATAGTGTCAATGAGACAATGAACACACAACTTAGGGGGAGTATCCATATTAATAGTTTATATTGATATAGTGACTTTGAAGGAATGGAGTATTAAAAATAAAAATCTCTAAGAATTTAAGCCAGAGTATTAGGCAAACCAAAGTGTTCTCTTGACATTGAAGTTGCACTCTCAATATGTATTCCTCATATTATAATAAAAATATATAACATATCTGTTAAAAGAAAAGGGTAAGGATGCAAATCTGTTGAGAGCTCTGTATAATTTAATCATGAATTTGGAGATGCTATATAAGACATAATGATAAATAACAACCTCCTATCAAAGTTTGGTTGGAAGACTTACCTATCAATTGCATTTTAGACTTGACATTATATGCACTATTGGTGCGATCTGTCAATTCATGCATAATTCTAAAGAATTACACTTCACAGTGGTATGCAGAGTTCTATAATATTTTAAGGGAACCCCAGACCAGTGATAGAGCTATATATTTTTGTAGTGGGGGCATAAATTAATAATTTTAAAAATAACACAAGTATTTTTCATTTGAGCTAAGGACTAACATGGCAACATTGGTGGTTTTAAGTTTATTGAAAAACTTATATATTTATCAAAACTTATTATTTATAATTTGAATCATATATTGCCATCAAATTTTATAGTAAAAGTTTTAAATGTTAGTAAATTATTTTCATAAAAATTTATGTATTCTTCAAACAACATTTTGTATTGAAATAAAATTTAAACTAAATCTTTCTACTTGCACTGAAAATGATGGCACCGCTTACTTTTAACACAAATATCTTTGAAATCTAATACAAATATTTTTAAAGTAGTCTTCAAAATATAGGTAAAAATCTTATTTTTTATAAATCTAATTAACAACAACAACAACAACAATAACAAGCCTTTGTCCCACTACGTGGGGTCGGCAACATGAATCCTTTTTCTCCATTGTGTCCGGTTCAAAGTCAAATTCTCGTTTAAAAGCTAAATAATTAAATATGGTTCATTGAGTTTGTCAATGCTCCACAACGTTGAGAGCATAATCTTCATGCAAGTGACATTCTTGAGCTTAGCTTTGGTAATCTCATATGTGAAGGCTAGGGCTATTGTTTAGCAAGAAAGTCCCTCTTAGCGGCATTGTCTTGCTCAACTTTGATGATCTCATCAGTATAAATTGTGCTCTTGGACTAGCAAGAAAAATCCCTCCTTTTCATTCCCAGTTATGTTGATCTTGTCCACCCGATTTTAAATATGGATCAAGGAATTTAGTTGGGTTATCGTCGTCATTGGTGGACTTAGAGCTTTCTTATTCAGGGTAGTTGGTGGTTGAGGAAAAATTGGAGGAAACTTAGGTGCATGCAGTGCAGTAGACTCCAATTAGGTTTGGGTCATGTCAGTGGGAGCATGGCCCCGTGTGGATTTTCCCTTGTTTTAGACACATGAATTCTATTAAAAAAGGGGAGGATTTGATTGTTGAAGCTTATACATATGTATATTTTTTGGGTTGATAGGAGATCAAATTCTGAATATTGCATATTCTTAGGATGCAATCTTGTTATTTTGGAGAATTAAAAAATCAAATGTTGTGGCAAGATCTAATGCAGAAGTTGAATTTAGATTTATTGCATCTTGAATATATGAAATGTTATGGTTAAAAATTATACGGGAGAATTTGAAGGTTGAATGGAATGATTTTATGGGACTCTTTATGATAACAAGTCAATTGTCAATGTCGCACAATCTTGTGCAAGAAGAACGTACCAAGCATATTGAAATTAATAGTCACTTTATAAAGGATAAGTTTGACAATGATCTAATTTATAATCAATTAGTAAATCACCTAAGGATTATGAGGGGCGACCTTTTAGAAATTATATTGCAAGCTTATAATGGATGACATTCATTCATTCATTCACTTGAGAGGAAGTATGAAACACCTGCATAATTTTTGCCAGCTGGGACCCACCCTACTACCATGACTTTCACACTCTTTCTTCCACTTTCACTTCAACTTCATTAATTCGTGGGATTCCTTCTGCTTGCCTACTCATTAATTTGTGGACTTTATAATTATTTTATAATTGTTATACCTTGATTTGTGCTTCTTATTAGAAGCCCTCTTAGGATTTTATAAATATCAAACAAATGTTAGAATGAAATTCTCAACTAATTCTCTATGATTCTTGTTAAGAAGTTTTCCATAGAAATATTTAGAGAATTTTGAAATAAATCCTTTGCCAATAATGAGATTAAGCAGTGAATTGAGGAGTTGCATAAAAGTTATAAAAAAAGAAATGTGCTTTTAAAGTGTGACAAAAGATTGAATACTAGTGAGGCTTAAAATGTTTACAAGGAAGTTAGAAGTTTTATAAAAAGTGTTGCAAGCAAATTAAAAGTTATAATTTTTTATCAAGCTATCTCCAATGGATGCAAAAAAATATAAAACGATTAAGGTAAGAAGCAAAAGATCTAGAGGCTTTGCACAAGTGCAATATATGTGAATAATGAGATCTTGATTGAAAATGAAGACATTAAAGAAAGACAAAATGCTACTTTTATAAATTATTGGATGAGCATTTTAAGGAACTTTTTTTTGGAAGAGTATAATAAGTGATATAATGAAGAATATTACTTATTAATGACATAAAGTATACTTCACTTCAATGGGGATGCATAAACATATGGCTTTAGTTTCAAATGAGATGCCTAATGATATTTGAAGCGTTTTAGGGATATCACATTGATTTGATTTGCAATTTTTTTCAATGAAAATTTGAAGGCTAGGATTCCAATTGATTGAAGAAGACGCATTTTTGGTACAAATATATAAAAAGAGATCTTCAAAATTATTTTAATTATATATGAATCAAACTTATGATTCGTACATACATTGAAGCTCTTGGAGATAGTAATAGAAAATAGGCTTAGCAGACATAGAGCATAGTTCACTTCAATGAAGATGAATTAACATATGGCTTTAGTTTCAAATGAGATACCTAATGATATTTAGAGTGTTCTAGGGATATTACACTGTTTTGATTTGTAATTTTTTTCAATGACATTTTGAAGGCTAAGAGGATTTGAATTGATTGCAAAAGTATTTTTTGGTACAAATATATAAAAAGAGATATTCAAAATTATTGTAATTATATATGAGTTGAACTTTTGATTCATACATACAATGAAGCTATGGGCGAGAGTAATAGAAAGTAGGCTTAGCAAACTTAGATCAGCTTCAAAAAGCCATTTTGGTTTTATGTCATGAACATCAAAATGAATTTTGTGTTGAGGTAATTGATGGTAAATCATGTAGAGCACAAAAAATATTGATATGATTTTTATTTATTTTTAGAAGGCATATGATTAAGTATTATAAGAATTTATTTAGCGCATAATTACGAAGAGACACGTGTTAAAGTTATTTTGACATTCAAATGATGTTTATGATCTAACACTAACTAATTTTAGAAGTGGCTAGAAAGTGGTCGAAAGTTTTCAATTATACTAGGCTTACATTATGGACTAACACTTAGCCAATTTCTTTTATAATAGTTATGGAGAAACTTCCAAAATATATATTCGAAATGAGGTGTGTGTGTAAGTTCTTTTCGTAGATGATACAATTTTAATTGGTGTGACATTTATTAAAATAAATGAAAAATTAGAACAATGAATACAATATTTTAGAGATGGATGACTTGGAATTAATAGAACAATGACTAAGTATGTGATATCAATTTAAGTGGGTGTGATATTAACAATTATTAATCAATATTATTATATGATTGTGGGCTTTGAAAGACACCTTCTAATGGGATGAGAAGAGGGGAAAATGTGTATACCTTGCAAGAAATAAGCATATTTTGAAGATATTGAGTGATATATCCTAGAGATTTCCCCTGAATGAAATTAGCATTTCAACGTAATTTATTTTAATTATGGAGGTCGATGTTTCCTATGTGACAAGCCTTTATAATTAATTACACTTTGGACAAGTTATCCAAAAATTTAGATTTCAATAATTAGAGTGCGCTCGGGTTTTGTAAAGGGATCCTTAGGACGAGGTCAAAATTAAACATGAGTTGGTAGAGCATACCCATGGAACAAAGTGGATAGCTCTAAAGGATAGGAACAATAGATCACGAGACTCTACAATGAAGAGAAAGAGCTGCTCCCATGGGGCATAGATCTTAAGTTGAGTTTTTGAGGTCTTATAACTTCAGAACCACTAATGTGAGATGCCCTTATTTGACTCATGATACCATATAAATTTATTCTTGACCATAAAAAAGCAACTTGTAGGGTCTTATACATGACAATCTTCGGAGGAAGATGCGAATGGACTCATGATGCTCTGGAAGCATTTGTCTTAAAATCATCGTTTTGGGGTCTTGTACTCCACAACAATAAGAGAGAGCTACCTAGTATTGACTCATAACAATAGGATGGTACATGCTTCGAACTGACAACAATGACCTAGACTTTGGCCAAATGGATTATGTAGGATTGGTCTTCCACACCTGAAAAGTTGTCTATCCTTGCAATTGCAACCTTAACAAAAAGATCACGAAGCCAAATGATACGTGCCTTGAGCTGACAATAATGACCCAGACTTTGGCCAAATGGGTCATGCAGGATTGTTATTTCACATCTCAAAAAGAAGCCTATCATTGGACTTGCAACCTAAACAATAAAAGATCATGAAACTCAATGATAGGTTATCCTCCGATGATGAGTTCCCACTAAAATATGGACCTAAATGCAAGGTTATAACATCATATGCGTGCTGTCTAGGTCAAACCCACTGAAAGTAGAGTGTAATCTTTATGTTGACTCATGATACAATTTGTGTTAGCTAATGCTTACGTGAAAGCATGGTTTAAAATTGTGCAATAAGAGGCGCGCCTTAGTGCAATTTTAAACTTTTAAGCCTCAAAGCCTACGCAATGAGAGCTGGTATTGAGGCGTACGGCTCAAGTTCACTGAGGCGCGCTTTGAGGCACGCCTCGCCTCATGTTTTAGAGGCGTCCGCCTCTTAAAATTAAAAAAATCCTAACCTAATATATATCTATTCGGTCTGTCTGCTCGGTACCACTTGGTATTGCTCGGTATCGCTAGGTACATGCTCGGTATTGCTCAGTACCACATGGTATCGCTCGGTACCACTCGGTACAACAATGCTCGGTACCGCTCGGTACATGCTCAGTACTGCTCGGTATTGCTCGGTACCGCTTGGTACTACTTGGTACCACTCGATACAACAATGCTCGGTACCGCTAGGTACATGCTCGGTACATGCTCGGTACTGCTCGGTACCACTCGGTATCGCTCGGTATCTTTCCATACAAACGACTTATGAATTTTAAAAATAAGCAGAACTTTAAAATTACTCTTACTATAAAAATTTGTTCCGGGGGCGCTGCCCCCAGAAACCCCCGCAAGGGCGCAGCGCCCCCTTGGACCCCCGGCTGCCCGGCATATTTGTTGTATTCATCATCTTTAGTAATAGATGTTAGTGTTAGTTGCTTCTTCTTTTGTATATGTTATTGCCATTTTTTTTTGAAATTATATGTTAACGAAAAGAATACTGTGATTTGGGAAAGATAGAATTTGAGTTGAACTATATTTCATATTGTCTTATTATTGGGATATTTTGATTTCACTTCGTATCTTGTGCCTTTTTATGTTTTATATTTTTTACCCATTAGTATATAAAAAAATTATCATTTTATGTTTACGCAATCTTTTGATTTTGAGGCTTACGCCTCAAAACGCCTTGAGGCTTACACCTCCCCTCACAAACGAAAAACGCCTCAATACCCGATTACGCAATTTTAAACATTGCATGAAAGACGCACATACTTGATAAACTAGGAAGGAGTTAATATTGAGTAGCCTCACACTTGAAGAGTATGGCCGTAGCCAATGTACCATTTGTCTTTATGGGAATTCAGTTGCTTAATTCTACTATTTTGGTAATTCAGATGTGATTGTGAGGGAAGATTAAAAGAAAAGTTTATTTAGAAAAATCTTCTTTAGTTTTCAAAATTTAAACATCACACAGTAAATAAATTGCATTTGTAATGGCTGATTACCGAGAGCATGCTTTGACCATTGCAAAGCTAATCAACACATATCAAGTATTCATTTATAAAGTTTTTTGTGAATAGATTATAATGAATAAGGAGAGTTGAGCAATGCTCGGAGATGGTCAAAATTGAAGTTGAATTGGACTTCTTTAGTTGGATTGAAAAGTGAGAAAAATCACCAACAACCACTTGGTAGAACATAAACCAAGCTATAGGATAAGACTAGAGGCTTAGAGTTTACCCTTTTCATCAACAAGTAATTCTACCCTTCTAGATTTTTTTACGTTGCCAGAGAAACAACAGTTGCTCGAAGGTATGTGAAACCATCCAAACTATTTCTGCACCTTGAAGAGGTATCCAACTAAACATATTGCAAAAAACGTCACTCTCAAATCTAGGAGATTGCCATCATGAACTATTTCCTATTTGCAGGTTTTGAATATATATGATTCCTTGCCACTACAAACAAAATAGTAAGGCTTTATACCACATTATTTTTCATATTATGTAATGGAATATGATAAATTTACCCTTAAAAAATTAAAAATCCCATTAAGTTGAGAGCGCGGTGTCGTGCTAGCGAGGACAAAGCTGGAGCGTGTGATCTTTGCTCGAGCATGGAAGTCTGCTAACGCGCAGGGGAGGACTTGGCGAGTGCGGTGGAGGAGTTTGAGAGTGTTTGTATTCCTGTAGAAGAGTTTTTAGGGCAATTGTTTTGTTTATTTTTGAAATTTTTTTTTCTAATTCTTTTAATATTTTAATTTACATTGTTTTTGTTATTTTAAATTTATTTTTAAGAAATATTATTTTAACTTATTTATTTTGGATTTACTTTTTAAATTTTTATTACTTTTATTTTCATAATACATTTTATGGTTATTTATTGTATTTTTTAGTTCTATTGACTTATTAATTTATTTTTTAGTGATTTTCCTTTTCATTATTTTATTTATGTTTCCTTTTAAAGTATTTTTCATGGTTTAGTTTATTTTCATTTTTAGCTTTATTTCTTAATTTTCTTTATTATTATTATTATTATTATTTAGTTTATTAAAGTGGTTATTAGTGTTATGTAGGGGTGTAAACCAATCGAGTCGAGCTTGAGTCATGCCTAACTCGAGCTTGGCTCGTTGGCCAAATTGCGAGCTCGAACTCGAGTTGAGTCTAGCTCAAAGAGGGTGCTTGAGCTCAGCTTGTGAACTAGCTCATGAGCCAGCTCACGAGGTTGATGTTGCTGTTGTAAGAACGGGTGGTGATCATCGCGTCAGAGAAGAAGAAAGGTACTTCAGCTTTTTCTGCGGATAGGACTTGAAAGAAAGCATGCTAGAGGAATTAATGAATAATACACCTTTTTTGTCTTGGGAGCATGACAACACCTTTTATATAATTTTTTAAAGAAAAAAATGTTGCATTATTTACTCGTTTTCTTGAAAAAGCAGCTTTTGTTGCTGAAGTGTTTTTTTTCCTGGGCAAACAATTAAACATCAATTTTTTTTAAAATTCCTTATAGCTAATACGAGTTGAGCCTTGTCAAGATTGAACTCGAGCTTGAGGCTCGATAAGATCGTCGCACGAGCTCGTATTGAGCTGGCTCACGAGCCGGCTCGGCTCATTTACACCCCTAGTGTTAGGAGAAAAGTTCAAACTTAGAAATGTGCCACTCAAGTCGAATTACCTTGTAAAGGTGAAAAAAGGGTCATGGTTACTTAAAATGTAAATTTTGTGATGAGAATTAGTGATTGTGATCCGTGTGCTAGCTCATATCTTAATGCTGGAGCATGTGAGAGTGTCTTATCATGCTAATAAAGAATGTAGAATATTTGAGAAATTATACCATCTCGAAAGAAGCATCTCAAATAAATGTGGAAGAAATGATTTTGGATAACTCTTATTTTGTTTTTCAATAAGATAGTTTTAATAGTGGAAGTAGTTCCTTTTCTTTAGATAGAAAAGCTCCGGGACTAGTGGATATAATTTTTTTTATATATTTGGAAAATATGAGAATAATGACTCTCAAGCCTTTCCTCCGGCAAGCATGAATAATGTATGTTTAGATATTACAAGGTGAATGGCATTTCATTGAGCATGGAAAGGAGCCCTTTTTGGATTAACATGCTTTGTTATATTAAGAATCATGGTCGAGGATTACATCTTTCTATCATGTATGAGCTTCGAACATATAGTTATATGAGGAGATAAGTACAACAACAAAGATGGTTGATGAACTAAAGAAGATGTGGGTTGAAGCATGGGTTTTAAGAATGCTAGATTGTGAGTCGGACATTTGACTAAGAAGCAGTATAAAATTTCATTTTAACAACCCTTTGATGCAACCAAAAATACAAAGATTGCAAACTAACATGTCTTCCCTTCAATATAACAAAAATAAAAAACACAACTTATATATTAAGACAATTTAAAATAAAAAGACACTTCAAATACAAAACATACCACTACTTTCAACTTAAAACAACACAAACATCTTAATATTAATAAAATTTAGAGAAGAAGGATACAATTGGAAGGGATACCGTGGAGAGAAGAAAGAGATTAGAAACCGAGACGAAGTTTAAGAAGAGAGGAGGTAGAAGAGGATAGCTTGCAAGCTATTCCAAACCCGCAGGTTTTTATATTCCAACAATTTTCACAAAAATCTCCTTAAAACAGCAGCAAACATCCCATATATATAGGGAAAGAAACCCAATAGCTCCATTCAGCCAACCAAAACATCGAAAAATCCCAAGAGAAAGGGGCACAACATGACCATAAACCGAGCAGCCAGGCGCCCCAAAAGAAGCAGCCAAATCGGAACAGCCAAGAGCCGAACAGACACCAAGAAAGGCACGGCCAACCCAGCAACCCAAGCAACCAGCAGCTGTACAGCTACCAAGAAGGCATGTCCAGCCAACAGCTGTGAACTCCTAAACACCAAGCAGCCAAAGGAGGTATTTTTATTTGACTCCATGTGCCACTTATTGTCTTAATTTGAAGCTTGGGAAGTTGGGACAGGTGTCACAACATAGATATGTATTGCTCAAAGTAAAAAATAATGAGAAAATTTATTTTAATTATTTATAGGTGTTGAGTTTGATGAGGAAATTTATAGAGAAAGAAATTATCCGACCATCTGTTATAAGATTTGTCTTAGCTTATTTAAATTTGCAACATTTCAAAGCATTATGATAATTTTTAGTGGCCATGTTTGTTTCTAAAGAATGGGGTATGTTCTTGGGCAACAAAGCTTATGGGAAAGCAAGTGAAGAAAATTATAATGAGAGTTGATTTATTTTGGTGTGGGGATAATTGTGCTCTTAATTCCTTGAGACATTTAGTGAAGGTTTTAAGAATAGCTTATGGTAAAAGGCTCCAATAATAAGATTCATTTATGACGCTATGAACAAGAAAAAATAAGAAAAAACCAGACATTTAAGAGGGTTAAAAAATTTCTTATGAAAATATATGAGATATTTATAAATAAAAAATGGGCTCAAAAGCTACATCAAAATTTGAATAGTATTGAACCTCCAATTTCAACATGACAAGAACTTCCATATAGATAAGAAGGTCAAGAATTTTATTTGCATGCATGGATAGATTGTCCTTGAGGCTGACTATCCAAAGTTTAATGATGAACTTGAATACTTAATTTTAAAGAATTAAATGTTCGGATTTAGTGTAGCCCAATCTTGCTACAAGAAACATGCTCTCGATAAATTTGCATTCATTTAACTAAAAGTTTACTTTGAAGCTTTCTACTTATATATATATATATATATATATATATATATATATATATATATATATATATATATTATTTCTTTTTTATTTTAATTTAGAAAGTTAGGGAACACAATTTGTAGATGAGTGCCTGAACTTAAAGAATTTCCAATCAAAGTTCTTAGTCTTACACCAACTTTTGCATGTGAACGTAATTGGAGCAAGTTTAAACAAGTGTAGACAAAGAAAAAGGAACCAATTGGCTGCAATATGGATGAATGATAGGAATCCGATATCCTCATAGCAAAAATAGCAATACCGAAGGAAAAATGTAACAGAAATCAATAAGAAAGGAAGAGAGTATGGGTAATTCTCTTTGATAAAGGCATAACAAACCAAGATACAAGTTGATCTACTATTTGAGAGATAGATCGGCTCTCCACAAACCCTAGACGCTGTTAGGAACAACTCTAAAGAAAAATTACAACAAACACAATCACATAATAAAAATTAAACAACCTAATTATCCCTATATAAGCCTTCCTAATTCCCTCCCAAATCTCAATTCAAAACAGTCCGCTTTTCTTAAATTAATCTTTCCTAATTCTCTCCCAAATCTCAATTTAAATCAGCCCCCTTTTCTTAAATAAATCTTTCCTAATTCTCTCCTTAATTTGAATTCAAATCAGCCCCCTTTCCCCAAATAAACTTTCTTAATTTCCTCACAATTTTGATTTTCTATGGTAAGTAATTAAAGGTGGATTTATTCCTCTTTGGATGCTCCTCTTTCCTTGCTCGCCGTCCCTACTAGTGGGGCCACAGGCTCTGCCGATCCATCCATACTCCTCTCTCAAAGAGCTATCTTGTCCTCAAGGTGGAACGATGGAAATTGCTGTTAAATCATACGATACGGTTCCCATGTTGTTTTCTAGTTGGGCAGATCATTCCACTCGATCAACACTTCTCTAGCTCCTTCTGTTGTCGAATGGATTCCTTTCACTTCCCTTGGTTTCAGGATTGCCTCCATTTCTTCTATTATGGTCATTGACAGCGTCGCTGATGGACTGTGGTTGCTAATAACTTTCCTCAGCCGGGACGCATAGAACATTAGGTTTATGATGGAAGTAGGGGGTAGCTGCAAACGATTCATCACGGCACAAATCCTCTCCACCACCTCATGAGGCCCATAATACCGTGGAAATAACTTTTCATTTCCTTTTCGAGCTAAGGTCTTCTATTTGGAGGATTGAATCTTCAAATATACTTTATCACCCACCTTGAACTGCATGTTAAAAGACTTCAACATCTCCTTTATAGTTGCCATTAAAACTCTACTATTGTTGCCCCCATCACTTCCCCCAAGAACAACACTACTAGAAGAACTTTGGCCTTGAACAGAAAGAGATTGCAGAATCTTTACCCAAGCTACCCATTTGTATTGATTTGTATTTTGCTACACAATTCTTTTGTGCCTCTGGACCCAATCATCATTCAATAAATCCTTTGCCTCTGATCTTCGAATGGATCTAACCATGTAGTGGATGTTATTCATAATGAATAGATAAGTCAATGCAGGGTTCTTATATTGCTTAGATTTACCGTCCATGTCACTTTGAAGAGCTTGCATAATTCGCATTGTAATAGTTGTCAGTTGCCGGTTGGGAAGTTGAATATTCTCCCACCTTTTCAAACTCTTGAAAAAATTGCTTCAAAGTTGATTAATAGTCAAATAAAAACTTCACATAGTTAATCACATAGCTAGTCAGAGGGTGCGCAGTTCCATCCATCACACCAATTATTGTTGCATCTTCTTCCACCGCTTCCTTAAAATAACCAAAAGTTTCTTGAGCAGTCTGGGTTAAGCGCCTTAAAAGATTATGAGCAGCATCCCTTATCTTAAAACAAATTTTTTCCTTCAAATATTGTTTCAATCTTAGAATGAGACTCACACATTATTTCATACATGTCTAGAAGCACAAACAACTTCTTTGGTGACCCCTTGCTTTTAGCTATAGCATCCCCAAAACTATAAAAACATCAACACATTGTCTGTTGTTACTTCAACAAAGAAGCAATCCTTAAGAACATTGATACTATTAAAAATTTGATCACAGATTTTTCTTTCCATAGCAAACAGGAGTTTCACAACAATCCTCATATAGTTAATATAATTTTCAATTTTAAACTCTAGAACCTCCCATGACATCTTATGTGCATCCTTTTTACTGAGCTTTTCTACTCCACCCTGAATTGCCCTCACCATGGTTTTAAGAGAAACCCTGGGTTTGTACAGACTAGTATCCCCCCAGATCCTCACCTCCCTCCCTCCCACATGAATTTCATAGTCAATACCTTCAAGTTCACCTTGGTCTCCCTCAGGGTCTTCAACCACTTCATGCTCAAAATTACATATATGCTCCCTAACTCCAAGGGCAAGAAATCTTCCGTCACTTGGATCTCCTGCAATGTCACCATCAGCCCTGGGCAGATGCCTCTACTCTTCTACACCTTTCACGTTCCCATCATCACCCTAAAATAGCCCGTGTCGACCAGCTCCAGCCCTAACCGGTTCACCACCTGGTTGGAGATGAAATTGTGGGTCGCCCCACTATCTATCTACCATAACTACCACTGATTCTCCTCCTATTTGTCCTCTTACCTTCATTGCATGATTTGGGATAAAACTCACCATTGAGTTTAGGGAGATCTTCACCACATCTAAGTGCAGATTTTCCTCCTCAGCCACCTCATCCTCATCACAGACTGTAAGTACCTGCAACGAATGATCCTTGTAGCTGTGGCCCTGTGCAAACTTCTCATCACAATGTAAACACAGTCCCCTAGCCCGCTTCTCCTAAACATCTGCCTCAGTCAACTGCTTGAAATTTTCTCTCGGGCTGTGCTCCCAATTACTTATCCTTGGGTACGTTTGTTTGAATGGGCACAGACTATACCTTTGGTGCCAAAAATGTAGTCGTCATCTGGTATGAAGCTCCTGAATTGATCCCCTTGTTGCTTCTCAAGCGAGTTTTTGTCCTCCATCATCAGGGCTTGCTCCATAGCCTCCCCAAACCCTCGTGGCCTCAATAACCAGACAATGACCTTGATCTTTGGCTTGAGCCCCTTCATAAAATTCCCCTTCAACACTGTCTCAGATAGCCTTTGTCACACTCTAGGATCTATATTGGAAGAATTACATTTGTCTTTCATCTCAACCATTTAACTAGAGCTTACCAATAACAGCGAAAAGAAACATGATTGCATTTTTTGTCTTGTCCGGAGCCTCATATTATAAGATCCTTATCATTTCCTGAAAATATGTAAAACCACATAATGAGCATATAGCCCAACAAGTGATTAAAATCTTACAACTAAAATTAATGCAAGATAAAATAGAACAATATAATATTAAGAAATATGTGCATCAATGTCTATACTGATTATGTATGTCACTTTATCCTTTTATAGTTCATCACATCTTAATCCATTACATCATTAGTCACAGTATCGGTAACAATCAATAGTACTAGTGCAAGTAACAATATTAATATCACGATTAATAACGTTAAATAGTGTTAATGACAATAAATAGTATTAATGTCAGTCACAATATCAGTACAGAGTTCGTAGCTGTGTCAGTATCAGTATTCATATATTCAATGAGTGTATCTTAAGAGTATTTTGCTCCTGCACTTAGGACTCCCAATCAGTCGCCCCTTATAACTCCCAATCAATGTACTCCTTATAACTCCTATTGAATCACGCGAATCAGTCGCCCCGACTCCTTATAATTCCCAATCAATCTCTAACTCCTTATTACTCTCAATCAGTATAGTATCACGTGGATCAGTAGGGTATCACGTAGAGTTATCATATCATGTATCTGATCTTTCAGTATTTCATTTAAAATATAATAAAATCATATCAAATCATTCAGAATGATCAAATCTATAACATATCCAAACTTGTACGGTGAAAGCTTATGAAATTAAGAGATAATGCATTTTTGGCAAATTTAGGAGAGATAAAATTCATAGAAATCAAAATCATTGAAAATAGAAGTAAGATATTAATCACTTACAATGAATAAAATAAATCTGTAACATGAATGACTGACAAATATGATCAAAAGACCTTTCTCTGTTCTCTCTCTTCTTCCCCACTTCAATTTCTTCCTGGCCAAGCAACCAAGTGAGGTTACAGCACTTACCAGATCAACGTTAAAGCGCTATACTTTAGAATTTTCATATTTTTCAAATAAATTTATTTTGTATATTTGAGTTTATATATGTAAATACTGTTCATGGCATAGCGCCGCAGCACTTACCAGATCAGCGTTAAAGCGCTCAACTTTAGAATTTTCATATTTTTCAAATAAATTTATTTCACATATTTGAGTTATTACAGCCTCCCTAATCTGCTAGAAAGGTACTCAAACCTCTCTCGATAATCCATCACTGCCCCTTACTGAATTAGAGCAAAGAACTTGTAGAAGTCTCATTCCCGATTGGTTTAGAAACTTTCTAATAAACTATCTTTGAACTTCCTCCATGATCAGATTGGATCTCTCATGTCTCTCCACTGATACTAAGATAAAGCTTTTCCTCCAAGCATAAAACTGCCCCATAAGTCTCTCGTCCTTTGTCAACCCATTTCCCGCAAAGTACCTCTCCATCCTATTGATCCACCCATGAGCATCTTTTCCCTAAAAAAATAGGCATCTTTAGCTTTCTCACTCTCGAATTCCCTCTCCCCCAACTTCCTCTTCCACCTCTGGCTCCTCCCATGTGGCAATTGTTGTGATCTCTCCATTGTTCTCTCCTACCCCTCCTCCTTTTATAGATATCCTCTTGTTCAAAATCAGCCCTCCAAATTTCTTGCTCTTAATTTCTCCTCATGCCATATACTTCTTCACTCATTTTTCTTTTGGTTATCAGTTCGAGAGGTGGCATATTTCCCCAGTCGCCCAAGACTTCTACCTCTCGATCATCCCCCATTGTGCCGATATTGGGGTTTCCCCCACTTCCTTGGCCACCCGTCGATGCTCTCTTCTTCGATGTTGCCGGTTGGGTGTGAAGCTCCAATATTTTCTTCATCTTGTCCTTTAGGTTAGAAAAACTTTCTTCCATGGATGAAAACCATTCCTCAATTTCAGATTTGAGTTGGCAAACTTCTTCTTCCAGTTTTTCTTTCAAAGCATCCATCTTCTTCGCCGCCATAAGTCTCGAATCGTGCTCTGATACCAATTTGATAGGAATCCGATCTCATCACAACAAAAACAACAATGCCGAAGGAAAAAAGCAGTAGAAATTAGCAAGAAAGGAAGAGATTATGGGCTAATTCTCTTTTAGCTAATTCTCTTTTATAAAGGCACGACATACCAAGATACAAGTTCTACTATTTGAGTGGTAGATCGGCTCTCCGCAAATCATAGGTGCCATTAAGAATAACTCTAATGAAAAACTACGGCAAACACAATCACATAATGAAAATTAAACAACCTAATTAGCCCTATATAAGCCTTCCTAATTCTCTCCCAAATCTCAATTCAAAACAGACCCCTTTCTTTAAATAAATCTTTCTTAATTCCCTCATAAATCTCAATTCAAATCAGCTCCCTTTCCTTAAATAAATCTTTTCTAATTTTCTCTCAAATCTGAATTCAAATCAGCCCCTCTTTCTTAATCCCCTCCCAATTTTGGTTTCCTATGGCAAGTAATTAAAGGTAGATTTATTCCCCTTTAGATCCCCCTCTTTACTTGCCCATCATTCCTGCTAGTGGGGCCCATAGGCTCTGCGCATCCATCAATGAATAAGTTGGTTTATGTTATTTTTATTAAAAAAATTAAAAGATAGTCACCTCAAAATTAAAGAAAGGGATGGTGATGATAAAATTTATCTTTTAATTATTGATGATGTGTACTGTGATAATGAATGGATAGTGGAAAAAATTATAAAAGCTTTGAAATTGAAGATGAAGGAATTGCCTATAATGATGTTGAGATTGAAGTTATCATTGCTAATATTATAAGAGCTATTGAATTTGGTGCATCTTCTATTTCACAATCACTTAAAAGAAAGAAGATGTGGGCTTGGAGCTTCAAAAAAATAAAAAGGTAATTATATTATGATGGATTAATTAGTTTTGTTATTATTATTTTGTTTTATTTAAATTATATTGTATCGAATGTTAGCTAATATAGGGAATAAGAAGAAAAATATAGTGATTGAAGAAGATTTTGAAGATGACGATGTGATTTAATTATATATGATATAATCATTAAGTAGGATGACTCTCTTGCAAATATGTTAAAAGTGAGAAAGCCGTTTGAATCCTAATCCTCGTGCATATTTAAATGTTGAGTGAGTGTTTTCCTTGAATCATGATTCACATTTTCACTTTAGATTAACATTTACATTGAGATTTATTTTTTTTACCCATGTTTTTTGTGATTTATGATGTTGAACTAAATAACTGTCTTTTTCTCGTTATGTTTTATTGCGATTAATGAACATTGAACTAAATAAATTTCTTGATGGTCTATTCTATACTTATGAATTATTTTTAATTATAAGTAGTGTGTGTATATATAAATTTTTTTTAGGCTTATGCTTCGCCTCATTCAAGCCAAACGCATTAGTTACCAATTTCGCCTTTTAACCCTTGGGGGAAATCTACAAATAATTCTATTTAAGTCGATCTCCATTCAAGCAAATTCCACACTTGCAAATAGATTCTTAGGAATCTTATATTTAGTGCATTTCATTGATCAAGATGGATCAAAGTAGGTTGTAGCATATTTCATATTTTCAAAATTAATGATCCAAATAGATCAAAACATTCACTAGATTTCTGGGATCCTGAATTGAAAATAGCTCAAAACTTTTGCATTGTTTCCCCAACGTGTTCAAATTACTTAAAGCAATGCTGAAATCTCCAAATCAGAGAATCAAACCCGTCATAAATTCAATGTCTAGCCAAAAAAAAAAACAAAGTTCAAAGGTAGTTCAAAGGTTAATTTTTATGATTTGTTGTAAATATGTGAGGATTTAATCAGGAATCGATTTCAACATATTTAGATTATATCGACTCTAACATGTATAAACATGCCTATAATGTTAAACATACCCTTCGATGGGAAAGCTTATGTGAATTTTATGAAATAGTTAATGAGAAACTGTCAGGGAGATGTGACATGGTAAGGTGTACAGATGTTATGGTGTGTGTAGATGACATGAGTGGATTGCTTATAGAGGAGAATAAGGTGGTGATTATTCAATGACAACATATCCAGAGATTGAGAGGCCTATAAAGGGAAATTGTCGATGTCTAGTTAGAGGAGGACAATGTTGCACTCGTAAGTACATTGTTATTGATGGGTTGCGTAGAAGTAGGTGGGTAGTGTGTAAGTGTAGTGCAAGCCTGGCGACAACATGGACATGCAGTTGTGGGCAGATGCATAAATCTGATGGGTCATGCGATGTGCAAACTGCATGCGCCCCTATATGTTGGTGAGGCTACAAAAGCCAACATCATTAGCGTATTTGGGGTGGGCACTTAAAGAAAATTAAGAAAGGAGTGGAGATCATTAATGTGTTTGATGTGTAGAGAAGTTAGGTTTTACTCTCCTTTTGTCTTTTAGAGTTTTGGGGTTCTTATTATAACACTCTTTCGGTGTACTCCAATCTTATCATAATCTTATAAAGCCATTATGAATTAAGTGAAGAAAATTGTCTTATGAGGTGTTACAATGGATCATAACGAAGAGTATGAGATTAGAATAATGTTAGGAATGAGGTGGTGCTCAAAATAGTGGAACATGATTGGGAAAATTTCTAGATTTCCCATTTATGTTCAAATTGTGGCTTATTACGTCGAAACCCATAGAGTTCGTGAACATGAACTCATGAGAGGGTTGAGCTTAGACACTTAAAATTAATTGGGTTCAATTTGACCAAGATAGTTGTTGAGGAAGATGAGGAGTAAACACCACAATGAAGAAACAATCAAAAAAGTAAAAACAACAAAAAGTAAAGGACATCAGGATTTAATGTGAAAAAATCTAAAATAGGAAAAAAAATCACAAAGCCACACCACACCAAGAAATCTACTATAAAAATTGGGAGAAATAAGTACAGATCTCTCTTCTCTCTTACTCTCTCCTTCTCTTCTCACATGCATCGTTCTCACACTTGCCCTGTCTACATACACAAAATACAAGAGAAAGCCAAGTAAAATAACCCCAATGGATGTAACCCTTTAGAAAAATGAGAAAGAA
The DNA here is from genome assembly GCA_019925795.1 of Dendrobium chrysotoxum. Lineage (NCBI taxonomy): Eukaryota > Viridiplantae > Streptophyta > Magnoliopsida > Asparagales > Orchidaceae > Dendrobium > Dendrobium chrysotoxum. The sequence goes on along the minus strand of CM034302.1, from coordinate 89,562,006 downwards.
AACCATCCAGTCCGTCTCGCAGCATTGCGGCGTCAGTTTGGGGCGCTGCGGTGCTCAAACCTTTGTTTTGCACCGCTGCAGCGCTGTATCTATACCGTTGTAACGTTCTGCTCTTTGTCATTCAGCGGCGGGGCGCTCGGGTACGCAATGGCGGGGCGGGGCATTATTCCGGAAAAAATTAAAGCAATGTAGGCCTAGGGGTTGTTATGGATTTATTAGGATCAAGGTGACCTAGAGACTTGCAAGTGTTAGCGGATTAAGCAATGTAGGCCTCTAATGGGCTTAACGTCAATTTAAAATGGATGATAGGCAGCACTAGACTAGTATTTAACGAAGGGCTGTTGGGGTCTGCAAGGGTGTTAGGGCAATTTTGTTGAGGTCGTTAGAGGTCAAACCACACATTGAGCTTAAGGTATATAGTCAATTAGGTTTTAAGTAGGTTGAAAACTCTTTTATTGGTAAAATTGGGTAGGTCATGACATACGGGATAACCCAGAAATACTACTAGGCCCTCAAGAATAAATTGGTATTGCCTCATATAAAGAATCATAAAGCCAAAGACTCAATTCTATGTCAGAGGGCCATATCGAGTCAAGAGAAAGGTCAACAAAGATAAAGTGACACCTAGGTATGATATGCTTTCATATCTTTGATTTATCATATTGAATTATGGAGGTGTGAATGAGAATATAATTTGAGAGTTAACGTTGGATTGTTAAAATGGGATTAGGGCTCGAAATCATTACATTGTATTGTATGGCAACAAATATTAATGAAGCTTAATTATAAATTTTATAAAAGCATAATTAGGTTATTGATGTTGTATTGATTGAAGTGTTGAGTGGTAAAAAGATTTTTTTTATATCAGATATGAGAATAATATAATTGAAAATGCTAAAATGGATTTGTAGAAAGATTCTGAAGGATAAAATAATGAATAATTATATTGTATTTGGACTGCCATTTGTTGAAGATAATGTAATGAAAATAAACTCAGGTTATTTGGATATGCATAACAAAGGTGGAAAATACACCTACTGGTATTAGATGATTAGAAAGTAAAGTGATGGACTGGACCTAAATATGGATAGAAGTTGTTCTAAATGATTATTTATGAAGAATAAGTCGAACATTTGATATAACATTTAGCAGGAATTAATACAAAATGAGGTTGTTGGGTCTTGGAAGTAAAACAACAAAGTAGAAAAGTAGAAACTGCAGGAACACAAAGATAGGGGCTGATTTTTTATTATCTCTTCAACAAGAAAGAATATACAAATAATCTATTGTTTTAGAGATTTATTAGCTCTCCAACAAACCTTAGCCGCCACTAGGAACCCTAAATAGACCCTAGAATAATTTCAGCAAATAAAAGATACTAACCCTAGATCAAACTCCTTAAATAGACCTAATCATACTATAATGCCAATTAAACTCTTTCTAAATCAGTTAAAACATTCCTAAACATCTCTCCCTTGTTTCCTTCTTGTCACATAATGAATTACATCTTTATTGGGCCCCACAAGGGGGGCCAAAACTCCCCTGGTTCCTGCTCCTGGTTTCGCCCAACCCCATGGCTAGTTCGACTCATGTTGGATCGGCTGGCTGGGTTGGCCCAAGCCGCCGCCCCCTTTCTGCTGCTCTTGCCATATCAATACTCCCCCTTCCCCTAAAGATGCACCTTGTGGCTTCGTGCTTTGGTAGATCCTTCAACTTGATTAGTACCTCTTGTGCCCCTATTTCCCCTTAGTGCACCCCTTCTGCTCCCAGAGGTTCCAAAATGGACCTGTATGTCTTCTGTCAAAGTTGGGGGTAGTGAAGATGGTGTGTGATTTATTATCGCTCACCTTAGCTGTGATCTATGAAATACTGGGTGCAATACTGATGAAAGTGATAATCATAGTTGATAGGCCACTGCTCCAATGCGCTCCAAAACCTCATAAGGTTCAAAGTATCATGGGGATAATTTCTCATTCCTCCTGGCTAGTCTTTTTTGCTGGTAGGGTTTCAGCTTCAAGTAAATAATGCCTCCTGGCTCGAAGTGTACTTCTCTCCTATGCTTATTAGGCTTCCTCGTCATGATATATTGGGCCCTTAACAGATGTCCTTTGAGCTCAACCAATATCTTGTCCCTCTCCTGTAAGTGTTGTTCTACACAGAAAATTGGTGTAGTGCTCTGCCCATCGTATCAAATGAGGTGGATCTCTCCCATAGAGAATCCTGAAAGGGGTGGTCTATGTCGCTGAATGGTATGAAGTGTTGTACCAATACTTGGCCCAAGCAATTCACTTTGCCCAGCTCTTCAGCGTATCCGATACAAAGCATCACAAATAGGTTTTCACGCTTCTGTTGACAACCTATGTCTGGCCATCTTTCTAGGGATGGTATGTCGTGCTCCTCTTCAAAACTGTCCCCTGTAAATGAAACAGCTCCTTCCAGAAATGATTAAGAACGCCTGGCACGATGGATTTTAGAAATACATGTAAGTGATCCACCTCCCGTATGAAAGGAGTAGCCACCGAGACCGCGATGTAAGGGTGCTTTAGAGGGATGAAGTGTGCATACTTACTCAGGCGGTCCACTACTACCAGTATCATCGAAAATTCCTCTGAACATGGCAACCCCTCGATGAAATCCATCATCACCTTCTCTCACAACCTCTCTGGCAAGGCTAAAGGCTGTGGTAACTTTCTTGGTGTCATGGCCAAGTATTTGTACCGTTGACATGCCTCACATCTCAACACCCAATCCTCTACAACTCGTCGCATTCCCACCCAGTATAATTCTGCAGACAGCCGACTGTAGGTTTCCTGAGCTCCTGAGTGTCCTCCAACTACATTGCCATGAAACTCATGCAACGGCTTGGGATTGCATCCCGATATCCTCAATAAAACATATTGCCTTTGATGTAGCAATTGGGGCCCCTTCATCGGTAACCGAGATGCATGTCTGGGTCTTACAGTAGCTCAGGTCTGATCTTCCTCACACCCTCTTCCTATTCGCTCCTTGTCTCAAGGTTTCCTAGTCTAGGGTCGTAGGTACTGATAGAGCTGTTAACTGTGACTCGTCCGTCTTCCTCCCTAGTGCATCCTCGGCTTTGTTCTCCACTCATGTGCGATTCTAGATCTCGAAGTCATATCCAAGTAACTTGGATAATCCCCTCTGATGCTCCTCAGTCACCATCCTTTGCTCCAACAGAAACTTTAGATTCTTCTGGTCTGTCCTGACGATAAAGTGTTGCCTCTAAAAATAGGGTCACCACTTTTGGATGGCCAAGACAATTGCCATCAACTCCCACTTATATACAGACTTGAGCCTCACCTTGGTTGTGAGCACCTGGTTGAGATAAGCAATGGGTTGATAATCCTGCATGAGTACTGCCCCTAGTCTATATCCTGATGCATCTGTCTCCACCATAAATTGTTTGTTGAAGTCAGGAAGTGTTAATATTAGCACGTTGGTCATGGTTATCTTCTACTGTTCGAAGGCCTGTGTTGTTGCTTCTCCCCAATTGAAATTGTCCTTCAGTTGTTACGTTTGTGGCCATGCTATCATGTTATACCCCTGTACAAAAGTCCGGTAGTAGCCTGTGAGACCCAAGAACCCTCTCAATTCCTTCAGGTTCTTAGGAAAAGGCCAATCCAACATAGCCTCGATCTTGCACTGGTCTGCTGCTATCCCTTCTTTGCTTACCACATGTTCTAGGTAACTCCACCTATGGCTGTGCAAAGGAACATTTTTTCAGATTGGTATACATCTGGTGCTCCCCCAAAGTCTCTAGTATAGTCCTAAGATGACCCACATGCTCTTTCTCCATACGACTATAGATCAGTATGTATTCAAAAAATAACAGTACAAATTTCCTGAGATAGAGTTGAAAAATCGGTTCATAAGGGACTGAAAAGTGTCGGGGACGTTGTTAAGGCCGAAAGACATCGCCAAAAGCTTGTCGTGCCTCTCATGAGTCCTGAAGCTATCTTGTGCACATCCCTAATTTCATTCTGATTTGGTGGTACTCTGACTATAGGTCAATCTTCGAGAAGATAACCACCCCAAACGACTCATCCAACAACTCATCAAACACGAGGATAGGAAACTTGTCCAGCACAGTTTCCTTGTAAGGCCCAATAATTCACGTAAAGCCTCCAACTGTCGTATTTCTTTTTCACTAGCAAATTGGGCTGGAAAAGGGGCTCACACTGGGCCTGATAATTCCTGCCTCTAACATATCTCTTATTAGCTTTTTTATCTCATCCTTCTGAATCTGTGGGTATCCGTACGGTTGAACACTGATAGGAGAAACCCCCTCATTCAAGGTAATGTCGTGTTCGTGCTCCCGGGGTGGCGGTAATCTACCAGGCTGCTGAAAAATATCAAGCAATTGCTGTAGAAGCTGCTGTACACACTCAAGGACCTTGGCTGGCTTTGAATATCTGAACTCCTCCAGGCTCTGCAGCGCCACCAAGTTGCCCAGTCCTGTTCTTGAAATGTAATAATATAGTAATGTGATTTATTTTCTTGAATGTAATAATTTTGAAGTTTTTGTTGAGTGTTGTAGAGATGAGGGTGTTCAGTTGGATGAGTGACTTTACACTTAGAGATAGAATACGAAACTAGCATATACCTGAAGAGGTTGGAGTAGCTCTGATGGCAAATAATATGAGAGGGTTGTCTTAGATGGTTTGGTCACATAAAATGCCAGCCTTTTGATGACCATAATAAAATAGTAGATGTATTAAATCCGACATATGTTAAGAAAGGTAGAGGTAGACCTGAAAAGTCTTGCTTAGAAAGTATTAAAAGATGACTTTTGTTATTAGCTTTAAATGAGAATTTGACTCTTTATATGGCAAAATGGAGAAAAGAGATTCATGTAGCCAACCCCCCGTAGTGGTTTAAAGGTTTGTTGTTGTAATAATTTTGAAGTTTTTGTGAGCCCAATTGTAATACCTTTTTAAGAATAAAGGTGATGCACAAGAGAGTTTGAATCATAGAAGAATTAAGTTACCGTGCCATATATTAAAACTATGGGAGAGAGTAATTGAGCATAGGTTAAGACGTGATATTAATGTTTCTCAAAATCAAATTGGATTCATGTCGGGTAGGTCTACTATTGAAACTATACATTTATTGAGAGTTTGATGGAGAAGTATAGAGAAAATAAGGAGGATCTACATATGATATTTATTGATCTAGAGAAAGCATATGATAAAGTCCCAAGAGAAGTGCTCTGGAGAGTTCTAGAAAAGAAAGGAGTTAATAATGCTTATATTCAAGTCATTAAGGATATTTATGCATGAGCTGTTACTTGTGATCAAACACAAGGTGGTTTGACCAAGTATTTTCCTTTTTCAGTTGGATTATATAAGGGATTAGCTTTAAACCCATATATTTTTTTGATTTATTCAATAGATGTTCTTACTAGACATTTGCAAGATGATGTACCTTGGTGTATGCTTTTTGGTGATGATATTTTTCTTGTTGATAAAACTAGAGAGGGAGTTGAAGGAAAACTTAAATTATGGAGGTCAACCTTAGTGTCTAAAGGTTTTTGTTTGAGTAGATCTAAAATTAAATGCATGGAGTGTAATTTAAGTAGTAATAGATCTAGTACGAGGATTGTGACTTTGAGTGATCAAGTCATTAAAAAGAGTATATGCTTTAGATATATCGGGTCTATGTTCAAAGTGATGGTGAAATAGATAGGGGATATTATTAGTAGAATTCAAGTTAGATGGTCGAAGTGGAGGAATGCATCAGGTCTATTGTGTGATAGAAAATTATCCCTCAAAGTTAAGGGAAAATTCTATAATATGGTGAGACCTGCAATGCTTTATGATGCATAATGTTGGCCATTAAAAGAGAAGCATAAAATTAAGTGTTGCAGAGATAAGGATGCTAAGGTGGATATGCTGGGAGTTAGAAGAATCAGCAAATGAAAAAAAAAAGGATGCTAAGGTGGATGAGTGGCTGTACTCTTATAAACAGAATGTGAAATGAGTATCTACGTGAAAAGGTTGGAGTAGTTCCAGTGAGCCACTCTTATAGACAGAATGTGAAATGAGTATCTACGTGAAAAGGTTGGAGTAGTTCCAGTGGCAGAAAATATTAGAGAGAGTCGCCTTAGATTGTTTGGTCACATAGAATGTCGACCTTTCGATGACCCGGTTAGGAGAGTAGATATATTAGATTTGGCCTATATTAATAAAGTTAGATATAGACCTTAAAAGATCTCGTTAGAATATATTAGAAAATGCTTTTTTTATTAGATTTGAATGAGGATTTGACTCTTAATAAGACACCATGGTGAAAAATGGATTCGTATAGCCGACTCCATGTAGTGGGATAAAGGCTTGATGTTGTTGTTATTGTGAGCCGAATTGACCATAAATATTACTCAAGGTTCTGGAGATGGACAGAACCAAGAAGACTTAAGTATTTAATAGATTTTCTTGAGTGTGTTTGGAGTACTTCTAATCATTTGGATGGTATAATATGTGCAAGAAGAATAAGCAACTGACTTTCTAAATGGATGTTGACACCCTTTGTGTGCGCATGTGGGTGCGCATGCCTACCGCCAATATTTTGTCTAGCTGACTATGTATATGAGGCCTAACATTTGCTTGGCATTTCATTTATTGATATATGGATTTTTCATTTTCAAGGAAATGCCATTCGAATTTCACAGATGTGAAAATTTTCAAGTTTCAAATATTTTATTCATCTTCGTCATACTGTGATGATTCCACTTCTCTACCGACCAAGCTATTTGATTGATGAATGATACAAGGTTTATTTTTATGTGAAATCCATAATCAGTATACTTGGATGATTCCACTTCTCTTGCTTCTCCCCTCCTAGCCAGACTCTTGGATAGATGAAGGATGTAATATATATTTCTGCGTGAAATCCATACTTTGGCTTGTTTTGATATCTAAGCTTTGCATAAGAGACTTAAACAATTTATTATATTTTATATATTTATAAAGAGTTGTTATTGTTGTATGAAGTAAGAGTTACATTCAATGAAGGTCTAGAATTCTTCTTTTATAATTAAAGGTGATGATTCTAGATGAGTAGAATCACAACTTTGGAATCCCATTTTTTGAAAATTTCCCCCTTTTGTTGTGTGTATAGAAAGCTTAGGAGTGGATGGAGAGAGAGAGAGAGAGAGAGAGGTAAATCCGTAGCTACTCCTCCGATGTGGAAATAATTATGTATCATCCGCATACCTGTGGTGGCTTCGAATAGATCATATTCTTCTTCTGGCCTACGCAGAATTTTTTGTCCTTTGTTTTGTGTATAATATCTAAGAAGGGGATGTGTTCCTTTTCAACTTAAAGCCAGTTGATGAGATGCTTATGTAAATTCCCATTCTTGGTTTCTTTTGAACTCGTATTCTTCCTCTCACCCATGCAGAAGTCTTATTTTCTCTATTTTCCTATTGTGTATATTTTCTCTTTTATTGGATTCTTGGGGTAAAAGGAGTGTGATTTACACCATTCTACCTGATTTTTCTTTGGTGGAAGAGATGAATGTCTTATAAGTAGCCTTAAGCAGCAACAACTGCGATGATCCTGCATGAAGAGATGTTTTCTGCTCTACAGGCATAGGCTAATCTCGCCTTGTTATTATAATTGCTTTTCTTTTACTATAAGCAGTATTCTTTTCATAACAATTTCCTTCACAAATATATCAATTTTTCAATCAATCAAACATGTTTTTATTTATAATCTTTCTAGAACTATTATCATTTTCATTTTTGTCTGGGCACATTCCGGTTGTCCTTTCCGTGTTTGTTTATCTTGCAGGAACATAAGCATTTTTGGAACTAAGAAGGTTGCTTGTGAATAAAAATGAAGCCTCTTTTCTCCATTTTTCTCGTAGCAAGTGAATTGGTTCCTCATTCTTTTTTTAATTTTTTTTAGCAATGTTAATAGTTCTCTATCTTTGAATTTCATTTTCTTCAGTTATTGGTATTTGAATGTCATTTATGCAGTAGTCTCTTGGTGTTATAAATTTAATTATCATTTCTGATGTTATTATAGTTTTGTCAATGGAAACACCACAAAAGGTGTTCTTTTTGTTTTGGTCTTGGCTGAAATTTATTATTAGTTGATTCTATTATAAGAATACAAAGAATGCTATGGAGTTGGAAGTGTTTTAATGATGATGATGAGTACCCTCACCAATATTTTTAAATGTTGATGCCAATTATAACTTTATATTTGTGCTTTGCCTATTAGTTCATATCTCTTTGAACTTTAAGAAGTCACAATCTATCCATTTACTGATGTGCACAAAATTCTCTTGCAATGTTGAGCAGGTCAAGCAATTAACTAACAACATACAGTATATTATTGACACATTGCGCTTGTCCAGTGTTGTGGAAGTTCAGGTATGAGGAAAGAAGGATTAAATTGTCGGTCGGCATTTACTTCTTAATAATTATAATTTTCATCTATTTTTTATGTAGGGTGAGAAAATAAGAAGACGGAATGATTGGTCGAAGTGGTTGAATGCAGCCAATCAATTTGGTTCTTCTGGTGCTCGATCTCCGACCACCACCGTCACCACCGCCACCACCACCAGTTATGATGCTATGACAAGCCAGTTTCATAACTTTGGATTGGAGAATAGTTCTAATCACAATAGTATGAGAGGATCAGCAGACACAGTTATTGCCGGATCAGCATCTGGGGATTTCAATAGCCAACAATCAGTGGACGGGCAGAGCTAGAGGTGACATTAATTTTGATTTTGGCGGATCTGGTTTTTTTTTGGTTCGAAGAGCTATAATGGAGATGGGGGATATATTTTGAATCAGTTTATTAAAAAAAGAAAAAAAGGTTTTTGCTAGATTTTCTTCAGTTTTCAAAATTAAAAAAAAAATAAAAAATAAAATAAAATCTAAAAAGAAAGGAAATGGTTTTGAATTTGTATAGATTTGGTTCAGCAGATGGTTATGAATTGCTAGTATATGCATTTCTCGTAAGTTTTATATCGTTAGAATCAGGATGAATTTTGGGGAGTTTGAACTGGGTGGGTTTATTGCAATTTTTGTTCGAGCTGAGAAAGTTCTTGGAGTACATTGACATTTATTTTGCGCCTATATTACAAAATTTTTTTCTTACCATTCTTATTTAGAAATTACGTTATGTGTGCTTTGGAGGCTGTAATAGCAAAAAGTAATCTAATTAGCAAATTGCATAATCAATTAAATTAATATTATTATGCAATATTTGTTAATATAGTTTTGTATTTTTGTAAAGTTATATAATTAATTTTGTGGACGGATTACGTTCTCTGAGTTTGTGATTATTTTTTATGTTTTAGATGGCTTTTTGTTTAGTTTTTTATTACAAAAAATTTAATTTTATATTAGTGAGTTACTTTAAGAAGCAATAAGAAGCAATAAGGAAGTCGTCCCAAATAAAGACTTACTGATAATGAGAAGCATTTGTTATTATTGTTGTTGTTGTTATTTACTATTATTTTATGTAAATTTGTTAATATATTTATTATTATTTTTATTATCTGTAATGTTCAGATCTTAAAAACATTGTTGTTGTTAGGTCTTAGTGTTGGATGAGAAAAATGGAGGATTGTGTTAGGTAGTTGATAGACAGCATAAAATTTGTCGAACAATAATGACATGAATCTTTTAATACATTGTGTTAATGCTAGGGTGTCATTTCTTGTAAGCGGCGCGTTGTATGGTTTGAATTTAACGACAAGTGTGCAAAGGGCCGCTACACTGGCACTTGGGTGCAGTGTTAAATAGACAAGAGTTTTCATATCATGGTCAGATGTGGGCAAAAAAGTTAGTCCATGAAATTAAAATTAGAATAGAAAATTGGTATCCTTATAGGCAAATTAATAAAATGAATAGATATTATGATTCATAGGAAAATAAATATTCTATGTATTAAAAAAATTAACTGAGTTGTAAAGAAGGCTGAGGAGATTGATAATTTAGGATTTGAATTATGATATTCTGGTAAGAGTCGTACTAGAAATGATGTATATATGATTATAGATAAGAGTTTAAATGATAATGTTGTAAAAATTAATAGAATTAGAGATAAAATTATAACTTTAAAATTATTGATGTTAAGATTATTAATATTATAAGTACTTACGCTTTTCAAATAGGTTTTGATATAGGTTTAAAATTAAAATTTAGGAATGACTTAGAAGAATTAATACAAAAAATATTTCTTGAAGAAAATTTTTTTTTTAGAAGAGATTTAAATGGATAGGTTGGCAAAGAGGTAAATCTTAAAAATATTCATGGTGGTTGGGTTTATAGTGGCTAATGAAGATAGTAAGATTTTAGTATATTTTTTTAGCTTATGATTTTATAATTATTAATATCTTAGTTAAGAAAAAAAAATGAGCATCTCATCACTTATTAAAATGGATATAATAAAATTCAGATTGATTATTTTCTTATAGGAAGAATTTATTGTAAAGATTGTAAAGTTAATCCAAGTGAAAGTTTATGTATCTAATATCACTTATTAGTTTTAGACTTTAAGATGGGGCAAAAAATAAAAAATAATATAAAACGTTATTTTAGAATTAGATTGGGGCATTTAAAGAATATTAATAAAAATATTTTTGAGAGTAAGATACTAGATCTTAAGATTTTGTCTGTGTATTAGGAAGCTAATGTTATGTGGGAAAAAGTAGTTAGTGATATTAAAAATGTTGCAAAAGATATGCTTAGAATATCAAAGGGAAAAGTTCCTAATAGTAAAAATAGTTGGTAGTAAAATTAAAATGTGCAAAAAAAGATAAAAAAATAAGAAATTTTGTTATAAAAATTTATTTAGATGTAAAAATTTTGATAATTGGGAAAGATATAAAGAGTCCCGTGAGAAATCTAAGAAAGAAATATGTGATTTAAAGATTTTAGCTTTTAATGATTTATATAATATATTAGATACTAAGGAGGGTGAAATATATATGTATAAGTTAGCCAAGTATAAAAATAAGAGTAGTAAGGATTTAGTTCAAGTGAAGTATATTAAGGATGAAGATCAAAAAGTGCTTTTATTAGAAGATGTTCTTCAACAAAGGTGGATGATATATTTTTATAAACTCTTCAATAAAGATTATGAGAATGCGATTGACTTTAGTGATTTAAGCATCCTAAATCAAAATATTTTTTTTTTGTTTTTATCGGCGTATTAGTAAAACTGAAGTTATAGAGGCTTTAAATAAAATGAAGTGTGGAAAAGTTGTTGGATTTGATAATATTCCAATAGAGGTGTGAAAATGCTTAGGAGATGATGAAATTTCTTTGATTACTAAACTTTTTAATGTTATTTTGAATATTAAAAAGATGTCAGATGAGTAGAGAATAAATGTGTTGATTCATATTTTTAAGAATAAAGGTGATGTATAAGATTGTGCGAATTATACAAGAATTATGTTACTGTGTCATACTTTAAAAATTTGGGAGAGAGTTATGGAGCATATGTTACGGTGTGATACTAGTGTTTCTTAAAATCAATTTGGATTCATGCCGGGTAGGTCTATTATGAAAGCTATACAATTATTGAGAGGTTTGATTGAGAAGAGTAGAGAATAAGGGGGATCTACATATGATATATATTAATTTTGAGAAAGTATATGATAAAGTTCCAAGAGTGGTGGTTTGACCAAATATTTTCCTATTTCTGTTGGATTACATCAAGGATCATCCTTAAGCTCATATCTTTTTGTTTGTCATGGATGTTCTCACTAGACATTTGCAAGAGGTTGTATCTTGGTGTATGCTTTTTACTGATGATATTCTTCTTGTTGATAAGACTAGAGAGAGAGTTGAAGGTAAACTTAAATTATGAAGGTCAATCTTAGAGTCTAAAGGCTTTCATTTGAGTAGATCTAAAACTGAATACATGGAGTATAATTTTAGTAATAATAATTCTTATAGGGGGATTGTGACTTTGGGTGATCAAGTCATTAATAAGAGTGCATTTTAAATATTTTGGGTATATTGCTCAGAATGATGGTAAAATAGATGGTTATATTATTAGTAGAATTCAAGTTCGATGGTTGAAGTGGAGGAATGCATCGGGCTTGTTGTGTGATAGAAAAGCCCCCCTCAGATTTAAGGAAAAATTCTATAAGATGGTGGTTAGATCTGCAATGTTTTATGGTGTAGAATGTTGGCCATTAAAAGAGAAGCATAATATTAAGTTAAGTGTTGCAAAGATGAGGATGCTCAGGTGAATGAGTGGCTTTACTATTAGAGATATGATACAAAATGAACATATACATGAAAATGTTGGAGTAGCTCCAGTGAAAGATAAGATTAGAGAGAGTCATCTTAGATGGTTTGGTCACATAAAACGATGGCCTTCCGATGACTCGATTAAGAAAATAGATGTATTAGATATGACTTATGTTACGAAAGGTAGAGATAGACCTAAAAAGACTTGGTTAAAAATATTAGAAACGACCTTTTTTTATTAGATTTAAATGAGAATTTAACTTTTAATAGGGCATAATAAAGAAAAAAAGGATTCATATAACCGACCCAACATAGTGGGATAAATGCTTGGTGTTGTTGTTCAGACTTTGGAAGTGCGAAATGAGTAAGGTCATGCCATAGAGATTAAGGGGTGAATTATGGTCTGTATTTCAATTTCTACCATGTCATTGATTATTTTTGGTTTTAAAAGTGTTTTAAGGAATTGAATTATGATGTAGTTTCAATGTCTACGCTGTGTTTTTTGTCAAAATTCTTGAGTTCATGTGGGGATCATTTCAAAAATTTTGAGTTTCTTTTGAACAGTCATTTCAACACGGAAGGAATATTTCATGTCATTGCCATTGAAGAACGCAGACTAGGATAAGAAGGCCGTAGAAGTGAAATCACAGGTATTGAGAGGGCTTTGTTTGGGACGGACTTTTTACTATTTCTTAAATCAATTTTATAGTACAAAATTTTTTATTTTTGTATTAAAAATTTACTTTAAAAAACAGTAAGGCTTCATTTGGGACGGCTTTCGTACTAGTTCGTAAATCGGCTTTCTAGTATAAAAATTTAAATTTTTGTACTAGAAAGCCGCTTTAATACAACAAACAACAACAACAAGCCTTTGTCCCACTACGTGGGGTCGGCAACATGAATCCTTTTTCTCCATTGTGTCCGGTTCAAAGTCAAATTCTCGTTTAAATCTAATAGAGAAAGGTCATTTCTAATATTTTCTAACCAAGTCTTTTTAGGTCTACCTCTACCTTTCTTAACATAAGTCAAATCTAATACCTCTACTTTCCTAATTGGGTCATCGGAAGGCCGCCGTTTTATGTGACCAAACCATATAAGGCGACTCTCTCTAATCTTATCCTCCACTGGAGCTACTCCAACCTTTTCACGTATATGCTCATTTCGTATCCTGTCTCTAAGAGTAAATCCACTCATCCACCTAAGCATCCTCATCTCCGCAACACATAACTTAGTATTGTGCTTCTCTTTTAATGGCCAACATTCTGCACCATAAAGCATTGCAGGTCTCACCACCATCTTATAGAATTTTCCCTTAAGTTTAAGGGGGACTTTTCTATCACACAACAAGCCCGATGCATTCCTCCACTTCAACCATCCAACTTGAATTCTACTGATAACATCCCCATCTATTTCACCATCACTCTGAACAATAGATCCAAGATATCTAAAACGTGTACTCTTATTAATGACTCGATCGCCCAAAGTCACAATCCCCTCACTAGGTCTATTACTGCTAAAATTACACTCTATATATTCAGTTTTAGATCTACTCAAGCGAAAACCTTTAGACTCTAAGGTTGATCTCCAGACTTCAAGTTTACCTTCAACTCCCTCTTTAGTCTTGTCAACAAGAAGAATATCATCAGCAAAAAGCATACACCAGGGTACATCCTCTTGTACTAGAAAGCCGCTTTAATAAGCATTGAAAAAAGTTGTCCCAAATGAGAGAGATTATTACGTGCGGAAACCTGACACAGAGAACCGTCATGTTTGTCTCTGTGAATAGTTACTATTTACCATTGCACTTTTACTATTCACAGAGGCATAATCGAACGGTTCTCTATCTCCGGTCTCCGCACGTAATAATTTTTTCCCAAATGAAGCCTAGGCTTGGTTTGGGATAATTTTATTATTAAATATATTAATAAAATAAAGAAAATATTTGTTTAATATTCTTATTATTAAGTACAAGTTAAAAGTTTAGTATCTTTTCATTATGCGTAGCTCAAATATGACAGTATTAAAATGAACAATTTTAAAAAAGGAGCTATCTTAATTTTTAAATTATAAGAAGGAGCATAATCTCAAAATAATTTAAAAAGGAGCAAACTAACTAAACCGTTTGGTGCATTCTACAGAATGCACCAAATGGTTTGGTGCATTCTGAATGCACCAAACTGTTTGGTGCATTCTATAGAATGCACCAAATGATTTGGTGTATTCCAAACAAAGCAAAATTTTGACCAAAGTATTATTGGCATAGTAATTACTTGATTAATCATGCGCAATAAACGTATTTTAGATACAAGCAAAATCGTCCATATAGGGAATGGGTGAGTTGCTCAATAATAAAAATTTATTTAAAAAAAATCATATACCTTATAAATTTGTAAATTGATATATATTTATAGATTTGGCGAATTTTTTTTGACAATCAAAGAGTCATTACTGTCTTCTTTTTATTTTGAGATATTTATAAGTTTGATATAAATTAGTAATTTAATTAGATGTAAGAGTTTTAAACTTATTTTTTGACATAAATTGTAAAATTGCTTATTTATTTTATATTTTTTATTTCTGAATCAAATTTTTTAAATAAATGAGAACAAAACAATTTAAAAGTGTATAAATTAAATTGAATGTATTTGTAACCAAAATTGTTTTTACAAATTTATAAGGTATATGATTTTTTAAAACAAATTTTGATTAATGAGCAACTCGCCCATTCCCTATATAGGACGATTTTGCTTATATTTAAAATACGTTTATTGCGTATGATTAATCAAGTAATTACTCTGTTTAGAATACACCAAACTATTTGGTGCATTCTATAGAATACACCAAATCATTTGGTGCATTCAGAATGCACCAAATCGTTTGGTGCATTCTGTTAATTAGTTTGCTCCTTTTTAAATTATTTTGAGATTATGTTCCTTCTTATAATTTAAATATTAAGATTGCTCCTTTTTAAAATTTGTTCTATTAAAATTGCGTTCAAATATATTTAATCATTTTCTTATTGGGTTTGAGCCTTAAATTTGTTGGTTTTAATGTTTTATCTGAATTTAGTTAATTTTAAGTATGATTTTTAACTTTACAAATAAAAACTGTAATTGCTTTCCGAAGAATTGATATTCTTTATTAAAAAAATTAAAATTTACTCTATCGTTTTTACTTATTTTATATGTAGTTAAATTAGAACCTTTTCTATTAATCTACTAATTTATTAAGTTTTTAATTATAAGATATTAATATAAAGTAAAAAAGCTAAATTGTAATGTATAAATTCATTATTTTTAATATTCTTATCATTTAATATTTTTCAAAAATAAAAATAAATTTCATTTAATCATCTAATTAGTTACTCAATATTTTTTTCATGCTAATAAGTCTACTAAAATTTTTATAAATTTATTGGTTAAATAATTATTAAGGAATCATTAACATAAGTAAACCAATGAATTGATATTTAAATATTAAAATTAAAATATTTTTCAAAAAAAATCTTTAAAATATTTTCAGTTAGACGTAGTGCCTCTAAAATTGGAGAAATTATTCTGTGCAGAGTACGGATGGGAAGAATCGTTCGGACTGTGAACGTACACACAGTGTGTACAAAAATTTAATTTGTATATAATATATATACTCATATATTCGAATGATTCTTATCGTTCGGATTCCGCACAAAATAATATCTCATAATTTTAGGTGAACTAAAATTGATAGCTCAATTATTCATCAATTCTTGACGACTTTAATTAGTTATATTTCTTGATGTGAGAGTTGTTTAAAAATTCGATTTTCTTTGCAAAAAGAAAAAAATTTCGGAGTTCATTACTTGCATTTACTATGTCGTTGTCAGCAAATTTAGCATTTATTGATTCCGTGTATACTATTTTACTGTTATGAGAACCAATAATAAAATAAATACTCTTTGGACATATCAAAATATACAAGAAATGACTTGCTAATAGTCTTTGGGTCCACCTTTTGTAGAACTTTGAGGGTTTTTAAAATATCCACGACCACCCCTAACTACTATCAATTGTCACCATTATGGTCATAGCTATCGTCGTTCGCCTCAGCCACCCATATCAGCCACCACCTCTTGCAGTTGTCGCCATAGGCAACCAAATCGTTGTTCACCGCCAACCTCTTGTCGGCAATTATCACTGTAATGATCAGTAATGATCATTCAGGGATTGTTGTTACTATCATTGTCTCACTCAAAACTGCCCCACTAGCGGCTGCTATCAATAACAACAATAACATCAAGCCTTTGTTTTACTACGTGGGGTCGGCTACATGAATCCTTTTTCTCCATTGTGTCCTGTTAAGAGTCAAATTTTCATTTAAATCTAATAAAGAAAGATCATTTCTATTATTTTATAATCAAGTCTTTCTAGGTCTGCGTTTACCTTTCTTAACATAGGCATTGCTATCATATCACATAAATTAACTAATTCATTATTAAATAATTTATTTATGGATTATAAGCCTTTAAATACATCCTAAGATGATCAAAATGTTGATTATAATACTCTACCAGGAATTTTTTCCAGCATAAGCTATCAAATTTCCTCACCTTGTTAAATCCAAACCTGCACGTCTCTATTTTTATTTTTTATTTTTGGGTAAAAACAGGCCGCGGTACCCAGCCAGGACAATTCAACAACGACAGCTCAGTTCTGAATGTTAGAGAGCAGACACTGATGCTTGGAGAACAATTCAATATTATTAAATTAATTTTATAATGCATATAACATAGCTAAATTTTTTTATATTAAATTTTAAAACAAATTAATAAATCAATTTTCACATTTGTCATTTTTGTAATGTCTTAAGAGACCGAAGAAAAAATGAATGAGAATATTCCATACGGCGATGACGACGACGACAACAACAACATCAAGTCTTTATTCCACTATGTGTGGTCGAGTGATATGGGAAGTCTTGCCTATTTAACACTGCATTCGGGCATCGATGCAGCAGCCTTTGCACACTTTTCAATGTTTTCAGGCCATGCAGCACGTCGCTTTCAGAGAACGTCCTAGCATTAACACAATTTATTAAAGGATTCATGTCATGATTATTCGACAAGTTTTAAGTTGGTTGTCGACTACCTAACGTAACCCTCCATTTTTCTAATCCAGAATATGAGATATGGCAATGACTGTTGAATGAGAATATTCTAATCATTTTTTTTTTCAATGTGAATATGAATATAACATAAAAAAAAACTAATTAATTATTCATAAACTATATTCATCTTAAAATAAATTAAAATTACAAACATTTATCACAAATAAATTTTACTCAGAATATTGTGATTCAAAATTTTCCTAATAATTAATCCATAAATATAAAACCCCTAAATAATGATTGTTCTAATGGTTTCAAAGTAATTTAAACTTTATAATTATAATTTCTTCCTTTGACTCCACCTTTTAAAATTATTTTAGATAATAAAAAATAATGATTTTTATTATTTGTTGACTTATATCTCTTTGCTTTTTTAATAAATAAAAAGTTATAGATTTCTTTTTAAATGATAAGTTTTTTTTAAAATATTTAGATTAATTAAGATAAATTCACATTAATATATATATAAATTTTGAATTCAAAATATAGCTGTCTAAAATGAGAGAAGTTATTCTCTGTGGTCACTGGACCGTTCAGAGATAAATTAGGATATGCTACGTCAACAGGTACATTGTGATACACAACATCGATATACAGTAAAAAATAATATAACACGTCCTGATTTACCTCTGATCCGATGACCACACAGAATAATTTCTCCTAAAATAACGGAGTGATGGTCCAGCATTGGTCTCATAGATATTTTGACTTCATTGGAAAGGAGACAATAAGAAAAGTTTTAATTAGTACGGCAATACAGTAAAAGATGTGAAAGGAAAGGAAAGCACAGATAGCACAGTGAGAACGACCGTCCCGACCATCAGATGGCTTAAGCTTCCCTTACCAATTTATGTATAGTGGAAGCTGGTCTTCAGCCCCCCTTATTTTGATTTTTTTTTTTATATATGATGGGGGGGACATATTACGAATTAAAAAAAAAATATTAATTTTTTTTATTAAGGCTTAGTATTGGATCATTTGAGATTTAAATATTTTATTTGAATTTAAATAAAATAAAATAAAATATATGTTGATAAAAAGTAATAGTTAGATGTGTTATCTATTTTTTTTTTCTATTTTGAAATTAGTATTTGATTGTTTTATGATTAGTAATATTTAAATTTATTTGTAAAATCTGTAATTTAATCATTATTTATTCAATTTTTTTTCTAATGATTATATAAATCGTTTCCCATAATCTCTCTGTGTATATATATATATATATATGGTAATGAAATATAAATTATCATTTAAAAAAATCAACAATTATTTTATCCTGGCTTAAGAGTTGGGATTGACATTAACGATTTTAAAAATAAATTTAAATTTAAATATAGAAAAATAAATAAATGTTAATAAAAAATTTATAATTAAATGGATTACTTATAATTTCTTCTCCCAAGACTTAATATTTTTGAATTATTATATAATTATTTTATTATTAATATTTGATACATCACCAAAAACATCTTGTTTGGGCACAACTCTCGATGCATATTTAAATAGAAAATTTTTAAAATTAAATTTAGGACCATTCAAATTTCGATCCCAGCTGTCTTACAATCAAATTGAACGTCTCGATAAGATGAACCCAATGACATAAAATTCGGCCCAATTTGAGTCCAAATGGGCACAAACCATGGGACTGAAATATATTTGGAAGCTTCAAAGTATTAAATGGGTAACCAAATAATTCCCAAATATGGCATGCTTATAGTCGAATCAAGCGGCTTGACGAGACAAATCCAACGAGCCCAAATTGTCAAATTCTAATACCATTAAGATATTCAAATGCCTAGTAAACAGTCCACGAACAAGGGGATCAATATCAGCCGTCCATTCAAACCAAGGCATTTGGGCATTTAAATGCTTGACGAAAGTTCTATAATCGAAAGCACCAATATAGACCGTTTGATGAAGCATTCCGACTTTGCCATAAATTTTCTATATATTTACGGAGCATGTCACTCTCAAAAATCTATAAATAGACTTTCATACTTCACATGAGAAGGAGGAAGGAAGAGAAAGAGAGCTACTGAGAGAACTCTCTTTTATTTTAATATAAAGAAAATCTATGGCAAAGTCGGAGTGCTTCATCAAACGGTCTATATTGGTGCTCTCAATACAAATTTGCCTTGAGATTTGTGCTTGATCAAGATAATTTTTTGATGATACATTACGCCTAAAACTCTTAAATTTAGTTTCGTTTGGGATAGCTTTCTTTCAAATTTCTAAAACAATTTTTTTAGCACAAAAAATTTTATACTAAAACCAACTTTATTATACTAAACCCAACTTTAAAAAGTAGGAAGAAATTTATCCCAAATGAAGCTTTAGTCAAAATTATCAAAATTAAAAATCTTAATAAATTTTAAATAATTTGAAATTAATCAAAATTAATGAATATATATAATAAATTTATAAATATAATTTCAAATAATTTGAAAGTTTACGCACTCTGAAATTATAATTTAATTCAGATAATGTAAACTTATTTGCTGTATCTGATTTTCATAAAATTGTTTAATGGCTCAATAAATTTTAAATTAATTGGCAATCAAAGAGACCAAAGATCTGAAGATATCCGCAAGTACTTGAAGTTGTGGATGCCAGCTAATAAAAACAAAATTAACAGAGAATATTTAGACTAAATTTTAATTAAAACATTTAAAAATATTTTAATATAATTATAATACGATAGTAATTAATTATTTTTATATTAACTTTCTGTTTAAGCAAATTTAATAATTTAAAAATCATCAAAAAAAAATTTTAATCCTCTTCAAAATTACTGTCGAAATATTAATATCGAATTTCATTTGCATCTTGATATATCGCCAAAAAATCATCTTGATCGGGCACGAATCTCGAGGAAAAACTCAAGTTGGAAACTTCAAAAATTATTTCGGAGACCATTTAAACTCCGATTTCAGCGAACTTATAGTCGAACTGAGCGTCTCGGAAATACGAATCCAACGACACCAAATTCGACTCAATCCGAGCCCAAGTGAGTCCAAATCAAGTACCCGAAGCGCTGTTGGAAGCATCAAACAGCTATTTGAGTTACCAAACGGTCTCCGATTTTGACGAGCTTATAGTCGAATCGAGCGGCTCGACGAGACGAATCCAACGAGCCCAAGATCGTAGAATTCTGACATCATTAAGACCTTCAAATGCTTGATAAACGGTTCATGATCAAGGGATTCAATATCGGCCGTTCATCCGGATCACTCCCTATTTGCCCTTGATCCCTCACATATTTACGGGCTATGCCACTCCAGAAAAACTATAAATAGCCCCTCATTTCTCTTAAGAGGGGACCCAAGCCAAGAAGAGAGGAAGAGAAAAAGAAAAGAAGAAGAGAAGAGAAGCCTAGGAGGGAACAGCTCCTCCTCGACCACCGCCGGAACTCCGCCGAAACACCGCCGGAACTCCGCCGGAACATCGCCGGAACTCCACCGAAGCACCACCAGGCGCCCGAGGGACGCCGGAACTCTGCCCTACACGGGAGCAGCGTGGGAATACTGCCCGACGCCGGAATTCTACCCGACGCCCGAGTGACGCCGGGTTTCTTTCAAAGTGACGCCAGAATTCTGTTCGACATTCCGAGTGACGTCGGAACTCAGCTTGTCCTTGTAACGGATACTCATTGTAATCTGATCGCCCTTGAAAGCGAGTCAGTCCCCTGTAATCTGCTCAAGTTCTAGTGGAATCATTTCAACTGGGCGTGGCCCCGTGGTTTTTTCCCTTTCCAGGGTTTTCCACGTAAAAATTCTGGTGTTACTTTCTCAATTCTGTTTGTGTACTGGATATACGTACAACGTTGAGACGGAAAATTAAAATCTATCGCCGCGTATATTTGAGTCCGCAACAGTTTGGCGCCGTCTGTGGGAAACTTTCATCCCACAACTTCAAGTATTGCTACGATGGTCAACAGGCGCAGCAGTCGTATCGTTGGAGCTTCTCGCTCCAACTCCCACCAGTCCAGAAATCAGTCTGTGAATCATAGACGTCCGATACCTGCCTCCTTATACCCCGGGGGGCAAAACGCACCTGGAGAAGGGACCTCGGGACCCTCCTTAGAAGAGAGAATTCGAAAGATGGAAGAATCTCAAAACGAGATCCTACAACTCTTGCGAGAGACCCGACAGCCGATCCTAGCACCTCAGGAAGAGGTTCTTCTCCCTCGAGATCCACCCCGTGTCGAAGCTGTTCAAATTGAACATCTTCAGGCTGAGAATCCTCTTCCTCCACCCAGGAGGCGTTTACAGT
The DNA here is from genome assembly GCA_019925795.1 of Dendrobium chrysotoxum. Classification (NCBI taxonomy): domain Eukaryota; kingdom Viridiplantae; phylum Streptophyta; class Magnoliopsida; order Asparagales; family Orchidaceae; genus Dendrobium; species Dendrobium chrysotoxum. The sequence goes on along the minus strand of CM034302.1, from coordinate 89,540,348 downwards.
CACATCAAGAGAACGAGCTGGCTGATACAGCAAGTTCTACCCATCCTCCGCATGCAAGTCAGCGATCTCGCCTTCCTCAAGACCTTCCTGAAGAGCTAGCCCAACCTCACATTGCTGAGCTCCCTCGCAATGCCCTGCGCCACGAACTGCGACAATTGGTCCGGGAGGAATTCCCTACAGGAGGCGTAAGGCCACCTCTTCGTCGGTGGGATTTCCAGGAATCGTCACCCCTGGCAGAAGCCATTCTTCAACACCCTATCCCGGTTGGCTTTAAGCTGCCAAGCATTGAATCCTACGATGGGACATCCGACCCGTACGAGCACATCGACCATTACAGGACCATCATGCATATTCAACGAGCTTCAGATGCACTCCTTTGCCAGGTTTTCCCTGCTACTCTTAAGGGACAAGCTCGAACATGGTACTATTCACTTCCAGCCGGAACGATCCCCACATTTGTTAAATTGGCCAAGGTGTTTGTCGAGCAGTTCGTGGCCAACCGAAGAATTACTAAGGATTCTTCTCACCTTTCCGGGATTCGTCAAAGCGAGGGAGAATCGTTGAAAGAGTACTTTCGACGATTTTCTATCGAGGCTCGACAAATCCCAGGAGTAGACCCAGAATTGCTCAGAGGGGTCTTTCTTGGAGGACTTCGTCCTGGCCCCTTCTATTCGGCACTCATGCGCGATACTGTTCATTCATATGCCGATCTGATCCATCGCGTGGAAGCACAGATATCAGCAGATGAGGCAATAAACGCTCACAGAAAACAGTTCGAGCAACCCACTGGGAAGCGCAAGGGGGCACCTGAGATGGATAATCCGTCATCACAACGGAAAAAGCAAGGGAAGAGCAATCTACCTCCTAGACCCCCAATGCCACGACGAGAACCCCGACAGGAGAAGGAGTACACTCCGCTCAACACCTCTCGAGCAAATGTGTTGATGGCGATTCAAGATCAGGACAAAGTGAAGTGGCCGCATCCTTTAAAGCAAAATACAGGAAACCAAGATCAGTACTGCCACTTTCATCGTAGTCGTGGCCACACTACTGAGTCCTGTAGGCAACTTAAGGAGGAGATTGAAAGACTCATCCGTCAGGGCTATCTTCGACAATTTATTGGGAATCCACCTACCCGAGAAGAAGCTCGTCCCACTGGGGGGCAAAATCAATCACAAAGACAACCAGCGAATAACCGGGTAACGGTGGGCGAAATTGAAACAATTGCAGGAGGCCCCTTACTATCCGACCAAGTCTTTTTGACCATGGAAGAAAACCCAACTCCAAAAAAGGCTCGTATCGATCATTCCATCACGTTCGATGATTCCGACCTGGAAGGAGTAAAGACCCCCCATCAAGATCCGCTTGTCATAAACGCAGGCATTGGTGACCCGTGTTATAATGTCAAAAGAATTCTTGTGGACAACGGAAGCTCCGTAGATGTTCTATTCTACTCCACTTTTCTCAACATGGGTCTCTCAAGAGAAAAACTTCAACCTGCTGCAGGTCCTTTATATGGATTTGATAATCGACCTGTACAAGCAGAAGGAATAATCAGTCTCCCGGTAGTCCTTGGAGAATTTCCTCGACAGACTACACACTCCATCCAATTCATTGTGGTGAAGTCAGAATCAGCTTATAACGCCATCTTCGGGAGGCCGCTCCAGTCAATTTTTGGGATCATCGCATCCATTCCTCACCTCAAGCTGAAGTTCCATACCCCATCAGGAGTCGGTGTAGTATGCGGAGATCAGCAAATAGCACAAACCTGCTATCTTAGGCAGATCAAGTCTCGTCCAACGGTTACCCTAAGCATCGAGGACTTTGATCTGCGCAGCGAAGATATTCCTCAGAGAGCTTCCCCTGTGGAAGACCTTACTACTGTATCTATATCTGAAGAGCATCCTTCAAAGACAGTGCGAATTGGATCACTTCTCTCAGATGATGAGAAGAAAAACTTTACAGCTTTTCTGCGAGAAAATCAGGATATTTTTGCATGGAGTCCAGCAGATATGCCTGGAATTGACCCCGAAGTGATCGTTCACTCTCTCAAAGTCAATCCAACATGCAAACCGATTATCCAGAAGAAGCGAAACTTTGCACCAGACCGCCAGCAAGCAATTGAACAAGAAGTTGATAAACTTTTAGAAGCCGGATTCATACGAGAGGTGCACTATCCTACTTGGTTAGCAAATGTCGTCATGGTACGGAAGGGGAGTGGAGCCTGGAGAATGTGTATAGATTACACTGATCTCAATAAAGCTTGCCCAAAAGATAGTTTTCCGCTCCCTCGCATTGACCAGTTAGTTGATACCACTTCCGGTCATCAGATGTTAAGCTTTATGGATGCATACTCCGGTTACAATCAAATAAAGATGAATCCTGCTGATGAAGAAGCAACAGCTTTTCAAACAGACAAAGGATTGTACTGCTACCGGGTGATGCCCTTCGGGCTCAAAAATGCTGGAGCAACTTATCAGCGCCTCATGAATAAGGTTTTCAAAAGCCTTATTGGACGTACAATGGAGGTGTACGTGGACGATATGTTGGTAAAAAGTCTGGAAAAAACCCAACATATCTCTGACCTGAAACAATGTTTCCACTTGTTAAGGCATTACAATATGCGACTCAACCCCGCTAAATGTGCTTTTGGAGTCGCTTCTGGAAAGTTTTTAGGGTTTATGGTAACCCATAGAGGAATCGAAGCCAATCCGGAGAAGATCAAGGCATTAAGGGACATGGTGCCGCCAAAAAACATCAAGGAGGTCCAAAGGCTGAATGGGAGAATTGCGGCACTATCTCGTTTCCTGGCACGTTCAGGAGACAAATATCTGCCCTTCTTCAAGATACTTAGAGGTGCTCGTAGCTCCGGATTTCAATGGACAGATGAATGTCAAGAAGCCTTCGAACAATTGCGAAAGTATTTGGCATCCCCGCCACTACTTTCTAAACCAATACCAGGAGAGAGATTGTATTTGTATATGGCTGTATCTATCCAAGCCATTAGTTCAGTTCTGGTCCGAGAAGAAAATGCTATACAACGTCCTATCTACTACGTTAGTAAGATTCTATCTGAAGTAGAGGGACGTTATCCTCTGGCAGATAAGACAGCATTGGCGTTAGTTTACTCCGCCAGAAAACTACGCCCTTACTTTCAAGCCCACTCAATTGGAGTTTACACGAATCTGCCGCTAAAAAGCATTCTGCAGAAGCCAGAAGCATCAGGCAGGCTTGTCAAGTGGTCTGTAGAACTGGGAGAATTTGATATCCACTACTTGCCTAGACCTGATATTAAATCTCAAGCACTAGCAGATTTTGTAGTTGAATGCACTGTTCCAGCATCTGATGTACAACCAAGTGCTTCACCTTCTTCTCCATTCTGGATGTTGTACGTCGATGGAGCTTCAGGGAGTTCTGGGGCTGGGGCTGGAATTTTATTAATCTCTCCACAGAAGGTTACTCTTGAGTACGGGCTTCGACTCAAGTTCCCAGCAACCAACAACGTAGCAGAATACGAGGCCCTTATTGCTGGGTTGAGACTAGCCATCGACTGTGAAGTCCAGAACCTAATAGCCCACACTGATTCCCAACTAGTCGCCTCTCAGGTGGAGGGGGATTTTGATATTCACAACCCACAATTGGCTCAATATTGTAGCATTGTGAAGCTACTCTTAGCCCGTATAGGGGAACATCAAATCATACATATCCTCCGAGAACAAAATGCAAGAGCAGACGCTCTTTCTAAACTTGCTACATCAACAACGGGGGATATCTACAAGAGAAGATGTATCGAGGAAATCCACTTTCCAAGCATTCAGGGTCCATGGGTCATACAGTCAATTGACGAGCCAAGAGAGATGTCTTGGATCGAACCCATCTTGTCTTTTCTAAAAGATGGAGTGCTACCTGAAGATCCTATAGCTGCAATACGACTTCGGAGACAAGCTGCAAATTTCACTATTATCAGCAACGAGTTGTATAAACGCTCCTTCATTGGGCCCTACCTCAAGTGTCTCCCACCATCAGAAGCCGATTACGCGCTTCGAGAAGTGCATTCAGGAGTATGTGGAGAACATCTGGGAGGAAGAGCGTTAGCTTACAAGATCATGAGACAGGGATTCTATTGGCCTACAATGAAACAGGATGCACTTGAATTCACACGAAAGTGCGAAAACTGTCAACTGCATTCTAACCTCACTCATACACCCGCTTTGGAGCTTGCATCTCTTCAAGGCCCCTGGCCTTTTGCCCAATGGGGAATTGATATCATGGGACCTTTTCCCATAGCGACTGGACAGCGAAAATTCATTATTTTGGCTGTAGATTACTTCACCAAATGGGTGGAGGCAGAACCTTTGGCAAAGATTACTGAAGCAAACGCCAAGCAATTTTTATGGAAAAACATAATATGTCGCTTTGGCATTCCCGCAAAAATTATCACTGATAACGGGACACAGTTCACTGGGAAAATCTTCACATCTTTTTGTAGGGATTTTCATATTCAGCTCATTCACACAGCTGTTGCCCATCCTCAAACTAATGGGCAAACAGAGGTCACAAATCGAACAATCCTGAAAGGGCTGAAGACACGCCTAGGGAAGGCTGGGGGGCAATGGGCCGAAGAACTCCCCAATGTCCTTTGGGCTTATCGGACCACCGCCAGAACTCCTACAGGGGAAACCCCATATAACCTTTGCTTTGGTACAGAAGCAGTCATACCGGTTGATATCGGAGTTCCTAGCCACAGAGTTCAGACTTTCGACTTCAAAACTAACGAGGAGAAGCTTAGAGCAAATTTGGATCTCCTCCCAGAAGTAAGAGATGAAGCCTCACTCAGAACCGCGGCTTACCACCAAAGAGTTGCCCGTCACTACAATCGAAGGGTGAAACCTCGCCCTATCACTATTGGGGACTTAGTACTACGAAGCATTGAAGCCGCCGGAAAAGGCCCTCAGCGAAATAAGCTCTCCCCTCTCTGGGAGGGTCCTTATTTGGTAGCGGCTATGGTCAAGCCTGGAACCTTCAAACTGAAGGATGCTGGCGGAAAAATGCTTCCTCGAACTTGGAACGTGGGCAATCTTCGCAAATATTACCAGTAGGAGTTGATACTGCTATCAGTCTATATGTTATGTTTGTCTTATATTTTATCTTCTCCTGTAGTCGTATTATAAAGTTTTTCGTACATCCCTTATGTGTTGGTTATAGAAGAACTTCTTTCTTGTATCCCTAAGTTATTCTAGGGAACTGTTATCTCATATTACGGAGCAATATGATATTCACTTTGTCGTGCTATTGTTTCTTCTCTCCAAGCTCTTTTTCTGTGATTCGAGAAGTACACAATCTATATTGTATCTCAATCATTGAATGATCAATCCCAGGGGGATTTGATCCGACCTCTTCCACACAGGTTAATGTCATCAAGCAAATGCTTTGACTAACAACCTCGGATAGGTCAAGTATCCTAGGAGGATATCTTGAATATCAAAATCATTTGATGATCAATCCCGAAGGGAGTTGATCTGACCTTTTTCCGGACAGGTTAAGGAAATCAAGCAAATGCTTTCACTAATAACCCTGGATAGGTCAAAATCTTTAAAGAAAAAGAATGCCTCACATTTGTTCAAGTCAAAAGAGAGCTCACTAAAGTCCAAACTGAAATAAAACTAAGTAAATTTCATTTGCATGTGAGAAAAGAACATCAACAACATCTTTATATATCACTGAACATCAAGTACACCAGATAGAAACATCAACAACGAGCATACATACAATCACTAGAAAGGAATCAAAGTGATACAAAACATCCTATAGAATCTCAACATCATCCTCGTCCTCCTCCAAGGCAAAAGCTCGCTGTAACTCACTCTCCAGCTCTTCACCACCAGAGTCCGAAGAAGCATCACTAGAAGCCTGGCTGGGAGTCAGTCCCTCAATCTCTGCTCCAGTCTTGCGATGTACTGTCCGAACACCCTTCATGAAGCCTCTGATAAAGCCATCCTCTGCGCACTCTGCCTCCAAGGCCTTCACCTCCACGTCATAAATATGACTGCGGGCCTCCTGAATGTGGTCCTCAATGATGATCTTGAAAGCATAAGATTTCTTGAACTCTTCAATAACTGCTGATGGCAACTGCTGGGCCTCCTTCTCAGACAGTACACTCTGAAGCCTCTCATTCTCAGCCTCAAGGACTTGCTGAGCCTTTTCCTGCTGCTTGATCGTCGCTTGTGCCTCCACCAACTCTATATGCAGACGATCCATCCGTTCATTCTGAGAAGAGACTGAAGTGATCTTGTTCGCCAACTCAGTTCTGCACCCCTCGAGCTGATCCTCCACCACCTTCATCTCCTTCACTTTACTGTCATATTTCTTCTTGTACTCTCCCTGAAGGTATTTAACCTTCACAAACTCTTTGTTCCAATCGTTCAGAGCCTTGGTCATCTCAAGCTTGAAATCAGAATACTGAGACAAGAAAAATATCAGAAATATATTCCTTAAGAAATGTAAAGAAGGAGAAGAAGTGAAGGAGAACTCACCAACTCCTCAGCCCGACGACGGCCGATGCACTGATGGTTTAACACATCCTCTGGAATATATGTCTTGGATGGAGAAGCTCGGGGACCTCTGCTAACAACTGTCAAAACTTCACCTGCCCTTTTCTTCCTCAATGCCTGCAAACCTTCCTCGCTCCCTGGACGCTTGGAGTGGTTCTTTTGGGGAACCACTTCTGGAACTCTAGCAGACTTCTTCAACATTTGAGCATGTGATCTCCCTGCTTGAGTAGATAGCCCAACCTTGAACAAGTACTCCTCATCTACATATCTACTCAAGTAACGCACCTCGTAGTGTAGAGCATCCAGATCAGGGAGTTTGAGTATCCTCAGCAAATCTTCTGCTCCAATGTGAAGAGGGACAGGTAGCTCTTTCAACTTCCCCCACTTCTCCTGAAGGCCCCAATCATTCTGCACATAAAAGAAGTTGCTGATCCAACCTTTCGAGGGGTCTCGGGTGCGGATATCCAACCACTTGGACCTGAAGGAAACACGTCCCTGCGCATCGCTAAAGAGACGCCCCATCCGGGAAAGGCACTCTGAGGAAAGTACCACTCCACGGTCTCTAAAAAGCACGATCAGGCCCATCACAATCGACATTGCTCTGTAGGAAAATTGAGACAAGCATACCCCACAAAGCGTCAGAATGTCGATCAGTTCGGAGGAAGGAGGAAATCGTAGTCCCGCTCGCAGGCTAAATTCATACACCGTCACATATCCAGGGGGAGGAAAGCAAGCACGATCAGTTCTGGCCGGCACCTTCATCACCAAATCATTAGGAAAATGAAACTTTTTCCTAAATGAGATGAAGGAGTCCTCAGTGACGGTGGAAATCACATCGTCAGCCTTCGGCGCCTTCTGGACCCTCTTTGGAACTTCAGACCGTTGCGCAGGACGATCTTCTGAAGGAATTTTAGAGGAGACAGGGTCACCCATTTTTGCTCCCTTTACTAAAGAGGGGCGCAGTTCTAAGTAGGGAAAGTCACCTACGAAAGACTGCGGAAAGCCTCCAAAGTAGGAAGAAAAAGGGAGGAAGAACGAGGGGAGAAAGGGAGAAAGCCACTAACTTCTGCACAAAAAGAGGGGCGCCAAGTCAAGTAGGGAAAGTCACCTACTTAAAAAATGGCGGAAAGCCTCAGAATGCCAAAAGCTAGGAAGCCAGAGGAAGAAGGGAAGAAGGGGCAAGTTTCTACTAAGCCTTAGGGGTCCTATTTATAGTTTTCCTTAAGGGGGGGAGGATTCCAAAATTCTATTAAATTCCCTGAAATTTTTCAAATTTTTCGGAATTTTTTGGGATTTTTTCGGAATTTTTCGGGCCCAAATTAAAAAAAAAAAAAAAAAATATAATATAATAATATTATATTGAAACCGGCCGGCGGTTCCCCAAACCGCCGGCCAAACCGCCCAGCCAAGGGGCGCGGCCAGCAGGCGCCAGGCGCGGGCCAGGCGCGGGCCAAGGCGGGCCGCGGGCGGGCCCCAGGCGGGCCGCGAGCAGGCCGCGGGCGGGCCCAGGCGGGCCGCGAGCAGGCCGCGGGCGGGCCCAGCGCGGGCCGCGGGCGGGCCCAGCGCGGGCCGAGCGCGCTCCGGCGCGGTTCTGCGCCGCCGGCGGCGGCGGCGGCGGCGGCGGCGGCGGCGGCCGGCCGGTCCGGCCGGTACGGCCGCCTACCCGTTCCCGAGATCCAATTTCGGGCCCGGACGGTCCAAATTCGACGTTTTTGGGGTCCCCGAACACGTTTTTCAACGTTCCGGACTCAATTTTGACACTTTCGGAGCTCAACGGGGCCTCTATAATCAAGTTCGAGTAAACGTGTAATTTTCAGAACGCAAATTTTTGCAATTTTGCCAAAGTGAAAAGCCGGAACAAGTATTTTTGGACTCGTGGAGCTTCGACGTCCAAAAATAGGGGGGCAACTGATATATCGCCAAAAAATCATCTTGATCGGGCACGAATCTCGAGGAAAAACTCAAGTTGGAAACTTCAAAAATTATTTCGGAGACCATTTAAACTCCGATTTCAGCGAACTTATAGTCGAACTGAGCGTCTCGGAAATACGAATCCAACGACACCAAATTCGACTCAATCCGAGCCCAAGTGAGTCCAAATCAAGTACCCGAAGCGCTGTTGGAAGCATCAAACAGCTATTTGAGTTACCAAACGGTCTCCGATTTTGACGAGCTTATAGTCGAATCGAGCGGCTCGACGAGACGAATCCAACGAGCCCAAGATCGTAGAATTCTGACATCATTAAGACCTTCAAATGCTTGATAAACGGTTCATGATCAAGGGATTCAATATCGGCCGTTCATCCGGATCACTCCCTATTTGCCCTTGATCCCTCACATATTTACGGGCTATGCCACTCCAGAAAAACTATAAATAGCCCCTCATTTCTCTTAAGAGGGGACCCAAGCCAAGAAGAGAGGAAGAGAAAAAGAAAAGAAGAAGAGAAGAGAAGCCTAGGAGGGAACAGCTCCTCCTCGACCACCGCCGGAACTCCGCCGAAACACCGCCGGAACTCCGCCGGAACATCGCCGGAACTCCACCGAAGCACCACCAGGCGCCCGAGGGACGCCGGAACTCTGCCCTACACGGGAGCAGCGTGGGAATACTGCCCGACGCCGGAATTCTACCCGACGCCCGAGTGACGCCGGGTTTCTTTCAAAGTGACGCCAGAATTCTGTTCGACATTCCGAGTGACGTCGGAACTCAGCTTGTCCTTGTAACGGATACTCATTGTAATCTGATCGCCCTTGAAAGCGAGTCAGTCCCCTGTAATCTGCTCAAGTTCTAGTGGAATCATTTCAACTGGGCGTGGCCCCGTGGTTTTTTCCCTTTCCAGGGTTTTCCACGTAAAAATTCTGGTGTTACTTTCTCAATTCTGTTTGTGTACTGGATATACGTACAACGTTGAGACGGAAAATTAAAATCTATCGCCGCGTATATTTGAGTCCGCAACACATCTAATTTGTATTTCTTTACTAAGATTTCATCAAACAGTTCAAGTTATAATTTTTTTAGCACGTGAGAAAGGGTATATATATATATAATTTTAATATTTAATTATTGAATGAGCATTCTAAGTTATAAAGTTTATAAAGAATCATTTTATAATCATATAAAAACTTTTTAAATATATATTTATTTAATTACATATACTAAAAATGATGCTTTTAGTAGTATTATTGTTATATGCTAGAAAATTTGAGTCATTATAGTGCATGTTTACATCTTAGCAGTATACAAAGATTCAGCATGTCAAATTAAAGTAGTAGGATCAGAAATTTTTTTACGTGAAAAATCCGAAAAGGGAAAAAAGGGGGTTTGACCCAATTGTAAAATCCACTACCTAGCAAGTGATACAAAGATCCTCATTTATTTACTTTTGAAAAAGAGGGAGAGTACAAATATCAAACATTCATAGAGGGACAATATATACCTAATACTAGGCTTAGTTTTTTCAATAGAAATTATAGAAATAGATGTCCACATGAAGATAAATATGCCCAATAACAAGGCCAAATCTTATAAGTATTCTAGAGATGGTGATTTCTAATGTCAGTTGTTAGTGGCAATGATAGATGTGGGTAGCGATAGCTGGTGGTGATCGTCGACGGAGATGGTATGAAAGCCTATTTATAGGTTTTTGATGAAGCACTCCGACTTTGTCATAGATTTTCTCTATATTTACGGAGCATGTTACTCTCAAAAAAAGTGGAATGCCTCTAATATAGAAGACTATGAAAGAAGATGGAAGGAGAAACAATTTTTATCTATAAATAAAGGGGAACTAGAGTTAGATAGTGGATGATTCATATCCAAAAATAGTGGAAAATCTATAATATATAAAGGAGATTAAAGGAGAAGATTCCTTTTACACAAAAAGGGCGGTAAAACTTGATAGAGGATGCTAACTACTCAAGATAGTAGAAGACCTCTATTATAAAAAGGCTAGAAAAAAGAAAGGAGAAGAGGTGTAATCTTTCCCTACACCCAGGGGGTATTTATAGGTGTAAAGGGGGGATTTCTTTTAGAAATTTTTTGTATATTTTCTAATTATATATATATATATATATGTATATATATATATATATATATATATATATATATATATATATATATATATATATATATATAAATAGTAAATAAAAAATTAATACTGTAGCCATTCGACTACGGTTGGCATGCTAATCGGCTCAGTGGCATCCAAGGGCGCCAATCGCGACCGCGCACGAAAGCTCGAGCAGCACGCAAGGGTAAGCCGGGCAGCGCGCAAGCAAGCTCATCAGCGGCGGCAGCCAATCGGTCGGCTGGCCGATTCCATCCCCAACTCATTTTCAAGCTGATTTTTGGCCCCGACAGTCCAATTTCGATATTCTTTTGCTCATGGGAATTATTTTTCAACATTTCAGACTCAATTTTAAACTTTTTGAGCTAAATATGGCTTCTACAATCAATTTTAAGCAATTTTAAAGTTTTGAAGAATAATTTTTTATATTTTTTGCTCCAATCAGCTCGCTTACTTCAGGACATACTCAATTTATGATTAAGGGTATTTTACTTAGTTCACAGACCTGAGAGGAGGTTCACTTTGACGTCAAGGGAGCAATCGCGCCTCGTAATTACTCAAAAATTATAATTTTGTATTAGAACAATTTGAAGAGCTACGACACATATTTTTGAACTTTGGAGGCTTAAACATCTAAAAATATGAGGGCAACTGATGTATCATCAAAAAAGTTATCTTGATTGAGCACAAATCTCGAGGCAAATTCATATTAAAAATTTTCAGAATTAAAGTTAGGGTCATCCAAACTTTGAATTCAGCAAACTTATTGTCAAACTGAATGTCTCAAAATGATGAACCCAACGACACAAAATTCAATCCAATCTGAGCCCAAATGTGTCCAAATCGAGGGACCAAAGCACATTTGGAAGGTTCAAAGCATAAATTGAATGACCAAATGACCTCCAAATGTTACATACTTATAGTCGGATCGAGTGGCTTAACGAGAAAAATTTGATGAGCTCAAGATCATCAAATTTTTTGACATCATTAAAACACTTAAATACTCGATAAATGGTTTATGATCAAGAGAGTCGATATTGATTGTTCATTTGAAACACTCCCAACGTGCCCTTGATCTTCTCCCTATTTACTGGTCATGTCACTCCTAGAAAACTATAAATAGACCCCTCATTCTTCACTAGAGAGGTGGGGAGAAAGGAAGAGAATTAAGAGAAGAGAGGATGGGAATTTTGAAAACTCTCTTGCCACCAGACTCCTCCTCAACCTTTGCCCGACCACCGACCGTCGCCAAATTTTCGTTGGACTTCCGCTTGGCCACCAATTTTTGCCAGACTTCTGCTCTGCTACTAACTATGACTGGACTTACGCCCGGCCTCCAATTATCGTTGGACTTCCACTCGACCATCGGCCATCGCTAGACACTACAGGAAAAATATCAATTACCGACGATTTTTTTTCAGCGGTTCGTATAATGTTTTCGTCGGTTAGTAAACTGCCGGTATACTCGCGTAGGAAATTATTTGCGACAATCAATTTCCGGCGGTTAAACTTACCGGCGGCTTTCTGGCGGCATAAACGGCCGGTAAATTCCAACGGTCATAGCGCTGTGACTACCGGTTAATTACCGGCGGCTTATCGGCCATTAAAAATGCCAGTTTTATCGGTGGCTTAACTACAGGTTGACCGCCGGTATTTACCAGCGGCTATATCACCAAGGTACAACCTATTACAAATTTGAGTGAGAACATCCATGACTGAAGCAAAAAGATATGAACTTAAAGCCGATCATTGACGTAATCCAACAAGTAATAACTCTTGCATACATATCCTTAATGACATGAAAAAAGCATACCAAGGTACAACCTATTGCAAATTTCTAGTGAGAACATGCATGACTAAAGCAAAAAGATATGGACTTAAAGCCAGTCAACAAGTATTAACTCTTGCATACATATCCTTGATGTAATCCAACAATCTATGCTCCATAACTCTCTCCAACAGTTAGTAAAAGAAAAAAAATGCAAACCTTAAATCCGGTTCGGGGCATTGCCGATCGACGACTTTCGCGGGTAGAATGCGGGCGTGATCGACTGCCGGAGTGGGGGCGAGATCGTCGGCCGGAGATAGGGTATCGGCGGCCGAATTCCTACGTAGGCAGTTGGAGGTGCGATCGCGAGCGAGCATCTGTAGAAATAGATACGCGAAGAAATGAAGAGGAAGGCTCGGTTTGGCCAATATTAGGGTCATTTCCGACGGTTTAGACTGCCAGAAAAATCACTTAAAACCTCCGGATAATACCGATGGTTATACCGCCAATAATGTCGGCAATTATAGGACCGCCGGTAATCCCTGATTTCCCTGTAGTGAGATTACAGTCCTTTCCAACCACTGTCTCAAGTCGACTACGATCCTTCTGACCACCGTCGCCTACCAACTACGATCCACTTCGACCATTATCGCCCGCCGACGATAGTACTTCTGACCACCGTCGCACGCTGACTATTGTCCTTCCAACCACCGTCACACCCCGATTATGATTCTTCTGATCACCATCACCTGCCAACTACCATCCTTCAGACCTCGATCCTCCAAAAACAGTCCTACTGACCAAAAAGATATGTCAATACTCTTTTAAGAATAGTTACCATGCAACGAGCTTTATACAATATGTATTTGCTACATAAAACCTTCTCCCAGGGAGGGGCCTCATTTGTACTCAGCCATCAATACTAGTATATTCATTCAAACTAGGCTAGGCCCCGTGGTTGTTCTCTTTTTTAGAGTTTTCCACATAAAAACTCTAGTGTCTCATGCACTCCTCTCTTTTATCGGTTTGTGTGCTAGATCTTTGTATAAAGCTAAGACATAAAACTATATCTCTCTCTCTACTGTCACGAATATTTCAGGACGCAACAAGATGGAACTTCAATATTTCTTCTGAAAATCATATATTTTTAATGAAAATTTTTTAAAATTCTTAAGTAGACATTGAACTTCTTATATAATCTTAAAACCAAGATATCATTAAATTTTATTTGTGCTATAATTTAAATTAAATTAAATTAATCTTCTTATGAACCTTCAAATCTTAAATATATTTTCTGATATTTTGCAATAAAGAGTAATTAAAATAATAACCATAATCAAATTAATAAACTGATTAATTATTAATTCAATTGAAGCCAAAAAAATTTCCAATGGGATGAAATATAATGGAGTTTTATAACATTTATTTTTATATATTATTCGATCATTATTGCATTTTTTATATAATTGAAGAACAGTTAAAATATTAAAAAAATTATGAAACAAAATTACCTTCTAATTCTTAACCTATAGAACATAAATAATACTAAGATTTTGAACTAAAAATTATTATAAGACCCTTCTTCAAACAAGAAGAGAATGATATGTGTTTGTTATAAGAAAATAAAAAAAAAACTATTTAGCTAATCAGTAATTATGTATGAATAAATAAAGAAAACTTTATATTTAATGTGTCTAATCATAATTAACTTAATAACTTATCTGCTCCTTCTGAAATTTTTTCTTAACTAAAAATTACTTAAAAGTTAAAATAAATAATTCTTTTTGTTCATATAATGATATATATATATAGGGTTAAAGAAGCTATAGAAATGCTCCACTAATAGTTTAGAAATAATAAATTGTATGAAAAAAAGAAAGACAGAAGAGTCAAATCGATTGATTCCCCAAACTGTTCAATTCCAACAATGAAATCAATAGCCCAGAAAGGGGCAACACTTACCAAAGTGCCTATCTCCATCAATCTTACTTTACCTAACCATCCATCTATACATTCACTGATACCACACCCAAATCCTTTTGACCCCCTTTTTTTTCCTCTTTTGTTCAATATAATTTCCATTAGATATGCTTTATGAGTAATATTAAATAAAATGACCATTCACTAGCTTTGTGGCTGTGATGGTCTCTTATTCAAGTGAATTTTCTGATCAAAATTAATTACTATTGATAGATAGGGCAAATATTGATTAATATTGATAAGATTGATAAGAGTGCAAACATTTCTGAAATTTAAATAAGAAAAAGGATCAAAATCAATTATTTATTCAAATGTATTGAGATTTATCAAATAAGAAAGAAAATTTCCATTGATAGTTCAATGTCTATAAATTTATACGCTATATAGTATATAATTTTTATTGAGTATTGTTGCATGCTCGAACATTCGCGACGGTAGAGAGATTGAGTGTTTAATGTCCTAGCTTTGTACGAAGATCTAGCACACATACAAATAAGAGAGAGGGGTGCAAGAGCCATAAGAGACATCATAATTCTTACGTGGAAAGCCCTGAAAAAAGAAAAAATCTTGGGATCTAGCCCAGTTGAAATAATTCAACTAATATTTATCGTTGATTACATATGATGCTCTTTCTTGGGGGAACCCATTGGCATAATATAGCAAATATATATCATGTAAAGCATATTACATGGTTATAATTGGAAGAATCCAATGATATGAGACACGTTCTTAAGAGAACATTGATTTGTCTGTTTGGTTAGTAAGACTGTGGTCAATAGGTGATGAAGGTCGGAGGGATTGTAGTTGGGCACAGGGTTTGGAAGGACCGTGGTCGAGCAATGAGGGTCAAAGGGACCAAACTAGGGAAACTAAGGTCGAAGGGATTGTTGTCGGACGACCTAGTTCGAAGGGACCGTAGTCAATGGGTGACAAAGGTCGGATGGATTGTAGTCGGACGATGAGGACCGAAGGGAAAGTAATCTGATGATTAAGGTCGAACGGACTATTTTCAAGCGATAGAGATCACAGAGATCGTTATTGGCAGGTGATGGAGGTCGTAAGTAACATAGTTGGACGACTGAGGTAGAAGGACTGTAGTCAGGCTACTCTGGTTAGAGGGACTATTTGTCGAGCAATGGTGGTTAGAGGGACCATAGTTGGCGAGTGACGGATGTTAGAAGGACTGTAGTCGATAGGCGGTGGAGGTCAGAAGGACTGTAATTAGGTGACTAATTTTGAAAGTCCGTAGTCAGGTGATGGTGGTACAAAGGACCGTAGTCAGTGGGCGACGGAGGTCGGAAGGACCGAAGTCAAGAGACTATGGTTAAAGGATTATAGTCAGGAGACTATGGTCCGAGGGACCATAGTCGACGGGCGATGGAGGTTAGAAGGATCATAGTCGTGTGAGTGATGGAGGTCATAAAGATTGTAGTCGGCTGACTAAGATTGGAAGATTATAGTTAGGCAATGGTGGTTGAAAGGACTATAGTCAATGGGCGATGGAGGTCGAAAGGATTGTAGTCGGTGGGTAACAGAGATTGGAAGGATTGTAGTTGTTGGGTAACAGAGATTGGAAGGATTATAGTCGGGCGACTGGGGTTAAAAGATATAGTCAGGTGACGGTGGTTGGAAGGACCATAGTCGACAGACGATGTGCAACAACCAGAAAATGAAGTATTTTAAAACATGAATTTTTAATTTCTATTTAAATTAGAGCGCTTTGGAGCTGTACTTATAAGCGTTGGTGTGCTAGGGTTAAGAATACAATGGAGCTAAAAACTGCCACTACAATGTTTGAGTCTCTATTTCTACAATAATTTTGATTTTTCATACAGCATTGTGGTACTAGGTTTGAGTGCTATGGCACTAGGCTATTAACAATATTTTTATATATTTTTTATTATAAATATCCCTACCATCACCTCCCTCACTCCCTCATTCTCTTTGCTTAGCCAGGAAGAAACCAAAGGGGGAGAGGAAGAGAAGGAAGAAAGAGAGAGAGAGAGAGAGAGAGAGAGGAGAAAGTTAGTTAAGGTATTTTCATTCATCATTCATTTTATAAAAATTATTCTATTCATTGTAAGTAACTATCCTCTTACTTTTATTTTTGATGATTTTGAGTTCTAAAACTTTTATCTCTCTTAAATCGATTAAAAATATATTATCTCCTAATTTCATGAGCTTTCACTATGTAACTTTTGGTACGTTATATATTTGATCATTCTGTACAATTTGATATGATTATATTGCATATCCACCGGTTAAATTTATGTGAAAAATTTTCTCTAATGTATACTGAAAAAGAGTTGAAAAACAATGTATTATGATTTGATATGATAATATTAAATGTATGATATGTAGAAATGATTGATGTGAACTGGAATGTAATGCTGAGATATTATACTGAAATGTCATACTAATTGATTGAAATGATGTACTATACTGATACTGCTCTTATAGAAAATGATAATATATGGTATGATAACCTCATGTAATACCCTCAAGATTCACTAATTCACTAATGCGAGTCATAAGGAGCTGGAGACTTATTAGGAGTTATAAGGAGTCAGGGAAATTGCCACATGATTCAAGGGGAGTTATGAGGAGTACACTGATTAGAAATTATAAGGGCAACTAATTAGTGGTCATAAGTGCAGGTGCACGATACTCTCAAGATACCCTCACATGAATATCTAATAGAATTATGATTATTGATTACTGCTAGATACTGATTACTAATACTGATACAAAGTATTGTTATTGATACTGTACGGACACTAATTTTTGTTAGTGCTTATTGTTATTGAATACAAATGCTGATATTACTGTAAAACAGTATAACTAATAGACTTAAGAGAATGATTAAATGATATGACTGAATGAAATTAATTGTATGATAAAAACAAAATGACTGATTGATAGTGGTGATTGGTACAGATAATATATATATTGATTCAAATTTTTTCTTATATGATTTATAACTTATTATTTCTTTTTTGCCTTACATTGATTTTAATTATAAGATTTTAGTTACTTATTGGGCTATATACTTATTATGTAGTTTTACATTATTTCAGGTAAGGGTAAGGACCTTGTGGCACTAGATGGCATGCATAGTTTTCTTTCTAACTTGCTAGTTTAGTTTTCTTTTTGTTCATCTAGTTTATGTATATCCTTTTGTAGCCTGTAAAGACTATTATATTTATTTTTTGGACCCTAGAGATAGAATGTAAATATTACTTATAGTAATATTAATGATATTTTTTATTATTTATTTATTTTTTGTAATGTAATTCATCAACTCTAGACCTCAAATTAATTTGGTTGTAAAAGACTATTGATTGTTATTGAGAAATGAGAAAGAAATAAAGAAAAGAAAATAAAAAAAAAAGAAATTAAATCCTTCCACTTTAGATCCGAGGGCTTGACAGGACGAAGGTTGAAAGGATCGTTGTCAGGCGACTGAGGTCAAAGGATTATAGTCAGGAGACTATGGGCAGGGGGATCATAGTCGGGCAATTATGGTCGGAGGGATCATAATCGACAAGCGACAAAAGTCACAAGAATCATATTCGGGTGACTGAGGTTGAAAGACTATAATCGAGTGATGATGGTCAGAGAAATTATAGTCGGCAAGCAATGGAGATTATAAGGATCGTATTTGGGTGATTAAGATTGAAAGATTGCAATTGAATAATGGTGGTTGGAGGGACCATAGTCTGTAGGCGACAGAGGTCAGAAGGATCATATTCAGGTGATTGAGGTTGAAAGACCATATTCAGGTAATAGTGGTTAAAAGGATTATAGTAGGGCGATGATGGTCAGACAGACAGTAATAGGATAACGGCGGTCATAGGGTACCGTTCTTAGGCAACAGTGTTCGAAGGGATCTTGGTCGGTGGGTGATTGTGATTCAAGGATCGCAATCGGTGGGGGACTGAGGTCAGAAGGACCATGGTCAGGAGATGGTCCTATGGCGGTGGCCAACTTGAGCTCCGACTATGATGGAAACGTGGATGTCTGACGATGATCGACTAGTAAAAGTTCGGCAACGGCAAGGGTTCCCCAGCGGTGGTTCTTGGGTGGAGCTCTGATATTCTTCAAGCTTTAGAGCTCTTTTGAATCTATAACCTAAGGTCCAAGCCTCATCCAAAAGTCTCCTTCATGTAGAGAGTGAGAATCTATTTATAGGTTTTTCGGAGTGGCATGCCCTATAAATATGGAGAAGATCTGGAGCAATTTTGTAGTGCGTCATCGGACGACACATATTTATCTCCTCGATTATAGAGCATTCGCTTAGCATTTAAATGGCTTAATGATGTCAAAAATAAGTAATCTTGGGCACGTTGGATTTGTCTCGTCAAGCTACTCGATTTAACTATAAGTATGTCATATTTAGAGATCATTTAATTTTTCAATTAGAGTCTTGAAGCTTTCATATATATTTTAGGCCATTAATTTGGGCCCATTTGGGTTCAGATTGGACCAATTTTAGTGTTGTTAGGTTTGTCTTACCGAGACATTCAGTTTAATTATAAATTTGTTGAGATTAGAGTTTAGATGAATAACATCCAGAGATTTAAATTTGAAAAAATTATCAATTTTTATTTCTTAATTAATTTGTGATCACTAAATATCTATCATTTTAAATTAATCTAACAAAAACAACTATAAATTATATACATCAAAATATTTATATATTCATTCATTCAAAATGCAATGTACAATGGCCAGGAGATTTTAATAATATCAATATATTCTTTTTAAAGCTCTCAATTACAAAAGAATAGAATAAAACATAGAAATAAAAGAAAACCTGAAAACAGTGATCATCCTCACTCCTAAGGGTCTTGACCCCCTCTCAGACTTGAAATCATTAAAAATCACATAATGAGCTTACAAAGCGCAACAAATAATTAAAACCTATAAAGAACAAGGTAGGATATCCAGCTTTAATATTGTGTTTTTATAAAGAAAGCCCGTTGGCCCACCCTCCTACGTAGGGTACTATATTTTAAGAGCTAATCAGTATTAATTATAGTGTTAATAGCTAGCCTTTCTTACTTACATGCAGATGCTATATTTTTTATGCAATGTAAGTTAATATCATATATAAAATATAGTATTTTATTAAATTTAGAGAAATATGCAAAATTTGTATGATATGCATTTACTTCAGAAAATCAAAATTTACCTAATGAAATTTAATAATATTACAGTCAAAGTATTCGAGAGGATCATATCTATCTTATACAAAAAGTTACACAATAAAAGTTTGTTAAAAATTAAGATATCCCAACTTGTGTAAATTTTGATCAAATTAAAATTTATAAAATATAAAATATACAAATTCATTAAAATCAAAGATAGGGTAATGATTGTCTACTTTGAGATGAGCAATTTTTTCAACTAAACCAACCGATAAAAATGACTCAAAGGCTTCCAAATCCTAGTTTCCCTCTTTGAATGAAAAAATGGAAAATGAAGTCTTAATAAATCTTATAAGTGCTTAAAGTTATTTATAATAAAATAATATAAGGATATAAATTTAATTATAAAAAGTATTTAGGTTTTAGCGTAAAATTTTTTTATATCTTCAAATCTAGAGATCCAAAAATTATGAAAAAATATTCATAAAATTTTATAACATGTTTAGAAAACTCTGGTGAAATCGATTTTTAGAACGAACATCTAACGATTCTAAAAAATCTACTTGTACCAACATGTGTTAATTTCTTAAGGGATTGCAATACTTCTTATTTTCATATCTACACAACTTATAAATTTAAAAGAAAATTATCATAATTAAATCACAATAATATCTATATTATAGTGAAGATAGTTTACAAATTAGACTTATGATGACTCTTTGAAAAATTATTTGACTGTATTAAAATATGGGTTATTATAGGATGGTCCCAAATTTTACTTAAAAAGTTTTCAATTAAATATGTCTCGAGATTCATACCTGATCAAGGTAATTTTGGTGACATATCAAGTATAAACTCATATACATGCATCTTAAAAGTTAATTTGGTAATAACAAATATTATATGATATTGGTAAGTATTACATTACATGATTTATCATTTCATAGAAACCATTAAGGCCATGAGGCAAATCCATTAAGCAAGATTGAATAATGATCACTTGGAGGAGTGCTAAAATGTTGAAAATATAAAGAATCTAAGAATGTTGGTATATTGTAGTGTAATGTATTTAGAATTTAATTTGAATTTTGCTTGAGTTTTATTGCTATCATATTAGAATGATGAATACAAATACAATATTTCAATAGTTTTTTTTAATTATTAAAAAGTAAATAATATGAATTTATATTAAGCAACCTAAGAAAATTACTTTATAACATCTTTAGAATATTTAAATCAAGCATTGTGCTTCATTAGATCACTATAGAACACACACTTTACATTAAATGGTTATGAAAAAATTTACTTTATCATATCTAGATATGTTGGATGCTGAGTCATTCTCATATAATAAAACATTCTTTTTCTAGTCCATGCCTTCTATTAAGTTCACATAGTCATATAGGCCCATTAAACTTGTCTAGGTGCTTAATATGAATCTTTCCCCACGTAGTTTTTTGAGTTAATCAACACTTCAACCTATTGAATGGATTGGAATCATATACCTAAGATGGTTTATGATCACCACATCATAACATCATCATTATTGATACTCATTATATGATTATGACTAGTATATCATAATCATAGCTTATATTGTTATCTTAAAGAATAACATAATTATCATAATCTAATATGTTATATTTGTCTTTTTCTATGCATGAAATATTTATGTAGGGATTTAATATTGTGTTGTATTAGGCAAAGCTCGATTGAATCACAATTTCTTTTTTGTGTGGTGCAATATTCCAACTGCATCTAATCTTTTTAAGAACATTTAAGTCCCACTTGAATATCTATTTACTCATAATTGATTTTTCTTTTAGTTGATCATATTTTTTTCATGGATTCATCCGTTCTTGATACATGTTGATATTTTCTTAACAAAATGTAATTTTGCATAAAACTTATAATAATTTAAACATCATAAAAATAATTATAAGCCAAATATTATAGAAGAAAATAGTTGTATAGTCTCTATCTAAATCATCTTTTTCAAGTAAATTAGCATTATCACCGTTATATTTATATTAAAAATGTAGTTTGTAGTTTGACTATATATACCTTTCATAAAAGTTGGTCTTTAAATCGACAAGAGCCTAGTTGTTTCGTAATCAAAATATGGCTTGAGCAATCCAACATTTATATATTGGCCTTCACCAAAAGACAAATAACATTACATTGCATACATATCTCAAGGGGAATCCATGCTCTATTTTATACTAGACTTATGTGCATGATTCTAAATATACATAAGTAGAGGTCTAGTGCATTTAGGTAAGTTTAGTGGAAGTTTGGATCTAATGCAAGATTATTAGTCTAGTATATTTATTTTTTACAATGAAAGTTATAATTTCCTCTTTTTTGTAAGCAATTTTCTTTAGTGTTGAGTAACCAATACATTTCTACTTTTGACGACATAAAGTTTAGAGACGACTTATGGTCTACAAAGTCTTTTTGGATGACCCAACTAAATGTTGCTAGCAAAAAAAGTTTTATGTTAGATTAGGTCGACTACCTTCTTGTCAAGTAAATTAATTATCTGATAAACTAAGATGACAAATTCATAAAATCATGATCAAATTATATTTTTCTTGTTAGATCTAAATTTTTCCACAAGTGAACCTTGACCCTACTAGCTAGTCTAATTAGGCAGAAAGAGCACGAGGATAGGGAGAATGAGTGGGCAAGTAAAAAGAAGAACATTGGAATCAACTACTCCTTATGAATACTAAAAATAGCATAATCATCCTTATAATCAGAATGTCCAAAATATATATTTCAACCCCTTATTTATAGGTTGAGATGACTACATAATATCATCTAATAATAATAATAATAATAATAATAATAATAATAATAATAATAATAATAATAATAATAATAATAATAATAATATAATTTGTTGGTTACATATTATTGCAGACACCTGGACTAGTCCTTGATGTGTACATGTAGACATTGATATCTCATGCAGCTCTAGCTGCCTTAGTCGAGTACCATTGGATATTACTCTTGGTGAATGTCTCTGGGGTGAGTGCCCTGAGTAAGTCCTCTCGGAGGAGTGTCCTATATAATTTCTCTCAAGCAAATACCTTAAGTGGGTGCCTTTATCTTGTTCTTTTGGGCTGAAAACTCTAGCATTGTTGATAAGGCCATTACTTTGGGTTGGTAGGTGTACATCTCCATGTTGGGCCCTCTAAGCAAGAAAAGTTACCTCAACTGAGAGAAGTCTTTCTTTTGGATGAGTTCTCATGAGGGGATTACCTCCTTGAGTTAAGGTCTGTTGAGGCAAGTTCATCCCTCAATCAAATATGTCAAGGGTATATGCTTCCTTGGTCAGACTTCTTCAGGGTGAGCTTCAATAAGGCAAGTACATACCCTTGTTAAATCATATTGGGCCTATATCCTCTCTAAGAAGGGAATGTCTTTGACGAGTGTATATTTTGGCAGAGCTCCTTTGAGGTAAGCTTCAATGAGATGAGTGCTTGACCTTGTTGAATCTTGCTAGGAACGATCCCCCTTTAATGGAGCATATACTAGATGAGTGCACCTCTTGGCCTAATTCTTTTGAGACTAGCTTGATTAGTCCATGTGAATTGATTATATCTACATATTAGGGTGCAGAGACATGATAGATATAATATATTAATTAAAATACTAAATTTAATAATAATTAAGTATTTTAATTGAATAAAAATTGAATACTGAAAAAGAGGGAGTTTTCAAAAGCTAGGTAGGAATACCCAATGAGTTTGATCAACATCTCTTAATTTCTCTGACAAGCTCCAACAACTAGTCGTCAATTTTAGAAGGTAAAGAGAATGCTGGCATAACACCTGCATGGCACCATAGTCACCCAATGATGAATTATTTTTATTTTTATTTTTTTAATATTTTATGTATTTAAAATATATGAATATGTATGATCCATTCAAAATTTTTACATAATTTTGTTTGTTTTCTTTTTCCTCTATTTGCAAACAAATTGAACACAGATAAAATAAAAATTGGAATGCAAATATGTTCAAGAAGTCTGACATTTTCAATACTAGAAGCATGTTGATGTGATGCTTAAAAATTAAAATTAAAATATTTATCCAATAAAGCTTCTCTCTTTCTTTATTTTGCAAAGGGTAGTGGACTCTTACAGATGAATATTGTACACCACTGAATCAATGAGAAGATTTTTCTCATCAACTCATTATCCTATAGAGAACTATTGTGTTATAGTACTTACATCAAAGAAGCATTAAGGGAGAAAGAAAATTCTATCATTCTAACTCAATTACACTACTTTAAATCAGGCCGATTTAATTTGAACCGAGTCATTGATATTTGGATGTGCAAAAGGAGTATAACCCCTAGGAGTAAGAATATTTTTAATCCCGAAATTATGTATACAAGTCATTCAAATATAAATAAAATATATTATGCCAAACATATCTTTTCCAATGAAAATCGAAAATATAAAAGAACTTTTACTATGAACAAGTTAATAATATTAAATAAAGAAACTTCAATTTGAGTAAAAAAAAGGTAGATAGAGACCGCGCTCCATTTATAATATCACCAAGTTTTGGATAGAGTAAATTTGGGGCACTAAAAAATTCAATAAAATAGCAATCATTAATATATGGATTATGCAATCATGAGAATATGACTAAACCCAATGAAGAATGACATCAACCAAGAGATTTAGTAGCAATAAATAGATTGCAATTTCTTTCAAAGTAGAGAGATATTAGTATGATTCCAAATATAACCATTGAGAGCAGCCCATCAGTAAACAGAGCCAATAGAAGATCTTTCAAATTATTTTTATTTTGTATAATATTTTAAATAAAGCTCATCTTGATCTGTTGGTTGAGAGTTTTGATTATTAATTAAAAAATTTTAGATTCAAATCTTGCATATGCATATGATTAATAGGCCTAAATGTTTATATATATATATATAATTTGATATAAATTTTATTTTAAATAGTGAGGATAAATCATTATCCGAATATTATTTTTTCAAAAAAAAAATCTTAAAAAATGAAAAACAATGCTCCTCTGCCCGATTAAACGCCACATCAGTCCTCTCCTCTCCATCTCTCTCTCTCTCTCTCTCTTTCTACAATTCCTTCATCTTGCTCCTTCCCCACTCCACTATCTAGCCATGTGGTCTTCTGATGCCGGTGAAGGCAACAGCCACAGCCACAGTAACAGCAGCGCCAAAATCCCCTCGTCCGCCTCCTCTTCCTCCTCCGCCATCCTTTTTCACACAACTTCCAAAAGAAAGACAATGGAAGAAGTTTGGAAAGACATCAACCTGCCCACTCTCGGCCAAGACAGCCGCCCTTCAACTCCTTCTCTCTCCCTAGAAGCTCCACTCCCCCACAAAGCCACCGCCGCCTCCGCCGCCGCTGGTCGCAACTCCTTCCGCAGTATGATCTTGCAGGACTTTCTCGCCGGCGCCTTCAAAGAGACTCCCACCTCCGCCTCCTCTGGTAGCCTTCCCCAGCTTCCCCTGCCCCCTACTGTCCTTAGCCTTAGTAGCTCCGGTACTTTTCGCCCTGGCTTTGACTACACTGCTTTTCGGCCCGGTCCGCCCAACTCTAATTCCGACTCCAGCTACGCAAGCCACGTTGCCGCCCCCGCCGCCGGCAGCGGCGGCTCAGATGACATTATTGTCTCTCGCTATCCTGCTTCCTCCGCTCTGTTCTTCTCCTCCAAGAAACTTATCTCTGATGATCCCTTCTGCATTTCCAGTGGTGATCGGCGCTATA
Organism: Dendrobium chrysotoxum; assembly: GCA_019925795.1. Taxonomy (NCBI): domain Eukaryota; kingdom Viridiplantae; phylum Streptophyta; class Magnoliopsida; order Asparagales; family Orchidaceae; genus Dendrobium; species Dendrobium chrysotoxum. The sequence continues at coordinate 89,515,062 of CM034302.1, read as the reverse complement.
AGCGGATGATAAAGAACAGAGAGTCGGCCGCCCGTTCCCGAGCCCGAAAGCAGGCCCGTATTCTCCTCCACCTTCTCTCTCTTGAATTCAGGCCATTACTCATTTTTCTTTTTTGAATTTTTTTGTGATGATCCTCCCTAATTACCACCATAATTATCTCAGCTACTTTCATGATTAAAATTATTAACTTTTTAATCATTTTATTTAAATACAGAGAATATCATTACGTCGGAATAGATAAAGTAGAGCTCCGCTCACTAATTAAACAACATTATCATCATTAGTATTAATAAATTATGATTATCTTATATTAATTAAGTTTGGTGGTCATTGCACTACCATAATTGTCCTCAGCTCTCTTACATCTTTGGGATATTAGAATATCTTTCGTCAGTTCAACCTTGCAAGGTTCTATCTCCCTTGAAATTCGTGCGACAGTCCACCAACCATTAAATTTTTTAGTGAGAGAACTTTGGAAACAGAAAAATATATTTTTTTCCTCAACCTCAAAAACAGAATCTTATGTGTCGACACAGGGACTCGGTTAGACTTTAATAATCCCTAAAATCTCTTCCAATTTTATATTTTTATGCTAAAAATTTGATCTTTTTGTTAACAATCTGAAGGAAATTAAAACAGGCATACACGAACGAGCTGGAGCTGAAAGTCGCCCAACTGACAGAGGAGAACACGAAGCTCAAGAAACAGAACGAGGAGGTAATACAGGCAAATAGTTTTAACTGCTATTTCCTTTCCTTTGCAATAATTGGTAATTACTGATCAAGTGAAATGTTCTCGCTCATTCTGTAAACAGCTTCGATTGGCAATGGCTGCTCAGCTTCCCAAAAGGAAGGCTCTTCAAAGAACCTCATCCGCTCCATTTTAAGAAAAGAAAGAAGCTCCGAAATAGTTGGGATCTACTTACCCTTTTTAACAATGCAGAATATATAGGGAGTTAGAAAGAGAAAGCTGTAATGGGGTTACCTCTGTTTGTGCAGAAATGGAAAAACATCTCTTTTTTAACTAAGGAAAATTTTCCCCCAGCCTTCGCTTCTCATCTGCAATGCTATTTTTAGAGAGAGAAAGAGGATAATGGGTATAATGGGGAGGTAATTATAAGATGTTTGAAGAAGAAAAAGGTGGTAATTGTTCTACTTTTTGGAACGGGCCGCCCGTCGGGTCGCCGGCCCGAAGTGGATGTCCGTGCGTGCTGCTGGTACATTTGATTTGACGTTTGAGGTGTTGGTGGGTGCGTGAATGGGTGCCGCCAAAGGGGTGCGCATAGCTTTTGGAGTGGCTTTTGGTTGTCGAGCTGGGGTGATTGGGACCCACTTGCGTAAGATAGGGGCCTTCCCTCGTCTATCAGTCGCGGGTGCCTTAGGATTGAATATAATAATTAATATAAAAAAATTATATTTTATAATGATAACATAATAAGAGAAAAAAAAGGGTTTAATTTACACATTTAATTTTATTTTGTTTATTTGATTTTTTTTACTGATTATATTTTACAAAATAAAAAATATAATTAAAGTTGAGTTGATACATGTTGTTATAATTAAATATTACTTATAATTTATTTTTATTTATTAAATAATTTAATTTTATTTCAATTTGGACTATCAAAACACCCATAAATACTTTGGTTAAAATAAACAAATCCAAATTATGAACCTCAGACTCCAACGTTCAATATCTTAGGTATAAGAAATGATCAAAAGAGTAAGAGTTTATTTGAGAAGGCTATAATTTTTTATAAAATTGGATATAAAGTTTTTATAGGAAAAATATTTTGAAAAAAAAAAGTTTTATGCACGGAAAAATTGTGAAAGTAACGAAAAATAGTAGACAAATAGAAATTATGGTATAGTTCCACTACATAAATTATTTTTCTCTATTATGTATTATGAAGAGTCAAATTCTCATTTAAATCATATAAAAAAATATCATTTCTAATATTAAATTTCTAACCAAATTTTTTAAATCTATATTTATCTTTCTTAACATAGACTGAATCAAATATATTTACTCTCCTAACCGAGTCATCAGAAGACCGACATTTTATATGACCAAAACATCAAAGACAACTCTCTAATATTATTATCCACTAAAGCATAAATGTTCATAAATGTTAATATATAATATAAATCAAATTATATAAAAAAATTTATTATCCATCTAAAAATTGCCCAAAGAGGCAGGTGAAATTATTCTGTGCGGTCACCGGACACCGTCCAAAGACGAATCAGGATGCGCCACATCATTTCTTAGCTTTTTTAGCTGAGTACCGAATAATGTTTTATTCTGATTCGACTCCAGACCGTTCGGTGACCATACAAAATAATCTCTCAAGAGGAAGAGAGCCAACTCTATTGCTGCTCAGAGTCGTTGGTGTTTCCAATTATTTAGCTTCTTGCAGCTTTTTAGGAGAAAGCTACTAGTGAAATGTGCGATTGCTTTGCGTTTGCACAGTGTACCACAGAACCTATCTATGCATGGCTTCAAGAGAAAATAATATTAAAAAAATAAACAAATAAATAAATAGAACGTATACACTAATTATAACTGCAAGAGGACACTTTTAATAACTATATGATCTGTATTTATGTGAATACTCCAAAGGCTGATTAAAAGAGCTCCACACAGAAGAAATGGAGGTCGACAAAAATGAAAGGGCCACACCGAAGACAACTCACCACTTGTGCTCTACAGAGCATTGGCCAGCTCAAGCCTGCTTTAATCGATCAGGTTGAAAAGGATTGAGAACTGTTGCGCAGTTTTCTATAGGATCAGTTCCAACAGGTTCGCATGGGATATTCTTCTCTCTCTCTCTCTCCCTCCCTTGCTCTACAGTCATAGTGCAAATCACTATAAATCATAAAGGGTGGGATTTGACTCGTAAGAAAGTTAGAGAAAATAGAGAAGAAGAGGATCTAAAGGCGACAACAAACAATATATATATATATATATATATATATATATATATATATATATATATATATATGAGTGTTTTGCCTTGTCTACATACTTCCATTGTGAGGGAGAGAAGAGGAGTTCACTAATCTCAGGAAAGAAGAAGAAGAGTACTACAAGCCTCTCACTCTTTTCAAGTTACTATAGTTCAATTTCCATTATTTATGCTGATCAAGATCATAAAACTATATAAAAATTTTATTTTTATAATCTATATACAAATTAATAAAGAAATAATATCTAAAAAAATACCGAATGAGGCAAAGTGTCAAGTCTTTGCTGCTCATAGTCGTTGGTGTTTTCCAATTATTTACCTTTGGAGAGTACTGCAGCTTTTTAGGTTAAAGCTACTAATGAATTGTTTGCTGGCTCAGCGTTGGCACTGTGTGGCATAAAACCCGTATATGACATTTCATGGCTTTAGGTGCAAAAATATAAAAAAAGTTGTAAATAGTACATTACACCAATTATGGCTGCAAAAGGACACTTTTAATAACTATGGCTTTTATTTTTTTTGAATGCTCCAAAGGTTGAATAGAAGAGCTACATAGAGAGAAGCATGGTGGTGGACAATAATGGAGAAATTTTACATGTCATGATGATAATGGAGAAATTTTATATGTCATCATGATAATGGAGAAATTCTATTTTATGTGTGAGAAGGGTGTTGAATCCAATGTGTGGAGCTATATCGAAAGTTCAAAATCTTGTGGTGAATTAAGCTTGAGAAAAATAGAGAGGTTGGATTTAGATGTTTTTTTTAATAGATTTGGGTTTATAATGTGCACAATTCAGCCAGTGACATGGCAATCTAGATTAAGCCTAGAGAGAAGATGGTGAGAATATGATATTTCAATTGCATTGAGTTTTGGAGTCATGTCTACACTCAACCTTTGACTTATTATTTATAGGTTAAGGCTATGGTCGAGGGTTTAAGAAGAGCTATATGGTAAGATTATACGAAAAATATATGATTAACATAGTGTTGCAAGTTTTGATGAGCTTGAGTGGTAGCTATTCATCAAGATGAAACTTCTAATGAATGAGTATCATTGACACACTCTTCTGATGATTACTTATAGCCAACCTAGCGAGTTCTCTGGAGGAGTAGCCGAATTTATTGGGTGAATAGCCTTGATTGACTGGAAAGTAGCGAGTTGCTTCTTTTTTGGGCGACTTAATGAAATGTGATTTTGGGGCAAGGTTAGTCATCAAGTATTGATGGTTGAGTAAAGCTTACTCCATGAGTGATTGGTAGCCTTGGACAAATACAATGTTAGTACAACTTGCAACTTATTAAATTAAGTTCCGTCTTTTATGATGAATAATCAACTTGAACTAGATTGATATGGATTCACATCAATTCCCTAGTTTGCTATTTGCTTATTCTTCCTCCAATGATTTTTATTTATTTTAATTGTCTTAGCAATTCATATATTTTTTGAAGATGAAGAAGATGGGTCGCCTTCCAAGTTCTAAAATCTCTCAAGGATTATTGAGAAAAGTTAGATAATAAGTACGTTAAAGAGTTATAATGGCTACAAATGACTATATATGTAGAGAGAGAGTTATAATAAGATTCAAACAAAAGTTCGAACCAAGAACAATCAATTTTGAATGACTTGGAGTCTAATGAATAGTTCACAAATACAAAAGATCATTCTTTATTAGGGTAATTTTATATGAAATTAAATTTCAGGCATATTTCTTTATAAAAATAAAAGGCAATGATATTTGACCAATTACATAACCAAGTCAATTGGCTATGATCAATGAAGCTATCATCGAACAATTTTTTTTTTTTTTATAAAAGAGCAAAGTTGTCAACGTAAGATTAAGCACTTTAGAGGCAAAAATAGAAGAACTTTGGAGTATTTCACTTACAATGAAGGAAATAGTAGAGATTTCTCTAAAGAAAATTGGAATTAGTGAGCTCCATTTTTTGGGTCTCCCTTGATTGCTTAGAAGAATAGATTTTCGGATGACATAGTAACTAATAACCCTTAGATTAGGTTGCAATTGTCCAATCTAGTCTCTTACCTCCCAAATTCACATGATAAGTTTCATTATGCTATGAAAGAAACTTTGATAAAAGGTGATGCAAAGATTTAGATATCACATTACTTGAGAAAGAGCAAGATAGGAGTATTATAGATCCAACTCTTGAGAAGACCACATATGAAGCTACTAGCAAAGTTAAAGTCACCAAGAAAGTGAACATTTTTGGGAATGCCTTGTCAACCATGGAGAAAGAAGTAATTGAAGAAATAAGAAAGTTGTCATAATAGTATCAAAAGTCATCGAAGGATGAGATCAGAAAGGTGATGATAGTAAGCAAGAGTCAACCTTGTTGTAGACTTTGATAAGTATGTTGATTCATCAAGCTCATATTAAGACAAGAGGAGAATCTGAGGCAATTAACTCTATGATGAGATTTTTTTGAAGAAGAGATAAAAATGACAATCTTAATGATTAAGCTCAAAGAGCTTTCTCTAAAATCACATCTCTAAATAATGAACTTGAGGATCATATAATCATTATGATCCTCAAGTTCATTATTTTGGCCAAGAGAGTAAATAATGAAGCTAATATGATGCTCAAGTTCATTATTTTGGCCAAGAGAGTAAATAACGAAGCTAAAAAGTTGTAACTAAACTCAATTTAAGCTAAGTTTAGTAAGTATGGTAATCACTATGTTGTGTTGTAAAATGAATTTGATGAGGAACTTCATTATGAGATTGATAGGCTACAGATAAATGGTTTCTTTATGTGGATATATTAGAAAACTTTTTAGATGAATTAATTTGATGTCGGTGTTGAGCTTGCACTATAATATTTTTGATCTCATTTTTGGAATAAGCCAATTTATAGCCAACCTTTACGACTCATTTGTTAAAATTAATCCATATTTCCCTCATAATTTTGTGACCCATATGTGGCAGTATGCCCCATTCACATCAACCTATGATAATTAGTGGCACTATAACACATTCATATCACCCTATAACCCATAAATGGCACTAGGAACCATTTAAATTATATTGTGACCCATAAGTAGCAATAAAACCTATTCAAATCCCCTTATAACCCAAATGTGACATTATAGTAAACCATATCATTTTGCAACCCACTTAGCCCACCCTTAGGCTTGCCCCATCTTATCCCCAAATAAGACTTTAACCTAATAAGCCCAAAGATGACCTAAGAAGGACTAATATGGCACATAATTTGATTCACTCATGATTGATTTAAGTTCAAACCAAGATGGCATAAGGACATATAGATGAATTAACAAGGTCTACCAAACACACCTCGCACTAATATTGCCAATATGATCAAATGAAGTTAACCTAATCCTATGTTAGTCAATCTTGATCTCAAGTGAACAAATAGGATCTCATGCCCATGTTATGCTTGTAGAATATTTTCCAAGCTCAAACCTATTATCCCAGTTAGTACTTGATGGGGGTTTAAAGGTATGGTGGAGTGTAATTTTAAATTATAAAAATAATGGCTTAATGTTTGGGTTTTTTTTTATCTAAATTAACAAATCTCACTTAATATACACAAGTATATATACCGAATCAAGTAATAAAGTGATAGAGTAAAGTGTCGAACCAATGATGAAGTATGCTTTTCAGCAATTAACTATTACTGTTTACTCTAATTATAAAATTATAGTACTTAAATAACAATATTTGTTGTGGAGATTCAATCACTAAATAAAACAGTTAAATAATGGATATAATATGTAAATAAAATATTTTGGATTAATGAATATAAATTGCATATTTTTTCTAATAAAATTCTTAATTATGATGTAATTCAGAGCATATACATCCCTAGATCTTTGTTGAACTTGTAGAGGTAAAAAGGATATCTGCTAATCTCCTACAACTATATCATCTCCTTAAGAATATAGCATATTTTGCATCCTATATCTAGCTATGCAAACATATTACTTCAGTATTCCTAGTTGTACTTGCATTCCTCCATCGAGGCTATACATTACACTAGATTTTAACTATATATATGACCACTATGTGCATTAAATAAAGAGTGAAATAATATTGAAAATATATTTTAACTTTAGAGCACAAGAGTTTTCATTAGTACGTAATATGCTCTCTACATCATCAATCCAAAATTAAAGAATTAGTTAGACATGAAAGAAAAGATAAACAAACTCATTTTCATTGAAATCATAGAATAATGAAGATACAAGAGAATGATATCACCAGGAAGGTTCAATGTATCTCATCTACACTCCTTCTTTAATGTATGAAGTTGCTCAAATAAATATAAACTAAACACTCTAATGATCGTATCAAGTACTTTAAATTCCCTTAGTTGTCACCTTAAGAGAGATTTAGAGAAGTACTCTGAAATGTACTAAAATCAAATAAGTGACTGAACTCTCTTATAAACATAACATAATGACTATTTATAGAAAAAATATAAAGTAGGCAACTAGCACTATGACGCTTAAAAGATCGGCACTGTTGTGCCCAATAAATGAACTAACGTCGTTGCATTAATGTTTTAGCTCTGTCGCGGTGCTTGCTTACGTGGATTGGTTACTTAGTGAACAGTCGTGTCATTTCACTGATAGGTCGTGTTTTTGGGAAGTTACAACTGCTACGCCGCGGTGCTGCTAACTTTCAAACGTTGCGGCGCTGGAAGGGCAATTTTGGCGCCGAGACATTATAGATTGTGACACTGCAGCACTGGAAGACAATGAGCATGGCATTACAGATCTAACCATTTGGATGTCGCGGCATTGTCCAACAGAGAAGTTGGCGCTGCAATGTCAATGTTGTGGCACTCTAACGGTGCCTTTGATGGCGCTGCGTCGTTGATTTGTCTGACGCCGCGACGCTAAATGAGACTTAAAATTTTTGTGCCCTTTTTTATAATATTATTCCTACACAATACAATTGAAATAATATATTTTTACTGAAAATATAACACTTAAAAGAATACATTATTTACACTTATCAGTACTCCTAACAAATTAGGTGATCTATCAAGACTTAGGACCATATGACTTGACCTAGACCTCACCTAGACCCTTATTGGGAATCCCTTAACTAAACCCATTTCTTAATGAACCACAAGCCCATGCTAAACTCCATTGAGACCAATTCAACCCTTAAATCACCCTCCCTTGATTTACAAGACACCCTCATGCACCTATGATGCTTAACCAAACTAATTAGGCCAAGCCCAAGTAAGTTTGACCAAATTAAAAGCTTTCATGAGTTAATTGAGCTTTCCTAAACTAAGTTAACCCAGTTTGGCTCTTATGGATTCCTCCTTAGTTCCATAAGACTTAAGCTAACCAAAGTTAGCCCAACTCCAATCAACAATGCTAATAATTAACCCCAATATTTAACTAAATATAAAAAATACTTATAATTTTAAAAATTATTAAAGGGTAATCAAACCTCCATTTTTCATACTCCTTGAAAATGAGGACAGAAAAAAAGGCTCATTGTCAGCAACCCTTACATCTGCAATAACTTGTAAGCTCAATATACTCATTCTTGGGGCACCTTCAATGATGAACAAAATTTTTTTTTTTTAAATTTTTAAATAAGAGAGTTTGGAACTTCTTGAGTTTTTTATGAGTTTTTTATATTCCCATTTAGCATTTCTAGAGCTTCTTGAGGCTTCCTAAGATTTTACGGGCCTGTTAGGCCTATTAAACCATCTATGGTCAGCCTTTGAATATGAAATTAATGGTGGAGTAATCAAATGCATTCTAAAGCTTATGCAACCCATCATCTCAGCAAGTCAAACCTCTTTCATCCCTTAATTCACTTATATATTTCTTTAGTTAGGTAAGTCTTCAAAACTACCTATGTACTTGCACTTTGGTTACACATACCACATGAACTTCATAATTTTATACACAAATGTGTATATCTTGCCATCATGAGCATTGTGAGCCCTAGCATGCTCAATTTAGTGGTGTAAGGATATATATATATATATATATATATATATATATATATATAACTTAAGCCAAATAAACTTATTTAAAATTAAAAATTATGCAATTAATTGGTAGTTTTAGGATAAGTTAATAATCTCTGTTGAAAATTACGTTAGGTTTAGATATGGTCATCATTCTAAACATTTATAACTATATTTTCTCTTCGTTAAAAATAATTTAAAATCCATGATGAAAATTAAATTATAAAATTTTATTTAAGTGCGATAAAATTTAATAAGAATGCTTAGGTAATTTTAAATTAATTTTTTAAGTGTTTTAAGTCACTTAGCATAAATTTTACCTCTTTTAACAATTAAAATAATTATTTTAAAGTGGCTAAAATTTGTTTAAAACATGAAAATCCTAAATACTAAATAAGTGGTTTTAAAGTGTCTTAAGGTTAAACTTATCCTTTGAGTAAGGTTCATAAGTTTTTAGTATATTTTAATATTAGCATTAAAATTTTCCTACTATATATATATATATATATATATATATATATAATCACTATATATTTTTTATTGGTCTTTTTGGGGTACTTTTATTGTGTACCTTAGAGTAGTCCTCACATCATTGAACACTAAGTCCTCAATAGCACTGCTCACCTTACTTCTTCATTGTTTCATCATTTTGTCTCTTTATTATCATAAACCTTGTTGGTCTAGGACTTAGGACTTTAAGGTGAACTATAATTATCCTTTAGTTCTTTATAACAAATCTCATTTATCCTAAACCTAGGTTTAAGTTCCTAAGGTGGTGTAGTTTAGTTTCAGAGTGAACTATATTCACTTTTTTTTTGTTCTTTATAACACCCCTAATAATGAAACTTATAAAAATCATAAATTGCATTAGGAAATTCTCAAGTAACTACTTCATAAAATTAGAACCCACCCTTGTTAATGAACTTGAATATTCACATTCAAGCATATAACTTGAAGAAAATATATTTAATTAAATAGGCACATGTAGCAACTTAACACACACTAATTGTCATGATAGGCATAACTTTAGGCATCTTAGAGTTAGGGAATAATTAAGATTGCATCTTTTATTGCTTAGTTGTATATCATATATAATAATGGGTTAGCTATATTGTTTTATAATAACTATGTTTATTAGGTTAGATATATCTTCCTATATATGCTTAAAATTATTAAAATATATAATGTTTATTTAGCACAATTTGTGCCAAACTAATCAAAATTTAGAAAAAAAAAATATGTATATATTCTTTATGCACCCATGTACTCTTGTTTTTATTACCAACTTTTTGTATGGGCATATAAGAGAGAACCAAGGACATATAAGCATATAAGAGAGAACCAAGGACATCAAGATACCCTAATGTGAAGACTATCATATCATGCAATTTGTGTGCAGAATAGGGTTATATTAACCAAAGTCTACTAGAATTTTTTTCTTTTTCTTTCTAGGGTGTATTATAGAATCCAATTATATCATACTCCATATATTTTTAATATTTATTTCGATATGATTTAGTTTCTTTGATTGATCTTGATCACCAATGTTCTATACTTAATTTATGTTAAGTTATTGGCAAGGATATATGATAGGGTCTTAAGAATGTAGAAGTAGTTCAAACTTAATCATATGACTTGATTTGATAAGAAAGCTAATACATTGGCTATCATTACAATATTAAAACATTAATAATAAATCTCAAACTATCTACCGACTAAACTATTGGACACCTCCAGGTCTTAAAATTCTCCCATTAATTGATAAAAAATGCACGTTCTCTATAATGATAGCCAAAGTGAACCAAGCTCATATGTTTACATGCGGGAATTCAATAAATGGGAACCAAAAATATGATGGGCCTATTTTAGTTCAACCAAATCTACTTTAAGTAAATATTTGTAAGAGGTTGCTCATAATAGTTATTATTTTGTAATAAGAGAGAGAGTTTATGAGTGTAAAAATGTGTGATTGTAGCATTCCTTAATTCCCTCTAATCACTTTCTCTCACTATCATATTTCTCTCTTCTTATTACTTGTGTTGTTTTATTTCAAATATTTAAAATACGTGTATTTCAAAAACAATGTAAATTAAATATACTATTTTTAGAATATTTTTGCTTGATTGACTATAAAATAAATTTAAGAAATTATTATTTATTAGATGGAAGTAAAATGATTCTAAATTTTATATTGATATGTTCTTTTACATATATATATATATTTTATTTTTAAAAAATAGATTTAGGGCATGACATGGAGGACAATGTTGCTGTAATCAACAATGCTAGAAGGGCCAACGACACTGCAAGAATGGGGAGAGTTGGAGGGAGGGGAGAGCAAAAGGCCACGAATATAAGGTCTGCATCAATATCGCGAGATCATCAGCACAAGAACATCAAGATAGTAATTTTGTGATGATCGAGATGGCAGGGAGTTCACAAACACAAATAATGTCACAACAATGTAATTTCGCAAGTTGGTGCAATTAAATTTCATCATGTTCAACATAATTTTAAAGTCATAAAAAACGAGTTATCAGCACCTGAAGAAAATACTAAAAATTTATTTTACTTCATATCAAACACACGAAAATTCAAAACTCATATAATTCAACAAATAGTATACTCTTAAAAATTAATACCCCAAAACAAAAAACACCTTAATGAGTAGCACTTACCTTGTACTTACTCCAATAGCATCCAAAATTATGCCAAATAGGACAAGAAGTTGGTCCCAAGTTCTAACAAAATTTAATAAAATTATCATAATTCATAAGCATAGTTCTTCTGCTTTCCATCATGACAAGAGGATGAAGAATCAAATGAAAATTTTATTAGTTTTGACCAAAATTCCTGTTCAATTTTTCATCCCATATATCATAACTCCACCTAACATAAGGACCCACATATTAAACCCTGGAAAACACCTGTGAAATTTTGAATAAATGCCTCATATTTTTTATTATTAAAATTGGAAGGCTACATATACTTCACAGGTGAACCATCTGTGCATTTTTATGGGTGGCAATCACGTGTGCCTTTAAATTTCTTCCAACCACCGGTCTTTGATCACGGGTTAAAAGAGGGTGCTCATTGATCAATTACTTTTGTTTTATTGCTTGGATTTCTTTGCAAAGTAATCTTCAGGGGCTTGAAATTTAATTAGGAAGATAGTAGTAATAATTTTGTAAGTCTTATTAAATTATTTGACAAAAGAGAAGAGAAGAAACAATAAGAATTCTAAAATTATTCCAACCCTACTTTGTATATAACACACTAAATATGTTATTTTCTTATTATTTTTGCACTACTTTTTAAAAATTTATGTTATGAAAAGCTGCTTTTTAAATAAGTTGTTTTTCTCATAGCAATTTCAAAATCAACTTTATAAAGTATTACAGCCGTCCCAAATAATCACTATGGGCCACTGAAGTGCCATTGACAAAGCATCTAAGATCAATATCAGGAAAATTAACTTTTTTTTTTGTGCTTTTCCGAAGGACATAAAGATTAACAAATTCAAAAAGAAAAACTTATCTATCTGAAATCCATAACAGAATTCTGAGAAGATTTGTCTATTTGTCTGTAGCAGCTTTGCTGTCGGCCTGCAGCTGCACATGAATTCAACATAATGCAACAGAACATGACTTTCACCTGGAAACCCGACCAAAATCTTAAGCAAATTTTTTTTTTTTTTTCAGAGAGGCAAAATAATTAATATAAAATCAGGATTTAATGAGTCAGCCTGTAGTAAACTACAATCCTGTGCGCAAATCTTCTAGGATCCAATTTTGGTTTCTGTAGCCTTGTTGTTCTTTTCAGTAGCCTGGAGCAAGAAAAGCTGAGAACCTAATAACCAGTTCATCATTGAAGTCCAATTCCCCAGCAGCCAAAGGCTGGGCATCGACTGATAGGCGACAGAGAGGGCAGGTCCTTTGACGCATAGCCAACCATTGATCAACACAGTCCCGATGGAACATATGGTGGCACGGCAACTTCCTTGTTACATCCCCTTCATCCAAGCTTGAAAGGCAGACACAGCAATCCATTTGAAACTCTTCTGTTGTGCATTCTTCACCTCCTATCCATGCCTTGGAAACATCCTCAAGCACCATGCAACTGATGCTGACGAAATGGGAGAGGAAGGAAACCAAGGTTTTCATGAGTGAAATCCTTTACTTAATGGCATAGTGCTTTTAAGGTGTTATAAGGATTTGGTTAGAAGAGGTTGCTTAACTCTTTAGCTAACAGGGTAGGTTGGAGAAACATGAGGTGGAGTGAGGTGAGGTTTCCATTTCAGACTAGGATTTTATACTGGCGCCTAGCAAATATTGCTTGAGCGCAAAGCCTTGAAGCAAAAAAATTATAGATTTGTGATATTGGATCAAATCAGAGAGAAAAAAATAGCATGGTATCCAGTAGCAGGTACAAAATTGAAGTTGAAATGTTGCAGTTGAGTACTGAGTAGTTTGAATCAGGAGAATAAAGAACAATAGAAAAGAACTGTAATATATAAAGGAAATGGTGATAAGTTTTTTTGTCGAGCACCAACAGCTTGAAAATAATGTGAAAGTGCTAAGTTGGTAGTCTGTCAAAATCTTAGTCTATTAGGTGGTAGGTAATAGGTTCAACTAATTTGTATTTATTTAGGATGATATTTTGAAATGCTAATCATTGAGAACATAACAAATACAGGATGCGAACTGCTTCATGAAATTTTAGTCAAAGCTGGAAGATGGTAAAACTCACAGGATTCTCCATACAAGAAATGACAGCAAGTAATCTCCAAAGGCTAAAAGAGACTGAATTGCAAAGACAAAAAGCTGATAAAAACAGCAGCCTTGTGCCATCAAATCATCATTGCTTCATGAAATATATATAAGTTTGTCTTAAGAAGAGCTTACAAACATGATAATGATAATAGAGACAGTTTAAGGTTGTTCCCCTTCCAGAGCCAAGTGACTTTTAGGGGCTGTTTGGTATCCTATTTTCTGCCAGACAAAATTTCAGGGACTTTAAATTTACTATTTTGGTAAATCCAATATTAACTTGGTTATTAATTAAATTCAGGGTTTGCTTAATCTCATCATTCATCAGATTTAACAAATTTAAAAATTTATTCCTCTCATAAATCTTAGATCTTAAAATAAATAGTCAGAAATTTAGCAGGATTTAACAAGATTTAACAGTGGATATGCTAACAATTTTCGAGTTTTAATCCTCTCAAGATTTACTAAATCACACTTGAGTCAAATATTGCTTGTTGCCAATCAGCCCATCAAGATTTAAGACAACATAACTTATGGCGTTTTTTTTTGGTCCCTCACTAGTTCTCTTTAAAGAGACAGTCAGAGCCCTGTTGTTTGTCCCAGCAGTTTGTCAAATGGCCAGAATTAACATAAAAAATTAGCAGTCGCAAGCTACCATGTTCAGTTCAAAAGACTGAAAGACTTGAAACTTGATCGCAGGAACCATTAAAGCAAGTCAAATTGGCTACTTGTAGCCAATTCTTTAATAATGTTGAAGGTATTTTAGCTATAATGAGGTTCAATGTAAGCCTCATAAATTTCATATTTTAATATTTCTAAATGAAAAATATAAATAAGATCAAATATAAGAAGAGTGAAATTAATTCAAAAATTAAAATTTAATTGACACAAATATATAAAATCAAACAAAACGAAATTTCAAAATAAAACAAAATGAGGGATACTTCAGCATAGGACTTCAACAACGATGATTGATAAGTTAATAACAGAAACAAAGAACAGCGAGAAAATCACAAATGAAGTGAGTGGAGATTGGAGATTGGCAAGAAACAAAGGAGATGAAAGAGAGTCCGGCTTAGGGCTTCAATATATCTACATGTTTGTGGGGGTGGGAATCAATTAAAAAGGATAAGAGATTAAAATGCTATAATCTTTTCATTCATATTTGTGTTTAAATAGACAGAAAATCTTCATAAAAGGTTGAATTTTAGTATTTTTGATAATTTGATTTTATTTAAATGATATTTTAGGATTATCTCTTAATAGGATACAATAGAGAAAAAGAATTCATGTAACTAATCCCACATGATAGGATAAAGACTTGATGTTGTTGTTGTTGATATCGATATCCTAGGATAATAATCTGTGTCTCTTTAAAAGGAAAGCTAAAATAATATTTTTGTACACATTGGTCAAAAAATATTTCTGTAAGAGCTAAAACAACGTATGCAACTTATTGGCAATTTGGTTGCATACGATATTTTCTTAGCTGCTGAGAACTAGCAACTGAAGTATGGACAAATTTCGATACGCCATTTTGGATACAGATTAGAATTTGACTTGCAGATAGGACGGCAAGAACTGATTAATACTGACACTTATGATGATTGCCCAAAAGATTATTCAAATTGTATTCAAGGTGATTTTTACTAGGTGTTTTGGTGGGTGGGAGGTTAGTTGAGAGGGTGATAGATGTCTAAACTTAAGCCAGCCAGATACCAAACATTTTCATCTGTTTCATGGACGAACTTGATTTCACTTGGTCTGTGCTGTGCCTCCGTTCAAATACAAATTGAACTTCAAATTTAGCTGTACTCCAATATTCCAAGTTGGAGTAGAGGGATTCACTTGATATGTAACTTAGTTACCCAGGGTAAATAAATAAGCTCATTTTGGATTTCATTCACCAACGTTAAACTAATTCTGCATAGCAGGCTGTTCACAATTAGAAAACTAACATGAAACTCGATTGAAATTTTTATGATTATTCACTATATTTGGCCTTAAAATCTTAATCTAAACGGGGAACTTAGAAGATTGTCTATTTTACATAGGGGGCTCTGGTACAGTGCAGTGAACATAAGCAACAGGCCATGGCTTTCCACAGAAAACCCAAATTCTAGATCTTCATCCAATACTTTTAATAGCCTGCGGTAAAGAAAACAGAGGACCAGAGAGCCAATATAACAGGTAATGGCATGGAAGCTTCCTTGCTGATGCAGAGCAAGTTAAGGTGCAAGGATATCATACCGCCATATCACCTTCCACTACTTTTCGTAGTATTTCTATTATTACAATACTAATATACCTTTTTGTGTGTTACAACAATAATAACAATAGCATTATCAAAATATGACAACTATATATATATATATATATATATATATATATATATATATATATATATATATATATATATATGCGAAATACATGTGAGAAAGAACTCAGTCTTTTTGATAACAATATAAATTATTCTCGGATGTGAGCCTTCTTTGTTCTAGGTTCTGCTTGCGAATCTTCTTCCAGTGGATTGCATCCTGCGGAGTTGCATCAATTTGGTATCAGAGCCATCACCTGGAAGTATGGCGGATCGCGGCAAGGAACCGGCCACTGATGAAGTTCAGAGCCTTGAAACCCTTTGGGACCAAGCTAATATCTCACGATAGCTTGAGGAGTTGTCAGCTGACGTTCAACGTCTATCCATTGAAATGCGGCGCAAGTTTAATCTCAATCGGACAAGGAATCCACCCCATCAGTTCCGCCAAGATACAACACCGGCAACCATACCGGGTGTTCGTAGAGGAATGGGCCCTGACCGATAGATGCATCGAATCTCCCTGCCAACTCAAGAAGTATCAGATTCAGAAGATGATACTCAAATGCTTCGTGGAATGGATCTGGCGGACTCTGATGAAGAAGATGCAGGTAATGAGTATCACCAAGGTTTTTACAGGCACCGCCGACCTCCGTTTTATCAAAAGGGATCCTGAAGAATTTAAAGTCAAATTAGATATTCCAATTTTTGATTGGCATCTACACATATAAGACTATTTAGATTGGGAAAAAGCTATCGATTTTTTTTTTTTTTGAATACATGAAAATTGAGCTTGATAAGCAAGTGAAATATGTAGCTTGCTGGTAAGAGGAGGAGCTAGTGCTTAGTGGACTCAACTATTACAACGTGAAGGGAAAGGCCAGGTGCACAATTGGATGTGAATGAAACAATTGTTGCGAGCCCATTTTCTCCCTACGGACTACGAGCAAATATTATACATGAAGTATCAGCATTGTATCCAAGGTAATCATTCCATGAACGACTATACTGAAGAATTTTACAGGTTGAGTGCGAGAAACAACCTCAACGAGTCCACTAATCAACTAGTAGCCCGATATATTGGTGGTTTCAAGGATAGCATACAAGATAAATTGGAGCTGAATTCGGTATGGTCTCTATCACGGGCTATAAAGTTTGCGTTGAAAGCAAAAATGCAGCAAAATAGTCCTTGCCGACTTCACCACAACCGACGTCACTTTCCTTAAATTACACAAGAAACAAACAGGAATAATCCACCTGTTCTCAAGAATGCAAGTGTCGCACAATCCTCTACTCAGGCTATTCATGCAAATAAGCAAGCTGGAGTCCCTCAAGATAGCAAATCTCAACTCAAATTTAAAATGAAAGCTAAAGACAATCCCTATGTTAAGCCCTCTACACTTAAATGCTTCCATTGTTTCCAACCTGGCCACAAATCCAACAAATGTTCGCAAAGGCAACAACTACAGATAGTAGAAGCCGAAGAAGGAGATGACACGGCCCATATAGAAGTAGAAGGAAAGGGAGAAGTTGAAGCCATTGAAGGGGATGAAGGACAACCGTTAGTTTGCGTCATGGAGAAATTATTGATAGCCCCTCGACAATCCATTGCTTCTCAGCGCAATGCCATCTTCAGGATGCAGTGTGCCATTAACGGCAAGGTTCGAGACCTTTTCATCGACAGTGGCTGTACTAAGAATATAATTCCAGATCTGTTGTCCAAGCTCTTCAATTTAAAACTACCAAAAATCTCCATCCATACAAAATCAGTTGGGTAAAGAAAGGTATGGAGATTATGGTTGCCAAGTAACCTTTCCCATTGCGAAACAATATGTTTGTGCGTTCTGTGTGACATTCTGGAAACGGATGTTTGTCACCTAATCTTGGGAAGACCGTGGAAATTTGATGTTGGTGTCGATTATTATAGGAGAGCAAATGTATTTTCCTTGAATGAAATGGTCGGCGTCTGCGACTTTTACCAAGTATAAGCGACAATAAACTATAGACTCAGGAAATCCAATTCAGCAGTCAATCATATAGTCTCTGGGCCAAATTTGCTTCTTACTTGGCGGGATTCATCTCCTCTATTTGCCTTAATTGTCACCGAACAGAAAACCTGCAAGAGCCAAGAAGTTAACAACGACATACACAAACTCTTGGATAGCTTCCGAGGCATCTGTCCCGATAAGCTTCCCCCCATTCTCCCCCCGCTACGAAGCATACAACACCAGATTGACCTTCTTCCCAATGCCACACTACCTAACCTTCCTTATTATCGGCTAAACCCAAAAGAGCGAGATATCTTACAGAAAATCATTCACGAGTTGTTAGACAAACAACTCATTTAGGCCAGTTTAAGCTCATGCGCCATTCCCGCATTACTTGTTCCAAAGAAAAATGGTGAATGGCGATTGTGCGTGGACAGCCAAGCCATTAACAAAATAACTATCAAGTATAGATTTCTAGTACCAAGAATTGATGAACTAATTGACAAACTTGTCAGCTCTTCCATCTTTTCCAAATTATATCTCCGTAGTTGTTACCATCAGATCCGAATCCGCCCTGGCGATGAATGGAAGATGACATTCAAAACCCCGCAGGGATTATATGAGTGGAAAGTGAGTCATCACTCTTTGTCCGTCGGCACAGTAATCATCTCCTTATAACTCTCAATCAGTATCGCGTGAATCAGTAGAGGATAATACCAAACCATATTATTTAAAGGAAAGCCCATTGGCCCACCATCCTATATAGGTCAATCAGTCTCCAACCAACAAGTCAACCAGTCTTTACTTGTCTTTTACACACACATTATTATCACACTATTATAACAGTAATCTCAATCACATATACACATTCATTTCTAATATATTGCAGCAAATAATGCATAATTGAGCTTAATTCAGAATATGTCAAAATGTCCTAACGGTAGATAATAAAAATCATACTAAACAAAAATTCACATTTTCATAATTTAACCAAATTACCAAATATTGCATAAAATAACATTCTGAAGCTTTAGTTAAACTAAATCACTATTTTTAGACGTCAAAATAAATTTCTGAGTAGGCAAAAATCACTGTATTTTAAAAATCACCAGGTGAAAAATCTCAAATAAATAATTAAAATGTTCATAATCTCAATCTCTATAATATATAAAAAATTACATGGTAAAAATTTTACCAATACAAAATTATTCTCGTTTTTCGATAACTTAAACACAAATTTGATCAGAAAAATATCAAAAGACAAAATCTTTAAAATAAAAAATAGGGTAAAGGTTCTTTATAGCGCGAGTAAATTTCGTAACTAGCCCGACGGATGAAAATCGCTCCACAGACTCCAAATCCCAAGTTTTCTTTTCTCTCTCCTCTCTTTCTTAATTCTTCTCTAATTTTTCTTTCAAGGTCTATGTTAGCCGAAGATGAATAGGGATAGGCTTTAATAATAATTTAATATTATATGATTAATTTAATTAATTTTTTTAGTATAAAATTCAAATAAATCATTTTAGGGCTTCAAAAATTATAGAAAAATATCCATAAAATAAATCATTTTATTTAAAAAATATCGATGAAATCGGTTTGCAAAACAGACACCTAACGGTCCCAAAATCCCAACTTATACCGACAGGTGTCAATTTCTTAAGGATTTTCACCAGTGCCCAAAAATTACGAAAAAATTCGTGTAAGTAAAATACTATAATAACAATGTTATGACGAAGACGGTTTGTGATTTAGAGCTATATTGACTTCAAAAAAAATTTATTGACCTGGGTCAAAATACGGGTTATTACACAGTTGCCGTAAGATTAGGCCTGTTCCTATCATCACAAAGATCAACGACAATGTGTATACAGTTGCATTACCAGTCGAGTACAATACATCTTCTACATTCAATGTCTCCGACATTTGGCCCTACCAACCTCCAGACGACTCTCCTATTACAATAAGCTCATCGAAGCCGAGCTCTTCAGATGCTGGCATGGACTGACGCAGAGCAAGCTAAGGAGCAAGGATATCATACATCCATATCACCTTTCACTATTTTTCATACTATTTCTAATATTATAGTACTAGTCTACATTTTTGTTTGTTACAACAGTAATATCAATAGCATTATCAAAATATTACAACTATATATAAACACGAAATACATGTGAGAAAGAATTCAGTCTTTTTGATATCAATAGAAATTACTCTTGGCTATGAGCCTTCACTGTTCTAGGTTCTACTTGTGAGTCTTCTTAAAGTGGATTGCATCCTGCGGAGTTGCATCACTTGCTTTATCTGTGAAAACTCCAGTGCTTACTTTACCTGCTAACCATAACTTGCAAACATCCTCAAGCACCATGCGTATGAGATGCCCAGGTTCCAGGAAAAGGACATGAAGGTTTTCACGGGTAAAATCTTTTACTTATATAACATGGGGACTCTTTAATAGCGTTTATAAGGGTGTTTAGGGATTTGGTAGGGAAAGCTTGCTTAGCTAACAAGGACGGTTTGAGAAAGACAAGAAAAAATGCAGTAAGGTCACATTCTAATTTTTATTTTGGCGCCATGGCAAACATAGTTTTCAAAAGTTCAAGTGACGAGCATCAAGCATAAATTTGCCATCTGGATTAAAAGTTGGAAAAAAATAGTATTGTCTTTGATAATATAGGCAGTATCAAATATAAGATCGTAACTGAATCGTCCCAGTTGAATCCTGGGTTGTTTGAATCATGAGAATAAAGAACAAAAAAGAAACAGCTTAATATAAAGGAAATATGATCACTTCGGCAAGCACAAATAGCTTTGAAAAGAATGCAAACATTTTTAGTTGGTAGTTAATGAGAATCTTGATTTACAAGGTAGGTCCCAGTTCCAAGGCAACTGATCTTGCATTTCCTGAAGGGGATACCTGAATTAATAATTGGGAACATAATAAATATAGGCAACACATTTTAGTCACAGCTGGTAGATGACAAATCTCACAGAATCCTCCATACAAGAAATGTCAACAGCTAAACTCCAAATGCCAAAACAAAAGCTAGATGATAGATGGCAAACAAAAAGCGGACAAAAAAATAGTCTTGTGCCATCAAATCATCATAGCTTCTTGAAAATTTAAGGTTGAACAAGGGAGAGAGCATGAAGATAATAAACAGGCAGTTCAAGGTTGTTCCCCCAAGCACATTGACTTTGAGCATAACTTGTTTTTTTTTTTTTTGGTGGGGGGGTGGGGTTGGTCTCACACTATTTCTCATTTATGAAATCGTTGGAACAAGGCTAATGATAATGACGAAATTAGTTCTCATTAAAGAGATAGTCAGGGCCCTGTTATTTGTCCCAGTAATCAACAAATAGTCAGAAGAGAATGAATATAGAAATGATTAGTTTCAAGCTACTAGTTCCAGCTGAAAGACATGAAACTTATCCGCATGAGTAGTGGTAAACATTCCCTCAGCACACCAAATTGACGATTTAACGTATGCATTGGTTAAAGGATGTTTCTGCAAGAAGAGCAACAACAATATAGAAACTTAAAGCAACTTGGATCGAAGTAAAAATTCAAGCCAGTAGTTAAGAATAAAAAATATATTGATCATTGAAACTTGATAAATTGCTGGAAAAGAGCAACGGTGATATAGACAACTTGGATACACAACTTTTCTACAGGTCAACTAGAGCTTGCAGGTAGGACGAGTAAAAATGTTTAATACTGGCAAATGTATGACAATTGCCCAACAGATTATGCAAACTGAATTCATGTTAATTTTTATTAGGTGGCTTTTGTAGTTGAGTGGGTAGTTGATAGCGTGATAGGTGCTTGAACATAAGCCAGTAGGATACCAAATAATTCATTCATATTTTATAATTCCCCCATATTGCCATCTGTTTTTGGACCAAATAATTTCATTTGGTCGGCTTTTTCAAACAGGCTGTGGCCACACTCAAATGCAAACTCAAGTTCACGTTTAGCTAAACTCAAATTGTTTCAAGTTTGAGCCAAAAGTGCTTCACATTATATCTAATCAATTACTTCGGAAAGTAATACATCAGTAAGATAATCTTGACATTTTCCTCCAAGTTAAATAATTCTGAACTACACAGTTCCCAACTAGAAAACTAACTAGAAATTCAATTAATTGTTGTAGCTGACCACTCCCTATATTTGGTCTTAAATTCTCAATCTAGCTCCAACTTGTTGTCAGCCTCATATTGAAAGCAATGGCATGCATCTAGGTAGAATTTCTGATTTGCTACTCAATCTCCATCTTATGATTTGTCGAGCCAAAAATTCCGTTGACATAGCAAGCCGCCAGTGGCAGCAGTGGCAGCGTTTGACGGGCTGTGTATAGCTAGTTGGTTCATTGTGGCTACTAGCTGGTGAGAAAGATTAACAATTTGTTTTGGCTTCCAGTACTCAGTTTGAAGGCGGGCGGGATAACATGGGATGTCATGTTGTGGATAGCGGAAGTGGAAGTTGGCATGTTTCTTATTGGAAGGTGGCAAGTTGGTTTGTGGAAGAGCTTGTAGATGATGGTGTGGTATGGAATTGGGAGTTATTGGTTGATAAGGGTATAGCTGGGCTAGAGGTGAGGTAGAGCTGAACGTTGTATGAGATGGGGTGGCATCAGAGATTTTGTTAACAGGATATAAGAAGACAGAGCTAGATGTGGGTGTTAGAAGTTGAGGTGGTACAATTTGTGTTGGTTTTGTGCTTTCGATTGTGGGTTGTTGGAAAGGGAATTTAAATTCATCAAACGTAATGGCAGGATATAATGAATTTGCTAGAAGCTTGATCAAAGAAGCGGTAACCTTTGTTGTTTATGGAGTATCCCAAGAAGATGCAGTGGGGAGCACACGGGGATAATTTGCTGCTAGTGATTGGTTGTTGCCAAGGAAAACATGAGCAGCCAAAAACTCTTATAGATGAGTATGGGTGGGGTTTTTCTGGTATAGAATTTGATAAGGGAATTTCAGATTGTTTGTTTAGGAAGGTAGCTTGTTTATGAGATAAACAATTGTCAAGAGAAGATCGACCTAGAGTCAATGGGGTAACTGAGCACCAAGGAAAAGAGTGCATGTAGTTTTGTGGGTTTCATTTTGTTACGTCATTTTGCTCAAGGGTGTTGGGAGAACTAATTTAGTGGATGATTCAATGAGACATGAGATGGTTTAAAAGTGTATTGGAGTTTTGTTCTCTGGCTCCACCAAAGCAAAAAATTTTGGCATTGAACTGATTTTCCACCATTTTTGAAATAGTATAAAATTTTGTGCAGTTTTAGAATAGGGAAATCCAGCATTACTAGGAGCATCATCGATAACTACAATGTAGTATTTATAGCCTTGTAGGGAAGAAGTTAGTCATTAACCACATACATCAACATGCACTATATCAAAAAACTTTCGACGGTGAGATAAAGATTTCGTAAAAGGTAGTTTATGTCTTTGGAGGAATTACATGCACTACAAAAACAAAGAGATATATTGATTCCTAAGTCTTGCGTTGCTTGAAGATAGCAGAAATGATAGCAGAGTGCGGATGACCAAGGCATTGTTGCCAAATTTTGGTGTTGGAGATGGTAGACTAGATTTATTGAGGGTTGACGAGAAGGTAGAGCTAGGACCCAAGAGAAGAACTTGATTGTTTGTCAAATCCTTGATAAGGAATCCATTGGCATCAAAGAATATGGAGCAGTTGTTAGCATCCGCAAGGTTATGAGCGAATAATAGATTGTGGAAGATTTGGGACATGAACGAGATTGGATAATATCAGGTCATGATTTGGAGCAGAGAGAATGCAATGGCATGTTTGTGAAATGGGAATTGAGTTTCCATCACAATAATAACTTATTCAGGCCCATTGTATGAGGATGATTGTTGCAGTGGCTGTAGTTTGAAGCGACTCGGTACGAGATGTTGGTTGCCTATCAAGAGGGTTGAACGGTTGTTTGATTTTTTTAGATGGAGAATAGTCCATATTTGTTCATGCCAATAAGTCAATGTTGTGTGATCACATTTCCCACAAATTTGGAAAGTGGTGGGTGGAGTTGGGTTGTAGTCTCCCCTGCACTGCATTAAACTCAATTCACCTCACCTAGATTGTCGTTTGTTACTCTGCCACGACCCTGAGTTGGATTGCGTGAGATGCAACACCGATAAGAATGCAATGCAAGTGATGCAGTGGAGATATCTAGAGTTGTTTCTACTATGATATTGATCTCTTCGTTACATAATAGCGAGTATAAATAATTTAGGTTGACTGTATCGAGTTTGGTCCAGATGGTTGTTTTGAATGCTTGATAGAAGGGTATAGACCATTTATATATATAGTAAAACATCTTCATTCTCTAGATGCGATCATGCAGCAGCTATGTTGTCTACTAGCGATTTGATTTTAGATGGATATTGAGTCACGGTGTTATTCTCCATAGATATGTGATGTAGCTCATTTTTTAGCCGAATAACATGAGATCAATTGGCCATTGTTTAAAATTGCGCAATATGAGGCTCGCCTTAGCGCAATTCCAGTAAAAAAAGCCTCAAAGCTTACACCTCGAGCTTCTTTTATAAGGCTTACGCCTTATCTTAGATGAGGCCCGCCTCGCCTCACTAGCTTGAGGCGTACGCCTCACTCTATTAAAGAATTTTTTATTTAAAACTCACCTAAATCCTATACAAAAGCCCCAAAAAAATCATGACTTCTTGCACCCCCAAGCCGCAACAACCTCCTCTCAATTGCCTCAACCTGCAGCACACCGCCTTCACCGTAGCCCCCGCCATTGTAGTCCCCGTAGGGGATCACTAGAAAGCCGCATGCCACCACCATCTCCTCTTAAAATTTTGGAGTATTATATTTTTGTTGATGACAAACATTTATGACAGATGAAGATGACTGAAATAAATGAAGAAGAAGCAGATTGAGAGGTATTGGACCCTACAGGAAGAGGCAGGGAAGAGGCCAATTTGTTATGATAGTGACTCAAATAAAAATCCCCTCAGTAATGATAGTATAGATGATTTTTGAGTTGTTGTCAATTACTTTAGCTTTCTTTAGTAATTAAACATAGATGAGTAGGCAACTGAGAAAGAAAAAAATAGAGTTGAACTTAATATTATATGTTATTTTTATACAGTTCATATATTTTATATTGTTTTATTCCTGTAATATTTGGATTTCAATTATTTCACATCATTTATCATTTAACACTTTACATCTTATACAATTTTTTGTTTCATATGTATGTAAATTTGTTACTTCATAGTTCAATAGAAAGTTAATGTCATCCTTTAACATATTATTTGGATATTATATAAAAATTACTTTTAATTTTTATTTTGACTTTACGCAATTTTTAGATTTTGAGGCTTACGCCTCAAAACGCCTTGAGGCTTACGCCTCGCCTCACGAACGAAAAACGCCTCAATACCTAATTGCGCAATTTTAAACTTTGCAGTTGGCAAATTGGAGATTGTGTCAAGGGTTTGCTAAATGATTATAGTGGAATCAAGGTTTAGGACATAGGGGAGAATAGAGGGAGAGATTTTGGTGAAGAGAGCAATGGCTAGGTTTTGATCGATTAGCTACCATATGTCGTAGTTTGGGTTGAGGATGGGTTGGCCAATGGAATCGGTGTAATAATTTGAGGGACATGGTGAAGCGCCATTAAGGAAGCATTCAAATCCATTTGCCTTGAATAGTTTCAGTAGTTGAGACCGCCATATAGGATAATTTTTCGTGAAGAGAGAAGTACTGCAAAAGTTTTGACATTTTCCATTAGAAATTTGAGAGATGAGGGGATCATAAATTCTGCTATCTTGAACAAGGGAGAGTCCTCCATCTGCTGCTATGGTAGGAGTACGCCATGAACATAAAAAATAAGAATGATTAAGCACACACGATCTTTGATACCATGAAGGAAAATGAACTACTGGCTAAGCTAATAGAGTAGAGTATATAAAGTCAAATTTCATATGAAATATAGCAAAGCTATGAGAGTTCACATTACTAAGAAAGAAGAGGTGGATTACATATTGGATACAGCTATACTGCACCCAAATATATATACTTAGGTTATTTGCATATTAGTAATAAGATAATAGTAGATCAAAGTTCTAAGGTGTCCATGAAGAGTTTGTTGAAAAGTAGCAGTTGAGATATAACATCCGAAGAGGAGTGGCTACTCTAGTTTCTATGATAAGGCCATGATATATGCCTACGTTATTAAATAACACATTAAAAATCACCTGTTACTTTAGATCTCAAAAATATAAATATTTAAAGCAACAACATGATTGCATTCTAATTTAATAAACTACAATATAAGGAAACATGGGAAGCAAAGAATTAAATTTTACAAGTAACCATGAAGCTACAAAAATCAGAAGTTATATGTATCCCCATGCAAGAGGAACCCTACAGAATTTCCACCATACTTTATTTTTCTCTATAATGTGGCATCAATTATTCATCATAAACTATGATCAGCAGTGATGATGTGCTGAACAAGGACCATTAGCGGATGTCATCTTTTCCTTGCCCTCAATAATCTTACCATCTCTTGGGACCAAACAAGGAATTCCATCAACTACCTAAAAAAATAACCTAGCATGCTAAATAAATAGATTTTAAAAAAATCACATAATATAGGAAAGACAGAAGACCAGAAAATGACTAAATACACATTATATTTTATGTTCTTTACTGAATTCTCTACACAATTTCAAGATGTCCAATAGTTTGCAAAAAAATACAAATACCAATCACAAGAAATAAATATGCCATGGGAGAGAAAGCAACAAAAAGTTAAAATAGGTATTGCTTAATACAAGGAAAGATGGCTTAAAACCAAAACAATTAACATAGAAATACTTCATCGTGTTTGGTTAGTTAGCAGAATAAATAGTTGAAAAAAATTAAATCGAGAAAAGGATCAAAACGATCCCTCAACTCTTTGTGAGGGACCAAAATGGTCCCCAACTCTTTAGAGGGACTAATTTAGTCCCTCAACTCCTTAAAAAGAGGCCTTTTTAGTCGTAACATCAGATTTTGGAGTTAATGGTGTTAAATCAATGGGGTATTTTGGTCATTTTTTAATTAAATTATTTATTAAATATAATTTTCAAGTAATTGTATTTTTTTAATTTATTAAACATTTCATTAATAAGAAATTTAGTAATAAGTCTAGTCTATAATGATCCTAAATTAAAACTAGAATTATTAATAATTTTTTTATTAAAGAAATGTTTAATAATTTTTTTAAAAAAATTACTATTACTTGAAAATTATATTTAATAAATAATTTAATTTAAAAATGACTAAAATACCCTTTGATTTAACATCATTAACCCCAAAATTTGATGTTATGACCAAAAAGACTCCTTTTTAAGGAGTTGAGGGACCAATTTGGTCCCTCAAAAGAGTTGAGGACCATTTTGGTCCCTCGCAAAGAGTTAAGGGACCATTTTGATTCTTTTCTTAAATTAAATCCTATGTCACATATCTTGTATGATAGCTTTATATCTTGAGGGTAAAAAATACTAGATTTGTACTCTACTTTTTTAAAGAAGCATTCATACTTCCTAGGGTACAACATATCATAGGGTGAAATGCATCCATTGTTAGACAAAAGTGAGTGCCCACAAGCAATAACAAACAATACTAGAAAAAAATTAATGCATTACAAGAAAAAACACCAAAAAAAGATATTAAAGATTTAGGTTGAATAAGATTCCATTACATTCGCAATTGAACAAAGAGATACATTCATTAATTTAGAGATGTATATAGGATTAGAACATTTAACCGCCAAATATTTCTCTCTTATCTCTATCGCTATCCCACTTCTTTAGTTTTGTTCAAAACCTTAAAACTAATTACCAAATTTAGTAACCCCTCCCTCCCCTCTCCTAAAAAAAATCAAAATATCAAACTCAAAAGAAGACTCAAATTATATAATTTTAAATATAATATCAAAATATCCTCTCTAATATGCTTTATATAATTTTTTTTATCTATCTTTTATCATATTGTTTATCAACCTATTTATTGTGAAAAAAAATTCTTCATGTTACCTTCTCCAGTGCCAACTTTGTTTATATCGAAGCAATCACATTAAATTATGCTCTGACCATCAAACACCTCCATCAGTCTTCACATCTAATCATTGAACAAACCTAATAACAACTAATTTTGATCTACACACTATTAGCCACAAGCAACTTTCCTAATCGCAATGCCTTTGACCACTTGTTCTTGACTGCCTCATCCCTCGACTATCACTGCATTAGTAGCACCTCATAACTATTAGTCACATTGATCCGCCTTTTAGCACATATCACTACACCTATAATCCCTGCAGATTGTCAGCTAGCAACCCACTGGCAATGAATATAGCCTCACCAACCCAATAATCAAATCTTTCCTAACAGGCTAACAATCTAATACAAATTCAATATTTTCATTTTTTAGCTAATGAATGGAAGTGTAGAACAATATGATTTAAGATTATCCTTAAATGATAAGATTCTAGTTATGCAAATTAAATAAAATTAAATTATGTTGAATCAAATTAGATCAAATAAAATAAAACATAAAACAAATAAAAAATAGAATCAAATAATAAGGAATGATGAGTAAACATAATTACATACAAAGATAGACTCATAACTAAGCAGCTTCTAGCAGTGAATATGTAGTCAGCAACAAGTTCATGAGTTTAAGAATTGGAAGAGGACTACATTCAAATTTTGAAGATGAAGAGAAGCTTTGTGTTTGACTTGGGAAGAGAAGTTTTGCATTCGAAGAATAGATATGGGTTCATTTTGCAAAGACATAGATGTTGTTTTGCTTTTCACTCGTCACACCACAGTTTGGTAGTTGTGCTCGCAGTTTGGCAATCCTTCGTCACTTTCCATTGACTCGTGTTCTCACTTGCGAGAGATCCTGCACTTGGTCCCTCATAAGAGTTGGTGCATATTTAAGAGTTCGAACAAAAACATAAGCTAAAAAGAAAGTAGTATTAATAATAAAATTATTTAGACACTAAAATGGATAAATTAAATAGTGCGTGCTATGAAGGCAAGTAATGCTTATTATATAATTTTTCTTCTTGTTGATAAGACTAGAGAGGGAGTTGAAGGTAAACTAGAATTGTGGAGGTCAACCTTAGAGTCTAAAGGTTTTCGCTTGAGTAGATCTAAAACGGAATATATGGAGTGTAATTTTAGTAATAATAGACCTAGTGAGGGCATTGTGACTTTGGCCGATCAAGTCATTAATAAGAGTACACGTTTTAGACAGAGTGATGGTGAAATAGATGGGGATATTATCAACAGAATCCAAATTGGATGGTTGAAGTGGAGGAATGCATCGGGTTTATTGTGTGATAGAAAAGTACCCCTCAAACTTAAGGGAAAATTCTATAAGATGGTGGTGAGACCTGCAATGCTTTATGGTGCCGAATGTTGGCCATTAAAAGAGAAGTATAATTCTAAGTTAAGTGTTGCAGAGATGAGGATGCTCAGGTGGATGAGTGACTTTACCCTTAGAGATATGATACGAAATGAGCATATTCGTGAAAAGGTTGGAGTAGCTCCAGTGGAAGATAAGATTAGAGAGAGTCGCCTTAGATGGTTTGGTCATATAAAACGGCGGCCTCCCGATGACCCGGTTAGGAAAGTAGAGGTCTTAGATTTGACTTATGTTAAGAAAGTTAGAGGTAGACCTAAAAATACTTGGTTAGAAAATATTAGAAATGATCTTTCTTTATTAGATTTAAACGAGAATTTGATTTTTAACAGGACACAATGGAGAAAAAGGATTCATGTAGCCGACCCCACGTAGTGGGATAAAGGATTGATGTTGTTGTTGTTGTTGTATGAAGGCAAGTGTCATGCGTTAAAGAGCATGAAATGTGCATTACTTTGACTAACTGTGCATTGCTACACAAATAATATGAGATGTAGCTCATCATACTATACATTATTTTGCACTATTGATATGTACGAGCAAGCATTGGTGCAAAATTTATATAAGCTCCTCCTCTTAGATGTGGATCTATCTCCATTTTTGCCTTCCCCTGAACTTCTCCCATTGCTCTCAAGATTTAAAGCAACAGTTGATGATCCATCATTTGATTCTTATCTCTTGATGTTCTCACTCAATATTAGGTTATGAACATCAATGAATTTCAGCTTTGTATGTCCATATGAACTGCTAATCATTGTCATAATTCCACAATAGCTCTCTGGTAGTGATGCAACAAAACTCAATGCATAAAATTTGCCGTTGAAGTTGATATCAACCAAATTTTGCTAACTTGTGATCAAATTTAAATTTTTAATATGCATCATTATGGAAGCGCCTTTGACTATCGCAAATCTTGATATGAAAATCCTTCTCATTAAATATACCTTCTTTACAACTGAAAGCTTCTCACACCAATTTGAAAAAGCTTACAGCACACTAGTTATGATCATCTAGTAAAATATATTAAAGGAAATATTCTTCTTCAATGACAGGCATACAACACCCAATACCCATCTATCTAAGAGATCCCAGGTATGATAATTAAACCTATTGACTCGTACTTGTAGAGAAAATGCTTACCAAATTCGCTAAAACACTTTTGAACATTTAAATATCATAAAAAATACATAAAACACGTACATGTGTATGGATAGAAGGATTTTGCCCTGATTGAACCTTAATCCAGTTTTTTCAAGTTTTTCATATTGTCCTGTTTACTTTTTAATCCTGTGGTTGTATCACTGCATCATACCCATCCTTCATATAATGCATCGAATGGTTTACTCTATCTTTCTCAAAACGAAGTATTTCTCATTGTCCAAGTAAGAAAAAAAAAACAACTAAACAAAGCCTCAAAACCAAAATTGAACTGGATTAAACAGTTGGTTCGTTCATTTTTGGCTTTAGTTTTGACCAAAAATGATCCTACACATTCTGCTAGCCCTTGCTTATGATTGGCATGCTATATTTACGTATTGAAGTCATTGTGTCTTCAGAGCACCAACATATTTGTACTCCACAAGCAATGTTCTCTATGGTCTTGAATCCATGGAGGGGGTGTATGCATGCGATGGTGATTTTCTTTATACATTATCCATACACAAATTTAAAACTTGAAAGTAATACATAACAAATGAAACTCAAAATTCCCCAACGTTCATGTTTCCGCTGTTAGGAATGTACTTTATTAAATGCAACAAACCAGTCTTCCGCTAAAAAATGCATGCAAATGTACAACACATAGCCAGCATAAATCTGTTGGTGTTCTCAAAATGGATTCAGCTACAATTATAAGAGCTTTATTGCAAGTTTGCAACAACAAAATATTCCAGAATCTTCTAGTTGGATAAAGAGAAACATAATGGTGGACTTCCTCGCTGTAATTTCGACCGGCAACTACAGAGAGGACAATAACTATACTGGAACTGGGACGATGGGAACTTACCGGGAAGGAAACGCCGATTGCATCACTGATAAGAGATTGAGTTTCCTGGCAAAACCTGCACGGAAATCAGGAACCGACCAATAGAATGACACATTCATCGATTCCAAAATTTTCTAAACAACGAAGGGATGGATGAAGCGGATGAGATACCTCAAGGGCTGCTTGGAGAGAGGGCAAACTAAGATGTCCAGTAGGGCCTTGCTGATAGCGCCCGCGTCCTTCAAATGGAGCGCCCTGCTCCCCCTCACCATCCCCTTGAAGCCCAGAACTATTTCCTCGCAGATATCAAACAGAGATCTCCTACAGCTGTGCTTGTATGATTAAGCGGCTGTTTGGCAAAAGAGGATATAACTTTAGTAGGATTAAATCCTCTGAATTTCGGAATTAGGAGTTGGAAAATTATTTGACAGATGAAGCCTAAATCTTATTAAATCCTGTGAAATTGATTTAGGGGCTGTTTGGTATGTAGAATTAGGAGGGTAAAGTAATCTAATTATAGGTATTTACTAAATTGGGTTATTTGGTTGATTATGAGCGGACCATTAGAAAGACGTCGGATAAATTAACGGTGTATTATAGTACTCTATTCGCGAGACTTCCGAACCCGCTCAAATTGAGCGGGTTAGAAATACCCTTGCGCGAAAAAAAATGCCAACGCCTCGCGCGATGGTTTCGAAAGAGCTTACAAATGCGCCCTTCGTCTCCGTTCTTCACACGCGAAGCTCTCGAAGCCAAAGACTTCTCTCGCAGCTTCTCTCTCGCCTCTCGGCTGCGAGCTACACGAAGCCAGTGCCTCCTCCATTCACTCCGCCTGATTCGGTGTTTCGCACGACTCCAAGGGAACGAAGTCCCCATCCTCCCTCTCTCACTCTCTGTTTCGCGGACCAAAGCCCAACCTGACGTCGCTAGTTCGCCCTAGCCGACCCTTCTTCTTCTCAAGTGCAGGTATTTCTTCTTCTTCTTCTACCTCTATTCCTTCGTCTTCTTTCTTTCCTTCTTCTTCTTTCTCTTCTTCTTCTTCTTCTTCTTCTTCTTCTTCCCCATGCTCTTCTTCCCCTTCTTATCCTTCCTTAAAAAAAAGCAACAGCGGGATCTCACTTGCTGTGAAGGTGACTTTCTCCCTTTCTCCCACTTCTTAGGCCAAATCCCGTAAATCTGACGAACCAAATTATTTCGTAATCTGGGATTTACCAGGAAAAGAAAAAATTTCCCATTAGCCATGGATTTCTGATATTAGGTTTTGCTTTTTTGTTCATTTGCCTGGATTTGGCTCCTATCCGGCCTAAATCCAGCTCAAATCTAGGTAAAATTCTGTTGCCAAACAGCCCTTCCAGGCGAATTTCTTTTTTTTTTTATGCTATTGACTTTGATCAAAAAAGAGCTTCTTCTTTGTTTTTATAGAAAAAATGGTTGTGGTTGGCTTTACAAGGATTTGAATTGTCCTCTTTCAACTGTTGGTATGAGTGATGTTGTTGCCCAAGTGTTTCTCATTTGAGATAAATTACAAATTATTTCAGTTGGCATAATTGAGAATTACAATTGCCATGATATTTATGTTTGTCGTGAACTTGCGCTTATTTTCTTTTATAGTTTGTACTAGAATAATTGCTGTTTGTTTCCTTTTGCTCATTATCTTGTAAAGTTTTACCAGCGTAACCTCACCTATTAACTGTGTTAACTTTCATACTCTTTTGGGCAAATCATCACTGAGATGAGGCAGTGCTAGAAATATGATCCATTATAAGCTTAACATAGCTTATAGGTTAGCCAAAATTGGATATTTATGTTATCTATGTTAAATTTGATAATTTTTTCGGCTAACTATGCATTAAAGTTGAAACCCCAAAGTAATAATTAGCTTCCTTTATCTTATAAATACTAGAGAAATATGTTTAGCTGGTAACTTTATTGTCCTCTACTTGCCTGCATCTCTTGACATAATTGATACCTCTATCAATCTTCTTCAAGTCAGAATACCTCATTTCTCTTTTCATAGCAGCCACTTTTAATGCTTGTTTTAAAAGCCTCCTTGCAATTTCCTGCACCCATAGGTTAAGATGTGAGAAGAACTCAATAATTTTATGAACATATCATAAGTTTAGTACCTAAGGTTTTAAATTAGCTGAGTAGAGCAGAGTGCTATTATATTCCAATTTATTCATTTATTTTCTTAACAAATTCGAGCTTAAATAATTATATATTTGTGCTTGATGCTTCAAACATGTAGCATCATTACTTGCATGTATAAATTTTAATCAAAATTGATAGTATTCCTCAAGTAACATTTATGTTACATGATGAAT
This sequence comes from Dendrobium chrysotoxum, assembly GCA_019925795.1. NCBI lineage: Eukaryota > Viridiplantae > Streptophyta > Magnoliopsida > Asparagales > Orchidaceae > Dendrobium > Dendrobium chrysotoxum. The sequence goes on along the minus strand of CM034302.1, from coordinate 89,481,261 downwards.
ATTAAGTCATTAAATAAGCAATTAAGCATCCTTATATATTTTAAAAATTATTACTAAGTTGTTTTTAAGAGTTTGTAAGAGAAGGATTAGAAATCTATTAAAGATTTATCTTTTGAACAATTATTTACTTCTTACAAACAATCCTATATCTTTAATGCTACCATAAGCCATCATATGCAAATATTATGAATTGATCTCCATGAGACAATTTATGGGTTACTATACATGGATCGGTGCTAAGAATAGAGTTATAGAACAGCTGAGGAAGCCGAAATGTAGCAAGCAGAGGCTCTTCATTGAACTCTGACTCTTTCAAATATGCATCACCATTACATCTGAATTTTTTATGCCACATCTGATTTGTAATAATATGAATTGCATGACCAAATCATCATTCAAGAAAGGACTAAAAAAATTGTCCATGTAAATTAGATTTCAATGATGGCTTGAAATTTATAAATTAGATACAATTCATTGTCTTCATCAGCTTTACGTCCGAAGGCTTAGTTTTCAATATTTATTTTTTCCTCATTGCTTATCTTTCACATTAGAGGAAGCAATCCATTTCTTGGAGAGAAGTCTTAACAAGGTCCGTAGTTACAAAGATGGTTGAGCCATTGGAAGATGTTGTTGAACTCCATGAAATTAAAAGATATAATGATATGCTGAAAGTGATTTATATTGCAATTAGTACAGTATGTGTACTATTGCATAAGATTCGCAAAGACAATAAAAAATATGATCCTCAACGGAATATACAACGTGACACATATCTTTCTAGGTTGTATAATGGGCGTGATTCTGATTGTGTTGACATGGTACGTATGAGGAGAGCGCCTTTTTTCAAAATATATGATTATTTGCGTACACGAGGATTGTTGGTAGACACATTGAATGTTAGAATCGAGGAATAAGTTGCTATGTTATGACATACACTCGGGCATAGTGTTCGTAACTGAGTCATCCGATTTAACTTTGAACGCTCCGGTGAAACTGTTAGTAGGTACTTCAAAGCTGCATTACATGCTGTGGGGGAGTTACGACATGAGTTTATCAAGCCTCCACTTCCTGATACTCCATATAAGATTAAATCAAGTAATAGGTTCATGCCATTTTTCAAGGTATAATCAATCTTTATTCAATTTAATTCTATATTTAATTACGGTCTCCTTAATATACTTTGTGTAATATTTAGGATTATATTGGTGCGATAGATGGAACTCATATTAAAGCTAGGGTTCCAAAGGAGAATGAAGCCGCATTTAGAGGAAGAAAATCATACCCAACACAAAATATTTTAGCAACAGTTGACTTTGATTTGAGGTTCACATACGTGCTTGCAGGTTGGGAAGGTTCAGCTCATGATGCAGCAGTACTGAAAAAAGCATTAGAAAGATCAGATAGTTTACGTGTCACAGCCGGTAAATATTATCTAGCTGATGGTGGATAATCCACAAGAAATGGTTTTATTTCCCCATATCGTGCCACAAGATATCACTTGAAGGAGTTTAGTTCTATTCAGCCTGCAAATTCTAAGGAACTGTTTAATCTATGACATTCCTCATTACGCACAACTATTGAGCGTGTATTCGGTTCTTTGAAAAATCGTTTCATAATTATAAAGTGTGAACCATACTTTCCTCTACCAACTCAAGTTGATATTGTGATTGTCTGTTGCATACTGCATAATTGGATAGTTACAGAAGGTGGAGATGAGTTCATTCAATCTGAGGATGAATGGGCTAGAATAAGTCACTGTCAAAGAGGAGATCAAGCAGCTGTGGATGATTCTCGAGAATGGCTAGATAAAAGAGATGAAATTGCTCAATTCATGTGGACTCGCATGTAACATGATGGATACTAGATTTGTTGATTTGCTTATTATGAATTTACATGTAATGTAATAATTTCTACTTTGTTGTTTTATTGATTGTATTGGGTAAGCTTGAATCATATGGATGTGCAGATTTCATGTAATTATCAGAATTATTATGAGCCATACTTTGATTATTTAATTCAATTCGTTGTTTCAGCACTTATATAATTATGTTAATTTAAGATTTATATGGTTAGAGAAAGCCAATTCGGATTTATCCCCAAGTAAGAAGCAGTTTTAACCATTCCTAATATTCACCAAGTTATAGTAGTATAAAGAGGCATTTAGAAATACTTACCTATATGAAACTTAAATTTATTTATCATAATTTTTTTCAGGGAGGATGAATTCTTCACAAACAGAGATGAACGGTACTTCGAAGCCCAAGAGGAAAAATTTTTTATGGAGCTTAAAACCTGAGTGGATTACTGGATTGCTTCAAATAATGATAGAATATGTAAATGCAAATATGCAAAGTTCCCAAGGATTCAAAGGCTCTGTGTATCAAGGTGCCGCCCAAAAAATGAAAGAGAAGTTTGGAATAGAGGTGACAAGTGAGCAATGTAAGAACCAAATTAGGCATCAAAGAAGTGTTTGGATTCACATTCAAGAGTTAAAAAGAAAATCAGGTGTATCTTGGGATGAAACAAAGAAAATGATAGTGATGGGTCAAGAAGAGTATGCATCACATATTCAGGTATAACTTGAAGCACATTATTTAAATTTATATTTTGGGGATAACAACATTTATTTTATTTCTTACAGGCTTTTCCCAAGGATGCTGCTTATTTAAATATTGCAATTGCAAATTATGTAGAGTTGGAGATAGTATGTGGTCTTGGGCATGCAACTGGAGAGTGGGCAAAATCTGAAAATTCTCAAACTCCACTTGGAACTCAAGAAATAGATGTAGGCGATGATGAACCATCACAATTTACGGATGTTGGTGCAGATGGATCAATGACTAATGAATGGTTCGATATGCAAGTTATGGAAGATTCTAGTGAAAAAACAAAGAAATCATTGCCTTCATCTGCAACAGGAGGTGGCATAAAAAGGAAGTCTAAGACATCTACTATCGATCAAGATATCTGTGAGTGTATTTGTTTGATGGCTGATAGTGTGACTGAAGTTGCTAACGCTATCAAGAACTCAATAACATCTCCAAAGCAAATTAGAAATATGTATACGGAACTTATGTTTGAGTTAACAAATATTCCTGGCTTCTCAGAAGAAGAGGTTGATACGATATATGATAATTTATCAAAAAATCCTACACTGATACCATCTTTCCTTTCAAAACCTACAGATTCGAAGGCTAGATGGATGCGTAAAGAGCTTGGAAAATGATTTAAGTTATTGAATATTGGCATATGTATTAAGTTGTTATAACTAAAAACTTTTTCGTGTTATTTTGTTGTATTTAAAACTAAGAATAATCATTATTTGGTTCAAGTTGGATTGAAAAAATTTCAGACTTAGTTGAGATGAGATAACCATGGCTCAGATTGAACAAAATCAATCTTACTAAGTTGGTGTGAGGTTGCTTTGTGATCACTTGCATGGTATGCTTACTTAGTATTTTTATTTTATTAAATTTCCATCTTCATCAATCTATGAATAGTTGAATTTAAAATTATGCCCCAGTGTGGTTGAATTGCCAATGGCTCAGGCCCAACTTCCACCTGATTGGTCTCATTTTCATTGGCCCAAGTTGAAACTAATAGAACCTTTAGCAACATATTCTCTGGCAATACGAGCAAGCGGGTCTAGTTATATTCCACAGTTTCACTAATAATTGGGAACACTTGTACTGCCAGTTTGCTAGAAAAGGACTCATCCACCAAGAGAAGTTTGCAAAAAATAGGGGAATTTTGGCAAGCTGTACCTCTATGCTGTAGCAGGTGATTATATCTTTCTCTGTTGTGGAGTTTGTATTTGGTTGGGAGTTCATGTTAAATACATATAGTCATAGTCTTTTCTAGTAGAGAACTAGTTGTGATAATCTCACAGGTCCTGACCAGCTTAAGTTGCTACTTTTTTTATGAAAAAATAAATAAAAAGTTGCTTTCAGAGTTTTGATGACTCTGTTACTATGCTTGTAATTCCTATGAGGATATTTTATTTACTAATCTTGCTTTATATTTGTTTATAATATGTTATTTACACAACATTTCATCCATTTTGGTAAAATCTTGCTTGAAATTTTAGAAGAGATGGGGAGAGGATTTCTTCTGGCCCATAATTTTTTCTTGGAATTACCTTTCATGAGGAACCATGTGAATTCTTTCTAGCAGATGAAGTAGAGCGTGACATGGAAGATCATACACATTTAAGAACTGTTCTTCTGACTTGGGCAAGTCTGTTAGTATCTCTGTCTGCAGACTGCACAAAAAGGATCCACACTTTAGATAATAAGCTGGATGACTTGAGCAAGCTTCTTGGGAAAATGCTTTCTTTATGCCTAGAAAAAGCTGTTGTTGTTGCTAAATTAGCCTATCAAACACAAATCTTCAGAAATAACGAAGAAAGAAACCAACTGATATTATTTTCAATATTTTGATTGTGTACTAGATGCATCCAGAATGCTTTATGTGATAGCAATAGACATGTATTTTGAAGCTTGTCTAGTGATTTAAACCTTTACAAATGTTTTAAGCAAAATTTTTTTATTTTTTAAGATTTAAACCTTTATCAATAATGCAATAAGATGTTTCCTGAAGAATTTACTTGGTATTTATTTTTACTGTTATATAATATTTTTCTTTACCATATTTTCTTTGATGTGTTTGCTACTGCAATAATTTTGTTTTGCATAAGAGATATTCTCTTTGATGTGTTTGCTACTGCAATCAAGTCTACTATAGCTTTGTGTACAGAAGAAATGACTTTCAACAGCTCAAAAGCAATCCGATATGGTAAAATTCAGTTAGATACATCGCTCTGATAACAGAACATCTTCAAGGATTAAATATCCATCCATGGATCTTTTTAAGTTGAAGGTTGTGGAAAAAATTCATCTTATCTGCAGATAAAAATATATTATTCTCAGCATTGAAGATCTTGATCTGTGTGAGTCCAAGGCTCTGGTTTCTTTACAGCTGCACCATCTTGAGTTCCTATTGTCACCACCCTTCCACAGCTTTGCAATTAGCATTTTAAGGAGGCTCATGAAGTATGCGACAAATGCTGCTATAACATCCCTGCATGAAATAATAATGGGCATACTCGAGAGTAATAAATGAGAAGACCAACGGACAAGATAATTACAAAAATAAAAATGTTGTTACTCACCATTACAGATTGATGGTCACTCATGAACATTGTATTCCAGCTACTGTATGGTTGTTACTCATCATGTTCCTCGAAAAAACTAAATATTAGTTTCTAAATTGAAGAGAAATTATTTATAAATTTAGGCTTATTGTTAGTGGCTAGGCATTTAAGCCATAATGAAATATTGGATAATTTTTCAAATCTATATGGTGGCGCAGATAATTGTTTGATTGAAAAATATAGTTTGAAAATGTTTAATTTTTTTTGGGAAAATTTTTAATTTCTGGAATTTTTTTTTAATTTTGAAATTGAATGCTCATTATGATAAATCACCTCGATAGATGAACATATCATTCCCTAATGGGTTCAAATTTCAAAGCTTTGAATCTATCCGAATTATCGTAGTTGAATTCTAGAATGAACTACATATGACCCCGAAGGATCAAAATGAGTATTCAATCGAATATTTAACTACAATAATTTGGATAAGAGGATCATTGATCTCATAATCAAACTTACGATAGTAATTGATATATCTTTTCAGAGAAAGAAGTTATCAATCACTATTGATCATTTGGAAATGACGATAATGATCGTTGAGTTGATTTTTCCAAAGATAATTAATTAGAGGTTTTGAAAAGCTTAATTTTGAAATCTGGTATGGGTTTCTAAATCTCCTACAAGCGCAAGCCCTTGTAGTTAATTACATCATAGGAAACTAGAAAATTCCCTACGAATACTCTCGATTAAAATAGCGATACAAATTTCATTTAAGAATTCAAAGTTTGATATTAAAGGAGGTAGGGACTGAAATTTTTAATCGAGAATGGTTCAAGGTTGAACACTTATTTCTGGAGTCAAAGGAGGAAGGGTAGGAGGTGTTTTGAGATTTTGAATTACTTCAGAAACACCCCAACCTATCCTAAATATTAGGCTTGAATTTGATTGAAAGAGATTTAAGTTTGAATGATTGATTTTATTAGAAAGTGGAAATTAAATTTCTGGAATTTGAGGACTTAAGATTAAAAATCTGCCTCAGATCCTAAGTCTAAAATGGGTACTGAAAATCAGTGACTCGGATCCTAGTTAATGCAATGTAGTCCTAGACTTACCCCAGCCTGGATTGGGGAGCCAGCTAAACCACCTAAGCGCTTTAAAACCATGTGTCCGATTTTTTATGAAAGAGTGGTTAAGGACATTATTTAAGATAAATTTTAAGGAGAGCGGGGCCGACATCTAGAGTAGATCCTAATTGGCCCCTTTGACTTATGTTGGATGAGATGCTTAAGCTAAAAATACAATTAAAGATTTAGACTCAATTTTTAATTTATATCTAATGCAATGCATGCTAGTTGACTCGATTAAATGCTTGAAATCAGAATGAAATAATTTTAAAATTAGGCTTAAAAATAGGTTTTATCCTAGAGAATGCACAACATCCCCTTGGACAGAACTGCACCCTAATAGGTCAGGTGGTCTGCCAAAACCCGCAGGTGGGGAGGTGCTTAACACGGAAGAGAAAAGTCAATATGAATGCATGAAAAACCCCCGGCGAGTCTGGGCTTACTTCTTAAAAACGTTAGAGTTTCTATCTGAGCCTAAATATTTTAAATTTTAATTAAAATAGAAATAGTTTTGATCGTACCCTCACGAGCCTCCGATTGGATTCCAGGCTAAAACAAAGATCGACATGCAATAATCGCAAAAAAAACTATAAAGAGCAAGTAATCCTAATCGCAATCAACATCAATCAAATCAATTAAATAATTAAATCAATTAAATAAAAGCTCAAACTGAAAGTTCATGTGGTAAGCGCCACTTAATTATATAACCTAGGGTCTATAGGAAAAGTAAAGTGGCCGGGGTACCACTGACTACAACCCGGATTCTAATCCCTAGACTCAAGTGACTTTGAGAATGGGTCTTCTCGTTCTTCACTTCTTCGTCTTCTTGGAACTCCTTGGATCGTCGGGTCCGGATATCCAAATGAAAGAAACTCTCCCTTGAAAGGGGGTTATCTTTTCTCTTTGGATACTTAAAAATATCTGAATCTGAATCTTCAAATGAAGAGGGACTCTCCTCTGAGGGATATCACCCTTCTCTTTGAATTTCAAATTGGGCTTATATCCCATCTCAAATCACTTGATAATTTACAACTCAATTCTCAAATTAAATTACATTTAAAATTAAAAGAAAAATCTAGACTTAACAATATGTAGGGTTATCCTAATAATCAACAGTTATATGAATATCCCAAGTAATTAATATATTTGAAAATTAAAAATGCTCAAACTAGCCACACTTGGCCATGCTCTTTTTGATTTAAAGGGGGCTTAACATATTCTGAAGCGCCTGCATAAAATATTATCAGTTTAAAGCTTTATTAATTGCCCCCTTTAATTAATACCCTGTATGAGCATGACCACCTGCATAAGATTGAATTAGTACTAATCATTTCTAGCATAGGGGTAGATCTAACGTACAATTAATCACATCATAGAGTGCAGAAATTTAAATAAACAAACACAGCAATTCTACTACTAGCAAACAGCATATAGTGAAAGCTCGAAAACCCAGCACACAGTAGAAAAGTAAACACCGGCCTAGCCTAAGACTAGAGTTGGTTATCCTAGTAAACCATCTAAAGTGTGTGAGGTAGGTTATGTGGCTTTGATATATCCTAAATAGGGTACTTGATTGAAGTTATTTGATGTTCTGGTTGGTTGAAAGACTTAAGAGATATTTTAATTGAAGTTTAAGTCTTAATAGTTTAAACTTGATTTTAAAATTGATTTTAATTATTTGTTGGATACCACCTTTGTTACACACCAAGGCCGTGAAGTTTATTTCACCTTTCCTGGGGCTAATTTAATAGTATCGTAGGCCTGGGTTACATAGTGGTACCCGGTATAATTAAGTGTTTTGAGTTTAATTAAGTTTAAAAGTTGATTAATTATTAATTAAGGTTGGTTGGTTGCTTGTTTTAAGGTCGAAATAATATTTTCTGGAATTTTGAATGATTTGTTGAATTTTGGAATTTTCTGTATTATAATCTTTTAATTAAGGGGTCAAAAGTTGATTTTTTGATTTAAAGAGTTTTCTAGAATGTTAATATTTTATTAAAATACTAGACCTTAATACGATCAGTTAGACAGTAAGTATGTTAAAATTGGATTTTTCCAGATTTTATTATGAAGGTTTGAAGTTCTGACCTAATTTTGAACTAGATTTGACCAAAAGTTGACTTTTTCAAAATTAATTGATTTCTTGAAACTTAATATTTTTTATAAATATTAAATCTTAAGATGAGTCATATGTCTTTGAGTTTGCTCAATTTGGAGTTCATTTGAATTAGTTATGAATTTTTAAAGTTTTGGGAATTTATTGAATTATTTAATTTGTTTAATTGGAGACCTTTTGATGATTTTAATCCAAATGACCTCCAAATTTCTTGAAATCACTTCCAAAGATCAGAGATGATCTAAGGAGTGATTATCAAGTGTTTGAGAAATTTTTAGAATTTTTAATTATTTTTAATTAATTAAACTAATTAAATATTGAATTTCACTTGAAATTAAATTAGGCTTGATTTTAAAATCCAGTCAAGGGGCTTTTATTTTTCATTGATTAAGGGTTCAATTCTGGTCAGTTTGAGATATTATGTGTAATTTTTGGATTTAAATTTAATTTATTACAATTTTTTGAAAGTTTAAGGCTTAATTAAGGTTTAATTTTGATTAAATTAATTAAGGGGCTTAATAACTTAATAATCCAGTGGAAAATTTTCCTAAGGCTGATAGTGTCACTATGTTCAAATGATTTGAGTTTCAAGTCAATAGGAGGTCAATCCTAATTATTGAAAATATTCTAAGTTCTCTAATCATGTCCTTAATTATTGTCCTGAATAATGTCACTAAATTAATTGGGTTTGAATCAGTGTTCCTAACCCTTGGACACGCATATGCATTCATACACAAACATAATCAAACCCTAAATATAGGAGATCCCTAATACTAGGTGGTGTGTGTTGCAAATCTGGTTTTGATGTGACAAACATGTCTCTATTATGATTTTGCTTGGCTAACCCGTTTCAGACGTAAAAGATCACAAGCAACTTAAGCCAACTCAAGATCGGGTCCAAGTGTGTCGAATGTACTATTTTCTTTTTTCTTGAGTCAATTGTAATGTAACTGATCCCCTAGCAAAGTAACCTTACACATACACACTCAGGGGGAGAGCTTGAGTGAGTTAGAGTTTCTGTTCATTTTTTCGTTCAGATCGTCCTGGACGATATTCACATCGTCCTGGATGATCTAGTAAAAATAGAAACCCTAATTAAGGCGACCAAGTTAAGTGCGTCTGATTAAGCAGATCATCTTGGATGATAGTTTCATCGTACGGGACAATATGCTCAAATCAGAAACTCTCAGCCGCCAGATCAAGCTAGGTAAGTTTTTATTTTAAGATATTTGGTCTGATCGTCCTTGATGATATGTGTATCATCCCGGACGATCCAGAACAATCATGCCTAAGTTAGTCTGGTAATAAAGGAAAGCAATTAATACTTGATTGATACGATCATATCATCCTGGACGATCGCAGGATCGTCCTGGACGATCGCAGGATCGTCCTGGACGATCGCAGGATCGTCCTGAACGATCATGATCGTCTAGTGCATTTCAACTGTACATCCCGAACTGTGTTCAGGACGATATGGGCACTTTTTGAACTAATCGTACATGACGATATATTGATCGTCCTGGACGATCAAGTCATTTTTGAGTCGTCCATCACAAGTTTCTCTGGACGACCCGAACTGTCTTCTAGACAAAATTCCTCAATTTATCCTAATCATCCCGGATGATCGCAGAATCGTACGGGACGATATGAACAACTTTTTGAATTGATCGTCTAGGCTGAATCAGCTGATTTTGAACTGATCGTGCAGGACGATCTATCGATCATCCTGGACAATCTTGGCCGACCAGTTGAGATTTAGGGAAAATTTTAAGCCTTCCTATAAAAGAACTTTTTCTTGGAACAAGAAAACTCTTTTGACACTTTTCTTTCTAGAGAAACCCTAGAGAGTGAGAGAGTTTAGGAGAGAGAGAGAGGATCTTGTGAGGGGGAGTTCGTGAGGGGTTCACGAAGGTTGCTCCAAGCAAGGATCAGAGTCTTCTTCTCTGCTCGTCGTCTTTCGTCGTGTCGGTGTTCTTTGGGAGAGGATCGTCGACAAGAAGATCCGAGGTTCTCTGCCTGCTTCAGGAGGAAGCAAAAGGACATTGGGTTCTCTGCCCGCTTCAGGTGGAAGCAAAAGGAGGTTAGGTTCTCTACCTCACCGGGTGGTGGAAAGGAGGTTTTTTGTACAGGCTTCTCTATCTTGCTGTGGGAGCAAAAGGAGAGTCACTTTTTGTTTAGTGCAATACCCGGAGGGGAGGCTCCGGGGAGTGGACGTAGGTCAAGTTGACCGAACTACTATAAAATCTGGTTTACTTTTCTGATTCTGTTCTGCACTTTACTTTTCTGATATTAACTGCTTGGGTGAATATCTGTAATTGATCTTTTCGTTCTTGTTTACTTATTTCCACTGCAAAGTATCGAAAAGATTTTTTCTGTTCCTCATGAAATTTTTAAATAACTAATTCACCCCCCTCTTGGTTAGCCTCGGGACTAGTTCACTAGGGCTTAACATCCCTATCGAACTTTCAAGTGGTATCAGAGCGGGATTCAAAATTTAAGTTTAAAAACTTTTTAATCTGATCCATGGCTAACTATAATAATCATAATACTGCTGAAGGTTATTCTATTACAAGACCACCATTGTTTGATAACATTCCTTTTGAATTTTGGAAAACACGCATGTTTACTTTTCTTCAATCAATCGATTATCGTATGTGGATGTTAGTTAAAGATGGTTATGAAGCACCACATAGACTTGTTAACGGTATTAAAATTGAACTCCCATTTGCTGATTGGACTTTTGATGATCGTAATTTAGTACAGTTAAATGCAAAATGTTTGAACTATTTATTTTGTGCTTTAAAATCTGAAGACTATATGCGTGTTTCTACTTGTACAACGGGTAAAGAAATCTGGGATAGATTATGTATAACATATGAAGGTACAACTGAAGTCAAACAGTCTAGGTTAAACATCTTGTTACATGATTACGAACTCTTTCGCATGAAACCTAGTGAGACGATTTCAGAAATGTACACAAGGTTCACTCAAATCGTTACCTCTTTGCATGCTCTAGGAAGAGAACTAACTAATTACGAAAGAGTGAATAAAATTCTTAGATGTTTGCCTTCTTCATACGATGTTAAGATTACTGTGATCACGGAATCTAAAGATTTAAATACTTATTCTATTGACAGCTTACTTGGATCACTCATTGCTTACGAGCAAGGGGTGAACCAAAGACAACTTGATGCAGGTGAACGAAAGAAGGAGAAGACAGTGGCGCTAAAGGCCAATGATTCAGATGCTAGCACTTCCGGGTCTGATAGCGATAATGTTGCCTTAATCACAAGGCAATTCAAAAGCTTTCTAAGGAAGAAGAATAAGAATTTTCAAAAGTGGAACAAATGTAAGACCAGTAGAAACTTTAAAGGTTCATCTGAATCTGTTTGTTTTGAATGCAGGAAGCCTGAACACATAAGGGCGGATTGTCCTACACTCAAGGCTCACCCAAGCAAGGAGAAGGGTGAGGAGAAATCAAAGTTCAGAAAGAACAAGAAGCGGATACAAAAGGCGTTCTGGGCAGACTCTGCATTCGACTCCTCTGAGACTGAAGCTGAAGAGGAGGAAATAAATTTGTGTCTGATGGCTGATGAACACCCTGGTCAGTCAGACCAGGAAGAGGTATGTGAGCTTACTTACGATTAATTACTTGAAGTATCTGAAAAAATTCATGCATCGTATAGGAAGCTTAAGAAAACCCATGCTAGCTTGAAACTGGATTATTTGACTTTGCAAAAAGAGCATGATGTTTTGATTAAGGATCATTCCACTATTGATAGCAATCACATGTCTTTACTTGATGAGTTTGATGAACTGAATAGAAAGTATTCTGATTTAATTGTTGAACATGATGCATTAAAAATATTGCATGTTGCATTAGAAGCTACTTTTAAGAAATTGAATGATATGGCATGTGATTTAGAAAGTAATGAAAGTGCAAGAACTTTTGAGATTGCTAGTCTTAACAAGGAGAATGAATTTTTAAGAGTGAAAATTGCTGCTTTTGAAAAGAACAAAAAATCACTTACTTTTAAACAATTTTATGCACCGCCACCTTTTAAAAAATCTATTGGAAATTCATCAAAGCATGTTTCATACACTTCTAGGAAGAGGCACTATCACTCACGACGTTTAGTTAATCCTTTTCCTAGTGTTAGATGTTATTCATGTGGCATATTAGGACATATTTCCCATATCTGCACTGTTCACTGTAGTACACATTGGGTGTGGAGGCCCAAACTGCCTGTTACACAGCACAGCACGCATGTATTGCATTCTTCTTTTCATAAGAAGGAACCCAAACCTGTTTGGGTTCCTAAGACTGACGTTTGATATTTTTGTAGGTGTGCTCTCACATAAGATCTCGTGAGAGCATGTAGTACCTGGACAGCGGATGTTCAAGACACATGACTAGAGATGCAAATCAATTCATTTCGCTGGAGGCAAGGTTACACTTGGAGATAACACCACCAGAAGGGTGGTAGGCTCAGGTATAATTGGTGATTCAAAGAATTTTATGATTGATAATATTTTGCTTGTAGATAGACTGAAACACAACTTACTAAGCATCAGTCAACTTTGTGACAAAGGATACAGCATCAAATTTCTGCATACTAGCTGCATTTTAAGCTTAAATGATAAAGTTATTTTGTAGGGGCAAAGGATCAATAACATCTACAAGCTGGATGTAAGTTGTATTAAATCTGAGAATTCAATTTGCTTAAAAACTGCTACTGATGAGTCTTGATTGTGGCATAGGAGATTATGTCATGCCAGTATGAAAACCCTTAGGAGAGTCACCCAAAAGGACTTAGTTAGAGGTGTGCCCAAGCTTAAGTTCACTAAGGATCACCTGTGTAATGCCTGTTAGTTAGGAAAGCAAGTCCAATCCTCTTTTCACTCTGTTAAGGACATTAGCACCTCTAACCTTTAGAAGTTCTTCACATGGACCTCTTTGGACCCATTAGCACTGCCAGCTTATGGGGGAGAGTCTATGGTTTTGTGATTGTAGATGACTACTCGAGGTTCACTTAGATTAAATTCTTGTCACATAAATCTGAGTCATTTAATGAGTTTAAGTCCTTCTCCACTTGGATTCAGAGGAAGTTAGGTTGTGAGATCCTGACTATTCATAGTGATCATGGTGGAGAGTTTGAGAATGTAAAGTTTGGAAGTTTTTGTGAGGAGTAAGGGATTAGTCATAATTTTTCAGCTCCTAGGACCCCTCAGCAGAACGGGGTAGCTGAAAGGAAGAACAGGACCTTAGTGGAAGCCGCTAGAGCCATGCTTGCTGAGTATTCACTTCCAAAATACTTTTGGGCTGAAGCGGTGAACACTGCCTGTTATATGCTGAATAGGGTGAATATGAGATCTAAACTGAACAAAATACCTTATGAGATCATTAAGGGTATAACTCTAAACCTGTCCCACCTCCATATCTTTGGCTGTAAGGTTTTCATTCTAAACAACGGGAAATCATCCTTAGAAAAATTTGACCCTAAATCTGATGAAGGAGTGTTCTTAAGCTATTCTAGTGTGGGAAAATCCTTTAGGGTGTTCAATAAAAGGACTTTGGTGGTGGAAGAAATAACTCATGTGGTGTTTGATGAATCTGATCCTAAGGTGACTAGAGTTGAGGAAGAAGAAGAGGTAGAGGAGATTACCCAAGGGATTGGAAATACAAATCTAGAGGAGAGGGTAGAACCTCAAACCACATTGCCTAGAGATTGAAGATATTCAAGTCATCCTAAAGAACTGATCTTAGGAGACCCTTCTGAAGGTGTTAGGACTAGGCATTGACTTAGGAAGGAAGTAAACCATTCTGCCTTCATCTCAATGACTGAACCCACCAACATCAATCAAGCCCTTTCGGATGAGTTTTGGATCTTAGCTATGCAGGAAGAATTGAATCAATTTGTAAGGAATGATGTTTGGGAGTTAGTAGAAAGACCTAGAAATCAAAGTATTGTGGAAACCAAGTGGGTCTTTAAGAATAAGATGAATGATTCTGGTGTGGTGGTTAGGAATAAGGCAAGATTGGTGGCTAAGGGGTATAATCAGATAGAATGGATTGATTTTGAGGAGACTTTTGCCCCTATAGCTAGATTGGAAGTCATTAGAGTGCTACTAGCCTTTGCCTGTTATAAGGGATTCAAGCTGTTTCAAATGGATGTCAAGAGTGCCTTTTTAAATGGGGTAATAAAAGAGGATATTTTTATAGAACAACCCCCAGATTTTGAGAATTTTCAATATCCGAATCATGTTTATAAATTAAAAAAGGTCTTATATGGATTGAAACAAGCACCCAGAGCTTGGTATGAGAGGCTTAGCACATTCCTGTTAGAAAGAGAGTTTATTAAGGGGAGCGTAGACACCACCCTTTTTCTGAGGAGAATAGGGGATGACTTACTCATTGTCCAGATCTATGTTGATGATATAATTTTTGGATCTTCTGATAAATATTTATGTGATGAGTTTTCTAAAATAATGAGTAAGGAGTTTGAGATGAGTATGATGGGAGAATTATCCTACTTTTTGGGTTTTAGCATAAGACAAACGGATGATGGAACCTTTCTCAATCAATCTAAATACACTAAGGACATTTTGAAGAAATATAAAATGGACAAAGCCAAGCCAATCAATACTCCCATAAGCTCCTCTGGTCAGTTAGATAAGAATTCAAGTGAAAAATATGTTGATCAGAAGAAGTATAGAGGAATAATAGGATCACTGCTTTACCTGACTGCTAGCTGACCTGATATCATGTTTAGTGTCTGTCTTTGTGCTAGGTTTCAGGCTGATCCTAAAAAGTCCCACCTGACTGCTGTTAAGAGAATCCTTAGATATCTTTTAGGGACCCCAAACCTTGGAATCTAGTACCCTAGGCACAGCACCTCTTTTGAGATCATTGGATATTCTGATTCTGACTTTACGGGGTGTAGGGTGGATAGAAAGAGCACTTCTGAAACTTGTCAATTCATAGGACAGTCTCTAGTCTCCTAGTCCAGTAGGAAATAGAACTCAGTTGCACTTTCCACTGCTGAAGCTGAGTATATTGCCTTAGGAAGTTGTGTGGCCCAAGTTCTTTGGTTAAAGCAATAAGTTTTGGATTTAGGTTTACCTGTTAGCACAATTTCTGTTTTGTGTGATAATACTAGTGTCATCTGCATATTTAAGAATCCAATCCAACATTCTAGGACCAAACACATTGATATAAGGCATCACTTCATTAGAGACCATGTTACAAAAGGGGACATTGAGCTACATCATGTAGCAACTGAAAATCAACTGGCTGACATATTCACTAAACCACTGGCCTTTGACTTATTCAGTATTTTGAGAACCAGATTAGGAGTGATTGATATAAATGGTTGATTCTGATGACTGCTGATTTCTGATTGTTCTGATTGTTATTTCATTTTCTGTTAGTTAGTTTTTGATTTGATTATTTGCTTTCAGTTGGTTTTATTTCTTCTACTGATTTCTATTTTAGCCTTGTTGTTAGTTTGATTTGAGCATTTACTTTGATGTGATTTTCTACCTGTTTTTATTCACTGGTTCATCTCTTGCACTTACTGTTTTATGTTTTTCAAAATCTGATCACTGCTCACTACTTCTGATAATCTGAATTTCTGACTGGGAGTTTTACCTTATTTTTATTTGGAAGCTGATAAGCAGTGATTGATTCCACTGGATCTGTTAAGGGAAGAAATATTGATGATTGTTTCTCTTCCTCTAACTCCTTTGCTGGTGTATTATTTCTTTTGGATAAATATCCTCTTCAAAATTAAAATTTTAGTTTTTGAAATAGAGATTCATTTTATCTTCCTACAGTAATCTACCTCATATCAATAGTATTTTCAAAATCTTGAGTCATTATTTTGATTTTCTAAACCAAGTGATTGCACTTATCATATGACGAATAGTTTTTATTTTGTGAATTACTCTTCCTTATTGTGGAGAGATTCTCCTATATCTGGAAGATAATTTCACAGTTGAGACTATTTAATGATTATGAAAAGAAGAAAGCTTACAAAAGATGCGCAGTACGCCAAATAAATTGAAAAAAGAGGCACAAAATGAGCCCAAAGCTGAAAAGATGTGAAATGTCACCAACTAAAAGATACACAAAGTGTATCAAAGATGAAAAGATGCACAAAGCGCCAAATAAATTGAAAAAGAGGTACAAAATGAGCCCAACCAAGCTTTCTTTCCTTTCAGATCGTTAAAGGTCTTAAAAAAATACGTGCGCCACTTAATACTTTCAAAAGCTTGTGTTTGAAAATCCTGATTTCTATTTTTTTTACTTTGTAACACTATTATATCAGATATTTTTCTGGAACGAGGCTTGAAAGGATCTCTTTTCGAATCTAATTTCTTTTCTTCTGAATTGGATGTTTGTTTTGAAAGAGATTTGCATCGATAAGGTGCCCGAGGTGGGAGTTACGAAAGTCGATTTTTCTAACTTTTTCTGGATTTCAGCGCTGTCAATCGTCTTCTTATTGGTTTTTGAATCTAAAATCAAGAAAAAATTCTGATTTACTAGAGCAGCTTGATAAAAAAAACGTTACTTTTGTGTTCTAGTTTCACGTTTTATTTCCTTGATTTTGTCTTTTCTTTTTCATGGTTGTGTTTTTGGGATCCTGATCGTTCATTTTCATCCTCCATTTTTTTCCTATTTTCTTCACATCGTCATGGACGATTCACCGATCGTCCTGGACGATCCATAAATCGTCCTGGATGATCCATAAATCGTCCTGGACGTTCCATTCAAAACCGTCTCCACTCTGCTCCTGCTTCTGAGAAACACTAATTATTGGTGATCGTCCTGGACGATATGATCCATATTTTCCTGATCTACTCAAACGGCTGACATTACACCAATTATTGTCCATCGTCCTGGACGATCCACCTCATCGTCCTGGACGATCCACATGTCAACCACTGGACGATTGGAATTTGGCCCGTCCGTCACACTTATTGCACATCGTCCGGGACGATCCACCTAATCGTCCTGGATGATACCTTTTCGTCAACGGTCGTCTGGCCTAACTCCTCGGGATAATCATCTGTGTCTAATCATCCTAGACGATCTCTGATCATCCCGGACGATCGCTGATCATCCCGGACGATCGGACCGCCTTTTTGACCAATCGTCCCGGCCGTAATAATTGCACATATCGTCCTGGACGATCTCGCGATCGTACGGGACGATCAGGCCAATATCTATTTAAACAGCAGTTTTCTTAAGGATTTTCCACACTCTTTCTTCCAATCTCCCTCTACTTCCCTTCACTTTTGATTTCTAATGACTGGTGGCAAACGTTCGCGGCAAAAGGGTGCAAGTTCCTCCCGGGGACATGTTGATCCTCGCTTCCCAAATGCAGTCGATCAGGCTGCTTTCGAGTGCTATAGTGACGTGGGGATCATGTATTCTAAAATAGTAAATCCCCGCACCCTCACCTATCCTATTCTTGATCTGTTCGCACACACCTCCCTCACCTTCATCCTGACCTCAGCCTTTCCCTTTAATCTTGAACTCCTTCAAATTTTCTTTGCCAATTTGCGCATTTCCACGGACTATTCCACTCTTCGCTCGTATGTAAATCAACGTCCCGTGGAACTAACTACCCAAGATTTTCATAACATTCTTCACCTTTCTGTCACTGGCGATAAACTCCACACACTTATCACCGACCCTGACTATGATTGGAGTGTCGCCAATCACTTCCTTTACAATACAAATGCCCCCTATCATGACAATGCTTGCACTTCACTTCTTAAGGACGTATGGACAATTCAGCACGTCCTTCGTTCCTCCGTCATTCCAAAGGTGGGGGATCAAATTCACATCACTCCGTTACTGTCTTTGACCACATACTACATCTTGGCCCGCAGGGAGTTTAATGCCTCTGACCTTATTATCTGATACATAGAGCACCTCACCACTATTAGGGATCCAGGTCATAGGCGTCGCCCAAATCTAGCTTTAGGTCATCTCATTCATTATGCCTTAGAAACCAAATATGACCTTCAGTATCCTATCCCTCCTGATGTCCCTCCTTCCTTCTTCACAAACAATTCATTTCATATCCTACACAGCACCCGACTACATCCGGAGCCTACTCCGGATGTTGAGGAGGAAGAGAAAGAGGCTATTCCAGTTCCTGCTGCACCCGATGCACCTGCTCCCCTTCGCATTGCCTCTCCCTTTGACCACCTAGTGCAGCGCTTCGATCAGTGGGAGGCCAGATTCGACTCCTATGTGGTTGCCCAGGAGCAGCGGCACGCTGAGGACCTCCAGCGCTTCACTGACTATGCTGTCCAGCAGCAACAGCAGCATGACCAGGACATTGCCTGGATTGGAGCCCACTTTCAAGCCATTCACAACTACTTCAACCCACCACCGCCACCTCCTCCTTCCGATCAGGATCCTCCTCCGTTCTAGTTTTCTGTTTTGTAGTTGTTTTCTTTTCTGTTTTGTACTGATGTTTCAGTGTTTCTATTTTCCCTCCTCCTTTTTGTGATGTCAAAAAGGGGAGTCAGTTGTAGTCGTTTCTATTTTTGTTATGTGTTAAATTTCCTGTATTAGTTTAGTTGTTAAAATCATCCTAATTTAATTTCAAGTGTTTGAGAAATTTTTAGAATTTTTAATTATTTTTAATTAATTAAATTAATTAAATATTGAATTTCACTTGAAATTAAATTAGGCTTGATTTCAAAATCCAGTCAAGGGGCTTTTATTTTTCATTGATTAAGGGTTCAATTCTGGTCAGTTTGAGATATTATGTGTAATTTTTGGATTTAAATTTAATTTATTACAATTTTTTGAAGGTTTTAAAGCTTAATTAAGGTTTAATTTTGATTAAATTAATTAAGGGGCTTAATAACTTCAAAATCCAGTGGAAAATTTTCCTAAGACTGAGAGTGTCACTATGTTCAAATGATTTGAGTTTCAAGTCAATAGAAGGTCAATCCTAATTATTGAAAATATTCTAAGTTCTCTAATCATGTCCTTAATTATTGTCCTTAATAATGTTACTAAATTAATTGGGTTTGAATCAGTGTTCTTAACCCTTGGACACGCATATGCATTCATACACAAACATAATTAAACCCTAAATCTAGGAAAGCCCTAATACTATGTGGTGTGTGTTGTAAATCTAGTTTTGATGATGACAAACATGTCTCTATTATGATTTTGCTTGGCTAACCCGTTTCAGACGCAAAAGATCACAAGCAACTCAAGCCAACTCAAGATCGGGTCCAAGTGTGTCCAATGTACTATTTTCCTTTTTCTTGAGTCAATTGTAATGTAATTGATCCCCAAGCTAAGTAACCTTGCACACACACACTCAGGGGGAGAGCTTGAGTGAGTTAGAGTTTCTGTTCATTTTTTTGTTCAGATCGTCCTGGATAATATTCACATCGTCCTGGACGATCCAGTAAAAATAGAAACCTTAATTAGGGCGACCAAGTTAAGTGCGCCTGATTAAGCAGATCGTCCTAGACGATAGTTTCATCGTATGGGATGATATGCTCAAATCAGAAACTCTCAGCCGCCAGATCAAGCTAGGCAAGTTTTTATTTTAAGATATTTGGTCTGATCGTCCTGGACGATACGTGTATCATCCCGGACGATCCAGAACAATCATGCCTAAATTAGTCTGGTAATAAATGAAAGCAATTAATATTTGATTGATACGATCATATCATCCCGGACAATCGCAGGATTGTCCTGGACGATCATGATCGTCTAGTGCATTTCAGTTGTACGTCCCGAACTGTGTTCAGGATGATTTGGGCACTTTTTGAACTAATCGTACAGGATGATATACAGATAGTCCTGGACGATCAAGTCATTTTTGAGTCGTCCAGCACAAGTTTCTCTGGACGACCGGAACTGTCTTCTGGATGAAATTTCTCAATTTACACTAATCGTCCCGGACGATCGCAGAATCGTACGGGACGATATGAACAACTTTTTGAACTGATCGTCCAGAAGAGCCAGATCGTCCAGGCTGAATCAGCTGATTTTGAACTGATCGTACATGACGATCTATCGATTATCCTGGATGATCTTAGCCGACCAGTTGAGATTTAGGGCAAATTTTAAGCCCTCCTATAAAAGAACTTTTTCTTGGAACAAGAAAAATCTTTTGCCACTTTCCTTTCCAGAGAAACCCTAGAGAGAGAGAGAGTTTGGGAGAGAGAGAGAGGATCTTGTGAAGGGGAGTTCGTGAGGGGTTCATGAAGGTTGCTCCAAGAAAGGATCAGAGTCTTCTTCTCCGCTCGTCATCTTCTGTCGTGTCGGTGTTCTTTGGGAGAGGATCATCGACAAGAAGATCCGAGGTTCTCTGCCTGCTTCAGGAGGAAGCAAAAGGACGTTGGGTTCTCTGCCCACTTCAGGTGGAAGCAAAATGTGTTTTGATTGGAGTGAATTGTTTTATTCATGAGAATTCTAATCCCAATTTATGTTTTTGATGATTACAAAAGTTTATTGTTTGTCTAATTCATCTTCTAACATATATCTTTGAGTTTTTGTTTGTCTGTGTGTACTAAAGTATTTTTCAGGAAATTCATACTCAAGACTGTTGAAGACTTCAAGCTCACTTGTTCACTGTAAATGAAGTCTGTAATTTTCTTTTCTTCTTTTTCTTGAGTCTGAGAGAGTGTGATTGTAAGTTGGATAACTGTGCACACATACACAATGGGGGAGTAAAAAGTTTAAATGTTTTTAAACTGATCGTATAGTACGAATTGATTTCGTACAGTACGATATGAAGAATATGTCCTCCAGGGAGAACCCATCAGACTAGAAAATTTTTCTAAGGCATGTTCGTACAGTACGAATAACATTCGTACATGAGTTTTGCTGTACGAACAGCTCAAAATTGGGTTCGTCCAGAGGTTCGTACGGGACGAATGAATCGGACGAAGCTCAATGTTCGATTCGTCCAAGCATTCATACAGGACGAAGCGTTGGGATGATGCTCACTGATCGATTCGTCCAAGCGTTCGTACGGGACGAAGTGTTCGGACGATGCTCACTGTTCGATTCGTCCAAGCGTTCGTACGGGACGAATCGTTCGGACGATGCTTACTAAACTATTCGTACAAGACGGATTGTTCAATCTTTTGAACTATTCGTACAGTACGATGGACGATCGTACGGGATGATCGGCACGAACTTAACTTGAAAATTCAGTTTTTGGACGATTTTTCCTGTCCTAAGTATAAAAATGACTCAAAAATGTTTTGAAAAGAGATCCTTCTACGAAAATTCTCTTGGGAAGTGAGAGGAGAGTGATTGTGAGAGTGTTTGGGAGTGAGTTATTGAGAGATCTTTCAAGAGAAAATTGTGAGGAGATTCACAAGGTTATCCAATTGAGAGGATTTCTTTTACTTGTTCTTCAAGCATCTTCCTAGTTCCTTGGAGACTTTTGCAAGAGTATTGTTCGAAAGGATTCCGGTTCTCTGTCGTACTTGGAGAGTGAAAAGGACGACGGTTCTCTGCCACACTTGGAGAGTGAAAAGGACGACGATTCTCTGCCGCACTTGGAGGGTGAAAAGGATGACGGTTCTCTGCCGCACTTGGAGGGTGAAAAGGACGACGGTACTCTGCCGCACTGGAGTTGGTGGAAGAGAGTTTGTAAAGGCTTCTCCGCCTTGCTGTGGGGGCAAAAGGAGAGACACTTAGTTTTAGTGCAATACCTAAAGAAGGGATCTCTAGGGAGTGGATGTAGGTCGAGTTTGACCGAACCACTATAAATTCTGGTGTTTTCTGTTCTCTATTTATTTTTCTGCATTTCTATTTTCTGCAGTTTATTCTCGTTGTGGTTGAATTTCTATTTTAAAAGAAAGAGCAAAAATTATCTTTGTTCGTACTATACGAAGGTATATCGTATTGTACGATTAGCTTTTAAATTTTCCAAATTATCAAGAGTAATTTTAAAAGGAACCAATTCACCCCCCTCTTGGTTAGCCTAGGGACATTGAGCAATAGGTCTAACAACCTGTTTGCACTATCAAGTGGTATCAGAGCGTTATTTCAAAATATCTGTTTTAAATACCATTTGAAATTTCGATCATGGCTAATTTTGGAAATAGAAATACTATGGAAGGATACTCGATCACTAGACCACCGTTATTTGATAATATTCCTTTTAATTTTTGGAAAACTCGCATGTCTACTTTTCTGCAATCACTTGACTATCGTATGTGGATGTTAGTTCAGGATGGTTATACTGAACCAACTAGGATTGTAGAAGGAATAAGAGTTCAAACACCTTTTGCAAACTGGACTGTAGAAGAACGTGAACTAGCGCAACTGAATGTAATGTATTTGAATAGTTTCTTTTGTGCTTTAAAATCGGAAGATTACATGCGTGTTTCTACCTGTAAATCAGGAAAGGAAATTTGGGATAGAATTTGCATCATATATGAAGGTACAAATAAAGTGAAACAAACTAGATTGAACATTCTCTTGCACGACTATGAACTTTTTCGCATGAAACAGAATGAATCAATCTCTGACATATACACTCGCTTTACACACATAGCCACTTCATTGCATATTTTAGGTAGGGAGTTAACTAATGCTGAGAAAGTTAACAAGATATTACGTTGTTTATCTCCTGCATATGATGCAAAGATAACTGTGATAACAGAATCTAAAGATTTGAATGTTTATTCTGTTGACAATCTTCTTGGATCACTAATTGCATATGAGCAATCGGTGACTCAAAGACAGATTGATGCAGGTGAGAAGCGAAAGGAGAAGAACATTGCTTTAAAGGTGGATGACTCTGAAAGTGATCAATCGCTACCTGAGGACGAAGAGGATATTTCCCTGATGACGAGGTAATTTAGAAGTTTCCTAAAAAGGAAGTAGAGAAGACGTCAGAATTGGAACAAGGGTAAGTTTCAGAAGAATGTCAAGGCTTCGAATGAAGTCATTTGCTATGAGTGCAGAAAGCCAGGTCACATCAAGACAGATTGCCCCAATCTCAAAGGAAATCTTAACAAGGAGAAGACCGAGGAGAAACCAAAGGATAGAAGGGGTAAAAAGAGAGTACAATGAGCTTTCTGGGCGGACTCAGCCTCAGACTCATCAGAAACAGCACCAGAAGAGGAAGTTACCAATTTGTGCTTAATGGCTGATAATCTCGAGCATTCAGATGAGGATGAGGTATGTGATTTAAGTTATAAAGAATTATTTGAAGTTTTTGAACGCATACATTCTGCATATAGGAAACTTAAGAAATTGCATGCTAAGTTAAATTTGGATTACATAGAGCTACAAAAAGATTATGAGATCCTCAGAAAAGATCATGCATTAATTGATAGCAACCACATGACTTTGTTGGATGAGTATGATGATTTAAACAAGCAGCACAATCTTTTAAAATCATCACATGCTGAACTTGAAAAAGATTTTAAGACTTTTATGGATGAGTCGAATTCTAGAGAGCATGAGTTGAAAATTGATAACTTGATTTTAGAAAGTGCCAATGCATATCTTAAAGTCCAGATTAAAGCACTTAAGAAAAATAAAATACCACATAAGCTTGAAGAGTTTCATGAATTGTACCACAAGAACATTGACTTAAGATCGAAAAAAAAAATTTTTAAGAAAAATAAATTAGTGAATCCCTTTCCAGGGATAAAGTGTTTTTCTTGTGGTAGGTTAGGACACATTTCTCATACCTGTACTTTGAAGTATATAACACATTTAGTATGGAGACCTAAGGTGCAGAAACCACAGCATATCACACATGCATCTGGTTTAAAGTTGTCAAGAGGTGAACCCAAACTTGTTTGGGTTCCCAAGGCTAATGTTTGATCATTTTGCAGAAACGCTCTCACAGAAGACCTCGTGAGAGTATTTGGTACCTGGACAGTGGATGCTCAAAGCATATGATTGGAGATACAAGTCAATTTATATCGCTAGAAGCCAGGAATGGAGGCAATGTGACGCTTGGAGATAATACCACCAAGAGAGTGGTAGGTACATGTATAATTGGAAATTCAAAAAAAAATTTTATTGAGAATGTACTGTTAGTTGAAGGTTTGAAACACAATCTGTTGAGTATTAGTCAATTATGTGACAAGGGCTATCATATTAAGTTTTTACCTACAAGTTGTGTTATTAGTCTAAATGGAACTGTTGTTTTGAATGGTGACAGGGTAAATAATATTTACATGCTAAATTTTAATTCTGTTAAAGCATCTACTGCCTTGTGTCTGAAAACTGTATCTGATGAATCATGGTTGTGGCATAGAAGGCTTTGTCATGCTAGCATGAAAAATCTTAGAAAAATCACTCAAAAGTAACTGGTTAGAGGAGTACCCAAATTGGATTTTACTAAAGATCATTTGTGTGATGCATGTCAACTAGGAAAATAAGTGAGATCTTCATTCAATTCTATCAAGGAAATTAGAACTGGCAAGCCCCTAGAAATTCTTCACATGGATTTATTTGGACCTGTTAGTACCTTAAGTTTAGGAGGAAAAAGATTTGGGTATGTTATTGTGGATGACTATACTAGATTCACCTGGATTAGATTTTTGAATCATAAGAGTGAATCATTTGAGGAGTTCAGAGATTTTGCCACTTGGATTCAGAGAAAACTTGGTTTTGAAATAGTTAGTATCCAAAGTGATCATGGGGGAGAATTTGAAAATGAAATGTTTAATAATTTTTGTAAATCTCTTGGAATTGAACACAACTTCTCAGCACCGAGAACACCTCAATAGAATGGAGTTGTAGAAAGAAAGAACAGGACATTAGTTGAAACTGCTAGGGCAATGTTGGCAGAATATTCACTTCCTAAATATTTTTGGGCTGAAGCAGTTAGTACCGTATGTTATGTATTGAATAGGGTGTACATAAGGTCTAAATTGGATAAGACACCCTATGAACTTCTTAAAGGTAGAAGTCCCAACCTCTCACATCTACATATTTTTGGATGTAAAGTGTTCATTCATAATAATGATAAAACTCTTCTAGGAAAATTTGATCCGAAAGCAGATGAAGGAATCTTTCTAGGATACTCAAGTGTTGGAAAATCCTATAGAGTTTTTAATAAGAAAACATTGGTAGTTGAAGAGACCACACATGTTATTTTTTATGAATCTTATGATAATAAAGGGTCTAAGATGGATGAAGATGAGGTTGAGGTGATAAATGAAAAGCTTGAAAATTAAAAAGTTGAAGATAATGTTGAAAAAGAAGAGGAAAACTAATTGTCTAGAGAATGAAAATTTGTAAGGAGTCATCCAAAAGAATTGATTTTAGTTGAACCAAGTGAAGGAGTTAGGACTAGGTATGGATTGAGAAAAGAAGTGAATCATTCAGCATTTATTTCAATGATAGAACCCACAAACATAGAACAAGCACTTTTGGATGAATTTTGGATATTGGCCATGCAAGAGGAGTTAAATCAATTCAAGAGAAATGATGTTTAGGAATTAATTGAAAGGCCAAAAGATCAAAGTGTAGTTGGGACTAAGTGGGTATTCAAAAACAAGATGAATGATTCAGGAGTAATTGTTAGAAATAAGGCTAGGTTAGTAGCTAAGGGGTATAACCAAGTTGAAGGAATTAATTTTGAGGAGACATTTGCCCCTGTAGCAAGACTTGAAGCAACAAGAGTTTTGTTAGCCTTTGCCTGTTTTAAAGATTTTAAATTATACCAAATGGATGTTAAAAGTGCCTTTCTAAATGGGGTGATAGAAGAGGATGTGTATGTTGAACAACCTCCAGGTTTTGAAAATTTTAAATACCCTAATCATATTTTCAAATTGAAAAAGGCATTATATGGACTAAAACAGGCACCTAGAGCATGGTACGAGAGGTTAAGCACTTTCTTGTTAAATCGATCATTTGTTAAAGGAAGTGTGGACACCACTTTGTTTATGAAAAGATTTGAAAATGAAATACTCATTGTACAAATATATGTGGATGATATCATCTTTGGATCAACTGATAAAGCTTTATGTGATGAATTTTTAAAAAAAATGAGTAGTGAATTTGAGATGAGTTTGATGGGTGATTTGACTTATTTTCTTGGCTTTAGCATAAAGCAAAATGAGGAAGGGACTTTTCTTTGTCAATCTAAATATGTTAAGGAAATCCTCAAAAAGTATGAAATGGATAATGCTAAACCAGTTACTACACCCATGAGTTCCTCAGTCCTATTAGATAAGGATCCAAAGGGAAAATATGTTGATCAAATGAAGTTTAGAGGAATAATTGGATCTTTGCTTTATTTGACTGCTAGCAGACCTGACATTATGTTTAGTGTTTGCTTATGTGCTAGATTTCAAGCTGATCCAAAAGAATCACATTTGACAGCAGTAAAAAGGATCTTAAGATATCTTTTGGAAACTCAAAATTTAGGAATTTGGTATCCTCAGAACAGTTCTTCTTTTGATATAATTGGATACTCAGATTCAGATTTTGCAGGCTGTAGGGTGGATAGGAAAAGTACTTCTGGAACATGTCAGTTCATTAGAAATTCATTAGTATCTTGGTCCAGTAGAAAATAAAATTCAGTAGCACTTTCTACTGCAGAAGCAGAATACATTGCCTTAGGGAGTTGTGTAGCACATGTGCTTTGGTTGAAACAACAATTGAGTGACTTAGGATTAGTAGTAGGCACCATTCCAATATTTTGTGACAATACTAGTGCCATTTGTATTTCAAAGAATCCTATTCAACAATCTAGAACCAAGCATATTGACATAAGGCATCATTTCATAAGAGATCATGTAGTAAAAAGTGAAATTGAACTACATCATGTGGCTACTAAAGATCAGCTTGCAGATATTTTCACAAAACCCTTAGCCTTTGACACATTTAGTATGTTGAGGACAAGGCTAGGTGTGATAGATCTAAATGCTTGATTAAAATTTTCTGCAAATGTATTTG
Source organism: Dendrobium chrysotoxum (assembly GCA_019925795.1). Lineage (NCBI taxonomy): Eukaryota > Viridiplantae > Streptophyta > Magnoliopsida > Asparagales > Orchidaceae > Dendrobium > Dendrobium chrysotoxum. Next base: position 89,453,932 of record CM034302.1, on the reverse strand, counting down.
TATTTGTTTTGTATTTGTTAGTTTGTTTGTTGATTTATTTTCATAATTATGTTTTTGTTTCTTGTTTGAATCCTATTTTTTTTTTATTTGTTCCGTATTTGAATGTTGAAAGCCTGAAGTTTTTGGAGTGTTGGGTTTTTATTTATGTTCGTACTGTACGATATATCATCGTACTGTATGATTACGTCATCGTACCCACATTTTGTTTGTACGAACGGATAGGAAACACGGTTAGGGGCAGTTATTATTGGCGATCGTACGTACGAATACGTCATTCGTCTGTACGATCCATGTGTCGTTTCGCGTGAGGGACGAACCTAACCGTCGCCTGAACGACCTTTAATTTTCTGATCGTCCCGGACGAACACATAATCGTCTGTACGATCAAGAAGTCAAAAAGCCTGTACGAAAGGATGCCTCGGGACAAGCAGTTTATAAAAAATCGTTTCATTTTGACTGTTTTCGTTCATCTCGGATGAATTTTAATTCGTCCCGGATGAATCGAGGATCGTCTTGTACGAATGCTATTCGTACAGTACGATATCAAGGTTTTTCTATATAAAGGAGGGCCACTTTCTTTCATTTCACCATCTTTCTAAAAACCTTTAGAACCTTTAGAGAAAATGTCTGGGAGTGGAAAAAGGGCACGAGTGGCTAGGCGTCCGGCGTCTAGAAGGGAATGTGATGAAAATTTCCTTAGTGAGGAGAATGAGGAAGCATACCTTAGGTATGCTGCGTCTAAGGTTACTCCTTCCCGCATCCTACTGCAAGAAAACATCTATTTTGCAGTTATGCCCCTCTTTGACTCGACACAGTTTTCTTTTCTATTGACCTTGATTTATGCCTTCAATAAGGACTTGTTTCATGTTTTCCTGGCAAACATGAGCTTTAACGAGAATCATACTGCCATCTCTTCCTATGTCCTTAAACAAAAGGTTATAATAACAAAGGAGGATCTAGGAGAATACATTCATCTTAGAACTGAAGGGATTAGAGCTCATACTTTCTCCACAAGACCTAAAAATGGTTGGTCTAAAATTAACCAAGTTCTTAGAGGTGCAAGCATACCTACACATGTTGCTCGGGTAGAAATGTTGAATCAAAATGCTAGGATAATTCAACATGTGCTTAGAACATCAATAATACCTAAAGCAGGAGATCGAGTTAATATGACTCCTCTTCTTTCTGCAACAACATTTCTTATTATGACTGGTCAGCCTATAGATGAAGCTCAATTGATCTTAGATTACATCTATTATCTGTCTGACATTGGGTTGGCTAGTGTGAAGAGGAAGAAAAATATTGCTTTAGGACATGTTGTGTGTTATATCCTAGAGAGAAAGTACAATCTAGTTCATCCTTCTGGTCCTTCAGAGCTACCACTATACTTCACTGATGCTTCTTTTAGAGCATTATTTGGGAAAGAGGGTACTGCTGATAGCTCAGATGATGAGCCTCATTTTGCTACTGCTCCTTCAGGTGTACCCTCAACTGCACCTGGACCTTCACAGGATTTCTATCAAAACATGGTCCAACGTTTTGATAGAATGGACCAACATTTTGATGACATGGAGGCTCATTTAAAGAGGCAGGATGATCAGTTTGATGCTGTTAACACAAACATTGCAACTCTTAACAGCTATTTCTCATTGTTCGGTGGTATACCACCTCCTCCACCTCCTGATCAGGGTCCCTCTCAGTACTAGCTTGGATGATTTTGTGTCACTCTATGTTTATTTTTAAGTTGACTATGAGTATCTTGTTGTGAGTTATTATTTTTATGTTTTTAGCAAGTTCTTTATTTGATATGTGCTTTAAAAGTGTAACTTGCTATGATTGTATGGTGTGAAGTTATTAGTAATGGAATGTTTCAGTGTTTCGGTGTTTATTCTTTTTGTGTTAGTGAATGGCCTTGTTTCACTTGAATATAGTTGATTACTGATTTAAAATGTTAATTAAGTTCATATTACAATAAAAATAGTATGCATAACTTTAAAACGTCAAATCTTTTAGATTTCGTTATGTTGTGATGTGGATTAGAAGATCTTCTTTAAATCTTATTTAGACATATTATTTAGTCTAAAATTATGTATGGTTGTTGTTTTAGCATTATTCTCACATTCTATATCTTTGTGTTTATTATTGTATTTGTGACTAAAGAGATAATCTTATTGGAAAGAATCTTCATAAGCAAAGCTTGAAAAGATGCACAAAATGTGCCATATAAGAAAAGATGCGCAATGTCGCCAAATGTAAAAAGACACACAAAGTATGTCATCAAATCAAAAGATGCGCAATGTCGCCAACTGTCAACAGACACACAAAGTGTGTCCTCAAATCAAAAGATGCGCAAAGTCGCCACATATTCTTTTCTTTAGTTTTTTCTTCTCTTTTTCACTAATCAATAATTGTCACTTTAGACCTAGAATTTTTGATAATGTTATCTCTTCTTCTATACAAAAATTGAGACTGCTAAACATGTATAATACATTACTACTATAGATCGACTTTTCTTGTTCTTAACATAATTTGAAATCTAACATTTTTGAGTCTTTAATTTTTGCATCTCATTTCATCTTGTAATTCAACTTCATTTAACATAATTCCATTTCTCAGCTATATTCTAGTGCTCTTTTTGCTGTTGGCAAAAGGGGGAGAGTTTTATTGTTTGTATGTATGTTCTTGTATGATTGTATGTGCTTTGTATGTTTGTATGTGCTTGCTTGGTTTTTGTTGCTCTACACTCTTTTCTTCCCTTCTCTTGTCTATCCTCAAATATCTTGATTTGTCTTTAAGGGGAGCTTAAGGATAGGATAAGTCAGTTTTAAGGATTTAGGTTATTTTGGGGGAGTGTAGATCTTTTATTTAAAGTGGATACTTTGAGTGAATGTTAGAAGATCTTTTTATTTTTTGTATATTATCAAACAATAGTTATTTTGCCATCATCAAAAAGGGGGAGATTATTTTGATTGGAGTGAATTATTTTGTTCATGAGAATTCTAATCCTAGTTTATGTTTTTGATGATTACAAAAGTTTATTGTTTGTCTAATTCATTTTCTAACATATATCTTTGAGTTTTTGTTTGTCTGTGTGTACTAAAGTATTTTTCAGGAAATTCACACTCAAGACTGTTGAAGACTTCAAGTTCACTTGTTCACTGTAAATGAAGTCTATAATTTTCTTTTCTTCTTTTTCTTGAGTCTGAGAGAGTGTGATTGTAAGTTGGATAACTGTGCACACACACACAATGGGGGAGTAAAAAGTTTAAATGTTTTTAAACTGATCGTACAGTATGAATTGATTTCGTACAGTACGATATGAAGAATATGTCCTCCAGGGAGAACCCATCATACTAGAAAATTTTTCTAAGGCATGTTCGTACAGTACGAATAACATTCGTACATGAGTTTTGCTGTACGAACAGCTCAAAATTGGGTTCGTCCAGAGGTTCGTACGGGACGAATGAATCGGACGAAGCTCACTGTTCGATTCATCCAAGCATTCGTACGGGACGAAGCGTTGGGACGATGCTCACTGATCGATTCGTCCAAGCGTTCGTACGGGACGAAGTGTTCAGACGATGCTCACTGTTCGATTCGTCCAAGCGTTCGTACGGGATGAATCGTTCGGACGATGCTTACTGACATGATCGTCCGAGTGTTCGTACGGGACGAACTATATGTATGAACGGCTCTGTTGTGTTCGTCTGATGAGTCGTATAGGACGGATTGTTCAATCTTTTGAACTATTCGTACAGTACGATGGACGATCGTACGGGACGATCGGTACGGACTTAACTTAAAAATTCAGTTTTTGGACGGTTTTTCCTGTCCTAAGTATAAAAATGACTCAAAACTGTTTTGAAAAGAGATCCTTCTGCGAAAATTCTCTTGGGAAGTAAGAGGAGAGTGATTGGGAGAGTGTTTGGGAGTGAGTTATTGAGAGATCTTTCAAGAGAAAATTGTGAGGAGATTCACAAGGTTATCCAATTGAGAGGATTTCTTTTACTTGTTCTTCAAGCATCTTCCTAGTTCCTTGGAGACTTTTGCAAGAGTATTATTCGAAAGGATTCCGGTTCTCTGCCGCACTTGGAGAGTGAAAAGGACGACGGTTCTCTGCCGCACTTGGAGGGTGAAAAGGACGACGGTTCTCTGCCGCACTTGGAGGGTGAAAAGGACGACGGTACTCTGCCACACTGGAGTTGGTGGAAGAGAGTTTGTAAAGGCTTCTCCGCCTTGCTGTGGGGGCAAAAGGAGAGACACTTGGTTTTAGTGCAATACCTAGAGAAGGGATCTCTAGGGAGTGGAAGTAGGTTGAGTTTGACCGAACCACTATAAATTCTGGTGTTTTATGTTCTCTATTTATTTTTCTGTATTTCTATTTTCTGCAGTTTATTCTCGTTGTGGTTGAATTTCTGTTTTAAAAGAAAGAGCAAAAATTATCTCTGTTCGTACTGTACGAAGGTATATCGTACTGTACGATTAGCTTTTAAATTTTCCAAATTATCAAGAGTAATTTTAAAAGGAACCAATTCACCCTCCTCTTGGTTAGCCTAGGGACATTGAGCAATAGGTCTAATAACCTGTTTGCACTATCAAAATGAGGTTAGGTTCTCTGCCTCACCGGGTGGTGGAAAGTTGGTTTTTTGTACAGGCTTCTCCGCCTTACTGTGGGAGCAAAAGGAGAGTCACTTTTTATTTAGTGCAATACCCGGAGGGGAGGCTCCGGGGAGTGGACGTAGGTCAAGTTGATCGAACCACTATAAAATCTGATTTGTTTTTCTGATTCTGTTATGTACTTTACTTTTCTGATATTAGCTGCTTAGGTGAATATCTGTGATTGATCTTTTCGTTCTTGTTTACTTGTTTCCGCTACAAAGTATCGAAAAGATTTTTTCTGTTCCTCGTTAAATTTTTAAATAACCAATTCACCCCCCCCTCTTGGTTAGCCTCGGGACTAGTTCACTAGGGCTTAACATCCTTATCGAACTTTCAGTGTGTGTATCCTAAACATGCAAATAACAAAGCATAATTTGAATATATGAAAATAAAGCTCAAGGGATAGATAATTAATAAATTAGTTATCCATTAACAAATCCCCATTAAATAGAATCAATCACATCCAATCTCTGATTGAAATCTCAAATCAAATTTAGAATATTTAAAATGATTTACATGTACATTCAATTTTAAAATAATCATTTTTTTTTAAATTATATATACATATAACATAAGTAATTTTAATAATCAAATGAAATAAAATCAAAATAATGGTTAAAATAATTTTAAAAGTTCTCTGAATGTTTAATGATATTTTAAATTAATTTTCTTAAATTTTGAAAGTATTTTGATTTATTTTAATTAAATAATAATTAAAATAATTAAATAATCTATATTTAAAATTACTTAAAGTACAGAGATTATTTTGAAATTATTTTAATTTTAAATTAAAGCCCTTGGAAATCTAAGCAAATCGATATATTACATGCAAATTTTGGATTTGAAACGAATTTTTAATATTTTTTTTAAGTTTCTGATAATTAAATAGTTTTAAAATTAATTTAAAACTATTTAATTAATTCTGATGACTGCGGTGGTGGCAGAAGGACATGCAGCGTTGTCTGATTCGTGGGATCAAATCCCCACGGCGGCTGTAATCATTGGCAATGATTGCGCCACCACACAATCATTACCGTTTGATTTAAATGATGGCGGGACCCACGCGCTTTTTACTTAATCGAGTCAGCATACGCAGATACCGTCGGATCTTCCGCCATTTTGAACAGATGGCCCTGATCAAGTCGGACGATGATCAATACAGCGGAGCGGACCGCGCTGTTAGGTTTTGATACGGGATAACTCGATCTGGACCGTTGATCGTAAGATCAACGGTCCAGAAACCATGCAATTAAACGGAACTCAAACTAAACCCCATAATAGAAAAAATGGTTCGTTCTCAAAATTTAGTGGATGAAATTCGATAAAAATTTAAACAGAGATAAGGATAATGAAGAGCATTAATGGGGAGTTTGTTTGATAACTTAAAAAGCACTTATTGAAAAGTTAATTTAATCTGAGTGTCTTAATCTAGGGTTTGTGAATTTACCCAATCTAACCGGTCAATTTGGCTGATCTTGGGCTCTCTGAGCTTGTTGATTGTCCACGAAACTTTCCTTAGTTGGTGTCGAAGTTGGAGGAGCTACGGATCGAAAGGAAATGAACTTGGATGGATTTGGAGCTTAAATGGCCCGAGGATCACTGCCGGCGAGCTCCTAGTGGCCGGGTTTTGATCTGGAAAGCTTGAAGAGACTCTGGGTAGCTCAAACAAAATCCTAGAGAGGCTTGAGGGTGTTGGTGTAGTGAGAGAATGTGTGGATTCGAATGAGACTCATTTTGAGTCTTTTTGCTTAATTGAAGTGCCCTGGCTTGATTGGACGGTCTAGATGATTTTGGAAGTTTCCCTAGATGTATGCCATCTATCCTAAACAGTCAGAGGACAGGGGAATAAAAGGACACAAGGACAAGCCATGAGGAGGCTCTTTTATCCTTGTAAGCACATGGGGGTGATTAGGGCTGGTTTAACTTTAATCCAAGGATTATAGGATGCCTAAGAAGCTTCCAGAAGTGATTTGGAACAGCTAGAATGGTTTGAATTAAAATGGGTTAGCTTAAATGGGAAGTTTGACCATGTTTGACCCATTTAAAAGCTCAATTTGACTGTTTGACCAATCAAACAGTCAAATTGACTGCTGAGTGGGCATGGAGAGATGGCTTGAGCTGGTTGGAGTGACTTAGAACAGATGTCAAGCCATGGGATTCAAGTTTGAAGTGATGTATGGGATTTTGAATGGTTTTGACCAAGTCAAAATAACTTAACTTGGTCAAATGAAACATGTTTTGGTTTCAAATGAGTTTAGGTATGTTTGGACCACACATTAGAATGAAATTAAAGATTTGAAGGTGTTAATTTAATTGGATTCAAGGGATTATGCCAAGTTAACCTGAGTTAACTAGGCTTGGGTCTAGTCGACCAAGTCAACTAATAATTGGGTCAAAAGTTCAATCAAGTCTGAATCACTAAGGGAAGTGATCAGAGAAGTTTGGATAGGTTTGAGGTTGATCAGGAGCTTGATTCAAAGTGATAGAATTTAAGTGTTAAACTAGTCAACCCATGTTGACTTGGTCAACCAGGTTGACCCAGAGTCAATGATGGGTTCAAAAGGTTTGAAATGGTGTTTGAAGTCTAGTAGATGTGTTTTCAAGGGTCAGATTGGTCATCTAGATCAAATGACCTATTTAGGCCCTTAATGGGTCACTTGGGTCAACCCTGATTGACTTGGTCAACCAAGTTGACCCAGGGTCTGGAAATGGGTTCAAAAGATTGGGTTTGACATTTGAAAATTATTGGAGGTGGTTCCAAGCCATTTGGGGATCATTTGGTTTGAAATGTGCATTTGGACCTCAAAGGGGTATTTTGGTCATTTTGATCCCTGGTTAACTATGGGTCAAAGTGAGTCCAACAAAATGCAGTTTAATGTTCAAGAGGTCAAGATTAAAGGTCTGGATGTGGTTGGAAGCTTTGGAGAAAGCTCTAAGGTCAGGATCCACTAGGTGGCAGGTCCAGTGGCATAGGCCGTAAATATTTGAAGGTTTTACAGCCTTTGGATTTCAATTCAGTTTCTGAGGTTAGAGACCTCAGAATGGGCTCAAATTTGGAGAGTTGCCTCTAGAAATATGTCACATTAGTATGAAACTGATAGATCCTGAATCAGAGGTCATTTGACTAGATTTTGAAGTATTCAAAGGTTTGTTGGAAAAGGCTTTTAGGACTTAGACCTTTAGCCTTTGAATTTGAATCTGGAAATCTGGATTTAAATTGGACTTTGGATTTGAATGCTTGAGCTTGAATTATCTAAGTCATTTATGATCATTTGGATGATCATAAAATGATTAGATAGGGTTAGAGCTGGATTAAAGGCAATATCAAGGTTGAAACTGTAATTGGTTTGAGAAAAGCTTCAAGTCTAGATAGATTTGAAACTTGGATTTAATTGAAGTTTTGAATTGAGTTAAGATCTGGATTGGTTGGAGTTTAAGATTGATTTGAAATAGGAATAGATCAGGATCAAGATTGATCTAACATCTGGATTGATCCTAAGGTCTAGATTGATCTAAGATCTAGGTAGATCCTAGGGCTTGAAGTCTGGAAGAATATTAGGGTCTAGAATCTAGGAGGATTCTAGAGTCTAAGAAGTCCTAGGTTCTAGGGTCCAGAAGAGTCTTAGGATCTAGAGTAGATCCTAGGGTCTGAATTCTAGAGAGATCCTAGATTGATCTAGAGTCTGGGTAGATCTTAAAACTTAAAGCCTAGGAAGATTCTAAAATCTAGAAGTCCTAAAGTCTAAAGCCTAGGGGGATCCTAGAGTCTAAAACCTAGGAGAATTCTAAAGTCTAGAAGTCCTAGTTTTTGAAATTTAAAAGGATCCTAAGATCTAGATAGATCTCAGGGTCTAAAATAGATCTTAAGGTCTAGGAAGATCTTAAGACCTAGATTGATCTAGAGAAGACTTAGGGTCTAGAATAGATCCTATGGTCTAAGAAGATCATATGATCTAGAGTCTGGCAGAATCCTAGGGTCTAGAATAGATTCTAGGGTCTAAAGTCTAGGAGGATCCTATAGTCTAGGTTAGTCTGGAGTTTGATTGAGTTGAGTTTTAAAATTAATATGAGATTAAGTTGATTTGAATCTGGATTGATATTTAAAGTCTGGATTGATCTAAGATCAGCTTGATCCTAGGGTCAAGATTAATCCTAATGATTATTGGAAAGATCCTAAGGTCTGGATTGGTCCTACTGTCCTCATACAAAAATGAGGTCAACAATAATAAACTATTATCTTTATATTATGTTGAACACCAAATAATATTAATTATTATAAATAAACTGCATTTATAAATACACTAGTTATAATGAGAAAAAATTTATTATAAATACAACGCTTTTACTTTACTCTAGATATACATAACCAAACAAGGGAAATAGTTCTCCTGCGTTTACTTTGTAGACAACCAAACAGTCTCAAAGTATTCGGAATGCACTACATTTACTTTACATTGCTTTTACTTTACACTGTATTTTCTTTTCAGGCAACCAAACAGCCCCTTAGTAATCTATTGGATTTAAGCGGTTGATTTATTTAAAAAATAAATTTAATGTGTTATAAATTTAATTACATATTAAGTATGAGTTACTTATTAATTTTAGTTTTTATTACGATCAATAAATTATAATGATAAATAATTTAATTGCTAATTATAATATTATTTATCATATTACTTATTTAGATGTTAATTTAATAAGTATTTAATAGATAATTATATTAATAATTATCTAATTATTTAATTATTTATTTTTAAACAACTAATTATTAAACTAATACTTATAATTGATTAAATTAACTTTTAAAGTATTATTTAATTAATGTTAATTATTAAATATATTATTAATAATCTCATTAATCATTTAAATATTTGACTACTATTTAATTATTTAATTATTATTTATAATGTCATTTTATAATTATTTCTATTTCAAATTATATTAATTAAACAATTTATTTTAATTTTTAATTACTAATTAATTAATTAATATAGGGCTTACTTTTCATCTTTGCCATTTCTTTATTACTATTGCTTTTCTTCATGTCTGCTTTGGCCTCATGTGCTTCACATGAGGTTTGAAGGTTTCGCGTGAAGTAGTGTGTTGAAAGAGTCGTTAAAAAAGCTTCTTTGCATCCTTCAATGACATTAGATTAGAAGTCACGACAGAAGCTCGCTCGCTGCGAAGGTAACCATCTTTATCCCTTTCACGCGTTTCTTTGACCAAATCCCATAAATCCGTCGAATTACGGGATTTACGACAAAAAGAGGGAAACAAATGATTTATTTTGCCATGAGATTTATTGGGTGCTCAAATCCCATTTGGCTGGATTTAGCATAAATCCCGCTCAAATCCTGCATAAATCATTTTAAATCCTGTTGCCAAAACTGCCCCTAAAAGTAGAAAAATTTTGTGAAAGAAAACCACCATAAATAATATGTCCAATCAAAATATACTCAAATTATATTTGCCTTCCGATTTAATCGAGTGAAGTGCAGACAACGGGTTTAGGATGCTACAATGCTATTGATTGAGAAGTTATTAAAAATAATTTAGGTCACTATTTTTGAGCAAACTGGTGCAACATGTTATGGAGCTTTGCTAGGGTTTTGAGAAAACCCTAGTTGCCCCCACCTGGGGTCGCGGGTCAATAAAGGTTTATGGTGTAATCATGACTGATTAATCGATTATGCAGACGAGTGGATAGTGACAACTCTTCATTGATTTATTAAAAGCTACCTATCAAAATAAATTATTAATAAAAATAATTGAAAGATGTGATTGACATATAATGATGGATTGATGTGATCGGTGAATAACATATGGAAGGATGGAAAATATCACTTTAAAAGATGGATGACATGCCTTATTTTTCATAATTTTATCCATGTTTGTATTTACATGATAGAATATAAAATGAGTGAATTGATTGATAGATATATAACTGGTAGAACTGCCATTGAGATTGATATAGTTTGACATAATATATGATAGGGACATCGATAGATGTTGATAAACATATTGATATAGCATAATGATAAGTAAGCACATTGATACAACACATTGATAAGTAATCATATTGATATAGTAATAGTATATTGATATGACATACTAATAGACAAATATATGACATAACATTTGACATAAAGCATATAATGGAACAATCAGCATGAAAATAACTAACAGCATCGTATTTGACATTGTATCAATTATCCTAATATTTGTTTTTCCAGTATACAATATTAATTTATGGATTTAAGTGTAATGAATTGTTAGCTTTTCTCATTTTATTGATCATATTGATTCATATTACTAGTGATTGATCATTGTTCATATTGATAGGTACTGCTACTGATTTTATACTAATTGGAATGAGCATGCAATTAATTCATGAGGCTTTGCATTAAAAGCATTGGTAGTTTTGGTGATTTGCTAGGCTTTGTAAGCTTATTATTATGATTTGATTGATTTTAGGTCTAGGAAAGGGATCGGTAGAGTGAGGTGGATTGAAGTCAGAGTTACAGGTTTAGTCAACTTTTAGCATTTTATTTATTTTTTTGTAACCAGAAGTGTTTAGTAATTGCTTGATGTTTAAGATTGAACTTATAGTTACTGTATATAAATTTTGATTAATAATGTATATTGACAGATGATATGATATACATATATTTTTGCTATTTTAATGAATATAAAATAAAACTAGTGACTTTAATAGATTAATTAGATGATAAGAAGATGTAATTCTTCCAATTTAGATTCTAGAGCATTGCACTGCTCTCCATCAGCAATGGAGTTGGACCCACTAAATAATAGCCTAAACCTCTCCCTTATTACTTAAAATGATCAGTTTATGCCTTGTTCTTCCTCTTGGGCATCTTGAACTATCCAACACTCTAAAGATTAATGGCTTGCTAATGGTGAAGATGACCTTAAATTCCTCTATGCCAAACTCAAAATAAGGAAAAAACTATAATTATATTAGTGATATTAAAACTCAAGCTGGCTTCTTCTCCAATTTGTAATACATCACCAACACAATTACTAACCATTTTAATACTTTGTTTAACTCTCTTTCTCCGACCGATTTTGATATATCATCTATTCATGTTAGGGAGATGGTTGCTCCTCATCTTACTGCTAGCCTAATTTGACATGTTATTGTTGAAGAAATAAAAAATATTATTTTTTTCTTCACCTTCTTGTTCTGCACCAGGCCTAGATGGTTTCTCTTTTGAATTATATAAAGGTTCTTGGGAGGTTATTAGCAACCAAGTTTGTAAGGCTTTCAAATATTTTTTTCAGCATAGCTATCTCCCCAGAAATATTAAAGCCACTGCACTTGTTCTGATTCCTAAAATAAATCATGCCAATAATATCTTAGATTATAGGCATATTTCCTAATATAATTCCTTCTACAAAGTAATTGCTAAGCTTCTGGCTAATAAGTTGAAATCACTCATGCCTTGGTTAATTCATTCTAGTTAAGTTGGGTTCATACATAAAATAATATTCCCAGACTATATTATCCTTGTTCAGAACTCTTGGGAGGATTTAAGCCTCATTCACATAATCTTTTTTTGTGCTAAACTCAACATATTTAAAGCATTTGAGACCCTTTCAAGAGGCTTCATTCTAGAACAACTTAAACAGAAAGGTATTCCCTCAATATTAAGCTTATGAACAGAAAGGAGCCAGTTAATAAAAGTGTTCCTCTCTAGTTAGATAACCATTACCCTAAGGTTATTTTTAGTAATTTTGATTTCTATAAAATTTTGGGGTTTTAAAATGATTAAAAAATGTCAATGATGTGATTTCTTGATTTCTAGCAAACTTTCACCACGTAATTTTTATTATATTATAGATTTGGTTATTCTACACATTTTGATATGATCATATTAATATTTTATCAATATTTTTATATTTGATGTATGCCCTCTAAGAAGAGTTAAATGAATATACACAATAAATTGATGTATGACTACTACATTAAGATTATATAAAATGATTTACATACATAGTAGATTGATATAACATGCATAGTTGATATGACATATGCAATTGGCATGATATGATTTAGTTAGCTATAGCATGTATATATGTATTGATTTACTTTTTGAATAAGCATACATGAAAATGTGCATGCTATATTGATTATTGAGAATTGCTATTGTGATTTACATAATAGTCACTATGAATAATAAATATGATATATATGCATATATTTATCATGAAATATTTGCATGGATAAAAAGCTGGCTCATGAATGAGATTGATTCAGGTTAGCAGAGACATGATATGATATCATGCATAGGAGGGTGGGCCAACATGCTTTCTTTTAAATAAACTTGATACATGATATAATGGGGGGCATAAGGGGATAATAATATGACTAATTACAATGAAGATTCTTATATGTGCCACCTGAATATGATTGAGACTGATATTTTACGGTAGATGATATTGTATAGTCATATGATTGATATGATATGATTAACTAGAATCTTGACTTGCTATTGATATATATGGATTAATAATGCATAAATATAATGCTACTTTGATATGTATGAACTTATATGATGATGTATATAACTACCTTATGATGATACATGATTTTTGCATTTATTCTATCCAACATACAATTGATGAATATATATATGATGATATACATTTCATATAATGCATATTCCTACTGTACATGATAATGATGTGTCATCTATAATAATATATTATCAATCTAATAACTCTATTCTACATCTCACAGTCATATATATGATATTATTACATGACTATTGGTCTATTATATATATTGATGATTCCAATATGCTATGATACATAACATTGATACACACGATGACAATGTCCTCAATGTAATGTGAAGCATAATATTGATACACATGAATATGATATGCTTATATATCTGAATATGATAAAATGATGCATAACATTGATACTCATGATAATGATATACTCGAATATGATGATATACATAGCATTGATGACACACACACACACACACACATACACATGAACACATGATTTTCATATGGTGATCTTGATCATACTTGGCCACATATGATCCATGTATATTAATAAGTAAAAATTTATATTGATTCAACATATGATTAATTTTTTTGATTAAATTGATAATAACTTGCATATTATTGATATACTTTTTATGCATTGAATGTAATTATAAGTTTTATGTGACGCACTGAGCAATATGCTTATTCTGTCTATTTATATATTTTAGGAAAGAATAATGCACCAATAGAGTAGAGTGAGTGAATTATTGTTATCGAGGCACTCCTATGTGATGGATAGATTCTCTTATAATCATAATGTTAAATATACTTTGATGGATTGATGATGAATCATGATTCTTGTGCATTTTGAGACGAATAGATCTAAATGTTATATATTTTGGATGATATTTTATTTTATGTCTTGATAAATTTTTAGTGGCTCTATATGTGAATTAAATGATAAAAGAAATTTTGCTCAATAAATGATTCTGGGCAAAGGATCAATCATGCACTCAACTTGATATGACATATTAGAGTGTATTTGTTGTATCAAGTGGGGTCGTGACAAATTTATGACATCAGAGCAATGGTTTGGAGGAATTGATCTAGGATAGATTCATATGATTGATTAATAGGAGAGTGATAGATATTGGGTAGTATAAGCATTTTCCTTTCTTATATGTATGTATCTCATTAGAAGTTATTTTATCGTATAAATAAAAGTATAGTGACTGAACCCATAAATTTTGAAGAATTAGATTTGATTGATAGTCAGAGGTTCAGTCAAGCTTTTCCAGCTTAGACTATAGTGGGAACCACAAGTATAGATCCTATAACACAACTAGTTAACTTAGTGGCTCAATTAGTGCGTAAAAATTACAGTAAGATGCTTGTTGTTAGAGAAGATGAAGGGGTTAGTCATTTGCAGATGTTTCATAGATTGAAACCACCACTATTTAAAAGAGTAGTAGAATTTTAGGTGGTCGAGACTGGTTACTGAGAATTGATGATGGAATGCAGTATCCAGAGCATAGGAAAGTACCCTTAACTATATTTTTGTTTGAAGGAGAAGAATTTTTTTAAGGTAAATAGATTTCACAAATTCCCTGGAAAGATTTCGTAAATACTTTTATAGAATGATTTGTTCCCCCTTCATCTAAGCAATATATGTATGAAGCTTTTATGAGATTGATGCAAGAGGATAAGACAGTCATGTAGTATAAAGTTGAATTCACTATTTTAGCTAGATATGCATTGCAACTGATTAGTATTGTTGAAGAAAAGTGTTATCAATTTTTAATGGAGCTTATAGATAAATTAAGACATATTATATAACCTTTGAGGGGGTTTTTTTTGTGTTGGTAGAAAGAGCAAGATTGGTGAAGAATGATTTGTCAGTATTTCAGTTTAGATGATGTAAGTAAGAAAATATTTGGTGAAAAAACGATGATAGGGAATACTAGTGGAAAGAAGAACAAGTTTAGTGAAGTCAAAAAGGGACTCGTGACATCTGCTGTTAGTACACTAGAATATACTCATTGTGAAAATAGGCTTTTGAGTTAGTGTTATATGATCACTGAACAATATTTCTGATGTGATTGTCATAACTATAAGATAATATATTGTCCCGAGAGAGAGATTGGAAGAGAACCATGATCCAATATGAAGCAATCGAAATAGGCTTATAGACAAAGGATTGTACCAACAAAGACTTTTAGTGAAAGCTTCATAATAGTTACTATGTATCTTTGAACTTGTATGCAACACTAATATAATTTTTGTAATTTTAGATAAAATTATATTTCATCATTCATGGAAGGATCATGATGAAATAATAATATATTTGAGGGGCAAAATTTAAGGGTTTAAAATTTTCAAGAGCATTTTATATTTCGTAGACTTTTTTGATACTTTTATTAAGTGTTGCTAATGGAGCGAAATTTGACCAAAATAATTGTTTCAAAAATAACATCCATTTTGAATTATTATTGGCCAAATTGCGCCACGTTAGTACCTTTTGCATTGCCGAGCAATGGTCAATTGTAGCATCGCGAACGTTGTGGAATCTAACTCATTACGAATGTGCTCCGCGAGACAGTAGATTTCCACCTTCTTCCTCCTTAAAGCCGCCACTACGAGCACAAGGGTTTGGACGGCCTTGCTAGCGTTCAAGCAAGGCAGCACGAGCGAGGATGAGAAGGCCGCATAATTTGTACTCCCACTTCCTCGTCGCGAGGAGAACGGTCCCGCCTTGCTCTGGAATTTCTAGCTGTAGAGTCGCCTGCGAGCAGAAACTCGTATCCTCCGCGCTTTATAGCTCTGCCACCGCTTTCGATCTCAATCGATGGTGGTTGCCTCTACGGTTTCCGTTTGCATCTACAGCGTCAAATTCGATCAAGGCTGGCGTGGCGGGAGCTGTGTCATTTTCTTTTGCTCTGTCGACGGCAGTGGAGGCGAAGGAGCCACCTTCCCCAGAACTCTTGCCGAAAGATGTGGTTCTTTACCAGTACGAGGCTTGTCCGTTTTGCAACAAAGTTAAAGGTACGCCGTTCGCCTTTAGAACTGTTAGTGGGTGGAATTGGAGTTGTCTTTCCACGCAGTTTGGATGATTGTGAGTGATAGAGGCTGTGGCAGTGTAAGATCAATTTATATTCTACAAAGGAATGAATAGTACCAAAAAAATACAATTTTATAGAATTAAAACATTAGATCATTCTCATCATTGTGCCCAAGTTAACCTAACATGGTTATTGTATCATAGTTTTTTTTCCCTTAAACTTAATAACTTTTTTTCTTTTTCGGCTTGTAGACTCAAAGTTCAGGCCATTAGGATAAGATCATGTTTTATGGAAAAAGGAAAGTTATACTAGACAATGAAGATGCGTACATACACTGCTTTTGAGCAGCAATATAACGGGATAACAACTGCACTATTGTATGCTATTTAGCGAAAATTTGATGTGGATTCAACTACCTAAGCCCAACCCCATGAAAGCAAAATAGTGATTTAAAGGCTATTTCCTTGTTTATAAAAAGGTCAACAACGCATGAACATGAGGGAATTTCTTGATTTGCAATAGAAGATTCTAGGAGTGAGTTGCTTGGAACCTATTTTTCTGATGTGTATTGCAGATAGATGAGGAAATTATAAACCTGAAGTTGTTGAGCAATGCAGAGGCACTGAATGGACCATTTGAGCGCTTTGATAGATGATGGCGGTTTATTAGATTGCAGATAAATAAATGAAATCGCGGAGCAGCATAAGTTGCTATGGTGGAGAAAGTAAGGTGTTGAGTTGTGTTTTATTAAGCTCTGAATACCAAGGGGAGGCCGGGATAATCAATTGCTACCAATTGAAACTTCTATGGCCAAGGTAAAAACATGAGTAGAAGATGTTTAAATTGAATGCCATAGCAGGGAGACCAACAAGTTTTGATGTTTTGACACTAATACCATTGATTCTCGAATATATCTAAAACTTTGTGAATATAAAACACTAAAACTGTGGCCCACTAGGTGCCTATATATATATTTGTATGATTTGGTGCTTTTTTCTTACTTGAGATGTCAACAATTGTTGGAATGATCATAATCAGTCAGTTTAGATTCTAGAACAAGACTTTGTAACTAAAATTGAAAAGCCAAAGTAACATATTTTTGGTGTCAAAGACCAAACGATGATTTTCAATATTGAGCTGAACTAGTCAAATAGTATTGATTCTTATTGATTTGGGTCATTTGGTGCACATGCCCACTTTCTAACAACCAAGTGGAGACAGGGATTAAATCAACTACCTCAACTTTGCTAATATCAATTGAGCGTCCTGATCAAATGAGTTGAAACAGTTTTCTTTGTTGGAAAGTGCATATTTTTTGTTAATTAAAAGATGTTTACTTACTTCAATAAAAAAAAAAATCAAAACAAAGGGGATTCAATTATGACTTTTGATTATGGTTAGACTTCTCTTTGTATACCCATCTAAATAGAAAAAGCCTTATGAAGTTTCATTTGTAGAGGTTGTGGCAATATAAGATCAGTTTGTTCTCTACACACGAATGAATTTTACAAAAAATGCATTGTAATAGAACTAAAATATTAGATCATGCTTGACATATTACCCAAGATAAATTGTCTTTATAAAATAACTTAACATAATTTTTCTATCATAGTTATTTCAGATTTTTTTTTTAAATTCAAGATAAAAAATAACACATAACTATTTAACTGACTATCATTCTCCAAGACCTTCTGAATAGAATGCGTGACTTTTTTTATTCCACCTATTTCCAGGAAAATGATACACTCATGCATTCACCCTCCATTCTTGGATTTTATCTTTACAATAGAATTGATTTGCCTCTCTTGGAGTACTACAATATTCTACGAGGAAAAATGGATGAATTTCTCCAATACAAACCATTCATCAAAGATATGATTGCCATAAAAATAGAGTGAGGAATTTCTTCTTGTTGAATTTCTTATTACCAAATTTCTTCTTTGGCCTCATTCTTCCTTCTAACATGTATAATTAAAGATGATGGTCTATTCTACTAGCCCTAATATATATGTGCTCTCTCTCAAGTTCTTTTGACCACTGAGATTTCACCTCCTCAACTAGTCTATGTCCAAAATGCCTTGTTATTAGGCATTTTGGTGGTTGTGGTGGTTGAAGTGATGGTAATCATTATTGTGGGGAAAAGTATTCCCTCTTCGCTCTCATTGCGATCAAGCTAATTATTCATTAGAATGTCATTAGGCCAAATTTGGTTACCTTTCTATTGCTCATAATGCCTTTAGGCTTCAACTCCAATCATTGGTACCTCCATTTCAAACATGTATTCTGGTTTGACTCATGATGCTTATAACCTTATAGTTCATGCGTGATGTCCTTCGAATTTTCGACATGGTCAATTAATATACTTTGCCATTTTGGAAGTCATTATTGCCTCTTGAATTTCACGACTAGGTCACAAATAGGCGCCTAATATAGCTTTTGTCCACAGTATCATGATTTGATTTTTTTGAGAAGTATGAGAACCGAATTAGATTGATTTTGTGCCAACCGTATTTATTAACTTAGAGTTGATAAATCTAAAAATAGATAACGAGTCATTTAATTAATCAATTTTGATTCAATGAGATTTCTAATTCCAGTTTTCAATATTGTGTGTTTATGTTGGATGCATGATACTATGGAGAGTAATGCATGTTTAACTACCTAATTTTGGGGGAGGCTATCTTCTTGTATTGATGTGAGGCATTATATTTTCTTCACTTTAATGATCTCTTTCCTTGATCTTTTTCTTCTAAATATTTTGTTATTAGCTTTGATAGAGTTCTTCATTTTGATCAAGTTTGATAAATTAGTATTTTAGTTGTGATGAAAAAAAATTGATTGTTGAATCATTGATTTTTTTTTATTTAATTGATTATTGCATTATTATTTTAGTTTTAATCCTCATTTTTTTGCTTTGTACTTGAGGAAAGCGAGTTTTTTGTGCCTTTAGTGGCCTTTAATGTGAGAATCATATTTTCTCTTACATTATCTGCATTCATATATGATATTTATTGCATTAGGAATCCTAGAACCCTAAACATTCCACATTAGGAAAGCTCATGAAAAGAATAACGATTGCCTTCCAAATTAGTGTTGAGATAGAAATAAGGCATAAAATATGCAAGAAAATAATTGCAACCTTCTAAATTTGTGGTTGGACAGAAAGAGGGGAAACTTGACAAGTGCTAAAGCAAAGAATTTAATTCACAAAGAAATTAGCATTAGGGTTTAATACATATATACATACATATATACAAATATGTATGCATGTATGTATGTATGTGTATATAGGGTTTAGGGTATCAAAGAAAATAATTGTAACATTCTAAATTATTGGATGGAGATTGAATGAGTCTCAAAAGTAAATATTATATTGAGTCTTGTTATTTTTCTTTATCTCTCGTCTCATTCTTTTTCAATGTATCTTTATCTATCTTGTTTGTGGTATCAAATTTCTTGTTCTTGCACACTTTGCCACTTTCACGACTCTTTTGGCTTGGTCAATCTCTTATTTTATGTACTTTTCAGCTTTCATCATGATTAAGACTGTTGTACGAGGTGTTACTTATTTGCATTTTTGTCAGCTTTTTCATACTGTTTGATTTTATATTTCCACTTCTATCACAAGACTTTACCTTACCTTCATGATGCGTGTGAACACCCAAGCTTTGAAACTTCCAAATACTTCATATATTGTTAAGTCATTGATTTTATACTGCCACCTTTATCACAATAACAATCATGAGGCTCTAGCTCATTTAACTTACGATGTGTGCCGACGTTCAACTTTGAAATCTCTAGATTCTTCATTGATTGTTCAATCACTGCCATTATCATTGGCCCTTCTTGATGAGTGTTGACCACCTCAACCATACCATAATTCTTACATACGTCTGGGTGTGCTTAGAGCTTTACATGAGCCAATTTCGCCTCTACCACTATATTGGTCACCTTCCAACTCTTCAATAAAGAGTTTTTTTAGCCATAGTAAATAATGCTAGACAAATATGGTAATTAAAATTTTCTCCCTTTTAGTTTATAAGCACATCTATTTAATTGACTTATTCTAAATAGTTTATATATATATATATATATATATATATATATATATATACATATATTAATTAATGCATCATAAGAAACATATTATAGGACCTAAGTAAATATAAAGGTTGGTGTTGTATTTAAAACAATTTGGAGATTGAATTATTATGGGATGAGATATTATATTCGGTCTTGTTCTTCCATCTCTATATTGTCTCTCTCTTCCTTTTTTTTCTATATCGTATCCATACTCCTATATTAAGAAAATGGTTAAACAAAATGTTAAAGCACCAGCGAACTAGGAAGTACAGAGGCTTTGGCACTTTGCAGTGCTGCTGAGTTGCAAATGCTTTACAGATTCAAGTTAAGTGCATAACACTAAAGTTGTGGGCCACCAGTTGCCTATATCTTTTTTGGATGATTTGTTTTTTTTTTCAAAATTAAGTTGTCAATATGTGTTGAAATGATGGCAAATGTCGAATTCGGGTTCTAGAACACGACTTCCAAATATTAATTGATTAGCCAATGTACCCTAGTTTTTGGGACAAGATCCAAATTGGGATTTTGAATAATGAATCAAGTTGGCCAAACATTGTTTGTTTGGTTAATCAGATTGGGTAAAACTTGCTCTCCGTTAAAGGATAGGTAGGAGTTCAATCAACTAGCCCAAATTTGCTAATAACAATCAAGTCTACTTCAATCCATCTGGGTTGAAGTAATTTTTTTCGGTGGAAGATTAATGATGTAAGACTATGTATGATTTAAATGATTGTAAAAAGAATTTGCACGCTGTTAAAAGAGCAATAAGAATTAGAACGTTAGCCACTTAACGATAATAGAAAACAAAGAGGGGTGCTTCCGCTTAGGACAAATCACACGCTAATAGTTAAGATCACCAAAACAATTAGAACATCAACATAAGCAAATTTAGGGGATTTTCAATAACATCCCTAGATTAACAATGAGAGTAGATGCATAGAAAGTCATAATTCATTCCCTACGTTTACTAAGCTTTGGCATATAGCTTTGCACGATTCATTATGCTTGATTCACAACCTACAAGAGAAGACGATTAGGGAGGAAATTGAAGAGGAGGAAAGTTCACCCTCGTCGAGGCATGACGGTGATTTGCCACTGAACGGTGGAAAGCTGCTCTTCGATGGCTTCAGACAGGGTGAAGATGATACGCTCCAAGTACTCCTTAGCGGAATTGTCTACTTCTGGATTGACGTCAAAGAAAGGCGATCGGAGGATGTCGACGAAGTCTTGTTCGTTGTAGACGAAGCCGGAGTCAAGTTCAGGATTGGTCATGCATCGATTTCGTAGTGTTGAAGTGTTGTAGAAGACGTCCTTTGCTATCCTTAAGGATTCCCTTTGAGAGAAAGAAGTTTCTCTCAAGAATCCAAGTGGAAGAAAGGGCGAGAGGGTGGTCGGCCAAAGGAGGGGCTTGGGGGAAAAGTAGGTTCAGATTTTAGAAGAGGGAGGAAGGGGGGAAATTAAGAAATTATTTTCCTAGTTAATCCTTTAATTTGGAAAGGATTTAAGGGTGATTTGGAAAGAGGGAGGGGGCGGGTAAGAGAGAGGCAGAGGCTTTGAATTTTTTCCAAAGAGAGAGGCTTGAAGTTTGGAAAGTATTCAAATGGGGCAAGGAGGGGGCCAGCTGCATAGGGAGAGGGATTGGGGAAATAAGCAAGGGCTTTATTACTTGCTTAAATGGGATTCTCAAATTAAGGAATAGGATTTAATTCCAATCTAATTCAAATTTAATTTGGATTTGATTTTAGAAACTTTCCTAAAATAGGATTCTATTTTAGGAAATGTTTCAAAATTCAAATTTGATTTGAATAATTGAAATTGAAAAGCTTTCCCAAAGAGACTAAGTAAGAAAGGAAAGTAATGATGAGGAATTTGAAAATTTGGGGGCAAGGGGGAAGGGAGAGGCCGGCGGCTAGGCTAGGGTTTGGGTGGAGTTCGGGTAGCTTGGGGATAGGGGAATGAGTTGTAAGCAAGTAGGAAGGATGGGGTTAGGATGGCCGACGGTGGGGGGATTTGGATGGGCCGTGTGGTGAAAGGGAAGGGAGGGTGAAAGAGGAGGAAAAACTAAGAAGAAAATAGCCATGAACTCGGACTCTTCCAAGGTTGGTGGGTGATCCACTTCCCTCTCCTAGGGATCTCTCTCCAAAAACTCTCAAGTTCTTACAAGCACTCAATTCGCTGGAATTTGATTAACTTCAAAAGAAATATAAGGGGGCTTTATATAGCCTCATACAATGAAAGGGAAAATAAAAGATGACATAGCTCCTAGGGCTTACACATGATAAAACCCTTAAGTGCGAATTGGGAAATGCTACTAACAAATATATAAAGTAAAAACAAATACATATGAAGACTCAGAAATAGACCGGCGCGATCGTGGCCGTAGATCGTTGGCCACGTCTCTGATATACTTTCCATGATCTGATGTCCCCATCAATTAACATAAGTTTTTTTGAAAGATATTTGTTTATTCCAACGTACAAAAAGATAAAGGGAGA
Organism: Dendrobium chrysotoxum; assembly: GCA_019925795.1. Taxonomy (NCBI): domain Eukaryota; kingdom Viridiplantae; phylum Streptophyta; class Magnoliopsida; order Asparagales; family Orchidaceae; genus Dendrobium; species Dendrobium chrysotoxum. The sequence continues at coordinate 89,431,114 of CM034302.1, read as the reverse complement.
TTCCAGATGGATTTGTATTTTTTTTGGGATGATTTGTTATTTTTTTTACAATTAAGTTGTCAATATGAAAATATGTGTTAAAATGATGGCAATCAGCTAATTCGGGTTCTGGAACACAACTTCCAAACAAAAATTGATTAGCCAATGTACTCTAGCTTTTGGGACAAAATTCAAATTGGTATTTCAATAATGAATCTAGCTGACCAAACATTGTTGGTTTGGTTTATCGCTTTGGATAAACTTAGTGCATACCTCTGTTCTCAGTTAAAGAAGGCGAGGTAGGAGTTCAATCAGCTAGCCCAAAGTTTGCTAATAACAACAGAGTCTACTCCAATCCCTCTGGGTTGAAGTAGTTTTCTGTGGTGGAAGATTAACATAATTTATTTTTTTTGAAAGACATTTGTTTATTCTAGCGTACAAAAACATAAAAGGGGATTCAGTCGTGACTCCTGGTTGCATGAACGAAATAGAAAAAAAAAACTCTGAAAGTAAAATGAAGAGAGGCTGATAGAGAAAAGGAGAGAGGGATTCAATCAAACTGCTCACCTTTTTTAGATGATTTGGTGCTGCTTTTCATACCCGAGTTCTTAAAATGTGCTTAAGTGACAGAGTTGAATAAAATAGAAGACACATTTTTAATGAAGTATGCTGCACTTTTGTGTTATTTACTTTCCTGGTATGAGCAGAGTTTCTTCTTTATAATTTTCTGAAGCTCCCTGAATATTTACAATTAAACTTCTCTACCCAACTTAACAAAATACAAACTAAAACCCCTCAAATGGAGGAAGAATGGTAGAGAGAGAAAGGGGGAGGGAGGGATTCAATTAGCTGCGACACATTTTTTGGATGAGTTGCTGCACTTTTGGACTGGAATTGCCAACACAAGGTAAAATGATGGTATTGAATAATGATTGGGAGTATATTTGGTATATGCAGGAGGCATAATTGCAGTTTTCTTGTCTAAATACTTTGATTTGATGTGATCCTGATGCTTAATAAATGCTCACATGCGGGATTCTGGCAGAGCTTATGGGCAAAAGTTTTATTTTTTTAACTAGCATTTGCTAGACACTGGAAGATTTATCATAATATGCTGTTTGTCATCTCTGTAATTTGCATAGAGTTTTGTGTGTTGTTGGAAGGCAGATGCTAAGGAAACTTTTTCATGTTCAACTTTGGCAGTATGTTGTCTTAAAAGCGGTAACCCTTTTTATGTTTATCTCCAGCATTTTTGGACTATCATGATATACCATATAAGGTTGTGGAAGTGAACCCTTTCAGTAAAAAGGAAATCAAATGGTCCGACTATAAGAAGGTTCCAATTCTAGTGGTGGACGGTGTTCAGCTTGTTGACTCCTCAGGTTCTTTCTTTAGACTTTGTTTTGTTCGGTGAAACGGAAGCCTCCGAAGTCTCTTTGAATTTTTTTTTTTCAAGTGCTAGTTCATTGAATCTATTTGTTCAGAATAGCAAATTTAGCAGGTTAGCAGTACGTGCTTAATTTGGTTTCATCTTCTTAGATATAATTGACAAGTTAAGCCACAGGATCCATCCTAAGAACTCAGTCGTTGATGAGGAAGAGACAAAGTGGCGCAGGTAAAAATTTCACTGTTATTCCATGTTTAATTAAATCCATAGCTAATTACAGTGTTATTTAACCATTTGATCTCATTTTCGTTTATGTTTGTCTTGCTCCATGATCTTCTGTCATTTCTCCTGCTTCCTAGGGTGTTAAAGCTGAGTTACAGGCTATCTTTCGTTTACTGGTTAAATTTAGTTATTTAATGCTATTTGTGGCTGTACAAAACTAAGAGAAATCTCAGAACAAAAAATAATTTGAAATCTAACTTAAAAAATATTTCCTAGTTTACACTGAAACTACCTTTCTATGTATCGCTCATGAAGTTCAAGTGGCTTTGTTTTTTTTTTTTCAGTCATCCTCATACATTTGCATGGATTTTGTTTTCAGAGTTTAAGGTTTCGATAGTTCCTTGTTCATTATCATTACTGATGTTTAAGTGGTATTTGCTAATTTTGATTTTCATTATTATAGGTGGGTTGATGAACACCTTGTACATGTCTTATCTCCAAACATATACCGTACTACTTCTGAGGCTTTGGAGTCATTCAACTACATTACTACTCATGGTAAGAAGCTTTACCATTAGTATTTTTAAGTTATGCCTGTTTTTAGTTACTACTAATGCCTGTTTTAAGTTATGCCTAGTGTGAAATTGGGCGATCAAGTCATTAAAAAGAGTGGATATTTTAGATATCTCGGGTCTATTGTTCAAAGCTATGGTGAAAAGATGGCGATATTACTAGTAGAATTGAAGTTGGATGGTCGAAGTGGAGGAATGTATCGGGCCCATTGTGTGATAGAGAAGTACCCTTCATACTTTTGGAAAAATTTTATAAAATGGTAATGAGACCTACAATGTTTTGTGGCGCAGAATGTTGGCCATTAAAAGAGAAGCATAAAATTAAGTTTCGTATTGTAGAGATGAGGATGCTTAGGTGGATTAGTGGCTGTATATTTAGAGATAAAATGCAAAACGAGTTTATACATGAAAAGGTTGGAGTTGCTCTAATAAGATTAGAGAGAGTTGCCTTAGTGGTTTGGTCTCATAAAGTGTCGACGTTCCGATGACCCGGTTAAGAGAGTAAATGTATTAGATTTGACTTATGTTAAGAAAGATAGAGGTACATGATAGACCGGTTAAACAGGTGGGCCCCACTAGGTGGGCGGTGGGCAAGAAGATTAAAGATGAGTAATTAATTACCATAGAAGACCAAGATTTAAAGGGGATTAATTAGGAGATGTTTCCTAATTAAAAAGGACAAAATTGGGGGCTGATTTGGAGGCTAAATTGGAGGGGATTAATTAGGAGATGTTTCATAATTAAAAAGGTCAGATTTTGGGGATGAATTGGAGAGGATCAATTATGAGATATTTCCTAATTGGAGAGGGTTGATTTGAGAGAGAATTGGGAGAGGGTTGTTTTGGAATTTGTTGTTTTATTATTTGCTATAAGTAGTAGGGTTTATGTCATGTTTGTATAGAGAATTTGATTTGAGTGTTGTAGTTTTCCTTTTGTTAGGGATCCTAGCGGCATCTAGGGTTTGGGAGAGAAGGTCCTCCTCTCGAAAGAGGACCATTGTATCTTGCTTTGTTCGTATTTGATTTTCTATCAATAAAATCTGTTTTTGTGTTCTGTTTTTGATACCAAGGCGCATCAAATTGGTATTAGAGCTAGGTTTTTTGGAGAGATGGCAACAAAGAAAGTAGATACGTTGAAAAGCAAAATAGAGCTATTCAAATCTGGCATGCAAAAATTTTTAACTATGTAGAGTCGAATAGAGAGCCGATTTGGAGGGATAGAAGAGATGTTAAGGAAGCTCATGAAGATGCAATCCAAAACTCCACCGGTGATTCCAATTGCTAACCCTAACCCAAAATCAATCGGAATTCCCTTTGCTGAATTTAAGGAAAAAGAAATCGGACGGGAAGGTTCGATAAGGAGAGTTTCTTTCATCAAGAACTACCTCTTGGTGCTCCGATAAGGGGCAGATTGGGGTTTCCGAATGAATGGGTGATTGATATAAAAAGCTCAGGAGCACCTATACTAGAACCTAACCATAACCTTATTATGGTTGTACCACCCCAAAAGCCAGGATCCTATGTATTAGGTGTTCTTACCAGGCAGATTGGCCAATTGCGATTCATATCACATAGCCAAGAGGAGGATGATTGATCCTCTTGGCTTGAAACTGAAAAGAAGGTGATTGGTATTTACAGGTTTCATCAAATTCTAAAACCTTTCATGCTTAGGTGACGTGTCGAAGATGTGGAGGGGTCACTTCCCTTTCAAGTAAAATTTTCAAGGTGGCTCCTTGGATGAAGTCCAGGGTTATTAGTCAAGTGCTTCAACAGCAGTTTCTTTCATTCCACCTTGAGGACAAGGTGGCTCTTTGGTAGGGGAGTATTGATAGGTCGATTAAATAGATGGGCCCCACTAGGTGAGTAATTACTTACTATATATGACCAAGATTTAATGGGGATTAATTAGGAGATGTTTCCTAATTAAAAAGGGCAAATTTTGGGGTTGATTTGGAGGCTGAATTGGAGGGGATTAATTAGGAAATATTTCCTAATTAAAGAGGATGGATTTAGGGGCTGATTGGAGGCTGATTTGGAGGGGATTAATTAAGAGATGTTTCCTAATTAAAAATGGCAGATTTAGTGGCTGATTTGGGGGCTGAATTAGAGGGGATTAATTAGGAGATATTTCCTAATTGGAGAGAACTGATTTGAGAGGGAATTGGGGAGGGCTGTTTTGGAATTTGTTGTTTTATTGTTTACTATAAGTAGTAGGGTTTATGTCATGTTTGTATAGAGAATTTGATTTGAGAGTGTTGTAGTCTTCTTTTTGTGAGGAATCCTAGCAGCATCTAGGGTTTGAGAGAGAAGGTCCTCTCGAAAGAGGACCATTGTATCTTGCTTTGTTCGTATTTGATTTTCTATCAATGAGAATCTGTTTTTGTGTTGTATCTCTTGGAGTTTGTTGCTATTTTTAATATCAAGGCGCATCAGTACACCCAAAAAGATTTGATTAGAAAGTATTAAAAATGATTTTTTTAATTAGATTTAAATGAAAATTTGACTCTTAGTAGGACATAATGGAGAAAAAGGATTCATGTAGCTGACCCACGTTGTGTGATAAAGACTTAATATTGTTGTTGCCTGTTTTTAGTTTTTTGTTGGGAGACTTGCTTCAATCAATCAGCACATCCAAGAGTTCTTCTAACATCTTGTAGCATGTTAAAGTTAATAAATAAGTAGGCTATGAGATACTATATTATCCTTGTCTTGCTAATTCAATAATTAGGTTCAGCTAGTCATTGTAGCATTATTCTGGAGTAGTGACATTTGTTGAGAAAAAAAACCTTGCAATGATTGCCCTAGAATAAGTTGAAGTTTGACTGTAAAAAAAATGTTAATTTTTAAAGATATGTTGCTATGGGGGGCCAATTCTAGTTTTTTAGCTACACGAAATCTAATATAAGATAAGATAGCTAGTTCCATTTAGTGGATTGCTATAGAAATTTTTGGGGAGTTTAAATAAACCATGTACTAATAAGGATATTTGGTGGAGTGAGGAGGTACATAGAGTTATTAAAGAAAATAAATGCATATTTGAAAGATAGCAAAAATTGAAGAGTATTGAAATTTTTAATGATCATAAGAATGTTGTAAATATTGCAAAGAGGTAGTAACTAGAGCAAAAGCTAGAACTTATGATTATTTATATAATAGACTTGGTATTGATGAAGAAGAAAATGAGATATAGAATATCTAAGATAAAAAAATAAGAGATTTATGATTTTGATCAAGGTATATGCATTAAGAGTGAAAGATAATATGATGTTGGTTCATGATAAATACATTAAAGAAAGTTGGAAATATTAATTTGAGAAATTATTAAATGAAAGTTTTAAGGAAGAAATTGCTTTAGAATAGCACAATGAACACTACAATAAAATATCTTGTAGATTGATCAAAATATTTGAAGTGGATTTAGTTTTGAAAAAGATGCACGAAGGTAAGGTTTTAGGTCAGAGTTATGATAACCATTATAAGATCATTACAATTAATGAAATATATAGAACAGCAAAATGATTCTTGTATGATTTTTTATTGAACTTGAGAAGGCATATGATCAAGTATCACAATAATTAATTTTGATGCGCATTAAGGTAGAAAGTTATGTTAAAGATATGCTGACATTAATAAAGATATGCATGATAGAGCACATTAAAAATTAATATTGAGTCCTTATCTTCTTATACTAGTTATGATGATATTTCTAATAGATATTCAAAGCGTTGTGCCTTGGTGAATGCTTTCCGCATCTGTTGAAATGTGAAAAATTAAAGCAGGGGATGAGTTATTTTTTGTTGGAGGCCTGATGAGGACATCAGAAATCTACGGCTACGATTGTGCCTATTTATTTTGATCTATTTTATGTATTTGATTTGTTATTGTTCTTTTTCCCTTTCCACCCTCACTTGAGGGCTTTGTCTTATGTATGCTCTAAGGGCAATAGTGTCTTTGTTATTTCCCTTCATGTATTTGGCTATTTAAAGCCACCCTCTTCCTTTGGAGAGGTTAATGAATGAATTATCAAAAAAAAATTTTGCACATGTGTTCTTTGGAGAGTTGTGAGAGTTCTAGGAGAGAGCTTTAGGAGAAATCCCTAGGGAGGGAAATCGGATCACCCACCAACCTTGGAGACGGCCGGGTTCATGGTTCTTCTTCTTTATCTTTTTTTTTTCCCTTTCTTTCTTCATCACCTAATTGCCGGCCCAAGGTTTTCCCAAACCCCAAAGCCGCCGGCCACCTAATCCCTCCATACCCTAGCCGGCCTCTCCCAGCACCACCCGACCACTAACCCCTCCACCCTTCGGCCTCCAAGCAACCCACCATCTTTCCACGTGAGCCTTCCCACCACCTCTTCACCAATTCGCAAGCCACAACCAAGCCCAAGACCTAGCCGCCGGCCCCCTCTCCCAAACCCATGCAAGCCGTCGGCCCTAGCTCCCCTTCCCTCTCAATTTTCATTGCCTATTTTAGATTGACATAATTAGGACAGATTTTGAATTCAAATCTATCTAATTTGAAATTCAAATCTTTCCTCAAATTATTAAATCTATTTTAGGAAACTTTCTTAATTAAATCCCCAATCAAAGCCAATTCAAATTTAAATTAAATTAGATTAAATCCTCTTGCCTTTTGGAGGATCAACTTAATTGGAAGGTACTTAACTCCTCTCTAATTATTCCCTAAACCCCTCCATAAGCCGCCGGCCCTCTCTCCTATTCTGCCCCCTCTCTCTCTCCAATCTCCCCCTCTCTCTCCTTTTCTTTCTCCCTTGCATTAATTCCTTCTTCCAATCACATCACCCAAATCCCTCAATTAGAAATCAATTCTCACTTCCCTCCCATTAGTTTGAATTCAAATTTCAAGCCCTAATTCCCTCTAAATTAAATCAGGAAATTAAATTTCTGATTGAGGAGCCTTCGTTGCTGCCATATCCGCTCCTCCCAAGCTTCCCCCCCTCATAATCTCCTATCGTGGGAACTCACCAAACCTCTGCCCAGGAACTACAGCAATTTCCTCTTGCGGTTCAGCATTTCTGAGGCCTTCTTGCTGTCCAAAACAGTTCAGACTTGGCCAAAACTGCTGTTCAAATTTTCCTGGACATTGTCTGATTGTTGTCCAGGATGTTTCGGCCCAACCAGCAGCTGTCCAGCCCTCCAGATACTCCCCACCTGCTGTTCTGAAAGCTTCCAGCTGCTGTCCCAAGGTTTCTGGACATAGAGGTGGTTGTTCAACAATTCCTGCAGCCAACAATTGCTGCCCAAGTTCGTGGGAAGGTCTAGTCTTCACAAAGGGTGAACTCTTTCCTTCTCTCTTACCTTCTTCGTTGATCCTTGCTTGTGGTTTTATTTGAGTCATGCAATATCTTGCCAAGCTCCGCTAAAAGCTTAGAATTTGGTAGGAAGTGTGTGAGAGATTTTTCATAGCACTACTCTTATTGTTAGACTAGAGATTTCCTGTTGAAACTCACCTCATATGCAACGTTAAGAATAATTGGTTGTTTTGTGGCTTTTACTTCTCGCAAGTGACTTGGCCTAAGCTTTTGTTACCGCTCTTTGTGTTTTATTTCATTGTCTAAATCATCATAAAGTTGTAGTTAACGTGCTCTTAACTATCAAGTGTGCAAAATCCTTATTTAAATTGTATTTTCATTTAAGATTTAAAATTCCAGAAATTAAACATTTCCCAAAGAAAATTAAATACCTTTTTCAAAAGTATATTTTTCAATCAAAACAATGTCCTGCATCAAGGCCTTAGAATTACTAGAGCAAAGACTAACTTTATGATATGTAATTTTAGTGATTTGATATCAACAATTATCATTCAATATTATCATAAGATAAAATGACAACTTGGTGTGATGTGTTTAGCATCTATAATATATTATGCCGAAGGAGAGATGTATATATAAGGATATAATTTTTAGAGGTAAGGTTTGATGATTAAAATAAAAAGTGCATCAAGAGTTTTTTCTTCTGATTAGAGAATAAATAGCTTTGAATGTTAGTTTGTAAAACAAGTCATTGATATGTTAGTTGAGTGTGATAAAATGAGAATATTAAGATGGATGTGTGATAAATTTAGGAAGGATAAATTAAGAATTGATTATATTAAAGGAAATATTGGAATTAATGTGATTTGTTAATGATGATATGAAAATGATGTGCATGTTAGATAAATGTATACAACTAGTGTTCAAGGATTATGAGGAAAATGGGTATACTTAAGGTTACTTGTATATAATTTGTTCAAAGTGATTTGTGAAGAATATGTTTAATACCTCAAATATCATTCAATAGCAACGAATGAAAGATGAGGATTAATAACATCGATCTCAAATATTGGGATAAGGCTAATGATGTTGTTGAGGAGAGCAATGTCATAAGGTTATGTCTGCCCTAGTGACATTCTTATATTGTGCTAGATTGTCACTTTATGTGGCAATTTAACTTATCAAGATTATTATTTTTTGTTTTCTAGAGTTGGTCATCTCAAATCCATTTATTATTATTGTTGTAGGAATTAATTTGATATATCTCATTAATTGAATATAGGAGCCTATATATACCGACATAGAAGTCATACAATAAGAAACAAATAACAAGAAAGATAATCATAATTAATGAGGGAATAAATGAATATTTCTCAAATTAGGTATTCTTCTATAATGATCTCGTTTAATCTATATATAAGTAGAGGAGAAAAGTTATCAAGGTGATATGGAGGAACCCGATTGAGGAGATATATTTTTTTAGGGGATGTTAAGGCGGCCCCCCACCCACAACTCTAGCATTTCCTAAGTGAGTAAGAATTGGGCTTGGCCCCAAATGTTTGAGTGGAAAAGAACAAACGTATGGTGTTAACAACTAGATAGAGAAGAAGGAAATGACATATGATGATGTTTACTTAATTCACAAGGACATTCAAACTTAGAGAGTGACAATGAGTTAAGCATATTCTCGAAGTTTGTCGGGAGGAGAATGACTCAACCGATAGTGTTAATAATATGGGGTATTGGTGGAAAAGAAAATAGGAGCATAAGTGGTCAAGTAGTAGATATGATCGGCTTGAACACCTTCATTAAACTAGTTTGAGCTGAGGCCATAAAATATAATGAGAGGGATGAAAGGTCACTAAAGAAACATTAGTTTTGTTAAGGCGATAAATGGATGGTAAATTGATAGGAAAATATGGGACATACAAAATCTTTGGAAGAGAGAGAGATTTGGGGGATCACAATACCCTTTCCAAAAATGGGAGAGGGAGAACCATAAAAAACAATAACAAGTGGTAGAGAGATATATGAAGAAATGGAAATAGGTGGCAATTGCCTGTGTTATGAGAAAAGGCACTTGATTCAGAATTTCAGGACATACTATTACAATTGCTACATTTTCAAAGGAAGAGACATCATAATAGGCAGATATTAATGCTTGTGATTGTAGAAGTAGCATATTATAGCCTTCTTGAGAGAGTGTTGCTGATTTGGAGTACGAGGCACTTGAGAAGTCAGACTGAATGTAGAGGCATGTTGAGTAGTAGAGGTATCGCCAATTTTATTATAACAATGTTTAAGAGGATGATTAATGTGGTTGTAATAAGAGCAAGGGGAATAAGAATTGTTGCCAAGGCCACTACCACTATTAGTCTTTCACCGTTCCCATTCATTGCTCCCGTCACCTTAGAAACATTAGCTAGAATTGATTGATCGGGAGGAGGATTGGGGAGTTGGATGACATGAATAATCTTGGAGAGAGCAATCCCAATGGTAAGCAATGTGGAGTTAACCATTAATTGAGTTTGCACATCTTGCTAGGAAGGATGCAAGCTAGAGATAAATTTGGCATCAAGGCATTCTTTGTTTTGCCTTTTGTCAAGTAGTTGGTTTGGTTGTGAAGGGTGATATCGAAGTAACTTGTCTCATTGCCTCTTAGAGAACTATAATATTCATCGATCTACATATCAACTTGCTAGAGAAAGAAGCTTTTATAGTAAAGATTGTAAATAAATGGTATATTATTCTTCGGAAAATAAGTGGAATGAAGAAAGGCCCATATTTTTCTAGTGAAATATTGAAACATGTTAGTTGAGAAAATTCATTGCTTAAGACTATTAACTAACTGGGTAATACAATGTAATTAAATGTTTACTATTTAGAAATATTGGTGGTATCATTGTTGTTTGGAGGAGATGCATGAGGATGATGGAGTTTATTATAAGAACCGACAAGAGAATGAAAAGCTTTTGAACACATGAGATAGTTTGTACTTTTAAATCTGATGGTGGAGGAGGATTACTTCTCAGGAAGATAAGAGATAATCCATGACATTGTGAGGAGAGAAACCTAAAGATTTGAGTGGAAACTCAAAACATGGATATGGAAAGTTCAGAGCTTGACAACTCATTTAGCAAGAGTGAGCTAGAAGAAGGAGATGTTTAAGATTCAATTGTTTGATTGGAATTGAATTGGATGATATAATAAATATTAAAATTATTTAAATAAGATCTAAATTACATAATAATGATGTTAATTGTACAATAATATAAATTTGTAGCTAAAAAATAATCATAATTTATACACAAATATCATCTTCAGTATTTAAATTTGTTTTAAATTTAATTTAAATTTAATCACTTCTAAGCTTATAAATTTAATATAAATTATTAGTAATTTATGTTACATATTTAAATATAATGTACACCTATAAATTATATAACAAATTTATATTATAAATTTGCATCCATAAATCATTCATGTTAGATCATTTATTGTTAATAAGTAGATAAAAATTAAGTTTTTATAGTGTATAATTAAATAGACAAAAATTAAATATTATTCACATTATAAAAAATTAAACCCTTGAGATCCTTCTCTTAATATTGTTTATATAGCTTTTTTGGCTTGCCTGTGTTAAGAATTCACATGAGGTTGGAGAATGTTTAGTTGGTGATTCTTTGGCAAATGATAATTATATATATTTAATACTCATTAAAAAACTAAAATATATTAAATTTAATTTAATTTTTAAAGTTTAATATTATATTTAATATTTTATATTAAATTTATTAAATTAATTTATTTAATTATTTAAGTGGAACAACAATCGAACCGATTGGTTCAAAAAAAATCGAGACTGGTTCAATGATTCGGCTGTCGAAGCGGCAGTTCTAACCGGTTCAGTATGGTTTCATGTAAAGGCGGATTTTAAGATCGATCGGACTGGCCATCAGGCCAGTCCATGGTTGAATTGGTCGAATCAGTTCAAAACCAAGGCTGTAAGAGTGGGAGTAGATGTAGAGTAGACCAAGAAGCAATGGTACAATAACGAGAAAGAATAAGGGCATGCATATGTTGAGTCGGACATTGAGCGCATGCAGTAAGAAAGGGCATTTAGCCTAGGGCATATACAAGCAACAGTGTTTAGATCCTTCTCTTAATATCTGGTACCATGTTGAGAAGCAAGAATTTTATATATCTCATTAATTAAATCTGAGCTTAGATATTGACACACATGTTCGAGTATGATAGGAAACAAATAACGAGGAAGTTGGTCGTCATTATTGAGGGAATAAATGAATATTTTCCAATTCAGATATTCTCCTAATATGATTAATAATAATATTTTCCTAAAATACTTTATACGTTAACTTTTAAAATAGACTCCAATTGCTGATCCTGAATGAAAATAAGTTCTGTGCATCTACCGAGCCTCTGAAATTGGCTCAATAAAAATATTGTCAACCACCTTTTTGGTAAAATCTGATTTCTTTTTCGTTTTCATTGATGTTGACGTTGGTCAGGTCATGCAAATGGAGTTGAAAGAGTAAATTGCTTATAAATTGCATATTTGGTTGACATAATGTATATAGGAAATTATAAAGTTTGAAGTGAAGCGCTTTTAAATAATAATTCTCTTAAGTTTGATTTGGACAATCTTTGAATAAGATAAAGTGGAAGCCGTATAATTTTTAGGAATAGTAGAGAAATTTTATTCATGTGAGAGAAATTGCTTTTCGAATGGGGAATTTCATCATAGTTTTGTACTTTATTCGAAGACATGAATCCATCTAACATCGATTTGTTGGTGAATAATTTATAATCTTACACATTTTATTACTTTGAAAATACATTTGATATATTCCGAGTGATGCTGTGATCTCATTCCTCACCAACTTGATTTGTAGCTTGGACTAATACTTGGTATACTTGAGCTATGATTGTTCAATTGAGATAGTTATCTGTCTTGAACGAATATCTGTTCCATAAGACGGAATGGAAAGAGGCCAATCTGCATGTTTTGCTGTTTTTTGGAATGATTATTTTTTTTGATCTTTTTGTTCCAACTAAAATCTTGAGATTCTTATCTTTTTGCTCACATTATGGGAGTGCAGGCAACTTCAGTTTTACTGAGAGGTTAACTACTAAGTATGCTGGGGCTGGAGTGATGTACATGGTGTCCAAGAAACTGAAGAAGAAGTATGGCATCACTGATGAGCGTGCTGCTTTGTATGATGCAGCACAAACATGGACACAAGCTATTGATGGCAGAGATTTTCTTGGTAGGTTTATGGCTGGTATTCTGCAACACATCACTAAATTCACCGAGTTTACTTTCTTTCAGAGACTTAGGCCTTGTTTAGTAATACTTTTTAATTGTTTTGCTTTTCATGATCTTGACCTTGTAATAATGATTTGGGGCTTTTATTGGTGTACCACTCAGCATCCTAAATTTTAATGTTATATAAAAAAAGGTCTGTATATTCTTTGTAACATTCCACTCAATCAACTCACCTTGTGAAACTTCAACCGTAGATGAGTAAACTAACTTTAAATATAGGTTCTAAGGGACTCGCCACACCCAATTGATTCAACACAGCTAATAAACTGATTTGCGTAGAATTATTGGCCAGTTATGTTGATAAGCATGCTTAGCTCATTGTACTTATCGATCCGGCTATATTTTTTAGAATTTTATCTGACTTAAACCCCCTCATGTTGAAGAGAGTTTTTTTTTTCTAATCAAGTTGAACTTAAGGGTGAATTCTTAACAAAAATAATTGCATATTCCATTTGGTTTTATCTTTGTCAGAGATAAGAGGGTGGGATGGTATATCTCTAATATTAAAGATTACCAAAGTAAAATTGAGTGGTAGGCCAATTAAAATCCCCTTAAACATTCTTGGAACTTGCGACACATTTTCTTCATGGCTTTATGACCATATGCGGTAAATCTGCAGACGAATATGCTTATATCCATGAATTTAGCATTGAATTCATTTTTTAATGATCACCAGATCATAGCAACAGCATGAGATACAAATAAAGTCTTATCTAATACTTGAAATGCCAACGCAGGCGGCTCCAGGCCTAATCTTGCAGACCTTGCTGTCTTTGGTGTTCTTAGACCAATTCGCCATCTGAAGGCTGGTAGGGATATGGTTGAGAACACTAACATTGGTGAGTGGTACCAAAGAATGGAAGCAGTTGTTGGAGATTCTTCACGTCTCCCGGCCTAAGAAGCCAACATTCTGTATGAACCAATTTTTATGCACAGCAAGCATGGCTCAGTCGAGTTGCTGAAATTTTGGCTAATATTTGAGTTGCAGCATATACATATAATATGATGGCTGTTTGGCGCATTTGTCTGCTTGATAGCTGGGTCTGGTAACGTATGCGATTTATAGACATTAGAATTAGCCTACTTGCAGCCATTTACTTTATTTTTTATACTATATGATCTTGTATACATTCACTGAAATTATTCTGCAAATAAGATTCACGAATGCTTATTATGTAGTGTGTTGCTTATAATCATACTAGTCCTGTAGGCACAGTTGTTGTTGTTGTTTTTTTTTTTTTAATTCACTGATATTTATATTCCATGAGTTGATGATACAACTGAAAGCGGATTAATCCTTCGTTTGGATGGGACTTTTGGTACTACTCAGCGGTATCCTTCGTTTGCCTTATTCTCTTTGAGCTTTAGAAAAATCTTCTTCAATTTCAATTCTTTTCCTTGACTTTGCTCTGGAATTCCGATGGCAAGAGCTGATCCCTACTTTTTGTAGAAGGGCTCTTGGTACAACCAAGCATAACCCTTAGATCACAAGATTGCACCAATAGACCGAGCAATTTGCGTTAAGAAAAGTGATTATATTTGTATAACTTAGATTTTGTTTGGGACGGTTTTCTTACTGCTTCTTAAAACAGTTTTTTAGTACACAAATTAAAATTTTTGTACTAAAAAGTTATTTTATGAAGCGGTAAGAAAGCCGTCCCAAACGAAGCCTTAAAGTTGACACTAATGTTACACTTCAAGATTGGATAGAGGAGAACTATTCATAAGCCCAAACCCTAATTATTGGAGTGCAGCAAATAGTAATGTAGAATATGTAAGCGGCTGCATCTGTAGTGATGAACTTGTTAGGTCGTTGCAGCATTATTCGTTTCCTATCTACCTCTTACAGTTGTTTCTGCATGCATCATGATTATTCATAAATGCCACTTAAATTCATGAAGTACTTGCACATGTTGAATTCTCAGCTTAAAAACTGATCTGATATTTCACTTATCTCATCAATCCTATTTTGCCTTAGAATTGATCAAGAATTGGACAACATTTTGTTCAGAACTGAGTTAACTCAGATCAGATTTAGGTTTTGTTTAGGACAATTTTATTGTTGCTTTCTAAAATAATTTTCTACTAAAATAATTTTTTAGTAGAAAATTATTTTAGAAAGCAATAAGAAAGCTGTTTCAAATAAAGTCTAAGATTTCGTTTGGGACAATTTTCTTACAAATTTTTAAAACATTTTTTTAGTGTAAAAATTTATTAAACTAGAAATTTTTGTATTAAAAATCTGATTTAAAAAACAATAAGAAAATTATCTTAAACTAAGCCTAAATTTGTTTTCTGTTATATTCAGAAATCATTTTCTCTGAGCAAATCATAGAAATATAACAGATTTAAATTTAATTAATCTTGTTGATGGTAATTATCTTTATAACCATATTATTTGTCATCTTAATGTAGATAGCATAACTATTTTCTCTATTAAGCATCAAATTTCTGTACCAGTTTTACTGTTCTTTGCTGTAGCTGCACAGCACATTAATGCCTGAATTCATTGCATGTTCTGATTTCATTGCATGTTCATTCACATTCATTTTATTTCTTCTATTTCATATTTTCAACCATATTTATTATTTGCCTTACTTTTTTTTTAATATTTAGGCCAATTAAGACAAATTTAAATCAAAATCTCTTAGTTGATAGTCAAAACTCTCAACCAACAGACCAAGATGAGCTGCGTTATTTGACTTATATTTCTATTTTTTTTTTAAATACAGCTCACATTGATTTGTTGGTTGAAAGCTTTAACTATCAACCAAGAAGTCTTAGGTTCGAGTCTTGTGTATGTAATGTATATGTGAATTTATCTTAATTAACCTAAATGTCTAAAAAAAACTTATAAAAATTTTGTAAGAATATGCCTTAATTGGCCTGAATGTCTCAAAAAAAACTTATAAAAATTTTGACTGTACAGTCAGTAATAGATTTTTTTTTAAATTTCAAGCTGGTCTTGCACTGTGGTCAGAACAACTGCCAATAAATTTACAGCCCTATACAAGAATTTATTACTAGTGGCTGGAAGGGGTTGTTGAATCCCTGCCTCTACATATCTTCATAAAATCCAAATTTTGGACATGTTATTCAAATATTTTAGTGATTTTTACATACAGAATATTTAAAACTATTATATTTACTTACATAACACTTAAACTATACTATTTACAAAACTACCACTTAAATACTATTCATTTCATCTAAAATATCAGTCCATTAACTCCCGTCGTAATCCTACCCCGACCCTGTCTTTTGAGCACGAAACTCCTCTCTTCTTCTTAGCTTCATTGTAATCCTACCCCAACCCTGATTTTTACCTGTCATTTTGAAATTAGTCTTGTTAAGACTTCACAGATCTTGTTAAAAAACATTTCTAACTGAAGAAGAATTTATCTTCAAGAAGTAATAAATATGTTAGGTAGTAATAGACTAAGTACA
This sequence comes from Dendrobium chrysotoxum, assembly GCA_019925795.1. Taxonomy (NCBI): domain Eukaryota; kingdom Viridiplantae; phylum Streptophyta; class Magnoliopsida; order Asparagales; family Orchidaceae; genus Dendrobium; species Dendrobium chrysotoxum. The sequence continues at coordinate 89,414,889 of CM034302.1, read as the reverse complement.
TGAAGGCATTCATGTGACATAACATTGGAGCTGCTTTGTTTAGGCTTTTTTTGGTTAAATTTAACTAACTGAAATTAATGACACTTCTGATCAGAACTCAGGCCAATATGTCCAATATGTAAATTGTTTATTGCACATTAAGGGTTTTTTTATGAAATATTTAGGCTAATTAAGGCAAACTAACACGAATCATCACATACATAAGACTTGAACCTAAGACTTCTTGATTGATAGTCAAAGTTCCCTCCCAGCCAACAGACTAATAAGATGAGTTGCAAGCACAAATCTTGTAATGGCAGTGTTTTATTAAATTACAATAATATAAGTAAGAGCTCATTTAAAATTTGGGGAGTATATATAAATAATTATCTAATTTTTATATATTTATTTGATAAATATATTTTTAATATTTAGAGAAATAATATTTAAATTTTTAAATCATATAAAAAATATCATTAATATTGATTTCTTTAAATAAAATATATATCTTTATGCATATATTTTTATATAATTGATATTTTAAGATATTATATAAATAAATATAATAGTTTGAGGCTTTGTTTGGGATAGTTTTGTTATTGCTTTATAAAGTTACTGTAGAGAAATTAACTTTCTTAAGCTGTCGTAGAAAATAATTTTCTTGTACAAAATTTTTTTGAAAGCAGCGGAAACATAGTGGTCAAATAAAAATTATGATTGCGGTATGAAAAGCAAAGCAGTAAAAAATATATATATATAAAAAAGTGTGATATTTATGCAAATCTTCCTTAAAATTTTCAAGTTTTTTTTTTTGTTCTTGCATACTCAATAACCAAAAAATTAATCTTAATCAAGATCAATTTATTACTATTAATAATATAATAATCACATAAAAATTTTTTCTCTAAATTCACCTATTTTTTTCGCCTTATCAAAGTTGATATGTATTTAGTGGACCCCAATTTTAAATGATTGGTGCCTAAAAACTCTTTAAATCACAATTAATTAAATTTAATTTTTAATACAATAATCAATAATGTGTTGTTTATTGGCAAAGATTTTTGTTTTGCTTAAAAAGAACTTGTCTTTAATCTATATCTTAACTATTATTTTTAATTTTAATTTGAGTCATAAAAGCCATCAAATATTAATATGTTTATGGCTTTGCCTCCAACTCGGCCCATTTGTCATTTGGGCTAAACTAAAGTTTAAATAGGAAATATATGGCCCACTTAATAAATGTGGCGATTTAAATAATGCTAATTCTTATATTTATAAAATTTGTTTTGGAGTGAAAAATATTTATATATGAGAAATTAATTAAATTTTATATTATATTTATTTTAAATAAATTAAATAACTTTAAAATTCATGTTAATTAAAATATTAATTTATAAAGTCTGGTCAATGATCCTCCATAGCATTCAATGCTGGGCTTCTTCCTCATAAATTTCCAAATTGAATGAGGGAGTGAATGACATTGCACTGCTTCCAACAAGTGAAGGGAGCAATAAAATCTTTTTGTAGAAGATTTTATAATAATTATGGATTTTTTTATTCCTTTGCTATAAGCTTGCAAGACTTGAAGCAAAGTAGAGGTGTCAAAATGGGTCCACGGGTCAGATTTGGGTCGAACACGGATTGACCCAGGTCTAAATGGGTTGACCCTACCCCGACTTATTTTTGCAAACGGGTCAGGAAATCCAACTCAGACCCGACCTGCGCAGGACCTGGTAACCCGACTCACGAAGGGGACGAGCTTTGCGGACTGCGGACGTCGAAGGAGCTGTGAGGGTGGAGTTTAGGGTGTGCGGCAGACTGCAGATGCCAAGACGTGCTTGTCGGACACTATAACAAGAAGACCGGTAGACACAGACTCGCTCATGAGCAGCTGGCTCCTCGGCCTGGCAGACGGTGGAAGCCGCGAAACTCGGATGGCTGGACGAGCTGTGCGAGCAAACGATGGAGGGGCGAACACGGCCATGCCAGGCAAAAAGCGAGTAGCGTGCAATGTACAAGCTCACGAAAAGGTAGAACCGCGGAACAACTACGCCTAGGGTTTTCTAATCGGGTCACGTTCGAGTTTCTGGGTCAACCCAAACCTTACCTGATTTTTGAAACGGGTCGACTTGTTGAACTCGAACCCAATCGTATGTCAAACAAGTTGACCCGAACCCGAAATTTTCTGGGTCGGCTCCGGATCAGGTTAAATATTGACACCCCTAAAGCAAAGATGGCTCCATCATAAAATAGCTATAATTAGACAAAGCGTACCCTATAAGTCCCAAAGAAAAGAGCATCCAATGAATAACAATCAATAATATTTCATTAATATATCATAAAAATTATAAGCAACATCCATCAAAAGACCTTCAGAGAAAAAAAAAACATCCATTGTTTTCAATTATCTCCAATTGAGCCATCTAACAAATTAATGAATGCTTGAAACAGGAACATTCAAACCAAATGTGTTAAAACCAATCGAAAAATTAAGAATCAAAGTTAGGTTTTTTGGCACTGGTATTAAGAAAATTATTCGTCTGACACCAAAGAAATTTGTCTCGACTCATAGAGATATTCATGTTCTAAAAGTAATTATAATATTTGGTGCTAATAAAAACAAGAGAATTGGGGATGCAACAGATCCCCCATTTAATGAAAATTTTCAACATCAAAGGAGCTATTCGAAGAAGTTATACATTGGAGAGAGTTTAAAAGAAAATATCATTTTAGTATTAGAAAAACAAAGGTCAAGAGCATCCAAATTAGTATTACGGTAGCATCATAGATTGCAGTACAGTGCTTGGCAAAGCCTTAAACCTTATCAGATCTTAATGTGACAAGCAGCAATATTGTCGAGGTTGTTGTATGAGGTAAGATCATTGTAGATATTGTAATAGTGATATGTTGTCATAGTATTTGGTGCATAGATGATCCTATTAAAGCATACAAGATTGTCATAAATGAGGGAGATAAGCCATCCAACTTTTAAAGGTTGATGGATGATTGATCATTGTCATCATATAAAACGCATTTTTCTTTGCTATTTCGGCATTAGGAATAATGTAGAAAGAATACGGAGATTGTCTGGTTTTTAGATGTTGTCCATAATGTGATTGTCATCATCATATATAATTTGTTTAATGGTGTTATTGCAGTGAGTGAGGAGGTTACAGATGTGATATGAGTATTGACTAATGTTTATGTGTGTAAGCTGACAATCTCTATAGTCATAAATGTTAAAAACAATCATTTTCTCTATTACGTGATAAAATGATTAGCAACAGTGAGTATCAACACAGAAGGGTAATTCTCTATGGATATTCTTTTAAAAAAGAAACTTACAGATAGTCTAAATGGTGACTAATTTATAGATTCCAAATGGCTATTTTTGTCATTATTATTGCAATTATGATCAATAGTTGACGAACATTGTATAATTATATGATCAAATTATAATAAAAAAATATTGAATGTTTAACCGAATTGAAATTTAATAAATTGTACTGATAAACTTGTGTGAACTGAGATATTCTTCTGTACTATTGACATCTTCAATCACTAATATGAATATAATAATATTTTGTAAAAATCAATCTTATAAGTGTATTGATGGTGGAAAATTGAAGTTTCAATGACTAAATTAGCAAAAATGATTTCATGAAAGTTCATTTTCAGATGAACACAAAAGCATTCAAACATTGATGATAATGTCATGCCATTTATACATGAAGTAAAATTTCTTCTTGAATGTAGAGTTTTGATATGAATAAATTAAGAAATTGAGTATAGGATGTGCAATGTCTTCAAGAATTTTTAATCTTTTGTAATATATTACATAAGCCCAAATGAGCAGTTTTACGTTGATGAGACCTAATCGATTGGCCTTCAATGATAAAAAACACCCTCCCTAGTTTACTTTCCACGTTTAGCTATACACTGCACACAAAAGAGGTGAATGAGCCAAGCTTGTTTGCTTTGACCAATTTTGTTCGAATGATTTTAGGTTTGAGCTTGAATAGTTCATCATATACATATTGAAGATGCATTAAATTTTGCACGAACAGTTTTATTGCGGGCTAGAATATACGCGGCGATAGAGTTAGAAATTTTCGTCTCAGCATTGTGCGGATATCCAACACATAAATAGAAAATGAAAGAACACCAGAATTTTTACGTGAAAAATCCTAAAAAGAGAAAAAATCACAGGGCCACGCCCAGTTGAAAGGATTTCACTAGTGTTTGCTTAGGTTACAAGTGGATGACTCATCCATGAAATTGAGGACGATCAGATTATAATAATCAACTCTCGGATTGAAATTCAGTTACAAACGGAGATTGAAAATCCGACGACGTTGGGTGGTCGGGCAAAAATCCGGTGTCAGTCGACTGCCGGGCAGAACTCCTGCATCATACGGCTGTCGGGAAGAACTCCTACGTCAGTCAGCGGTCGGGCAGAACTCCGACGTCGGTCGGCTATCAGGCAAAACTCCAGCGTCGGTCGGCTGTCAGGTGGAAGTTCGACGGTGGACGAGAAGGAGTCTGGTGGCAAGAGAGTTCTCTTCTTTTTCTTCCTTCTCTTTTTGCTTGGGTCCCCCCTCATGAGAAATGAGGGTTCTATTATAATTTTCTGAGAGTGGCATGACCAGTAAATAGGAGTAAAATCAAGGGTAAATTGGGAGTGATTTGAATGGACGGTCGATTTTGAATCCCTTGATCATGGACCATTTGTTGGGCATTTGAAGGCCCTAATGATATCAGAATTCAACAATCTTGGGCTCGTTGGATTCATCTCATAGAACCGCTCGATTTGACTATAAGCATGTCACATTTGGAAACCGTTGACAATACAAATTATAGTTTGAACCCTCCAAATGCCCTTCGGGTCCTTAATTTGGACCTATTTGAGCTCGGATTGGATCAAATTTGGTGTCGTTGGGTTTGTATTTTCGAGACGTTCAATTCGACTATAAGTTTGCTGAAACCAGAGTTCATATGGTCTATGGTTTAATTTTTTAAGTTTTCAACTTGATTTTGACTTGAGATTCGTGTCCGATCCATATAATTTTTTGATGATATATCAAGTTTCAAGTTTTGAGTTTTTTGAATCTTTATTTTAGATAATTTAAGCTTCGTTTGTGACAATTTTTACTGCTTTCTAAAATAATATTTTAATATAAAAAGTTCTAGTTCAAAAAAATTTTGTACTAAAAAATTATTTTAAAAAATAATAAAAAAGTTGTCCCAAACACAACCTTAAATAAAAATTGAGCTCCATTTTAAAATCAATTAAAATTAATGCTTAATCTATCAATGACTGTAATAATAATAATAATAATTCTATAAAAATTTTGTTATTTCCTTTTTAAATATGATAATTTCCTTTTTAAATAGCTTTAATGGGTATCCCCTTGAGTTCAAAAAATAAATAAATAACAGTAATGTGAGGAATTCTAATAAAAATCAGAAAAATGCGTAGCCATGCTCATAATCATAACTGTCATTTATTGTGCTTGCGCATATCAGGATACCCTGGGCCACTTAGAGAAACGCATGATGCTACAATCAAAGGGCTTCCAAATCTCAACAGAAAATGACGACATTACCCTTTTGCAGTCAATGGGATATTATTAATTGACAATGTACGTGTAATTAATAGCCATGTCTCCCTTCCACGATGGATTTTTTTTTAAGGAATATTTAAATTAATTAAGGCAAATATATACACATATCATATATATTAAGGCAAATATGAATTCGGGTTTTCAAAGAATAAAGACCTTCTCTTGAGTAATTACCATGTCCATAATTGCCAGATGGGAATCTAGTTTAATGAGTGTTGGAGTGAGAGAATTTATTATTGGTATTATTTCGATTAGCCATTGAAGAAGAAGTATAAGGAATAGTTTTCCACAGAAGGCATCAAACTATTGCGGGTGAGAATATACGTAGATGTAGAGTAAGTGAATAAAGCGTCTTAGCGATATACGTATATCCGGCACACCAACAGATAGTTGAGAGAGAGAGAAAAACACCATAAATTTTTTACGTGAAAAACCCGAAAAGGGAAAAACTACAGGCCCTTACCCATATGGAATGTTTCACTAAGTTTGGACAAATTACAAAACTTGATTTGCTCATTTACTTGGAGATGATGGAATTACAATAGATTGGAGAGTCCGAATGAAGTCTGGTGATGATCGAAAGTTCGGCAGTGGTCGATGAAAGGGCGGAAGTCTAGCGGTGGTCGACGAACAGTTGAAAGTCCGACGATGGCCAGGAAAAATTCCAACGATGGTCAGCGAATAGGTGAAAGTCCGACGATGGTCGGGAAGAACTCCAGCAATGGTTGATGAATAAGCGGAAGTCTGGTGGTGGTCGGGAAGAACTCCGACGGTGGTCAACGGACGGGTGGAAGTCTGATGGTGGTCAACAAACAGGTGGAAGTTCGGTGGTGGTCGGGAAAAACTCCGGCAATGGTCGACGAATGAGCAGAAGTCTGATGGTGGTCGACAAACAGGTGGAAGTTCGACGATAGTAAGGAAGAACTCTGGATGTGGTCGACGAACGGGCGAAAGTCCGACGGTGGTCAAGAACTCCGATGGCGGTCGGCAACAAGTTAGCTTATGAATTCTTCCCTTCTCCTCCCTTCTTTTTTCCTCCTCCCTTCATGAAAAAAATGGGGGGCTATTTATAGTTTTTGGAGAGTGGCATGACTTGTAAATATGGGGAGGATCAAGGTCAAGATGGGAGTGGTTTGAATGGACGACTGATATTGATCCCCTTGGTCGCGGACCATTTTTGGTCATTTGAATGTCTTAATGATATTAAAATTTGGTGATCTTGGACTTGTTGGATTTGTCTCGTCGAGCCGCTCGATACGACTATAAGCATGTCACATTTGGAATTCGTTTGGTAATCCAAATTATGCTTTGAACCCTCCAAATATATTTTGGACCCTTGATTTGGACTCATTTGAGCTTGGATTTGATTGATTTTGGTGTTGTTGAGTTCGTTTTTTCGAGACGTTCAATTCAAATATAGTTTTGCTGAAATTGGAGTTCAGATGATCCCCATTTTAATTTTTGAAGGCTCAATCTCATATTTACATTGAGATTCATGCTTGATCAAGACTATTTTTAGACGTATCAAAATTAAAAAAAATTTGAAATTAAATTTATGATCATGAAAACTCTGATTTCATCGAACTCATAATCGAATCGAACGTCTCAATGAGAAAAAGGCATCGATATCACAAATGATTAGATCCAAGTTCTAATGGAGTTAATTCAAATGCTTGAAACATATTTGAAAAATCCAAACATTAATTGAAGTACCAAATGATCTACAAATCTTTTGGGGTTATAGTCAAATCGAATGGGACGAAGCCAATGAACCAAATATTTTTTTAATTCTTTTATCATTAAGGGACTCAAATGCTAAATAAATAATCTATGATTAATGGATCAATATTTACCGTTTGATGAAGTATTTTAAATTTAGACTAAATTGATCAAAATGCCCTTCTCAAGAAGCTTATAGATATACTCTATTTTCTACATGACAAAGTTCAAGAATTGAAATAGCCAAAAAATATTGATACATATTTTGATGATTACTGACAATGACCACCATAAAAAATTGTCGCCACCATTGCCTGAGTTCTATCATCTTGCGTATTATCGCTTGGCAACCATCATCCAACCCCGTTATTGAATTTCAACTATCCACTTATGGACACTCGCCTTCTGTAAGACCAACAATGATAATAAGATAATTATTTTGAATTGTGTAATCTGGTCTTCTTCAATTATGGAGAAGAGCAAATTCATACAGTGGATAATTGCAACTCGATCATGCCTTATCATTTTTTTCCTTTTTGGGTTTTCTATATAAATTTTTTTATCTCTTACAACTGTTATTTATGCGTGACGGATCTTTGCACAAAATTAAGTTTATTAAATGCATACTCTACCTCCATAAATTTTCTAGCTAGTAATAATAATATTAAAAAATAGAATATTTTTTTTTATTTTTTAGAAAAGTTTTCTTCCAACGATTCAATTAATTCAAAGTCATTCAACCATGCTCGCCCACCAACCCAGCTAAGCCCATTAGGGTGTTAGCTCAAAATTAATTCAAAGTCATTCATCTTAATCTCGAGTAGAATAAAGTTAGCTTATAGGTCGACCTGATCCAATATTGAATCATTTTAAAAATGACTTGTTAATTTTAATTTGAGCTCGAGCTAATTAGATTTTATTTTTAGGCTAAATTTATTTATATGGAGAATTAATACATTATTTTATAGTATTAATTATATCATAAATTTAATTAAAAAGAAAGTGGTTAAAATTAACTTTAAATATTAACTGATCTAGACTTTATTTAAAATTAATTTAAATAATTTAATAATCAGAAGAAAAATTCTCTTCAAATTATTCTTTATAGAAACTAAGTGACAAAACAAATAAAATAAATAAATAAATACAATTTTACGCATAACCTATTTCAATTCTATGATTCCCACTCAGAGCTTTCCACAATAAGCACTTCCCATAACTCCACATAGGGGTGTAAGTGATTAGCCGAGCAGGCTCGAGCTCTACTCTTCAACGAGGTCATAAGTCGAGCTTATTGAGCTACGAGTTCGAGCTTGAGCTTTTACTCAAGCTCATATATTAAATGAGTTCGAGCTCAACCTGGCTTGGATCGTATGCTCATTGAGCAGCTCAATTAACTTAAAAAATATTTAAAATTTAATTTAAATTAACATTATATAGTATATTTTAATTTTTTAATTTAATTCTATATTAAAAATAAGAAAAATTGAAATTTTACTTTAAAATTAAGAATTTGAGCTTAACAATTGAGTCAAGCTCGAACTTTCCAAAAGAGTTTGAGCAATCGAGCCAAACTCCCATAAATTTTTTAACGAGCTGAGCTCGAGCTTAATAAATGAGCTCGAGCTCAGTAATAAATTAACAAACTAAGCTCGATTATGCAGATATTTGATTCGACTCGACTCATTTACGTACACACCTAACTCCACAAGTAGCAGGATAAGCCATCTTATAATGTCATAGTTCAAGAGCAAGAAAGCCAACTATTTTGTTTTGGACAAAGGTACCACTCTCCTTCTATTTCAATATAAGAAGTCCATTATATATGTTCCTAATTCTAGGCTTAAACCTAATGATCAACACTTCAGCTGTTTGGAATAGCTTTTTTATTGCTTTTTAAAAGAGTTTTTTAGTATAAAATTTTCTTTTTTTTAAAAATTTTGAACTAAAAAGCTTCTTTATAAAGCAGTACGAAAGCTATCCCAAATAAAACCTTTGGTTCTCTCTCATCCATTACATCAAAGATGTGAAAATTTTGCGATCAATTGATCATTTTCCGTAACCAATGGATATGTATAGTCATTGGGGTTGTTTGGGACAGCTTTTAACCACTACATTTTTACTATTTTAAGGAAATTTTTTAACTAAAAAGCTGCTTAATTTAGAAGTACTAAGAAGTTGTTCCAAACGAAATCTCAATCATCAGTAAGAAATAATTATTAAAACAATAATTACAAAATTTTTTAGGGAAGCCATTTGTGAGGGGGGCTGCATCCTCCTAAGTCATAATTAATAAATTATGACTTTACCTTATTCTCTCCTAACTCTGGTCTCTGGCCATCATAATCCTGCATTAGAGCTAATATTTTAAGATCAAGCAGGTTTACGTGGAAAATAAAATAATAAAAAAATAGAATTTATCATAAACCACGTGGTTCTAAAGTAGATCAAAAGCATGACTTAGCTAAGAGGTTCTGGATAATGATGATTATGTAAACAATTTAAAAAATAATATGTATATCCAAATATGCTGTCAGATTATATGAAATTACTTTTTAAAAAATAAATATTAAAATTTAAAGTTATATTAATATTAATATTTTAGGTTTTTTGATATTTTTGTGAGGAGAGTAGGTGTATTAGATCCAGCTTATATAAAGAAAAATAAGGCAGACAAAAAAAAGCTCCGAAAATTAAAAATGATTTTTTATTAAATTTAGGCTTCGTTTGGGACGAGTGTAAATTTCTATAAAGATGATTATAAAGTCGCTATGAAGACATTAACTTTTTTGAAAGCAGCTACCTAGCACAGAACATTAACTCTTAATAGGACATAATAAAGAAAAAATATATAAGTAGTCAGACCCTATATAGTGGGATAAAGGCTTGTTGGAGTAGTAGTACTTGTTATTCTATATATTAATATAAATATTAAATAATATATGAATCTTTGTTGTCTCACTACTAAAAATGTAGAGTTTTCAGAGCATTCATTAGCAGCAAATTAATTATCGCTGTCATAGACCGAATACCGCAACGATCTTAAACCGCTTCTTTAATTGCGTTAGTAAATCGGAATCAACCTAACTCATTCTATGCGTGCAAATCGGAATAAGCCCTAGCTCATTCAATACGTCTCTGTGCTCCCGCTCCCGACCTCTCGATCTCTTCTCCACGCGTGACCCGCCTCCACCCTAGCCGCCTCCTTCCCAACCGTCGATATTTAGGCCAATTAAGGCAAACTAATACATATCACATACACAAGAATCGAATCCAATATCTCAATTGGTTGGTAGCCAAAGCTCACAAACAACAGATCAAGATGAGCTGCGTAAAAAATCAAATTTTGATTAATTATTTTTTATTTAATTATTATATTTTCTTATTCTCACACCAACTTCCTGATAATATTCTCATACAATTTTTTATAATATGAATATTCAGGAACAGACCAGCTGGATATGTGTTTACATAAAGATAACAACAGTAGGTCACCTTCATTCCTTTACCTATATATTATTTTCATAAACTAAAGCTTAGATGTTAATAAGCAGGACAGTGGTAAGTCCCCTACCCTTCTCTTAGCTACATCTGCAGTCAAATAATGCCAGATAATTACCTAATGTTCATTCTGAAAGAAAAAAAAATCATATAAAAATCTTTGAAAAATATTTGGTATGCAATACATTTCATAGTATTTAATTTATATGATATTTCTTGAATTATAAAATACATCTCTTTTAATTTTAAATGAAACTTGTTTAATAAAAATTAAACCTGTTAACTTTTTTTAATTAAAATATTAATTATCAAATAGATGAATTCTGAGTAAATTTTTATTCAAGATGTTAAAAAAAGGGGGAAGAATTAGCCTCTTTTTTCAGGGTGGTCAAAATAGAATTGAGGAGTGTAAATAGAAAATGATTTTTTTTCTGAAAATTTTTAGCAAATGCCAAATGCATTTAATACAATAACAACAACAACAACAAGCCTTTATCCCACTATGTGGGGTCGGCTATATAAATTCTTTTTCCCCATTGTGTCTTGTTAAGAGTCAAATTCTCATCTAAATTTAAAATTTTGAGCAAATGCCAAATGCATTTAATGAGAGCGGGAAATTCATCCTAAGCTAGTAAGCTCTTCTTAGGTTTGCCTCCATTTTGAAATAGAATTTTAAACATTTGCTTTTTAGAGATTGTGAGTCTGTTTGAGGAGAAATTATTCTGTGCAGTCATCGAATTGTTCGGAGAAAAATCAAGATGTGCCATTTCACCCAATACAGAGCACTGATACGCGGCAAAAAAGTAACGTGGCACATCATGTTTCTCCTCCGGACGGCGTCCGGTGACTGCACAAAATAATTTCACCCGTTTGGGATAGCTTTTTTGTTATTTTGTTTTTCAAACATCAACAATAATTTAGGCTTCGTTTGGGACGACTTTCTTACTGCTTTTAAACCAGCTTTTTAGTATAAAAGTTTTTAAATTGTTTAAATTGAAAATTTTGTACTACAACACCGCTTTAGAAAGCAATAATAAAGCCGTCCCAAATAAAGCCTTAATTTGACTACTACTTTATTGCTACTTTATCACTACTTTTTAAAAATTTCTATAATGGAAAGCTGTTTTTTACAACTACAATCAAGTTACTTTTTCCACAATAACTTTACAATCAAATTTATAAAACTATTCAGCCATCCCAGATATATCCTAATTTCTTCTTTTATTTGATGCAGTTGTTTATTCTGCAATATGAGTAAAATTATAATTTTTAATTATATATTTTATATCTATCAAAATTATTTTTCAAACATAAAGCATATGATAAATTATACCGAATTAAGCTACAATATCTTTAGTTTTGTATATTATTTTTTTTGGTGCATGAAATTTGATTATATATTTAAAAATATTTTATTAGGTGAAAATACGATTTAAATATTAAAGTAGTAAGTGAAGTACATGGATTTGGCAAATAGTCTCTGTAAATTATAATAAAGTTAGGTTTTGTTAGGTTGAAGCCTTACCATCAAATTACATCTGTTCAAAACTTGGACTTCTATAATATTTAATAATTAATATAAACAAAATATAAGGCCTTAATTTGAATAATAAGCTCTCTTTATCCCTATAATAAAAAATAATAATGTGAAGAAGAAAAAGAATATTGAATATATAATTTTTTTTTATTTCACTAATGAAGATTTATTTTCTTCAGTGGACATAAAAATCTCTATATAAATTCAATGAGCTCATTCACAGTGCATGTCATTTATGCAAGAGAAAATTAATGCGTTCACGTGAATTAAGCATCAGATAATGCAGAATAATTAAGAATTAATACAGAATATGAAAATTTTACTTAAAATATCTGAGTGGGATTCTTTTTTTTTTTTCTGTAAATTATCTCCTGACATTAAGGACAGAAGAATTAACTCTCTCAGAGCCTGAAAATACATAGACTTAAATGCTGAAAATCCAAAGAAAAAGTGACAGAGGGGAGAGGTAGGTATGTAGATTTACCCAACCCAAAATAAATACATATCAATGCCATTTTTCTACTGCTGGAGCTTTCTCATTAATGATCCCCACATCTAAGTGCAGCTGCAAAGCATTTCAAATTATGTATAACTATATATATATGGAAACCCTGACCTAGAATATTGTGTTGAAGGCGTAGAAGAAAGGAACAAGCCAGTCCAAAAGAGGCAACAAACTAGGACACTATGAAGCTGCTCTTCTTTCTTGCTCTTCTTCAGCTTTCATGCTCGGGTTCCAAGCAAGCTTGGGCTGCGAATGGGTCGAACAAGACAGGCCCGACAGTCCCAGCAGTCATCGTGTTCGGCGACTCCATCGTCGACACCGGCAACAACAATGGCATGAGCACCGTTATCAAAAGCAACTTCCCACCATATGGGAAAGATTTCCCCGGCCACTTCGCCACCGGCCGCTTCTGTAATGGCAAGATCCCCTCGGACTATATAGGTAATATATTACTTTGTAAATTAAAATTTTCAATCTGAAAGCTTATAGCTAGCTTGACTGTCGTTCAAAATTAACTTTTACGTATATATGTATCAGCTTCAATGTTGGGCGTCAAAGAATACTTGCCACCATATCTTAGCGGACTCCTGCCGGCCGATCTTCTCACCGGAGTCACCTTCGCCTCCGGCGGCTCCGGCTTTGACCCTCTCACATCAAAACTAGTGGTATGACGATCGCTATCTCTCTTCATCAACATGATTTCAATAGTATATACACATGACTAATCAGTCAATCGATTAATTGTTATTTTATTATATTTTGGAACAGTCGGTGATATCAATGCCGGATCAGCTGGATATGTTCAGGGAGTACAAGCAGAGGGTGAGGGCGATCGTCGGAGAAGAGAGGGCGGCGAAGATTCTCGCCGGAAGCATATATGTGGTGTGCGCAGGGAGTGATGACGTCGCCAACACTTACTATACTACACCTTTCAGGAAAAGGGAATACGATATGGCTTCCTATGCTAATTTTCTCCTTCATTCGGCTCTCAGCTTTGTCGAGGTAAATTTACGTTAGCTGTATATATTAATCGTTGCTATAATCAATAGTTTCTTTAAGATTTCTAAATTAATTTCTGATTGATTTATGCATAAGTTAAAAAAAAAAAGTTTGGCCGTGGGAAAATTTCATCGGGAATAAGAAATTTACCAATAAAATAATTGGCCAATCAGTATTATTTGATCGACAAATAAATCTGGATCTTCTATGGATTTAATAAATGAGTCGTTGCTTGGTTGACCAAGTAAAATACTAAGATTTATTTAATTTTATTAGTAAAGCTTATCAAAGCATGTTCGTCAAAAATGTACCACACGGTTTATGGATAATTTCTTATCATTCTCTCCAAAACCATAGAAGTAAGGACCCACAAAGAAACTTTGTTTGATTTTCTAATATAGAATTTAATGCAGCTCTTTTTGGTCTATTCATTGAGAGTTTTAGCTATCAACTAATAAGAGATTATTATGAGGGGAGTCGAGTTACAGGGAATCTTTCAATTTTGTGACTGTGAACAGTAAAAATGCTTTTACTATTCATCCATACATTTTTACTGTTGTTTTTTTTGTTCACAGTTACAAAATCTAATGATTCTTTGTGTCTAGACTCCGCACGTAATAATCTCTCCCAACTAAGAGGATTTGGATTCGAGTCTTAAGTATGTGATGTGTGTATGAATTTATCTTAATTTACCTAAATGTCCTAAAAAAGAAATTTAGAAATTAGTCTTATTTTAAATGTATAGTCAATTAAATGCAGAGTTTTTTAAACATTTAGAGTTGTTAGAGTTGTTTGATTTTTTGTAAAATAAATGCATGAGAGTTATATGTTTGGTTGGATGTGAACTATGATGTGTCTTTTATACTATTGAAATATAGTAAAAACGTCATTCACTTTGTACATTTTAATAGAGAAAGATTCAATTTTTATGGAATTTGAATATTTGATCACTTAACTCCATCAAAGCAAAATTAAAAAGTTACAATTATTGTGCATGATAACAGATATAAAAAATTTCTAAAATTAAAAAATTTACTTGTACTTGAAGTAGATGAGAGGAAGGGAGATTGGAGGGTGGATGATATTTGGAGTTAAGGGTCTGATGGTCTTTCCCGATGATCTAAGACATGAACATGAATAGATTCGGTCATCCTATAGAGTTGACAGAGGGCTAAGGTTGCAAAGTCATTATATAGAGAACTCCTAAGAAGGTAACTCCAATGTCTCGAGAAAAGGGATGGATGGTGAAGTGTGGTTGCTATAGTGAGGGGCTTCCCCTAGGGGTGTCAATATTTGACACGACACGAAAACCTGACTCGAACCCGACCCGGAAAACCCGACTCGAACCCGACCCGAGTTCAAAACGGGTTGGGTTCGGGTTGACCCGACAGGTTGTCGGGTCAACCCGAAAACCTGTTTAGCGCCCTGCCCGCCCTGCCCGAGCGCATTCGCGAACGCCAGCGTGCTAGCAGCGCTCGCCCGCACGCACGCGCGCGCTCGCTCGCCTGCGCGCCCGCGCGCTCGCCCGCACTCGCGCGCTCGCCTACCCCACGCCCGTGCGCTCCCCCGCCCCGCGCCCGTGCGCTCCCTCGCCCCGCGCCCGCGCGCTCCCCCGCCCCGCGCCCGTGCGCTCCCTCGCCCCGCGCCCGCGCGCTCCCCCGCCCTTGCCCGCGCGCTAGCCCGCCCCTGCCCGCGCGCGCCCGCGCCCGCCCGCGCGAGCCAGCCTGCGCGTCCGCCTTTGCGACCCGGGTCGGGTCGGGTCGACCCGCCAACCCGACGGGTCGGGTCCGGGTCCAATTTTCTGACCCGTTTCCCTACCCGGGTCGGGTTAGGGTCAACCCGTTTAGGCTGCGAGTCATTGCGGGTTTGACCCGAAACCTGATTTTGACACCCCTAGCTTCCCCTCTCTTGTGAAATGATGGGCTTGACAGAACATAGGGGCGAAAATTGTAAGCTGGTGCGAATCAAAGATCATAGGTATTGGTTCATGAAACTGGAAAGGAGGAGAGAGAAAGCGACGAGTTTTGATTTTTACCCATTTTGGGGGTTTATAATACACTTAAAAATGGGTTATTTGAGGGGGTTTTGAATAATCTAAAATTTAAGAATGTGTTTAATTTGCATCAAATCAATCACTAAAAAACTAAAAAAGTCTTAAGTTTCATTTACTTTATACCCATATCTTCAATCGATATGTACATATTTAATATCTAATAGTAACTATTTTAACAAATTTTTAATGAGCCAAAGGAAAATAAATGAGATTTTAATTGTTTTTAATTTATTAAAAAATTGAGCCAAAACAATATATTTTTTTCATTTTATTAGTTAACTACGGCTATCATATCCTAGCTTTTCGTAATTCCCATCAGAATGGACGAAGAATGGCCCTTTCGATTTGAAATTTTCTTCGTACATAGTAATAATTGTTCCATAAATTAGCTCTAAAGAAACGACAATAGCTTACAGATGTGAAATGGTACGCTGCTTACTCATAATTCTAACTTTCTTTTATAAGTTGGAGAGATTATCATATGCAAAGATAGATATAGGGAATCGTTAAATTTTATATCTGTAAATAATAAAAGCACAGTAATAAATAGTAAAAATATAGTTTATTGTGTTTTTATTGTTTAGAGACAAACTGGACGGTTCTCTGTATTTGATCTTCGCACGTAATAATTTCTTCATAAAATGACAGTGAAAAAAAAGAAAATTTTTTAATATAATTAATTTGATTAATTTTTTAATTATGATGAATTTAAAATAAATACAATATTTAAAAAGTTAATTAAAATTTATATTTATTTTATGATTTAAATAAAATTAAACTTATAATATTTTGATCAGAATTCAAATTAGCGCTTGATTTACTTTGATATATATGAAATATAAAATTTACTAGTTTTTAGTTTTTACATGGATTATATTAATATTAAAATAAATTAAATATAAAATTTTGACCATATATTTTTATGATGTTATATTATAAATCTATTAGTTTTGCTTTTTTATCATAGATTAAATCCTGATATATTTTAAATTTATTAGTTTTGTTTGGACATAAATATAATATATAAATTTAATTAATTATAAACAATTTTAAACTCTGATGAAAGTAAAATAAACAATTTTAAACTCTATCATAATTAAAAATTTCAAAACATTTAATTTTATTTTATAAAAATTTAATAATTAAACAATGTAACACAAAGTCTTATCAGAATCTATTGTCATTGTCAACTTTATATAACAAGCTGACAGGCTGTGATGTGGGCCCCATATGTCATTCCAAACTTATTATTTCCCAAAATATAAAATATATTATTTAAGTTTTAATGTAATTATATATTTAATATTTAAAATTTAATAATTATTTATATAGTAACCTTATCTCTAAATTATATCAAAATATTATTAATCTTAATAAAAATTATTTAATCTTAATAAAAATTCATATTTAATAAACATTATTTTAAAATGAAAGAATTATTTAGAACAATTTAGATTTCATTTGGGATAATTTTTTTTACTATTTTGTTTTTTAAATCGTAATTATAATTTTTATTTTATCACTATTTTTTTCCTTTTCAAAAAAATTTATTTAAAGAAGCTGTATTTTTAAATTATTTATTTTCTTCACAATAATTTTATAATCACTTTTATAAAAATCTATAGCCACTTGAAATGGGCAATAAGCCAACGAAAGCTATACCAAACATTCTTATAGTACTTTGGAATTAAGCTCTTGGATTCTAATTTTTAAGAATCTTTATTGATATTTTTTAAATATGCTAGTTAAAGGGCTTTGAAGACCATCAATCTAGTTTGTTTAAATTTAAAAAATATTTACTAATTACTTATTTATTTATTATGTAGGATTTAATTAATGAAGGAGCCCAAAAAATAGGTGTGGTGGGAATTCCACCGGTAGGCTGTGTGCCAGCCCAAAGAACGCTGGACGGCGGCATGCAAAGAACTTGTGCTACGGGTCAGAACCAAATGGCGCAAATTTACAATACGGCCCTCGCCAAAGAAATGCAAGGCCTCAATGCTAAATATCCAGGAAGGCTGTTGGTCTATGTTGATATATATGATATCCTATATGATATTATTCAACAGCCTACTAAGTATGGTAAGTCACTCTTTTCTATTTATTATTATTATTATTATTATTTCATTAATTATCAGAACATGATGAAATAATAATAAATATTATAATTTTCAAATTTTTATAAAACATTTTCATTTTCATTTTTATAAAATAAAGAGAAATACCAATCATAATTTTATTGGGCTATTATTATTTTGCTCATTACTTTTTAGAAATTTGTGGTTGAAAACTGTTTTTTGCAACAAAATAATTAAATTTTTTTCTTCACAGTAACTTCACAATCAATTTTATAAAATATTACGGTTGTCCCAAATAGATCATAAATCATGAAATTCTCATAAAAAAATATTTTTATTTTAAAATATATATGTATATTTTTTTGAAAAATTTCAAATTCATCCATTATTATTCTGCTTCTTAAGCAATTACATCTACATCTTTGATATAATTTCTAAAAGCAAAAATTATGCATTGGCGCTCTTGAACTTTGACACCCTGTTGTTAATTGTTATAAGTTATACCATATTAAAATAATTATAAATATTATAGTTTTCAAATTTTTATAAAACATTTTCATTTTCAATTTTATAAAATTAATGGTCTATGTTAGATAGCTTTTTCACTATTTTGTTCTTCAGACAACAACCACAATTATATTTGACTACTACTTTCTTACTTTCTCGTTACTTCTAAAAATTTTTATGATGAAAAACTATTTTTGTAGCCATAATGATTAAGATATTTTTCTCATAAGTAATTTTATGTGACACAGTAACTGTTCCAAATATGAGAGATTATTACATGCTGAGTCTGAACATAGCAAATCGTTCGGTTTTGTGACTGTGAATAGTAAAAGAGCATGTGTGAACAATAAAAGCACAGTGGTGAACAATAACTGCGCTTTTACTGTTCACAGTCACAAAACCAAATGGTTTTGTATCCAGACTCCGCACGTAATAATCTCTCCCTAAATAGACAAAAAATCACAAAATTCCCGTATAAAACATTTTAATTTTTATAAACTATATCTAAATTTTTTGAAAATTTTCAAATTCATTCTACTTCTTAGGCAATTACATCGACATATTTAACAAAATTTCATGCAGGATTTGAGGTGTCAACAAAGGGCTGTTGTGGCACTGGCGATCTTGAAGTCGCAGTGTTATGCAATAGCATGACTTCATCTGTGTGTGCTGATGTCTCAAAGTACGTATTTTGGGATAGCTATCATCCTACTGAGAAGACTTATCAAATCCTTGTGTCTTGGGTTTATAAGAATTATATTCACGTGCTTATTTAACAATTAGAAATTAAAAAAGAAAAAAGAAAAAGAAAATAGAACTCTTCACTTCATGCAATTTAATATTAATTAGGGGCTTTTTTTATTTTATTTTCTTGATTTTGCAAGTTCATGTAATGATCTATATTTATTTACCAAGTTATAAAGACAACGATGGTTTGTATGATCTCAATATGGAAAAGCTCGCATTATCGTTCAAGTTTTTGTTGGATAGGACTCTTATAGAAAATTTAACATTTGATGGAATCACTATCTTCAGGAATTGAGACTCTTTTATGAAGTTAATGACATCATTTCTCACTTTACATTATTAGAAAATTTATCTGATCAAATACTAATATGGACGTAATGTTTGGATTAAAAGTTTTTAGAGTTAAATTTAGTGTATTCTGAATTTCGATTTCAGCAAACTTATATTCGAGCTGTATGCCTTGATGAAATGAACTTAACGACACACAAAATGATCCGATCTGATTCCGAATGATATTAATTGAATGATCAAATGATTTTCAAATCTTGTATGTTTATAATCAAAGCGTGTATCTCTACAAGAAGAATTGAACGAGGTCTCACTTTAGAGGATCGTCTGCAAAATGATGAATGAGCATCGTGCTTAAATCCTTCAACTCTTTGAGGAGGTTGGATAACGAAGAGCACCATTATGTATGATAGAGTTCTCCAATCACAAAATAAGTTAGTAGGCCAAAGCTAAGTAATTTGATGATACTCATGCAATGTCTCTTCATTATTTTTGTATTGTTCATCTTCAATCGTCAGGGGCGGATTCAGCTTTTTTTTCCAGGGCGAGCAAAATTTTAATTAATCAGACAACAATAACAATAATAACAAAAATAAAATAAAAAAATAATTATAAAATAAATTCAGAAAAAAATAAATTCATCACCATTGAGTTTTTAGATGCTCTATTTTTCGGTAAGAAAACAAATTCATTATAAAAATTGACCTTGTGGAAACAAGTGTTCTTCCTCAGTTGTCTTAGATTGTATATACTTATTTTCCCTCTTCTTATGCTTAATGCGAGGAAACTTATTTTTGGATATTAGAGAAGAGTTTTTAACTATGTTGCAAAGGTTTTTAACAAGATTTGTTTGCTAAGTTTCTTGCTTTAGAACATTACTATTCAGAAAAAAATCGTTTATACAGAACTTTGTTATTCAGGAAATAATCATTTCTACAGAAATTTGTTATTTAGAAAAAAAAATATTGCTACATTACTTTGCTATTAAAAAAAACTCATTTCTACAGAAATTTGATATTCAGAAAAAAAAAAAAAATCATTGCTACAGAATTTTCTATTTAATACCACCGCGAAGTGTGAAAAATAGATCATTCTATAAAACATTACTAAATCAGACCAAATTTTAGTTAAAAACAAACCGGTATTTTATTTTGACTAAGTAGAACAGTGTATTCAGTTTTCAAAATCAGCTTCAACTTCGGAGTTTCTGCATCTTTTCTGCATGCGTTTTATTTTGGATACTATCTTAAAAAGCATTATAGCAAGGATGCTTCCTGATTTGGCACCATGGTAAGTTCTTCTAAGTGGAGAAACCTCCTTATAAGATCTTTGCTAGCTAGCGTCTCCCATACATGTAAGTAGCTAGTCAGTTCTTATTCTTTGAATTAATGCAAAACTTAGAATCCTTCACCCCAGAATGGGCCAGTTTGCATCTGTAAGAATGCTGAAGACATTTAGACAAAAATAACATCACATGGCAAACATGTTTCGAAATGGTAATTGGATCACAGTTCAACAACTGGTCAATTAGCAAGAAAGTTTTAGTGTTTTCTTGAGGAAAAACAAGAAAACACATGTCTGAATGCTTTTGGGCAGCTTGATAGCCATCATTACAATCAACAGACAAGCAGTCAGCCGTATTAAACTAGGTTGAGTTCAATGAATACTCTATCCAAAGAGGCAAGTCTACCATTCGGGTTAATATTGGTTTAGTTAATGCTTTCTTAAAACTAAAAACTATACAAAATACAAGTAAATGAAATTTCAAAACACATATTCAAGGAAACCAAAAAATCTGACTTACAATATCTGCATTCCATACAGTTTCAATATATTCCCATGACATTATAAAAGAAAGGAGCATGTGTACCTGATTCAAGCTTTTGGCTGCGAAGAAACCAAATCAGAACTTTGCTAAATCAGACCATATTTTAGTTAAAAACTAACCGAAGGCTGTGAAGAAGATGATGATGGCGAAGTGCGAAAAACATACCATAAAAAAATAGATCATTGCTATAGATCATAAAACAGACCAAATTTTAGTTAAAAATAGATCAGAAAAAGTAAAAGTGAAGGTGTTCAAGAAGTACCTCTTGATATATCTTCACTTGGGCTAGAAGCGTGACCGGAAGAAAAGGCATTGGCGAACTCTTCGCCGCCGCAGTTCTTCAGCTTCTCTACAGACCCTAAAAAATAGAGATCGAGGGAGCCATTGGAAAGCCGACAGCGAAACAAAGGAGGAGATCAAGAACCGGGAGTAGCTTCGAGTTCGAAACCCTCGCGGCTGCAGTTGCCTTTGTCGCACGCGTGAAGAGATGGAATGGCAGCAGGAGTTGGGCAATGTGTTGGATTAGGGCAAAAATATTAACTTTAGGGGGGGGTGGGGCAAAAGTCCAAAATGACATCCCCTCTTAATCATTTATGCGGTTTTAGGGTGGGCAATTGCCCACCCTCAAGCCTACGTGGATCCGCCCGTGTCAACCGCAGTCTCATCAGGGTCTCTTGGATAGTTCCAGTTTACGCATCTATCACATGCTACTTGGTTGAAGTATAGACTTTTGACAACCTTTGTGAATTTAATCACCCTTGCTTTATTAACACTCATGATGTTATAAGTGATGAGTTTTAACAATTTGTTCAGGAGGAATTTCCTTTGAGGGATATTAATTGATTTACTTGTTGTAGCTTCCAAAAGTATTCATCTTTGACTAATATAATTTTCCAGCATCCTATTTCAGTGGAGTTCAACTTGGTTGTAATTACATATTATGATGGCATCTCAAATTTTTATGAACATATTAATTGCGACAAGACCATCATATACATTCAACAAGCTTTTGATGGAGTCCTCTATCATGCCTTCTCCATAACTCTTAAACGATAAGCTCGCACCTCATTATATTATATTTTTGGTAGAGCTATTAATACTTTGACCAACCTAGCCGGGCTATTTGTCAAACAATTCATTTTCAATTGGAGCTAGGATCATCATTAGCTTATCCCATCTTTTCTAGGATTCACCAAAATAATGGAGAAACTCTTACCATGTAATTTCAAATATATATTTTTTGAAACGCATCAAATTTTGAGAGTGGATCAAGAGTTATTATAAGGTATTTTTCTAGGAGATCACCACCTTGGACCTTTCTACTAATAACCTGTATGGGCTTTTGTGGGCTCCGAAAATTCGGCCCCGGCCTCCGCCCGACTTTTGTGCTTTCTTCGGGAGGGAGTTTTAACGAATTTAAGTTCTGGGGTAAATTTTGGAAGGCAGATGGGTTTGTAGATAAGACACTACCCAGAGATTTCGCCCTCATTTTGTGAGGACTTTATGATCTGAGTTCTGGTTTCCTATAGGCGCAAGCCCCTATAGTTAATTACCCCTCCCGGTAACGAGAGAGAACTTTCGATTAAGGCTAGTCGTCAATCAGATACGTAGATATACGTGATATATGGTGTATAGTAGCAGCATGGGTTTGGGTGTAGAAAATTTGAAGGATTGATATTTTAAAATTGGAAATTTCACCATCGTGCACTTAAAGCGGATGGTGGGGGAATGAATGATGAACCCAATCAAGATCCCATGGTTCCGTCGTCCCGGGCCATCGTGGTCCCTGGTCTACTTAGTCAGAGGAGGTAGTCGACCCAACCTGACAGAAGGATCCTTGTCGGCAGCCATGGGTTGCTTCGTCCAAGGGTACCTTGTAGACCTGGGGTGAATATTTGCCTAAGGGGACAAATTTGAATCCACCTTAGCTAACAGAGGGCTTTATGCCCTATCGATCATATCCTATTGATTCATATCTCAAGGATTTGATGCCATTGGGGAGCATACGGGCTCTGGCCATAACCATAATATAATGGTGCCATTTGGCGGCGACCACCTGGTTCAGAGGGCCCCGAGTCATAACCGTTTATCCTGCAGTGCCATTTGGCGGCGAAACTGCCGGTTAGAGGACTCGTACCATGTCCTTGCTGGCAGGAGATTATTTGAGAATGGATCCTAGTGATATTTTCGACAAGGCATCAGCTCTTTGTGAGCTGAAGTAAATTTTGATTTGTCCACCTCAGCAAACTGTTGCGGAGGGTGGATGAATTTTGCTTTAAATGGCTTGATGAATTGAATTTCATTTTTTAAATATCTTTGGGATTTTTGAAATTTTTGGAGTTTTGGGTATTTGGTTGGTATTTGGAATGATCTGTGTGGACCCCTCCGGTTGATATTTTCATTCAACACGGCCATCATCGGGGTGATGTGGTCATTGAGAAATGTTTGTATTTTGGTGGGAGTTTAAACTTTATGTGAGTTTGGGATGTATTTAAAATGGTTGAAGTTAACCCCTCCGGTTGAGATATGCATTCAACACGGCCATCATCGGGGTGATGGGGTTATTCACATTTATGAATTGAACCTTGTCCACTATATCTAGCAATTGACAGAGGATCGGGTTTCGTAGACTTTGGACCTTTGTTAGTGAATTCTCTTGATTATAGGCCTTGAAGGCCTAATATGAACTATAAAATAAATATCCCGGTCGATCTCGCGACCGCATATTTATTTAATGGTTCGAGCCGTGTCGACTCATATCTACCTGTATAGGAGGATCGTGCTCGAACTAGAATTCACTTGTTGACCCGTGTAGCATCCCTAGACGTCACGTGTGTACCAATAACATGCTCGCCGGGGCCCGTGTAGGTGTTTGGGGGCATTTTATAAATATTTATTGAACCTTGTCAACTCCTATTTACTTGCTTTAGGAGGATCGGGTTCAAATTTATTGACCCGTGCAGCATCCTTAGACGTCACGTGTGTATCAATAACACGCTCGCCGGGGCCCCTGCGGGTTTAAGATTACATTTTCCCCTTTTAGTGTACCTATGTGTATACAAATTAAAGTGCACATGTGCGGGGGTATTCTTGGAATATTTGTAAACGCCTTCTGTCTGCTTGCACGGATGTGGCAGATCCGGTGGCGTAGCATTATATGATCTCCCCCACTGCTGTTTGTAGGCAGGTAGATGTTTTCATTCATGGATTGGAATTGACTTCAGGATACTGCATCTACTGAAGTCTTTCTGCATCTACCCATAGATGATATGTGGTGCGTACATCTATTTTTGTAGGAGATTCATATATATTGCAGATCTTTTGCTCTTGATTACATGCAGATCAGTGTATTTGTCTTTTATCGGGTGGTTGTTGGCCGTAGGAATATCATAACATTCACTGCCTTTCGTTACGACTTGTAGGCACTTTGCATGTGTTCGTAAAACATTATTTTATTCACCGATAAGTTGGTGTGCTTGGTCGCGTAGGAGTTATTGTAGGAATTTATCACATCCACCATGTGTCGTCTCTTCTCACTTGCAAGTATCTAATGAACTCACTTGCAAGTTGGCATTGATTGAAAAAGGGTCGTTATGTTCACAGTCTATATGTTATCACCATTTGCAAGTGTATTACTGTGCCACTCGTAGATAGATCGTTATATGTAGTAGGAGTGACCGCTTGCAAGCTTCTTGTGGGCATCCTCAATTGTATGCAGGTTCACTATATTCATCTTCTTGTATGTTGATCTCAACTGCAGGGAGTTGTATACGTAAGAAGCCTTCTCACATGACTGATGTGAAGATCACTACCAACTTCAATTTCATTGCTTGAAAGTTCAAGTGTGTTTACTTGTATGTTGAATTATTGTTGATGATGGAGACACTGCTACATTCGCAATGCCCATTGACATTGGCTGAAAGGAAATTGTTATGTTCACAACTTGTCCATTGTTGTTGGTTGCAAGTGGATTAGTGCCTTCACCCACAAGCTGGTTGATTGTTGAGCGTAGGAAGGTCATTATACTTGTATATCCTCCATACTTTGCAGAGATATCTAGATCTCAAAACCTTACTCATGATCGTATCACTGCACCGCTCACCATTCATGGATAGATCATTATGTACATTGGAGCTCCTTTCTTGCTTGATGTATTTGCTTGCAATGGTTTGTATCTGTAGTCTTTCACTATCGTCTTCATGTGGTTTATAACATTTGTCTATCGAATTAGACATGCTTATATTGATCATTGCTTGGAGATGAGTTTAATCCAAATCTATGAATCTACTATCATGCTATAAAGAATTCATATCATGGCTTTGTGATCAGGCCATATTCACAATCTTTTGTCATTTAGAGATCAAATTATACTTGCAAGATAAATTGCAATATGCATGAAATATTCACCACTCAACCAGAGTGATGATTTCTTAACTTTCATTGGAGGCTTGATGTTATTAATTGCAAAACATTTCATTACTTAACCATTGTTTACATGCTTAACATTATCTTCTTGCCAAGTTGAGCTATGTTTCATGTCATCTAATTGGGTCCAAGCTTGTGTTAAATTCGATGTCACTACCCACCTATTCATTTGAGTTTGGCTCAAATCATGGTTCACTTGAGTCAAATGAAGTTCAAGTTTGAGTTATGTGATTTAAGTTCAACCCATGTTTGTTTATTTAAATTCAAATTTCAATTAATCATTTAAAACTTATGTCATCTTTGCATTTCGCTTAGATTCAAGTCCAATTATAAGTCCCCTGCTGTCCAAATATTGTTCAAGTCCTTGTCTTCCTCAGACAAAATTTCGGCAGCCTCCCGGCGTCTCCCCCGTTTAGGAGAAATTACGAGAAACTGGGCCTTTTCCACCACGCTACGAAAAGCGTGTATGGTAGGTGTCTTTGGACACCGCGGCCATATTTTCTTCATCCCCCACCATGCTACGAAAAGCGTGTATGGGTCTTTGGCAGTACATGTTTAAAAACACAGTTATTTCCCCGCAAGCGGGTACTTATGAATATCCCCTTCTCGCCATAGGCGCCGCACCGGCTTTCCATCCCACCACGCTACGAAAAGCGTGTATAGGCGGTTTGCCGGTGCGCCGCGAATGCCGAAAAAGAGATTTTAGGTGATCACCCACTTCGTCGTAGGCGCCGCACCAGGTTCCCTTCCCACCACGCTACGAAAAGCGTGTATAGGCGGTTTGCCGGTGTGCCGTGAACGACGAAATGAACTCTCGAAGTGATTACCCGATTCGTCGAGAGCATCACGATGAACGCCCTCCCACCACGCTACGAAAAGCGTGTATAGGTGGTCGTTTTGTCGCGCTGCGAACAACGAAATGAGGTCTCAAAGTTTTATGGATCGAGGGGGTTATACCTTTGCATTCCAACGACGACGGGGTTGGCTCGTAGATCGAGGAATGAGAAGAGTCTTATTTTCTTCCTTTTCCTTTTCTTTTCTTTTTTCTCTTTTTTCTCTTTCTATTTTCTTCTTTTTTTTTAATCATCTCTCTCTTTTTTTTCTTTTTTTTTTTTAAAAAAAAACTATCTTCACACATTTTTTTTTACAACAAAAATGACTAAAATCAAAGAGACAAAATGACAAATAATACAACAAAAAGGGTATCACAACACTTCTGATTTCTCAACCAATACAACTGTCTTCAGGTGGATGCTTAGTTTGTGAAGAGCCACCTCAGCTCCACCAATGCCAGGGAAGAGAGACAACAAGTTGATGATGTTAGGAAACATCCCCTTAAGGACATAAAGGTGGTAAGTAACTGTATTAACTTGGAATGAATTTCCCAATGATTTGTACCTCTCGATCCTGCTAATGCCACCACCTTTAATATGTTTGTTTGGAAACCCAAGTAACATTTCAACTTCATCTAATTCCAGTGGTGCAACCTTGTGATGCTCTACCCAAACGAAGTTCCACTATTATCAATATCCATTGATTTAAACATCTGAATTAGATCCACAATCTCATCTTCTGACAAACTTTCTGCAATCACCTTCAAAGATACTTTCTTAAACTTGTTTGTATTCTTGAACTGTTTCATCTTTGCTATCACTATGATATCGATTGATTCATCTGATGCATTTCTATCTACTCTTACTTATGGATGCTTCAAAAAAAAATCAGTCACAGAAAGACGCTCCTTTGGATCTAACTGTAACGTGCTACTCACTAACGCTTCTGCTTCATTAGAGATAGATGGCCAAGGATCTCAGGAGCTACGCAGCATACACTTCCAATAAGGTCTTTGAATGTGTTTGAATACAGAGAGGAGAAGGCGTATTAGAACAGAAGAGGTGGAAGCTGTGGACACAGACAGGAGAGACTGGTACAGGAAAGCTTCTTCTGAACTAGAGAATGGACCTGCACGGCAGGCCTAAGCTGGACGGTTTGCAAGCAGTTGAACCTGGTTCGGCCTACAAGGAAGAGATGGTAGGGGGCTCCAGCTAAGCTCACAACGTGCAGAAGAAATATATTTCTCCTTTTCGAGTAGAGGAGTTTTGGTTGTGGACTAAGGTGGTCTGAAGAGGGACGGATAAGCTGGCTTGCATGCATGGAACTTGAATGGATGAAATTTGGAGCAGGATAGCAAATCAACGGCTGTTGGCTCGACTGAGAAAAAGCGGCGGAAGGTTGGTTGAGGAATTTGGGACAGGTAGAACTTGGCTTTGACAAGATCTGGTTCTTGTTCGTCAAAAGAGGCAGAAGAGGCCTTTTTTTTTGGAGTTGAGGCACACGAATAAGAAGCTCTCTGTTGGAAGTGAAAAACAGAAAACTCAAAACCAGTGAAACTTGTTTTCGTTCTTGCTTTAATGATGAATAGGGCGTGATTAACGAGCTGCCATGCAGGAAATCTGGGAATATATGTGAAATCAGCAGGATTTAAGGGATTTTATGCAGAATTCGACGTCCGAGGTAATTAATTCTGAGGTGAGCATTTAATGTTTGATTTGAATTTTGTTTTGACTTAATGATAATAATAATAGTATTATTATTATTAAATTTTAAGATGACAGAATTGATCCGATTGCTCAAAACCTTCTCGATTTGCGTGTAGATCCTCAATTTGCATGTTGTCACCTTGGATGCTCCAAATTGATTAAGTAATATGTATATCTTTGATGTCGATGGCGTTCTGAAAGCGGTGGTGAAGTCCGTTTTACGATCAGACGTCATTTCATGATCGCCGAGGCTAAATTTCTTAGCATACGCATCTTGTGATTTGTGTTTTTGCTTCGAAACGCATGCCGACCTTCTTGTATGTCATTTGATTCAATCAAATTAAAAGTCATTTTTAAGTATTTGGGATGTTCCGGACGCAGTGGCGAAGTCCGTTCATCGATCGGAGATCATTAGGTCGACGACAAGGCCTAATTTCTTGAACTGGGCACTGCCGCATTTAAATCACTCTGGTCGCGCCGCCAATCTGAATGCTTCGAATTGAGTAAACAAAATATATTTTTTAAAGGTTGAAAGCATTCGGGATACGGTGGCGAAGTCTGTTCGTCAATTCGAGATCGTTTGGTCGACGCCGAGGGCTAAATTCCTTAGCAAATCAACGGCTGTTGGCTCGACTGAGAAAAAGCGGCGGAAGGTTGGTTGAGGAATTTGGGACATGTAGAACTTGGCTTTGACAAGATCTGGTTCTTGTTCGTCAAAAGAGGCAGAAGAGGCCTTTTTTTTTGGAGTTGAGGCACACGAATAAGAAGCTCTCTGTTGGAAGTGAAAAACAGAAAACTCAAAACCAGTGAAACTTGTTTTCGTTCTTGCTTTAATGATGAATAGGGCGTGATTAACGAGCTGCCATGCAGGAAATCTGGGAATATATGTGAAATCAGCAGGATTTAAGGGATTTTATGCAGAATTCGACGTCCGAGGTAATTAATTCTGATGTGAGCATTTAATGTTTGATTTGAATTTTGTTTTGACTTAATGATAATAATAATAGTATTATTATTATTAAATTTTAAGATGACAGAATTGATCTGATTGCTCAAAACCCTCTCGATTTGCGTGTAGATCCTCAATTTGCATGTTGTCTCCTTGGATGCTCCAAATTGATTAAGTAATATGTATATCTTTGATGTCGATGGCATTCTGAAAGCGGTGGTGAAGTTCGTTTTACGATCAGAAGTCATTTCATGATCGCCGAGGCTAAATTTCTTAGCATACGCATCTTGTAATTTGTGTTTTTGCTTCGAAACTCATGCCGACCTTCTTGTATGTCATTTGATTCAATCAAATTAAAAGTCATTTTTAAGTATTTGGGATGTTCCGGACGCAGTGGCGAAGTCCGTTCGTCGATCGGAGATCATTAGGTCGACGACGAGGCCTAATTTCTTAAACTGCGCACTGCCGCATTTAAATCACTCTGGTCGCGCCGCCAATCTGAATGCTTCGAATTGAGTAAACAAAATGTATTTTTTAAAGGTTGAAAGCATTCCGGATATGGTGGTGAAGTCTGTTCGTCAATCTGAGATCGTTTGGTCGACGCCGAGGGCTAAATTCCTTAGCATGCGCGCCCTTATATTTGGATTGCATTAATATTACTTTGATTTGCATGCCACCACCACGGATGATCCCAATTGAATTTATAAAATATATTTTTCGAATGTTGATGATGTTTCGGACGCTGTGGCGCAGTCCGTTTTGAGATCGGACATCATGCCGTCTCCGAAGAGGCAAATTTCCCCGTTATATGCGTCCTTACATTTGAATTACCTCGTGATTCGTGCCACCAATCCAAATGCTTCAAATTCAATAAACAAAATGTAGTTTTTAGAGGTTGATATCATTCCGGACGTGGTGGCGAAGTCTTTTTCGCAATCGAATGTCATTTGTGTGACGACGAGGCCAACTTTCCTTGAAATGCACGTTATCGCATCGCATTAGGATTGCTTTGATTTGTGTGCCACCACCCCGGTTGATCCAAATTAATTAAATAAAATATAGATCTTTGATGTTGATGATGTTTCGGACACAAAGACGTAGTCCGTCTGGCATTCGGAGATCATTTGACCCTTCAAGTAAGGTGTCAGACCAACCCGCGCACTACTTCGTTTATCATTTTTGTCCTTTTATGCGGGGTTTTAGATATATGGGTCAACAAATGCCCCCAACAAATGTGGTACACGTCTAGAGTGAACCATATTTGTTGTAAGCTAATTGACCATGTGGATCTCTAGATATTTATTCTAGATGTCACACTAGGGCTTCCATTTAGTGGATTTCCAAAAGCATGTTTGGATGTTACACTAAGATTTTTATTTTGCAGATCTTCAAGAGTCTATCTCTGTGCCTTTTTAGGTCTTTAGATGTACTTATAGTCATCAAGATGATTGACATTTTGGTTCTATAGGTTAGTAACACATCACTTTATGTTCAGATCTCTAGAGTGCTACTTTATAGGTTGACATTTGTGGATAGTATTGTTACCTCCCGTTCTTCTTTTGTCGTCACTGTCACATTAGTTTCTGAGCTTTGCAGATTCGTCAGTTGGCGAGATTTTTGTTATCTCTTGTATCAGTTGTGTCTTGCCAAATTATAATTTTTGTTGATGATGCATTCAGTTTACGGAGGACCTTCAATTCTTCCCTCTTCCCTCCTTTCACTGTATTTTGATGAGAAATTTTAAATATTTATTTGGGATCTCGGCACGCAGCGCGATGTCGACCCAAATAAATATTTAAAATACCCCCAGTCTTTAGGGACACTTGTAGATGTCATTCAGAATACTTCTTTTCGTAGCTTTAGCTTCATTTTGCCCTGTGCTTTGTGATGCGGACATTGATGGAGAATTACCTGATTTATCTTTACTGACTTGTCAGGTGGTTTGTACCTTCGGCCCTTTGCTTCTAGCTTTGGCGGGCTTGATGAAGGAGTAGATGCCGGTGACCTAAACCTTTTAGGTTTGTTTTAGGTCAGTGGCGAGAAGTCATCGGTCCAGAGCTTTGTGCATAGCGGACTTGTTGATGACGGAATCTTCATAGTTCAGCCTCAGGCTTTATGCGAACTTTGGGATGATTTCTTCGGTCCTTTGCTTTGTGCTTTGGTGGACTTGTTGAAGAAAAATTACTTCGATCCTAGCTTTGTACTTTGGGATTTATTGAAGGATTTGTAAGTTTCGGATTTGACTGATAGTACCAAATATAGGTAGCATCTTGATCCTTAACCAATCGAGGAGACTTCAATCTGAATCACTTTAGTTCATCAGATTAGGAGAGCTGGGATTTGACAGCTCTTCGTCCTCTGGTTGCTGAGATGGGGGTTCCTCTACTGCGGCCTTTCTTATGGCGTGTTGAGTAGGTGGAGCTGCCAGCGATCCGGCCATATTTGGGCTTGTTGGATCCGACCTTTTACACCCATTCAGGCTTCAGACTTGAGCTATGAGAATTATGCTTCCTAATGCTGATTTTACTGGAGTTGATAGATTTTGAGTCTTCCTTTGTTGTTGAAGATTTGGAGCCTACGAATATTCGGTAGTCGCTCGAGATTCCTCCTTTCCACTGGGACTTTGATTCTTCAGTCATTTAGAGGAATTCAGTAGACTACGATTACTTGAACTTGTCGAGTCGAATTAGCTTTCGTACTTCCTACAGTCCCTACTGACGGGTTGACGAAGTGGGGGTTCCTCTACTACGGCCTTTCTTATGGCGTGTTGAGTAGACGAAGCTGCCAGCGATCCGGCCATATTTGGGCGTGTTGGATTCAACATTTTACACCCACCTGAACCTTAAGCTTCAGGCTGTTGAAAGACTTCATGCTGTTCTCGCTCGATTTGTCGGAGCGTGTAGTTACAAAAGTCTCTTTCTGACATTTGAAATCTTAGTATGTTGGAGAAGGAGATGTCCCGAACTTTCGGAAGCTCACCTGCATTTACTTTGAAAAGGAATTATTGTATCTTTCAGCATGAAAGAATATTCGTGTTGATAATTTTAAATATTTATTCGGGGATCTCGGCACGTAGCGCGATGTCGACCCGAATAAATATTTAAAATGCCCCTGTCTTGCAGGGACATTTTAGAATGAGATAAATTTGGAACTTTGATATTTTAAATATTTATTTGGGGATCTCAGCGCTGAGCATGATGTCGACCCAAATAAGTATACAGTTGTCTTCTGCCTCGTAGGGATCCTTAAAGTGGGAGAAATTTAGACTTTGAATATTTTAAATATTTATTCAGGGATTTTGGCACGCGGCGTGATGTCGACCCGAATAAATATTTAAAATACCCCTGTCTAGCGAGGAGCTTTTTTTAGGCAAACTTGAGAGTTTAAGATTTTAAATATTTATTCGGGGATCTCGGCATGCGGCGCAATGACGACCCGGATAAATATTTAAAATGCCCCTATCTCGCAGGAACATTTTAGAATGAGATAAATTTCGAATTTTGATATTTTAAATATTTATTTGGGGATCTCAGCGTAGAGCATGATGTCAACCCAAATAAATATTTAAAATGCCCCTTATCCTATAGGGAGATTTTGAAACGCATTCTTGCAACACAAGAAAATTTCAAAATGTAAAGTGTATATGTTAATAAACATGTATGACATACACAGTACATTAAACATAATACTTCTTCGAGCAATTTTATGCATGGTATTTCTTCAGTTTGAGGGGATATAGTCAAAAAGCGATGGGATTTCTTGGAGGATTCTTCAAGATGTCGACCATCAAGAACATTATCTGTAGAAGTTTTATTTAGGACCCACTTTAGATAAATTTCTTTAATGATAGATCTCTAGGGATGTACACTAGATGTCACACCATTCTTTGACATATCTTTTTCCTCTAGAGATGTTGATCTCTATATTTGTTTCCCTTCATGTCGGGACCTTTCGGCAGTGGATTCTTGGATATGTGTCAAAGTGTCACACCCCGATGCTCATCGTACATATCCTGAATGTTCTTTTACTCTACCATCAAATAGATGGTTGTTTCTCCCTCTAGCGGGACCTTTCAGTGACGGATCTCTGAACCCGAGGTTCAAGTGTCACGCCCCGATGCTCACCGTGTAGATCTCAATATTATCATTAATATATATATTTTTTTGCTACTACTATAGCACATATACGACTAGCCAAAGATGGAAAGAGAAACCATTCTCCAATGGAGTCGCCAGAAATCTGTGGGCTCCGAAAATTCGGCCCCGGCCTCCGCCCGCTTTTGCTTTCTGCTCGGGAGGGAGTTTTAACGAATTTAAGTTCCGGGGTAAATTTTGGAAGGCAGATGGGTTTGTAGATAAGACACTACCCAGAGATTTCGCCCTCATTTTGTGAGGACTTTATGATCTGAGTTCTGGTTTCCTATAGGCGCAAGCCCCTATAGTTAATTACCCCTCCCGGTAACGAGAGAGAACTTTCGATTAAGGCTAGTCGTCAATTAGATACGTAGATATACGTGATATCTGGTGTATAGTAGCAGCATGGGTTTGGGTGTAGGAAATTTGAAGGATTGATATTTTAAAATTGGAAATTTCACCATCGTGCACTTAAAGCGGATGGTGGGGGAATGAATGATAAACCCGATCAAGATCCCATGATTCCGTCGTCCCGGGCCATTGTGGTCCCTGGCCTACTTAGTCAGAGGAGGTAGTCGACCCAACCTGACAGAAGGATCCTTGTCGGCAGCCATGGGTTGCTTCGTCCAAGGGTACCTTGTAGACCTGGGGTGAATATTTGCCTAAGGGGACAAATTTGAATCCACCTTAGCTAACAGAGGGGTTTATGCCCTATCGATCATATCCTATTGATTCATATCTCAAGGATTTGATGCCATTGGGGAGCATACGGGCTCTAGCCATAACCATAATATAATGGTGCCATTTGGCGGCGACCACCTGGTTCAGAGGGCCCCGAGTCATAACCGTTTATCCTGCAGTGCCATTTGGCGGTGAAATTGCCGGTTAGAGGACTCGTACCACGTCCTTGCTGGTATGAGATTATTTGAGAATGGATCCTAGTGATATTTTCGACCAGGCATCAGCTCTTTGTGAGCTGAAGTAAATTTTGATTTGTCCACCTCGGCAAACTGTTGCGGAGGGTGGATGAATTTTGCTTGAAATGGCTTGATGAATTGAATTTCATTTTTTAAATATCTTTAGGATTTTTGAAATTTTTGGAGTTTTGGGTATTTGGTTGGTATTTGGAATGATCTGTGTGGACCCCTCCGGTTAATATTTTCATTCAACACGGCCATCATCGGGGTGATGTGGTCATTGAGAAATGTTTGTATTTTGGTGGGAGTTTAAACTTTATGTGAGTTTGGGATGTATTTAAAATGGTTGAAGTTAACCCCTCCGATTGAGATATGCATTCAACACGGCCATCATCGGGGTGATGGGGTTATTCACATTTATGAATTGAACCTTGTCCACTCTATCTAGCAATTGACAGAGGATCGGGTTTCGTAGACTTTGGACCTTTGTTAGTGAATTCTCTTGATTATAGGCCTTGAAGGCCTAATATGAACTATAAAATAAATATCCCGGTCGATCTCACGACCGCATATTTATTTAATGGTTCGAGCCGTGTCGACTCATATCTACCTGTATAGGAGGATCGTGCTCGAACTGGAATTCACTTGTTGACCCGTGCAGCATCCCTAGACGTCACGTGTGTACCAATAACACGCTCGCCGGGGCCCGTGTTGGTGTTTGGGGGCATTTTATAAATATTTATTGAACCTTGTCAACTCCTATTTACTTGCTTTAGGAGGATCGGGTTCAAATTTATTGACCCGCGCAGCATCCCTAGACGTCACGTGTGTATCAATAACACGCTCGCCGGGGCCCCTGCGGGTTTAAGATTACATTTTCCCCTTTTAGTGTACCTATGTGTATACAAATTAAAGTGCACATGTGCGGGGGTATTCTTGGAATATTTGTAAATGCCTTCTGTCTGCTTGCACGGATGTGGCAGATCCGGTGGTGTAGCGTTATATGATCTCCCCAACTGCTGTTTGTAGGCAGGTAGATGTTTTCATTCATTGATTGGAATTGACTTCAGGATACTGCATTTACTGAAGTCTTTCTGCATCTACCCATAGATGATATGTGGTGCGTACATCTATTTTTGTAGGGGATTCATATATATTGCAGATCTTTTGCTCTTGGTTACATGCAGATCAGTGTATTTGTCTTTCATCAGGTGGTTGTTGGCCGTAGGAATATCATAACATTCACTGCCTTTTATTACGACTTGTAGGCACTTTGCATGTGTTCGTAAAACATTATTTTATTCACCGATAAGTTGGTGTGCTTGGTCGCATAGGAGTTGTTGTAGGAATTTATCACATCCACCATGTGTCGTCTCTTCTCACTTGCAAGTATCTAATGAACTCACTTGCAAGTTGGTATTGATTGAAAAAGGGTCGTTACGTTCACAGTCTATATGTTATCACCATTTGCAAGTGTATTACTGTGCCACTCGTAAATAGATCGTTATATGTAGTAGGAGTGACCGCTTGCAAGCTTCTTGTGGGCATCCTCAATTGTATGCAGGTTCACTATATTCATCTTCTTGTATGTTGATCTCAACTGCAGGGAGTTGTATACGTAAGAAGCCTTCTCACATGACTGATGTGAAGATCACTACCAACTTCAATTTCATTGCTTGCAAGTTCAAGTGTGTTTACTTGTATGTTGAATTATTGTTGATGATGGAGACACTGCTATATTCGCAATGCCCATTGACATTGGCTGAAAGGAAATTGTTATGTTCACAACTTGTCCATTATTGTTGGTTGCAAGTGGATTAGTGCCTTCACCCACAAGCTGGTTGATTGTTGAGCGTAGGAAGGTCATTATACTTGTATATCCTCCATACTTTGCAGAGATATCTAGATCTCAAAACCTTACTCATGATCGTATCACTACACCGCTCACCATTCATGGATAGATCATTATGTACATTGGAGCTCCTTTCTTGCTTGATGTATTTGCTTGCAATGGTTTGTATCTGTAGTCTTTCACTATCGTCTTCATGTGGTTTATAACATTTGTCTATCGAATTAGACATGCTTATATTGATCATTGCTTGGAGATGAGTTTAATCCAAATCTATGAATCTATTATCATGCTATAAAGAATTCATATCATGGCTTTGTGATCAAGCCATATTCACAATCTTTTGTCATTTAGAGATCAAATTATACTTGCAAGATAAATTGCAATATGCATGAAATATTCACCACTCAACCAGAGTGATGATTTCTTAACTTTCATTGGAGGCTTGATGTTATTAATTGCAAAACATTTCATTACTTAACCATTGTTTACATGCTTAACATTATCTTCTTGCTAAGTTGAGCTATGTTTCATGTCATCTAATTGGGTCCAAGCTTGTGTTAAATTCGATGTCACTACCCACCAATTCATTTGAGTTTGGCTCAAATCATGGTTCACTTGAGTCAAATGAAGTTCAAGTTTGAGTTATGTGATTTAAGTTCAACCCATGTTTGTTTATTTAAATTCAAATTTCAATTAATCATTTAAAACTTATGTCATCTTTGCATTTCGCTTAGATTCAAGTCCAATTATAAGTCCCCTGCTGTCCAAATATTATTCAAGTCCTTGTCTTCCTCAGACAAAATTTCAGCAGCCTCCCGGCGTCTCCCCCGTTTAGGAGAAATTACGAGAAACTGGGTCTTTCCCACCACGCTACGAAAAGCGTGTATGGTAGGTGTCTTTGGACACCGCGGCCATATTTTCTTCATCCCCCACCATGCTACGAAAAGCGTGTATGGGTCTTTGGCAGTACCTGTTTAAAAACACAGTTATTTCCCCGCAAGCGGGTACTTATGAATATCCCCTTCTCGCCATAGGCGCCGCACCGGCTTTCCATCCCACCACGCTACGAAAAGCGTGTATAGGCGGTTTGCCGGTGCGCCGCGAATGCCGAAAAAGAGATTTTAGGTGATCACCCACTTCGTCGTAGGCGCCGCACCAGGTTCCCTTCCCACCACGCTACGAAAAGCGTGTATAGGCGGTTTGCCGGTGTGCCGTGAACGACGAAATGAACTCTCGAAGTGATTACCCGATTCGTCGAGAGCATCACGATGAACGCCCTCCCACCACGCTACGAAAAGCGTGTATAGGTGGTCGTTTTGTCGCGCTGCGAACAACGAAATGAGGTCTCAAAGTTTTATGGATCGAGGGGGTTATACCTTTGCATTCCAACGACGACGGGGTTGGCTCGTAGATCGAGGAATGAGAAGAGTCTTATTTTCTTCCTTTTCCTTTTCTTTTCTTTTTTCTCTTTTTTCTCTTTCTATTTTCTTCTTTTTTTTTAATCATCTCTCTCTTTTTTTTCTTTTTTTTTTTAAAAAAAAACTATCTTCACACATTTTTTTTTACAACAAAAATGACTAAAATCAAAGAGACAAAATGACAAATAATACAACAAAAAGGGTATCACAACACTTCTGATTTCTCAACCAATACAACTGTCTTCAGGTGGATGCTTAGTTTGTGAAGAGCCACCTCAGCTCCACCAATGCCAGGGAAGAGAGACAACAAGTTGATGATGTTAGGAAACATCCCCTTAAGGACATAAAGGTGGTAAGTAACTGTATTAACTTGGAATGAATTTCCCAATGATTTGTACCTCTCGATCCTGCTAATGCCACCACCTTTAATATGTTTGTTTGGAAACCCAAGTAACATTTCAACTTCATCTAATTCCAGTGGTGCAACCTTGTGATGCTCTACCCAAACGAAGTTCCACTATTATCAATATCCATTGATTTAAACATCTGAATTAGATCCACAATCTCATCTTCTGACAAACTTTCTGCAATCACCTTCAAAGATACTTTCTTAAACTTGTTTGTATTCTTGAACTGTTTCATCTTTGCTATCACTATGATATCGATTGATTCATCTGATGCATTTCTATCTACTCTTACTTATGGATGCTTCAAAAAAAAATCAGTCACAGAAAGACGCTCCTTTGGATCTAACTGTAACGTGCTACTCACTAACGCTTCTGCTTCATTAGAGATAGATGGCCAAGGATCTCAGGAGCTACGCAGCATACACTTCCAATAAGGTCTTTGAATGTGTTTGAATACAGAGAGGAGAAGGCGTATTAGAACAGAAGAGGTGGAAGCTGTGGACACAGACAGGAGAGACTGGTACAGGAAAGCTTCTTCTGAACTAGAGAATGGACCTGCACGGCAGGCCTAAGCTGGACGGTTTGCAAGCAGTTGAACCTGGTTCGGCCTACAAGGAAGAGACGGTAGGGGGCTCCAGCTAAGCTCACAACGTGCAGAAGAAATATATTTCTCCTTTTCGAGTAGAGGAGTTTTGGTTGTGGACTAAGGTGGTCTGAAGAGGGACGGATAAGCTGGCTTGCATGCATGGAACTTGAATGGATGAAATTTGGAGCAGGATAGCAAATCAACGGCTGTTGGCTCGACTGAGAAAAAGCGGCGGAAGGTTGGTTGAGGAATTTGGGACAGGTAGAACTTGGCTTTGACAAGATCTGGTTCTTGTTCGTCAAAAGAGGCAGAAGAGGCCTTTTTTTTTGGAGTTGAGGCACACGAATAAGAAGCTCTCTGTTGGAAGTGAAAAACAGAAAACTCAAAACCAGTGAAACTTGTTTTCGTTCTTGCTTTAATGATGAATAGGGCGTGATTAACGAGCTGCCATGCAGGAAATCTGGGAATATATGTGAAATCAGCAGGATTTAAGGGATTTTATGCAGAATTCGACGTCCGAGGTAATTAATTCTGAGGTGAGCATTTAATGTTTGATTTGAATTTTGTTTTGACTTAATGATAATAATAATAGTATTATTATTATTAAATTTTAAGATGACAGAATTGATCCGATTGCTCAAAACCCTCTCGATTTGCGTGTAGATCCTCAATTTGCATGTTGTCACCTTGGATGCTCCAAATTGATTAAGTAATATGTATATCTTTGATGTCGATGGCGTTCTGAAAGCGGTGGTGAAGTCCGTTTTACGATCAGACGTCATTTCATGATCGCCGAGGCTAAATTTCTTAGCATATGCATCTTGTGATTTGTGTTTTTGCTTCGAAACGCATGCCGACCTTCTTGTATGTCATTTGATTCAATCAAATTAAAAGTCATTTTTAAGTATTTGGGATGTTCCGGACGCAGTGGCGAAGTCCGTTCATCGATCGGAGATCATTAGGTCGACGACAAGGCCTAATTTCTTGAACTGGGCACTGCCGCATTTAAATCACTCTGGTCGCGCCGCCAATCTGAATGCTTCGAATTGAGTAAACAAAATATATTTTTTAAAGGTTGAAAGCATTCTGGATACGGTGGCGAAGTCTGTTCGTCAATCCGAGATCGTTTGGTCGACGCCGAGGGCTAAATTCCTTAGCATGCGCGCCCTTGTATTTGGATTGCATTAAGATTACTTTGATTTGCATGCCACCACCACGGATGATCCCAATTGAATTTATAAAATATATTTTTCGAATGTTGCTGATGTTTCGGACGCTGTGGCGCAGTCCGTTTTGAGATCGGACATCATGCCGTCTCCGAAGAGGCAAATTTCCCCGTTATATGCGTCCTTACATTTGAATTACCTCGTGATTCGTGCCACCAATCCAAATGCTTCAAATTCAATAAACAAAATGTAGTTTTTATAGGTTGATAGCATTCTGAACGTGGTGGAAAAGTCTTTTTCGCAATCGAACGTCATTTGTGTGACGATGAGGCCAACTTTCCTTGAAATGCACGTTATCGCATCGCATTAGGATTGATTTGATTTGCGTGCCACCACCCCGGTTGATCCAAATTAATTGAATAAAATATAGATCTTTGATGTTGACGACGTTTCGGACGCAACGACGTAGTCCGTCTGGCATTCGGAGATCATTTGGCCCTTCAAGTAAGGTGTCGGACCAACCCGCGCACTACTTCGTTCATCATTTTTGTCCTTTTATACGGGGTTTTAGATATAGGGGTCAACAGCTGTTAAGCTAACAAGAAAAGCATGGCAGAAAATAGATGAAAGGAAATAGGAGAAGAAAGCTATTATTCATCTCAAAAGTAGAATACAGAGGACATATATATAAACGGCTAACATATACAAGAAATACAAAACTAAAGAACCTCCACATGTACAGTAAATAACAGATAGTCGAATCATAGTTGTACTTTCTTGGTTTTAGACGTTTCCAGAATTTTGTTCGTTAATACCCCCCGGCAAGCTAATGCCCCTGTGGAAGCAATCAGTTTGTTAACTAAAAACTTGAACTGAGATATAAATAAGGATTCAGTAAAGAGATCCGCAAGTTGATCCTTGGAGGAAATGTGATGAACTTGTATGCTTCGATTCTTTATGCACTCCCTAATAAAATGCAGTATGTTTTGTACGAGCATGATAGACTAGATTGTTTGCCAAGGCTATTGCCAAGGTGTTATCACAGTAGAGAGTGGTTAGCTCTTTTTGGTGGCAATCAAGTTCTTGAAGTAAGCGATGACGCCATATAATTTCTGTTGCTGTAATTGCTATAGCACGATATTCAATTCCGTGGATGATCGAGCTATGGTGGATTATTTATTGACACTCCATGATATTAGTGTTGTACCTGAAAACTTGTAATACCCCGTGGTGGATTTGCGATCTTTATGATCACCTGCCCAATCTGAATCAGCATAAGATCGTAGAGTCAATGAAGTGCTGGAGATAGGTAATCCATAATATATGGTGCCTCAGATATATCGTAGGATTTGTTAGAGAGCTTCAAAGTTGAACTCAGTTTGTTGATGCATGTACTGACATGCTTTGTTGACGGCATATGTAATATCTGGTCGTGTTAGTGTTAGATATTACAAGGCTCTTACCAGCTATCTATACAGTTTAGGATTAGTGAACAACGGTGATCGAGTATGAGGCGTAGCCTTGATTTTACTTGGTGTAGTAATGGTTTTGCTGTTTAGCATTCCTCCCCTGGCCAATATGCTTTCGACGTACCTGGTTTATTGTAGAAGTAGTCCGATAGGTGTAAAGTCAGCTATTATGCCGAGAAATTGGGTCAACATACCCAAATTTTGCATTTTAAAGCGGTGATGTAGTTGTTCCAGAAGTTGGCTAATTATTGAGGCATTGTTCCGGGTTAAGATAGTGTCGTCTACATAAATTAAGACATACATGATTGAACCATTTTTTCGATACATTAGCAGAGAAGGATCATAGTGGCTTGTTGTAAACTCAAGTTGATGAAGAAACTCAAACCATTGACGCGGTACTTGCTTGAGTCCATACAAAGCTTTATTTAGTTTACATATATGTGTAGGGTGATTCAGATCGGAGAAGCCCGGTGGTTGCTTCATGTAGACTATCTCTGTTAATGGACCATGCAAAAACACATTTGATACATCTAGTTGATGTATTGGTCATTTGTGATGAAGTGCAATAATTAGAAGAACACGAACTATGGGTATTTTGGTTTCTGGACTAAACGTTTCTGTGTAGTCTAGTCCAAACTCTTAATTGTAGCCAAGTGCAACCAATCTAGCCTTGTATCGAGCTATCATACCATCTAAATTATATTTTGTGTGGAACATCCATTTGCATCCTAGTATATTCTGATTTAGCAACGGTGGAACAAGATCCCATGTGCCTTGTGATTGTAATGCTTGAAACTCTTGGGACATGGCTGTACGCCAATGTTCATGTTTGATGGCTTGTGTGTATGAGGTAGGATCAGGATTTGTGATTTGATGAGTGAGATCAAAAACTTGTTTGGGTTTGAGATGTCCTATTTGGAGACCGATCTTCATGGGATGAGCAGTTCTGGTAGAGGTTTTAGATTGATGATTGGGAGGTCGGGGTGATAATTGAGGCATGTGGATGGATGTCTGTGTGATAGGGGAGGTAGAATGTGGAGTGTTAATTGATGTATCGATGGGTTATTGGTTTGTTGGAGGGTGAAGAGTAGACATAGGAACTAGAAGAAGAGGTGGAACGATGAAAGATGAGGTTAGAGATTGGGTATTACGGCATGAGAGATGCAGTTGCTTAAATGGAAAAATATTTTCATTAAAGATGGCATGCCTGGAAGTGAAGACCCGATAAGTAGTTGGGTCGAGGCAACGAAAACCTTTTTGACATTGAGCATATTCGATAAATACACATGGAAGGGAAAGGGGTAATAATTTGGATTTAGAATAAGGCCTCATCCAAGGATAACATAGACATCCAAATATCTTTAGATGAGTGTATGTTGGTACTTTGTTGTATAAATTTTCAAACGGAGTTTTGCGTTGAAGAGTGATAGTGGGAAGACTGCTAATAAGATGAATAGCAGTGTGTAAAGCTTCAAATCACATAGTGGGAGGAGCATTGGAGTGAATAAGGAGACTTCTGATTATTTCAAGAATATGATGATTCTTTCATTTTGCAACACCATTTTGAGCAGGTGTATAAGGGCGTGTGTATTGATGACTAATGCCCCAAGCATTACAATATGATTTGAAAGCATTGTTTAAATATTCTCCACCACCATCTGTTCGAATGGTTCGTAGATTACTATTAAATTGGCATTTGATCATTTTGTGAAAAGCAACAAATTTATATATGACTTCAAATTTTTGTAAAAGTGGAAAAACCCAACAGTATTTAGTATAGTCATCGATAAAAGTAACAAAGTACCTATAGCCTTGTATTGAAGTAGTAGGGGAAAGACCCCTTACATCAGAGTGAACTAATTCAAAAGGAATGGTAGTGGTAGAAACAGAAGTAGGAAAAGGTAATTGTCTGCTTTTGGCAAGACGATAAGTATTATAATGCATAGTAGGTAAGGTAGTACATATGCTTGAATTGAAACGAGATAAATGTTAAAGAGTAGACATAGCAGGATGGCCTAGACGAGAGTGCCAAAGATCCGGTATGGTTTGGATGGAGAGAAGAGTAAGAT
Source organism: Dendrobium chrysotoxum (assembly GCA_019925795.1). Classification (NCBI taxonomy): domain Eukaryota; kingdom Viridiplantae; phylum Streptophyta; class Magnoliopsida; order Asparagales; family Orchidaceae; genus Dendrobium; species Dendrobium chrysotoxum. The sequence continues at coordinate 89,371,593 of CM034302.1, read as the reverse complement.
CTGGTGATGTATGAGCTGATCGAACTGAGTAGAGCCCATTATGGTAAGGACCTTGAAGAAGAAGCCGATTGGTCTTCAAATCCTTTATTTGGTATCCATTTGATGAGAAAGATACAATGAAGTTATTATCATTGGTTAGTTGATGTACCGAAAGTAGATTGAAGGAAATATTCGGTACATAATGTATTTTGTGAAGGACAAGGTTACCTGATGGTGTTGGTAGGATACCTTTACTAGTGTGTTGTATGGGAAGTTACTGTCCATTGCTAAGAACCACCTGAGATGATCATGTATAATGATCGGTTAAGGTCAGCTGAGTAGAATCTGCGGTTAAATGTGTGGATGCGCCACTATCAAGATACTAGTCTGATTGACGAGTTACTTCAGGTGTACTGAAGAGAGCAGATTTTGGTGAGTTATCATTGTAAGTGAAATCATTTCGATGCCAACAACGAATAGCCGATGTCCTGGCTTCGCACAGATCTGACATACTATATTTCCATTTGTTGTTTTATCGCCACGAGCAGGTGATGGAAATGATCCACGACCCTTACGTCCGTAATTGCTGTTGAATCGACCTCGACCGCGACCTCGGGAAGCCGTTAATGCCATTGTGTGATCGGAGAGTTGTATATTTTGAAGATCTTTGGCAGCTTCTTGAATTAAATTTTGTTCTTCAATGCATAATAAGTTGTACAAGTCATCCAAGCTGAGAGGTTGAAGATTTGTCGGGATAGCAGTCTTGAAAGCTTGGTATGAAGCAGGGAGTCCGTTAAGGGCGTACAGTATCACATATTCTGGATCAATGTTGCTACCCGCCGTCGCAATGGCATCTACCTTAGATTTTATATCTAAGAGATATGTAGTCATGGGTTTATCACCCTTGGTCAAGTAATGAAGATCATTTTTCAGCTGAATTATGCGTGAGCCTGTCGTGGATTGCAGTCGATGGGCTAAGGTTGCCCATATTTCATAGCAATGTGTCAAAGACAGCACATACGGTAAAACAGTTGGAGAGATTACCGAATATAAAGCTGCAGCAAGATTTTGATCCGTGAGAACCCAGGTAGCTTGCAGAGATATATTGTTGGACAGAGAGATTTCTACTGAGGAGGACGGGCAAGAAGTCGTGCCATCCAAGAAACCTTTGAATCCATTTGCACTGAACACTTTTTACACTTGAGATCTCCAAATTGGATAGTTCTATGTTGTTAAAGAAGTTGGGATTAAGTTCTTGATATTGCTCATCAAGAACTTGAGTTGCGGAGGAATGGTGATCTGACTTAATGAAGACATGGACTCCACGATAGGGGAAGATGTAGAGGAGGCGGCCATTTGTTGCAGTATGGAGACAGAGAAGAAATGAAAAGACAAGAAAAGAGAGAAAAAAATTCAGCCGCAGGGATTGCTCTGCTCTGATATCATGATAACTTGTATGTGCTGTTAAGCTAACAGGAAAAGCATGACAGAAAAGAGATAAAAGGAAATAGGAGAACAAAGCTATTATTCATCTCAAAAGTAGAATACAAAGGACCTATATATAGACGGCTAACAAATACAAGAAATATAAGACTAAAGAACCTTCACGTGTACAGTAAGTAAATAACGGATAGCCGAATCATAGTTGTACTTTCTTGGTTTTAGAAGCTTCTAGAATTTTGTTTGTTAATATCTACTTCTCCTTGAGGCAAGATATTCACTCATATATTAATCAAGTAGAAGAAAAATAACTACTGATGAGGCCATAATTGCCCATAAAAATAGTTTAAACAATATTCAAATAAATGTAAAAACTCAGAAGAAGAAATTAATAACCTCCCAAATGAACAAAGCATGTATGATTTTCTAGGAGATCACCACCTTGTATCAATCTATGTTGAAGTCTAATCTTGAAGTCAATAATAAGTAAATTGATTTATTTAAGAAATCATTTATTTATGATTTTCTTACCTATCAAAACTATAATTTTTTATATGAAAAAAAATTCATTTGAGTGGATGTTGATATTATCTACATTCTTAAAAAAGTTTTAAATTCTTTAATGAGTTATTTGATCGCAAAAATTCATTGAAGGAAGAAAAGTCATAATTTTAGCATGAGGATATTAAAAGATTATAATTCTTTTAAATATTCAAATGGCTGAATTTTTCATTAAAAATTTTTGGAAGAAGATTATGGGTGTCAAAAAATGACCCGATCTACAAACCTAAGCCAAAAAAATAGGAATCGGGTTGACCCGTTTAATAAATGGGTCCAGAATGTTAACCCGTTTATTAAACGGGTCGAGTTTGGATTGACCTGTCAACCTAATTTTGACCCGAAATGATCCGTTTAAATTATTATTGTTTATTTTTTTAATATGATTGTCTTATTTTTTATTAATTAATCTAAAATATATTGTTAAAAAGTCATAATTTTTTTTAAATGAAAGCAGATTATTTGGTCAGATTCGGGTTGGCATTTTTTACTCGTTTATTAAATGGGTTGTGTTCAGATTGAGTCAATTTCAAATCAGACCCAAATACATTCCGTTGACCCGTTTTAACACCCCTAAAAAAGACATAGATACAATCATCCAATGAAAAAATAGAACTGAAATTTGAGGACAATTATCCCCACCATTGAGAGAAAATATTAGAGTATATAAAGGGAGAATATTTTGCTTATATAAGACAACATCAAACTCCTTTTAGGAGAAAAATTAGAGCCTATAAAAGAAAAAAACGGAAAGATATGAAATTTTTTAGATCCATATAAGATATTTATATTTAACTAAAAGAGGAGTTACAATATTTTTATAAGCTTTTAAAATTCTCAGAGATTTTTAGTAATTTTCTGATAAATTTTGCACAATAATGATCTTTATTTACGACAAAAATATATTTTTAAATGTTTTATATTAAAAAAGAAAGATTTCGGCTAATAAAAGCTTAAAAGTTTTAAGTAAAACGTTTGAAACATTTTTACGCTTCAGAGAAAATTTGCCAGTACACGTTTCTGCAGGGACGTTTATATATTTTTGTTTCATACAACATTAAAAACTTAGTCAGTAAATGGTTGTGACCAATAAAGGCACGCGCGCCTTCCCGCGGGCCGCGGCGGCTACGAGAACTGCCAGCGGCGGTGGCACTCCAGCCTGCTGGCTGGCTATTGGCCCGGCCTACTTTGAGCCCAATTTCGAGGGTATACAGAATTTTTTTTAATCTTTGATATTTTTTTTACGTTTTAGGCTTCATTGGGGACTGTTTTGTTACTGCTTTTTTAAATTTATTTTTTTTATAGAAATTTTATTGAATTAAAAAAATTTTATACTAAAAAATTATTTTAAAAAATAATAAAAAAACTACGTATTCTGCTTGTTTCAACGAGTTTGAAGTAAAATTATTTCATAATATTTGCTCTAATCAATGTGCCAATTCATAAGATTATGTGAGTAAATAGTAAGGTTAAGATGTCAAATATTGAAAGAGATTTATTATTATTATTATTATTATTATTATTATTATTATTATTATATAGATAAATTCCTCTATTTTTTTCTTTTAACTTCGAGGGAGATTGTGGGATATTTTATTAACTTAGGGGCTACTTATTTTTTATAAAAGGGATTGCAGAGTAAAATGACTATATTGTTAAGTAAATGTAGTGTAATGAAGTTATTTTGAGTTGTTGGTTAACACATTATGAATGGATGAATTTACCTTTTTTTATATATTGGGTTTATAGTAAAATTAATTTGCTCTAAATTTTGATGGAGACTGTAGTAGAGGCGGATGGTAGAGGCGACAACATCGACAATCAGAGGTGAACCAGAGAGAGGTAGGGAGGCTACAGTGCTTCATACAAGTGGTGCATTTAAAATTCATCCAAATCAAATGAATTCCAAATACATGAAAAATGGATTCGATAATGAATTCAAAAAATATTGACCGCATTCATTTTACTTCTAACAAAACACTAAAATTTTTAGAAGTAGTGATTTTAGCTTCACGAAAACATTCAACTATAACATAAAAAAGCTCTCATTTGGACCGATATATATAAAAGTCTGCGTATCGGGGTTTCGAGCTTAGTTCGATAAATAACTTTTGAGCTGAGCATGATGAGCTAATAAGACAAGTTTGAGTTAGCCCTTACTCTTTACATTAGCTCACGAGCCAGCTCGTTTAAAAAATATTAATATAAAATATACTTAAAATATATTAGGATTCATAATTTAGTATAGACTTATTTAAAATATTTAAAATTTATATCTTATTATCTTATATTTAGTGATTCTTTATAATTTCTCGTTCTTGTTATCATTTTACTATAATTATTGCTTAAATCATAATCATTTTCTCTCATTTATAATAAACAAACTTACTCGAACTCGTAGATTAAAACTGAAACTGAAACTCGAACTCGATTAATTAATTTATCAAACTCCGCTGCTCGAGCTCACATCAGAAGTAATTCGAACTCAGCTCAACTCATTTACACCCCAAAGTCTTGAGCATCCCGACAAGGCAAATAATGCTGAATCCTAGCAATAAATACTAGCTTTGTGGTTTTACAACATGCAGCCTGTACAAATTGACTTCTTTAATTATTTGTACTCGTGGTGGCATATCTAACAGAGATTGAGTCTAGAATTTTCTTTGAAAATTATATTTAAATGCTTATTAATTTCATCCAAGTTTTTTTCAGAATGTAAGCTTCTGTGCGAATGCCATGCAGAAGTTGGTAGTTGGTTGGTGGTTGGTGGGGAATCAGAACTGTTACCTTTAAATAATCCAATACAAAAAATAAAATAACTATTTAGGGAGCACTTATATGAATAAGTTTTTCTCAAGGAAAACTAGCTAATTGTATTCAATAATGCAAAAAAATGATATTTTAGGAAGGAGAAAGGGCTTGTGGTATTATTAATTTCGTCGGAGTTTGTTATTATGTAGATTAATTTCTCTAATATTTGTCAATATTTTAATGATGAGATTAATGATAATGATTTTTTTTTTATAAAATTTTCACAGAGGCCTACGAGTTAAAAAAAAAAGTAATTAAAAGTCCTTAAAGAATCGAAAGCTCACTAAAAATACGACCTTTGAAATAAAGCCTACCAATGGTACGGTGGTTTTTAGGGTTAAGTGATATTTTCGGAAGAAGGTGCCTAGCTTAGCCTATTCTTTATGGTTATTATTTTAATTAATGTTGTATGTTTTGCTTTAATTAAAAAAATTATTATAATCATTTGTGGTGGTCTTCATTTGCTTTGGAAGTTGTTAGTGTCCCACCAAAGATTTCTTTGATGATAAGAAATTGCATGATTCATTACTTGTATGAATATATATTTATTGTTCACATGATCAACATGGTTTTCTATAGAAATCAATAATTGGTGCAATATGGTCTCTCTTTATATCTCTACCTATACACTTGATTAAAAAATTTAAAAAAAAATCATGTTATTTTATGTTAGAATATCTCTAATATACATGTCACCATCATAAATAATATGGATAGTCTTAATTATATTTTTTTATAATATTTTTTTCTTGTTAGAGGGTAAGGAGATGATCATATCCCATTAAAATTTACATCATCAAAATTTTACATTGATAGTAAGATTGAAAAATAGTTGTAGGAGAGTACCCAAAATGTCTCTCACACATCAATTATTTAGCCAATGAATATTGTTAAACATATAAAATGTTCAACCATGGCCAATAGAAAAAAAAAACATTCATGTGTGTAATGGTGTAGCAATAAGTTACAATTCATTTCAAAAGTAAGAGATCTTTGTAGGATAATAATTCCATATGAATCCATAAAGAGTAACCCACCACATAGTAAGAGAATGTGGATGGGAGTGATCTACTAAATGATTTTCATTTTGCATTTAATCTTTAGGGCAATGAATTCATAAAAAGTAACCCAATTTAATTTTTGAAGTTTCCAACTCGATTTTGCTTCAAGATTGGTGCCCGATCAAGATAATTTTTTGATGATATATCACTTCTAATACAATATTACAGTATATATGTATTCTCTATGTGGTCCTAGGTGGTTATACGAACTGATAAAAGAGAGTGCTGTCTGAGTACTAAGGAAAAGGTAAAAATATGGGGCAGCAGTGCTAGAGTAACTATAGTAAAGAAGATTAGTTCCTATGGCTGAATATGCTTCGCATCAAAAACTCATGAGATTTTGACTTCGTTTGTGATAACTTTATTACTGCTTTTTACAATAGTTTTTTAGTATTTTTTTTAAAACAATAAAACAACAAGAGTTAAAAATTATCTCAAATGAAGCATTTAACTAATTGAGATTTTGAAAAGAAATGTAAGATATCACTCTTTACATTTCAATCTGGCAAATAGCTCATGAATTAACAAGATCCTCTTCAGTACTCACCTTTGAATTAGTCCAATTTAGCTCATCTCTATTGTCTAAATTTTAACCTAGCAACAAAAAATATATTTTAATTATCAATTTGTAAAATTAGGAGTTGGTTTGCCATTCAAATAAATTTCAAGATATTTAAATTTAATTTGGTGGATGCTTTGGAATTGATAATTTTGAACTGAAAATAAAATTGATAGATATTAATTGTTATGAAAGAAACAAAATATAATTTTTTTCCCATAAAAGAAAAAAAAATTCAGCGAGCCGTTGGAATAATGAACAGTTAATGACGAAAGTATTAATGATAGCCGCATGGTTTAGTTGGAGAGTTATATCGGCCTTATTGCATGTCAGAGAAATTAAATCCTAAAATTTTAGTTGCTCACCTAACTCTGACTGCTGGTTTCTGTTTTTTTCTTTTTCAGAACTATTATTATTTTAGAACAACAGTAATAAATCTTTATGGCACTATTTGGGATCAGATATGGATCATTTTTCCTCCTTATGTCCCTGTTAAGCGTCAAATTGTTATTTAAATCATATAAAAAAAATTATTTTTAATAATTTATAACCAAATATTTTTAGATCTCATCTACTTTCTTAATATAAACCATATAAACTAGCATAGGTTGGATCTAAATTAATGTTTAATTTGGAACAATTTTTTTTTTGCTTTGCTTTACAGAACGGAATTATAATTTTTGTTTAGCCACAGCTTTTTTATTACTTTCAATAGATTTTTTGCTAAGAAGGTTTCGTTTTGAACGGCTTTCTTACTGATTCTTAAAGCATATTTCAAGTACAAAAATTTTACTTTTTATAATACAAAGTTGTTTTTAGAAGCAGGAAGAAAGTCGTCCCAAACGAAGCCGAAGTTATTTTCTGCAACAACTTAGGTTTCGTTTAGGATGACTTTCTTACTGGTTATTAAAGCAGCTTTTTAATATAAAAATTTAAATTTTTATACTAGAAAGTTGCTTTAAGAAGCGGTAAGAAAACCGTTCCAAACGAATCCTTAATTTCAATAAAGCAACTTTACAATCATCTTTTTGAAAAGTTGCCAAACAAACCCTAAAATTTATGTCTTCATCTACTAACTTACCTTATTTTCTTTTATCTTATCCTTAGTCAAAGCACCGACTTCATAAAAATGGGATTTTTGGCTCATTTTATGTTTGATATATATTATGCAATATAAAGTACTTATCCTCAAAAATAGATAAAAAATTAAGAAATCACTGTAGCTGATAAGAACAAGAACTGATTTTTTTATGAAATTAATGAATTCATGCAAAAGTAAATGAAACAAAACCCAAATTCATAATTTATTTCAAATAATTGCACTGAAACAAATTGACTGTTAAGTAGAAGAGCTTACAGGTTGAGCACACACCTGCAGCTTGTCTCCTCTTCTTACAGTTGTTTTGCTGCTCTCTTGAACTTATAAAGTGACTTCAGTGCAGGTGCTATTCTACTGGCAAAGCGAGAAAGAGCTTGATCTGGAGAGAGAGGGATCACTAGAGATAGTGAGGGAGAACGATGAGAAGAAGAATTTCTCTTGAAGTCGCACATCATCTCTTAGCAGTATGCTGTTGCTTATGCCTCTGCACTAAGTTAACTGTAGCTTTTGCTGTCAACCAAACCATGAAACCTCTTTTTCCAGCAGTCATTTTGTTTGGAGATTCCATAGTTGATGCAGGAAACAACAACAACCTCAAAACCTTGCTGAAGTGCAACTTCCCTCCTTACGGGAAGGATTTCATCAATCATATATCAACTGGGAGATTTTCAAATGGCAAGATTCCTGGTGACTTCATAGGTACTCCCTGCTGCAATATGTGCTTTTTTTTTTAATTTCAAGTATAATGTTAATCGGACAGTTCATCTTATTCTGTTGGTTGGGAGTTTTGACTATTAATCAAGTGGTCTTAAATTCGAAGCTTACCGTATGTGATTATGTGTCTGTTTGTCCCAAAAAATATAATGTTAATATATGATCCAATACTTAATCTTGCTCTAATCACTTAAATTTGAGAAAATTTTATATAATTATATATAATACGAATGTTTTATATTTAAATTCTCTTATAATTATGCATATTGTTAATCTTTAATTTTCTCCCTCGCTTAAGCTCTTAGTTCCAACACTAACACTTTTGCTTGTTATTTCTTTCACATGTTCATGCATTGTGAATTTATGCTTTGTATTTTGGCATAAGTTTAAATCAAAGAGAGATCAAAGTTAATATTGATTTATCAGCGGTTAAATATATTTTCAATATAAAAAATTTTTGTCTGTAGGAGCCTAAAAAAATTTGATATTTTTTTATTTTTTTTATATAGTGTCATTATTATTTATTACTTATTAAAATAAAAACATAGTTAAATTATGATTTTTTATCTTTTTATAGCTTGATTGTTATATAAAAATAAATTATAGTAGGATAATTGATTATGATATATTAAACATTTTAGAATTTGATTTAAAATAAATATTTGATGGTATTGATATTAAGATATTATAAGTTGAAACCATTTTTTTTTTGTTATGATTATTATTAAAAGTTTGCTAGGAAATAGAATTGGGCAATAGTGTACAAATGATATTTTAGTCATTACATTGAGAAAGAAATATTTAATTGTAATGGCATTAAAGTAATTATTTAATTTTTTTAGAATGTAACGAGTAAGCATTATAAGTTATATATATATTATTAAAAATTATAATTATTAAAAAAATAAACACAATATTGACCTCAAATTTGAATAAAAAATTAAGAAAATATTTGAAAAAATAATTTGAGCTCTTAAAAAATTTGTGCCCAAAAAACAATCTTAAATAGGAGGATTATTATGTGCAGAGTCCAAACGGCATAATGACTCCAATAAAAATGCATCATGTCGCTTGTATATAATGTTTATATAGGCAATATGGTGCATTTTTATTGTAGTATGCATGTAATAATTTCTACTCAAATAGGCCCTAAATGTTGCTTTCAAATTCTTAAAATCACCCACCGTTGCTTAGCACATGTGGGAAAGAACCGGTTGGGCAAAGCTCAGGTCCCGGGTTCAATCTCAATGGGCGGCAGCGAAAGCCTTAAGCATTGGCCCGGGCTAATTGGTGTGGGTAGCCTACTAGATCGACTGAAATTTATAATCTACAAAGCAGATTGGCTTCTGGTCATCAAAAAAAAATTCTTAAAACGGAAAGGGACTAAAATGGAAATATGCAGCTAACTATTATATTTATTTCATCTCCTTTTATTGCGGCATTAATACACATTTATTGCGATTCAATATAATCATTGTTGTCTTTATGTGAATATATATATATGCAAAGGATTTATTTTTTGTTTTATTAATTAATGCATCATTTAATACAACAACTAATTTTTTTTCCCTACTGTTTTTTTTTGGGGAAAAATAAACTTATTAATTCATTTATTTAGGATGTATCTAATTTTGATATAATCTCGGTGTTTCCATGTCTTTATCCATTTAGAAATTTTCTGACCAAATTTTTAATACCATATATTTTGAAATTTTAAACTTTTTTTGAAAAATCAATATATGAATAATTAAGCAAGTTTTATCGTACACATTTTAAAATAAATTCAACATTTTAAAATTTTTAATAATTAAATTAAAATTCTGTTTGGGATAGTTATTACTTTTTATAAAAGTGATTGTAAAACTACTTATTATGAAAAAAGTATTTTTTGAAAGTTATTATAGAAGGTAGCTCTAGCAAAAAATTCTTTGAAAGTAGTGAAAAAGCAGAAGTCAAACATTTTTTTTTTGAGAAATTAGAGACTTAGGCTTCATTTGGAACGGCTTTCTTACTGCTTCTTAACGCAATTTTTTAATACAAAATTAAAATTTTTTATACTAGAAAGTGACTTTAAGAAGCATTAAAAAAGCCGTCCCAAATAAAGCCTTAGTGAAATAAAAATTTTGGTTGCAATATGAAAAGCAAAATAGTAAGAAAGCTGTGCCAAACAAAGTTTAAATCAGAATATTTCAATCTATTTTTATTCTATTTAATAATAAATAAATTCAAAATTTAGAACTTTTAGCACATTTGATTTTTTTTTTTTTTTTTTTTTTGTTCTAATATTGATAATTTTGTTCATATAAATGTTAGCCTCAAGCGTGGGAGTGAAGGAGCTCGTACCAGCTTATCTAAGCCGAAAGCTTGCAGATGATGATCTCCTTACTGGAGTCAGCTTCGCTTCTGGATCTACAGGCTATGATCCCATTACCTCTCTTGTTGCAGTACTCTCTCTCTCTCTCTCTCTCTCTCTCTCTCTCTATGATTTAAAATATATTATATTAAAAATTAACTCTTCATTGTAATTTATTATCAAATTAGTTTAGTCGATAATGGTTTAAGAGCTGAGGTATTTATGTAAATTTGATTATTTAAAAGGATCAAATTGATTTGAGGATTGATATATGATGAGATTGATACATTAAATGCTCAATTTGAAATATTTTCAGTCAAATAGAAAATATTTTTGGATGATCATAATAAAAAATTAATAGTTATTTTTGAAAATAAAATATTAATTTTAAAATATTTATCTTCATAAAAATTTCATTTTGACATATGACACCCACAATAATTTTGAAAATAAAATTAAAATTTTGATAACATTTATGCAATATGTAAACTTACGATAATGATGTAAAATATCAAAAACAATTAATTTATTTAAAAAAACACACATAATTAAAGTCTGTGCCTCTTTATCATTAAAAATATTTTCTCAAACAACTTTTTTTTGAAAAATTTACGTACACATTACTTATTTACATATCTAACATTCAAAACTTAAATATTTCATGATTATCATCTATAGATAGCTTTAATATTAAATGTTACTTATATATTTCATTTCTACCAACCATAACACCTTATAAATTTTAATATTTCATTTTTTGCACTTATATTTTATATCTATAGGTTATAGATATAAAATATTAAAATTTTGAATGTTAGATATGTAATTAATGTGATATAAAATGGTATGTATGTAAATCTTTTTTTTTTCTTTGAGCTGAAATGGAGTGAATATTTCACCATCCCTTTCCATGTCTTACATTCTCATAATTTTGATAAAAAAATATATTAAATCAATATTTTAATGAAATAATTGTAGTCGGTGATATCGATGGAGGATCAGCTCAAACTATTTGGCGAATACAAAGAGAAACTGAAAGCTGTAGCAGGAAAGGCGAGGGCTGATAGCATAATATCTGGGAGCTTTTATGTTGTGTGCGCCGGTTCTAACGATCTCGTCAACACTTACTTCCCCACTCTGTTTCGGAAACTGCATTACGATGTTCCTTCTTACGTCAACTTCCTCGCCGGTAAAGCTTCTGATTTCGTCCAGGTAAACCATGTTTGTGTGAACCTGGTCTACCTGTTATTTCCAAGATATATCTGATAGTTCTTAGTCTCTCTCTCTCCTTATTGCAGAAATTATACAGAATGGGGGCACGTAGGATTGGATTTATAGGGCTTCCTCCAGTAGGATGCTTGCCTTCACAAATGACTTTTTCAGGAGATATTCTGAGAGAATGTGTAGAAGCTCAAAATCAGGCAGCTTTGCTCTATAATTCCAAGATTAGTGCAGAAATTAAAAGACTGGCTGCAAATTTCAAAGACTCGAAGCTTGTCTACCTTGATGTGTACTCCATATTGCTTGATATCATTCAGAGGCCCTCAGCTTATGGTAATTATATTTCAAAAACGCAATTTTTTTGGCTTTTGTACAAATTTTACTGTTCATTTTTGTCTTTTTGTCTAATAATCATTCAATATTAGCTTTATCTACTAGTTTTGTGTGTGAATTTTCTATCTTTACTTGTGCATGTCCCTCTAAATAATAATCATGCCAGCGGCCAGCATGGCTAGGGAGGAGAGTTAAACTATAGAGAGAGGATTAAAGGAGGGAAATATCTGGAAGAGCGAGGCATGCATTATTAGAGGCTGGAGAGGGAGGCAAAAGATTATTTGAAGAGGAAGACATAGATCTTAGGCACGAAGTCTGCTTGATTTATTAGATATTTATGACTGGTCCCGAGTATCTGTCACAAAAAACATAATAATCCCATAGTAAATTAAGATTTTCATCCATATTTCTCTTATAACATTATTAAATATAATTTCAGTAACACTCACTACTTATCAAATAAGAATCATTCATAACTTGTAGAAATAAAACTTGAAGTAATTTGAGCACTCTCTAATCAAACAATATGATTATAAATCAAGCATTTCAAGTTTACCAACTGAAAGGAAATTGATTGCATAGCTTAAAGCTTTTTGTATTTCAACCCAAAATATAAAGCATAAAGTTGACAATAATCATCAATTTTATCTAATGGCAGAAGAGAATCTCAGCAAAAATGCCATTCATGAGAAACAAATTACAGTCTAGAATGATGGAGCATTTAGCATTCATGGGACAAAGCCAACCAAACTTCACAAAGAAAAGCAGAAGCCAGAATTAAGACCAACAAACCACCAAAGTGCAGCACACAAGTAAACAAGACCAAACATCAAAGCTGGCCACAAAAGTTTAGCCACTGCAAAGCCTCCAAATTTTCAATAAATTAATGACTTTCTTGGCTAGTCATTTTTAATCATCAATATAGTAAACTAAAGAGACACTTATAAATTTTTTAATTTTAAAAGTGAGTGTAACTTGACCAGTGTAACCCACTATATATATGTACTATGACATTCATTTTCCATAATATTGTTAGTTGTGGGGTTTAAATTTTTTTAATCATCATGGACAAGAGTTTATTTTAATTGTTCTAAATTGGTGATCACTAAACTGGAGATTCATTTATAATTGATTTTTCATATTTGTGAATATCAACTCAAGTTTAGTCTGCACTTTATCTTTTTCTAATATATAGTGCTATTTAACTCAAGCTATTTTCATATTTTATCTTTCGAATCAATCACCTCATGATATAACTATAAAATGAAAGGAAATCAATTGTTTTATATATCTCACAACAAGAAACTAGAGGTAGATGAAAGGATCATACTTTTGTGGTATATGATATCTTTTGTAGTGACATGTTCATACTTTTAATTAGGTTAAGGGCACAGTTTCCTAAAAATTAGTATCCAAGAGCGAGGTTATCAAAAGTATTATAGACATGATGCTTGAAATTGAAAATGCTTCACAAAACTTCTACCAGCAGTCAAGAGAATATCAAAATAATTAGTAGGAAAACAACAATATTTGATACCCAAAATATTGCAACAACATTCAACATTTATAATAGAAGCAAAGAAGCAAAACTCATATTTTAAATGATTAACCTGAAGACCCATAAAATTTGCCAAAAATTGAAGACTATAATAAAAAGATTGAATTGTCATATCTTCCACAAGACCAAACACCGTAAGGTCATCTACATAAAGCATATAACTAACAAAGAATTAGTTAGAAGAGATAGAAGCATCAAGGCATTTACTAACCTTGTCATCCAAAATACAAGTGAAGAGTGGTTCGCGAAAAATGAAAAGAAAAGAAGAAATGTGTTAGTCTTTGTGGAGTCTGATTGTGTCGATCAATCGGATTGTACTATTACCTCGGACCTCAAGTTAATTTCTTGTGCTCACTGGGGGGTTTACCCTCTACTTGGGTTCGGGTGCATGAAAAATAATTCTTTTCGTACAACGCCTTAGCGTTGTGTACCCGAGTGCCTCAATGATGTAGAGTTTGTTAGGAGAAACGAAAGAAAGCATGGCGCCGCAGCCCCCTTGATTCAATGCCGCAGTGTTGTGTAGTGCCAAAGCGCTGTGGGTTTGAACTCCTCAGCATCGTCAAATAAACTGATGATAGAGGTTTGAGCGCCGCAATGCTTCGAGGCGGACTAGACAGATTTCTTTCTCGTTTTTCTTGGCGTCCCTTGGTGTATGGTTATTATTTTCGCTTGTGTTTTATGTGTGAGAGTGGTGTAAGAGAGAAGAGAAGCAAGGATAGAGCAAGAGAAAAGAGAGATATGTTCTTATTTCTCCCCATTTTCATAGTGAATTTCTTGGTGTAGTGTGGCTCCATGATTTTTCCCCGATTTCTAGTTTTCCACGTTAAATCCTGATGTCCTTTTATTTTCCACTTCTTTTCTATTTTCTTGTTTGTTTTATCGCGGTGTTTATTTCCATCTCCAACATAATGAACATCCTTATCTAAACCCATTAAAAAAATTAAAATATCCTCTATCCATAGACATTTCAAAACATGATATTAGACACACACATGAGAATGTCTTGGTATAATTTTCTTTCTAAAGAACAACACTCGAGCATTTTAGTATGAAATATAAGATGAATATTATCTACAAATTGTGATGCCTATGATGTTATCTTTGCGTATTCATGTCCGTGCATCATAATATTTTACTAATAACTCAAAAAAATTTTTGATTTTTTGAACTCTAATGCTTATGTTTGCAGGATTTGAAGTCTCAGATAAAGGATGCTGTGGAACAGGAGAGTTTGAAGCTTCAATACTATGCAATTATAAGTCACCTGTATGCTCTGATGATACCAAATACATATTTTGGGATAGCTTTCACCCAACAGAAAAAGCCTACAAAGCTATAGTAGATAAACTTCTCCAAAATGGCTTGAAATATTTGATCTGAATAAGCATACTGTGTTTCTTTCTTCTGTTTATGGCTATTTGTTTATCAAATTCGACATGTCGTAGATATTGGGAGGGCATGCTTATAATTAACAAATTGTATTTTGTTATGGGCTAATAAACTTAAATAAGAATTTTCCTTATGGGGAAATTCTTTAATTTGCAATGCAAATTGATAAATATGTGAATTTACAATTTAATAAACTCTTGTTCATTGATTTGTTCGGCATCTTCAGTTGTCAATTTAAAGTGAGGTATTAGAGAAGTTTCTAATGGCTTGCAATCTTTGGTTCATGTTTGTTTCTTTTTATCTGAATCGCCCCATAATCTACTTGTTAAAACGCTATGTTCCATTTCAAATTCCAAGCTTAGCTAATTTTACAAAAAAAAAAAAAATCTATCACTGAATTCTCTTTGCTTGCTATCAAAATATCTTCTATATAGAAAAGCAAATATATCAAAACATAACAATAAAGTGTTCTTTTATGATACATACAATTATCTAATTTGCATCTTGTAAAATCAATCTTCTTAACAAAATGATCATCAAATTGAATATACAATTCTCTTTAGAAGACAAACTTATTTGTAATTGTCACAAGCAAACTTTTTAGTCTATTGCATATAAATTGTCTCTTCCAAATCTTCATGTAAAAATATTTTCCTTAGCCCATGGTCCAATCTTGCAATCATAGAAGATATTACTCTTATGGATATATGTTAACTTAATAACTAGATAGAACACCTCATTGAAGTCCAAACCTTCCTTCTATGTAAAATCTTTAGCAACTAATCATGCTTTATATTTGAGTTTTTTAGTTTTATGTATAGCTTCAATTCCTTCCTCTTGTATACTTATATACATCCAATCACCTTGATTATTTAGCTTATCAATAAGATCTCACGTGATTTTTGTGCAAAGAGATAATTTATTCATTCATTGCTTGAACCCAATGAATATAATTGTTGCATTTGATGGCTTCCTAATATGATGATGGTTCCTTATCAGCTTCTCGATTAAGCATAGAAAAAATATGAGCTATTATATCAGCGAAATCAAGCCTCGGAGATGGTCTTATTTCTCTTCGAGATTTATCTCTAGTAAGACAATAATTTTGCTAAACTTCGCTTTCACCAAATTGATTATAAGCAAACATTTTATTACCTTGTCTATCCACAATAGCTTCCTACTCATCAACCTTGCTGTTTATAGATCCATTTGCACCTAAACTCTTTCACCATGTAAATTATTACATATATTAACAACTTGTCTTCACAACAGTAAAGGAATTTCTTTCTCATTGAAGACTACATCTCTGCTTATGATGCATTTTTCCTTTAAAGTTTCAATACATCATAACTCTATAAGTGTACCAAAAAGATACATCTCATTGCTCTAGCTTGTAAGTTGTCATGTCTAATATGTGCATAAGCAATACACCCGAAAGCTTTGAGGTTTCCTTAATCAAGAGTATGCCGAGTTCATAATTGCATTGGAGGCTTGAAGTTCAATGCTATTGTGAGGGCTGGTGACCTTTTTATCAAGTAGGAAGTAGTTTTCAAGGTTTCAATTTAGAATTGCCTTTACAAAGTTACACCACACATCATACTTCTAACTCTCTCCAATAATGTCATACTCATCGCAAAATGCCATTCTATTGAAGTGCATTTGCAATGATTGCATGCCTTGCAATTCTTTCATCTGTACAATATTTTTTTAACAGATTTTAACAATACTCTAATTCATAATTATTACACAACTTCTTATTTCTCCTACCAACTTGATTTTCATTAACAATCCCAGATTCCTTAAAGGCTTCAAATGCTTGTTCCTTTATTTTTAACGATACACACTTGCTCTTCCTAAGTTATCATAAATAACATATATGAAATATGTAATACCTCTTTTTGATTTAACCCTCTGTGAGATTTCACTTTATAGCTTTTCCCATGAATGTAGCTGTTAACCTCTATACAAAAAACAAAAAAAAAAGGCAAAAAAATCCTACATACCCGCAAATCCTGCAAGAAAATCCGCAAGACCACTCTGCCAACGGCGCCTCTAGCATCGCTTCTCAGCGATTCATGCAGGAGTTCCGTTGAATCGTACCTTTTCGCATCGTTAAAAGGAGGCATCCGGGACTCTTGTTCGGGATCATCCCGAAACTCTTCTCCCACGGCACTTCTCTCGCAAGACCTCCGACCCCATTTCCTCTTCCCCACCTGTCTTCCTCTCGACCGAACCCCTAGCTTTCTGCGATCAAGCCCCCGTCGCTGCTCCCGGTCTCGGCAAGGCCACACGAACTCCCTGCTCTGAGCTCCACTCGCCTCTTCCACCATACCCGACGCCAAAGCCAACCACTGCCCAGGCCGACCCCTACCTCTCCGACCCTGCCCTGTTCGCAAGCCTCCATTCATTCTTCTTGCCTCCTCCAATTTTTTTTTTGAGCCAGAGAGAGAGGGAGAGAGAGAGTTTCTTCCCCATACCTCCTCTCCATTGCCAAACTCCTCAGAACCCGACAGCCAGCTGCCGGCTACGACCCCGACCCGATCTCCTCTGCTCCACGACTCCGCCTCCTGCACGATTACTCCAAAGCTTCCGACGCCAGAACCCATCACTGCCCTAGCCGAAACCTCACATACAACTCATATACCCGATCCATCTCTCTGATCTAGCCGCCCACTCAAACAGGACTCATCCCGACTCCTATACCTCATAAGCAGATAGTCGAGCTAGTGTATTGCCCGATTCCATCAGCATTAGCCTTAGCCGACCTTTAGGTATAATTCTGTTTTATCTTATTTGGTTAGTAATTAGTATTAGTTATTATAACTATTATAATTATTGTTATTATATATATATATATATATATATATATATATATATATATATATATATATATATATATATATATTAGTTATATATGTGTAAAAAAAAAAGGGGAAGAAGAAGAGGAGTTTTCAAAAAAAAAAAAAAATAAAATAAAATAAAAAGAGGAGGTGAAAAAGAGAAAGTTGAGATTTTGTATTTGTGCATTTTTTGTAAGAATCCCGCCCGCCGACGTCGCCAAGGTATAACTTCTAAACCCTAAAACTCCGAGAGTCTACTTCGTTGTCTGCGGCGGACCGGAAAACCGCCCATACACGCTTTCATAAGCGTGGTGGGATGGGACCCCGGTGCGGCGCCTACAACGAGGTGGGTAATCACCTTAAAATCCTATCCTCGGCGTTCGTGTCAAGCCGGCAAACCGCCTATACACGCTTTCATAAGCGTGGTGGGAAGGGAACCCGGTGCGACACCTACGACGAGGCGGGTAGGCCCTATACACGCTTTTCTTAGCGTGGCGGGGACGATCTTAAGTACCCGCTCGCGGGGAAATAAATGCTTTTCTTTTTCAGGTACGTCGAAGACCCATACACGCTTTCTTAAGCGTGGTGGGGGATTGAAGACTTTACACGGCCGCGGTGTCCTCGAAAGAGGGCATCTACCATACACGCTTTCTTAAGTGTGGTGGGAAAGGCCCAGTTTTCCGTAATTTCCCCTAAACGGGGGAGATGCCGGAATGCTGCCGAAATTTCGGGTGACCATATGACTGTACTTGGACTTGTTTGAACTCAAAGAAGAGGGCATGGACTATATTTGGACATTAAATGAACTAAATAAAGAACTTGAAACTCCACATTTAATAACAAGTGACTTGAACTTCATTCGAACTTGTGAAAACTTAAGCAAAACATTAGACATTTGGGACTCAAGTCAAAACTTGAACCAAAGGAGACTTGGACTTGAAACAAGTGACAACGAATTGGATTCAAACTGAACTCAAATGGAAACAAATGTGGACAACAAGGACTTGTGTTTTGAACTCAAGTGAACCAGTTGAAGACCAAAGGTTGAACTCAATGTGACTACGAGGGACCCAACTAAACTGCAAAAGATTTGAATGTGAACCCAATTCGAACTTAAACATTAACTTGAGACCAATTGGGATATTAATCAAGCATAATTTGGACATGATTTGAACTCAAGTGAAGATTTGATTCAATTCTACATTCAAATCAACTTGAACATGAAATCGATCCTGCAAAGACTCCAGAAGGCTTTAAACCAAAAAGTGAACATGCAATTGAACTTTTAAGGATCGCAGGAGACTTAAATGAGTTTGAACTCAGGATTCGGACTCAAAGGACTTGAATCATATGCAAGAGAACTTGAACTTGGATTTGAACCAAGTGCAAGGGACTTTGAGCTTGAATGTGAACATACACAAGGAGCTTAATAATGCTTAAAACAAGAGTATAGCTCGCAAGGTAATATGCTTTGAATTAGATGCAGGTGAACATGTGTGTAATGATGGAAGCATAAAGGATATCATTCATGTGAATGATGATGATTAGTCCACAATATTCATCTCCAACATATGACTGAGTGACTTAGAATGATTGCAGAAAACTACAAGGATGCGCAATGAATGCAATAACATCTTCATCATCAACAATAATTCAGCATGCAATGAATGATGTCAATTTCTACAATGACAGATGTAGTAGACTCTTACAATAGTTTCTGCAATATTAGATGCATCATACCTGCAAGCAACGTAATGAACATGATGATTCGCTATCCATCATACACGATGAATATAGTAGGTCCACAAGCAAAGCAAGAGGACAGTGAAAACAACCACTGGATTGTTATGTATACAAAAGAGCACAAGCAAACACATCAAAAGACGAGTGATGCATATGGTGAATCTTTCATTAGTGATGAAAGATAAGAGATCAATGGGAAAACCATAGACCAGCAATGGAGATCAGAAATAATGTGTGGCGTGATCTCATACAAGCTGTAAGCTACCCTCAAGGAAAAGTGTTGAACAGTTACAAGCAGAAGCATATGATATGCAGCGAATACAAATACCTATGAGTCATTGTAGAAGATTCGTCGTGCACTCGATATGTCATCTACACGACAAATACAAAAGAGAATTGTGGCAAATATGAACTCCCACGAAAAGCTGTAGAATATCCTGCCCAATGCGTTGTCCACAAGCAAAGTGCAAAGTGACTACATCAAATGCAAATGCATACGAGTTGCTACAGGAAATTCGTTGTGCATACAATAAATTATATATGAATGAATATTAAAGATCTGCAATACATACAAGTTCCCTACAAATACAGATGTACGCACCGGATGTCATCTGTGGGTAGATACAAAATGACTTCAGTAAATGCAGTATCCTGAAGTCAATTCCAATCTATGAATGAAAACATCTACCTGCCTACCAGCAACAGTTGTGGAGATCGTACGACGCTACGCCACCGGATCTGCAACATCCGTACAAGCAGACAGAAGGCGTTTACAAATATTCTAAAAATACCCCCGCACGTGCACTATAACATGTATACACTTAGGTACACATAAGGGGATGTATTATAAACCCGCATGGGCCCCGACGAGCGTGTTATTGGTACACACGTGACGTTTAGGGATGCTGCGCGGGTCAATGAGTGAATTCAGGTTCGAACCCGATCCTTCTATAAAGGTCAATAGGAGTCGACAGGGTTCGAATCATCAAACAAATATACAGTTGTGACAACCTATATATTTGTTTTCATACGTTCATATTAGGCCTTCAAAGCCTATAATCAATTGAATTCACTTACAAAGGGCACAAAGCCTACGAAACCCGATCCTCTATCGACCAGTAGATAGAGTCGACAGGGTCCAATCAATAAAATATAAATAACCCCACACCCCGATGATGGCCGTGTTGAATGCAAATCTCAACCGGAGGGGTCCACACAAATCATTTCAAATACCACCCAAATCTCCAAAACTCCAAAAACAATCTCAAAATCCCAAAGATATTTAAAAAAAAGGGAAAT
Source organism: Dendrobium chrysotoxum (assembly GCA_019925795.1). Taxonomy (NCBI): domain Eukaryota; kingdom Viridiplantae; phylum Streptophyta; class Magnoliopsida; order Asparagales; family Orchidaceae; genus Dendrobium; species Dendrobium chrysotoxum. The sequence continues at coordinate 89,350,636 of CM034302.1, read as the reverse complement.
TCAATCATCAAACCGCTTAAAGCAAATCCATCCACCCTCCGCAACAGTTTGCCGAGGTGGACAAATATAAAATTTACTTCAGCTCACATAGAGCTAATGCCTAGTCGAAAATATCACTAGGATCCATTCTCAAATAATCTCCTGCCAGCAAGGACGTGGTACGAGTCCTCTAACCGGCAGTTTCGCCGCCAAATGGCACTGCAGGATAAACGGTTATGACTCGGGGCCCTCTGAACCAGGTGGTTGCCGCCAAATGGCACCATTATATTATGGTTATGGCCAGAGCCCGTATGCTCCCCAATGGCATCAAATCCTTGAGATATGAGTCAATAGGATATGATCGATAGGGCACAAAGCCCTCTGTTAGCTAAGGTGGATTCAAATTTGTCCCCTTAGACAAATACCCACCCCAGGTCTACAAGGTACCCTTGGACGAAGTAACCCATGGCTGCCGACAAGGATCCTTCTGTCAGGTTGGGTCGACTACCTCCTCTGACTAAGTAGACCAGGGAACACGATGGCCCGGGATGACGGAACCATGGGATCTTGATCGGGTCTATCATCCATTCCCCCACCATCCGCTTTAAGTGCAAGATGGTGAAACTTTCTATTTTAAATATCAAATCCCTCAATTTTCCAATACCCTAAACCCATGCTGCTACTATATACCGGGTTCACGTATCTCTACGTATCTGATCGACGACTAGCCTTAATCGAAAGTTCTCTCTCGTTACCGGGAGGGGTAATTAACTATAGGGGCTTGCGCCTATAGGAAACCAGAACTCAGATCATAAAGTCCTCGCAAAATGAGGGCGAAATCTCTGGGTAGTGTCTAATCTACTATCTCATCTGCCTTCCAAAATTTACCCCGGAACTTAGTTCGTTAAAACTCCCCCCTCGAAAAGCATAAAAGTCGGGCGGAGGCCGGGGCCGAATTTTCGGAGCCCACAGATTTCTGGCGACTCCGCTGGGGAATAGTTTCTCTTTCCATCTTTGGCTAGTCGTATAAGTGCTATAGTAGTAGCAAAAAAAAAATATTAATGATAATATTGAGATCTATACGGTGAACATCAGGACGTGACACTTGGTCCCTATATCTAAAGATCCGTCACTGAAAGGTCCCGCCAGAGGGAGAAACAACCATCTATTTTGATGGTAGAGCAAAAGAACATTCAAGATATGTACGGTGAACATCGGGGTGTGGCACTTTGAAGCATATTCAAGAATCCACTGCCGAAAGGTCCCGATATAAACGAAAACAAATATAGAGATCAACATCTCTAGAGAAAAAAAAGATATGTCAAAGAATGGTGTGACATCTAGTGTACATCCCTAGAGATCCATCATTAAAGAAATTAATTAAAAGTGGGTCCTAAATATAACCCCTACAGATAATGTTCTTGATGGTCGACATCTTGAAGAATCCTCCAAGAAATCTCTTCGCTTTTCGACTATATCTTCTCAAACTGAAGAAATACCAGGCATAAAATTGCTCGGAGAAGTGTTGTATTTAATGTACTGTGTATGTCATACATGTTTATTAACATATACACTTTACATTTTGAAATTCTCTTGTGTTCCAAGAATGCATTTCAAAATCTCCCTGCAGGACAGGGGGCATTTTAAATATTTATTTGGGTCGACATCGTGCTACGCGCCGAGATCCCCAAATAAATATTTAAAATCACAAAATTTCAAATTTACTCCATTATGAAATGTCCCTGCGAGACAGGGGGCATTTTAAATATTTATTCGGGTCGACATCGCGCTGCATGCCGAGATCCCCGAATAAATATTTAAAATCACCAACACAAATATTCTTTTATACTGAAAAATACAACAAATTCTTTTCAAAGTATGTGCAGGTGGTCTTTCAAAAGATCGAGACATCACCTTCTCCAACGTACAAAAATTCGAAAGTCAAAAAAGGAGACTTTCGCAACTACACACTCTAACAAATTGAGTCAGAACGACCTGAAGTCTTTCAACAGCCTGAAGCTTAAGGTTCGAGTGGGTGTAAGAGGTCAGATCCAACACGCCCAAATATGGCCGGATCGCTGGCAGCTCCGTCTACTCAACACGCCATAAGAAAGCCCGTAGTAGCGGAACCCCCACTTCGTCAACTCGTCAGTAGGGACTGTAGGAAGTACGAAGGCAAATCTGACTCGATAAGTTCAAGTGATCGTAGTCTACAAAATTCTCCTAATTGACTGGAGAATCAAAGTTCCAGTGGAAAGGAGGAATCTCGAGCAACTACCAAATTCGCGTAGGCTCTAAATCTTCAACCACGAAGGAAGACTCCAAATCTATCAACTTCAGCAAAATCAGCTTTGGGAAGCACATTTCCCCTAGCTCAAGTCTGAAGCCTGAATGGGTGTAAGAGGTCGGATCCAACAAGCCCAAATATGGCCGGATCGCTGGCAGCTCCATCTACTCAACATGCCATAACAAAGGCCGTAGTAGAGGAACCCCCATCTCAGCAACCAGAGGACGAAGAGCTGTCAAATTCCAGCTCGCCCAATTTGATGAACTCAAGTGACTCAGATTAAAGTCTCCTCAAGTGGTCAATGATCAAGATACTACCTATATTTGGTACTATCAATCAAATCTGAAACCTGCAAATCCTTCAATAAATCCGTAAAGCACAAAGCTAGGATTGAAGGAATTCTTCTTCAACAAGTCCACCAAAGCACAAAGCAAAGGACCGAAGAAATTATCCCAAAGTTCATGAAAAGCCTGAGGCTGAACTGTGAGGATTCCGTCATCAACAAGTCCGTCATGCACAAAGCTCTGGACCGATGACTTCTCGCCATCGACCTATTACAAACCTAAGGGTTTTGGTCACCGACATCTACTCCTTCATCAAGCCCGCCAAAGCTAGAAGCAAAGGACCGAAGGTACAAATCACCTGACAAGTCAGTAGAGACAAATCAGAAAATTCTCCATCAATGTCCGCCGCACAAAGCACGGGACAGAAGGAACCAAAATCCCAGGGAAACTAAAGCCACAAGAAAGAGGTATCCCGAACGACATCTACAAGTGTCCCTAAAGGCTGGGGGCATTTTAAATATTTATTTGGGTCGACATCGCGCCGCTGCCGAGATCCCCAAATAAATATTTAAAATTATTTACAATACCATCAACACAACTCGAAGTACAACCACAGAAATCACAGGAGCGGTAAAAAAGAGAGCTCGTCAACAGTAGAATTCACAAAAATGCTTTATTTTATTAATTCAGAATCTATATACAAGTTTTCAGTTCTCTTTTACAAGTTTACATCAACAAAAAAAAGAGAGAAAAGTACAATGTCCTTCGCAGAGGACTACAAATTTGTCTCCTAGGCTATGCCTGAAGAGGAAGTCAACAGCTCTGCTCAGCTCCTTCCAAAGACCAGGTACTCTGCACTTCTGGAACCTGCACAAGGCAACAAGGGTCAGTAAGCAGCCAAAGAAAGAAAAGAAACAGAACAAACAGACTAAAAACGTACCAGAACCAAATCCCTCTGTAGCAGTGAGCTGGCTAGATCATATCTGCACAATAAACAAAGAATTGTCAGTACAGTTTAAATCAAATTTGAAAACTAAGGAAACAGTAGTGTCAAAAAGAGAATAGAAAGTGGCATTACTATATATATCAATCTACGAAGTGCTACTTTAGAGATCTACGAATAAAGTACTCTATCAGTGTCTTTTGGGTCTCTACATGACTAAAGCCAACATATCAATCCCACTAAAGATTACAAATGCATCTGAAGATCCATGAAGGCACAAAAATGGATTCTTGGACATCTATGGAATGACAATCTAAGTATGACATCCAAGTAAATTTTTGGAGATCCACTAAATGAAGATCTTAGTGTGACATCCAAGCAAACTTTCGGAGATCCGCTAAAAAGAAAATCTTTGTGTGACATCTAGAGCAAAATGTCCAGAGATCCACAGGGTCGATCAGCATGCAACAAACGTGATTTGCTCTAGACGCGAACCACATTTGTTGGGGGGCATTTGTTAACCTCTATACAAAAAACAAAAAAAAAGGCAAAAAAATCCTACATACCCGCAAATCCTGCAAGAAAATCCGCAAGACCACTCTGCCAACGGCGCCGCTAGCATCGCTTCTCCGCGATTCATGCAGGAGTTCCGTTGAATCGTACCTTTTCGCGTCGTTAAAAGGAGGCATCCGGGACTCTTGTTCGGGATCATCCCGAAACTCTTCTCCCACGGCACTTCTCTCGCAAGACCTCCGACCCCATTTCCTCTTCCCCACATGTCTTCCTCTCGACCGAACCCCTAGCTTTCTGCGATCAAGCCCCCGTCGCTGCTCCCGGTCTCGGCAAGGCCACACGAACTCCCTGCTCTGAGCTCCACTCGCCTCTTCCACCATACCCGACGCCAAAGCCAACCACTGCCCAGGCCGACCCCTACCTCTCCGACCCTGCCCTGTTCGCAAGCCTCCATTCATTCTTCTTGCCTCCTCCAATTTTTTTTTTGAGCCAGAGAGAGAGGGAGAGAGAGAGTTTCTTCCCCATACCTCCTCTCCATTGCCAAACTCCTCAGAACCCGACAGCCAGCCGCCGGCTACGACCCCGACCCGATCTCCTCTGCTCCACGACTCCGCCTCCTGCACGATTACTCCAAAGCTTCCGACGCCAGAACCCATCACTGCCCTAGCCGAAACCTCACATACAACTCATATACCCGATCCATCTCTCTGATCTAGCCGCCCACTCAAACAGGACTCATCCCGACTCCTATACCTCATAAGCAGATAGTCGAGCTAGTGTATTGCCCGATTCCATCAGCATTAGCCTTAGCCGACCTTTAGGTATAATTCTATTTTATCTTATTTGGTTAGTAATTAGTATTAGTTATTATAACTATTATAATTATTGTTATTATATATATATATATATATATATATATATATATATATATATATATTAGTTATATATGTGTAAAAAAAAAAGGGGAAGAAGAAGAGGAGTTTTCAAAAAAAAATAATAATAATAAAATAAAAAGAGGAGGTGGGGAGAAAAAGAGAAAGTTGAGATTTTGTATTTGTGCATTTTTTGTAAGAATCCCGCCCGCCGACGTCGCCAAGGTATAACTTCTAAACCCTAAAACTCCGAGAGTCTACTTCGTTGTCTGCGGCGGACCGAAAAACCGCCCATACACGCTTTCATAAGCGTGGTGGGATGGGACCCCGGTGCGGCGCCTACAACGAGGTGGGTAATCACCTTAAAATCCTATCCTCGGCGTTCGTGTCGAGCCGGCAAACCGCCTATACACGCTTTCATAAGCGTGGTGGGAAGGGAACCCGGTGCGACACCTACGACGAGGCGGGTAGGCCCTATACACGCTTTTCTTAGCGTGGCGGGGACGATCTTAAGTACCCGCTCGCGGGAAAATAAATGCTTTTCTTTTTCAGGTACGTCGAAGACCCATACACGCTTTCTTAAGCATGGTGGGGGATTGAAGACTTTACACGGCCGCGGTGTCCTCGAAAGAGGGCATCTACCATACACGCTTTCTTAAGCGTGGTGGGAAAGGCCCAGTTTTCCGTAATTTCCCCTAAACGGGGGAGATGCCGGAATGCTGCCGAAATTTCGGGTGACCATATGACTGTACTTGGACTTGTTTGAACTCAAAGAAGAGGGCATGGACTATATTTGGACATTAAATGAACTAAATAAAGAACTTGAAACTCCACATTTAATAACAAGTGACTTGAACTTCATTCGAACTTGTGAAAACTTAAGCAAAACATTAGACATTTGGGACTCAAGTCAAAACTTGAACCAAAGGAGACTTGGACTTGAAACAAGTGACAACGAATTGGATTCAAACTGAACTCAAATGGAAACAAATGTGGACAACAAGGACTTGTGTTTTGAACTCAAGTGAACCAGTTGAAGACCAAAGGTTGAACTCAATGTGACTACGAGGGACCCAACTAAACTGCAAAAGATTTGAATGTGAACCCAATTCGAACTTAAACATTAACTTGAGACCAATTGGGATATTAATCAAGCATAATTTGGACATGATTTGAACTCAAGTGAAGATTTGATTCAATTCTACATTCAAATCAACTTGAACATGAAATCGATCCTGCAAAGACTCCAGAAGGCTTTAAACCAAAAAGTGAACATGCAATTGAACTTTTAAGGATCGCAGGAGACTTAAATGAGTTTGAACTCAGGATTCGGACTCAAAGGACTTGAATCATATGCAAGAGAACTTGAACTTGGATTTGAACCAAGTGCAAGGGACTTTGAGCTTGAATGTGAACATACACAAGGAGCTTAATAATGCTTAAAACAAGAGTATAGCTCGCAAGGTAATATGCTTTGAATTAGATGCAGGTGAACATGTGTGTAATGATGGAAGCATAAAGGATATCATTCATGTGAATGATGATGATTAGTCCACAATATTCATCTCCAACATATGACTGAGTGACTTAGAATGATTGCAGAAAACTACAAGGATGCGCAATGAATGCAATAACATCTTCATCATCAACAATAATTCAGCATGCAATGAATGATGTCAATTTCTACAATGACAGATGTAGTAGACTCTTACAATAGTTTCTGCAATATTAGATGCATCATACCTGCAAGCAACGTAATGAACATGATGATTCGCTATCCATCATACACGATGAATATAGTAGGTCCACAAGCAAAGCAAGAGGACAGTGAAAACAACCACTGGATTGTTATGTATACAAAAGAGCACAAGCAAACACATCAAAAGACGAGTGATGCATATGGTGAATCTTTCATTAGTGATGAAAGATAAGAGATCAATGGGAAAACCATAGACCAGCAATGGAGATCAGAAATAATGTGTGGCGTGATCTCATACAAGCTGTAAGCTACCCTCAAGGAAAAGTGTTGAACAGTTACAAGCAGAAGCATATGATATGCAGCGAATACAAATACCTATGAGTCATTGTAGAAGATTCGTCGTGCACTCGATATGTCATCTACACGACAAATACAAAAGAGAATTGTGGCAAATATGAACTCCCACGAAAAGCTGTAGAATATCCTGCCTAATGCGTTGTCCACAAGCAAAGTGCAAAGTGACTACATCAAATGCAAATGCATACGAGTTGCTACAGGAAATTCGTTGTGCATACAATAAATTATATATGAATGAATATTAAAGATCTGCAATACATACAAGTTCCCTACAAATACAGATGTACGCACCGGATGTCATCTGTGGGTAGATACAAAATGACTTCAGTAAATGCAGTATCCTGAAGTCAATTCCAATCTATGAATGAAAACATCTACCTGCCTACCAGCAACAGTTGTGGAGATCGTACGACGCTACGCCACCGGATCTGCAACATCCGTACAAGCAGACAGAAGGCGTTTACAAATATTCTAAAAATACCCCCGCACGTGCACTATAACATGTATACACTTAGGTACACATAAGGGGATGTATTATAAACCCGCATGGGCCCCGACGAGCATGTTATTGGTACACACGTGACGTTTTGGGATGCTGCGCGGGTCAATGAGTGAATTCAGGTTCGAACCCGATCCTTCTATAAAGGTCAATAGGAGTCGACAGGGTTCGAATCATCAAACAAATATACAGTTGTGACAACCTATATATTTGTTTTCATACGTTCATATTAGGCCTTCAAGGCCTATAATCAATTGAATTCACTTACAAAGGGCACAAAGCCTACGAAACCCGATCCTCTATCGACCAGTAGATAGAGTCGACAGGGTCCAATCAATAAAATATAAATAACCCCACACCTCGATGATGGCCGTGTTGAATGCAAATCTCAACCGGAGGGGTCCACACAAATCATTTCAATTACCACCCAAATCTCCAAAACTCCAAAAACAATCTCAAAATCCCAATGATATTTAAAAAAAAGGGAAATTCAATCATCAAACCGCTTAAAGCAAATCCATCCACCCTCCGCAACAGTTTGCCGAGGTGGACAAATATAAAATTTACTTCAGCTCATATAGAGCTAATGCCTAGTCGAAAATATCACTAGGATCCATTCTCAAATAATCTCCTGCCAGCAAGGACGTGGTACGAGTCCTCTAACCGGCAGTTTCGCCGCCAAATGGCACTGCAGGATAAACGGTTATGACTCGGGGCCCTCTGAACCAGGTGGTTGCCGCCAAATGGCACCATTATATTATGGTTATGGCCAGAGCCCGTATGCTCCCCAATGGCATCAAATCCTTGAGATATGAGTCAATAGGATATGATCGATAGGGCACAAAGCCCTCTGTTAGCTAAGGTGGATTCAAATTTGTCCCCTTAGACAAATACCCACCCCAGGTCTACAAGGTACCCTTGGACGAAGTAACCCATGGCTGCCGACAAGGATCCTTCTGTCAGGTTGGGTCGACTACCTCCTCTGACTAAGTAGACCAGGGAACACGATGGCCCGGGATGACGGAACCATGGGATCTTGATCGGGTCTATCATCCATTCCCCCACCATCCGCTTTAAGTGCAAGATGGTGAAACTTTCTATTTTAAATATCAAATCCCTCAATTTTCCAATACCCTAAACCCATGCTGCTACTATATGCCGGGTTCACGTATCTCTACGTATCTGATCGACGACTAGCCTTAATCGAAAGTTCTCTCTCGTTACCGGGAGGGGTAATTAACTATAGGGGCTTGCGCCTATAGGAAACCAGAACTCAGATCATAAAGTCCTCGCAAAATGAGGGCGAAATCTCTGGGTAGTGTCTAATCTACTATCTCATCTGCCTTCCAAAATTTACCCCGGAACTTAGTTCGTTAAAACTCCCCCCTCGAAAAGCATAAAAGTCGGGCGGAGGCCGGGGCCGAATTTTCGGAGCCCACAGTAGCTTTCATTGAACTTCAACTCGCTTGCCTTATCACCACAAAGTGTGTTCTATTTACTAAGCTCATCCAATCTCTAATTACTGATGTAGCCCAGCCTTAAATGTCGTAGTATGGTGATATCATTTTCAGTTGTAACCACATATGTAGCAAATCCAATACCTCTATTACCATAATTTGCGTACAGGATATTTATCATAGATCCTTTCATGAATTTCATGGAACCTTGTTAAATTTGATAGTACCATTAATTATCTAGATTCATAGCACAACCACATACATCTAACATTTCAACTAAAACTGAATTTCATTTTAAATTAGGAACATACCTCAAATTTTATAGAATTTGATAGTACCTATAAAAAAAATCTTTCTTATAATTAATCCCATTCTCATAATCATATCTTACAGGCTTGATTGTCTCGAAGGAAATAATACCTCCTTCGCGTCTAGTATGATTATTGAAATTTTTTTCATTTGGACTCATATAAAATGAACATCTAGAATAAAAAAATCCTTTCATCTCCAAAAGACTTGGTCAAGACGTATCCATCTGAACTTAAGACTGCAGTAGCGTGCCTTCTCGTCTTCACCATCTCCTTCACCTTGCCATTTCCTTCCTCTCCAGACAATCTATGTTAAATGTCTTGTGTGACAATGTAAGCATTTTCTGGACACCTTTGATTTGAATCTAGAAGTATAATGAGAATTCTTATTGTTTCTTTATCCCAATCTTCTTCAAGCGACTAAGCTATTTCCATTCTTTCCGTCCTTGATTTCTGATTTTCAATGTATTTCATTGAACAAGATAATAGATTTAACTTCAATCATTGTTAGAATTTGCTTACTATATAGCATTGTATTAATTGTATGCTCATAAGATTTTGGCAAAATGATTCTAAGCTATATCCATTTTTTCCATCCTAACTACAAAAAAAGTGTCTTGATTCTAGTCCAAATGATCTCAAATCAAACACTTAAAGTATAATTAGAAACTTTATAATATTATTTGAGGGATTAAATAATCTCTTAATATACTATTTCTTGACCAACATCAATTAATTGTTGTTGCTCAACTGTAATCACTTGATTGCCATCACAAGACCGTCATTGCTCATCCACCATCTTCCGATGTATGTCTCCTAACTACTTCCATTCACAGATAATAGTGACATCTATTAATTGACGCCCGCTTCATGGCCATCACCATTAATTACCTTTCAATATTTCACCAACATTTTCTATTACATCTATATATAGGAGGCCAAGTTAGTGCTCGATACTTTGAAATTTTGTTTTCTCTAATTAGGGGAATAGCAACTTTTTATAGCAAAAGAAAATGATTTTTTCTTTTTTTATTTTCAAAATTTTCCCCTAAAAACTCTTATGTCTCTTGTGAGAGTTTTTTTTTATCTATGTATGCAAATTTTTATTTAACATTAAAACAAAAAACTCTCATTCTGCCATTATAAAATTTTCAATATATAACAAAATATAAAATAAAGTCTTGGCCCTCTTTAAATCTTTTAAAGACATTTATCTTATCATTTACTTTGCATTCAAAAAATGTCAAGGCATATAAAGCCCCCTTAGCTATCTCTTCATTTGAATAAAGTTAAAAAAGAAAGTTCTGGCTTTGATTTGATGATTTTGATAGTTTTAAAAACTTCAACATTTTTTTTATGCTTGTTGTATTTTAGTCCAATATTAGCTATTGTGTTCCTTCGGTCAATCTTACGTGCTTGATAGGGTTATAAAAAGATGTGTGACTTTTCTGTAAATTTGGAGAAAATGAAATAATGCTTTAGAATATTTTCCTCCAAAAATATGTGCAAATCCCCTCTTCTCTCATTTTCTGCCTCTCTCTTCCAAGAAGAGCAAGAAGCTCTTTCTCCTTCAAGAAATCCCAGCAAACTAGTATCAGAGCTTGGTGAAGGTGATCTTGAGGAAGGTGTTCTTAAGTGAGAGGTGGTAGCATGGCTCGGGCGTTCGATCTGAGAAATCCACAAAAGATGCGGGATGGACGCGAGCAAGGTGTGGGAGTTCCAACATGAGGTCGGTGCCGCGGCATGGGAGGAATGAGATGCAACAGGGGAGCCACGGGGGTGATTGCGGGAGCCTAGTGAAGTGAAAGAGTGTTGCGTGTGAAACATGGAGGCCGAGTTGGACACGCGTGGGCAATTGATGCGCAGAGTAGGGGAAGATGCGTGAAGGCCATGGGTCTGCGGTTGGGCCAGGCGCCAGAGGCAAACTCACGCGGATCTGGATTGGAAGCACGCGGTTCAACATGGGGCTTCGAGCGGGAGCAAGTTTGGCAAGTCGAGAGCTGGGCATATCAAGCTGTACGCGCGGACGAAGTCAGATTGAAACTCATGGGGTCGTTTGTGCATGCGGACTTCTTCACGCGACAGTAGTGGTGTGCGGATTACGCTCACCGGCACGCATGGTTTCTTGGCAGACTGTGCAGATTGGTCGCGTCAATACGGAGCGGTGGGATCGGCAGCTGGTCATGTGGGGCAAGGACCGGAAGCTCACACGCGGGCTAGTGCGACAGCGGATCTTGATCCTCAAATGGTTGTGTCCTGCAGTGGCGGAGGGTTCCTATTCTTGTTAAAGATCTATTTAGATCTTTGAGGTGTAGGCTTTTCTTTGTTATACATAGTAAAATTGGACCAATGTGAAGATTATTGTATTTTGATCCAATTTTAGCTATATTTTGTTCCTTCGGTATATCTTATTTGCTTGATAGGGTTATAAATATAGGTGTGACTTTTCTGTAAAGTTGTGGAAAATAAAATAAAGCTTTAGAATATTTTCCTCCAAAAATCTATGCATATCCCCTCTCTTCTTTCCTTTTCTACCTCTCTCTCTCTTCTAAGAAGAGCAAGAAGCTCTTTATTCTCTAAAAAATCCCAACAATGCTATTTTAAAGTTTCAATGAATGGGAATTAAATAAAAGATCTACTAATTATATTTTAAATAAAAGTTAATATAAATCTATCAATACATATAATATCTATCTTTCTCTTCAAGTTTGGCTAGTTTCATTTTTCAAGCCAAAATTAGGCCTCGTTTGGGATAGCTTAATTTTGCCTTCTCTGTTTCGAAACGATAAAATTAATTTTCGGTTGCTGTTTGAATGTGGCATTTCTGTATAAATGCTTTTTATAAAATTTCATTTTTCTACTCTTTTCAAAAACTTTTTAGTATCTGCTTCTCCGTTAGAAACCTCCATTCTCTCAAACAATATTTTAAAACTACCTTTTACAAAAAGTACCGAGTAACCAAACAAAGCCTTAGTGATGTCGAATAAGTAGATTATTTCGGTCATTTTTTATCATATGACTTAAAACAAAATTAAAATCATGATTTTTTCGAGCTTTACCACACATGTTGCTTACCCAAATCACCCACACTCCTAATTGAATGAATACTCTTTGTCTTGATGTGAAGCTGTGGAGATGCATAATATTTGATTAAAAGAATGTAAAATGTTCAACCCTTTAAGTCTTATTGGTTAGTGGTTAAAATTAAAAAAAATATTATTTTAGAATAGATAATTTAATGGATTTTAGCCTTTGATGTTTGTTTGGAAATAATTAGTTACAATACAAATATTTTTAAAATAATTAAAAATTGGTGATTTTAATTTTATATAAAGAGCAACTGAAATAGACAAATTAGACTAGGCATATGTCATTCGGCCCAAGTGCCCAAAGTTTTCGGCCTGCATAGGGCAGCCCACCTTACCTAGCTTTATTGGGCTGGGTTTGGTTCGGCCTAATAGAGTTTTTGAAGTTTGTGAAGATCTCCTCATGGCATGGCACTTAGAGTTTTCAATTATTTATTTGATTAAATCATTTCTTAATCAAAATTTATATAAAAAGTGAATATATTTAAAATTATTTAAAAACAAAAATATTAAATTCTGAATACATTTATGCATAAAAATTATTTATTTTTAGCATAGTATAGAAAGAAAAAAAGCATTCATATTAATTTAAAAGATAAAAATATTATCAATATTTATTTTTTGGGGGGAAATTTTGGGGCTTAGTCCATATCATTAAGGAAAAGAATTACAATGCTAAGGAAAAGGAAAACAACTCTATCAGAAGTTACAAGTGAGAATTGAGTTGTGTCAAAAAGAAAATTTCAACCCAACAAAATAAACAAAAGGGGACAAAAAACAAACAAAAAGGTTCATAGAAAGAACTGAGGTCCATGGACTCAGGTATAGGGGAACCAACTCAGAGAAGAACCCACAGCATCAAAAATCAGTAGAGCAGCCAGCAAATCAAAAGACACGAAACTGGTTGTCACAGGGGCATTCCGTGAAGAGAATAGGTTGCCACAGGGGCCATCCAAGGAGCTGGCAAAAGTTGGTGCCAATCATCATAGTCCAAGAAAGACACGAAGAGGAAACAATCCAAAAGCCCCGAGAGGACACCGAAATCTCAAGAGAAGCCTAAGCAAATAGCTTAGAAACAATTAGGAAAAACATTTTCAATATTGTCAAAACGTTTCCATTTTGCAACTTTAAGAGAGATGGCTTTTTTAATAACAGCAAATGAATTAGTCTGATCTTCTAAAAAAAGGCCTATTGTTCCTTTCCCTTCAAAGAAAATACACATAACAACAAACAACCAAGTGCAAAATTCTTATCCTTCAAATTCAACTGAGACAAGCTGCCAAAATGCTCGAAGATTTGAAACATAGTGGGTCTAAATAAAAAACAGCCCTGGTGAGACAGCAGAAGAGAAATGACTGAGAAAGAGAAATCACATTCAAATAAAAGGTGGTGGTGTTATTCAAGGGAGTTGAAGGAGGAGACACTTCAATTGCCCTTTTAATAAGCACATATACAATTTTCAGCCCATCAAGGGAAGCCATCCAAGCGAAGGAGGAGTACCTATGAGTGTAGGATTTATGCCATATAAATTTTGACCATGAAACAGGTTGCAAATTGGGAAAAAATTATACAATTTTCAGCCCATCAAGGGAAGCCATCCAAGCGAAGGAGGAGTACCTATGAGTGTAGGATTTATGCCATATAAATTTTGACCATGAAACAGGTTGCAAATTGGGAAAAAATTGAGCTGTGAAGGTGCTAAAAACTAGAACAATTGAACCCTCCCATGAGACAGGGGCAGGGGATTGATCCAATAATGGGGTAGCCAACATCTCCTACTTAACCACCTCAAGAAAAAAGTACGATAAATTCCACCACCATCATATAAAGGATTTAACAGGAAGGTGAGAGATGGACAAAGGAGCAAAAACTTCAGCAATAGCTTTGCGATTACACCAAGGGTCCCAAAACATGAAAAAATTGTAGTTAGAAGAAGGCACATTGAAAGAAATTGAGTCCCTGATCTTAAGGGCATTAACACAATCATTTTCAAATTTTACTTGGAAGACACATTATTTATATTATTTATGAAAGGTGGAGACTCAAGAGTTTTTTGGAGTTCATTTGAGCCAATTAAAGCAAATTCTCACACACATCATATACGCAAGCTTTGAACCCAAGACCTCTTGATTGATAGCTAAAACTCCCAACCGACAGATCAAGATGAGAAGCATTGGAGACTCTCAACAATAATACCAAAATTACGAAGATAATTAATGAAACATACGATTAATATCTAATGTAAAGAGGCCTCATAAAAACCTATCAGAGATTATCGATCACAATTTTTTCTCCAAATTAAGGCTCCTAAATTAAGATTAATAAAATATATTAAAAAAATTCATTAAATTTTTTATTGCAGCCATCTCAATGAACGATCATCACAAATATTTCACTCATATGTTATATTCCCATCATATATTGACAAAAAATACAAATAAATATTAATTATTAAATTAATATTTTAATTAAATGAATGTAGTCAGTGATATCGATAGAAGATCAGCTCAAACTAATTGGCGAAAACAAAGAGAAACTCAAAGCTGTAGCAGGAAAGGCGAGGGCTAATAGCATAATATCTGGCAGCTTTTATGTTGTGTGCGCCGGTTCTAACGATCTCATCAACACTTACTTCCACACTCTGTTTCGGAAACTGCATTACGATGTTCCTTCTTACGTCAACTTCCTCGCCGGCAAAGCTTCTGATTTCGTCCAGGTAAACCAGTTTTGTGTGAACCGGGTCTATCTTTTTTTTTTTTTTTATCAAATAACTCTTCTAGTTCAATTTGAGGGTGGTATAATTCTTTCACATTTTGGAGTTTAATTCTGTAGTTTTAGCATTATTCGAAAAATATTAGTTTTTTTTACTTATATATAATGAGTATAATAGTTATTCTAAAATTGAAATTTGTTGAGAGAAAAAAAATTTCAGAATGTCCTAATATAATTTTTTTTATTAAAATGGGCTCAAAATCATTCAAATAAATTTTAAAGTATTTTTAATTATTAAAATTAGTGCAATATATATGCTCATTTCAGAATAAATGTGAGAGCATTAAAATCTATACTGAGCGACTTTTTCATTAAAATTATAAATTTGGTGTATATAATAAACAAATCATTTATTAGAAGAAGAAACAAATTAATGAACATGTTTGCTCACAATTAGGTAAGATATGAAGAGCAAACATATTTAACATCTATATGGGACAGCTTTTTAGTTGTGCCGAATGTTGGCCATTAAAAGAGAAGCATAATTCTAAGTTAAGTGTTGCAGAGATGAGGATGCTCAGGTGGATGAGTGGCTTTACCCTTAGAGATAGGATACGAAATGAGCATATTCGTGAAAAAGTTGGAGTAGCTCCAATGGAAGATAAGATTAGAGAGAGTCACCTTAGATGGTTTGATCACATAAAGCGGCAGCCTCCTAGAAAAGTAGAGGTCTTAGATTTGACTTATGTAAAGAAATGTAGAGTTAGACCTAAAAAGACTTGGTTATAAAATATTAGAAATGATTTTTTTTATTAGATTTAAACGAGAATTTGACTTTTAACAGGACACAATAGAGAAAAAGGATTCATGTAGCCGACCCCACGTAGTGGGATAAAGGTTTGATGTTGTTATATGGGACAGCTTTTCTTTTCAATAAAAGCCACAATTTTATTTGGCTACTTGGCTATTAATTTTTAACTGTTTTCTCACTGTTTTTCAGAAATTTCTATGATGAAAGCTATTTTATGCAACGATAATAGCTAGGTTGCTTTTTCCACTGCAATTTCACAACCAATTTTACAAAACGTTACACTTAGTCCCAAACAAATCCTTAATAATGTTCAAACTTGTTGCATTATATAAATATAATGTATGAATTTATTACATAAGCTTATCAAAAGTACTTATGCAGAGATTACATATAGTGGGGGCACATAGAATTGGAGTTTTTGGGCTTCCTCCAATAAGTTGCTTGCCTTCGCAAATGACTATTGCAGGAGACTGTGTAGAAGCTTACAATCATGCAGCTTTGCTCTATAATTCCCAGATTAGTGCAGAAATCAAAAAGGCTAGCTGAAAATTTCAGCAGCACAAAGCTAGCCTATCTTGATATCTACTCCATATTGTTTGATATCATTCAGAGGCCCTCTGCTTATGGAAATTCTGCCTTAATTTATTGTTCTTTAAAAATATAGACTCATCATTATTATCACTATCAGCAACATGGTTGACATACTATCTTGTGTTCATAATAATTTGACAGCTTTATATATAGTAGAAAACTACTCTCTTTGTTGTAAAGTTTAGACAATGTGCTTAGCCAACTCTTCCCTCCTATTTCTTTCTTAACTGGTTGAATTTCCAGCAGGTTTGGTAGGAAAAGGAAAAAATTAGTAATAAGATGAGGAAAAAGCAACCAGCCCCATGCAGTACAAGTTACCTAATCAAAAATTAATTACATTCAGGCAGACAAATCTCTGTTTTTGAGAAAGATTGAGCTATTTATCGTTAACTGCAATTTTTAGTGACCTATACTGTTTTCTATAAATAAAATATATTAATAATTAATGGAGGTGAGTGAAGACAAGTGAAGAAGACTTCGACAGCACACAGTTTAGTTAAGCAAGTTTCCCCTTCTAGAAAAAAAAAACATAAACAAATAATATTATGATGATTGAATGATAATGCAGTATATGAAGGAACTGTAGATGCCAATAAATATGCAGGATATGAGGCTAAATCTAACCAAGTTACTGTTTCTCAAGGCACTGAAGACTGTTGGGAGTTGGAAATGATGGAGATAACCAACAAGAGAGCTGCTGCCTTCAGTCTGCTGGCATTTGTGGTTTTCCTTCATCCTCTTCATGGTTGTGCCATTGGTGCAAACCAAACATCTCGACGACGGCCGCCTGCTATTATCATCTTTGGTGACTCGATCGTAGATCCAGGCAACAACAATGTTATCCTGACGACAATTAGGTGCAACTTTCCGCCTTATGGGAAGGATTTTGTTGGTCACAAAGCAACAGGAAGGTTCAGCAATGGCAAGATCCCTTCAGACATCATAGGTGATTTTCCTAAGGTTGCTAATTTGACTGGAGGATTGAAGATCGAAAAGAATTTAGATTAATATATATATAAAAGAGTATAACAAATAGAAATTAAAGTGATTTTGATTTGCGCCAAGCTTGAATAAAAAATGAGATAGTTATGCTTGGTTGGATCAAAATCAGGCAACATGAATCTTAGTCGATCTTACCACTAACTTAGATCAGCTAGAAATCAGATTGTTAATGGTCCAAAATTTGTTTTTAGCCTTACCATCTCAAGCTCATCTCTCAGTTATCAGTCCTTATAAAGTACACTAGACTACAACTAACATCATCATTTGTCTTATCCCAACTATTTTGACTCACTAAACCCACTAAACGGCGTGTAAGCCCTCCGCCAACACATTAGTATGATTGGCATAGATGCGAAAAATGAAAAAAAAAAAATTGTGTATATTTAATATAAGATGTTTGTTCACAATAATTTCATTTCAGCTTCTCAGTTAGGAATAAAAGAATACGTGCCTGCATATCTGGGGACAGAGCTATCAGCCTATGACCTTATAACTGGAGTAAGCTTTGCATCTGGTGGCTGTGGATTTGATCCTCTCACATCTCAGCTAGTGGTATATTTCATATAATTATTGCTGAAAATATCAGATAGCAATTTAGATAAAACTTCTTATACTCATAAAATGTAGCAACTTCTCTTAACTTCATATCTCATCAACAGTCGGTGCTTTCCATGGACGATCAGCTAGATCTGTTCATCGAATACAAGGAGAAGGTGAAAGCAATCGTAGGAGAAAAGAAAGCAGCATACATAACAAACAATTCTGAATATCTAATAGTCACAGGAACAGATGATCTGGCAAATACTTACTTCACGACACCATTTAGGAGGCTTGAGTATGATCTCCCCTCCTACATCAACTTCACAGTTCAATCAGCTTCAACTTTCATTCAGGTATCAGACTTAGACTGAATTCAAATTTCTTAATTTAACGCACATATTTGGTTGCATGATATATGGACTTATAAACTATAATGCAATAATATATATATATATATATCATTGCAAAAGTAAGGTGTGGTAAAACTAGAGAAGATGGAGAGAAATAACATATCAGAGAGAGCGAGTAGCAACTCACGCAGATTTAGTTGAAAACAGACAAATGACTTTGATTGGCATGTGCAACGAAGAGCATGATATACATCAATAAAATGGCAGATTGAACAAATGTAGAATGATTAGGAAGGAAAAAAAATGATAAAGCAAGGTAAAATGATTAAATTCTGTGTAAAAAGATACATAAAATAAAATTAAATGCCATACAACACTCAATAAAAACAAATGAAAAAAATTCAAAATCATCATCATCATCATTAACTTTATTTCAATTTTTTGGGGTCGAATTTATGAATTTTTATTTTTCATTCATTCTTGTTAAACGACTAAATGTTTTCTAAGTTAAACAAATCATTTTAAATAATTTTTATCCACATAATTTTAGGTTGATGCTCTTTTCTTTTCTTTTTTTAATCTTCTTGTACTAATTTTATCTACTCACGAAATAAGCATATTTTTCCTTAAAGAAACTTTAAATTGAAAATAAGCTAATGCCGATAATTAAAATGAGAATTCAATATATGTCAGCAACTACTTGATGGAGAACTAACTTGGTAGTGTGAAGATCATTAAAGACTAGGGTATTACTTAATATGCACCTAGTAACATTGTAATCTGATAGGTGCAAAGATTACCTTCAATATAGATGGCATTGAACAACATGTGAAATGGAGGTTCCAGATGCTTTCTAAACTTGTGTAATATGACGGGATAAAATAACAGCCAAGATTACACTAAGCACAGCACCCCTTAAGCCACCATTTTTCCCTTTCTAACTTGCAATGTAGACATATAACTTGCAAATTGCTGATCTTGCAAGCTCAGCATCCTCCATCTGACGAGTCAGACTACCATGATTATCGAAGCAGCCCAAAACATACAGTTTGACCTTAGTAATGATTTTCAGCTGAATCTCGCATATCATAATTTTAATTAGCGTGAAAATTGTATAACAACATCTGTATGTATTCCTTCAGGGCTACAAGGCATAGGCAACAAAAATTTTGTGCCTGGATGGGTTTTATGCCGGTTATATTTGTTTTGAGATAGTGCAATAAAATATTTGATTAATTACCTATGTATTACACTAGCTCAAAGTAAATTTAACAGGAATAAAAAATATGATGATCACAATTTGATCATTGTACATCCTGACCCAAACTTTCTCCGGCAACAAATTCTCATAATAAATTATTCAACTCTATGAGAATAAAAACGATTTTATTTTATACAAAACAACAAACAATTGAAAAAATATTACCTACAAAAACCTTTATTATGACATTTGGCTTTTAATTTACTATTTTCTCTCATCCTTGACAGAAATTGTACCATTTAGGGGCACGAAAAATTAGAGTTGTGGGTGCTCCTCCAATAGGCTGTTTACCATCACAAAGGACTCTTGCAGGAGGAATTGAAAGAATATGCGATCCAACCTACAACCAAGCAGCGACATTCCTCAATTCACAACTATCAAAGGAGATGCAGAAGCTTAACAGCACTTTACCTAAATCAAGGATCCTCTATATTGATATGTATACCCCGTTGCTTGATATCATCTTACACCCTTCTAACTATGGTAAATTATCATTTTATTACATTTACTTATCAAGAACTATCATCTTGCCACGGAACCAAATGTATCTAACACCTCTTTTCTAATTTGTACATCCAAATCACAGGATTTGTAGAATCCAAGAGAGGTTGTTGCGGTACAGGAACTTTAGAGGTCACACTAACTTGCAATAGTTTGACCACCTTCATCTGTGAAGATGCATCAAAATATGTGTTCTGGGATAGCTACCATCCCACAGAGAGAGCATACGAGATTTTGATGACGAAACTTGCCCAGAGATACGGTGTATTTACAAATTAAGAATGCAAAGAAACAAGTCATCTTTTGTTATGTTGTTAATAGTCCATATAGGACACTATCTTAGTTACAACCACAATCATGATGTCAAGATACCCCACAAATGAATATATCCGAAGATTATTAAGAATTTTTCAAGTTTTGGATAATCTGATTGAATAAATAATTTTAAGGGAATGACAACACACTCCATTCATAAACATTCTAAAGGGTTTGAATGTCAATAAAGAATGAATAGAAGGACTACGATCAAATAACTCTGTGCTAATGCTATCTAACACATAGCATATTACAAAGTAGGCTATGTATCTCTCTTATTTTTTTTTAACACCTTAGGCAGTAAATTAACAAAGTCAAATTTGGCTACCATTTCGTTATGTACAAAAACATTTATTGTTGAGAACTCCCTTGTAGAGAAAATCTTAAAGATTTGCCCCTATCCACCTCTCCAGTTAAAAATAGAGGATTTAATTAACAAACATCACTTTTTCTTACAAAATATTAAGATGACAGATTTTATGAAATGGAGACTGATATTTCTTTTTTAAAGCAAAAATATTTTGAGATGGATAATAGAATAGGAGGTCTTAAGGAAAATGTATTTTATTATTATAATTATTTCCACATCAATGCTAAAAACATATAAATATAAATAATAAAAAAGAAGATGAGGAAAAGATGAAAAATAAGTCATTATGAATGAAAAAGAAAAAGGAAGCGGAGAAGAAGTAAGAGTAGGAGAAGAACAAAGAGTAAAAATAGATGAATAGGGGATGAAGTGAATTACAATGATGACAAAACACTAGTTCCTCCATGCCCTATAATACCACTACCATTTGATATATGAACCATGCTTTCACTCAGCTGAATTTAACATTTTTGCTACTCTTTAAATTAATTGTATTTAAAGTATCTAGCTTTCTAGAGATGGTACAGCAACCAAATTTACACTGAGCAGCATTGCCCATCCCCATTCTCTCATAATATTACATAAGAGGAAGATTGAACATCCAGAAGTTAACTTGGAAAATTTGATTAACACTTACAAAAGTAATCATGCAATTTTTTTAACACATGATTATATTGTATTTTAAAAGTATCACTCTTAAATTGATTTTAAAGGATTTTACACAGCATACCACAAAAAAGAATGGAAAAACTTGCCACAAAACACATATCCGCAGATGTATATATCCAATTGATAAAGTTCATAGAGAACTCACAAAAAATAGATGAACTCGCATAAGAAATTAAAAGCAAATGTAAACATGTGTACAGCCTTGAAATTAAGCTTACAGGATTGTGCACTCATCTAGTACAAATGATGGATGAACTTTCCCACAAAGGCCCATCCACATGTTTTGGAAGCCCACAAATTGACTTTACAAGAGGGTAAAGACTTGTGTGAGCAAAAAAAAAAAAAGGAAAAACTTGCACCAAAGCACCGGTGCACAATAAAAATGACGGAATAACTTGAGCAAAAATATTTGTACACAGGTGAATACATCCATTGATTGAGATTATAAGTTGTATGTAGCTATGTACAACCCAAAAAAAAAAGGATGAACACCAAAAAAATTGTAAACAGGCGATTGTAGTTTTGAATTTGAGTTTACAAGATTGTATGCAGCTCTATACAATAAAAGCAACGGAGGAACTCATACTAAATACTTCTCTAAGGACATGAATAACTCAAAAATTGAGTTTTGAGGGCTGTACACACCATTGTATAGCACCAAAAAAGGATGAACTTGCACCTGTTTAAAATTTACTTTACATAGTTATACACATTTGTATACAACACAAACGATGGAAAAAATTGCCCTGCAATACATGTACAAATGTGTGTCAGCCAAATAATTGAACTTACAGGGCTACACACACATGTAAACACAAAAAAAACTGATGAAATTGCGCAAAAACAATTGTACATGAGTGTGCGCACTAGCGTACAGCAAAAGGATGGATAACTTGGCCCCAAACATATCAACATGTGCATTCTGATATTCCCGAAAGAAAAAAAAAAAAAACATCGAACCGACTGGTGGGTTCCGCCGCGAGGAAGACGAAGGGGGATTTCGCACCTTTAAATTGCGAGAGGGAAATCGGGGCGAACAAGAGGCGAAATCGAACGACAAAAAAGGATCGGGAGAACGAACCATAAAGACTGGAAGGAAAAAAAGGGGCGGTTTCATACGCTTTTCGTTCGATTCAGAACAGGAAACGGAGGAGTTCGTTCGATTCAGAACAGGAAACGGAGGAGGTCGAAGGAGACGGAGAGGACCGATTAGACCCAGAGAGCTGAAGCCAGTTGCGAGCAATCAACGAGAGAGAAAGGTGTAATTTAAGGTAAACATTTTAGGAAAATTTACATACATACCATTTTTTTCATGCTATTTATATATCTAATATCTAAAATTTTAATATTACATTTCTATTACTCATTTAAAATTTTAATATCAAATATATCACTCCTATATTTCATTATCATCACCCATACTACTTAGTATAAGTTAAAAAGAAATTTACAACAATATTTATGTAGATTTGCAATATAATGAAAATGTTAATAAATTAATGTTAATATAATGTTATTAATATAGTTATTTATTATATAACGATCCTTCTATGCGGATAGATAGGAGTTGACACAACTCGAAACATTAAACAAATATTCAATCGCGGTATCGACCGAGATATTTGTTTTATATGTTCATCTTAGGCCTTCAAGGCCGATAAATAGTAAAATTCACAAATAACAGCATACAGCTGACAACGTATTCGATCCTCTGTCAGTAATTAGACAGAGTCGACAAGTTTCAACCGATAATATTCAAAAATACCCCCCTAAATAACTGCATGGGCCCCGGCGTCCGTGTTATGTAGGGCTGCAAATGAACTGAGCGTTCGACGAGCTACTCGTAGCTCGGCTTGATGAGAGCTCGTTCATGTTCGTTTGATAAGATAAATGAAGGAGCTTGAACACTTTTGATAAATATTCGATAGTTAAATAAACGAGTTTGAACAACTTGGCGTTCAGTTCATTTATGTTCATGAACAGTATCGTTTAACGGTCGTGAACAAGCTTATTAAGAAGCTCGATTAGATCTCGACTAAGAAGCTCGCTTAGAACTATATTAGAGTTTTAAAATATATATATATATAATTAAATTTAATAATTTATTTTTACTGATTCCATCTAAAATCATTTAATAATTTTTTTTACTTCCTGCATCCGCCTAAAATCAAGAACAACCCGCTCTCTGTACAAATATAAGATGAATTATAAATCATTTGTTCCTGAACGAGCTCATTTGGTAGCTCGAAAACACTAATTAGATATGTTCATGAACATGCTCATTTGATAACTTAAGAATACTCATTAGATATATTCGTGAATGAGCTCGTTTGATAGTTTAAAAATTTTCTTTAGATATATTCACGAATATGCTCGATGTAATTATTTGTTAGAAGGCTCATTTGTTAAGTTAACATACATTTATAAGTAGAGCTCATTTATAAGTAGAGCTCGTTTATAGCTCGATAAGACTTGTTTGTTTAAAGCTCGGTAAGCACGAAATGAACCGAACATGAACCAAATATTAACACCCATTAATTTAAACAAACCAAGCTTGAACACAAACAAAAAAGCTCAAATCAAACACAAACCAAACTTGAACAAGCTAATAATAAATGAACTCAAACATGAACACGCACATACTCGGCTCGGCTCGGTTCGTTTGCAGCCTTAGTATTATGAATAAACAGGTGACGTCTGAGGATGCTACGCGGGTTTAGAAATAAACTTAAGTTCAAGTCTAATCCTTCTCCTTGATAGGACGGGAGTCGACATGACTTGAACTAATGAATAAATATAAGATTGTGGCATCGACCAGGATATTTGATTTTATATATTCATATTAAGCCTTCAAGACCTATAAATAATGAAAATTCAAGAACAAAGATATAAAGCCTATAACGAACCTGATCCTCTGTCAGCAAGTAGATAGAGTTAACAAAATTCAATCGATAAGTAAAATCACCCATAAATACCCTGATGATGGTCGTGTTACAGAAAATCTCAAACGAATAGATTAATTCCAAATATTCAAAATGCCTCCCAAATATCCACGAAGGCTCAAAATTTCAAAAATTCTAAGATACAAAATGTTTGAAATTGAAATTCAACCATCAAATGCTTAAAGCAAAAATCCATCCATCATCCACAACAGTTTATCGAGGTAGAAAATTTTAAATATTACTTCAGCTCACAAAAAGTTAATATTTGGTCGAGTGAAGATGGAAAACATCAATTTATAAAAATAAATCAATTGAATTGGAATAATTTTATAATCCTTAAATTAATGGATAAAAATTTTATATTTTCCTGAGATATATATTGTTGCGGGCTAAAATATTCGCAACGGTGAAGTACGAAAAACTTCATGTCTTAGCGTTGCACGAGTATCCAGCACACAAACAGAAAAAAAACACCAGAATTTTTTACGTGGAAAACCCTTAAGGGAAAAATCACGGGGCCATGCCTAGTTGAAATGATTCCACTATTGTTGGAATAAATTACAAATGATCGGTTTGTCCTTGAAATTGAGGACGATCAGACTACAACAGTCAACTGTCGGGTTGAAATCTAATGACGAACTGAGATCGGACGGAAATCCGATGACGTTCGGTGGTCGGACGAAAATCAAGCGTTAGTTGGTGGTCAGGCGGAAGTCTAACGTCAGCTGGTGGTCGAGCGAAAGTCCAGTGACAGTCGATGGCTAGGCAGAAGTCTGGCATCAATCGGTGGCCGAGCAAAAGTCCTACGATAGTCAGTAGCCAGGCAGAAATCTAAAATCAGTCGGCAGTCAGGCAGAAGTCCAGCGATAGTCCGACAACTGTCGTTGGCCGAGCGGTGGTCGTGGAGGAGTCTGGTGGCAAGATATTCTGCTTTCTCTTTCTTCCTCTCTCTTTTCTTTCTTGCTTGAGTCCCCTTCAAAAAAGCACAATGAATGGTCTATTTATAATTTTTTAGGAGTGGCATAAGTTGTAAATAGGAGGAGGATCAAGGGTATGTTGGGAGTGGTTTGAATGGACGGCCGATATTGATCACCTTGATCGTTGATCGTTTACATGGCATTTAAATATCTTAATGATATCAGAATTTGGTGATCTTGGGTTCGTTGGATTCATCTCATCGAACCGCTCGATTCGACTATAAGCATGTCACATTTAGAAATCGATTGGTCATCCCATTTATGCTTAGAACCTTCCAAAGACGCTTTGAGTCTTCGATTTGGACCCATTTGGGCTTGTATTGTGTCGAATTAAGTGTCGTTGGGTTCATCTTTTTGAGACGTTCTGTTCGACTATAAGTTTGCTGAAAATTCATATGGTTATGAATTTAATTTTGGAAGTTTCCTACTTGATTTTGCCTTGAGAATCATTCCCAATCAGGATTATTTTTTTATGATATATATAATATATATAATTTAGATTAATTTTTTAACTTATAAATAGTTGAAAATTAAATGAATAATTTAAAATATTAATAAACTAATTATATATAGCTATTTCAAATTTTATAATCATAAAATTATGATTTATGTACTTAAAATAAGCTTAACAATTAACATCATTAAATAATAAGTTTAAATTATAATAATCAGAGATGTATATGATTTAGATGTATATAACATGATTATTCCTTATTAATGCTTTTAGATTTTCAAATAAAGGAATTAGAATACTGACTAACGGGCAAAAGCTAATCATCTAAATTCGATGTGAGCAATCATATTTTTAATTTATGATAATGATATTATCTCTTTTAAATTAAATGCATTAATCACTATTAATATTCATTAATCAATTATTATCGGGACTAAATTTTAATTTAATTTTGTTATGAAAAAGATTGATCATATTAATGTGATTGCAAATTTCTATCAGTATTTAATGGTTATCCATCGAATGCATTAAAATCTTCAAAATGGAGGACTCCTGTTGCATAAGATGAAAATCATCAAAGTTTTCAAATGCTTAGTGGATGATTAATTTATCTTAAAAATTAATAAAACTTGATTGTCATGCAAATCTTACGTCATCGAACACAATCGATGATATGAGCTTGAATTGTAAAATTATATAGAGACGGTTGAAAAAAGAACTGTATGAGAATAAGCATTTTTTTATTATGGTACTTATTGTAGAAGCTTAAGAATCAATTTGATTTTTCATTCAGATTAATTTATCAAGTCGTAGCTCCAGTGATAAATAAGATTAGAGAGATTTGCCTTAGATGATTTGGTCATATAAAATGTCGGCCTTCCGATAAATTAATTAGGAGAGTAGATGTATTAAATTTAATCTATGTTAAGAAAGGTAGAGATATACCGAAGGCCATCTCCAACCGAACTCCATAACCATGTTTCGCGTCCGTGAACTACTTCAATCGAACGGAAAAACACGCTCCATTCTCGCGTTCGTGAAAAATCTGACATCAATATTAGTGTCGCAATGTTCACAGACGTATTTTTAGGCAGAAACAGAGAAAACGGAGGCAGAGAAAGGCTAGTGTGTGGAGCTCCGTTAAGAAAGAATATCTGCAAAATATTCTTTTTTGATGTTAAGAAAGAGTTTAGTTGAAGATAAATTATCGGATAGAGATTGTCTAAAAAGACTTGGTTATGAAGTATTAAAAATTACATTTTCTTAGTAGATTTACCTGAGAATTTTATTCTTAATGGGAACACAATTAAAAAAAAAAAAGATTCATACAGCCAACTCCACATAGTGGGATAAAGGCTTTTCATTGTTAATTTAACAAGTCAAGCATAGCTCAAACCAAATAAGACGCCCATCACCCAAGTCAGGATCAAAATGCCTCACTATGGCATCATTAACAGCCCTATGATTGACGTCTCCTCTTGTGATCATGCATAATGTGATAGCATTTCATAGCAGCAAAGTCTTCTCTCTCTCTCTCTCTCTCTCTCTCTCTCTCTCTCTCTCTCTCTCTCTCTCTCTCTCTCTCTCTCTTTTAAGTTTAAACAAAGTGCTTGGCCAAATCTGCCCCTTTCTTAAATTGTTGAACTTCCAATCGGTTTAAGAAGTAAAATGAGCAAGTTAATAGTAGGGGAAAAAAAAACCAGCACCATGCAGTACACGTGCTTAAATCCTTTTTCTAAGAAAGGTAGAGCTATTTCGTGACTGCAATTTTCAGTGACCTATACTATTTTCTGCAAAAATTCTTGAAGAATTAACAGCGGTGAGTGAAGATAGGTGAAAGAAGACTTCCACAGCACACAATTTAGTTAAGCAAGTTTCCCCTTCTAGAAAAAAACCATATAGAAATATTATTATGATGGAGTGCTAATGCAAGTATATGAATGGAGCCAATAAATATGCAATATATAAGGCCAAATTTAACCCGCTTACCGTTTCAAGGCACTGAAGATTGCTGGGAGTTGGAAATGATAACAATAAGCAACAAGAGAGCACCTGCCTTCAGTCTGCTGTTCTTTCTAGTTTTCCTTCATCCTCTTCATGGTTGTGCCCTTCGGGCGAACCAAACATCTCCCGGGCCGCCGGCAGTCATAGTTTTTGGTGACTCGATCGTTGATCCAGGAAACAATAACGCAATCCTGACAATAGTTAAGTGCAACTACCCACCTTATGGGAAGGACTTTGTTGGTCACAAAGCAACAGGAAGGTTCAGCAATGGCAAGATTCCCTCCGACATGATAGGTGATTTTCATAAGGTTGCTAATTTGACTCTCAAGGGCTGAAGATTCACAAAAAACATAAGATCAACTTTTGGCTCAAATCAACCATGAAATGAAATTAAGCAACAAATCATCAAAAGAACCATGCCAGTCTCAAGTCAACCTTTAATTGAGTCGGATTTGAATCTTAATTGAGCCAATTTAAGATCAAATATATAATAATAATAATAACAATATTATTATTATTATTATTATTATTATTATTATTATTATTATTATTATTATTATATATGCATTTACATGTATGTTTTTCTATATATTTAAGATTACAACCAACTGATATTAATTGATTTTGATTTGTGCCAAGCTTGGGTCCAAAAAGACGAGTTGGATCGAGCTTGAATCAAGATCAAAACAAATCAGAGTCTATAGCTACGCTTGACTTGGCTCAGGAGTATGTCAAATAACTTTTAGTTGATCTTGAACAAGAGTTTTGATCAATTCAAAATCGGTCATTGACGGCCTAAATTTGCTTATGCTCAAAATCGGACTACTAAGCCTAAAATGGCAAAATAGTGTATATTCAATATTATTATGTTTGTTCACAATAATTTCATGTCAGCTTCTCAGTTAGGGATAAAAGAATACGTACCCGCATATCTGGGGACAGATCTATCATCCTATGATCTTATAACTGGAGTAAGCTTTGCATCTGGTGGCTGTGGATTTGATCCTCTCACATCTCAGCTAGTGGTATCTTTCATATACTTCTTGCTGAAATATAAGATAGAAAATTTCAAAAAACTTCTACCATAAAAATCTAGCTACTTCATTTAATCGAATTTCATCATCAGTCAGCGATTTCCATGGACGACCAGCTAAGCTTGTTCATGGAGTATAAGGAGAAGGTGAAAGCAATTGTTGGAGACAAGAAGGCAGCATACATAACAAAAAATTCAGTATATTTTATAGTTACAGGAACAGATGATCTGGCAAACACTTATTTTCCCACACCATTTAGGAGGTTTGAGTTTGATCTCCCCTCATACATAAACTTTACAGTTCAATCAGCTTCCACTTTCATTCAGGTATGAGAGTTAGATTGATATACATATTCATATTTCTTAATTTAACGCACATATTTTGTTACATGATGTATGGATTTACAAACTATAACACAATGAGATATATATATATATATATATATATAATCTCTGATATAAAATTTCATTCCATCCTATCTAGTTTTAACCCTACTTTTTTGCCACACTAAACATTTTAATGAAATAGTACTTAGTTTATCAAGGACTATATATGAGTGTTGAGCAACTAAGAGTACTTGACAAACAAATATAGTTTGGCAAAAAAGAGATGTTGAATCTAGAAAGGATGGAATGAAATATTATATCAGAGATGATACCGAGAGTAGTAACTGTTAAAGATGAGGTTGAAAACAGACTAAAATGACTTTGCCGTGAGGAAGAGCAAAATATACACCAAAATTCTGCATTCCTAAGACAATAACAATGACTTACCTTTATTCCAAACAACATACAATTGAAACAATATTACTTACAAGAACCTCATTAGTTTACCATTTTCTCTCATCCTTAATAGAAATTGTACATCCAAAAACTATACCATCCTATGAGGAGAACAATGACTTTATTTTATTCCAAACAACATAAAATTGGAACGATATTATTTCCAAGAACCTTCATTAGTTAATCATTTGTTCTCATCCTTAACAGAAACTGTACCATTCAGGGGCACGAAAGATTAGTGTTGTGGGTGCTCCTCCCATAGGTTGTTTACCATCACAAAGGACTCTAGCAGGAGGAATTGAAAGAATATGTGATCCAACCTACAATCAAGCTGCAATGTTCCTCAATTCACAGCTATCAAAGGAGACGGAGAGGCTTAACAACACTTTAACTAAATCAAGGATCCGTTATGTTGATATGTATACACCTATGCTTGATATCATCTTACACCCTTCTAAATATGGTAAATTGTTATTTTCTTACATTTTTTTAATCAAGAACCACCATTTTTGCAAGCGAACCAAATGTACCTAACTACTTTTTTCTAATTTGGCCATTCAAATCCTAGGATTTGTGGAATCCAAGAGAGGCTGCTGTGGAACAGGAACTTTTGAGGTCACACAAACTTGCAATAGCTTGACTACCTTCATCTGTGAAGATACATCAAAATATGTATTCTGGGATAGCTACCATCCCACAGAGAGAGCGTACAAGATTTTGCTGAGGAAACTTACCCAGAGATATGGTCCATCAATCAATTAAGAAGGCAAACAAGCAAGTCAACTTTGCTATACTAGTATTTTTATAGTCTGAACAATATACTTAATCTTAGTGAACCATAATCCTGATGCGAAAATACAATACATATGAACGAATTAGATATTGCTATAAATTTCACATATTTTGGATAATCTGATTCAATTAATGATTCTAAATTTCTAACAGAACAAGATCATACTTCATTCTTAAACAATAATATGGGTTTGAATGTGAATGAAGCATCAGTATAAGCACTGCGATGAAATAACTCTCTATACTCATGTTATGTAACACCCCACAATACCCCTTAACAGTACTGGGAGTATTACTAACATAAACATAACAATTTCATCATTTTATCATACTGTACTTTTTAACATTTGAAAACTCTTTATAAAACATCCAACAGTTATCATTCATCCCATCAAATGGAATCTAATAATTTAAAATTTCAACAAAGACATAGTTACAGAGCCACTAAAAAAACCAAATAAATCCTTCATTAGAATGTTTCCATACCTTAAGTTTAGTATTACACAGATTTAAAACTAGCATATAAAATTGAAATACTTGCAACTTAGTCAGTATCAATCTTTTCTTTTCTTTTTCCTGAAACAACAGCTAGTAAGAAAATACTGGTGAGCTATGAGGCTCCATAAGTTATGCAACTTTAAATAACATTATTATATGCATGAAAATAAAATTCATAACATTAAAAACATACATAAAAGTTAAACAAACTTGAGAATACATCACAAAATCCCGTTGTGCATTAACCTTGATTTTCTCTTAAATCCATACTGAATATCAATTTTAGTCATCAAAAGATTTGGCTATTCTTTCATAAAAATATTCAATGGAGCCCAGGTAAACCTGGCATTATCGCCATTGAATTACATAGAGATCCCTTTTGCCTCTTTAGGGGTCCCTTTTGCCCCACCTACTATGCAGGTAACGTATCTCTGGGGTCCCTTTTGCCCCACCTGCTATGCAGGTAATATATCTCTGAGGTCCCTTTTGCCCCACCTATAATGCAGTGTACATGAGGACCCTTTTACCTCACCTGACATTATAAGTTATACATCTTTTTATAGCCAAACTTTGCTTTAAATGAATATTCAGTACACATTCCTTATTCATTATTCATACTTGGCTTATCATGTACAAACTTATATAAGAATTTGTCTCTGAACATTTACATGCCAGCATGTGATGATAACATAAAATAAATGAGCTCTTTTCAATTTATAATCAACTAGAAAAACATTACAGTAATCATCATGAATCTTACGTTAAACTTCAATGATACATAAATGCAAGTAGTTGATCATACATGAAAACATGGAAGTATGATCATTTGCATTTTTTTTTTTTTTGAAATCTTCATAATGCATTTATCAATTCAATTAAATCAAGAGATATCATAGATTTATCTAGGAATATTAACTCCTGCATTTATAAGTTAAGATTTACATAACTTACCTTCGAGTCGACTCCTCCAATCCTTCACTTCTCACTCTTCTTCTAATATAAGCAACCTACAAGTAATCACTCTTATTCTATAAGTACTAAAATTTATTACTCAAATAAATTATATAAAATCAATTCATACATAGATATAATCATTTACCTCATAACCTCCTCTTTGCATATAATCAATGATAATTTCTTTTAACTTCTTCTTTCCTTTATTTCTAGTACTCTCCTTTATCTTGACTTCTTTATCAAAATTCCCAAATCGGTAATATTATTTGATCTTCTGTTTGCATCCAACACTTCCTTTTAAATTTCTGTTTCACAGAAATTTCTTCACACACACTTCACTGCACAATAATCTAAATTGCACTGCTTACATAGAATTTCCTTTTAACGAATAATACCAAACTCCTCTTTTTCAGTAGTTGAGCCATACAACAGCAAATTCACTATGCCGAATTCATCCACAGTGCATTCTGCACTATGCCGAAGGTTGCTACAGGACTTTTGCACTGTGCCGCCTTCTATCTACAGGCCACTATGCCGAATATTGGAAATTTTCCACTGTGCCGAACTGTCTACAGGGACTCTCTCCTTGTCACCGTAAATTTCCTGCAGTTCCTCCCTAATTCTCCTATGGTTGCTTGCGTGAATTTGGCATGCGTGATATCCAAAAAAAAGAAATCTGTTGCTTACATCCCATATACTTGATAAAAGAATTATGGATAAAGGAAAGAGAGGGGCCCACACTTAACCATAACCGAATTCCCCATAAAAGATCTCAGCCGTCTGATGAAATTCTGCCATAAGATGCATCTTTTCATGCTTAAGAAAATATTTAAATTATTTTCTTATATTGTCTACTATTAAGTAATTTATTACCTTAAAATAATGAATCTTATTGACTTAATTAGCAACACAGAAACTTGGAAGGTCTATCAGAGACGTGGCCGTCGACCTACGGCCACGATTGAGCCGATATATTTTTGAGTTGTATTATTTATTTCTTCTATTATTGTGTCATGTTGTATTTGCTTTTAGTAGTTTCTATTTTACCCCTTACTCAATGGAGGTTGTTTGTAAGCCCTGAGGGCGTTGTCGTCTTTTGTTTTCTTGAGTCATTGTTTGAGGCTATATATAGGCCCATTGTTCTCTTTTCATGTAATGAAGAATTAATCAAATTTTCGTTTGCTTAAACTCTTGATGAGATCTTGAGTGCATTTGGAGAGAGATCCCTAGGAGAGGGACTTTGGATCACCCACCAACCTTGGAGATGGCCGGGTTCGTGATTATTTCTCTTTGTTGATTTTCTCTTCTTCTCTTCCTTAGGTTTCCTCCTAGGCCGCCGGCAAAAGGCATCCCCAAACCCCTCACCTGCCGACCACCTTGGATCCCTCCCATTCCACCGCCGGTTTTCATTCCCCCACCTTAATTTTCCTCCACCACCCCCTCGGCCAAAGCCACCCGCCGGCTCCCCTTCCACCTCCCTTCCTTTTGCCTCTCAATACCTTATTTCCTATTTTAAATTAAGTAAAATTAGGACAGATTTTGAATTAGAAATCTAATGGATTTAAAATTCAAATCTTTCCTAACTTAGGAAATCTATTTTAGGAAGGTTCTTAATTTAAATCCTATTTGAATTTCAAATACTAAGGATTGAATTAAGTCTTTCCTAATTCCTAGACTTAATTTAGGAAACCCCAAATCTTCCCCTCAATCCTCTCCTAGCATATTAATGCCGCCGGCCCCCTCTTGGAGAGAATTAGGAATTATTTCCTAAAAGCCACCACCCCACCTTGGAAAGAATTCAAACTCCCCTCCACCTCCTTTAGCCGAAATTTCCCCAAGCCCCACCTCCCCAATTCTTTCCAAAACTCCTCCTCCCTAATTTGGAATGAAGTCCAATTTCCCCCCTAACGTGCCCACTTCCTGCCCATCACGCCTGGGCTGATTTTTCTTCCCAAAACCCCTCCAAACCTTGCCAACTACAGTTTTCCCTGTTTCCAACTTGCTGCCAGATTTTTCTGCATCAGAACCCCACCTCCCTACCACTCGGATTCAACCTAATTGCTGTCCAGGAAGGGGCAGCTGGCTGGTCACCTTCCCTAGCAGGTTTTCTCTCATGGTGGCAATACCTAAAGGGTCCCCTACTGCTGTCCAAACATCCAGAGGGTTCTCCCATGGCCACCCAACATTCTCGTGGAGCCAAAACAGCCCTTCTCATATGGATGGCTGATCCGTAGCAAGATCTCGGCCTTGTCTACTTCGAGCAAAGGTTTTTCTTCATCCTCCTACTCACGTGTTTTCGTCGATTAACTAACTCTTGTGATTTGAATTGACTCATGACGATCTTGTTCACCTAATTTCTGCTAAGCCTAGTAAATGTAGGTTTGAGTTACCCTCTCATGTTTCTAATCTTATTGTTATATTAGGGATTTTTGGTTGAAAGCCTATTTACTTCGCATGTTGTTACTTTTCTAGATTAATTTGATTTTCCAAGTGTTTAGCAAGGTGTTTAGCCTAAACGTAGGCGCTCCTTTCTTGTTTTATTTTATCGTTTCACTTGCTAGTGATTGTACCATTAATATGCTAAAACAAGAAATCGTGCAATAGTCTTATTTCACTCATCTTAAGCACGTAGTTCTACATCAAGAATTATTAATTCAAATGCTTACTATACTTTTTAAATTAATTTAACATACATATTTGAGTCTTACATGTTATCTAGCACATAGTACATTATGAAGAAGGTTATGTATCCCCCTTTTATTTTAACACCTAGCACACTAAATTACCAGAGTAGGGCAAAGTGCTACCATGTTCAAGTTCATTAGTTTTTTTTATCGAAGTTAAGTATAGCTTGAATATTATCTGAATTTTAAAATATTATTTAAGCTCTTTATTGATTTTCTTCGGAAGGCCGCCGCTTTATGTGACCAAACCATCTAAGACGACTCTCTCTAATCTTATCCTCCACTGGAGCTACTCCAACCTTTTCACGTATATGCTCATTTCGTATCCTGTCTCTAAGAGTAAATCCACTCATCCACCTGAGCATCCTCATCTCCGCAACACATAACTTAGTATTGTGCTTCTCTTTTAATGGCCAACATTCTGCACCATAAAGCATTGCAGGTCTCACCACCATCTTATGTTAAGAAAGGTATTAGATTTGACTTAGTAGAGATATTAGATTTGACTTATGTTAAGAAAGGTAGAGGTAGACCTAAAAAGACTTGGTTAGAAAATATTAGAAATGATCTTTCTTTATTAGATTTAAACGAGAATTTGACTTTGAACCGGACACAATGGAGAAAAAGGATTCATGTTGCCGACCCCACGTAGTGGGACAAAGGCTTGATGTTGTTGTTGTTGTTGTATTGATTTTCTTATCGAATTTGAGTTTTAAAAGTTTTATTTTATCCTAATTATGGTTAAAATGCTAATGATTTGAACATCTAGTTTTATTATTAAATATGAACGTATTTTTTATTTTCCATCAAAATTAACATAGTTCACTCATATTATTTTTAACAATAGTGAAGTTTAAATGTTTAATGAAAATTTAATTAGATAACAATATATCATCATACATAAAGCTATGCTATAAATAGTGTATGTGTGATTATAAATAAGGGTTTAAAGGATAATATAGCAAAATTTAATAGAATTAAAGAAAGAATTATAGTTTTAAAGATTATTGTTCATGCTAACATTATTAATGTTATCACGGCTTATGTAAGTTTGGATATGTGTTCAAAAATAAAATTTGGAATGACAAAAAATAATTAATATAAAGGATTTAAAAAAAAAAGAGTTTTTATTAAAGAATATATTTGAATGGACACGTCGATATGATAGAAAAATTTTAAAAACATTCATAGTGTCTATGGATTTGGTGTGACTAATAAAGGTGGTATAACCATATTAGATTTTGTTTTCGTTTATGATTTTGCAATTGCTAATTCTTTCTTTAAGAGAATAGAGAAGCATCTCATCATTTATAAGATATATAGTAAAACTCATATTGATTATTTTTTATAAGAAAATAGAGCATTTAGATTGTAAAATTTGTAAAATCATCCCAAGTAAAAGTTTATGTACATGGTATCACTTACTAGTTTTCGATTTTAAAATGAAGGGTAAAAAATAAAATATTGTCCTAGAATTAGAAGGGATATTTAAAAAACACAATAAAAATATTTTTTGGAGTTAGATTCAAGATCTGTGGGCTCCGAAAGTTCGTGCCCCGGCCTCCTCCGCCTTCGGGGGATTTTTTACAGATTAAGTTCCAGGGTAAATTTTCACAATGCATATTGGATTTGAAATAAAATACTACCCAGAGATTTCGCTCTCATTTTGCGAGGACTTCATAATCTGAGTTCTGATTTCATATAGGAGCAAGCCCCTATAATTAATTACCCCTCTCGATAATGAGAGAGAACTTTCGATTAAGGCTAGTCATCAATCAGATACGCAGCATGTATCTGGCATATAGTAGCAGCATGGGTTGAGGTATTTGAGAAAATTAATATTTAAAATTGAAAATTTCGCTCTCTTGTACTTAAAGTTAATGGTGGAGGAATAGATGATGGACCCGATCAAGATCCCATGGTTCCATCGTCCAGGACCATAGTGGTCCCTGATCTACTTAGTCAGCGGAAATAGTCGACCCAACTTGACAGAAGGATCCTTTTCAGCAGCCATGGCTTACATCATCCAAGGGTATCTTGTAGACCTGAGGAGAATATTTCTCTAAGGGGACAAATTTGAATCCACCTTACCTAACAGAAGGCTTTGTGCCTTATCGATTATATCCTATTGATTCATCCGGCCTCCCCCATTTTCTTTTGGAGGAGTTTTAATGAATTAGGTTCCGGGGTAAATTTTAGGAAGGCAAATTAGATTTGTAGATAAGACACCGCCTAGAGATTTTGCCCTCATTTTGCGAGGACTTTATGATCTGAGTTCTGGTTTCCGATAGGTGCAAGCCCTTATAGTTAATTACCCCTCCTAGTAACGAGAGAGAACTTTCGATTAAGGCTAGTCATCAATTAGATACGTAAAGGATACATGTTATCTGGCATATAGTAACAGCATGGGTTGGACATTAGAAATTTAATATTTAAAATTGAAAATTTCACCATCTTGCACTTAAAGCAGATGGTGGGGGAATGGATGATAGACCCTATCAAGATCTCATGGTTCCGTCATCCCGGGCCATCGTGATCCCTGGTCAACTTAGTCAGAGGAGGTAGTCGACCCAACCTAACAGAAGGATCCTTATCGGCAGACATGGGTTGTGTCATCTAAGGGTACCTTGTAGACCTGGGGTGGATATTTGTCAAAGGGGACAAATTTGAATCCACCTTAGCTACCAGAGGGCTGTGTACCCTATCAATTATATCCTATTGATTCATATCTCAAGGATTTAGTACCATTAAGGAGCATACGGGCTCTGAGCATGATCATAATTTAGTGGTGTCATTTGGCGGCGAAACCTTCGGTTAGAGGACACATGACACGTCCTTACTAGCATGAGATTGTTTGAGAATGAATCCTAATGATATTCTCGACCAGACATTAGCTCTTTGTGAGTTGAAGTGTATTTTAAATTTGTCCACCTCGGCAAACTGTTGCGGAGGATTGATCGGTTTTACCTTAAGTGTTTGATGGTTGATTTCAATTTTAAATATTTAGATTTTTGGTAGTTTTTGAATTTTTTTGAATTTTATGGGCATTTGGGTGGAACTTCGAATATTTGAAATTGACCCCTCTAGTTGAGATTTACGTTCAACACGGCCATCATCGGGGTATGAATGGATATTTCTAATTGTACTGATCGAATTTTGTCGACTCTGTCTACTTGCTGACAGAGAAACAGGTTCTTCGATATCGGCTTTGTGCCTTTGTTAATGGATTTTTTTTTGTTAATAGGCCTTGAAGGCCTAATATGAATGTACTAAAATGAATATCTCAGTCAACGGCGTAATCATATATTTATTCAGTAATTCGAGCCATGTCGACTCTTATCTAATCGCATAGAAGGATCGAGCTCGAACTTGGGTTTATTCCTTGACCCGCGCAGCATCCCTAGACGTCACGTGTATACCTATAACAAGCTCAACAGGGCCCATGCGGATTTATAATTGCATGTATATAAGTTTATATGCTTGTGTGTGCATTTCTGCGTTTACGTGCATACATGTTGTAGTGTATATGTGTGGGGACATTTTAAAATACTGATCAGTTGTGTGGGCAACTGTCATTTGGATGTGTATGATGTCCCATTTGAAAGTTTGTAAATGCCTTTTGTCCGCTTATAGGAATGTTGCGGATCCAGTGGCATGGCATCATACTATGGTCAACTGTCTGTTTCATACAGGTAGACTGTCGTGCACTACTTGTCGCTTTCTGCAAGTAGATTATTGTGTACTAATTAATCTCCTGCTTTTAGTTGTAGATGCTTTCATCTATTGCAGTTCTTTCGTATCTACTCGTGGATAGTCTATTGTATGCACGATAGGCTTCCTACAATAACTCGTAGGAACTTGCATCTGTTGCATGTCTTTCATCTTTGCTTACAAATGATATGTTAAATATATGACAAATCTTCTTCTGCTACGATAGCTTGTGAATGTGTTTGCATTTGTTGCATTCTTTATTCATTTTGTTGCGGTCTTTGATTTTCACAATACATCTGATATTGTTACAGGTGGCATATAGTGCGTACATTTATATTTGTAGAGAATCTGTATGCATTGCAGATCTTTTATCCTTGATTGCATGCAGATCAGTGTGCTTGTTTGTATCTTGATGTTGATTGCCGAAGTATTGTAAAGTTGTTGTTTCATCTACTAAATGCCCTTCACATCTTGCTCATGAACATACTGTATCATTGGTCACATGATGCTTGTGTTTGCAAGCTTTTTGTTATCTTTGGAGGTGATTTATAGTATGCATGATGAAACCAGCGACATTGCTTTCTGACATTTGCATTCCGATTGGCTTGAAGATCTCCAAAATTTCCTGGGAACTCTATGTTATTGATTGGTTGTAAGCACATTGTCATCCCTTCAATTTGGTCTCTGCTTGCAAGAAGGTTATTGTGTCCATTGCATGTCAAATTCTTTTGCTTAAAGGGGATTGATGCATCTACTTGCATGACTGATTCATAGATAAGTTATGTTCACTACAACTCCCTCATTCGTCTTTGTTGGTGACTCATTGAATCCATGGCATATAAACTTCCATAGTCTACAAGAGATTGATGTATTTTATTTGTAGATTGTTGTTGACTGGAGGGAAGTCGTAATATTCATTGCATGAGGTTTATATATATTGCAGACAGCATTAGTATTATCGTCGATCGGAGATTTGCATTTCAACTAACATGGCCTTGATGAATTAGTTATGACATTCATTAAAGATCTTGCATGATGACTTAGGTAGGTTGCCACATCTCCTACAATTCATATTGGTTGTTGCTAATGGATGAGTCAAATCCAATATCACAAATCAATTATCATAATCCAAAGTCCTCATACCATGACTTTGTAGTCAAGTCACATCTCTCACTGTCTTCTCGTTGTTTGCAAACAAATTCTACTTTCAAACCCTTTGTCCTCAAAGATGGTTTGCAAGATACATGATGAGCTTGATATCATATTTGTTAATATCTCCATTCCAATTGGGATGATCATTACAAGCTAATTACTATTGTCCAAAATATTCATGTCAAAGCCTATAATGAACTTACACATGAATCCTTGTTTGCATGAGATTTGAATTAATCATATTTTCTTAATTAGCATTTTACATTCAAATTGAAATGACAATTTCATTGGAATTTTGGTTATCATTCAAATCAAATTCTTTATTGCTCATTCATCTCAATTATGTTCAAATCTGAGTTAAGCTCATGTTCAAGTCTTCTGCGATCCAAATCAGGTCTTTGCTTGAGTTCAAATTGTTCAAGTTTAAATTAAGTCTTGCTTATTTATTTGATCTTCAAATCAATGTCCAGATAAAGTCCCCTGTTTTTTTTTAAGTTTCTTTGCATTTTCAAACGGAATTTTGGCAACCTCCCGGCGTCTTCCTCGTTTAAGGGAAACTACAGGAGTCTTAGCCTATCCGCCACGTCAAGAAAGACATGCACGGTCGGTGTCGGGGGACACCGCGGCCGTAGTCTTCATCCCCACCACGCCAAGAAAGGCGTGCATGGGTCTTTGAAAGTACCTGTCTGAAAACATAATTTTTTCCACGCCACGTCACATGAGCGCTTAAAGGTACTTATATTTTTGCCCCGCCGTGCTAAGAAAAGCGTGCACAAGGCTCGCCCGCCTCGTCGTAAGCCCCGCACCAAGTTCCCTCCCATCACGCTAAGAAAAGCATGCATATGGGGTCCCTTGGCACGCCGCAAACACCGAAAATAGTACTTTTTGGAGATGACCTGCCTCGCCACAAGCACCGCGGCGAACTTCCTTCCACCATGCTAAAAAAAAATGCGCATGACTAGTTGCTCGCCGCACTGCAAGTGCCAAAAGCGAGGTCTCAAAGTTTAGAACTTTATACCTTCACGATGGTTGGTGATGACAGTTTGCACAAAAAAAAATACACTAGGTTACATATCTTTCCCTCTCTCTTTTTTTGTATTTTCTTTTTTTTTCTTTTTTCTTTTTTTTTTTGCATTTTTTCACTTCTCTTTTTTTTTCTTTTTTTTTTACTCTCCTTCATCTTTCTTTCTTTTTTTTTTGGAAAATTTCTTTATTTCTCTTTTTTTATCTCTCTTTTTTTAACATAATACACACACATAAATATATGTATATACATATATTTATGTGATGTGCGTATACATATTAATACTTATACACATTTATAATATATATGGATATATATAATGATATTATTATCAATTATTAATAATAGTAATTAATTATAATAACTAGTAATAATAATTAATAACTAGATAAAATAAATCAAAACCTATACCTAAAGGTCGGCTGGAGCAGAGGAGGTTGCTGGATGAGTTCGGCTAAGGGTGTCAGCACAGTAGAAATGCAGAGGGCTCGCCCAGGTGAATAGATCGGACCAGGAGGTATCGGCTAGGTCGGAATGAAGCAGAGGAGGCTATGGGTCGGGACTGTCGGTAGGGGCGATGGGAGCTTGGGCGAAGGCGGTGGAGGTTCGACGGCTTTGTATTATGACTAAAGTTCGGAGGTTATGGCCTGGAGAGGGATTTGAGCGTCGGGAGGGAGGAGATCCGGCAGCAGTTGGCTTGCTTGACGGTGGTTTGGGACACATAGAGAGGAAGCTCTCTCTTTATTCCTCTTTCTCTCTTTCTCTAGACCGAGAGAATCAGAAGGTTGGGGCTTAGAAGCTCGCGTTTTAGAGGGAGGAAGGGTCGGAGAGTTCGTATAGGGCAAAGGAAGTCGAAGGCGGTGGCTGGTTGGATGTGGGACTTTCGCGAATGGAAGCGGAAGGGAGAGGCATGAGAGTTGCGGCTTTTAACGACAAGGTTAGCAGCGACCGTGGCAAGTTCTTCGCACGCGTGAGATAGGACACTTTGGCACCGCCTACAGAGGTATGGGGCAACTGTAGCACGCGATAAATGAAGGATCTGAGCGAGATTTGCATACAAGTAATGATTTTTTTAAGCCTTTCTTTTGTTTCTTTTTGCTCGTATGTCAGAGATCAACAATCTCAAGGATTTAATATCATTGGGGAGCATACAAGCTCTGGCCATAACCGTAATTTAGCGGTGTCATTTTGCAGCAAACCATCCAATTCAGAGAGCCCCGATCATAACCGTTTACCTGCGACTCTATTTGGCAGCAAAACCGTCGGTTAGAGGACACGTGCCACATCTTTACTGGCAGGAGACATATTAAGAATGAATCATAGTGATATTCTCGACCAGACACTAGCTCTTTGTGAGCTGAAGTGTATTTTCAAATTTGTCCACCTCAGCAAACTGGTATTTTCTTTAAGAATGAATCATAGTTTTGCTTTAAGCATTTGATGATTGATTTCAATTTTAAAAATTTGAGTTTTGGTATTTTCTTGCAATTTTGAATTTTATGGGCATTTTGGGTGACATTTGGATACTTTTAGTCCCTTCCGATTGAGATTTGCTGTCAACACGGCCATCATTGATGTTGTTTTGAAGTCATTTGAAAATATTTATATTTTGCGAAAGTTTGAGGGCATATGAAAATGTATGATCCCCCTCCATTTAAGATAAATATTCAATATAGCCATCATCGGGGTATTCATGAGCAATTTTCATTTTATCAGTTGAACTTTGTCGACTCTGTCTATCTGTCGACAGAAGATCGGGTTCATTATCAGTTGTATACTTTCATTAGTGAATTTTCATTGCTATAGAAACGTATTAAAATAAATATCTTAGTTGACGTCACGATCATATATTTGTTCAACAGTTCGAGCCATGTCAACTTCTATCTACACATATATAAGGATCAGGCTCGTCGTAGGCTTTATATCTTTGTCGGTGAATTTTTTTGTTATATGCTTTGAAGGCCTAACATGAATGTATTAAAATAAATATCTCAGCCGACACCGTGACTACATATTTATTTGATAGTTCAAACCATATCAACTCATATCCACTCTCATAGAAAGATCGGGCTCGAACTTAAATTTTTCATTTAACCCGTACAGTATCCTCAGACATCACATGTGTACTCATAATAGGCTCGTCAGGGCCCATGCAAATATTTAGGGGGCATTTTTGGACATTATTTGTTGAACCTTGTCAACTCTGTCTAATTACTGATAGAGAATCGGGTTAGTTAGCTTTATATTTTTGTTGGTGAATTTTCCTTTGTATTAAGCCTTAAATATATAATATGAATGTATTAAAAACAAATATCTCGATCAACGCCACGACCGTATACTTGTTTGATAGTTCGAGCCATGTTGACTCCTATCTACTCGCATAGAAGGATCAAGCTCGAACTTAAATTTATCATTTGACCCGCAAAGCATCCTCAGACGTCACGTGTGTGCCCATAACACACTCGTCGGGGCTCATACGGGTATTTAAGAGGTATTTTGAATATTTGAAATTAACCTCTCTGGTTGAGGTCTACGTTCAACGCGACCATCATCGAGGTATTTATGGGCAATTTCATTTTATCAGTTGAACATTGTCGACTTTGTCTACTTGCCGATAGAGGATCGGGTTTTCTGCAGGCTTTATGCCTTTATTGGAGGATTGTTCTAATTATCAGCCTTCAAGGTCTAATATGAACGTTAAATAAATATCTCGGTTGATGCGGCGATCGTATATTTGTTTGATAGTTTGAGCCGTATTGACTCTTATCTACTCACATAGAAGAATCGGGCTCAAACTTGAATTTATCATTTAACCCGCACAGCATCCTTGGACGTCACGTATATACCTACAACATAGTCATTGGGGCCCATGTGGGTGTACGATTGCATATATATTTCTTTGTACTATATTTGCATACTTGCACGCACATTTATGCTTTCATTTGCATATTAATGTGCTTGCATACGCATTTCTGTATTTGTGTGTATACATGTTGCGC
This sequence comes from Dendrobium chrysotoxum, assembly GCA_019925795.1. NCBI lineage: Eukaryota > Viridiplantae > Streptophyta > Magnoliopsida > Asparagales > Orchidaceae > Dendrobium > Dendrobium chrysotoxum. The sequence continues at coordinate 89,307,223 of CM034302.1, read as the reverse complement.
TATATGTGTGGGGGTATTTCTTAAAGTATTTGGTGTTGATCAGCTGTGCGAATGATCAGCATTTAGATGTGCGCAACGCTCTATTTAGAAGCCTGTAGATGCCTTCTGCCCATTTGTATGAATGTTGTGGATCTGATGGCGTGGCGTAACACTATGGGTTACCCATTACCTTATGCAGGTAAGCTGTCGTGCACCAACGAACCTCCTACAATTGTTCGTAGATGATTGCATTCGCTGCAATTCTTTCGTGTCTGCTTGTAGATAGTGTATTGTATGTACGACAAATTTCCTACAACGATCCGTAGAAACTTGTATTTGTTGTAGTCATTTGGCATTTTGCTCGTGGATGACATTTAGCATGTATGACGGGTCACTTACAATGGATCATAGGTATTTGTATTTATAATAAAATCAAAAATAAAAATGATAATACATCAATAAAATGGGGATAATAAAAAATAAAAAAGAGTGTTGAAAGAAGTGACTATTGAAATAAAACTATTCAAATACTCAAAAGAAAATATGAACAATCCACTACAAAAGCTTAAAATATCAAATAGGTACTACTGCTGGTATATCGGCTCCTACGATGAAGATCCACAAAACACTTTTACAAGACCTTTTATGTGAAAAATTAACAACAACTGAGTTTGACTATTCAAACCCAACAAGTTACTCATCTATAATGCACCGACACACCTCTTGAAGAGAGAATGCAGCGTCAAACATGTGTCGGACACGGACACGTGCCCGACATGGCTGGGACATGTGTCGGACACGGCAGACACATGTCCGATTAGAATAATGTTTAAATTTAACCCGACACGGCTGTGACATATTTCGGACACGGCTGGGACACGCGTGTCCTAATTTTTTATGATAAAACTATTTTAAATTATAAAATTTTTATATTTTTATATTTATCAAATCAAATAAAACATCACATTCACTCGTATATGCATCAATATGATTATTGAAAGGCATGATTATTAGAGAATGAATATTTTTTTTTTAGAGGCAGTAATGATTATTGAAAACCTTTATGATAGTGACATGGAATATGAAGAATTTTGATTATTTCTGGAAGATCTTTATGTGCATGTCTTATTGTAATTCTAGTTGATGGGATTTGTTGAAATAGGTGAAAAGTTAGAATGATATAGAAAATATTTAGAATATAAAAGATTTACGATTAATAGAATATAGATTAATATATGATATCCAATGAACTATTATGGGAGAGAACTAGAGAAGTATAGAAGTAAATAGATATGTTCTTTGTGATTTAGATTAGAGGTTAAAGAAATATTATGGAAGAGAACTAGCAAACTAGAGAAGTAAATAGATACAAAGAAGAACCAACTTTCATTATATGATATCCAATGAATTATTGCAAATCTTTCTTTTGATGAACTAGAGTTGGAAGCAATGATATTCAATGATGATGATATTGAAGGCCAAAAAAAACTCTAAAGCTAGTCCTAATAGTTGAAGCTTAAATGCTTGATGTTGAAGTAAATGGTTATTTGCTTATATTTTTATGATTATACTAGATATTTTGTACTAAATATTTTATATTATAAGCTAGACAAGTTATCATGCCATTCATTTATTATTGTTTGTCATTTTTAATATGATGTTACATTAATATCTATACACTATATAAAAAATGTAATGTCGTGTCCATGCCATACCCGTGTCCTATATTTTCAAAAAAAGACGTGTCCCATATCCGTGTCTTGTCGTGTTCATGCCGTCGTGTTCGTGTCTGTGCATCATTGTTATTCATATTTACTAAAGCATAAAAAGCGAGGAGAAATTTTGATGCAATCAAGGTGCTGCGCATGCTGTTTGGAATTTCCAAACAGTTTATTTGAACTTCTCTAGGCTAATTTTTTGTTTTTGTGTTCATTGGCTGCTGTGTTTTCCCCTTGGCAACTGTCTCTTTGATTTGGGCTGATGTCCCTTCGATTTCTGTGCCCATTGGATGTTGTTTTGATGCTTCATTTTTCCCTTGGCTATTATCCCTTCGATCCATATTTGCTGCAGCTTTTGAGGAGTTTTTAGTGGTTGTTTGGGTGGTTCTTTAATTACCTTGGATTAAATATTTTTTTCCCTTTTTCCCGTTATTTTGTGGCAGTTTTAGGATAGAGTATGTGATGATTTTTGGAATGTAAACATGCAGGTTTATTCTAGCTTGCGAGCTAGCCTCCTTTCTTCTTCCCCTCTACTATTTCGTCTCGGTTTCTACCTCTTCTTCTCTATCCACGGTTCCCGCCCCATCTATATCTTTCTTCTCTTAATTAATATAAGTTGTAAGGTATTATGTTCTAGTATTGTTATATTATATATGTGTTTGTCTATGTTTATGGTAAGGAAGACTTTTAGTTTGCAATCCTAATATTTTTTTTTTTTGTTGCATCATTTTGGTATCAGAGCTTTAGGTTGTAGATCATTCATGTCTTCCTTTTTTTTAAAAAAAATCAAAAACAAAAAATGGGAAGTCAAACACTCAACAGGCCGAAGTTCCATCTCAAGATGCAAAGGAGTCTGCAGATGGTGAAAGTCAGTCTTATATGCAGATGATCTCATCAGGAGATGAGAATTCTCCACCAGGAATTGATGCAATCAAGGTGCTCTATCCCTTTAGTTTCTATTCATTGGCTGTTGGGTTGTCTCTTCGTGGGCCTTGTTTTCCTCGATTTTTTCCCTTGGCAATTGTCCCTTCAGTTTGGGCTGCTGTCCCTTCGATTTCTGTGCCCATTGGCTACTATTTTGATGCTTCATTTTCCCCTTGACTGTTGTCCCTTCGGTCCATATTTGCTGCATCTTTTGAGGAGTTTCTAGTGGTTGTTTGGATGGTTCTTTAATTACCTTGCATTAAATATTTTTTCCTTTTTTTCCCTATAAATAGGGTTGTTTTGTGGCAGTTTTAGGATAGAGTATGTGATGATTTTTGGAATGTAAATCTGCGGGTTTATTCTAGCTTACGAGCTAGCCTCCTTTCTTCTTCCCCTATACTATTTCGTCTTGGTTTTCTACCTCTTCTTCCCTATCCACGATTCCCACCCTATCTGTATCTTTCTTCTCTTAATTAATATAAGTTGTAAGGTGTTGTGTTCTAATATTGTTATATTATATATGTGTTTGTTTATGTTTATAGTAAGAAAGACTTTTAGTTTACAATACTAAAAATATTTTTTTTTTTTGCAACATTTTGGTATCAGAACTTTAGGTTGTAGATCATGTCTTTCCTTCTTTAAAAAAAATCAAAAACAAAAAATGAAAAGCCAAACACTCAACAGGCCAAAGTTCCACCTCAAGATACAAAGGAGTCTGCAGTGGTAAAAGTCAGCCTTCTATGCAGACGATCTCATCAGGAGATGAGAATTCTCCACCAAGGTAGAATTGATGCAATCAAGGTGCTATGTGTGCTGTTTGGAATTCCCTAGGTGTTGTTTGAAATTTCCAAACAATTTGTTTAAACTTCTCTAAACTGATTTTCGGTTTTTGTGTTTATTGGCTGCTGTGTTTTCCCCTTGGATGCTGTCTCTTCGGTTTGGGTTGTTGTCCCTTCGGTTTTTGTGCCCATTGGCTGCTGGTTTGATGCTTCGTTTTCCCCTTGGCTGCTATCCCTTCGGTCCCTATTTGTTGCAGATTTTGAGGAGTTTCTTGTGGCTGATTGGGAGGTGCTTTAACTACATGCATTAATTATTTTTTTCTTTTCTCCCCTATAAATGGGGTTGTTTGCTGCAGTTTTAGGTAGAGTATGTGATGATTTATGGAATGTAAACCAGCGGGTTTGTTCTAACTTGCAAGCAAGCCTTCTTTTCCCTTCCCCTTTACTATTTCATCTCGGTTTTCTACCTCTTCTTCTCTTTTCACGGTTTCCGCCTCATTTATATCTTTCTTCTCTTAATTAATATAAGTTGTAAGGTGTTGTGTTCTAGTATTGTTATATTATATATGTATTTGTCTATGTTTATGGTAAGGAAGACTTTTAGTTTGCAATCCTAATGTTGTTTTTTTTTGTTGCATCAAAAATAGTGATTGAATAGTAACAAATAATCAAGAAATCAATTTGTAAATAAACATGTTATAAACTCTATGATAAGTTCTAGTGTGATTAAATTACAGATATATATGTCAAACCGTCATTAATGCAATTTCACTCGAATAAATCCATATACAATCATGTCAGGTATCATCGTACCTCAATATGACTCATCAGCCATTCATCATTTTTTGCTCATATATATATATATATATATATATATATATATATATATGTAAAGTCAATTTTGTTAAACACTCTGCACCAAGAAGGTAAACACCAACTTAAAAAATCTAATATTTTTCTATAGAGTCATCATCCTGTGATCCCTTTGGCCCAACAAACCAATATCTAAATAGGTTTTATCAACTTACATACAATGGCACATGTTTCTCATAAGCATGTTTATGGCAAGTATTACATAGATAATATAAAAACTGTGAATTTTAAAACCAATATGATTTGCGGAAATAACAATTATTTCATTTACTAGAACTAATGTGTATGAAATTACATTTTTTATGACAAAAATAAACATTAATGGATAAGGGTTCATGCAACAATTAATTAAGGTAAAGTTAGTTCTATTATATGATAATTTCGCTATGAATAATAAACAAGATCTATTATACATACAACAACAACAACATCAAGCCTTTGTATATCCCACTACGTGGGGTCAGCTACATGAATCCTTTTTCTCCATAGTATCTGATTAAGAGCCAAATTCTCATTTAGATCTAATAAAGAAATGTCATTTCTAATATTTTCTAACCAAGTCTTTTTAGGCCTACCTCTACCTTTCTTAACATAGGTTAAATCTAATACATCTACTCTCCTAATCGGGTCATCAAAAGGTCATCGTTTTATGTGGCCAAACCATCTAAGACGACTCTCTTTAATCTTATCTGCCGCTGGAGCTACTCCGACCTTTTCACGTATATGCTCATTTTGCATCCTGTCTCTAAGAGTAAAGCCACTCATCCACCTGAGCATCCTCATCTCTGCAACACTTAACTTAATATTATGCTTCTCTTTTAATGGCCAACATTCTACGCCATAAAGCATTGCAGGTCTAACCACCATCTTATGGAATTTTCCCTTAAGTTTGAGTGGTGCTTTTCTATCACACAACAAGCCCAATGCATTCCTCCAGTTCATCCATCCAACTTGAATTCTACTAATAATATCCCCATCTATTTCACCATCACTCTGAACAATAAACCCAAAATGTCTAAAACGTGTACTCTTATTAATGACTTGCTCGCTCGAAGTCACAAACCCCCCACTAGATCTATTACTATTAAAATTACAATCCATGTATTCGGTTTTAGATCTACTCTAACGAAAACCTTTAAACTCTAATGTTAACCTCCATAATTCAAGTTTACCTTCAACTCCCTCTTTAGTATTATCAACAAGAAGAGTATCATCAGCAAAAAGCATAAACCAGGGAACATTCTCTTGCAAATCTCTAGTAAGAACATCCATGACTAAAGCAAAAAAGATATAGGCTTAAGGCTGATCCTTGATGTAATCCTTGGTCTATTATACATGTATGATAATAATTAAGTATCAAAAATAAGATTGATAACCTATCATATCTAGGAACTTAATAAAAATAACAAAGATAATACCCCTAACAAATAAAAGAATATTTATCTCTCAATGCTACAAACTCTAAATTCTATTTAAGTCTACTAAAATTTCCAAGCAAAGGTCCTACAAGAAATGAAACCAATCAATTAAACGTACATAATCAGATGCATTAAATTAATTATTTTACTAGGATATATATCCTAATTAATTGACCTAAGTTATCCCACCACTAAATTTAATTATCGTAAAAATGTAATCTAGCTTAGGATTCAACTAGTCACATCTGGTGAACAAGAAAAAGAGAATAAAAGAAGCCGAAAAATAAGAAAACATACTATTGATGGCGTAATTCAATCAATGGAGGAAGAAAACAAGGAGGATGCTTCTCTACTCTCGGATTTCTCGATCAGAATATCTTCTAAAAAAAATTTGGGTCGGACATAGAAAAACTGCATCTGAATACACAAGATAATAGATGAGATTCATGTGGCACTAAAGTAAGGTAAACGGGAAGAAAAGAACAAGAATCCAAATAGCACCTTTCTAAAGCATGGGTCCGCCAAATCTTTCACTACGGTGGATTCTGCATTTGAATATCTGTGCTCAAACTTAGCTTCGGAAAGCACAGCCTTGCGATTCTAAAGAGAGGAGAAAAAAGGAGGATGAAGAGCAGGATGCGGCCATCGTGCTTCGAAAAGAGGCAACCGCCGGCGTAGATGTGAAAGGCTGGATCCCGCCGTCGCACCGGTAGAAGCGACGAAAGCGTGGAGGCGAGGTTTTGAGACGGAAGTTCCGGAGGGAAGGGAAGATGACCATGAGGGAATTCGAGAACCGATGGGTTGGCAAATGCTCAACAAATTAGAATAAAGCATAAAAAAAGAGCGAAATATATTTGAAATATTTATAATTATTTGAATGAATATAAAATAAATATAAATAATTATTTTTATTTAATTTTAAAAATAAATATTATGTAAAATTTAATAATGGTGATGATTATGCCCGGCAACCGGCATTAGCAGTAGCGATGAGCAAAAACGAACATCCGGTGGTGGGCAATGGCAGACAAGAGCGGAATCGTGTATTGTTGAGGGGGGCAATTGCCCTCTAAAAAAATTAAAACTCCTAGAATAGTAAGGATTACTTGTAACTTGCACCCCCCCTTTCCCGAATATTATTTTTTGCCCCCAGCTAACTTTTTTACGCAATTTGCTCCTCCAAAAATCGGAAAGCCTATCAGCCTCCCCCTATTTTCATCGATTATGTTAAATTTTTCTAACATTAACAAACAAATCTGTGAAAAATGATTATGTCCAAAATAAATTATTTTTGCACCCTAATATTTATTTTTATTTTTTTTTAAAGCTTGCCACTTGCCCCCCTTGAGAACTGGTTGGTTCTGCCCCTGATCGCAGAATCAGCTTGTAACGTGTTTTAAATTTGGCTTAAAACAGACAAGTTTCAAATACATTAAAAATAAAATTATTGGAGTATTTACTAAGAGGGTTCGTGAGAGATAAGATGCACTATGAGGCATACAATAGGAAAGGATGCTCTAGCCTGGGGTGTAAACGAGTCGAGCCGAGCCAGGTTTTGGCATTATCGAGCTCAGCTCGTTAGTCGAAAAGCAAGCGTGAAATCGAGCTCGAACTCAAGCTCATCCCACTATAAACGAGCTCGAGTCGGCTCGCAAGCCTCGGCAGGATTTTTTTTTAATATTATTAATTATTTTTAATTTTTTATTTTTTTAAATATTTTAAACATTTATTATTACTTTTAAACATTAAATATTAATTTATATTTTATATTATTAAATATTTTAATCATTTATTATTATTTTTTAAAATATTTAAACTTAATAAATAAAGTATATTTATTTAATAAAGTATTAATAATTGTTCGAGCTAGCTCACAAGCTCACTAAGCCGAGCCTCATCAAGCTCAAACTCGACTCGTTTACTAAATGAGCTCGATAAGCTCGGCTCGCGAGCCCATAAACGAATCGAGTTCAAGCCGGCTCGACTCACTTACACCCTTACTCTAGTCCAAAACACTATAACTCGTTGTACAACATCACTATATTATTAGGCTTTAGAAGCCATTCCAGATGTGGGGAAGAGTTGTAATGAGTTCAATGGGCATAGAGTACCAAGGATATCGAACTAGAAGAGTTATAAGGTACTTACAAGCAAGAATTTTTTGTCATAGCTCATGAATAAATATGTAATTGTTATTTTTTTATGGTGTAGAAATATAAAGAGTGGACGATGAAAATATACACAAAGTATTAATATTTTCCTTATTTTATGTAGGGAGTTATCCATTACAAGCTATTGTATAGAGCTGTTATGGGGGACTTCTATAAGTCCATTGTGTATACTCCACTCAGTCTATCATAACTAAGGTTACAATGAAGAAATCAGGTATTTATATTTTTTTATGAGAGAACAGGTCAAAAATACAACTAGCTATTAGTCCATTCATTCCATCCCAAGATGGGGGAAAAAGGAACTCTAAAACTATTCTAGAGTTAAGAGGTCGCCAAATGAAGATAGAGAGTTGAAGTTGGATACTCGAATAAATTTTTGAAAAATAAAAAAATTATATAGGGCACCTTACGTGAGGAGGGAGGAGTTTCAGGAAGAAAGTGAGAAGGTGTATACCATTGACCCAACCTTTGATGACGTATAGCAAGAGAAGGTGATGGAGTCAAAGGTTTAAACATGTGACATCAAGAATCTAATTTGAAATGAAAGAATTATTTCTTTTTATCTTTTATGTAACAATCAGAGCCATCTAATTTCTTTTCAATAATGAAATATCAGGAAAAGTAACTTTTGTTGATCAAAACATTAATAAATATTTGTATTCATTGTTCCAAAAATCATATACAATACTCATGAGTCATACAAATATAGCAATCAATCTTCTTACTCTTGAGTATAAAAGAATAACTAAAAGACAAAAAGAAACAAAACAACAATAAAATTTGAAGAATCTTATAATTGATCAGTCTCACACTCCTGATCCTCTTCTCTAGCCTAAAATCATTTAAATCACATATAATGAGCTAAAAAGCCTAGCATGTCACTAATCCTATAACTGAGCTCAAAGCACGATAAAGAAATAATATGTGTGTAATCATCCTGTTTATAACAACAACAGACAATATGATCATTAATGTGTGTAGAACAGTAAAATACATAATATATGATAAAATCTGTGAGACAGTAAACTAATATAGTACGACGGCCAGTAAAACAATATATTATGAAAACAATAAATATGTAAACCAGTAAGGATGTCAAAACAATGAAGCATAAAATAATCATTCTTATAAATCATATGTTGTAGCAATGCTATCAAATCAATAAATAAATCCTATAAATTAATAAAATTGAAGCCTCTATGAAGATTATTGGAATATATAATAATGCAATACTATCAAATCAGTATACACATAATGTTTAGTCATTCTATATCATTATCAAATCATTATCTTATATCACAGGCTCAATAATAAAAATCACATAGTTAGTAACAATAAGCTGTTAAATAATGAATCAATAGCATTAACAGTAATAGTGATTCAATAGTAGTATTGATATTGGTAAAATCTGTAGCTGAAACAGTAAAACAGTACTGTAACAGTAAATCAATACAGTAACAATAAAAAAGTACAATGAATACATCCCAATAATCACACTAACAAGGAGCTATGTCTTAAGCAGTATTTTTTCAGTATTCAATAAATTAGTAAAGCAGTAACCATTAGCTTAGTAAATAGAGTCATTATTTTTTGTCCGTAGGCATAGTAATCATCTTCTTATAACTCTCTATCAGTAATAATGTGAGAGGATAATACTAAATCATAATATTTAAAGAAAAACTCGTCAGCCCACCATCCTATACAGATCAGTTAGTCTCCAACCAATGTTAATAAATAACCAATCTTTACTTATTTTTACACATACTATTATTATAATATTATAAAAGTAATAGCAACCAGTTATTACTTAACCAAAACATTCATTCACAATACTTGCATTAACAGTTATATTAGATTAAAATGCCAAACTCACTATTACCATTCAAATCATACAAAATATAATAAGTTTTATTTTACTTGGCGAAATTTCAAAATCAACTAGTCAAAATATTCAGAATAATTAGTATTATAACATACAAAAGAATTACAAGGTTGAAGTTCATTAAATCCAGAGAAAATGCAATAAAATTATTTTTGGAAGAAATTCAACTATTGAAATCAAAATATTTGAAAATAGAAATGGAATATAAGTTACCTCACTGCAGGAAAAACGTCATCTTCTGGCGGCCATTTCTGCCAGAAAATGACAAAAATCCGCCAATAATTTATGTTACCGGCGAATTTCCGACGGTAATTCACGTGTCAAAAAATAAATAACGTCGAAAGAATTACGTTGGAAACATTTTTGGCGGATTTTTTGGCGCCAGAAATTAGATTTTTTGGCGCCAGAAATTACTTCAAAAAAATGAAAAAAAAAATAATTTAGCCCGTGAATTAGGCGCGCCTGCAGGCCCATGAACCAGGCTCGCCTGGGCCCGTGAATCGAGCCCACCCACGAATCCACGGGCCCGAGAACTAGGCCCACCTGCGACCACTCAGACCTATGAACCAGGCCTGCCCACGAACCTGTGGACCCAAGAACCAGGCCAGCCCGACCCACCCTCCTGCCTGTGTTGTGCGGGATTCAAACTCCGCCCAATTCAAATCGAATTGCGCTTACAAACCGTTTGAGCTGTGATGAATAATACATTGATTTAATTGTGTTTTTATATTTAAATTAAACTTTCTTAATAATTATTTAAATTGGCATAATATTAATTATTTATTTTAACATTTATTATTATAACATAATTTAATTAATAACATAATAATAATAATAATTTTTTAAATTATTAAAATTAACATAATAATAAATTAGACTTTCTTAATAGATTAAAATTAACTAATATTAATAATAATCAAAATATAATTAACAATATTAAAATTATATTATTTCATATTTATATTATTTAATTAACAATATTACTATATTTATATTATTTATAATGCTTGATATTTATATTAAAATTAACAATATTTAATTTAATTAATTTATTTTGACAAAATAAATGATTTTAAATATTTAAAATAATTATTTTTCAAAAAAATTTAAATTCCGTCAGAAATCCACCAGAAAACACACTAGAAATCCGCCGAAAAAACTGTTAGAAATATTCCATCGGAAATCCGCCGGAATTTCTGACGGATTTATTTCCTCCAGAAATTCTGTTGGAAATCAACGTTTTTCCTGTAGTGTCTACAGCGATCTAAAAATTTTTCTTAAAAAATGACGAAGCAAATCGACGATCAAAAACCTAACTTTCTCTTTCCTCTCTACTCCTTCCTTCCCCCTTCCCTTGTTTCCTTCCATAGCAAGTCACGGCGATAGGTTAGGGAGTGAGGGAATTGAGCAAATGGCATTTTACTTTGAGATAATGAGTAGTACTTGAAGTTGTAGAATGATGCTAAACTCATATTTTTCAATGAACTGGAACAAAGTTTATTATATTAAATGTGAGATCTCACTTCTTGGAAACTGAAAAGCCCATGAAGTTGTATAATTGTGATCCTCTTGCACCACAATGTTGACCTTGAAGTGAATAGTTACTGTATTTTACAATTGCTTCCTTCAATTACTTAAGCAATCAAGGCTATTTGATAGAAGGGAGGAACTTGTATCTAAAAAATTGCCTTGAGGGTGGAGCAAAGCAACCACATATGAGGTCCTAAGGGCTACAACAAAGTAATTCATTTTAAATTTTAGAAAATTTAGCTTAGGTAGTTCTTACAATCTGATGATTACTCAATGTCTTACTTACAGTGTTGGTTGTGAATTCTATAGAAGATAACACTCATACAACTTAGTTCACAGAAAAATCATCAGGGGGCTACTCATGATCGCATATGGTTTTTTAAGGACCACTAATGTGTAGATTTATTCCACAATTATGTAGAGCCTTAGATCTTTTTTTTTTTTTTGGCAAACATTATATATTTTTGTATAATTATTACTCTAACTTTGAAGTTGTTGATATTATTAAAAAAAATGCATATTTTTTCAATTGCAAGCATTATGAGGCATATAAACTCAAATTTTTCCTTATAAATTAAAATCTACGACGAAATTTAAATCTGATTTTCAATTTTGATAAAAATATTATCCACATATGATTATAACGATTCTTAAATCAACAAAATTGGAATAATTCAAAATTATTTACTTGTGGTATATGTTTAACAACAAGAAAAAAATATCAATAATAAGTATATACATTTTTTAAATGATAAATAAGAGGTAATTATTTTATATTCCCTAATAATCAATTGTTATTTGCTAAATCACTTTAGTTCGGTTTTTTTTTTAAAGAAAGAAATTGAAATCGAAACTAAAGCTTATATTTGGTGATGGTTAATTTAGTTTCTAAAGATTTTGAAAGTTTTTTTATATTCTTTTATGTAATTTATGTCTTCACACTTATCATTTCTAACCAAAAAAATCAAAATATATATACTTTACTCCACCTATGATTGCCCCAAAAATATACAAAACTCGCTTGAAATTTATTCAAAATTAATTCAACTCCACAAAATATTTAAAAAGTTTTTGATGGAAAAATACGCCGAAAATTGTTACTATTCTTGTAGTAATAAAATCATTTATAACAATGATAGGAGTGTGTCAGTCATAAACATATGAAAATCAAATGATGCTCATAAGGGGTGCCAATTCAGGTCCACGGGTCGAGTTTGGGTCGAACTCGACTTGACCTGGGCTTAAACGGGGTCGACCTGAACCCAACCCATTTAGCCAAACGGGTTCGAAATCTGAACCTGAACCTGACCCGGGCCGAACCCGACCCGGGTCGACCCGACCCGCCAACCCAATAATAGCAAATAGCAATGTAGAACTACAACAAACAACAGTCAATAGCAAAAATGCATAAGACAACCTCAGAGGCCAGAGCCCAAGTGCCCAATAGCACTCAGCAGCAGAAAAACCAACAGCAGGCGGAAGCTGGCAGCCTGGCAGCCACTAGCCCAAGTGCCCAAATAGCACTTCAGTCTACAGCATGCAAGTAAAACATAACAAAACGGAACCTTAGAGCCCAACTGCCCTAGTGCCCAACTACGGAACTACCCAAACAGCACTTCAGTCTACAGCAACAGAAAAATCAATAGCAGAAAAATAGATCGCACAAAACCTCAAAGGCCAAATAGCAGCATTCTCAACAGCCGGAATGCCGGATTATTGGCAGAATCCAGAGCCCAAACAGTAGCAGAAAAAGCCATTAAACCACCAACAGATCCAGAACTCTCCACCAAAACCACCAGCATTAAAGAATCCATAAATAAGCAGTAAACTAAGTAAGCAGAGATAAAACTCAACAAAATGAAATAAAACATTAGTCCACCATTTGAAACAGCAACCCATCAGTCCAGTAGTCCACCATATGTTTAACAATTAACACAACTACATAAATAAGAATAGTGTCTCTAAACTTTAAGATGCTATGTTCACTAAGTCATTCATGACTCCAATTTGATTTCCGCCAAAATCCAAACCCATTATGTCATCGGTCACCGCATCAAGCTCTGGGTCTTTAGCATCTATTACAAATGCACCAATATTAATTTGTTACCAACTTAATTGCATAACAAAACTATAAGTTATATAGTAATAATAATTTATTACCTTGGTCACTGTATAATCAATCTTTAGTGCAAACCAATGCTTCCACAATATCATATTTCAAAGTACTTCGATATTGGTCGAGAACTCTACCACTATTGCTAAAAGCATTTTCGGATGCCACAGTAGAGATTGGGATGCATAAAACATCACGAGCCATCCTTGAGACCTGAGGAAATTTGTATTGATTAAGTTTCCAAAATTATAAAATATCTTGCTCACTATTCCTATCCAACTTAAGTTCGTCTAAGTATATTTCAAGTTCTGACTTTCTATTTCTTGGCATTGTTACTTCTACTTCAAAAGTGTCATAATCCTATGCAAATGATCATTGGAATTCAGGTTTCATAATTGTTGTTGATTGAGTAGTTGAAAGAGAGCAAAAGGAATTGTTAAATGCAAAGTGGTAAAGTAGAACCTAAAGAAATTGTGATTTAATGATTGTTGTTGATTGACTAGTTGAAGGAGTCCTTTGTGAAGATTGGGATGTTTGAGATTCAGAAGTTGAGGTTTGCTCATTTGTTGTTGAGTAGTTTGAAAACAGTGATTCCAACTTCTCCTTGACTTTTTCAAGCTCAAATACATAATTACCCGCATACAATTTCTTATAACACCATTCAACAAAGTTAAATTTATATCTATGGTCAAGAATTACAGCTATGGCCAAGAGTACACTGAAGTCTGACCAATACTTTTCAAATTTCACAATCATGCCAACTGTCATTCTTCTTATATACTCTAGCCCTGAAGACATTTCATTCTTCAACGTCGCATATACAGTAGAGACACATGGAAAATACAGATTTGCAGTAGGATACTTAGATCCAGAGAAGAGACAAGTGATTTCATAGAAGGGTGCTAAAAACTTGCTTATATTCACCAATTTATCCCACTCAGAAGTTGAAGGACAACACTTGTAATTGGAGTCACCCAATTCCAAATGCATGAAAGCACGTCTGAACTAAATTATGTTGTCCAACATAACAAAAGTAGAATTCCATCTAGTTGGCATGTCTTTTCTAAGGCCTCTGTTACTTTCAAGAAAACTTTGCCTCACACACTCAAGAAACTTCTACTTTCTAATTGAGAGCCCTTTACATATTTAATGCTCTCCCGCACCTTCAGAACAGATGAATCAATTTCTTTCAAACCTTTCTGAACAACAAGATTCACTATATGTGCACAACATCTCATATGAAAAAATTCACCATTGCATAGAAGACCATTTTTCAAATTCAAATGGTTCTAAAGAAAATCAATAGAAACATTATTTGCATATGCATTATCTAAAGTGATGCTGAAAAGCTTGCTATCAAGTTTCCATTCAATCAAAAGTTGTTGGAGTTTCTCAAACAATGCTAACCCATCATGGGGGTGGCATGAAATCAAAGTTTATAACTTTTTTCTGTAACCTCCAATTATTATCAATAAAATATGCAATCAAGCAAATAAAATCATCTGTGTTGATAGAAGTCTACAAATCTGAAGTTAAGGAAACTCTGCCCTTACAAATACATAGAAGAGATTGTATTTGAACTTTTTCCTTAAATATTTTCTTGCAATCATTTCGTGTTGTATTTCTAGAAATAAGGTGCAAATCAAGACGCAAGTAACAAAGTAATGATCTAAGACCAGCCCATTCAACACATTGGAAAGGCAAATCATGTATAACTATACATGTAAATAAGCTGTGAAATTCTTGATCATCAAACCTATTTTCAACCATAGAAATAGATGCACTTGAGTTGCTTTAAAGAATAAGTTGACCTATATTTTGAGAGTTCCTTTTCTTACAATTTTGCAAGTGATGTCTCAGATTTCATGTACCAATTTTACTATCACATAAATATGTAGCCCCACATTTCTTACATTTGCAACGTTGTTTGCCATCCTTTACAAGGGGCAACATTTCGAAATGTCCCCACACATTAGAATTCAATCTCCTTTTCTTTTTTTGAGCCGTTCCACTAGCATTATTAAGTTCATCACTATCACATTCATGTTCATTATCAGTAGGAACGTGCTCATTATGATCAGAATGATTACTCACAACAACTGTATTTAAATCCTCCATCTAAACAAAAAATTGTATAACTCCACATTACAGGATTGCATAAAGAAGAGAAATTAATAGGCAAAAAAGCAATTATTTAATTTATCTCATTAATCATTATAACCCTAAACCCTTTCTCTAAAAAAATCAGCAAGTGAGTATAAATCATCACAGCAAGTCAACATGGTGAAATGGTGGCTTATGAATTTAAATTTATGTTGTATGAAGTATGAACTAAATAAATAATAATCATAACAATAGCTAAAGTAGTGAAGTGTTTAATAGCAACATTGCAACACTACATAACAGACTAACAGAGTCACTAAGTTAAGAGTCAGCATTCAGCAACAGCAAGCCGGCAAGCCATCAGGCCCTCATCCAAATATCCAACATAAAAGATAGCAACAAGCTGCTCAGTGATGCTCTGACGGTCATTTTCATTATAAGTATAACATAAAAGATGTCAAGTTCATGATCTCAAGTTCACAAATAAACCCTAATCAACGTTTCAACCCACCTCTGACTGTCAGAGTCTCAGTCATTATAAATTTATATGAAAACTCTAATCAGCTAATCCTCCATCTACATATTATAGAAATCACAGAATCACTAAATCGGTAACACCCAAACACTGAGAGTCGAAACTCAAAAATTGTTACAAAAAGAAAGAACAAATCTTCCATTAAAAAACTAAATAGAAATTAAAAACAGCGTCTGACCGTCCCATCGACAGTCCAAAACAACAAGAGGTCAAGAGTTATTGAAGATATTACTGACCGTCACGAACGAGAAAGCCAGAAAGGAGGAGGATTCGAGGAAAAATTCAGAAGCCGAGGGAACCACAAGATTTGAGAGGTTGATAGAAGAAGATAGCAAGAAAACTCTACTGATCTATTGCTCCTGAAGGCCAAGAAAGAGTGAGGAGTGCAAACTCTAAAACGGAATAAGATGGAAGAGGGCCAGAGGCGAAGACTCAAACAACTGCCTCTCGACTCGAAATCAAAATATAAGGATTAAACAGAGAGGTCGCGGGTTAGTCAGGTCGCCAGCGGGTTGGCGGGTTGACCCGAATCCGACCCGAAATATAAACGGGTCAAGAAATTAGACCCGAACCCGGCCCATTTATTTCACGGGTTGACCCTAACCCGAATTTTTCGAGTCGCGTTCGGGTCGGGTTTTCAGGTCATATCATAAATTGACAGGCCTAGCTCATATCTCATTCACAATCAACTTGCCCTCCTATAATAGCCTTTATAGACGTGATAATACCAAGGACATATCTCATAATATTGGTTTCATGTGCAATCAACATTGTATCATGACCTATATTATAAATGCCTTCCTTGAGATGTGCATCACATTTCATAACTTTGGCACTTATTAGTTTCCATTTTCTGTCATTTTATAACACTTACAACTAACTTACATGAGGACTTATCTTGATGCCCTTGAAGTCATCTTATTCAATTATCCATGAGGCATCATATACTTAAATATTTTCAACTATTTTAATTAGATCACCATTGTAATAATTTTTTTGCAAATACTAGAACTAGTCACTTTGGCCAAGTCATGTGGTACTTATTAGTCTGTGTAGAATCTCATTGTGTCAATTAATCGGATTATACTATTGCCTTGGACCTCAAGTCAATTTCTCGTGCTCACTAGGTGAGGGGGGTCCTCCCCCTGCTTGGGTTCAGGTGCTTTGCACCTGGGATTTTTTTCATACAAACACCCCAGGCGATGTGTACCCAAGCACCCGGTACTGTGTACCCGAATGCCCCGACGCTGCAGAGTTTTCTGGGAGATAAAATGACAGAGTGCAGAGCGTGCAATGCTATAGATTCGGAGTTGCAGCGCTGCGGTTTTGAGCGAAGCAGCATCGTCAGACGGATCGAGATCAAAGGTTTGAACACCAGAGTGCTCCAAACTGGCACCACAGCTCTTTGAGGCGTACTAAACATTTTTCTTTCTTGTTTTTCTTAAGGGTGGCATCCCTTAGTATTATTTACTAGACTTTCTCTTCTCTTTTGTGTGAGAGAATGTTGTAAGAAAGAAGAGAAGCAAGGAGAGAGCGAGAGGGAAGAGAGATCTACACTTATTTCTCCCAATTATTATAGTGGATTTCTTGGCGTGATGTGGCTCCGTGATTTTTTCCCGATTTCATGTTTTTTCATTTTAAATCCTGATGTCCTTTTATTTCCGCTACTTTTACTTTTTTGTTTGTTTCATTGTGTGGTTTACTTTCACATCCCCAACAGTACTCCCTTTCTTTAAAGTTAAATGCAGAAAAAAAAAAAAAAAAAACTTATGCCATAATTATGGTATTGAAAAAAACAGTAACAATCAAGTTCAATCTTCACTCCACCAGCTCAATCTTACACTACAGCAATAATACATTAAAATTTTAGGAAATAAATATTAAAAAATCATTATAAGATAAAACTTAAGGATATAAATGAATAAAGTGTTTAAAAATTTAATTAACATAATAAACAAACAAGGATTTCAAAATTCAAAAGATGTAGAATGTCTATAAAAAAAATTAAGATTTACATCTCATGACATTATGTAGACATCAATGTAATAATGCCTCATCATCATATTATAGAATTCTTTCATCTCCAAAATTTGTCCCCAAAAAATATATATGAGTCGATAGAAGTGAGGTATCAATAAATTTGATTTGTCTTTCAAATACATGTAACATTATGATAATACTTCCTCTTGATATGCAATTTTTCCATATATGCTTTCCTATGAAACATTATGAGCTGATACAAATCATGCATCAATAAGTGTATATTACAAATTCAAAAGAAGTGAGTGCTGCTTAAAAACTCAGTTTATTGTGAAATGAAGGTCTTAAATCAGCTAAGAGTTTGCCTCTTAATTAAATTGAGTAGTTGGCCAATCTGCCTCATCGTTAACAGCCCTATGGCTGACGCAGTTTTTTGTGTTCATGCATAATCTCATAGCTAGCATTTTATTGCAGAAAACTGTTCTCTGTCCCTTTCTTATATGGTTGAACTTCCAATCTGTTTGGTTGTAAGGTGAAAAAAATCAATAAGAGAGAGAAAACAAGCAACTTGCAGTAAAGTTGATTGAGTCTGAAACTATATCCAATAACATAGCCAAATCCCTTTTTTGAGAAATTTAAAGCTATCTTTTTTTTCGTGATACATCTTATTTTCTACAAATGGTACCAAAATTGACGGAGGTGGTGAAGACAGGTGTAGGGCTGATCAAGTTTAAGAAGTATTAGTATGATGGAGTGGTAATGCAGTATATGAAAGGTAGCATACATGGATGCCAATAAATAGGAGGCCAAATCTAACCAGCTTACTGTTTCTCAAGGTACAGAATTAAGATTGCTGGAAATGATAATAATTAGCAAAAAGAGAGCAGTTGCCTTCAGTCTGCTATCCGTTGTTGTTTTCCTTCATCCTCTTCATGACTGTGCCATTGCTGCAAGCCAGAAATCTCCAGGTACACCAGCCATTATCGTCTTCGGCGACTCCATTGTTGATCCAGGCAACAACAATGTTATCCTGACAATAGCTAAGTGCAATTACCCACCGTATGGAAAGGACTTTGTTGGCCACAAAGCAACAGGAAGGTTCAGCAATGGCAAGATCCCCTCTGACTTTATAGGTGATTTTCCTAAAATTGCTAATTTGAGTCTCAACGAGTGAACATGCATCGATTAAAAAATTTGATCAACTTTTAGCTCAAATTGACCCTTAGAGCTAATTCTAGATCATATATACTTATGAATGTATGTATGTATGTATGTCGAGAAAAGAATTTATATAGAAGATCACAACCAAATGAAATTGAATATGCTTTGATTGGTGTCAAACTCGGTTCAAAAATGAAAAGCTAAGATCGAATCAAGTCTGTCTATAGCTATGCCTTGGCTCGGATCAAGCTCATGCCAAATGATTTTTGAACTTATTGTCTCAAGCTCGTCCCTCAGTTTTCAGTCCTTATAAAGTACGCTAGACTTCATCTACCATTATCTATTTAGGCTTCATTTAGGACAACTTTCGTACTGCTTTCTAGTACAAAAAATTCAAATTCAAGAAATTTTTTAACTAGAAAGTTGTTTTAGAAAGCAAGAAGAAAGCCGTCCCAAATGAAGCCTTAGACTCACTCATTTCATGATTCGTTAACCTTCATTAAGTTTTATTAGCATAGCTGAAAAAGACCAAGAATATGTAGATTTAATATTATATGTTTGTTCACAATGATTTCTTTTCAGCTTCTCAGTTAGGAATAAAAGAATACGTACCTGCATATCTGGGGACAGAATTATCAGCCCATGATCTTATAACTGGAGTAAGCTTTGCATCTGGTGGCTGTGGATTTGATCCTCTCACATCTCAGCTAGTGGTATCTTTCATATACTTCTTACTGAAATATCAGATAGCAAGTTTGAGAAGAGTTCTTAGACTCTAAAAATGTAGCAACTTCACTTAACTTCAACATATTTCCTCTTCAGTCGGTGATTTCCTTGGACGAACAGCTAAATTTGTTCATGGAGTACAAACAGAAGGTGAAAGCAATTGTAGGAGAAAATCGAGCAGAATACATTACCAGCAATTCAGCATATTTTATAATCGCTGGAACAAATGATCTGACAACCACTTACTTCCCCACACCATTTAGGAAGTTTGAGTTTGATCTCCCCTCCTACATCAACTTTACAGTCCAATCAGCTTCAACTTTAGTTCAGGTATGAAAGTTAAATTGAGATATATTCATACTTCTTAATTTAAAGTACATGTTTGGTTCCATCTCACAAAGTAATTTCAAATTTAAAAAACATTATGTTCAAGAACCTTTCATTAGTTCACCATTTGCTCTCATTTTTTACAGAAACTGTACCATTCAGGGGCACGAAAGATCGGTATTGCTGGTGTTCCTCCCATAGGTTGTTTGCCATCACAGAGGACTTTAACAGGAGGAATTGAAAGGATATGCTCAGCAAGTTACAACCAAGCTGCAACCTCCTTCAATTCACAGTTATCAAAGGAGATGCAAAGGCTTAACAACATTTTATATAAAGTAAAGATCCTCTATATTGATATTTATACCCCTTTGCTTGATCTCATCTTACACCCTTCTAAATATGGTAAATAATCATTTTCTTACATCTACTTAGGCTTCGTTTGAGACAACTTTCTTACTTAAAGCAGCTTTTTAGTAAAAAAAATTTATTGAACTATAAATTTTTATATTAAAAAGTTATTCTAGAAAGCAATAAGAAAGCTGTCCTAAATGAAGCCTTAATCTAGTACCATCATTTTGCGAGTGAAACAAATGTATCTAATTCCTTTTTCTACTATGTTCATTCAAATCATAGGATTTGTGGAATCCAAGAGAGGATGCTGTGGTACAGGAACTTTTGAGGTCACAGAAACTTGTAATAGCTTGACCACCTTTGTCTGTGAAGATGCATCAAAATATGTATTTTGGGATAGCTACCATCCCACAGAGAGAGCATATAATATTTTGGTGAGGAAACTTGCCCAGAAATATGGTGCATCACTAAATTAACATGACAAACAGGCAAATCATCTTTTGCTTTGCTACTTCTTATGTTTTTACAATGCATACAGTGTACTTTGATATCAGTGAAAATCATACACATCGTGTCAAGAGACATATATGAATATATCCTAATATTGCTTTGAATTTCGCATGTTTTGGATAATCTAATTTAATAAATGATTGTAATAGGCTTGAATGTGAATGAAGCATGAGTAAATGGGCTATGATAAACAAAACTCTGTACTCAACATATAGCATATAGCGCAATACAAAGTAAGTTATGATCTCACGCAGCTCATCTTGGTCTGTTGGTTAGGAGTTTTGGCTACCAACCAAAAGGTCTTGTGTTCGAGTCTTGCGTATATGATGTGTATGTGATTTGTCTTAATTGGCCTAAATGTCCCAAAAAAGAAGTTATGTTTTTTTAAACACCTAGGACAATAATTCAAGGGAAATGAATTATACTCTATTGAACGTCATTCAATTAATTTTTATTGAGTTTGAGGAGAGCTTGAACGTGATCTGAATTTTTAAATATTATTTAAATTTTCTAATAAATTTTCTATTACATTTGCGTTGTGATTAAGTTTTGACTTCTTTGAAGTTTAAGTGTTTAATAAAAATTAAAATAAGACAACTATCTATGCATCTAGCCAAGCCGTTTGCTCAATTTTATAATAATTTAGATGATTTTCCAAAGCAAATAGGATATAAAATTATTGATGCAAGACTATAAACTAAAGCTTCATTTGTGATGGCTTTCTTACTGCTTCTTAAAGCAGCTTTTTAGTATAAAAGTTTTAATTTTTTAACTAAAAAGTTGCTTTAAAAGGCAATAAGAAAGTCATCCCAAATGAAACCTAAGCCATCAAAATATCGAAATAGAAGAAATGAGCATTTTATTGATCGCTTAAAAAGATAATTATTAAATAACCAAAAGCATCTTCATCTTCACGAACCAAAATAAACAATTAAGCTAATGTTCAAATTTGTTCATTTACATAGAAAACTTCTAAGAAAAATAAAAGTTGTTCAAATATCTAAATGAACAGACACAAATTGTACTAGCATGCTTTCAGCCCTAGTAACAATCCCTACAAAGTACAAAGCATACCAATCAGCAGTGTAAATGCATGGATAGAAAAATTCTAAAGGGTGCGTTTGGGACGGATTTTTCCCTACTGTATGTTTGGAAACGTAACGGCAATGTGATTTGGGTATTTCTAAATATTTGATAATAATATCTGATTAAATTTTGCCAAAAGAAAAAAAATTCATTGTAATTGCATAAATATGAGGCTTATGATAACTAAAGCATATTAATGTTGGGTGTTCATAAAGCTTTCTTGCACTTTTGCTTCTAGCAACAATCAATTTGGAAGACAAAATCCTTTCCTTGACTTGATTCTTATGCTATGATTTATAGAAAAGAATTAGGGTCTTGTGGTTACAGAGCCAATATCAAGCAAACAGTTAGGGCCAAACAAAAGCACAAAAACTTTCCTAGCCCAAATTGAGAAGATCATTAAACTAAGCCAAAAGTAGATTCCAGCTAAATTAAGCAGTGGAAAATTTATTAAAGGTGGTGTGAAACGTATAAATAAATTTCACCAATTGGGATCCACACTCACCATGACTTCCAACTACAGGAAAAAGAGTGATTTTCGATGGAAGTTTTCATCAAAAATTGCAATTTCTTACGATAAAATGCATGTAGGAAAATGATTTCCGACGGAATAATTTCATTTGAAACTTTTCAGACGAATTTTTGGCAGTTTACTGATGGAAATTTGCTAGTTTAATTGAGGAATAAAATCAGTCAAAAATTTTTGAAGTGACAGAAATTCCGGCTGATTTTTTGTCGGAAATTTTGGTGGATTTCAAGTAGAAAAACCAGCATGGATTTCCAAAGAAATTTCCGCCATAAATTCCGACAGATTTTTTTGCCAAATTTTTCATCATTTTTCCTTTATCGAAGATTACCGACAGAAAATCTGTCAAAAACCTATAGCAAAAACTAAAAAAAGACTCCTGACCTTCCATTCACATGAAAACAAATACTAATAAATAACACATAATAGGAACATTTTAACATATCAATATAACTCAAAACTAAGTATTTCAGCTAACAACGATAAAAAATAATCATTCATGTTAACAAAATCATTCAGTACACAAAAATATATAACAAACATAATATCACAACATGTTCTCAATTTGTTTGTCGAATTAAAAATTGAGTTCATCACATTTCTCACAACATATAGTCAGGGGCGAAACCAGCCTTAATTTTCAGGGGGGCAAACTTATAAGTAAAAGTGTAGAGATTTCGCAAATATATCAGAGGTCCAAGGGGGCAGCGCCCCCGGAATAAATTTAAGTTGAAAGGATATTTTTAGATTCTCTTTACTATTTCTCTTTGTATTTGGTTCATTGTTCCCTAATAATAACACCTTTACACAATATGTTTAATTATGTTGAGGGCAATTGCCTGAAGATCATAATATTTTAAAATTTTTAGGGGGGCAATTGCCTAAAAACCCTTGTAATAAAGATTAAAAAATAGATGGCGGGGAATAAATTACCTAAAAAATCATATAATAAATTTTTTTTAATTTTTTGAGGGGGTGGACTTTAGGTAGTTCCGCCCCTGCATATAGTAAATCTAATAGTCCTCAGTTTTTTCACTCTCCTCAACCTCTTGAACCTTCTTCTGCCGTTGTTGTTTCCTGAATGCCCTAGACTCCACCTACATCTCAATTTGTTGTGATAAAAATGAAGTTAGTTGACATGCTATGTAAATAAAATATTCAACACCCTTAACAAATTCATCTATGAGTGACTTTCTTTTCCGTAACAATCTATTATACATCTATGAGCTCTGGCTTCGACTGTTCATGTATAACTTGATCTAAAAAATGTAAAAACAAAAAAAAAATGAATATATGAAAATATATGAAGGCAATTGGTCTATTTTCCCACATCCCCTCTCCACTATTATGATTTTTGTATTACAATTAGTGAATGTAACTTTGCTATAACTCATTCAAACTAATATATCATCAAAAAATTATCTTGATCAGGCACGAATCTTGAGGTAAAATTGAATCGGAAATGTTGACCTTAATACAAGTGTTGGGGTCTAGTTGACCATTCAAGGCGAGTTTCGAAAGCGAAAGAGTGCGATGTCGTGCGAAACTCACCTAACGTGTGTTGACCGAAAACCAAAATCACCAAATTGGCCTCCGCTTACGAAACTGACAGCGCCAGTGAGTCCGGAGCACGAAAACAGCTAAGAAAAACTTAAAAAATATTGATCGATGACGTCTATCGACAAAAGTTTAAATTTCACACGCGTTAATCGAAGCGACTACATGCGCAAATGACAACAATGATGTAGCGACCAAGTCAAAGCACAATTAATAAATTTTATTTTTAGATTTCATATAATTATAAAAAATTTAGAGAGAGAGAGAGAGAGAGAGAGAGATTAAAAAAAGAAAAAATGCTTAAAACCTAAATAAAAAATTATATTCCCTAAAATACCACTCTTCCCATTTAACTCCCTCACACACTCCAACCGGCCCCCTCACTATTCACTCACGACATTCACGCTCCAAACTTACGCACGGCCGGCATTCTTCTCCCTCCAAGCTCCTCAAGGTAACCATCTTCCTCTTCTCTTCTTTTTCTTCATCTTCTTCCTCTTCCTTTTCTTTCCCTCTTCTTACTCCCTTCTCCTTCTTCTTCTTATTTTTCCTTCCTCCTTCATTTTCCTCCATTTTCTTCCCTCTTTCTCATCTTCTTCTTCTTCTTCTTCCTTATTACCACCTTCCTTAAACCTAATATAGTCTTAATCCTTTTTTTTATTTCTCCATATCTACCCCTCAAATCCCACATCTCCCTTCATAAAAAATATTCTCATACACATCCTCCACAAAAAAACCCCTTCACCCTCCCCTTTCTCTCTCTAAAAAGGGAAAATTTTCATAAATTTTTTTTTATAAACACCTCTCTCTCCATCCCAAACACCTCCATTCACCATCATTCCTTCATATCTTCCCTCCTAGAGAGAAAAAAATTACCCTCTCTCTCTAATATTGGAGAAAAAAGGGATTTTCTCTCTCTAAACATCACACTCCTCACCACTACAATATTCCTATAACATTTCTACCAAATCCAATCTTTCCCTCTCTTTCTCTCTCTAGAAAGAGAGCTTGCACACTCTCTTTCTCTCTCTAGCCCTTATTTTAAAAAAATAATATATCTACATAGTTAAATAAATAAATAGTGACATAAAAAAATTACATCGTGCATTGCAGGTCTCTCGTGCGCCGCCGTTTACCGTCGTTACCTTGGTAGCCCCGCTGCTAAGGTATAAACCCCGACACTAATTACTTTACAATTGTCCATGCATGATATGTGTGCCCGTGACAATTTTTCTTAGTAGGCGAAAAATTTGTATGCATGAAATTAAGTATCTATAATTGCTTTTCTTAGCAGGTTGAAAAATGTGCTTGCATGATATAAGTACCTGTGACTGTTTTTCTTAGCAATCGGAAAATTTTTTTGCATGAAATTAAGTACCCATGATACTTTTTTAAAAGGCAGGGAAATGCTCTGATTTTATAAATAGGTGATCGAGGACCCGTGACTGCCTTTCTTAGTATGTGGGAAGGCTTTACACACCGGACGTAGCCCCCTACGCAGGGATGACGCTAGGGTGCTACCGAAATTTACAATAAAAACACATGACTTAGAAAAATTTAAAGAAATTGAAATCTATCCAAATTGCTAAGTCAAAAATATAAAATACACGATATCACAGAAATAAAATTGAACAAGAATCAAAGCATAACAAAGCGGAGCTTGTACTGAACTCGTAGGAGAACTAGTTGCTCACCAACAAGTAGAATTCAAACTTCTCTCTCTTGGCTCTTAACTAGTGCACACTCAAACCCCTTTGCAACATACACTTTGTAGAATGAAATGTGCAAATGAATGAACTAGGGCCGGGTTCCCTATTTATAACCTAGAAAATCGATCCCTTTGTGGGTCTCGTTGAGCCAAATTCTAAGCACAAAATGACAAGGGAGGAGTCAACGGTGCAAAGTTGCCCTAGATAGCGTGCACACCACCTGTTGACGTCAGGAGACTCGTACGCGCCCCTTGAATGTGTCGTACACCTCGTGAACATTTGCTTTTACAAAGAAACAAAAGAGTACATTGTTATGTATCGCAGGTTATATGACCCCTTCATTAAAATAAGCGCGACTCACCAAAATTATTGAAAGAGGGTGTCGCTTATGATCTCTTATTGTATAATATGCATACACCAAACATACAAACGTGTAATATATATAAATTAAGTGGCATGTATGTAATTCTCCAATCATATAGGCACACTGTATAATATGTATGCATACCATTAATCATACAAGTACATCTTACAAATGCACCAACAATCATGCAAAGATAGTGTGTATGCATATTGTTAATTGCACGAGTGCATTATACACGTGCTAAGTGACATACAAATGTGTTGCGCAAGAATATTATTCAACATTTAAATTCACCATGCATACGCACCACGTAACATACAAAGATACTATGTACATGTATCATGCAATATGAAAATACATACATGCAAATATATATGTAAACATGCATGTACGTCATACATATCCATTGTGTTGCATGCACACACCCTGTAATACACACCCAAAATAGCAAAGCAGATTGTCTGGCCAAATTAGCCAAAGAGATGGTAAGTATAAACTACGAGCCTGTATTGATTGGAGTCCATACTCGGCAGGTCTTAGAGCCAGCAATTTTATAATTTTTGCAGGAAGATGGATTATCAAATTCAAGCCAACATGATACAACTCTGGTTGAACCTCAACCTCCCCAAAAAGTTATTCCTGAAAACCAGCCATATGAATATTAAGTAGTCAAAAGAGGCACAAAGCTAGCATCACCTCAAAATTATGGTGGTATTGCTTAGATGTCAAATAACAAGATAATTTGAGGCAGCCGTTCATCGACTATTTTTAAAAAAAGTAAATTACATAAATCGCTAATTGTGCAAATCAAAAAGATAGCGTTGAGATATGCATTTGTCAATAATACGCTGTAAGGAAGAGCTTTTGCTCAGATGTGTCTGAGATGTTTAGGGACCAGAGAAGTCGATAGGGTGGTAGTAGAAATCCATGCAGGACTTTGTGGTGCACATCAATCAGGTCCCAAAATAACAGTCAAAATTAAGATAATGGGTTATATCACACTCTAAGATCTATATTGGAAGAATTATATTCATCTTTTATTTTAATCATTTAACTAGAGCTTACTAATAAACAGTAAAAAAATATATAATTGTATTTTTTTCTCCAGAGCCTCATATCATAGAATCCTTATTCTTTCTTGAAAACATATAAAATCACGTAATGAGCACATAGCTCAAAGTAACTAAAATCTTACAACTGAAATCAATATAAGATAAAAGAGAATACTATATTATAAATCATATATATATATATATATACATCAATGTCTATGCTGATTATCTGTATCAATTTATCCTTCTACAGTTCATCACATCTAATCTATTCACTACAAGAAATCCTGATATTACCGGCGGACAGAATACGCCGGTAAGGTAAAAATTTTGATGGAAAAATGACGTTTCCGTCTAATTTTCGTAGGATTTTTGTACGATGGTAATATGCGCGTCGGTAAAAATTTTTTGACGTATATAATACGTCGGAAATATCTCCGGCGTACTTTCTAACGCATAACCGATGGAAAAGTATATGGTAGTTACGGCGTTCCTACTTTAAATATTCCGGCGTTAAATCCGTCGGAATTACCGGCATATATTTATGCCGATAATTCTGGCGGAAAACCCGTCGCTATATGCGCCAAAAACGAAAATGATGAAGTGAACCGACGCATTTTTCGCTAGCAACGCTGGCGTATAAATACACCAAAAAATGATACATAGTATCAGTAACAGTCAATAGTACTAATGCTGGTAACAATATTAGTATCATGATTAATAATGTTAAATAGTATTAATGACAATAACAATATCAGTACAGTGTTGTAGCAGTTTTAGTATCAGTATTCAGATATTCAATGAGTGTATCATAATGGTATCTTGCTCCTACACTTATGACTCTCAATCAGTCACCCCTTATAACTCACAATCAATATACTCCTTATAACTCCCCTTGAATCACATGAATCATTCGCCCTGACTCCTTATAACTCTCAATCAATCTCTAGCTCCTTATGACTCACAATCAGTGAATCACATGGATTAGTGGAGTATCACGTGGAGTTATCATATCATTTATCTGATATCATTCAGTACTTTATTTAAAATGCAATAAAATCATATCAAATCATTCAGAATGATCAAAACTATAACATATCCAAACTTGCATGATGAAAGCTTATGAAATCAGTAGATAATATATTTTTGGCAAATTTATGAGAGATAAAATTTGTAGAAATTAAAATCATCAAAAATAGAAGCAAGAAAATAGCTACTTACAACAAATAGAATAAAATTTGTAATAGAAATGGCTAATAAATATAGCAGAGTATCATGTGTGTGTGTGTGTGTTTGTGAAATAAATTTATATGTGTGTGAGAGAGAAATAAATTTATATGAAAAATATGAAAAAGCATGAGATATATATATATATACTGTTCATAGACTAATGTCGCAGCACTCACCAGATCAATGTCAAAGTGCTCTACTTTATTTTTCATATAAATTTATTTCACATATTTGAGTTATTATAGGTTATCACTAGCCAACACTAGTGAAAGATTGTATTGATCATGATAAGAGGTGTCATTATTGTCAGATCCACGGTAATGTCATACATCAACTGCTAAATCCATTGCACCATATAGTGGCATCCTACTATTTGAATGCTCGTACATAGATATAATCGGTCCGATTGATCCATTGTCATCCACCGGACATGTAGTAATTGAATTCTTTTCCAAATGGGCGGAAGCAGCGCTATTCAAAGAAATCACATCTGAACATGTGATTAATTTCTTCACCCATAATATTATCTATAGATTCGGTGTACCACGCCGTATAATCTCAAACAATGATACAACATTCAAAAGTATTAAACTTCATAAATTCACTGATCAACACAAAACTGATTATCGTTGCTCGCTCATCTATCTACAATCTAAGGGCAAATGGTCTAGCGGAGGCCATCAGCATGATACTAGTAAAGCTACTCAAGAATATTCTTACAAAAAATAAAAGAGAGTGGCACATCAAGATGATAGAGGCATTATGGGCATACCATACAACTTACAAGACGCCAACTAAAGCCACTCCTTATGCACTGGTATTCAGGGTTGAAGTAGTGTTGCAACTGAAAATCAAGCTAAAATCACTTCGAGTAGCTGTCCAGCATGGTCTCATTCAGGAGCAAAATACTCGCCCGAGAATGAGGAACTCGATGCACTAGATCAATTAGACTGCAAGCTCAGCAAAATCTAAAAATCTATCGAGTAAGGATGGCAAAATCATTTGATCGGATGGTGCGCCACTGAGCATTTTAGGAAGGGGAGTTGGTCATAGCACTGAGAAGGCCAATCATCCCATATCAAAAAATCAGTGATAAATTCGTACCTAATTGGGAAGGCCCTTTCATCATCGAGAAGGTGTATCATGGAAGAGCTTACCAAATATCATATCTTAAGCCTCAAACTAATTGTTAAAAAGAGAGTCTTCTTTGGAATTGTGTTAATGATCATATTTTAAAATCATACTATGATCACTTGCCTCATGTGAGATGGTATAAATTTGTATGGCACTACAACTATGGCATTTGTTACTTCATTTGCTCTTGGCTTGATATTAATAATGTCCTTCAAACCACCAATAATCTCTCTTTAAGACATTTTATTACATCTACAATCTATCAATTTTACTGGAATGAGAATGAAACTCTGAGCCATCTTTTTTCTCCCTTTCTCTCAATAATGATAGCTTAAAAGGGTGGCTCCTTTGTACATTAACCTTCCTCCATAACCCCTCTCTGCTACATATTTTAGAACATATATCTTACTTAGGCTTTGTTTGGGACGACTTTTTTATTGCTTTTTAAAATGGAGTTTCAGTACAAAAATTTTATACTGAAACTCTGTTTTAAAAAGTAATAAAAAAGTCATCCCAAACGAAACCTTAGATAATATTTACAAAGTCACAAGAAATTCTACCTTCTCTCGATACATTGGATACTTTACCAATGTGAAGTGAAATGAATAAGAACAAATTGGTAGAAACTTTGCTAGTAATTCTTCAACATCAAAAGGCCATTCAAGCCAAGCTAAATTATTGAAAATAGAATCACGAGTGAGCTCACATTATTCAATGCTTATTTGATGCTTCCACCTAATTTTAATATACTTTTCTCATTTGGTTCTTTTGAGCTATTGTATTTGAGGTTTCATTTGGGATAGCTTTCTCACTGTTTTTTAAAGCAACTTTTTAGTATAAAATTTTTTTGAATTAAAAATTTTTATACTAGAAAGCTGCTTTAGAAAGAAACTGTTCCAAATGAAGCCTAAGGCCTCTATTCTATCCCTACTTTTCTAGGCTAACTTTTTAGTTTGACACTTCTATATGTAACTAGTATTCTCTAGTTTTTTTATTACCCTCCTCTTATTCTCTCATGATTTCTTGGTTCTTTTTATGTCATTTTGGCGGATTTCAGGCAGAAAAATTTGCAAGTATTTCCAACGGAATTTCCTATTTCCGTCGAAATAAGCTAGAAATTCTGATGAAATTTCCGATAAATTTTTTTTGCCGATTTTTTCATAGTTTTTCCTATATTGAAGATTACCGACAGAAAATCCGTAGGAAATATGTAGCAAAAACATTAAAAA
This sequence comes from Dendrobium chrysotoxum, assembly GCA_019925795.1. NCBI lineage: Eukaryota > Viridiplantae > Streptophyta > Magnoliopsida > Asparagales > Orchidaceae > Dendrobium > Dendrobium chrysotoxum. The sequence goes on along the minus strand of CM034302.1, from coordinate 89,276,256 downwards.
AATAATAATAAGACTCGTCACTTTCAATTTGCATGGAATCAAAATACTAATAAATAACATATAGTAGGAACACATTTTAACATATCAATATAACTCAAAACTAAACATTTCAACTAACGATGATAAAAAAAATCATTCATGTCAACAAAAATAATTCATTACCCTAAAAATATATAACAAATATAAGATCACATGTTCTCAATTTGTTTGTCAAATAAAAAATTGAATTCATCACATTTATCATAACATATAATAAATCTTATTGTACTCAATTATTTCACTCTCCTCAACCTCATGAACCTTCTTCTGCCGCCGTTCCTTTCTGAATGCCTTAGGCTCCACCCATCCCCCCAACCACATGTTTGTCTTCTTTTTAAACTGACTATTCTTCTTTATAATCTACACATATAAGTGAAACAACTATAGGGAATGATATGATAATTTGACAATAATTAAATGATATGATAATATAAGAGTGAAAATATTTAGCTACTAAAATATATATATATATATAAGCTATACTGATGGCTGCTTCACAGCATTTTCTTATCATACCAAGGTAGAGATGATGAACCTTCTCATAATCATTATTATTGAACCAAAAATTAAAATTTTGATTCATTTCCACTTATTTTTCTTATGAAATAGAGCTCTACAAATTGGTGTATTTAATTTTTAAAGAAAGACATCATCAATATAGTTCTAAATATAGAAATAAATAAAATGAATATGCATATCAATTATTAGAAATTAAATATGAGTATCAATAAGATAAAATATCATTTTATATGAAAATATTTTTTGATATTGTATTTAGTAGAATATTAGATCTTTTAATATATCATTTATTTCAAGAACATTATCTAATATTGCACTGATTAAGATGAAGCTAAATGGAGAAGTTTAACACCCTCTTGGGGGTATTTTCAAGTGTTTAAAAGAAGAAACCATTTGTACAATAAATTGATAATTTTTTTCATATTTGAGATTCATGCTATGGACCAAAATGATCCTAGATTGAGAAAGTTTTAATTCTCCAGTTTCGTTTGGATTAGCTTTTTTATTACTTCTTAAAGCAAATTTTTAATATAAAAATTAAATTTTTTATTCTAAAAAACTACTTAAAAAGCAGTAAAAAAATCATCCCAAACAAAATCTTAATATGAGATTAGATATGAATCCTTCAACGATTGTTTTAGATCTTTCTATGAAGTGAAAATAATAAACTATTCCTGCGATAATCTGTTTCCTTCCAAGTTCATAACCTCACCTCTATTCTCACAGCAATTTATGATCAACATTACTGTAAAAGTGTTGAGTGCAGCTACATAATTTTTAAGTTAGAATTTAAATCAAAGATTTTGATATCAGCTTTTGAAATCTTCACCAACAAAAGGCCTACTTAGAGTCATTTTGTACTTCTACTTTTAAAAATGGAAGAAAAAATGCTTAATTATTGTTTTGTAAGTACTTTTATTTCCATTTTTAAATATAAATAAAATTATTTTCAAAAACAACCAAAAAATTTTCTAAATCTTATTATTACTATTATTTTCAAAATATAAACTCCCATTTTCTCAATCTTGAGCATCACGCCAGCTCATAATCATTTAAATTATAATTATTTTCTTTTTATAACAAACAAATTAGCTCAAACTCATAAAATAAAGCTTAAGCTCGAATTTGAACTAAAATAATCCAAAACAGCCCTAATTGAACAAACACTTGCTATGAGCAAGCCACGATCATTTAATTCTATAAAGCAGATATCAAAGGCAGAGAAAATTGAGCCATAGATGGTAAGAAACAGTAAATGACACAAGGAACATTATGAGAACTGTACATATAGAAGAGACCGTCGCAGTGGAAGGGAAAGCTCCACTATTTCTCAATACCTAATAATGCTCTTACAAAAGAACAGATGGGATTGCCTGAACTCCAAACGCAGAACTTGAGAGACAAAAATCTGCATGGCTACATAAGATGACAAGGAGCCAAGCATATTTACAGAGACAATAGATGGAAGAGGTAGATAGGACTACTATGACCAGAAAATCAGCGAAGCTTATTCTTTGCAACAGCCTTGCATAACTCATCCTCATAAAACAATACTCTATTAGAAGCCAGAGGCTTGAGAAGGGTAGATTTTGGCATATTAGGAAGCAACATACAATTAGAGGGTAATGTCGAATCTTGAAAAAGGACAGCTGCAACCTGTTTTATGTCGAGCAAATGGAGGCGTGGAGGGCGTGGAGCTTGCCTTGGAGCTTTCGGAGTAAGCGGGCTCGAAATCCTAATACCTTTGCCCTGTCCTCTGAAACAAAACACAGAAGAATGTAGTTAAGTGCATGGTTGAATCAACTGACAGACTCATGTTTGCATACCTCGTGAAAGGCCAACGTTCAGTCGGAAGAGGTGTCTGTATCCTAAGCATCTCCAATCTAGACCGGTCAGGTGTTGTGTAATTAAAATAAGTTTGCCTGGCAATAATGACCTGCGATAGATTTAAACAGCTATTTAGTCTTCTAACTGAAGGTGCAAATAAACAGATTAAATAGACAAAATATGGATAGGTTTAGAGCTTTTGACTACCAACCAAGAGATCTTGAGTTTGAATCTTATGTGTGTATGAGTTTGACTTAATTGACCTAAATATTAAAAAAAAATACTATTCCAAAAAAATATATGGACGAAATAATGATCTTTCATTAAAATTTATGAAGGCTTACTGAAACTGACCACGATCATTAACTATACATTTAAAAAAAGTTAGTTTGCCGAACAAAGCAGGAATGTCTGCATTTTTTTTAATGAAAGATCAAACTTGTGGCCATGGAATTATAGCCATCTCTTTAATCAATAGGCCACGGGCAATTTCACATGTGTGAATTTGTTTGCTGAAGAGTGATTTTTTTAAGTTTAGTAACAAACGACATATTAAGGGAGAAAAATCAATCAGCTTGAAAGCATGCCGATAAAACTGTACATAGTCTTTATGAATTTGGTAAAATGCGTCTCTGTATTATTTCATTGGGATAATACACAAAATAAGGGAAAAGAAAAAAGAAAAATGCTACCAAGGCTATCTCCTGAGTGAGATAGATTCCTGGTTCTAAGTTTTTGCTGCTTTATCAAGAGAAAATAGGTATGATTTCAATTCAAGCGGTTCAACTAAAGAAAAACAAAAAGAATATTAACAAGTCATCAGACCTTTTTTCCAACGTTGATGATAAGATGAATCTGTTGTCCCCTAAAACTAGCGAAAAATCACAAGTACTCGGAAATATTAAGAGCTTTCAATACAACAAAAAATACAGATAAAAGCATGGGCCAAAAGCTTAAACCTGACGACCTAAAGAAGAATTTTCCGCCCATCAAAACAGAGCAATCACGTAATGAACAATAGTAGCAGAATTTTCTGGTTCCATAACAAACCAAAAAAGCTTGATTCATAAGAAAGCAACGTATTTAAAGCTGGAACGCAGTCATCACGAAAAGCAAGACGTGATAAATAAGATGCTATGGCAGTCACGGATCAGTATTCAATACAACAACAAAAAAAAATATTTGCGGTATGCACAAATGTCACAAGTAGAGGCGAAGATTAGTAGTGTTAAAATATCATCATAGAAAAGTCTCATGTTTTTTATTACTTGACTATGTTTATTTCTTTATACTTATGACCATTATACTGTTTCCCCAATTATAACTAGGGGATTCTCTAGTGAATAAGCAACAAAAATATTCTGTGGTATAGAACGTTTTTTATTTTTCATGTGATCTCATAAGAAACTTAATCACCTTAATTCTTTGTCGCTGCAACAAATGGACACCACCAAGAAAATCAAACATCAAACTTTCAATTATTTTGTTCTCAACTAGATGCTCAAGAATTTTGAACGCTCTATTGCTTCCATGATCATGTTCCAAGAGACGGCTAAGGCAATGTAGAATTTTCTTTGCTCCGCCTACCAAAAAAATAACATCTCTAAAATGTATACTATTCAATCTAATTTATTTTCTCTCAACTAAAACGGTTTGTGTAATCTAATTGCGATGATCAATCGAATTATACTGTTGCCTCAGACCTCAAGTCAATTTCTAGTGCTCGCTGGGGGGTGTGGGGGTCCTCCCTCTACTTGGGTTCGGGTGCTTTGCACCAAAAAAAAAAAATTTATACAACGCCCCAGCGCTATGCACCCGAGCGACCTTGTGATCTGAACTCAAGCGCCACGACACTGTGTTCCCAAATGCCCTCATGCTGCAAAGTTTGTTGGGAGAAATAACAAAGAGCGGAGCACCGCATCGTCAAACGGATCGAAATTAGAGGTTTGAGGGTCACAGCGCTCCAAACTGGCACCGCAGCTGTTCGAGGCGGACTGGACAATTTTTCTAAAGGGTGATGTCCCCTAGTGTCTTGTCATGTCTCTCTTTTATTTTAAGAGTGAGAACGATGTAAGAGAGAAGAGAAGCAATGAGAGAGTCAAAAAGAAAAGAGATATGTACTTATTCTCCCCATTTTCATAGTGAATTTCTTGGTGTGGTGTGGCTCCGTTGTTTTTCCCGATTTCGGATTTTTTCACGTTAAATATTGGTGTTCTTTACTTTCTTGTTTGTTCCATCGTGTGATTTACTTTCATCCCCAACAATCTATTTATCCACAAATACTACAGTATCCTATAGAGTGGGGGTGAACTACTACAAACTATTTACTATGACACTTTAAGAGAACAAAATATACAGTTTCTTGTTGACAACTTTTTTTCTCTAAGCTTCATTCATCAATTTCACATATAATCTCAATTGATGAAAATTTATATGATGTACAAGATTATAATTGCCCTCTCAAAAGTTATTTGGGTCACCAAGCTTTGCACTCTCTCTCCACGCAAGGCAACTTAATGGCCAAATTGATGCTAGTCATGGTTAAGAAAGGAATTTCCCCCCTTGTTCTTATTGTAGTCATATTAATCATCATTCAAAATATGATTGAGCAAAATTTCAATATCCCAACAATGGCCATCATGCCGCTAAACACTATGTGACTATTGTCAATGTTTCCACTCCAACTACCTCTTACAAATCTATCACTTTTTCTAAGCTCTAAGATTTTCGCCTTTCACACTACATCCTCTTCTAATTCACAAACAATTGCTTATAATAGATTCTAGATTTTAAATTATGGTGCCTGTTTACAAATGGTAGGCATTATTTTCCTTCATTGACATGTATTCTCCATCAACTTTTATTATTACTAATGGTTCTCCCTCTCAAATGTACTATAAAGGCTTTACACCTCTCCCAAATGTTCAATATATTTTCAAACATCTTATTAATTTGTTATTTACTCACCATCTAACTGGAACTCACAATTGTTTAGTGACATTTTATCATTTTTATTGCATTTTTTAGGATCTAAGTTCAAAAATTGATGAAGGCATTGAAATTCTTTTAAGTTTTTTATTTGATAAAACAGGTTTCTTTTTTCATAAATCATTACTTTGAATCAAAGGCATTATTATTTGGTCCATACTCCACAAAAATTTGATCTAGGCTCAATGAAAATGTGTGTAATTAAGTAAACATCATTGAGTAACATTTCCATCCTCAGCATTGAGTCCTAATAGTGTCCTATTCAAGTTATAGTTCATTTTGATATTTGTGATCCAATTTTGTTCTTTCACATTTGAACTTTTGGTAACTCATTACATAATATCCACATCAACTTCCAAAAATAATACTTACCCACAATAACGCTATGACTATCTTTACAAAAAATTACAACCACCCTGAACAGACCCTAGCTCACCACATTGATCAACACATTAATCGGAATAGGAGTTTCCTGCTAAGCCACTATGCAAAACAATAATTATAAGCAAACAATAAAAGTAGAAGGATAAAGGAAAGCAGGAGTAGCAATAATAAAAGTGATGCAAATTAAAGTTGACAAAGGAAATTATGTTCAAATAAGCAATTTTTACAAAAGAAAAAATTACTCAAACTATTGAAAATAAGATAAATGCGCATAAATTATAAATGAACCATTTTGCCATACCATTTGGAAGTGGGAAAATCATACGAGACAGAAATGTAGAGAGAGAAAAATAGAACATACTGCTGATCGAATTCGCTGGCTGACATGGAAAACTGCTCTTAATTGATCATGATGTAAATAGCATAGAATTTTCACCTTGGCATATGCAAGACACCAAAGCAATTATATCAAACATTATGAAATTAGATCATTCCCCAAAAACGATCAATCAGAGCCTGGGATGATAACCAAGCACAAGTTTTGCAGTCACATACCAATAGTTCAATGGGGAGAGATTCAAGCCTTGAATGGCACTCAGAGTCTACAGAAGCTGGTGTTCTAGGTGACTCAAGCAATTTAACTTGTCTAATCGCATGGTTTGGCCCTGCCGGAGACTTCAAATTAATTGTTGTTGAAGATGTAGCAAGCATGGTGCTTTGACTACCAATATCAGCTAGGGGTAGTGGATCTAATTTCCTCTCTTCAGTATCCAGCATTATCCTTTTCTTTCCCATGCTCTTTTTATCCTTGGAATCTAACACAACCCTTTTCTTTCCTATGTCAGTGCAACATCGGGATGTAGACAAGTTATAACGAAGCTGAGCAAGAGCACCAGGCTTGAGATACCTATTGCTGGACTTCTTAGCACGTCTCTTGTTCTTGAAAGCCATGTTCTCTGAGGTTATAGAGTATACGGAGCACAATTTACTTTCTGTCACTATTAAAATGAAGCTGGTTGTAATACTTTTTTCTTAAGCTCTAATGCCACTCTAGAACTTCAAAGGAGATGCCATACTTAGAAGAATGTGGTGATTTCTGCAATTATATGATGGATTTAATGATTTCCTTCAATAATAATAATAATAAAACACAAGTAAGAAAAATATTTTGGAGAATGTAGAGAACAACAATTGATTCTATAAAACATAATGACATAATTTCTCGGCCTGTTAACTAATCCAGAAAAAGAAAAAAAGGATAAGTTGTTAAGAGTTAATTCATTAGGTGATATTCTGTTAATAAACTGGCTACTCACTTCCTATGTACTGACAACACCATAATTCAGCGCAGAGAAAATTCATATCGCTGATGTTTAACCAAAGCACTGCCTTTGGCAATATCCAGGGCTTAAACTATCAAATTCTGAAAGAAAAAAAAAAACTGCTATAAGGTACATGGTTTGCATCGGATCATTGATATTGAGCATTAAAAATTGGTTTACTTAGAAAAAAAAAATTTTTTGACTCTATGCAAAACTACTACTTTGTGACATGGATTGAAATCTCTAATAAGATGTTAGTTGCCACATAACAAAACTTTTTTTTTTTTTCAAATCAAAATCCATGCAAACTAAAAGTAGTAAAATTTTCATGGCTAATTTATTAAGAAAATACACTAAATGGTGACTAATGATAAAAACGTAATATGAAATGCTGCACTAAACCAGCATTTAGAAGCTATTTTTCATACAATTGGTTCACTTTGCACCTTTTGCTGCCAACTAAACGACCCAAAGGCAGGAACAGACGAACCAGATGCAAATTAATAAAATACCAGCTTGAAGCAAATCATAAGCAACCATTAATTCTTAGAACAAAAAAGAAAACCATACGAGTATGGGCACAGATTTTAAAGCAGATGGAATAATGACAACAGTAGTTCAACTTTCCTTAATCCTACATCTTCTGAAGTTCTTAGAGCTTAATTAGTTGCAGAAAACATGAAAACTCAATCTAGAAATTTAAATTGCCACACTAATTTAATTCCCACAAGCAGTTATAACCACATATTTTCGTAACAGTAAAGCAGCAAGTCATATGGTGTGTTGGAATCATTATAACAACATAGCATTGAACAGGCGAAGAAACAAACTTATAAACTTTTACGTGACTACTCCTAACTTTAGGTTTCGTTTGGGACAGCTTTCTTACTGCTTCTTAAAGTAATTTTTAGTATAAAAATAAAATACTAAAACTTACTTTAAGAAGCAGTAAGAAAGCTGTCCCAAACGAAGCCTCAGTCTCCATTTTAAAAGCAGTGATGTTGGCTAAGACAAAACTAATACCCAAGTTCAATAGTTTAAGATTTTGAACATAAAGTTCATTTGCTACCCAGGATAAACTATAACAGATTACACACTTTATCTAATGCTTTCAGGAAGCAGTTGAACTGGAGAAGCCGACTAGGAAATGCTCTATAACAAGCTGATGTATTATGTATCAACTATATGGCGAAAATGATTAACGATATCACAAACGGTGACTAACGCCCATCTAGCCGAGCAGTGCCTTTAACCAAACCCTAGTGAACCAAATTTCCGGGAACTTGTCCTCTTTTCCAAATCCCTCCCTATACTCACTAATAAACACCAAGGAGAATAACAAAACGCCACGAACTAAGAAAAATCCATACAAATCACATGAAGAAAATACCGACTTTCCTCGGGCTGTGCACATTGTTTGCATGAAGAATTAGTAGGCCAAACTAAGCCAGAAATCGCAAAATGAACTCACATGGTAAGTGCATTCCATCCACGCTTTCAACCATGCCCCCTGCAATTAAAAAATAGATAAATTGTCAAACAAATTAAAATCAATTAAGAAATTAACCTCAAGAAGGATAAACGGAAAATCCGGAAATAGTAAGCCCCACCTATTGGCAACCGTACACCGACCGACCGACCGACCGACCGTCCGACGACCTTCAAGGAGGAATTAAGCAACTGACGATAACACGCCGCCCAAACCCTAGTCGACAAAAAGCTCGGTGAGATAAGTAGAAAAGAAGAGGACGGAAGGTCAGTGGAATCGGCGGGCGAATGGGGAACCCTTCGTTTAAAAATTTCTCACTAGTGCCCGCCAAAAATTTTCGTCTACAGTTCTCAGCCTCTTTAGCAAGCGCTAAAGAAAATCCTGACGGGCACCCAGAGACACACCCACTATTTGTTGTGAGGCGAGACAGACTAAAAAAGAACAAGCGTTGGGTGGTACGGAGAAGGGTGTGCAAAGAGTATCTTGCATCACTCTTGTTGGAATACGTGGCAGAATACGATTGGTCATTTTTCAACTAGCAGTTGCGACACGCAGCGCTCTGATCGGACGGCGGGGAGCCCGCCGGCGGGTAGGTCGTCAATCTGAATAAGGGCCCGCGTGGTCGGAACTTAAATGGGATTTTAAAGCCCGCTTAAGCCACGTTCAAGTGACAAGTCATACATTATTTATGCCACTTTTCTAAAAATCTAAAAGATTGAAAATTAAATACGAGCTTAAGGTTTCATTTGGAGGATTTTTTTATTTTTTTAAATAATTTTTTAATATAAAATTTTTTAGAGTAAGAAAATCATCCCAAACGAAAAATAAATCTAATTAAATTAAGTACCACAAACAAATTTTAAATTAATATTCTCCTCAATCTCATATTTAGGAGTGTAAGTGAGTCGAACCGGCTCGAACTCGATTCGTTTATGGGCTCGCGAGTCAAGTTTGAGCAAGACAAGGCTCGGCTCGTGGGCTCGCAAACCGGCTCGAATAATTATTAATAATTTTAAATAAATTTATTTTATTTATTAAATTTAATTATGTAAAAATGGTAATAATAAATGTTTAAAATATTTAATAATATAAAAATAAAAGTAATATTTAATGTTTAAAATTAATAACATATGTTTAAGATATTTAATAAAATTTTAAATATTTAAATATTTAAAATAATTAATAAAATTTAAACAATCTCACCAAGGCTCGCGAGCTTGCCCGAGCTCATTTACAATGGGATGAGCTCAAGCTCAAGTTCGAGCTAACTTTCTAACCAATGTGCCGAGCTCGACAAGACCACTACTCGACTCAACTTGACTAGACTCTTTTACACCCCTACTCATATTAAATTAATCACTATTCATTTTGACTAAACAATTTATTTTTTAACTATCCATCATATTTTATTAATTAATGACTAATTATTCTAACAAATCTGAATTTTTAGTTTTTAGCAAAGTAACTCAAATAATTCTAAGTTTAAGCTTGTCATCTTTGCCAAATAATTTTTTATGTTATGTTAACTTATTATTGAAATTTTTGTATCAAGATATAATCAAAAACTAGTTATGATATATTGAAAAATCTTAAATTTATTTTAAGATAAATATAAAAGTAATTATTTATGTATGCACTCATTTTAAAGCATATTAATGAGCATTAAATTTATTATAATAAAATTTTGGATCAAAATATTCTAATAAGATTGTTTCTCTTGTGGTTGTAACCAAATGAATAAGTTAAGGCTTTGTTTGGGACTATTTTTTGTCATTATTTTTTTTAGCTTTTTAGAAATTATATAATTATGCATCGTCAAATTTTCGAAAAGCTCTAACACATATTTTTGGACTCTGAAAGCTTTAATTTTTAAAAATAGAGGGACAACTGATATGTCATAAAAAATTATCCTGATCAGACACGACTCTTGATGCATATCTAAATCTGAAACTTCCAAAATTAAATTTTGACCATCCAAACTCCGATTTCAACAAACTTATGCTCAAAATGAATGTTTCGATGAGACAAACCCAATGACACTAAAATTAGTCTAATACGAACCCAAATAGGCTCAAATCAAGGGCTTAAAGCATATTTTGGAAGGTCCAATGCATTAATTGAATGAACAAATTATTTCAAATATAAATGCTAATAGTCGAATCGAGCGGTTCGACGAGACAAATCCAACGAGCCTAAGTTCACTTAATTTTGATATCATTGAGGCACTTAAATGCTAAATGAACTCTCCATGATTGAGGGGGGGTCAATATAGGTTGTCCAATAGAGCACTCTGACATTGCCCTGAATCTTCTTCATATTTAATGGGCAAGCCACTCTCAAAATCTATAAATACACCCCTTCTCACATCAAAATGGGGACTTGGACTTTTGAAGGCTTACACCATAGGCTAGAGACTTAAGAAAGCTCTAAGGCTGGAAGCATCCCGGAGCTCCACCCTAACATCGCCACTGACGAACCCTCGCCACCAGGTCGCTACTGCTGGACCTCTGCATAACCCTCGTTGTCGGACCTCCATTCGATAACCATAGTAGGGCCTTCATTCGACCATAGTCGCTGCTCGACTATTGTCCCACCAACTTCTGTCACTTGTGGACTATGGTCCCTCAAAACACCGTCGCCCGCTAACTACAGTCTCTCAAACCTCCGTCGCCCACCGATTACAGTCCCTCCGACCTTCATCACCCACTGACTGCGGTTCCTCCGACTATCATTGCCCGCCGACTATAGTCCCTCCAATCTCTATCACTCGATAGCAATCCCCTCTACCTTAGTTGCCCGACTATGGCCCCTTCGATCTTCGTTGCTCGATTACGGTCCTATTGACCAAATGAACATGCCAACATTTTTTTGAGAATAACTCTCATATCACTAGATTTTTTGTAACTCTCACCACGCAATGTGCTCTATATGATATATATTTGTTACATTGAGCCAATGTCTTCCCCTGATAAAGAAGCATTATTTGTAATCAACTATAAATACAAGTATAATCATTTTAACTAGGTCAAGCCCAATGACTTTTTTCTTTTTCAGGATTTTTCACGTAAAAATATTTGTATTTCTTATGTCTCTAACACCTCTCTCTCTTAATTGTGAGTGTGATGGATCTCGTACAAAACTAGGATGCTATATATATATATTTATATATCACTGCGAATGTTCAGACACCAATAAATATATATTAATTATATATTAGTGCATTAATATTTATTTATTATACACATAATTATATGTTAAATTATTCTAAAATTCAACATAACTTGACAATGAATTAGATCAAAGTACATTTCTTAGATGTATATATGATTAGATTAGATCAAATTTGGATAAAGAGATATAAAAGATAATAATATTTAAATATTCTAATATAAATTGTATCAGAATAAATCTAAAATTTATTAAATATATATTTTTAAATTAATTTTATATTTTAGAAATTATATTATAATAATCTTAAATAATTTTCGACTTCATCCCTTTGATGAGAAATCACGTGCCAGAGAACGCTTCGGATTCGCCTGCCACGCCCGCTAGAAGACGGATCGTGGAGCGTGGATCCGTTGTTTTTTTTCATTATTTGGAAAATTTAGTGCTGGATCCGTTGTCGGGATAGGTGTATTACATTTATGACGAGCTGCTGATTTGAATCCCTTCATCTGATCAAAGATTCTCTTCCTTCTACACATATCCAGAAGAACATGAAAGCTTGCTGGGCTATGCGAAATGAATAAAATAACTAATTATCAAAATATTATATAAGTAATATATGTTGAGCCAAAATTTTATTTTATTTTTTTCGTAATTAAAATTAATTCAACGCAATATACAAATTATGTTTGATTTAGCTTGAGATGAATGTGAATGATTTTGAACTGATTTTTTTTTTTTAAACTTTTGAACTGATTTTATCTTGAATATGAATTCAATTAACTTTTGAACATATGAATATTATAATATGTTGGACTGTTTTTATTTTTTATTTTTTATTTTACTTTTGAACTGATTTTGAATTGATTTTTTAAATTTTTATTTAAACTTTTGAACATGTTTGATTTAGCTTTCGCCAAATTAATTTTTTGTTGAATTCAAATTTGTTTGGGGCTGACACGGGACCCTATTAATAAGTATGACTAAGTTGAGCCAAAGAACATGAGTGTGAGATAGTGAGAAGGGAGAGTGGCTTCTGCTCTATTCGAACCCGAGACTATTAATATTAGGGGTGTCAAAATAGGATTGCGGGTCGGATTTAGATAGAACTTGTATCGATCCGCTTCTGCTCGACACGATCCGAACCCGATCATTTTTTACAAGCGGTCAGATTTCACGACCCATACCCGGCCCGCCAAAAGGCAAAAATGGCAAGCGGATGCTATTACGCTAACATGGCGGAACTGAGAATGAGTCTAATGACTTTAGGAAGGAGCAGGATGAGCTCACCGCATCCGACGAGGTCTTCGCTTCAACGACCTAGCGGAGCCGCTTCCCTATGCCGTCGCCGCTACGGCAAGAGCCCTCTTCTGCCACGGCGAAGCCAGGCCTCCCCTACGCCAAGCTTAGCCCAAGAGGAAACACTGAGAAAGTACCAGGACAAGAACCGTCTCCGGAGTTGAACAGCTGGACGATCCAAGGAACCGCCAGCGAGGCTGCCATCGCCTAACGTGTATCCGGGCATGGAGAATATCTGCTCAAACAAATCGTCGGGGCAGAGGTGGGTTCGCCATGACAGGGAAGATGGGAAGAGGAGAGTCGGACGGCGAGACTGCAGGAGAGGCGACGGCGAGAGAGCAGGAGAGGCGGACGGCTGCTTGACTTGCGAGTGCGAGCAGGCCGGCAGGGAATCGTCTCAGCGGGATTTGAAATCCTGGATTTTGTGTTACAGCGTTACAGCGCCTGGTTATTCTCAGGACCGCGGGTCGATTCCAGGGCAATCTCGGATTTCGGGTCAATCGAAATTCGATCTGATTTTTAAAATGGGCCAGTTTCTTAAACTTGAATCTGACCCGTTTGACAAATTATTTGACCCTAACTTAAAAATTTTGAGTCGGGTTTTCAGATCGTGTCAAATATTAACACCCCTAGTGAATATGAAGAAGGCATGAGTTCTCAAATATATCTTTTAGCCGATTATTTATAGAGTTAAAATTAGGGCTGCATTAAATGCAAAATATATAAAAAAATGAAAATAACACATGATTGGACAAGTACATACTAGTATAAGCATGTGAATTAGGTCGAAATGTGTACATGAATTATCTATCTTTGATATGTCAATAAAAATTAACCTTGATCAGGCACGAATCTCGATGTAAATATAAGATTGATGCATTAAAAATTAAAATTGGGATCATCTGATCTCCAATTTCATTAAGCTTATAGTCAAATTGAACATCTTGAGGAGACGAACCTAACGACGTCAAATTTGATCCAATCCAAGCCAATATGAGTCCAAATCAAAGGTCCAAAGTCTATTTGGAAGCTTCAGAGAATTAATTGGACTACCAAATGATATCTGAATATGACATGCTTATAGTTGAATCGAGCGTCTCGATGAGACGAATCCAACGAGCCCAAGATCACTTAATTCTGACATATCTAGGGCATCTAAATGCTTGATAAACACTTCATGATTAAAGGGATCATTATGAGTCGTCTGATGGAACACTCCCAATATGCCCTTGATCTTCTCCCAATTTACTAGCTATGTCACTACCAAAAAACTATAAATAGCCTCGCATTCTTCCTATTTTATACTCAGTTGGGTGCATCTTTATTTGTCTGTAGCCAAGAAAATGTTCAGAAAACTCATGACTGGGAATTTGAACATCAAGTCTGTGATACCCCAAAATCTAAATAGGAAGAATTATACATCTTTATATCTTTAATACATTAATCAGAGCTCACATAAGTCAATGTAAGTAGAAAATATAATTACATTATTATTCATTAAATTTGTATATATTTATTAAGTTTCCAAAAATATTTACAATGGCCAGCAATAGGCTACAAAATAATGTATAAAATTAAACAATGAGGAATAAAATCTAAACTATCACCCGTTGACTAGCATCTCTCTACATGCCCCTTACTTTTACCTAAAATCATGTAAAAATCATATAATAAGCATATAGCCTAGTAAGTAACAAAAACTTACTACTCCATTCAATACAAGATAAAAGAATTAATATGTCTACACTAGTTCTAATCAATCAATCAATAAATAAATAAGTTATCAATATGAATAATAAATAATATACAAAATTAATATCGATCAATAGTGAAATTAATATGATCAATAAAACTAAATTATTCAATAAGAAAAAGAAGTTTATCAATATAGAAGAAAGCCGATAAACAGACTATCAATAAATAACATATACTGTACAAGGAAACACGCCTCAATTGTTTATCAATTATATTTACACTAATTGTTCTATCACATGTTTCTATCAATTATTATGCAATTAATAGTTATCATCAACATGCCATGTTAGTATGTTACATCAATATGCCTATTAATATCTATCAATGTCCATGCCATATGTTATGCAATGTTATATCAATCTTAATGCAGGTTCCATCAATTCTATATCAATTATATCTATCAATCAATTCATATACTCTTATATAAATGCATGCAAACATGAATACAATTATGAATAGCAAGACAGAACATCCAACTAGTTACATGGTACTTTTCTATATCTTGTATTAGTATCAAGATTTAGGTGTTAGATGGCTTTCTTGTAAGACTTATCACTCTTATCCATCGGCATATCTTATAACTCACTATCTTATATCTTGTATTGAGATTACACAACAACCCATAATTTAAAGAAAAGCCAGTCAGCCCACCCTTTTGCTCCAACCAACCTGAATTACTTTATAACTAGCCAGCCTTTCTTGTAATGCGACATTTATGTTATACTAGTCATATCATTTTCTATGCAATTTTAATATCATGCATGAAATGCAATTAATCAATGAAATGGAAAATTTATACACAACTTATTTATTTTAGAAAATCATAACTATCAAATTACCTGGTAAAATTGAATAATATTATAATTAGAATACTCATATGAATCATATATATCATATAAAAAAAGTTACAGGTTGAGAATTTATTAAATCATGAAAATTACCTTTTTATCGATTTAGGAGAGATTAACTTCACCTAACACAAAATTAATGAAAACAAAGGCAGGATTTGGGTTGCCTGCCATGATTAGAAAAAATTTCAAAATAAAATTGATGGATGAAAATGACCAGAAGCACTTCCTCTCTCATCCTTTCTCACCCTTCTCTTCTCCTACTTTCTTTCCTTCCCAACCAAGCAAAATGAGAGTGGGGAGGGTGGTCAGTTGATAGAGATATTTAAATAAAAAATATTTAAAAATTATTTTTAGTGCCTTGGGCGACGGTGTGTATGCTCCGGCGCACTGTGCTGCGTGCCACCCCAGAGTTACTGTAGAACAGAGAGCTCAGTGCCGCGGTGGAGCTTTCCCAACACCGCTACCCTCTAAGTGTTGTTGTGCTTGCCAGTCCTGCACTGTAGCGCTGCCTGCTTAATCAGATTTTTATATTTTTTAAATAAATTCATTTTAAACTTTTAGGTTATTACAGAGCTAACTAGAAAGTTAATATTTGGGAGAGGAAACCCATAATTGGGTATGCCAAGTTCATGTTAGTGAAGTCTATATGCATCCTCCACTTCTTATTTCCCTTATGCACCATCACTATGTTGGAGATCTAGCATGGATAACATGCCTCCCTAATGAATATGGTGTCTATACCTTTATGGACTTCTGGCTTTATGGGCTCAGCCATGATGGTTTTACTCTTCCTTATTTATGCTTTATGAGCCTTGCCTCCTTATTGACAATTGGTGTGACCAAATGAAGTGGCCACTTAGTGAGGGTCATTTTGGTAGAAACCCTACAAAATAGACATATATATTAGGAATATGATAATGGTGTTAATTTTGTGGTGGGGTGAACGTTTGGAGGGCACTATGGTTCAAACAATAAACTGGGATACAAAATTTAGACAATACTAGGTTGACTTCAAATGATGATAACACCTTGATTACTTATCCAAAAAATCATGAAATCACTTGCATTAGTTAGGAGAGAGTGTCTACATGTGATATGGGAAGTTTCATAAGTTTTAAAAGATCTAAATTCTCTTAGGAATTTGGAAGTGACTGGTTCTAGAAACCCTATTCTTGATGAATTTAGAAACATAATAATTAATCAAGGAACTTCGGTGAAATTACTTGGAGTTCATAGAGAGATGAGTTAAGAATAGATGATTTTTTTTATCGTGTTTAAGGGCACCAAATAACAACTTGAACAATACTAGGTCTAACTTCAACATATGATTGGCCGACCACTAAACATCGGATAAGACTTTGAGTTTATGAGAGATATGGAAATTAATATTTTTTAATGCAAGAAGGTATAAAGGAATACTTTCTCATTGGAAACTTAAGCAAATTACAAAAGAGAATAAAAAAATTCACTTACTAAAGTGAATGCATATGGACGATCACCAAATTCACAAAGGGAGGGAAGAATTATGATGGTTGATCCCAATGTAGCTACATATAACCATGCTAGATCTCCAATATATACACAATATTATTTTTATACAATCATACAACACATGTAATACATAAAGTTTAACATATACACAATATTTCAAATAACATCAAAATATGAAAACTAACAAAAAATTCTCTAGGTTAGGGTCTTCATTTCCCTTATAGTGGTGGGTCCTCCATGCACAATTTGCAAATTCCCTGGATTAAGCCTTTGTAGTTGGACCCTACATGTCATTCTGTGCTTCTTGTGCTCCTAGTGTTGCACCACATTCAACCCATAATATGCAGCTTTAATGCATACCCTTGACATCACAATCTCAATCAAAGTAAAAATGTCGACATTATCCATGAGAGATTTAATGAGCTTTGCAATGTTTTGAGTTGACGATGAACTTATTCAGAGGATTTGTTCCAGGGCCCCTTCGACTATTGAGACCTCCAATATCACAATAACTTTTAGCCCTATTCCTTTTTTGTACCTCAAGTTGTAGCATCTCTTTTGGTGGCCTCATCACTTTCCTGACAATCTTTAGGTAACATGCTCATGTCTGAATCATGTCACTTTTTACTATGATCTTCTGACCTCCAAAGAAAATTTAACCATCACATGATATGTTAAGATGGCCGCCCTGAAACTTTTTATGAGTAGTCACTCGAATATTACATTGTAGGTGGTGGGTGCATCCACTGCTCTAAAATCAATCATCACTATGTATCGGTGTTTTCTCTTAGCCTAGTAATGGGTAGGGAAATTATCCTTTTGTCTTTCACCGCCCTTCTAAGAAATTGTAGAGTGGACCTGTAGTGAGGAAGAGTTGGGAAGGAAGTAGATTCAACTTATCAAAAATATATTTTAAAATATAGTTGATGAATATCCCTATATCCATTAGAATATTATCAATGTGGATGTTAGTGAGCATTGTGGTGACTACTCATATCCACTTTAGAGAAGGTAATCATAATGACCTTGGCTACGGGCACTCAAGGCATTATTGCTAAGTTGACCTCCCTCGAACGGGGATTCTTATGGCTCGCTTGATGAGAGGCCTCAACTCCATCTCCTCCAAAAATGGCAAGGCACTACCCAAGTGATGTTGATAGCGCAAGCAAAAAACAACTTATTCCTTTTATCTTCTATGGGCACCTTTTTTGCTTAACTGCGTATGTTTGCCATAACAAATTATCTCAACTTGCTTGTATTTATTAAGTCCTCCACTAAGCTTTTAAGGCCGTCACTCCTTGATGTCATGTCTGTGATCCTTGTGAAATGCACACAAATTGAAAGTGTTATTTGCATGAGTGCCCGCCTTCATCGGCGTTGTGCACTTAAGGAATTTATTATTCAGCACATCTCTCAAAAAGAACCATCTTGATAGTCTATGGTTCCTCTCGAAGACATGTTGTTCATCTTGATGATTCCCAATTTCTCTTATTTCTCAATCAACACCATATCTCCCACTGACATACATCAAGTGTTTGCACTAATTTCATTAGTCAACGATATCAACAACCTCAAAACATATATGATTTCCCCTCAGCATTCACCATAATATCTCAATGATTTAAACACATTAATTTATTAGGCTATATTAAATACTCATGACCGAAATGTTATCTCTTTGATATTCCTCTACACTTTGATCAATATGCTTATTTAATTCAACAATAAATGCCATGTTTTTAACATATTTCAGGTATCACCTTCTTAATCATAATGATTTGACCACACTTAGAAGATCATCACTTTTACAAATATTGATGCACAAGCTCACTGTAGGAGGTTACAAGCTCACTATTGGAAACTCTTTTAATAAGTGGGTTCTTCTACCTCAATTTTAACTTTTAATATCTCTTGTTCTCTGTTCTTTCTCTCATAAATACTTCCATATAACACTTGAGTTTGTATGTCCTACCTTGTAGCCCTTAGTTATTTAAAATTTCTCCTTAGCTTGTCTTTAAAGTGGATGCAAATCATTTGCTTGAATCATGCTATGTGCTATGACTTTTAATTATCTCTTCATGGAGTTTTATATGCATGGCACTTCTTAACTCAAGTGGAGGACTTAATACACTATATACACTATGTACATATTCAGGAGCAGAATCAGCCTTAATTTTCAGGGGGTCAAACTTGTAAGTAAAAGTGTAGAATTTTTTTTCTCATATATATATATATATATATATATATATATATATATATATATATATCATTTTAATGACTAATGATTCTTTGTACTTGAATGCATAATATATTTTAAAAACATCGTAAACATCTTATATAATGACAATTATTTTTAAACAAAATTTAGGTCGAAGTATGAATGATTTGTTTGAAAAAAAAATCAAAATGATATAATTGATTAATCATTCAATTTCTATAAATGTATGTTGGAGTTGCCTTGAATTTGGCTCGACTCCTATTTGTTCATATCCTTGATCGTTGTATGTTTCACAGATATGTTGGGGGTCCAGGGGCAGCGCCTCCGGAATAAATTTTGATTGTAAGGATATTTTTGGATTCTCTTTACTATTTTTCTTTGTATTTGATTTATCGTTCCCTAACAATAACATCTCTACACAATATGTTTAATTATGTTGGAGATAAGTTTAAAGATCATAGTATTTTAAAATTTTTAAGAGAGATAAATGCATACAAATCCTTGTAATAACAACTAAAAATGTATATAATAAATACTTTTTTAACTTTTTTAGGGGAGCAATTACTCTCCTAAGTACTAGAGGGTTTCACCTCTGTACATATTTATATACAATATATATCAAATCATTATGCTAACACTCCAGACGGTTCTCAGGAAAAGCAGGGGCACGGCCAACACAGATAAAACCGGAAAGCCAAACGGACGTTCCCGCGGGATTCAGACGAAACCCTAGCCCTATGCCGTTGCCGTTCATCCTCAATTATACTCACATATCCAACCTCAACTAATTATTTTCAAAATATATTTTATATTTTCTTTGGATTAATCTCCGATGGATCCCGTGACCTTTGTCGTAGGTCGGTTCAAAGAGTTTGGCAGATCGACGGAGAGGTTCGTGAAGGGAGTGTTGCAGAGCTGCCACAAGCGAGCAAGCCAAGGCCCGGTACACTTTTCCCTCTCAAGCCTGTGTTGCTTTTACCGCTCTAGAGGTCGTTATGTTGGAGCTGTCAATGTTATATGGTTTTATTTGTTCCTGGAAAATTTTGGACATAATTTTATTGCCATCGATGAGGGCATATTTTTTGATAGTTTACGTGTTGAATGTTGAGGTCTACCATCTACAGCGTAACGCAGCTGTGTTATTTACTTAGTTATTATTATTTTTAAACCCGATACAGGTGCATGGAAATGCCTAGAGATTCTGAAGTAAGGAATTTTCTGGGGAAAGGCCATCGGTGAACCCGATACTGTGATCCTTAAATTGAAATGCGAAGCTTTGTTGGTTGTGGCAGAATCTTAGGTTGAGAATTTTCAACAGAATTATTACCTAGTATGTTTTTGCATTGGTGCGCAGGAGAAATGCCTTAATTGATAAACTTGACCAAGAAGATCAGAAATGAATTTATTTTGTATTAAAGGAACATTTTTGTTGCCTCCTACCAAACCCTAAATGATTGCTTTTGATTAGGCAATGTTGGAAATGTTTTAAGTCCTATTTTTTTTCTTTATCTCCCTTTTCCCAAGAATTCTAACTCTGAGTCTGGCAACCCCCCATTGACTCTAAGCCATATTTAGGAAGAAGTTATCTATGGCACAAGCTTATAGTATTGAAGTTTTGGTGATTTGTTTAACAAATATTTTCAATCGAATATTGAAGATTAAGGGAGTGTCAAATGATTGAAAGAAGAAACATTTTAGCATTAGTATTTAAGAACAAATTTGATGTTCAAGATTATGCTATTGCTAATTATATAGGAATCAGAATTTTGGGTGATGCAATGAAGTTATTAGAGCAATGGACATAGGCTTAAACATTACTTTAACTTCTGATAAATAATTTGTTTTCATGCTGGGAAGGTATATTATGGAAGCATTATATGTGTTAAGAAAATTAATTGAGAAGTATATAAAGCAAAGCAAGGATCTTTATGTGGTTTTATTGAATTTGAGAAAACATATGATTGACTCTTTTGGGAATTAATTTGGCATGCATCAAGGCAAAATGTTTGTGTTAAGGGTATGTTAACGTTATTAAAGATATGTATGATGGAACACTAGCTAGAATAATTATGCAACTAGCCAAGAGTTTTCAATTACTGTATGTTTATAGTAAGGAATAATATTGATTCCATATATTTTTTGTATAGTTATGTAGATTCTTATAATTGATATTCAAAACGAGGTGTCTTGTTGTATGTTTTTAAGCTAATGATATAGTTATAATTAGTGACTAGTGATGCATCAACTAAAATAAGTGAAAATTAGAATGTTGGAGAAAATATTTGAAGATGGGGGCTTTTGAATTAATAGAACAAAAATTAAGGTTAAGATATATAATTTTAGTGGGTATGATGTTAACAATTATCATTCAATGTTATTAGATGAATTGATGGCATACAAGCGTGATGTATTTAAGTATCACATATCTATCATATAGAAGAAGGGATATATAAATGTGAATTAGACTTTAGAGTTGAGGTTTAATGATTAATATAGAGAAGTGTATTGAGAGTTTTGTATGGTAAAATGATATTATGGAGGCTTTAAAGGTAAGTTTTATAAAGCTATAGTTGGACTGATGATGTTGTATGAATTCAAATGTTAGTGTGTTAAAATTCATTGATGTCTAAGTTGGGTGTGATAGAAATGAGAATGTTAAGTTGGATGTGTGGAAAAATTAATAATGATAAATTAAGGAATGATTATATTAGAAAAATGATTGGAGTGACATCTATTGAAGATACAATGATTTAAAATAGACTCAAGTAATTTGGTCATATACAACAAATGATATAAATACACCAATTCGATAAGCAGATAAAACTTTTGTTGGAGTATTAGGAAGAAAAATTGGTAGACTTAAGGTTAATTGGAGATGAAGTTATTCAAAAGGATTTACAAAGAATATATTTAATATATCAAACAACACTTAATAGAAAAGAGTGGAAAATATGGATTTATAACACAAACCCAAATAATTGGGATAAGGCTAATAATGATGATGATGAGCATTACTTCTTTGTCAAAGATCAACAAGCGATTGCTTTGCTTAATCCAATGCCTTTGGCAATATTTGTTTTACTTACATGGTGATAGCTGTGCTAGGGTATTGATTTTTATTTTGTCGAAAAATGTTCTAATTTATTAGGCAATAAGATACAATACACATCTTTAAGAAAAGTAATAATGAATGTTTATTCTTCTATTTTCACCTTCACATTATAAAAGGAATTGAGCCTAGCTTAATTGAATATTAATATTCCAACCTTTTATCTAAGACTCCTTGTTATCATCCTTCTTTTTCCTCAAATCTCCTATTTTAAAGTGAAACTACTCATCCTGTCCTATCATGCATTCTCCATATAAATTATAGGCCATTTGAGCTTTTGCTTATATAAATAAAAGCAGCCACCTTTTTTCTGCTTGTTTTGATCGAAAATGATGAAGTGGAAATTCCTTGCACTTTGTGTTTTCATTTTTATGAGCAATCAGCTCGTAAAGTAAAGATAAAAGGAAATCTGTATAGATAATCTATCTTCTTTGATTTTGTCGCCAGTGATTGAAACTTGAACCTCCATCTAAGTTTCTTCATTAATTATGAGAAAAATGCTCGTTCAAAAGTGCACTATGATGAAAATGATTCGAAAATGCTTGCTTTTTGGCATCAGGACAATTTCAGCAAAAATTTGATTGCCTAAGATTAATTTCTTAAAATGGTTTATCTGATGTGGGCTCCGAAAATTCGCGCCCCGGCCTCTCCTTGGGCCGCTCTCTTTCTTCATTTCTTTTGGTTTAGGGTTGTTGAGGAGAGTTTTAACATTTAAGTTCGAGGCAAATTTTCAGGAGGCAGATTGAGTTTGAAATAAGACACTACCCAGAGATTTTGCCCTCATTTTGCGAGGACTTTATGATTTGAGTTTCGATTTCCTATAGGCGCAAGCCCCTATAGTTAATTATCCCTCTCAATAATGAGAGATAATTTTCGATTAAGGCTAGTCGTAAAACAGATACGGAGTATCTGGCGTATAGTAGCAGCATGATTTATGTATTTGAAAATTTAATATTTAAAATAAAAAAATTCACCACCTTGCACTTAAAGCGGATGGTGGGGGGAGTGATGATGAGCCCGATCAAGATCTCATGGTTTCGTCGTTCCAGGCCATCGTGGTCCCTGGTCTACTTAGTCAGAGGAGGTAGTCGACCCAACTTGACAGAAGGATCATTGTCGGCAGCCATGATTTGCTTCGTCCGAAGGTACCTTATAGACGTGGGGTGAATATTTGTCTGAGGGGGCAAATTTGAATCCACTTTAGCTGATAGAGGGCCTTGTGCCCTATTGTTTACATCCTATTGATTAATTACTCAATAATTTGAAGTCGTTGGAGAACATACGAGCTCTGATCATGACCGTAATTTAGTGATTTTTGCTTCAAGTGTTTGAGAATATTTGAATTTTAATTTGAAAATTAGCTCTTTGTGAGCTGAAGTAATTTTCAGATTTGTCCACCTCGACAAACTGTTACGGAGGGTGGATGAGTATTTTTTGCTTTAAGTGTTTGATGATTATTTTAATTTTAAATATCTTAGGTTTTGATATTTTTAGAATTTTGGATTTTTATGGGCATTTGGGAATTTTGGGAGGCATTTTTAAATATTTAGGGCCCCCTTCGGTTGAGATTTTTTATCAACATGGCCATCATCAGGATTTTAATGGGTTGTTATATTTTAGTTGATTGAATCCTGTTGACTCTGTCAATTTACTGACTGAGGATCGAGTTCGTATTTAAATTCATTTCTTAATATGCACAGCATCCTCAGACGTCACATATGTACCTACAACACGCTCGTCGGGGCCATACAATACATCTGCATGTATCACGCATATTGGCCTGTGCATTTGGCATCTTGTATTTGCACACTACGTAGTTGTAATGTACGGTATTTTTGTATGTAGATAGAATATTGCATGATATTACTTGAATAAAATCCTCTGCATCTAGCAAATACATGCAAGAGGATACTCGACTGTGCATGTATGACATATTTGCATGTAAATTCAATATTGAATGACATGTTTGAATGAAACCCTCTGCATCCTATAAATGCATGCAGGTCACTTTAAAATGTAATTGTAATATCAAATGACATACTCGAATGAAAACCTCTGCATCCTATAAATGCATGCAAGAGGTCATTTTAAATTGTGATTGTAATGTTAAATGACATGCTGGAATGAAACTTTCTGCGCATCACAGATGTATACAAGAGGTCATTTTGAATTATGATTGTAATGTCAAATGACATACTGGAATAAAATCTTCTATATATCGTAAATGCACGCATATTATGGATGCATATGAATGCACATTTTAATGCAAGAGAGAGGTGCTTTGCATTTTTGGAGGTAGCTAGCTATGCAGGTAGCTAATGCTGACAAGTATGCAGGGCTTTACTTTGGGTTTTATTAACGCCTTCTGTCCATTTATGTGAATGTTGCGGATCTGACAGCGCAGAGCATTAATATAGCGTATAGTATACTTGCGTAACATGCGTAATGTACCTATATGTCGTCAATTTGCTCGCATGATATATTTGCTTGATAATTCGATGCTTGCATGTAGTACCTAATGTATCTCCATGCCAGCGGGGCACGCTGCTGCTGCGCAATACATTTCGCATGCTGAATAGCGTGTTCGTGTAATGCATTTCTTATGCGCACAATACATCCTGCATACTAAATGACACATTTGTTACGGTGCATTCAGCATGTTGCGATTGTATGCATATACAATATGTTGGCATATAAATGTGATGCACTGTTATAGCATAATACATCTTACGATGCTGAATGACATATTTGCATGAATTATTATGCCTATTGCAATGCATGTACAGGGGGCATTTTAAAATTGGCACTAATCAATTGTGCAAGCAATTATCATATGAATGTGTGCAACATTCTATCTAGAAGCTTGTAGACGCCTTCTCTCTACTTGTACGAGTATTGCAGATTTGGTGGTGCGGCATTACGTTTCAGTGGCCCACAGTTTCTTTTACTATTGATTTTTTGCTTTTGCTTACAGGTGAATCGTAGTATTTCACCCAGAATAGTTCTGAGATACGTCATTGTTCTAATACAAGCTCCATCTTCTCGTCGTTTGAGAAATCAAATTCATGAATCACCCAATCTTTTGCTTAGACCAGACGAAGACATTCAAATTGCGTGAAGTCATTTTGTGATAGATGGGGTATCATAATCTGATAAGATCAAAGGCTTGGCTGATGCATCATTATATTTCTTTGTCTTTACTTCGTCACAAGGTAATCTCCTCGAAGTATGAACATGACAGAGCATAATATTTTCAATATCCCAACGACATTCTAGTATCTGATATGTATGTGGGATGTGGAAGTTTCTCCATAGTCCTTGACATGGCAACCAGGAGTGGCTCCCTTCAATCTACAACTGCAACTTTTAATGGTGCACATGTAGGACATTAGGTTGTAAGATTTGATCTTCAGGTATTTGTCCTTTATTCAAATAATGCGACATTTTTCTAGAAACCTTAGTGTTTCTGAAGAGATGATAGAATGAGATATTTTTTCCTTCAATTGCTCATTCTTTGATTATATGGAATCATTCGACCTTGCATGCTTTTAGTGCCACAGTTAGGACCTTCCTCTGGCAATATGTCGGTGGACTTTCTCCTCGCACCGATTCACCTTTATCCCGCATGTTATTATCAGAGTATTTAGAATTGTCAATTGGAGGACTTAGTTGTACTGGATCCATAAAACTTTCGGTTCCAGTAACATGAGTGTGCCTTTTTCTAGTATGGTTGATGCACAAGGCGGGAGTGGGTACATCAACGTCAGTAATGTCTATGAGGAACCTTGCTGCAAAGATGATATAGCTGAACTCATATTTTTGTAAATAGTAAGGAACTTTTCAGTATGAGTGGCAGGTCTCCAATGTTCGCATTCATAAGGTAGTTTGCAATCAGGATAGCTACATCCATCATTTGTGGATATCCTATCACAAGAACTACACACAGCATGATCACAAGGTGGCAACATTGGTTGTTTTAGATTATTCAAGCAGGTTGTGCAATTGAACTCTAACTCCATCTTCTTCAGATAGAGATCTAATGGGTTCAATAGTCGACTCCTGCCCTCGAAAGTCATCCTCTCCCGATCTTCCACCATTTTCTTAGGTGGTTCACCTTAAGCTTGGAGGTGTAGTAAGGTTCCAATTTGATGACAGGTTGGATGATTTCAACACTGCATTGTTGTTTATTGTGTGAACGTTTTAACATTCATTGCACATTGCATGTATATGTCAGTTCCCTGCGTATGTCGGCTGGCAAGTTGTCATTCAATGCACATATGTACATTCTACTCACAAGGTACTATCGATGTGAACGTTCTACATTGTTTATTTGATTTTTGTTTGTGAGAGATCAATGCATTTGTCTGCCAGTGAATGGTTGTTGATTGTAGGGATAATCTAGTGTCTTCTGCAGTCACTTATAGATTTTCATGCTTATATCGGACTTCTGATTCTTGCCTGCATGAGATCTGCTGCATCATAAGTCCTTCTGCTTGTACATTTGTCGCAGTCTCCCTTGACATGCTCGCAGGAGAATTATCGTATTTGCATCATGTCTCCTATCATCTTTCACGGGTAGCCCAACGCACTTGTTTGCAGTAACATTAATTGCATGCAAAGTGTTGATGTTGACCGCAGGGCATCTCTGTATTCATGGCCTATGGCTCTTGTGTGAGCTACTATATGCATGATAGGTCTTCTATCATTATTTGCAAATGTCACTACTGTGATGCCCTGAATCTAATTTGGAAGAATTATTCATTTATCTTTTAAATAAACAACCGGAGCTATCTAATATCATCTATCAGTAATAAATAACAAAATAAATTATATAATTCAAAACATTAATATACACATCTGTATTCATTCCCAAAAATTATATACATCATTGAGGATCTACACAATCATATCACAACTACTTTGTCATGAGTACAAAAAAATAGCTAAAACAAAAAGAACTTGAACTTAAAGGAATCTTGACAACCCTCATACTTCTCCCATATCATGACCTGAAATCATTTAACAACATATAATGAGCTTAAAAGCCCAACAGGCCACTAAAACCTACTACTAAATTCAAAGCACGACAAAGGAGCAATATGTATGTCAACAATTAAATCATAGTAGCTACATTCATATGATTATTGAATCAGGGTAGAAACAATAAAACTATGGGAACGGGTTTTGAAAATAAAATTGACTGTAGTGACCTTAACACCTTAAATGAAAATAAAGATTTCTGTTTTTATCGGCGTATTAGTAAAACCGAAGTTAGAGAGGCTTTAAAGAAAATGAAGGGTGGAAAAGCTGTTGGACCTGATGATATTCCAATAGAGGTGTGGAAATGCTTAGGAGATGAAGGAATTTCTTGGCTTACTAAACTTTTTAATACTGTTTTGAAGACTAAAAAGATGCCAGATGAGTGGAGAATGAGTTTGTTAATCCCTATTTTTAAGAATAAAGGTGATGCACAAGATTGTGCGAATTATAGAGGAATTAAGTTAATGTGTCATACTTTAAAACTATGGGAACGAGTTATGGAGCATAGGTTGCGGCGTGATACTAATGTTTCTCAAAATCAATTTGGATTTATGCCGGGTAGGTCTACTATGGAAGCCATACATTTATTAAGAGGTTTGATGGAGAAATATAGAGAGAATAAGGAGGATTTACATATGATATTTATTGATTTAGAAAAAGCATATGATAAAGTTCCAAGAGAAGTGCTATGGAGAGTTCTTGAAAAGAAAGAAGTTAATAACGCTTATATTCAAATCATTAAAGATATGTATGTAGGAGCTATTACTTGTGTTCAAACACAAGGTGGTTTGACCAAGTATTTTCCTATTTCGGTTGGATTACACCAAGGATCAGCCTTAAGCCCATATCTTTTTGCTTTAGTCATCGATGTTCTCACTAGACATTTGCAAGAGGATGTACCTTGGTGTATGCTTTTTGCTGATGATATTCTTCTTGTTGATAAGACTAGAGAGGGAGTTGAAGGTAAACTAGAATTGTGGAGGTCAACCTTAGAGTCTAAAGGTTTTCGCTTGAGTAGATCTAAAACGGAATATATGGAGTGTAATTTTAGTAATAATAGACCTAGTGAGGGCATTGTGACTTTGGCCGATCAAGTCATTAATAAGAGTACACGTTTTAGATATCTTGGATCTATTGTTCAGAGTGATGGTGATATAGATGGGGATATTATCAGCAGAATCCAAGTTGGATGGTTGAAGTGGAGGAATGCATCGGGCTTATTGTGTGATAGAAAAGTACCCCTCAAACTTAAGGGAAAATTCTATAAGATGGTGGTGAGACCTGCAATGCTTTATGGTGCTGAATGTTGGCCATTAAAAGAGAAGCATAATTCTAAGTTAAGTGTTGCAGAGATGAGGATGCTCAGGTGGATGAGTGGCTTTACCCTTAGAGATAGGATACGAAATGAGCATATTCGTGAAAAGGTTGGAGTAGCTCCAGTGGAAGATAAGATTAGAGAGAGTCGCCTTAGATGGTTTGGTCACGTAAAACGGCGGCCTCCCGATGACCCGGTTAGGAAAGTAGAGGTCTTAGATGTGACTTATGTTAAGAAAGGTAGAGGTAGACCTAAAAAGACTTGGTTAGAAAATATTAGAAATGATCTTTCTTTATTAGATTTAAACGAGAATTTGACTTTTAATAGGACACAATGAAGAAAAAGGATTCATGTAGCCGACCCCACGTAGTGAGATAAAGGCTTGATGTTGTTGTTGTTGTTGTTGTTGGTAGAAACAATAAAATTTATATGCAGTAGTAGTACAATCCATAAACAGTAAAACAATACGGTACGAAATCCAGTAAAGTAGTAAACTAGTATGAGCGTCAAATCTATAAAGCAACAGTTGTATCTGTAATAATAATCAGTACAGAAATTAGATAAAACATCAAATCTAAATATCGATAAAGACTGTCAAAATCATGTCAATGCAATAAAATCATATAAGAGTGTGCACATGCTATCCAATTATTCTATCAACATTAAATCGGTATCTCAATCATAAGCTCAATATCTCAATTACATGCTCAATAAATTCTATATATTACGTGCTCAATATATCACATACTTATTGTACAGTGAATCAATAGTATCAAGTAGTATCAGTATCTATATTAGTAACAGTAACAATCCAGTAGCAGGAGCAATAGAATAATGCAATAACAGTAAATCCGTGTAGTAATAATAAATCCGTACAATAATAAGAATAATGCTTCAAAAATATGCATTTCAGTAGTCACACTAAACAACTAAGAAGTTCTGGCTATCACGGTATTTTTCAGTATTGTATCGGTATCAGTAAACCGTTGGTTCTGTAAACAGAGTCGTCACTCTTTGCCCGTCGGCATAGTAATAATCTCCTTATAACTCCCAATCAGTATCACATAATCAGTAGATGATAACACCAAACCATAATATTTAAAGGAAAGCTCGTCGGCCTACCATCCTGTACATGTCAATCAGCCTCCAACCAACGGGTCAACCAGTCTTTACTTGTCATTTACACACATATTATTAGCACAATACTATAACATTAATCTTAATCACCTATCCACTTCCATTTCTAATATATTACAACAAATAATGCATAATTGAGCTTAATTCAGAAAATGCCAAAATGTCATAACTACAGACAATAAAAATCATACTGAGCAAAAATTCACATTTTTAAAATTTAACCAAATTATCAGATATTGTATAAATTAATATTCTCAAGCTTTAGTTGAACTAAATCACTATTTTTAAACATCAAAAAGAAATTTTAAGCAAGCAAAAATTGCTGTATTTTCAAAAGTACCTTGTGAAAAATCTCAAATAAATACTCAAAATGTTCATAATATCGATCTCTATAACATACAAAAAGTTACGCGGTAAAAGTTTTGCCAATATAAAGTTATTCAGGTTTTTCAGTAACAGAAATACAAATTTGATCAGAAAAATATCCAAAACAGAAAATCTTTGAAATTAGAAATAGGATAAAGGTTCTTTACAACGAGACGAGCAAATATCCAAGCTGGTCTGACTGACGAAAATCATTTCGTGGCCTCCAAATCCCAAGTTCTATTTTCTCTTTCCTCTCTTTCTTAAAATTCACTTTCCACTCTCTGTTAGCCAAAATGACTTAAGGGGAAAGGGATTTAATGAGTTATGATAATGTATTAAGATATTTATAATAATATAATATTTATTTAATATTTAATTAAATCAGTTCTTTAGTATAAAATTCAAATAAATTATTTTTGGACTTAAAAACTTATAGAAAAATATCCATAAAATAAATCAATTTATTTTAAAAATATCGGTGAAATCGGTTTGTGAAACGGACATCTGAAGGTCCTGAAATCATCATTTGTACTGATAGGTACCAATTTCTTAAGGATTTTAATCGGTGCCCCAAAAATTACAAAAAAATTCTTGCAATTAAAATACTACAATCAAAATATTATGGCAAAAACGGTTTTCAATTTGGAGTTATAATGACTCCAGAAAAAAATTTGCAAAGTCAAAATACGGGCTATTCATTAATGTTCATTAATGTTCTGTTTCATGCGTTCTCTTGCAATCAGGAAATCGACTTGTGAATCGAATAGGGGGTCGGGATTGGAATCATTGTGAGCATCTTGGAGTTCGATCGAGCTTGCGGGTTCCGAGCTGGAAATTAGATCAGGGCTGATGGTCGGATGCGGAGGTGCGGACAGGTTGAGGGAGTCGGGCAAGGCTAGGAGGACAAGTTTGGTTGGAGGTTGCGGGAGGAACGAATGGCTGGGTATATGCAGATGGGCTGGAAGTCTTGTGGTTGTGAGGTCGGTTGAGAGCTACAGTTGTGTGGAGAGCTCGGTTGGGTGTTCGAATCAAGGCTGGCAGATCAGAGTTGGATGTCTTCGATCAGGAGTGTGAGGTCGTCTGGAATCGGAAGGAGGAAGCCTTGATCGGCTGCTGTGAAGGAGGAAGAAGGATTGAAGGTCGACGGGTGGTGGGATCGAATGAGTGTGGGAGACGGGATTGAAGTGGAGGTTCGGCTCTTGCGTGGAATTGACACAACAGGAGGATCAACGGAACCTAGGTCGATGGGAGGCTTCAAGTTGGAGCTTGCTGTGGCTGGTTTGGCTTGTAAAGGGATGGAGGGCTCGGGTCAGGAGTTCGGCAGAGAGAAATGAGCGAGGAAGAGGAGATTCGGCTGAGGTCGAGTGGGGAAGAAGCGAGAAGGATAGATACGAGGCACTTTGCTTCGTTCTGCTATAAGGACTAGGCAGAAACATGAAGATCGTGTGTGACAAGGTGTAGATGCGGGGAGTTTGTGCGAAGCACGTCGTCGAACAGGTATGCGAGATTTGGGGGATTTTTTGTTATAATTTTTTTTTATAGATGTCAACATCTGATTCCTTTGAAAATGATCATAATAATTGCCTTATTGTATTTTAAGATCGGATTACTTAGTGTCTCAATGATTTCTTTTTCAAAAGTTTGTTGCAAATCACATGCTTTTTTAGGGCAATTGCATGATGTAACCTTGACCTTATTTACAAATATGACCCAAATGTTATTTACCATAGCACCATCCAAATTATTAAAAATATGACAAAAGTATGACTTGAGAGTTGTAATTGTGCTAAATTTCAAATGATTTTGGTGTCTGACATGTAAAAGCATATCTTTTGTAGTTCATTTTAAATTTTGACTGTTATTTTTGATTTTTTGTAAATAGGAAAGATTTTGTGTCACACATAAATTTTCTTGAAACAAAAGAAAAACTAAAAAACAATATTGTATTTCATGACTGGATTTACTTGCTTTTTTGAATATAGATATAGAGGTAAAATGATGTATTTGCTTTAGGTTCGTTGATTTACATCAGAACTTACCTAATTGTTTTGCTTTGGCATTGTTATTTTTTTATTGGGAAAGAAAGGGGTCCTTCAGGAGTCTAAGAAAGCAATATGCGATGAAAAAAAAATAACTTTTAATGATTTATGTAATAGATTAAATATTAAAGAGGGCGAAATATGTATGTGTAAGTTAGCAAAGCAAAACGGTATGAGAAGGATTTAGTTCCAATAAAGTGCATTAAGGATTAAAATAAAAAAAGTGCTTTTAGTAGAAGATGATATTCAACATAGGTGGATAAGATATTTCGATAAGCTTTTCAATGAAGAGTGTGAGAATATGATTGCCTTTAGTGACCTTAGCATCTGAAATGGAAATAGAGATTTTTGTTTTGATCGTCGTATTAGTAAAATCGAAGTTAGTGGGGATTTAGAGAAAATGAAGTGTGAAAAAATTATTGGACCTGATGACATTCCAACAGAGGTGTGGAAATGCTTTGGAGATGAAGGAATTTCTTGCCTTACAAAAAATTTTAATATGATTTTGAAGATTAGAAAGATGTCAGATGAGTGGTGAAGGAGTGTTACCTCAATTTAACTAAATAAATGATGTTAGAATTACTAAATTTGAAGTAGTTTTACCTAAATTTAACTCAAAGATAAGAATGCTAGTGTACTCACATAAATATATTATCATGCCTAAATGCTAAAATTGACGATTTGTTTATCATTTTCAGGCTTAATTGGTTTCATTTTAATCTTTTTATCATGTTGTGCATAATATATCCTTCATTAGGCATCCTTTTATTGATTACCAACTAAGCTTTAGATTACATATTGAGGAATTTGTCATTGCATACACAAAATAAATGATTAGTCCAATAAATAAATATGACTTAATATAAAAGACTTAACCCTTGTGAAATTGTGGGCTCCGAAAATTCGGCCCCGGGCTTCGCCCGACTTTTGCTTTCTTTTCGGGGGGGGAGTTTTAACGAACTAAGTTCCGGGGTAAATTTTGGAAGGCAGATGAGATAGTAGATAAGACACTACCCAGAGATTTCACCCTCATTTTGCGAGGACTTTATAATCTGAGTTCTGGTTTCCTATAGGCGCAAGCCCCTATAGTTAATTACCCCTCCCGATCACGAGAGAGAACTTTCGATTAAGGCTAGTCGTCAATCAGATACGTAAGGATACGTGTATCTGGCATATAGTAGCAGCATGAGTTGGGAATTTGAGGATTTCAGAATTTAGAAGATTGGAAGATTTGGAGATTTGAAGATTTGATATTTAAAATAGAAATTTTTACCACCTTGCACTTAAAGCGGATGGTGGGGGAATGGATGATAGGCCCGATCAAGATCCCATGGTTCCGTCGTCCCGGGCCATCGTGGTCCCTGGTCTACTTAGTCAGAGGAGGTAGTCGACCCAACCTGACAGAAGGATCCTTGTTGGCAGCCATGGGTTGCTTCGTCCAAGGGTACCTTGTAGACCTGGGGTGAATATTTGCCTAAGGGGACAAATTTGAATCCACCTTAGCTAACAGAGGGCTTTGTGCCCTATCGATCATATCCTATTGATTCATATCTCAAGGATTTGATGCCATTGGGGAGCATACGGGCTCTGGCCATAACCATAATATAATGGTGCCATTGGGCGGCGACCAGCTGGTTCAGAGGGCCCCGAGTCATAACCGTTTATCCTGCAGTGCCATCTGGCGGTGAAACTGCCGGTTAGAGGACTCGTGCCACGTCCTTGCTGGCAGGAGATTGTTTGAGAATGGATCCTAGTGATATTTTCAACCAGGCATTAGCTCTTTGTGAGCTGAAGTATTCTTCAATTTATCCACCTCAGCAAACTGTTGCAGAGGGTGGATGGATTTTGCTTTAACTGTTTTGATAGTTTATTTCATTTTTTAAATATCTTTGGAGTTTGAGATTTTGGGAATTTTTGAGTTTTGAGTGGAGCATGGAAAGTACTTAAAAGTATTTATAGACCCCTCCGGTTGAGATAAACATTCAACACGGCCGTCATCGGGGTGTGGGGTTATTTTTATTTATGGGTTGAACCTTGTCCACTCTGTCGAGCTACCGACAGAGGATCAGGTTTCGTGGGCTTCGTGTCTTTGTAAGTGAATTCTCTTGATTATAGGCCTTGAAGGCCTAATATGAACGTATAAAATGAATATCTCGGTCGACCTCGCGACCGTATATTTATTTAATAGTTCGAGCCGTGTCAACTTCTATCTACCCATATAGAAGGATCGGGCTCGAACTTGAATTCACTTGTTGACCTGCGCAGCATTCCTAGACGTCACGTGTGTACCAATAACACGCTCGTCGGGGCCCATGCGGGTGTTTGGGGGCATTTTATAAATATTTGTTGAACCTCGTCAACTCCTATTTACTTGCTTTAGGAGGATCGGGTTCAAACTTATTGACCCGCGCAGCATCCCTAGGCGTCACGTGTGTACCAATAACACGTTCGCCGGGGCCCATGCGGGTTTATAATACATCCCCTTATGTGTACCTAAGTGTATACAAATTAAGGTGCACATGCGGGGGTATTTTAGACATTTGACGCTGCTCAGTTATGCAGGGAAAACCTTCATTTGAATGCAGCATTTAATTTGGAAGCTCATAGACGCCTTCTGTCTGCTCGTACAAGTGTTGCAAATCCGGTGGCGTAGCACTGGATTTCGTTTGAAGATTTGTACGCCTTCTGTCTACTTGTATGGGTGTTGCAGATCCGGTGGCGTAGCACTGGGTTTCGTTTGGAGATTTGTACGCCTTCTGTCTGCTTGTATGGGTGTTGCAGATCCGGTGGCGTAGCACTGGGTTTCGTTTGGAGATTTGTACGCCTTCTGTCTGCTTGCATGGATGTTGCAGATCCGGTGGCGTAGCACTGGGTTTCGTTTGGAGATTTGTACGCCTTCTGTCTGCTTGCATGGGTGTTGCAGATCCGGTGGCGTGGCGTTGTAACTTGTAGACGCCTTCTGTCTGCTTGTATGAGTGTTGCAGATCCGGTGGCGTGCTGTAGTAGCTCGGGGATTGAGCTGTTCGTTGCTCTGTACAGGCAGACTGTCGTGCACTACTTTCATGATTTATGCAGATAGATTGTAGTACACTAATGAGTCTCCTGCCTATTCATTTATAAATTCTTGGGTTTGCTGCAGTTCTCTATGCATTTGCTTGCGAACAATATATTGGATGCTCAATGGGTCTTCTATAACGACTTGTAAGATTTCATATTTGTTATAGTCCTACAGTATTTACTCATAGATGGCATGTCAAGTCCACGATAAGCCTTCTACAATGGCTTGTAGGTGCTTTCCTCTGATGCACATCGCCTGACATATGCTTGCAAATAACAAGTTTGATGTGTAATGGGCCTACTACAATTGCTATGACAGCCTATAGGCGTGTTTGCACTTGCTATATTCCTTGTGCATTTTGCTATGGTCTTTTGGCGCTTCACTCGTAGGTCGGATCTAGTGTGTACGATGGGTCTTCTACGAAGATCCATAGTTATTTGCATTTGCTATGCATCTTATCCATCGTTTGCTTGCAGATATCACATCAATCCTCAAAGCTTGAAAGAGACTGTGGTCTTTTATTTATCTGTTGTTGCATGATTGTGAGTGGTAGAGATGTTGCTAAATTCACTGAGCATGTCTTCCAGTGCTTGTGGGGAGGTTGTATTTCAATTTGAACACTTGTTACATGTCTCATTTATTTGTTATCATTAAAGACATCATAGACAGAGGTCTAATTATGTTGCTTACAAGTCATCACTATTTGTAAGTAGATAGTGATTGCGAGTCTTTGCTTTTGCTCAAATCTTTGCTCATATCACTTAGCTTTCAAATCAAATGCAAGTTCAAGCCTCTTGTTATTCAGGTCCCTGTTGTTACATTGAGTTCATTCGGATTTGAGTCAAACACTTGCAAATTTAAGTCCCAATTCCACTTGATGTTATACAGCTCGAGTTCAAAATACAAGTTCCAGTCTTGGTCTTCTACATTCAAGTTCTATCTGATGTTGCTCAACCTAAACTCAATGTCCATAAACTCTTGCTTTGAGTTCAAATTTGAGTTCTTGTTTGAGTTCATATTCCATTTGTCTTGTTTGAATTCAAATTCAATGTCCAAATAAAATCCAAGTCCTCTGTGAATGTTCAAATTGGTCCCCTACAATCTTGTTCAAAGTTCTCTTTTTGTTCAAATCCAAGTTCCAATATCAACTTTGAATTCCAAGCTCAATTCAAGTTAAATTTACTCAAATTTGAATTAAGATTTACTTCAAGTTCAAGTCATTTAATATTCAATAAAAATCAAATTTTGAATCTTGTCACTTGTTCTTTTGAGTTTAAAGTTGTCCAAAATTTGTCCAAATCAGGTCCAAAAGCAGTCTTATATTCACCCGAAATTTCGGCAGCATTCCGGCATCTCTCCCGTTTAGGGGAAATTACGGAAAACTGGGCATTTCCCACTACGCTTAAGAAAGCGTGTATGGTAGGTGCCCTCTTTCGAGGACACCGCGGCCGTGTAAAGTCTTCAATCCCCACCACGCTTAAGAAAGCGTGTATGGGTCTTCAAATGTACCTGAAAAAGACAAGCAGTTGTTTCCCCGCAGGTACAGAGCCACATACGGGTACTTAAAATCATCCCCACCACGCTAAGAAAAGCGTGTATAGGGCCTACCCACCTCGCCGTAGGTGTCGCACCGGGTTCCCTTCCCACCACGCTTAAGAAAGCGTGTATAGGCGGTTTGCCGGCTCGACACGAACGCCGAGAATGGGATTTTAGGTGATTACCCGCCTCGTTGTAGGCGCCGCACCGGGGTCTCATCCCACCACGCTTAAGAAAGCGTGTATAGGCGGTTTTCCGGTCCGCCGCCAACGACGAGAACGAGTTCTCGGAGTTTTGAGTTCAGAAATGTTATACCTTGGCGAGCGTCGACGGGGTCGGCATGGAGGTCGAGGCAAGAGACATTTTCATTTCTTTCTTTTTTTGTTTCTTTTTTTTTTCTTTTTCCCCTTCTTTTTTTTTACACAAACAAACAAATATATATATATATATATATATAACATGATCATAATTATTATGTAAAGATAATTACAATAATAATTATTTAATAATAACAATAGTGATAACTAGCTACAAATAAAATTATTAATGTTAATAATAATAATAATTATTAACACTAATACTAATTTAATCCTCAACACTACCTCACTGTTGATGTTTGCTTGAGGTTGAAGTCGGCTAGATGGGGGTGTTCGGACAGGTCAAGTGGAAGACCTAAGTTGGGATCAAATAGCTAGGGCAGAGGTGAATAAGGAAGGCGACGGGATGGAGCTTGGGATTCGCTGGCTCCTTCTTGCGGAATGGAGGGAGCTTCGGCTGGAGCTGGGGTTCGGCAGTTGGAGGAGTTGGGATCGGCTTGGAGCAGGGTCGGCCAGGTGTGGAGCTCGGTCGGGCAAGGGAATCGGAAGCAACGACGGGAGCTTGCGGCTTGATCGATCAGAGGATCTTCGACTGGAGGTTTTCGGATAGGTTAGAGAAACAAAGGAGCTCTCTCTCTCTCTCTCTCTCTCGATTGGCGAGAACTGGAAGGCAACGACGGGAGCTAGGGCAGAGGGGTTCGGAGTTGCACGTGGAGTTGGAGCTTTCACGCGAGGAGGAGGGGGAGAGCGACGGGTTGTGTGGGAGGAGGAGTCTGCGAGAGAAGTGTTGTGTGTCGAAGCAGGGAGCTCGGCTTGCGTTTTATAACCGAAGGCAGAGGCGGGATTTCGAGACTTCTGCGAAGGATTTACGGGATTTGATCGCTTCGGCGCCACTTCAGCGAGATACCGAGAGGATTCGTGAATCCAACGGGTAGGAGGTATGTCTGTGGGATTTCTTCCTCTTTTATTTTTTGGTTCTTTAAACAGAGGTCAACAGAAATATCTTAGGTGTTTCATTAATTTTAACTTATTCTCATCGTGAATATGATCAAGAATCAAGATTACTCTTAAGATCTTCCTTTTGAGTTTATTTTCTTCTTGACATATACTTATGTATGTTAGTCATAGCAATACACATTAAATGCCGTTCTCATCAAAATCAACCTAGTTCAACACCTTCGTTGCTTAACTCTTAACTTAATCTGTTCTTACAGCTATTCTATTGCCCCGCAAGGTTGTTATATTTCTTATGTTCAAATTTACATGTTTGTTAGATTGAAACACTCAAACGTTTACAACGAGAGGCATTTTCTGATCTGATGAAGCTGAGGGAAAGGCAAGATAAAGTAGAACGCATGCTTTCCTTCTATCAATCTGGCAAAGGAGGCCCATTCCAAGAAGCTCGTACCCAAATGAAAGGAATTATAAATGCAGATGGAGCTTTGATGTTCATAGAGAATGATTATCAGCAGGGTTCCGATAACCTTGATAGATTAGGAACAAGAAGAGGCATCGATCTGAGGTTTATTTTTGAGACATCTATCAGGCAGAGAGATCTACTTATAGCAGAGTTTTTTGCTAGTCACTGCAGTCCGGTTAACCACAGTAACGTGAATGGGTGCCCGCTGGCTCTATCAAAGTTGGTTTATTTGGCAAACATTTGTGACTCCCTATCAGCTGTGTTTGCTCCCTTTGGAGCTCAATGCACTGAATTTGGAACAAGCTTTCAACAGGTAACTTCTCCCCGGTTTTTAACTTTCAGATTCTTTGTGTTGTTTTAATTATTTGATTAAAATGTAGTTCGAACTAATTTTACAAAGGCTATAGCTTTTGACAGGGAAGATATGAAAGTGCATCCCCTTCATTTTCTCCACCGCTGTTCCAACAATCTGAAGGTTGTGGGCTTGGTTTCATTGTTAAGGGACCTAATCTTTCTGCTAGTTTAGCTGGGTTAGTTTCTGGGCTTGTTGAAGAGGCTAGTTTTGTCGGAAACATCAGACAGACTATCTTTGGGCAGGTTTCTTGTAAACCCTCTGAAGAAGCAAGGCTCACAATGTCTGGAATTTGGCAAACATCTAAGTCATCTCAGCTTTTGAAACTCGGTCCAATGGCCTTACCAAGGGGCAGCTTGAACAAGAGGAGTAAGGTAAATGCAAGCCTTCAAGGATCTTCTTCAGCCACTCCTAGTACGGTAGAGTTTCTTGCATCATCATCCATTGCATTGATGTTAGAATCACAGTTTAATGAGACTAATAATCTTGATTGTTGGGTTGAGATGTGGAAATCAAATCCCGGTTTGTTAAAGTGGGGTATTTCTTTATACGATGCTCCACCCGATGAACTAGGGTGGGGTTTTAAATTGGGTGGACAAATTGAAGGACATTTCAATCAGTTTTGGCTGGAAGGCTTTCTTAAT
Organism: Dendrobium chrysotoxum; assembly: GCA_019925795.1. Lineage (NCBI taxonomy): Eukaryota > Viridiplantae > Streptophyta > Magnoliopsida > Asparagales > Orchidaceae > Dendrobium > Dendrobium chrysotoxum. Next base: position 89,236,573 of record CM034302.1, on the reverse strand, counting down.
TTCAGTTTGGGCAAGAAAGCTGTACTGCAGCCAGGCATTTTATATACTGTTAATGGAGAATCCAGAACTCCTGCAATATTACTAAGGTCGAGCTGGTTCATGTAATTGTCTGAATCTTTATCTTTCTAGTTTTGAGCTTTAATTTATTGTATATATTTATACATTGTTGTTTGTAATAGATGCATTCTACACTCACACATGCATACCTCTTCACCGTAGGTATATTTATAGGGAAAGAGATCTAGTCAGGGTATCTTGATTCAAATTTTGTTATTAGATTTGTTTTAAGATGCGTGCAATATAAATTTTATTCGATCAACCATATTTTATGTTCATTTCAAAATTAATCTGACGGTTATAAAATTCATCATGATCAATTTTAGGTTTGAATCTCTTAACTCAAATTCAATCCCATACATTTATGTTTCGTTCCTCATAGTTCATGCAAACAAATATATTTATTGTGTACATTGTCACGCATAAACAATTGAAGGATGTACGTATCATTTTCACCTCACACATAATATGCATGACATTTATTAAGCATATGCATTGTTTTAAGTTTCGTTTGGGATAGCTTTTTGCTGCTATCCAAAACAGCTTTCTAGTACAAATATTTTTGAATTAGAAATTTTAGAACTAGAAATTTGTTTTAAAAAACAGTAAAAAAGCTATCCCAAATGAAGCCTTAGCTGATACAATGAATGGATGCATATTTGTTGAATGTTAACCATGGCCCATGTTGAATTGTTGAGCTTGAAGACATGTTCATTTGTGGGGTACTGGCTGTGTGTCATTGATCACCTGTTTGTATGTAGAGTACCATTTGTAATTAGTCTATTGTCCATATCCTTGCTGAATATAACTAGCAAGATGACTCTGTAGATGAAGGTTTTAAGTGCAAGCATTACACATCTCCATGATGAGATATGTCATATAAGCATTTCAGAATGTTGCTTTTGCTATACTGTCAATTTCATGATCATAAAATCCTTGTACTGTTGGTCTGCAATGTTCCATTCAGGCCTTCAGGGGTTTTAAAACCGAAATGGCTTCCGGTTCAGCTGGTTGGACCACGAACCGGTGTTCTTCGGTTCAATTTATTGAAATAATAGGCCTGATAGGGAATCATAGGAAATTTGTATGAATCAATGGTTAGAGCTTTGACAGCCAAATAGGTTAGTCAATCTGACGTGCCTATTACATATAAGGGTAGTGACACTATTGATAGTAAGATCATTTGCATATTGTTTAAGATTTTTGCCAAAGCATGTTTTTAATATCATTAAATTGATTATTATTCTAACAAGTGTAATAGTAGAAGCTTGCTTATAAATTAATATGGAGGAAGATAATGAAATTAATGATTCTAATTTTGTTTAGGAGATTGATGAGGAGATAAGTGTTTTTGATGATAAAATTTAGAAATTAATTAATGATAATGGAAGTTACATGAACATCAACAATTATATAATTATGCCAAAATGGATTAATTTGGAAATTGAGGCTTCGTTTGAATTTTTTTACTTTTTTCGTTTCAAAAACGTCGCTCCAAGAAATGGAGGTTTTAAATGGAGAAGTTAATATCATAATGCTTCTCAAAATAGTAAAGAAATGGAGTTTCTGAAAAGCATGCGTCACATTTAAACAGCGAAAAAGATGAAATTATGTCATTTTGAAACTGAAAAAGCACTAGGAACGGACAAATAAATCAGATCTGAATTACATCAACAATCATACAAGGTAGCTTTAGAAAGCAATGAAGCTGTCACAAGCTTCGTTTGAGGCATCTTTCTTTTTTGCTTTGTAAAATATCATTTTAGTATAAAAATTATTGAACTAGAAATTTTTATACTAAAAAATTGATTTAAAAAATAATGAGAAAGCTACTGTGGGTTCTGAAAATTTACACCTCAGCCTCTCCTCTTTCAGGAGAGTTTTAACAAATTAAGTTCCTAGTCAAATTTTTAAAAGACAGATTGTATTGTAAATAAGATACTACCTAAAGATTTCACCCTCATTTGCGAGGACTTTATGATATGAGTTCTGATTTCCTATGGCCGTAAGCCCCTATAGTCAATTAACCCTCCCGATAATGAGAGAGAACTTTCAATTAAGGCTAGTTGTCGAACAAATACATGATATTTGGCGTATAGTAACATCATGATTTAGATATTTGAGAATTTAATGTTTAAAATTAAAACGAGGGGAATTAAGACTCAAAGGCCAAATTGAATTCAAGATTTCACCACCTCATACTTAATGCGGATGGTGAGGGGAATGATGATAAGCTCGATCAAGATCTCATGGTTCCATCATCCTAGGCCATCATAGTTCCTCGCCTACTTAGTCAGAGGAGGTAGTACACCCAATTTGATCGAAGGATCCTTGTCGATAGCCATGGGTTGCTTCGTCCAAGGGTACATTATAGACCTGGCGTGAATATTTGTCGAAGGGGACAAATTTGAATCCACCTTAGCTAATAGAGGGCTTTGTGCCCATTCAATTATATCATATTGATTTATTGTTCAATGATTTAATATCATTGGGGAACATACGGGCTCTGACCATGACCGTAATATAAATGTGTCATTTTTATGGCAAAACCACCCGGTCAGAGGGTCCCGGTCATAACCGTTTACTTGTGGCGTCATTTGGCGGCGAAATTCATGGTGTGGTGCCCTTTGGCGGTGAAATCACCAGTCAGAGGACATGTGTCATATCTTTATTGGCAAGAGATAGATTGAGAATGAATCCTAATAAAATTCTTGACTAGATATTAACTCTTTGTGAGCTAAAATAATTTTTAAATATGTCCACCTCGACAAACTGTTGCGGAGAGTGAATGGGTATTTGTGCTTTAAGTATTTGATGATTAATTTTAATTTTAAATATCTTAGGTTCTGGTATTTTTGAAAGTTTTGAATTTTTATGATATTTGGGAGGTATTTTAAATGTTTATGGTCTCCTTCGATTGAGATTTTCTATCAACACGGCCATCACCGAGGTTTTCATGAGTTGTTATATCAATTTACTGACAAAGGATCGAGTTCATATCCAAATTCATTTCTTAACCCGTGTGGCATCCTCAGACGTCACATGTGTGCCTACAACGTGCTCGTTGGGGCCCATGTGGGTTTATACTGTTGAATGCATTTTAAACGATGCATTTATATGATTGTTATATGTATGTATGATATTGCTAGAATGAAGCCCTCTGTATATTGCAAATGTTTACGAGAGGATACTTTGGAATATAATTATAATGTCAAATAACATGCTTGAATAAAACCCCATGCATCCTGCTAATACATGCAAGATGTCATTTTAAATTATGATTGTAATGTCAAATGACACACTTGAATGAAACTCTCTGCATCCTAATGATACATGCAGGAGGTCATTTTAACATGCAATTATAATATCAGATGATATATTGGAATGAAACCATCAACATCCTACATATGCACACGGAAGGTTATTTTGAAATGCAACAACTATGTTAGGTGACATGCTAGAATAAAACCCTTGACGTCGTACAAATACATGTCAGAGGTTATTTGGGTTGCAGTAGCAATGTTAAACTACATGCTATTTGACATCCCACAAATGCATGCCGGAGGTCACTTTGAAATATACTTACAATGTCGGATGACATGCTCGTATAATGTATTCTGCAAGTTATGATACATGTTTATGCAATATATTAACATGTAAATGCAATGCTCTTGTTACAACTAAATGCATCTCATGATGCTGGATAACATGTTTAAATAAATTCTCATGCATGTTGTAATGTATCTATGAGGGACATTTTAAAATATTTGCATGCTGCACAAAGGGGTGTTTTATGATTTTCGACTATGCAAATAACCACTATTAATAAATGCGTCGAATTTTATTTAGGAATCTGCAAACGCCTTCTGTCCTCTTGCATGAATGTTGCGGATTCGGTGGCATGGCTTAGCAGTACACTTTCATTCAGCTTCACTTGCAAGGTCTTATATTTATAGAAATGTTTGAAGAAGCCGTTGAAGTGGGAAGTCGATACATTGAGAAGGTTTGGTGAATTTTGCATGGCTTGAATTACCCCACTTTCTGAGTCATTAAAGTACCCCTAGATATCATGAGTAATCCCATAATTCCCTTTGCCAACGAGGTGTTTAGCTTCCAAGCACACTTTGATTTAGGCCACACTTAGAACCTATCTACCATTCAGAATAGCCATAGAATACCTCATTATTTTGATACAGACTCCCTTTTCTCATTCTTCGGGAGATCAAATCTACAAGTCATCTAGTACTCGCTTAGATTAGATGAGGACATTCAAATTACATGAAGCCTTTTTATGATAGATTAGTTATCATAATCTGATGATACCAAAGGCTTGGCTGATGTGCTATTAGATTTCTCTGTCCTCGCTCCATCACAAGGTAGTCTCCTTGAAGCACGAACATGACAAAAACACCAGATAGTTTTTAGTATCCCAATGACATTCTATCATCTAATATGCATATGGGATGTGGAAGCTTTTCCTATAGTCCTTAACATGGCTATCAAGAGCAACTTTCTTCAATATATAGCTGCATTTTTTAATGGTGCACATGTAGGATATTAGGTTGTGAAGCTTGATCTCTAGATATTCATTCCAATAATACGACATTTCTTTAGAAACCTTAGTATTTTTGAAGAGATGTTAGAATGAGACGTTTTTTTTTTACCTTCAACTGCTCATTCTTTGACTCTTCAGAGTCATTTAATCTTGCATGCTTAGTATTGCATGTTGCTTATTGTCACCGTTGTGTATGCGACGATTCTTCTATTATCATCAGTAGGTGCTTGCATTTATTGCATATTACTCTATACGTGTTTGCAAAGGAGACTCATTATATGTAATCAGGATAGCTGTCTCTCACTTGTCAATATCTTGTTACAAGAACTATATAAACTCTGATGGCAAGGCATCAACATTGGTTGGTTCAAAATATTTAAGCAAGTTAGGGAGTTGAGCTTCAACTCCATCTTCTCAAGATGGGTTCAACAGCCGACTGATACCTTTTGAAGCCTCCATCTACTTATCTTCCATCTTTTCCTCAGGTAGTTGCCAAGGTATCCACCTTATGCTCAGAGGCATGGTAAAATTCCAATTTGGCAACATTTTGTATGTCGCTGGAGATTGATGATGCCTATTGTATGTTGCATATATATGCATACAAGGAGGCACTGTTATGTGCAAGCAGACTTCATATATTTATTTGTACATTGAAGTGGGTTATCAGTTGAATCACGTTCGCCACTGATTTCTCTATACAGGCTAGCTGACAAGTTACTTCAGCCACTGTCATTGCTTGTAGGCAGATCAACATACTTATTTATCAGCTCATTGTTGTTGATTGCAAGGGTGACCTGACACCTATTGCAAATTGCTCGTCATTGTCCGTACGTAGGTTACTGTAGCTTAACGGGCTTCCTACAATTGTTTGCAGGTGTTTGCATCTATTGCAAATTAACCATCCATGCTTGCAGGATACCGATGTACTTGCTGGATATCTGCTTGCAAGTGCTTGCAACTTCTTCAGATATACTTGATTGGTTATTCATTACATGATCAATCATTACTGTTTGTGTGATTGAATGTGCTTGTAGGGAAGTTATTACACTTGCTTTATGTCCACTATTATCTTCATTGGTAGCTTAGTGTACTGGCTTGGGGTGACACTAGCTGCACACGAGATGCTGATGTTGACCGCATGGGGTTTCTATATTCATTGCCTCGTCAATCTATGAGCTGGTTATTACTTGCATAACAGGTCTTTGATTGTTGCATGTGGGTGGTGCTAGAGCATTTTACAACTGACTAGTTTTGCTTGTAAACCAAAAGTTTCCCTTTAATTTCATTATTATATCTGTTTGCATTGACTGCTGATATTCACTTGCAATTCTGCAAGTTGAATGAGTTTCATTGCTCGTCGTTCACATACACTAAGGATCTTATTCACCACGAGTCCCCGTCTTATTAACTCACATTCATTTGAATGCATTGAATTATTATTTGACATCTGCATTTTTAATTTGATTGTGCATTTTTAAATTTTTAGGGTCCAATTCCCAATTGTTTAGTTTGAAAGTCCTATTTCCTGTCATTCAGCTTGAATTAGGTCCATTGTTGTTCATTCAATCTTTGTACATTTTACTTTGAATTTCAGCAGCATCCCAACATCTCCTCTGTTTGGGAGAAATTTAGGGAGTTGGGCCTTCCCACCATGCCAAAAAGGTGTGTATGGCAGATGTCCGAAGACATCGCGGTTGTGACCTTCAATTCGACCACCCCAAGAAAGGTGTGTGTGGGTCTTCAGGGGTACCTGCTTTGAAATGCACAATTCTTTCCCCATAGACACTGAGACGCATATGTGTACTTAAAAGTTGTCCCTGCCATGCTAAGAAAAGCGTGTACAGGGCTTATCCTTCTCGTTGCAAGTGCCGTGTCGGGTTCCCTCCTACCACGCTAAGAAAAACGTGTATAAGTGATTTTCTGGCACATCACACGTGCCGAGGATGAGATTTGGATCTTTTATACCTTGCACAAGGGTGATGTCAACAGTGTCGAGGTGACGGCGACTATATTGGTGGTGTTGTCAGCTGTGTTGATGTCGACGGCTGTATCGACGATGTTGGCATACAGAACGAGGCACACAATTTCTTTCTTTCCCTCTTTCATCCTCTTCTTTTCTTAACTTAACTTTTTTAATTAATAGTGATTAATTATAATTAATTATAATTAATAATAATTAACTATACTTAATAATAATTAATTATAATAATTAACACAATCAATAGTAATTAATTAAAATTAATAATAATTAATGATAATTAATTAAGATTAATCATAATTAATCACAATTTATTATAATTAATTATAATTGATAATAATTAATTATAATCAATGATAATAAATAATAATTAATTACAATTAATCATAATTAATCACAATTAATAAAAAAGGACTGTTTAGATATAGGATTTATGCTGGATTTGAGTAGGATTTAAGTTAAATCATGCTAAGTAGGATTTAGGGAACTGTTAAATCTCACAGCCAGTAAAATCCTTTGTTTCCCTCTTTTGCCATAAACCCTGTTTAGCGATTTGGTTGAAGAAACACGCGAAGGGAAGAAATATACCTTCATAGTGAGCAAGCACCCGTCGTTGATTCGGATCCAACAGAAGGGAATGTCTTCGAAGGAGGTGGATCTGATCCATAGAGGAAGATTCGGTTGGAGCTCAGTTCGAATGAGCAGGAGGTTGGAAGGAGGATTATAGATTAGATGAAGGATTGGAGGTCGGGAGGCGAGCTTGACGGCTTGCAAATCGAACTAGAGTAACGGACGCCAAATAATATTGTGTAGAGGCTGCGGGAGGAGGAAGTCGGCTAACCCAGTTGGGGGTATTCGACTAATTGATCGTGGAAGGAAGACCGAGATTGAGGTAGGTCGGCAGTTATAAGCAGATCGGGCCTGTGGAGGTGTCGGGTTATGCAACATAAGTGGAGATCGTTCCTAGAAGAGGAGAAGGATTGGTCCGGCTTCGTGTGAGGAATATCAGACGAGGAAAGGCTCAGGTGAGATCGGTCAGGGATTCTGGGTTGGCGGGTTGAGGTCGGAAGGCTCGCGTGAGGGTGCCGGAGGTTGAAGGGGCTTCGAATGGTGTTGCGAAGTCGGAATCAGAGCTTATGTGAGGAAGGAACCGAATGGCTTGCGAGGAAAGTAGGAGTGAGAGGTAGAGACGAAGAGAGTAGGGAGATGTCGAATAGTTGAGGGAGATACGAACGGGGTATAAGAGCCTTCGACTCTGTTTCACTCTTATTTTAAAAGCGAGGTAGAGTGGAGATCTGAGGCAGTGTCATCGACGTGCAGAGGTAATGTCGTCAAGCGAAGAAATCATGCACGTCTTCGTCGAATAGTGCCAAGCATGTACGAGAAACATGACCTGCGGGATTTGAGCAGATTTTTTATGCCAACAGTATCAATGCCGACGTCAAATAGCGCCGAACAGGTTCGAGATGATTTGAGTGATTTTATTTACATTTGTATAAAGGTCAACAGCTGCCCCAAATGAAATTTTAGATTTTATTTAGGATAATTTTTTTTCTGCTTATTAGGGTAGCTTTTTAGTAAAAAATTATAATTTTTTACTAACAAGTTGCTTTAAGAAACAGTAAGAAAGTCATCCCAAATGAAACTTTAGTGCTCCTAATAAAGTTAAAAAGCCATTGTGTGTGTTTGATAAACTAACTTGCATATGAGAAAAAGTATGAGCAAGTGAGTATAATCTATGACTTAGCAGGTATTGAGTTGACTGATGTCGTGCTTAGATTGTGATTTTGTTTGCTGATATTAAATAAGTATTGATTGATTTTTAATAAATTTTTCTTGAGAACTTCCTAATCAATTATTCATATTTGTTGCGTTCTGGAATATTCGTGGCGATAGAGAAATATAAAGTTTAACGTCTTAGCTTTGTACGAAGATCCGTCATACAATCAGATAAAAGAGAGGGTATAGCGTTCATAAGAGACACCAAAATTTTTACATTGAAACCTCTTAAAAGGGAGAAAAACCACGGGGCATGGCCGACTTTGAATGAATCCACTGTAGTTTGCAGTCAATTACAAATGAGGCCCTTCCTTGAGGGAATGCCTTGGTTTGATGTAGCAAATATACATCATATAAAGTTCATTACATAGTGGGAATTGGAAGAATTAGTATTGACATGTTTATTTAATTGGTAGGAACATAGTCAGCGGGCGACGGAGGTCAGAAAGATCGTAGTCATGTGATGGTGGTCGGAAGGATCATAGTCAGCGGACGATGGAGGTCAGAAGGATCATTATCTATCGACGGGGGTTGGAAGGACCATAGTCGACGAGCGATGGAGGTCGCAAAGACCGTAGTCTGGCGACAGAGGTCAGAAGGACCATTATCCAGCGATGAAGGTTGAAAGGACCGTAGTCGGATGGCGACGGAGGTCAGAAAGACTATAGTCAGACGATGAAGGTTAGAAGGCGACAGAGGTCAGATGGATTATAGTCAGTGAGTAATGATGGTCAGAAAGACCATTGTCTAGTGACGGAGGTCAGAAGGACCGTAGTCTGGCGAAGGTTGTCGGAAGGACCGTAGTCGGCTGGCGACAGTCATCGGGGGGGGAAGTCCGATGACAATCGGTGGCCGGGAGTAAGTCTGGCGACAGTCAGTGGTCAGACGAAAGTCCGGCATCAGTTGGTGGCCGGGCGAAAGTCCGGCGTCATTCGATGGCTAGGCCGAAGTTCGACGATGGTCAATGGTCCAACGGTGGTCGAGGAGGAGTCTGGTGGCAAGAAAACTCTAGTTTCTCTCTCTTCCTTATTTGGGTCCCCATTCATAAGAAATAAGGAGTCTATTTATAATTTTCTGAGAGTGGCATGACCAGTAAATATGAGGGAGATCAAGCATATGTTGGGAGTGGTTTGAATGGACGGTTGATATTGATCCCCTTGATCGTGGACTATTTACTGGGCATTTGAATGTCTTAATGATATCAGAATTCAGTGATCTTGGGCTTATTGGATTCGTCTCGTTGAGCTGCTCGATTCGACTATAAGCATGTAACGTTTGGAAATCATTTGATCATCCAATTTATGGTTTGAACTTTTCAAAGGTGCTTTGGGTCTTCAATTTGGACCCATTTGGGCTCGGATTGAGTCAAATTTGGTGTCGTTGGGTTCGTATTTTTGAGACGTTCAGTTTGACTATAAGTTTGCTGAAATCGGAGTTCGGATGATCCCAGATTTAATTTTGGAAGCTTTCAACTTGATTTTGCCTCAAGATTGGTGCCTGATCAAGATAATTTTTTGATGATATATGAATATTATTTTTTTATTATACTTTTTTCCTTCTTCTTCAATTGATTTTTGTATAGCTTGGATTTTTTTATGATAAGTAGGACCGAAATTATATCGAACATGCATCACCTTAAAGTTTTTTAAAATAAGAAAAATTGTGTGATTACTTGGTCACATTTTTAAAAATTCAAATAAACCATTCCTAATCATATCTCAAGTGAGCAACTAAACATAGTCGATGGCCATATGTCAAGCATGGCGATTTAACATTAGACTTATCTTCTTTGATTTACATGTGTGGTACGTCAACAAAGTTTAAGCTTGGTTTGATGCATCTATTTAACTATTTTTTAAAGCAAATTTTTTGTACAAAAAGTATCGAACTAAAATCTATTGTACTAAAAAGCTGCTTTTAAAAAAAATAGTAAAAAAACTATCCCAAACGATATCTTAGTTGATCCATATCAAAAACAAGCTTTATGAGTCTACATCTTGTTAGAATTCATAGCAAGGTAGATAATCAAATAAAATAATTGCATTATGCCTCTTATATGCATTTCACTAATAGGAGTTGGTACTCTTCCCTGTCGCCCGATATCATACATATCTTAATGACATTATTGTCTAAAATACACATAGATGGATAGTGGCATTCATGATGATCTACACAAGATGTTAGATTAGTTAATAAGCTTATTGATACCTCATGATTGGGTTGTAACTCGCGAGCATCTTCCCTATGGGTGGAAGAATAGTATCCCGTTTCCTTTTTTTTCATTAAACTTAGGAGGGTACTCATCATATGCGATATTGTAAGTCTCAAGTTTCATTTGGGGCAGCTTTTTTCTTGCTTCTTAAAACTATTTTTATGTACAAAAATTAAAATTTTTTACTAGAAAGCCGCTTTAAGAAGCAGTAAGAAAGCCGTCTCAAACAAAATCTCAATCTCTCATGCTACTTGTTAAGGCTTATATCATTTTGAAGCATTATATGTCTAATTTGGACATCTAGTTTTTGAGGAGTTGTAAGCCCCCTCTCTCCTTTTGATACTTGGGACAAGTACTTGTGCCATACTACTAGCCCCGCCTTAAGGTGGCTACCTCTAAAAATGTTAAATAGTCCCGTGATTTATTATATTTTTTCAAGTCAAAAGATTTTATCTTAGTTAACACTTATCGCTTCTTTTCTTGATGTATAAATTAATTAGATTGTAACTCGTTAGGCCTCTTTGATGTTATGAAGATGTTGTATAGTTAAAAGCATTGTATAAAATGAAATATAAATAATATATTAAAAAAATATTAGATTAGAATATTCTAATCTAAATTTTATATTAATTATTTTGGTTTACATGAATAGAATAAAAATTTTATTAATTATTTGTAAATTATTTTATTTAAAAATAAACTAAATAATTTTAAAATTCATGATTAATTCTATCTGATTAAATAAAATTTAAATTTTTTTTTTCTAATGATAAAGGCCATCCTCTCATCATCCAAGGGCTCATCCATCTCCAAGTGGGCTCTAACGTTTCACTAGTGTTCTTCCTTCTTCCCCGCCTTATCTTGGTAATGAACGCCCTTCGCTTTACGGTGAACCAGAGGTCGACATGGCAGTTGGCCCCGCCTTTATCCGCAAACTTTTCAAAATATAGATGCATCTTCATTTGAAAAAGGCCTCGCCTTGCAGTTCCTCTTCGCCTTATCAGTCCATTTGAGGTCACCAAAAGCCGACTGAAGCAGAAAAAACGCTTTTTGGAGATCCTACTTCTCTTGCTAGGCAGATTATGGCTAAACCCATATCGATCGAGGTATGGAATCCCAGCGGCAAATACAGAGTCGTGAGTACCAAGCCCATGCCAGGAACCCGCTGGATCCGACTATTAACCGACCAAGACTGTCGTGTTGAGGTAAAACCCTCTTCCTTCTTTCAAACCCCTCTCCTCTATCTCTTTCTCATTTCTCTCTTTACTTTTCAATCTTCAGGTTTGCACCGAGAAGAAGACCATCTTGTCAGTGGAGGACATTCTCGCGCTCATAGGGAACAAATGCGACGGAGTCATCGGCCAGGCGAGTTTATAAAATTCCCAGAACTGAAATTGAAGAAAGTTTATTGAGTTTTATGTTTTTTTTTTATTGTTTGGGTCTGTAACAGCTCACGGAAGATTGGGGGGAGGTGCTATTTTCCGCCCTGCGCAGAGCTGGTGGAACCGCTTTTAGTAACATGGCCGTGGGTTACAACAACGTTGACGTGAATGCGGCAAACAAGTATGGAGTTGCAGTTGGAAACACGCCGGTATCGAATCAGAGCTGGTGTTGATGAATTTAAATGTTAAAGATGGTTTCCTTTTTATGGTTTTGATCTAATTTGCTTGTTATTTTGATTAGGGAGTTCTAACTGAGACGACCGCTGAATTGGCCGCCTCACTTTCTCTGGCGGCAGCAAGGAGGATTGTGGAAGCTGATCAGTTCATGAGAGCTGGATTATATGATGGATGGCTCCCTAATTTGTATGACTCAAAAGCTAGTTTTTAATGGATTGAAGTTTCTTCTTCCAATAATATTTAACATTTATTTTGTAGATTTGTTGGGAATTTGCTCAAGGGACAGACAGTGGGAGTGATAGGAGCTGGTCGTATTGGTTCAGCTTATGCTAGGATGATGGTAATTTTTTCTTCTTTTATCTTCAGTTGAGTATCGGGTGGATTTAATCAGCACTCCTGATTGTTTTGATAATTTCTTCTATACATGAACATGCAAAGACCATCGACAATGCCTGGTCTTGTCAGAAATCCGTATTTTTAACTTCAAAATTTCTCCTCCTCACCCCCTTCCTATCAAAAAAACAGAAGTATTGAAATAAAAAATCTTTTTTATTGATCTCAGGCAACATGGTGTCAAGAAGATATCTTGCATCACTTTTAAAGCAAACCATGTTGATTGTGTTTTTTCTTTTTTTTTTTCTTTTTGTGAATTCAATGCAATTTAGAGTAAATTAAGAAAAGCTACACAGAAGAGTTTTGCATTATCGATTGCTTTCTTCGAATTCTTTGTTGCTAGAGTAGGGAAATCCATTCATCCATCTTTTATCACAAAAACTTTAAAATTCTTGTTGTTAGGGTTATATCATCACAACCCACTCAATGTTTGCAGATTGAGGGCTTTAAGATGAACCTTATATACTATGATCTGTATCAAGCTACAAGGCTTGAGAAGTTTGTTACAGGCATGATCTCATTTTTTTTTCCTTCCGGTTATTGCCTGTCAGCATACCTAAATATTCTAACTAAAACTTTTGAATTCCTTCGTTGACTTTTCAGCATATGGGCAATTTCTGAAAGCCAACGGTGAGCAGCCTGTTACTTGGAAAAGAGCTGCTACAATGGAGGATGTACTGAGAGAGGCTGATGTGGTGAGATAGCTTTTGAATCTTTCATTGTTAGTTTCTAACACTATCCATCAATCCTTAAACTTTGTCGTAGCCATTGCATTTACCTTAATTTTGCATGGTTGCTCTTAAGCTGAAACCAACGAAGTACAACAACTGTGTTTGCTCGAGGATTTATATATATTTATATATATATTGATATATATATTGATTTTGTTGAAATGGGCATTAAAAATTCAACCTATTGGTCTTTTTTTACAGATAAGTCTTCACCCAGTATTGGATAAAACTACATATCATCTGATCAACAAAGAGAGACTGTCAATCATGAAGAAGGTATAGGCAATAGCTTATCTTTGCTACCTGTTTCAACTTTATGCTTCGCAATCAAATGTTTTAATGAACAAAGTGGCTTTTAATCACAGGACGCAGTCCTTGTGAATGCAAGTAGGGGGCCAGTGATTGATGAAGCTGCACTGGTAGAACATCTAAAACTAAATCCCATGTTCCGCGTTGGCCTTGATGTGTTCGAGGTTTGTCTTGCTTACTGTTGATGTTGTATTTTAAATTTGGGATTGCGACAATTCTTAGATTATTAATTTGTGTACTACTGTTTTACAGGAGGAACCTTTAATGAAACCAGGGCTTGCTGAACAGAAAAATGCTGTGGTTGTGCCTCATATCGCATCCGCTTCCAAGGTGAACTTAGGAAATCATACTCTTTATTGGTGTAATTGTAATCATCATCAATAGCCTTATGCTAATGATACGGTTCTTCCTGAACCGCCCAAATCGGCCCCGTCTGAGCCGGTTCACGGATACAGGAGGCGGACTAAGCTGCCTCCTTCCGTGGGGATTGAGGGGCCCACTTTGGGCAGGATTCAGAGAGAGGGAAAGGGGGCAAACAACAATTAGAGAGATCCTTTTGAATTTGATTTATTCTAGGAAAGTTTTTATTGGTTTTGTATTAGGAAGTATGTATTAAAAGGAAGAGGGAGGCTAGGGTTAGGGTGGATTATTTTTGTTTCTCTTGGAGTTCTCGTTGGTGTCTTGGGTTCTAGACTTCTTGTCTAGAGATTGGGAGAGAACGATCTTTCTCTTGATTTGAGGATCAATTTTATCTTTGTTTCATTCTTGCTTCGCTTGACTTCTATAAAATTATCTATTGATTTGATTGCTTCCACCAAAATTCCTCTATTTTAGCGTTGTTTTTACCGATTATCGTTAGGTTTGCTTGCAAACTCAAGTATTCCCGTTAGGATTACTTGTGCTCAAGTACTTCCTATCAGCTAACTTGTTGGGGTCAGCTTTATGAATATCCTTTTTCATTTATTTATTAATTGTAAAACTTATACTTTGTAGATAATTCTAAACAACTTCTATCTATATCCAGTCTATACAATTTTCCTTAAATATTGATTTTATCCATGTTTCTAATGGTGCATTTTCTTCCCATTATTATATATGTCTAAACTGTATAAATTTTTTAAAATTATATTAGTCTTAATAGATTTCACTCCTACCACTCATCTCTTGTTAATATGCTTTCATTTATCCTTCCTAACTTTGCTATATATTCATCTTAATATTCCCATGTTTATTATGCTCAACTTAGATATTAATAATTTTTGTCTGCTAAGATCTAGATTCATATAATATTATGAGACCAATGACGATATTATAGAGCTTATCTTTACATCTTCAGGCTATCATCTTCTCATATGGAAGTTAAATATTGAAAAATTCAAGAGATTTCTCATCTGAATGGTTTCTCCATATATTGTTTTCAGTGGACGCGCGAAGGAATGGCGACTCTTGCTGCTCTAAATGTTTTGGTATGCTTGTTTTAACGGGAATGAATTGAAGTTTTTTTTATATGTGCTGTGAATGCCAATTCCTTTTGCTTCCTTACTGTTAAACAGGGCAAGATCAAAGGATACCCAGTTTGGTCTGATCCAAATAGTATTGAAACTTTCTTAAATGAAAGCTCTCAGCCTCCACCTGCTAGTCCAAGCATCGTCAATGCAAAACAACTTGGTATGTTTCCTTAATACTTGTAGCATTCTTTTTTAAGAAAGTTTTTTCTTTTGTCGAACGCAATTATGGCTGTAAACTAGCTGAACATGAGCAAGCTAAGGCTCTATTCCGTTCTTGAACTATCAGTAGAGCACAAACAAGCTCAAATTTAATACAAGCTGAAAATTTTATTTGTGTTTGGATCGTTTGTTTTCGTCCAAATAAGAATAACAAGCCTAGTTGGTAACCATTAAAGTGAACAAAATATTGGAAACAAAATATTTAGTCTAATTACCACAGTTCTTCCTTCATGATTGAAGTGAAAAAGATTTAAAGTCTTAAGTTGTTCCAGATGTTTCATCAGTAGTTAAAATGGAAAGATTTTCTTGTAGGTTTGCCTTCTTCGAAGCTGTGAAAGGAAGCTCATGGTGGGCAAGTATATTCAGCTGAAATATTTAGCGCATATAAGGGCCTTTTTATAGCCAAGCTGGTCCTTTACACTTTAGCACAGCACAGCACAGCTGCTTTGTCTAATATTTTTAAGTTTCTCTGTAAGCTATGCTGAAATATATTTGGACTTTCAGGAATAAAATCCCTCATATTGGCTTATATTTAGTACAAATTGGAGATCTTTCGACTGGTTTTAGCTAATAGTTTGATCAGTTCACTGTAAAGTACCGTAAAGTTTTGAAAAATAAATTTATGTAGTATAACTCTGGGCTGTATGAGATTCAGGTTTTGTTTGGGATAACTTTATTATTGCTTCTCAAAACAGTTTTCTAGTATAAATTTTTGTACTAAAAAATTGCTTTGAGAAGCAGTAATAAAGTCGTATGAAGAGTTAATATGAGATGCAGCAGGTTTGGAAACGAGCTCTTAAATAAATGGAAAAGAGTTGAGTAAGATAAAAATTCTTGTAATGGTCTTTTTATGAGAAATATTGATTTGGAAATTTAGGATAAAAACAAATTATTTGAGTTTCATGCACTTACTGAATATTATATTATATGAAATTTTATTGAAGTATTCTAGAAATTTTATTAAAGGAAAAATTTACTAAAAGATTTCTGGGTTTTTTCAAAGAGAATTTTTCTTTAAGTTTTCCATTTAATAAAACAATTGAACTAAGTTGAGAATGATACATTAGTCAAAATTTTTACTTAATGACCATTAATAAGAAATTATTTCTTCCCATGCTGTTGGAAGTGGCAAGAAAAAAAAGGAGAAATTATTGTGCGGTCACTGAATGCCGTATGGAGGTGAATTAGGATGTGTCATGTCACTTTTATGCTGTGTATCGGTGTTGTGTATCTGATGCCGAACTAAGTGCATAACATGGATGAAGTAGGAGTATTGCACGATTGTTTGATTAAAGCGTTAAAGCACAATTACTAGCACATGAAACAATAAGATAAAACAAGAGAAGGGTGCCGGCGTTTAGGCCAAATCACTAGCTAAGCATTTGAATCCACAAGATAAATTAGAAACTCAATAATAACATAAGGGTAGGAGTTCACTCAATCATCCCTAATCTAACAATGAGATTAGCAAGCATAGAAAAGTAATAACTCAACCCTACGTTTACTAAGCTTTAGGCAAGATTAAGCGGAGCGATTCTTTGCTTTTATGTCACCACCTACAAGGTTAGGAAAACAAAGAGATAAATTGAAAAGGGAAGAAACATTAACCCTTATGTGGAAGGAAGTTGTTGCCGAGAGAAACCCTTTGATTTGTTAAGGATGCTTTTGACGAGTTGTAGGAGACGGTTGATATAGTCGTGGAAGGGAAACAGTGAAACTGCCGGAAAGATGGCGGGTGTGAATCGACCGACGATAGTCCACCGGCCTTTGACCCTTTGATCGTCGATAGTGTCAACCAATGTGATGTGGATCCTCTCCAAATACTCCTCGACGGTAGTTTCGTAGCCGAATCCCACGTCGAAGAAGGGAGAGCGTAGTACGTCGATGTTGTCTAGATCGTCAAGCACCAAGCCCGAATCCCATGGACGAACTTCCATTCATGCTTCTTAAGAAGTAAAGGAGGAGACGTTGGTGTAGCTTTGCTGTCCTTGAAGGTTCCTCCCAAGATTCAATGGTTTCCTCTTGAAGATCAAGTAGAAAGGCTAGGGAGAGTGGCCGGCCAAGGTAGGAATAAGGGGGGAGAGGGTTTGGTTCAGATTTTGTGAATTAGGGTTAGGGTTTGGAGGGATTAAAGTTTCCAAAATCTGAAATTATTCTCAGATTTTGGAATTTAGGAGGGAACTAGGATAGGAAATTAGGAATTAATGAGAGGGAGGAGATTGGAGAGAGAAATAGGGAGAAGGAGAGAGAGGGGCGGCGGCATAGGCAAGGGGGGGCCGGCGGCTTTAGTAGGGTAGGGAGGGATTAGGAATAATTAAATTAGGTTTCCAATTTGAGATTTAAGAAATAGGAAAGATTTGATGCAATCCTATTTAATAAAATTTAAATAGAACTCAAAATAGGAAACTTTCCTAAAATAAGGATTGTATTTTAGGGAATAATTTGAATTCAAATAGATTTGAATTCTATCATTAATTGGATTACCTAAAATGTAAAACTTAATTAGGAAAGGTTTAATGACACACAAAAAGGGGAAAGCCAATGGGAAGGGGCCGGCGGTGTGGGTGGTGGGGTTTGGCCGTGGGGATGAATGGGTGGCCGAGAGGGGTGGAGAGAAGGGGAGGGGAGGGGATGGAGGTCACTAGGTGGGGAAGGTCCTTGGTCGACGGCTAGTAGGGAAAAGGGAAAGGTAAGGAAGGTAGATACGAAGAACCACGAATCCGGCCGTCTCCAAGATTGGTGGGTGATCCGATTTCCCTCTCCTAGGGATTCCTCCAAAGTTCTCTCCAAGAACTCTCACAACTCTCCAAAGAACACATGTGCAGAAATTTTAATAATAATCATTCATTGAATTAGAACAATACAATAGGGGCTTATAAATAGCCTCAAATAAAAGGCAAAAGCAAAAGACAAACATGCCCTCTTGGGCTTACAAGCAAACCACCCTAAAAGAAGGGTATAACATGAAACAAACTAAAGGAAAGCAATAACATAATAACTCAAAAATATAAAGACTCGATCGTGGCCGTAGATCGGCGACCACGTCTCCGGTAGACTTTCCATGTGGAGATGTCCCCATCATTCTCCCGGGGTGGAAGAAAGCTCGACTCCGTCGAGTAAGTATCTCTGGTGCTATCATAAATTTCCAATGCATCAGGGTCCACTCGCTGTAGCTCCTCGCGATCCAACCAAGTATCCTCGGACTCGGGTTTGCCTCTCCACCTGATCAAATACCTACGTCGTCCACCTTCCCTTGTAGAAATGACTTCATCGCTTAGAATTGCGTCCACTTTTTCTGCCATAGGTGATTTAGGGATATCTGGGAGTGGGGGTAGGTTAGGTATCTCACAAGGTGGGTTCACACAAGGCTGCTGTAATAGTGGGTTTGGCGGATTGAAATCCGGACCTTCGTATGCCACTAAATCTTCTATGTTAAAGGAGGGATTGATGTTGAACTCAGCGGGGAGATCTACCACATAAGCATTATCGTTGATTTTCTTGATTATCTTGAATGATCCAGCACTCTTAGCATGTAATTTCTTAACTGTTCCCTGCGGGAACCGTTCCGGACAAATCCGCACCATCACGAAGTCACCAACATCAAAAGCTTTAAATTTTCGTTTCAGATCAGCCTGTAATTTGTACTCATTATTGCTCTTTTCAATTTGTCGTGCAATTTCTTTATGAAGTTCATGCATATGTGATGCAAATGATGATGCAGACTCAGAGATCCTATACCTAGGACACATGGGTATGAGATCTAACGGTTGCCTAGGTTTGAACCCAAAAACAATTTCAGAAGGACTCAAGCCAGTGGTTCGGTTTACCGAATTATTATATGCAAACTCAGCAGTGGGTAAAACAGAATCCCAATCCTTAATATGCTCACCTACCAGAGACCGTAATAGATTCCCTAAGCTCCTATTAACTACCTCGGTCTGACCATCAGTCTGTGGATGAAAGGCAGTAGAGAATTGCAATTTAGTGCCTAATTTCATCCAAAGGGTTTTCCAAAAATAGCTAGTGAATTTTACATCCCTATCTGATACGATGGTTTTGGGGAGACCATGTAGACGGACGACCTCTTTGAAATAAAGCTTGGCAATATGAGAGGCATCGGATGTCTTGGAGCAAGGTATAAAATGAGCCATTTTAGAAAATCTATCAACTATGACACAAATGGCATCATTTTTACGAAGAGTCTTAGGCAGGCCTAAAATGAAATCCATGCTGACGTCCTGCCAAGGGCAACTAGGGACAGGCAGCGGAGTGTAAAGACCAGTGTTCTGCTTGCGCTGTTTGGCTAACTGACAGGTGTGGCATCGACTGACCATCCGACCGACATCTCTCTTCAAACTGGGCCAAAAGAAACGGTACTCCACGGCTTCTATCGTTTTGTCTCGTCCGAAGTGCCCTGCGAGGCCTCCGGCGTGGAGTTCCCAGACAAGGAATTCCCTAAGGGAGGTGCTAGGGATGCAAAGCTTTTGAGCTTTGAAAAGGTAGCCATCCTCCAGAAGGAAGTCGTCCACAAGACGTGTGCTGCCTGTGGATAAGAGAGAGTAGGTCTCTTTGAAATCGGGGCAGTCCAAATACTCCCTCTTTATTTGCTCGAAACCCACAACTTCAGTTTTCATTTCAGTGGTAGTCATCATACGACGACTGAGGGCATCAGCAGCTTTATTCTCAACTCCCGCCTTATGCCTAAGGGTATACGTATACTCCTGAAGGAACTCTACCCAACGACCGTGGCGCGCATTCAGTTTCTTTTGGGAGTTGATATAACGTAGGGCCTCGTGATCCGAGAAGATGACAAACTCTTGCGGGAGCAAGTAGTGTCGCCAATAGCGGAGGGACTGGATCACCGCATAGAATTCTTTGTCGTAAGTAGAATATCGCTGCCTAATGTCATTCAGCTTCTCGCTGAAGTAGGCTACAGGGTGACCCTCCTGGGATAGGACTCCTCCAATTCCAACTCCCGAAGCATCGCATGTCACTTCGAAGACTTTGGAGAAATCAGGGAGTCTCATCACTGGGGCTTCCACCATTTTTTTCTTAATCTCATCGAAAGCTCGGGTGGCGGCCGGGGTCCAATGGAAATCACCCTTCTTAAGACAGTCAGTAATGGGAGAAACGATAGTGCTGAAATTTCGGATAAATCTCCTATAAAAAGTGGCCAACCCGTGGAAGCTGCGGACTTCCCGGATGTTCTGAGGAAGAGGCCATTCGATGATGGCTCTCACTTTCTCGGGGTCAGCAGAAACCCCCTGAGCTGACACGATAAACCCTAAAAAGATGACTTGATCGACAAGGAACGTACACTTCTTAGGATTCGCGTACAATTGTTCTTTCCTTAAGACCGAACAGACTTGCCGTAGGTGGTCCAGGTGTTGTTCAATAGAATGGCTATAGATAAGAATATCGTCGAAGTAGACAACGACAAACTTACCCATAAAAGGGCGTAACACCTGGGTCATGATTCGCATAAAGGTGCTCGGGGCATTACTCAACCCGAAAGGCATGACCATCCACTCGTATAGACCATCCTTGGTTTTGAAGGCAGTCTTCCACTCATCACCGGGTCGGATCCGGATCTGGTGGTATCCACTCTTGAGGTCGATTTTGGAGAAGAGAGTGGCACCCATCATCATATCTAGCATATCATCTAATCTGGGAATAGGGAAATGATATTTGACGGTGATTTTGTTGATAGCACGGCTATCAACACACATTCTCCAAGTTCCGTCCTTCTTAGGAGTGAGAAGGGCGGGTACTGCGCAGGGGCTAAGACTCTCCTTAATGAAACCTCGTTGTAGTAATTCATCGACCTGCCTTTTAAGCTCGGCATGCTCCGTGGGGTTCATGCGATAATGTGACAGGTTAGGGAGGGAGGCTCCAGGGACTAAGTCTATTACATGCTGAATGTCTCTAAGGGGAGGTAATTGATCCGGGAGATCTTCAGGGAAGACATCAGCAAACTGCCCTAAAATAGGTTGGACTTCCTGAGGTATAGGGTCATCAGATTCGGTGGGAATCTCACGACCTACTAATGCGTACAGAGGTGCGCCTCGGGTAATCTCAGAGTCTAGAACTTTAGCGGTGACTAAGTTTAATCCTTTCTTGGACTTGAGAGGGTGGGGTTTGGGTTCTTCCTTGACCCTGGGCTGTGAAGGTAACAACTTAATCTTTTTACCTGCATGTTCGAACACGCAGGTGTTTGAACGCCCATAAATGTGGACATCATTATCGAAAATCCAAGGTCGCCCCAACAGAATTTGTCCCACATCCATAATTAGAACATCGCACCACACATTCTCCTTGTAAGTGGCAAAGGAGATAGGTACGAGACTTCGTTCTTTCACCTCCAAGGCAGTGGAGTTGACCCAAGCTACCTTATACGGATTGGGGTGAGGAACAGCAGACAGATTTAATTTGGACACCATGCTGGAGGAGACAGCATTGATGCAACTGCCACTATCTACGATGATTTTACAGTTTTTATCTTTGATTTTGGTGTAGGTATGAAAAATAGAAGTCCTTCGCCAGTCATCGGAGGTAACGGGATGTGACAGTGCACATCTCACCACGCAGATGGGGGATGTGCCCAACTTCTGAAGGCAGTGAAGAGCGGTGGTGTCATTGTCCTCTTCAAAGAAGTCACCTTCTTCCTCTACTTGATGGACTTGATCAACCTCGGGCTCGAAGTCCTCTTCAGTAATCTCCTCAATGATAGAGACTTTGTAAGGACTGGAGCACTGAGAAGCGATATGCCCATACCCCTGGCATCGAAAGCACTTGGTCCCGGGGCTGGACCTAGGGGTATCCGGAGTGGGAGGTTTGTTTCTAAAATCAGGTCGAGGGTTTGGGTGACCCGTAGGTGGTCGGGTCACATTCCCAGGAGTGGATCGTGCAGTGGTAGAGTGGGGAGTGGCACTGCCGGAAGGCCTGTAGGAGGGTCTAGAGTCATGTGAGCGGCTCGGGTTCTAAGAACGGGTTTCCTCTAAATCTAACACTAAACTGTAGGCGTTCTCTAGGGTAGTGACGTTCCGGGCAAATAACTCGTTGTGAAGATCCTCTCGCAACCCAGTGCGAAACATAGACAAAATCTGCGCGGGGGTGGTAGAAGTCTCCCCTTTGCATCGAATTAAGTAGTCGTCGAAGGAGGCGATGTACTCTTTGACGGGTTTATTTCCCTGAGTTAGCCTATTCCATCTATCCAATAACCTAGGGAAGTACGAGGGAGGCAAGTACTTCTGCTTAAGTTCACGTTTCATAGATGGCCAATCATTGATGGGATAATCGTTCCTAGCCTCTCGGAGACTCTCTAAGTTTGACCAGAATTGGCTTGCCCTACCCGTGAGTTTCATTTCCGCAAAACTAACCTTCCTTGCTTCGGAGATATTATACCACTTGAAGAAACTGTCCATACCTTTGACCCAGTCCAGGAAGAGCTGGGGATCGAGGGTGCCATCAAAGGTGGGAGCATCAACTTTAATATTTTTCATGAGTGGTATATCAGGATCATGACGGGGGTCATGTCCATAGTGTGGAGTGCGATGATTGGCACGATGTTGCCGCTCATCAGGGTAGGTGTCATCCCCATACATGGACGGTGGTCTGGAAGGGGTGTAGGGAATAGGGTGCTCTCGTGTACGCTCAAGTGTATCAAACCGTTCAGTAGTGTTCCTCCGAAGTTCAGCTAGGTCAGCTTGATTTTCTTTGAGCTGTTGGCTAATGTTATTCATTTGCCCTACCAACAAGTCTAAAGTCCTTCCGAGTTGTTCAGGATCCATACCTAGACACTAGGTGACACTCAGGGTGAGTTGGGGTAGAGGGCAGCACCTATATGTAAAGAAAAGCTTCCTATAATGTCACTAGATGGTGCAGAAATTACTAGGACAGCAAGCTACTAGGAGGAGTTAAGCAACCTAGACAACTAGTGAGGTGGCTAGGTTAAGGGCAGCACTTGAACACTTGATACACAAGCTTAACAACCACTAAATGCATGCAGGACTGCAGTGGACAGCAAACAAAAATGTGAACAAAGTTTTTTTAAATGACCGTATGCATGCAACAAAACGTAAAACTAATTAAAATAACTCCTAGGAAGATGTCTAGCATGCAAAACTAGAGCAAACCATGCTCTGATACCAAATGATGCCGAACTAAGTGCATAACATGGATGAAGTAGGAGTATTGCACGATTGTTTGATTAAAGCGTTAAAGCACAATTACTAGCACATGAAACAATAAGATAAAACAAGAGAAGGGTGCCGGCGTTTAGGCCAAATCACTAGCTAAGCATTTGAATCCACAAGATAAATTAGAAACTCAATAATAACATAAGGGTAGGAGTTCACTCAATCATCCCTAATCTAACAATGAGATTAGCAAGCATAGAAAAGTAATAACTCAACCCTACGTTTACTAAGCTTTAGGCAAGATTAAGCGGAGCGATTCTTTGCTTTTATGTCACCACCTACAAGGTTAGGAAAACAAAGAGATAAATTGAAAAGGGAAGAAACATTAACCCTTATGTGGAAGGAAGTTGTTGCCGAGAGAAACCCTTTGATTTGTTAAGGATGCTTTTGACGAGTTGTAGGAGACGGTTGATATAGTCGTGGAAGGGAAACAGTGAAACTGCCGGAAAGATGGCGGGTGTGAATCGACCGACGATAGTCCACCGGCCTTTGACCCTTTGATCGTCGATAGTGTCAACCAATGTGATGTGGATCCTCTCCAAATACTCCTCGACGGTAGTTTCGTAGCCGAATCCCACGTCGAAGAAGGGAGAGCGTAGTACGTCGATGTTGTCTAGATCGTCAAGCACCAAGCCCGAATCCCATGGACGAACTTCCATTCATGCTTCTTAAGAAGTAAAGGAGGAGACGTTGGTGTAGCTTTGCTGTCCTTGAAGGTTCCTCCCAAGATTCAATGGTTTCCTCTTGAAGATCAAGTAGAAAGGCTAGGGAGAGTGGCCGGCCAAGGTAGGAATAAGGGGGGAGAGGGTTTGGTTCAGATTTTGTGAATTAGGGTTAGGGTTTGGAGGGATTAAAGTTTCCAAAATCTGAAATTATTCTCAGATTTTGGAATTTAGGAGGGAACTAGGATAGGAAATTAGGAATTAATGAGAGGGAGGAGATTGGAGAGAGAAATAGGGAGAAGGAGAGAGAGGGGCGGCGGCATAGGCAAGGGGGGGCCGGCGGCTTTAGTAGGGTAGGGAGGGATTAGGAATAATTAAATTAGGTTTCCAATTTGAGATTTAAGAAATAGGAAAGATTTGATGCAATCCTATTTAATAAAATTTAAATAGAACTCAAAATAGGAAACTTTCCTAAAATAAGGATTGTATTTTAGGGAATAATTTGAATTCAAATAGATTTGAATTCTATCATTAATTGGATTACCTAAAATGTAAAACTTAATTAGGAAAGGTTTAATGACACACAAAAAGGGGAAAGCCAATGGGAAGGGGCCGGCGGTGTGGGTGGTGGGGTTTGGCCGTGGGGATGAATGGGTGGCCGAGAGGGGTGGAGAGAAGGGGAGGGGAGGGGATGGCGGTCACTAGGTGGGGAAGGTCCTTGGCCGACGGCTAGTAGGGAAAAGGGAAAGGTAAGGAAGGTAGATACGAAGAACCACGAATCCGGCCGTCTCTAAGATTGGTGGGTGATCCGATTTCCCTCTCCTAGGGATTCCTCCAAAGTTCTCTCCAAGAACTCTCACAACTCTCCAAAGAACACATGTGCAGAAATTTTAATAATAATCATTCATTGAATTAGAACAATACAATAGGGGCTTATAAATAGCCTCAAACAAAAGGCAAAAGCAAAAGACAAACACGCCCTCTTGGGCTTACAAGCAAACCACCCTAAAAGAAGGGTATAACATGAAACAAACTAAAGGAAAGCAATAACATAATAACTCAAAAATATAAAGACTCGATCGTGGCCGTAGATCGGCGACCACGTCTCCGGTAGACTTTCCATGTGGAGATGTCCCCATCAGTATCGCTATGTGCCGGTGACGCGGAGCATCCTGATTCGCCTCCGATAGTTTTTCTTACTTGTTTTTCTTAGGGGTGACGTCCCTTGGTGTCTTGTCTTGTCTTTCTCTTTTGTTTTAAGAGTAAGAACGGTGTAAAAGAAAAAAGAAGCAAGGAGAGATTGAGAAAGAAAAGAGGATGTTGTTGCCTTTGAGTTTCCTTTGTTGAGTTGAGTCGCTAGGCGAGCATGGACCAGTAGCTGCATAAAGAGGATGGGTCATGATGAGGCCAAAGAGAGAAAAATTCACTACATTAGCTGATAGTTCATGATAAGAAGTCACGCATATACTTAAGAAAATTGAACTAAACATAGTTTTATATGATTTCTACTTTATTTTGTAGCTTCATATAGTCTAATTTTTCTAATAATTAATATCTCAATATTTAAATTATTTTTATACTTTCTAATAGTTAAATTATAAAAAAATTCTTTATGAAAAATATTTATATTATTAACCGTTTTCTTATTTTTTTGTTGATGCTTTTACTCCCAACTTAGACTTCTTTTGAGACGGCTTTCTTCCTGCTTTGCTTTTATATCATAATCATAATTTTTATTTGACTATTGCTTTTTCATTGTTATTAACATTTTTTTTGTGTTAGAAAGCTGTTTTATACAATAATTTTCCGAAAAGTTATTTTTTTCATAGCAACCTTACAACCACCTTTATAAAAAGTTATAACTGGCCCAAACGGACCCTTAATCTACATTAAGACGAGAATAACGTTGTCATTTAGAACGCCTCATCATTAGTGTAAAGATTTCAACTTATGGTCAGTTTGAGATAACTTTCTCACTGCATTTGTTTTAAAAGATCAATCACAATTTTATTTGGCTACTGCTTTCTTGCTGCTTTTGCAACCATAATAATTAATTAACTTTTCTCACAACTTCACAATTAACTTTATAAAATACTGTAGCCGTCTCAAATAAACTCTTCATATCAGTGCAATGACAATAAAGTTGAAAAACAAAAAAAAGATAGAAATGTATAGAGGTTATTTTCAACATTATCGCACTTTAATGAGTTTGGATTTAAACATTTACTGTAAGAGCACTCTTTATTTGTGATCATTTTATGATTGTTGACTGTGGCCATTCACAAATAATGCTGTAAATTCCTGAATTAATAAATCACATTATACCAAATTATGATGCAAAATTAGCTACTCTATGCAAGAAGTTTTCAAATTAAAGAAAAAATATATTTGATTTATGTATTTCGTTCGACCTACATACATTTTAGAAAAAGTTGCACCGGGTTCAATATGTTATTTTGGTAGAAGTCAGGTTCTTTTCAAAATAATTTATATCAAAAAAATAAGATATCATAATGTAATTTTTACCAAGATGGCTTTAGAGATAGCAAATTCGTGCTAAAATTTATGCTTATATGATATCATGAACTGTACTAATCTCGTAATCGGTCTTATATCCGATCCATCTTAAATTAATTGAGTAGTTGCATCTCCAATAAGAGATGCAAAACATGATGGAGCTTAATTAGCTTTATTAATGGTACATTATCTCTCTTATACCTCCCCCCACTTAATTCTAACCTTGACTTCTCCACTAGAGCTACTGTTTTTTACCTTCCCTATCTCCCTCCTCTTCACTCCCACTATCTTATCTTTTTACTAAGGCTAACTTATTTTCAACTAAGAATCAATTAATACACCACTCTTCCAATCACTTTTAAGGGCATGCTTAATTCATGAGAGATTCTTTTCATAATTGGATTGCTTGTACTCAATTGGAGGGATTAAATACCAAATTAATTAGATAGAAAGCAAGCTGAGTATTAATGCAATTCTAAAAGAAAAAAAGTACTTTTATAAACAAGATATTGCCCACTTTTTATAAATAGTATCAAGCAATTTATCATTATATACAAAATTTTTCTAAAGCCTCGTTTATGACAACTTTCTTCATGCTTCTTAAAACAACTTTTTAGTATAAAAATTAAAATTTTTGTACTAGAATTCTGTTTTAAGAAGCAGAAAGAAAGTCACCCCAAACGAAGCCTAAGACTTCGCTTGAGGCAGTCTTCTTATTGCCCTGCTTTTCAGCGCAATCATAGTTTTTGTTTGACCATTACTTTTTCATTCCTTTAAATAAAGTTTTATGTTAGAAAGATGCTTTATACAGCAGCTTTCAATAATTTTTTTTTCTCCGTAGCAGCTTTATAATCATCTTTATAAAAAACTATAACTATCCCGAACGGATCCTAAGTCATATAAAATTATATAAAATTCTAGTGAAGGAATTTCATAAAGAGAGTTATTTTATACACACAGATAAAAATCCACTTCATGAAAAAATTCATGCCAAAAATTAAATTAAGTTCTGTTTTGCTTAAGTGGTTTGGTTAATCATATACATTCTAATTAAAAAAATGTATTGAACTCACTCCAATTTGTAGCTAACCTTCTTGAGAATTCATTTAGTTGCTTAAAAATAGAAAACTTAATTTGAAAAATAATAAATTTAAAGCACTTTATTTATTTTTTAAAAATATTTTCTATGAACAAGCAGACCAGTGAGCTTCTAAACAAAATAGAGTTCAAATAAACATGGCCTAAAAATTGCATTAAAACTAATGATAGGCTAAAAAGGAACAGGAGCGCACTTTCACAGGAATAAGAGCCAGTGCTGAGTAGCAGATATTCCACCAAGGAAGCCACTCTTTTTTACCTTCCCACTAAGATCTTTCTCTCTGTATATATATGTGCTGGGAATGAAGAGAACAAACTGAAGAGGTCAATTAAACTTGAAAGAAGAATGAGTCGTATTGCAGTTATAAGTGGCCTTTCATTACTCCTTTGCCTTCTTCTCCTTGTTGGAGTAGATGGGCAGAAAGGAAAGAAGAGAGAGGTTTATGTGGTTTATATGGGAGCTATTCCTTCACAGGCATCTGAGAACACTCTTAAAGAAAACCACATCCAGCTTCTTTCTTCTATACTTCCAAGGTTTAATTTGTTCATATAAAATGATTTTTCATTTTCATTCATTCTGGGACTCAAAATCTATAATATTCTTACCAAATCATTTTGATCAACTTCTATTTTTGTTGCCTTACTTCTACCCTTCTATTTCCTTAACCCTAACAGTAATTTTATCTATTTGTCTAATTTGAGCTTGTTTTAAGCTTTGTTATATATGTCAAGATTATTATTATTATTTTTTCAAATATTTTTCATCAACAAATGTCAATCAATTTCTCCTTTAATATAATCTTTCTTAAATGTTTGGCACAACTTTTTTATTGCTTTTTAAAGCTGATTTCTAGTAGAAAAAAATTTCATTTAAAAATTTTTTGTATTGAAAAATGCTTTAAAAAACAGTAAGAAAGCTGTCCCAAACGAAACCTTATTTTCATAATTTTATCATACATGCATCATTTATTTTTCTATGATAAAAAAATATAATTTAAAGTAAATTTCAGTGATACAAAAAGTGCGGATTTGGTTGTAGAAAATTTGTGAAATAATGAACTCGAAAGAAGTTTACTTTGTGGGTTGTTTGTTTTGTGTAAAATGGATGGAAAGTTAAAATAAGGTTCTTTTTATATGGTAAAATATGTGCAACATATAAAATAATCATTTGCTTTCTTAGCTCTACTTCATATCAAACCTAATTGTTTGATTACTTTCTCTCTATTTTAAAGCTTCACAACTTATTGAGCTTTTCCTCTATCAAGAAAAAAGCTTGTGTGTAGATTTTAGGGATTGTTTGATTTGAAGTAAAATGAGTGTAAATTATTTCAAATGTAGAGTTTTGAAAATATTGATATTTAGTTTGAAGTGAAAGAAATGCAGAGTAAAAATTTAAATATTTGAATTTTACCATCTAGCTAAATTTTGCTATGTTTGGATATCATTAGATTTGACCAATTTCTGTTTACACTGTAAAATCTTTATCATTATCTCATGCCCGCTGCTACCGTCGGCTACTAGCCACCACCATGGTTGGGTTTCACACTGTATAAATTGAAAAAAAAAATTGTCTATATTTATTTTATTACTTTTATGTTGCATTCTTTTTTCAGCAAACAAAAGGCCCCTTAAATCTTATAAAGTGCATGATTGTTTTTAAAAGCCAAACTTCTGCTTTTATCGATTAAAAATAAGTTTAAGGATACGAGAGATCTGATTTCTACAATTTCATGTGAAAATAAGGCCATTATAACTGATCGATTTGTAGAGTTCCATTCTAATTTAGTACTAATTACATTCAACAAATTAAAAAAATAGCAAAACTCGTCTTTTTAAAACATATTATCTATCTGCAAGCATCAAATAAGCCCCTTAGACTGATTCAAGAGGACATTGGGACAGGGGAGAACCTATCGAGAAATATGTAATTCGTCGGTACAAGCATAGCTTTTCTGGTTTTGCTGCGAGGTTATCGAAGAACGAGGCTAATGCCATTGGCAAGAAACCAGGAGTTATATCAGTTTTTGTTGATCCAATTTATCAGCTGCACACCACAAGGTCATGGGACTTTTTACAAGAAACATCGACCGAGACCGACTTGAACCCAGCCATTGATGCTGGCTCATCTCCCACATCCGGTGGGTCGGATACCATCATTGGGCTATTGGACACAGGCAAGCTTTACTCATGGAGCCACAGCCTAGTATTTGCAAGCTTGTAAGGTTTCTGAAGTAGACATAAATGCTAAGTTTTTCCCTTTTAACAATAAAAAATTGCAGGAATCTGGCCAGAATCTGAAAGCTTTAGAGATAATGGCATGGGTCCTATTCCTAGCCGTTGGAAAGGAACTTGCATGAAAGGGAATGACTTCAACTCTTCTAACTGTAATAAGTGAGTTAAATATGAAGATTTACACATTCTATTTTAACCTGTTGGTTAGGAGCTAAGGCTGTGATATGAAGCTTAACTTTGGCAATCAATAATGATAATGTTAAATATTATAAGACTATTACTTAAAACTTTAGAAGAGGTGGGAACACTAAAAACATAAATGTATTTTTTAAGTAAAGCCTCTATAGAGGGGATGGTACAAAGAATACTAAACTCAACAATTTTTAATATCAACTTTAATGATTATAGACAATAGTAATTTGCTCATTTTTGTAGGTGATAATAATCAGTCGAGTGTTAGACCAAACTAGATAAGTGATATTATTGCGATATAACCATGATAATATTTTTCATGCAGGAAGATTATTGGAGCAAGACATTATGACATTGATGATGATGAGTCTTCTTCTCTGACTGCTTCTCCAACTGATCTAAGCTCCCCAAGAGATGATCTTGGACATGGCACTCATACCTCTTCTACTGCAGCAGGAAATCCAGTCAAGGAAGCTTCTTTCTATGGTTTAGCTGATGGAACTGCAAAAGGTGGATCTATTTCTTCAAGAATTGCCATGTACAAAGTTTGTGGAATAGATGGGTGTCCGGGATCTGCAATACTATCTGCTTTTGATGATGCAATTGCTGATGGTGTAGATCTGTTGTCGATTTCGATTGGAGCACCCATACTTTCTCCTCCTGATTTTTCGACTGATCCAATTGCCATTGGAGCATTTCATGCTGTTGAAAAGGGGATTATAGTTGTGTGTTCAGCTGGGAATGATGGACCTGATGCTCAATCTGTTGTGAATACTGCACCTTGGATTCTGACCGTCGGTGCCACAACTATTGACCGTTATTTTGAATCTGATATTGTTTTGGGTGGGAACTATAAGGCTGTGAAGGTTCTCTCTCTCTCCATATAGTTTGGCTCTTTTTTTTCTTTTTTTGAATAAAAATTGCATTTTTTATAATTATAGTGAACCTGTTATTAAAATTTAATTTTTTTTATAAATAAAGGCACTTAGAAATTATAATGATTAAATAGTTTTTAGCCTTCTAAAATTATTTCCCTGCATTGTCTGCTCCACTTGGGACCTTTGGCGCTTCCTTTAAGTCAGTGAATTTCCATTGCCCAAATTAAACTTAATTTCCTTCCCAGCATACCCATATATGGTTTCATTCTTGAAGTGAGTCTTTAGGTTCATTGTTCCTTTATTTCTTAAGCTCGATTTCAGGGTGATGCTATAAATTTTTCCAATCTGAAAAAGTCTGCAACCTATCCCCTCATCTATGGTGCTTCAGCAAGATCTAATTCAAGCTCTGATGATGCAGATGCAAGGTAACTGGCTCTGATATGATTTGTAACACTAGAAATAAGAAGTTCGTTATATATTGCTTATTCTGATCATATCGCTGAATTGCAATTAAGCCACTGTAATCTTGACTCACTTGATGGAAAGAAGATCAAAGGAAAAATTGTTCTTTGTAAGCATTCAACTGCCGATTACTCTACAATTGCGAAAGCAGATGATCTAAAAACCATGGGAGCGGTTGGCGCAATTTTTGTCAATGACTTGGAAAAATTAGTTGCTACAACATACATGGACTTTCCTGCTACTGAGGTCACCTCAGAAGGATCCGATCAGATCCTCAAGTATATCAATTCTACCAAGTAAGAAGCAGAAAACAAGCTTCAGTTATGTTTTCAATTGTATCTAAAGTGAACTTACCTTCTCCTTTTTTTTGAAGAAAACCAATTGCTACAATTCTTCCTACTATCACAGTCCCAAAGTATAAACCAGCACCACAAGTGGCCTATTTTTCATCCAGAGGCCCTTCTCTTCAAACAAGCAATATACTCAAGGCAAGAAAGTTATTAGGAAAAAAAAAACAAAATTTCAAATTTCAAGTGATCTTTAGTTTGCTGAAGCTTATGTTAGTGTTTTTGGAGCTGCAGCCTGACATTACTGCTCCAGGAGTGAACATACTAGCTTCATGGACACAAAATGAAGACTCCAATGTGGCTCCACCTGGCCAAAAGCCCTCACACTTTAAGCTTGATTATGGGACCTCCATGGCTTGCCCTCATGTTGCAGGGATTGCGGCAATAATCAAATCATGGAATCCAACTTGGAGCCCAGCAGCCATAAGATCAGCTATCATGACAACAGGTTAGAAAGTTTTTCATTTAACGCAATACTCACCAAATAAATCCATACTTATCTATATCAACATAAGTTGCTCGTGTAACTGGTGATACGACATCTTCCTAAATCATCAAATTAATAGTGCTCTCTTCGTATTTCTCACAAATATAAGGCAAGTAGAGGCATTCTAACCACTTCTATAGACCTGCTCTTCTCAAATAACAATACGATGTTCCAAAAACAAACAAAAAAAAAGATGTTCCACCAAATATTAAGAATTTTACCCAGTTTTCTTACTAAATGAAATACATTATTTTTAAGTGAAATACCTTAACTTTTAGCATGCAAGAGATGAAGAATCTAAGATGTGATATGAAGAATTATGTATGAATTTATTTATCTAAGAAGGAGCTATATCAACTTACGCTAAAGTGGAAGTTGATATGACATCAATTAATATGAATCTATTTGAGAAGTGCAGCACTTATCATAATAGCACCTCCTGAAAATTTTAAGTGTAAAACTGATGAAGAAACCATCACTGATGTGCAGCGATGCAAACAAACAACGATAAAGCCCGAGTGACAACAGATTCAGGCTCTGCTGCAACACCTTATGACTACGGTGCAGGAGTAATAAATCCTACTAGAGTATTGCAGCCTGGTTTAGTGTATGAGATAGAAACTAATGACTACCTGCAGTTCCTCTGCAACTATGGCTACAAAGCAGACATTATTAAGAATATGACAGTCGTTCCGAATGGATTCAAGTGCTCAAAAAAGTCGAGTAAGGATTTGATCTCGAACCTCAATTACCCTTCCATCGCGATTTCGGATTTCAAGGGAAAGGAAAGAAGAATAGTTAATCGAGTGGTGAAGAATGTTGGGGGTGCAGAAGCTACTACCTATGCTGTTAGCGTTGAATCACCATTAGGGTTGAATGTGGAGGTTTTACCAGATAAGCTACAGTTCAGCAAAAGTGTAACAAAGTTGAGCTACCGAGTAAGCTTTTCTGCTTCAAGTTCTCAACTGATAGGTGATTTTTTTGGATCCATTACTTGGTCAGATGGAACTCATAAAGTTAGAAGCCCTTTTGTCGTTAACAGCCCTTTTGTCGTGAAAACCAGTTGATTAAAAGCCTAATGTTTGATGAGAAGGGAAAGATGATGAGAACAATGAAAATTACAAGGTAAGAATAAGAAAGATCATTATAAGAGTTAAAATGCTCTATGATCAGCAGCTCATCGTGTTTTCAATAAATATTTGAATTATAACGTCTTCTCAGCTAACTACTTGAATGATTTAGAATGTGTTTAATGAGAGTTAGTGCTGTTTTGTACTTAATGGCCTCATAGACCTAATGGCACCAAGTCTTATCTATAGCAGTTTCATCAGCCTCAACTAACCAACAAAATAACACAAAGAAATGCTTCTAAATGTTGAGAACATCAATTTTTAAAACAATTTTTGTACTTGACATTGGGTCCTTAGTATGTGGTGATTACTCATACAGCATCCATATATACATAAGAATGTGGCATAACATTTTACAAAAGTTTACTGTATTATTGAAGCCATTAGAATGCATCATCATCATCAACAACATAGTAAAATAGGCAAAAGAAGAGAGGATGATTCCCATCAAAGCATTTTCCATGACAAGCATTTACGACAAGCTAAAATAGCTAGATTATACTTTTTAAGTTACAAAAGGTTAAGAAGAAACATTATTTGAACGCAGCACCATTAAATAAAAAACTACCAGGCAAAACTTAGCTCTTCAGATTCTTAAATTTAGAAAACTACAAACTAAAAGCAGCGCCAAAAATTTGGACTGCGTT
Source organism: Dendrobium chrysotoxum (assembly GCA_019925795.1). Classification (NCBI taxonomy): domain Eukaryota; kingdom Viridiplantae; phylum Streptophyta; class Magnoliopsida; order Asparagales; family Orchidaceae; genus Dendrobium; species Dendrobium chrysotoxum. Next base: position 89,202,363 of record CM034302.1, on the reverse strand, counting down.
TCTTAAATTATGTATTAGTCACATATTATTAAAAAGAACAGCACAATGATTGCATAATTGATTCAGAAATGGAACATTTAAATTTCCACTGAAACTGCTAAGCTGACTACCATTAATGATTGACCTGTAGTATACAATAAATAAGCATCATTTAAGGGAAAAGATGCCATCAGAAAAGCTGACCAAAAAAGTAATAAAATTTACAATTAGGCTTCGTTTGGGATAGTTTTAAACCACTGTTTTTTTTCTGCTTTCAAGAGATTTTTGTATTAAAAAATAGTTTTATAAAACAATAAGAAAGCCGTCCCAAACGAAACCTTAGTCAGCTTGAAACTACTTCCTCCTAGTTAAAAATAACAATCAAACATAACTTCTCAAGGTTGCTTGAAATCATTGAAGAGTTACCCAGCTTCAATCTTAACCTAGACAATCAAAATATGGAAATATGAGGAAATGCTATGTCTAGCAAGAACAGAGATAACACTTGATATTAATCATAAGGCGATCGAATGGAAATTAAAGAGCTTAGCAGTATTGTCTACGCTGTGCTTGAAAGCCCTTCAAAATTCCTGAAAAATGAATATTATAATAACAGTAACTACTGGACATTAAGCAGCAGGAAAAAAAATGAAGAACAAGAATAAATAAGCAGTTGCTCACTTGGATGTTTGTAAAATATATGCATGTGCTTTAGAAAAGTAGTTGTTCGATTGCTTTATTAAATACATGCGCGCGGTGTGCTTGGAAGGATCGATAGTATGACAACCAAGACTACTTTATTAAATACATTTAAGATGTGTTTAACAAGAGAAATAATTACTTAATTTTATGGCATTTTCAAGTCAACAATATCAACTTTATAATCAGTTTATGTACCTTAAAATCATGTTCACATTTTTATTGATTACCCTTTTTTTTTTTGGAAATTAGGGGCAGCGCCTAAACACACACACAACACATACGTAAGACTCGAATCCAGGACCTCTTAGTTGGGAGCCAAACTCCCAACCAACAAACCAAAGAGAGCTATGCATTAGCTTCTCTTTTAGTTTTTAAAATTTATTTATTTATGCTTCATTTACTGTAATGCAATGATATATATATTTATCTGTTTGAAACATGTGATTTTATGGAGCCCTAATGTTGGAGGAGTTTCTATTGTGCAGGATGCACATGGAGTAATTAGAGCCTGAATTTTTGAATTTTTGATATGTGCTAAGCATTGAGTCATAAGGGCCTAAATTCTGATATATGTTTCTGATGAAAAGGTATAAGAGTCTAAGAGAAATCTGTTATTTTCTGCTATAGTATATGGGGTACTTACTTAATTACTTCACTACATTGTTATTTAAATTTCTAATATCTACAAATATTATTATGCTCAGCACAGTGAATTGTTAATAACTGCTTTTGAAATTCAGTTAAGTGCATAATGAATTATTATAGAAATTTAGATCGGTAGGTTTGGTTTGTTGAGCTTTGTTGGCTCATACATATATTATGTATTCTATTATTCAACACGATATGGCATTGTGGGCTTCGAAAATTTTGCGCCCTCAGCCTCTCCTCTCTGCGCCGACACTTTCTTTTGTATTTGACAGTAGATAGTTTTAATGGATTTATGTTCCGGGTAAATTTTTAGAAGGCGGATTAGGTTTTATATAAGACACTACAAAGAGATTTCACCCTCATTTTGCAAGGACTTTATGAACTGAGTTCTGGTTTTCTATAGGCGGCCAAGTGTAAGTCTAGTGTCAGTCGATGGCCCGGCAAAAGTCCGGCTTCAGTTGGTAGCAAGGCAAAAATCCGGTGTTAGTTGGTGGCTGAGCAAAAATCTGGCGTCAGTCGGTGGCCGGGAGAAATCTGGCATCAGTCGGTGCCCGGGGAGAAATCTGATGTCAGTCGGTGGAAAAATTCAGATGTCAGTCGGTGGACGAGCAGAATTCCGGCGTCAGTTAGTGGCCAGGCAGAACTCCAACGTCAGTTGGTGGCCGAGCAGAATTTCGACGTCAATTGGTGGCCGGGCAGAAATTCGGTGGTAGTCGAGGAGGAGTCTGGTGGTAAGAGAACTCTTCTTTCTCTTCTTCCTTAGCCTCCTTTCTCCTTCCTTGGCCTCCTTTCTCCTTCCTCTTCCATGAGGAATGAGGGGTCTATTTATAGTTTTCTAAAAGTGGCATGACCAGTAAATAGGAGGAAGATCAAGAGTAAATTGGGAGTGATTTGAATGGATGGCCGATGTTGAATCTCTTGATCGTGGACCATTTACTAGGCATTTGAATATCTTAATGACATCAAAATTTGGCGATCTTGGGCTCGTTGGATTTGTCTCGGCGAGCCGCTCGATTCGACTATAAGCATATCACGTTTGGAAACTGTTTGGTAATCCAAATTATGGTTTGAACCTTCCACATGCTCGTCGAGTCTATGATTTGGACTCATTTGAGCTCGGATTAAGTCGAATTTGGTGTCATTGGGTTCGTATTAACAGTTCAACTGTAAGTTTGCTGAAATCAGAGTTTGTTGAAGACAAGCCCGATCAAGATCCCATGGTTTCGCCATCCCGACCTGGCATGGTCCCTGCTCTACTTAGTTAGAGGAGCTAGTCGATCTAATCTAACAGAAGGTGTTTTATCAGCAGCCATGAGTTACTTCGTCCAAGGATACCTCATAGAACTGGAGTGGTGTTTTGTCTAAGTGGATACATTTGAATCCACCTTAGCTAACAAAAAGGGCTTTATGCCTATCGAATATACCCTATGATTCATTACTCAAGGGTTTGACGCTATTAGGGAACGTACGGGCTTTGATCGTGATCGTAATATAAGGGTGCCATTTTGCGATAAAATCACCCGATCAGAGGGTACGTGCCACGTCCCTACTAAGTGACATTCGCTCATCGAGGTGATACACCCGACATGACATTCGCTCTTTGTGAGCTGAGTACCCCTGACAAACTATTACAGGAGGTGGATTGGTTTTAGTTTTAAAGTTTTGGTGATTAAATTTTTATTTATATGTTTAGAATTAACCCATCTAGCTGAAATTCACTTTCAACAGGGTCATCATCAGGGTAAGAATTTGGGAGGCAGTTTAAATATTTGGGGTCCCCTCTCATTGAGATTAGTTTTCAACACGGCCATCATCGGGGTAGGATTTTGAGAGGCATTTTAAATATTTGGGGTCCCCTTCGGTTGAGATTATCTTTCAACACGGCCATCATTAGGATAATAATTAAAATTATTTGAACCTTGTTAACCTTGTTTGCCTACTAATAGAGGATCGGGTGCTTTTATTAGAAATGACATATTGGGCTTAGCTTAGTGGGGTTTTAGCGGCAGTTCTATAGTTTTGTACATTTCACTACATCGACATCAGTACTAGTGTTTTGTTTCAGTGCTAGCCTTGCCCACAGTAGCATCTTTGTTTTAGTACCATCTTTGCCATACAATACTAGTTTTGTTTATCATCATGCGCTGACTTTTGTTTACTTTTTTATAGGTGTTTGGGGCTTGCACAGGAGAGAGTTTGTTAGAGTTAGAGCTTGTGGCATGCGAGGAGTTGGAGTTTGCGAGGAGCTAGAGTTTTGGTGTTTAAGTTTTAGGTTGTTGTTTGTACAGAGTTTTAGTATGTTGGACTGTTGTATAGGAGTTGATTATAGTTCAAACATTTATTTATGTTTCTTTTATTGCATTTTCAATTAACTATTTCAATTAATCAAATAATTAAGCTTTGTTATAGCTCAGCTAATCAATTGATTAATTATATTTTATTAATTGCTCAATTAGCAAATTAATTATATTTTATACTCACTTAGTTTATTAATTAATTAATTATAGTTTGATATTTTATCTGCTTGATTAATTAATCAGCTCATCAATTAATTAAATTAATATTTTGATTAATCAATTGATTCATAATTAATTAAAACCCTCGTGCCCTTTGATGGTTATATTAAATCCGACAGCCTCCTGGCATTTCCTCCCTATGAAGGGAGTTTGGGAGGGCACTTTCCCTTTCAAATACGCCCGATCGGACATATATTCGATGGTTGAGGGCTTCGGGGGAAGAATCAACCCCACTATTGATCTTCTGGTCTACAATTGCTTCTCATACCTATTAATTAATTAATTATGATTTAATTTAATTGCCATTTTTAGTTTTCTTAGAAACTTGGCAGCCTCTTGACGTCCCCTCCCTGCGAGGGGAGGTTGGGAGGGAACTTGCCCTTTCAGATCCGCTCGATTGGATTAAAGCTAATGATTGAGGGCTTCAGAGGAATAATAGACCCTGGTATAGGTCTTCGAGTCATCCAATTGCTTGCAGTACATGAGATTTAATTTTAAAAATACTCATTTTTATTCCCCTTAAAAATCTGGCAGCCTTTAGGTGCCCCCTCCCCGTGAGGGGAGGTTAGGAGGGACAATTGTCCTTTCAAATCCACTCAGCCGGATTAAATGGTCAATGGCTGAGGGCTTCGGCGGAATAATCGACCTGGAATCTGCCTTTGGTAATTCTCATTGCGGTACCTATTATATATATAATAATAATAATAATAATAATAATAATAATAATAATAATAATAATAATTATTATTATTATTATTATTGCGTCATGGAGTATTCAGCGGTAAAAAATATAAAATTTAACGTCTTAATTTTGTACGAAGATCCAGCACACAATCAAATAAGAGAGAGAGATGGTGTAGTATTTATAAGAGACACACAGATTTTTATGTGAAAAATCCTAAAAAGGGCAAAAATCATGGGGCCTAGCCCAGTTTGAATGAATCCACTAGTGTTTGCAGTCGATTACAAATGAGGCCCTTCCTAGGGGGGAAGGCCTTGGCTTGATGTAGTAAATATACATCATACATATTACATTACATGGTGGAAATTGGAAGAATCATAATTAATTTGTTCATTTGGTCCGCAAGACCATAATCAGCTGGCGACGGAGGTCGGAAAGATCGTATTCGAGTGACGGTGATCAGAAGGACCGTTGTCAGGTGGAAGAATAATTGGGAGCCAGGTGGAAGTCCGACATCAATCAGCAACTGAGTGGAAGTCCGGCGTTAGTAGGCGGCCGAGTGTAAGTCCAGTGTCAGTCGATGCCCTGGCAAAAGTCCGGCTTCAGTTGGTAGCAGGGAAAAAATCCGGCGTTAGTTGGTGGTCGGGCAAAAATCTGGCTTCAGTCGGTGGCCGGGAGAAATCTGGCATTAGTTTGTGCCCGGGGAGAAATATGATGTCAGTTGGTGGAAAAATTCAGATGTCAGTCGGTGGCCGAGCAGAATTCCGGCGTCAGTCGATGGCCAGGCAGAATTCCAACCTCAGTTGGTGGCCGAGCAGAATTTCGACGTTAATTGGTGGCCGAGCAGAAATTCGGTGGTAGTCGAGGAGGAGTCTGGTGGCAAGAGAACTTTTCTTTCTCTTCTTCCTTGGCCTCCTTTCTCCTTCCTCTTCCATGAGGAATGATGGATCTATTTATAGTTTTCTGAAAGTGGCATGACCAGTAAATAGGAGGAAGATCAAGAGTAAATTGGGAGTGATTTGAATGGACGGCCGATGTTGAATCTCTTGATCATGGACCGTTTACTAAGCATTTGAATATCTTAATGATATCAAAATTTGGCAATCTTGGGCTCGTTGGATTTGTCTCGGCGAGCCGCTCGATTCGACTATAAGCATATCACGTTTGGAAGTCGTTTGGTAATCCAAATTATGGTTTGAACCTTCCACATGCGCGTCGAGTCTATGATTTGGACTCATTTGAGCTCAGATTAAGTCAAATTTGGTGTCATTGGGTTCGTATTAACAGTTCAACCGTAAGTTTGCTGAAATCAAAGTTCAAATGGTCTTTAATTTAATTTTTGAAGTTTCCAACTCGATTTTCCCTCGAGATTCGTGCCCGATCAAGATAAATTTTTGATGATATATCAGTTACAAATACATACTTTTATTACATAAACTTGCTCTGCAAACTCGCATACTCATATTCACGAGCAATGATTGATTTAATCAGAAGTAATGCGAGATCGTGAATCGAGTCGATCAATTTGATCAATGTGCATAGAATAAAGAACCAGAGAGGAGATCGGGCTCAGCCTGGGTCGAAACGGGTCTGACTTGCGGGATCAGAGCGAATCTAGGTCGAAATCGGGCTGGTCGGGCGTGGATTGCGTGCATAATGGCTGGAGGCGGGTCGATCTGGGTCGGTTCACGGCTGAGTCTGTGCAGGATGCGGCGTTGGCTTCGATAGGGGTGCTTGCACGTGCGGATGGGAGAGGGCCTCTGCGGGCGACGGGGGAGTCAAACCTGGTCGCGGGTCTGGAATGGAGGCTGGGTCATTATTGGGTACATTATTCAAAATTTTAAAATTGACTATTTAGTAGGTATCTATCATAAATATATCAAAAATATTTTTCTTTAATTTTATGTTTCATATTAGCCTATGTAAGCTTTCTTTTACTTAGCAAAACTTTATAAAATTTTTTAGCAAGTCCCATTAATTTATTCTAATAAATTCAAGTCATTGGAAATCATACATATTATATATATATATATATATATATATATATATATATGATAGGAATTATATATATATATATATATATATATATATATATATATATATATATATATATATATATATATATATATATATATATATATATATATATATATATACTTACTATAATTCCTATCAAATATAGAAATAGAACTTTTAACTCCATGAGAAATAAGTTGGAAATATATTTATATAAAATAAACTTAAACTATATAATGGAATTTAGGAGTTAATTATAAAGCTATTAAACATATTTTAAAATTATATCTCTCACTTTTTTATATCAAATGATTCTTTATTATTTATATTCTAATTTTTCTTTCTTTTTATAAATTTATTATAATAATTGCTCTAATCATATTCATTTTTCCTCTTTCGTTATAAACAACCCCGCTCATGAACCAGCTCAAACTCATAGAGTTAAGCTTGAGCTCGTGCTCAAACTCTATTAATTAATCAAGCTCGAGCAAGAGGTGATTCGAGCTCAGCTCGACTCATTTACACCCTTATTAGCTACACCCATGCCTAGACACATACCATTATAATATATATCTTAGCACATATAATGAGGTGATGACTCAATCATTTGATTGTAAAGAGAAGCTCTGGGGGCATACTAATTGTACAATTTTAAGTCGCTAAAATTTTCGTAGAAAGTTGTATGATAAAAAATAAGTTTTTACGAATACACGATGATTGTAAAATATATTATTATTATTTTTAATATAAAAATATATAACATCCACATCGTTCAAAAATAATTTATACAATTATGTTAAAATATATTGATATAATTTTAATCAAGATTGACTTTAAAATTATGAAATTTACTTTTAAATTAATGCTATGCATATAAAAAATTTTGTTATACCAATAATATAATAAAAATTGTATTAAGATAAGAAAATTTATTTCTTTATATTCTAATATAAATGGTATCAAAATTTGCTTCACAATTATTAAATATGCTTTAAAATTAGTGTAATATAAACTCTTCATATTTAATATTAAAATAAAAAAAATCATTGATTTCAAATCTTCTTAATATAATTTATATTAAGATATTTTGACATGGCTTTTCTCTTCAGATAACCTAAACAAATATTTTTAAAATAAAATTTTTTTCAAGATATTCTATTCTAATATAAATTATGTATTTTTTAAATATAATACAATACAATTTTATCATATATATCATTAATATCAAAATATATCCAATAAAATTTAAGCTCATCATGATATAATTTATAGGGAAAATAATTATATTAAAATATCTTGATAATTTTAGAACTGACTTTTGAATTATTAAATTTATTTTGAAATAAATATAATTAAATTTAAATATATTTTTTGAAAATTATAATTTAAATATTTTAAAGTCCAATTCAATCCTACTTTCCTGGAACGGACATCAAATCCTAAGGAGTTGCTGCAGAGAGAAAACTTTTTCCCTCGCTTGTCTGCGCAGTTCCAATATTTCCGGCCTCCCATAGTTTCCAGAAGGATTTCTGCCTGACGCTTTCCTTCGCTCCTTATAAAATTCCAAACCCTAGCAACTGATTAATCCAATTTCGTTCGGATCGGCGATGGAAACGGACTTTGGGAATAAGATTACTTTGAAGAGCTCGGATGGCGAGGAATTCGTGGTAGACGAGGCGGTGGCGAAGGAGTCGCAGACGATCTTGCACATGATCGAGGACGGATGCGCGGACAGCGGCATCCCTCTCCCCAACGTCAACAGTAGGATCCTCGCCATGGTCATCGAATACTGCAAGAAGCATGTCGATTGTGTCGCGAAATCTGCCTCTACCGTTGTTGTTGGGGACAAGTCAGCGGAGGAAGAGCTCAAGAGTTGGGATTCCGAATTCGTGAAGGTTGATCAGGCTACTCTCTACGACATCATCCTGGTATGATCTTGATCCTTGCCTAAGCTTTACTGTCGCTTGGTTTGCTAAACAGGGAGTATGGTTTTTTTTTTTTCTCCTTTTTTTATCTATCTTTATTAATTGTTCATTAGATCAATTTACCATGCTCGTAGCATTTTATAATTTTTGGATGTGATGATCTTAAAGGCTTGTTTGGTGATAGGATTTTTCTAGGATATTAGCTAGATATAACTTAAATTAAATTAGTAATTTTGCAGTCCTTTTGAAATACTGGATTTTATAAATCCAAGATTTTGTTGGATTTTATATATTTATATATGCCTATGTAGCACAGTAGCAGTGGCGGGACCTGCAATGCTTTATGTTGTAGAATGTTGGTCATTAAAAGAGAAGCATAATATTAATTCTTGCAGAGATGAGGATGCTCAGGTGGATGAGTGGCTTTACTTTTAGAATCAGGATATGAAACGAGCATATATGGGAAAAAGGTTTGAGTGGCGCTCCAGTGGAAGATAAGATTAGAGAGAGTCGCCTTAGATGGTTTGGTCTCATAAAACGGTGACCTTCCGATGACCCGTTTAGGAGATTAGATATATTATATTTGGCTTATATTAAGAAAAGTAGATGTAAGCCTAAAAAGGCTTGGTTAGAAAATATTAGAAATTATCTTTATTTATTAGATTTAAATGAGAATTTGACTCTTAACATGACACAATGGGAAAAATAATTCATTTATTCGATCCCACGTAGTGGGATAAAGGCTTAATGTTGTTGTATATATGCCTATGTAGCAGTGGCGGAGCCAGAATTTTTTTAATGTGGGGGCATAAATTATGAATACTAAAAATGCCCTCAACCTTTTTCATCTAGGCTTGAGACTGACAATGATGATTTTATTTTTTTTTATTAGACTCGTTATAAAAAAAAAGATAAATTATATAATAAAAATACTTATAATCAAGAGCATATGTTATTCATATTCTTTTTACATGACACCTACAAGTTCTTTTTTTTAGCCTTTATATTTTGAAATAGTTATACGTTGACTTCATTATCAATACTATTAAAAATATATATTTTTAAATAATTAATCAAACAATCATTTGTTCAAGAGTTTCTTATACAATTGCGCAAACGATTCTTTTCAATTTTCATAGTGGAGAATGCTCGTTCGACCGTTGTTGTAGCAATTGACAATATCAGAACAAATTTTATAAGTAAAAACACCAAAAGGTAAATATTATTTTTCTTAGTCTCCACCATTTTTGGTGCAAGTTCTTAATTCCTCTTAAATTGTTGAATGCATAACTCGATCTTATATTAATGATAAAAATATCAAGTTAGTTATTTGATATTATGAGATTTCTATCTAAAAAATTTGAAGGATAAAATTTAGCCATACATATCAATCTTTATTTGTCAAAAGATGAATATGAGTCATACGAATTTAAGCATACCACACACATAAGCAACTCAGTGTTTATCTCATCAAATCTATTGTTGAGCTATTGAAGTTGTATATCTATAACTTGATAAAAGAAATCAATTTTTTAATGATATTTATTTGTTTTGCTTAAGAATGACACATTAATCTCCCTCACATTACAAAATTATTAGTCATATTTGGTATGATTAAATTATTCTTCCAACAAAAAATACTGACACTTCCGCTAACAAGATATTACATCCATCATCTCTCATATTTTATAGTATTTGCTTTGAAACTTTTATCAACATCATAGCATTTATGATATCTTAATCATTTCTTTGTGAAACCTGAGATGATTCATTTGTTACTCCCAATATAGACTTCATCATATATAAAATAAAAATAAATTCAAAATATTGCACAACATTAAGTTAGACATAAGCTTTGCCCTTTTGTTTACTGTTTGAAAATTTTACCACTTTGTAGTTGCTCTACTATCTTATCATATTGTATCTTTCATAGTTGATATCTTCTTTTACAGGAACTCCAATAATATTTATCAAGTTAGAGATAATATTGAAAAGTGAAATAATTTCAACATAATTTTTAGGCACAATGATCAATGTTACTTGGAGCTAATGTGCAAAGCAATGTATATAATAAGCTAAACTATTCTCTTTCATAATCAAAGATTTCAGGCCGTTGAACTCGCCACACATATTACTAACGCTGTTATAACTTTGACCACATATTTTTGTTGTACTCAATCCATATTTTGTTAGGAGCGCTTCAACAGCTTTTTTTATTGTCAAAGCAGAGGTTTCTTCCACATGTATAAGTCCAACAAAGCATTCGATTACACTCCTTTTTTTATCAACATAACATAATGCTATAGCCACCTGCTCTTTTCCTGATACATCTCATGACTCATCCAATAAAATTCCAAATAGAACATTATCAAATTTATTCATGATAACATTTATAGTTTTGATGACAACAGCATAAATAAATTTCTTTTGAATATTTGGAGAAGTTATTATTTTTTGGGACTTTTTTAAGACTATTTTTCTTATACTTTCATTGTGCGATGCAAGTAAATGAATAAGTTTTAGAAAATTTTCTTGGTTTTCTGATTCTTCGGATTCATCATGCCCATGAAAGGTTAACCTCTTGGTGCAATAGAAATCAATAGCAATTAAATGGGTTCGATAATCTTTTCGATTTTGATCAGAAGGTCTCGTAATAGCAAATATAATCTTTTGCTTTTGATTCATTAAATCTTCATATTTTCTTCATGCAATGTTATGAGCACTATTTACATATCTAATATAAACTTGAAATCTATCTTTTTTTTTTTAATTTTGAAATCCCTTTTTGTCAGAGTGATCACCACTTGCCTGTTATCCTACTTCTGGCCTATAAAGTTAACAAAATAAGCAATACGTAATATCTTTAGTTATACTATACTCTAACCTAGCTTGTACTCATTCAATCACATAGGATTAAACTTACATAATTTATTTTCAATCAGCAGCGAATACAATTTACCTTGTAGTCAGCATTAGTGTGCAAATGAACATGCCGATTCATCTGTGGACAATGGAATTTCTTGCAAACACATATAGTGCAACATACAATGAATGCGAACATCCGCAAGCAAATGTAGGAGACTCATCATGCATATAGTAGTCCACCTACAGGCGACGATGAATAACATGCAGTGGATGCTTGATTCCCCTCCATAGTCAACAACCATGCAATGACAGTTAAATACACTAATCTTCTATAAGCAAAGGCTAATGACGTGTAGCAAATACGAACTCCTACGAGTCATTGTAGGAGACTCCCCATTCATACAGTAATCCACCTACAGGTGATGGCTGGCAACATGCAACCAACACAACAGAGTCCCTTGCAAGCATACACAATGCAACAGGCAATGAATACGAACACCTATTAACAACGACGTAATATTTGTTGTATGCATAACAATGATAATCAACAATATGCAATGAATGCTATGACATCCTTGCCATCAACGTCAATCCACTTGTGAAGGAATATAATAGTTACATGTGAACGACGATGGTCAACATGTATGGAGAAGTTGATGGTGAATGCATCTCTCTAGCATCAATCTGCAAATGAATGGATCAGCTTGCTAGCCTTGCCTCTATGCAGCAGTAGTAGATATACTAAAAGGATGAAGGATCCCCTGTGAACATAGACGTGCAACATATCATTTACAAGCGAAGACCGAAGTTCACAACAGATGCAGGACTACAACAAATGTAAGCATCTACGGGCTACTATAGGGGGGCCCTTCATACACACAAGTTGTCTATAAGCAAAAACAAAAGAAACATGATAAATGTAAATTCCTGCAAGTAACAATAGTGGATGTACTGCAGGTGTAGTGGATCCTCTACAGGCATAAGTATGAAGATCGCAGCAAGCGTGATGCACTGCCTGCAAGCAAAAGCAACAAGCTTATAACAAATGCAAGTATCTACAAGCAACTGCATGGAATTCATTAGCACACAATAGATCATCTACAAGAAGTAGCAAATAACTCAAAACGTAGTGCTACGCCATCGGATCCGCAATACTCGTATAAGCGGACAGAAGGCATCTACAAGCTTCCAAATGAAACCCAACACATCTTCAAATAACATTCATTTGCGCAAGCTGATTATTGCAAAAACATCCCTCATGTATTAAAATATGATTACTTGCATGGCCCCGGAAAACATGTAGTATGCACACACATGATGTCTGAGGATGCTGCACGGGTGAAAAAATAAATTTAAGTTCAAGCCCGATCCTCTTATGTGAGCAGATAGGAGTCGACATGACTTGAACTATCAAAAAAATATACGAGCACGACATTGACCAAAATATTTATTTTAATACGTTCATATTAGGCCATCAATGTCTATAACAAAAAAAATTCATTAATAGAGGCGTAAAGCCTACAACGAACCTGATCCTCTGTTGGCAAGTAGATAGAGTCGACAAGGCTCAATCGAAAAAATTAAATTGCCTATGAAAACCCCGATGATGGCCGTGTTGACAGAAAATCTCAATCAGAGGGGAGCTCAAATATTTAAAAATGTCACTCAAATGCCCATGAAAATTCAAAATCCCAAAGATACAAAAAATCTTAAATATTTAAAATTGCTAACACTTAAAGCAAACTTTATCCACCTTTCACAACAATTTTTCGAGATAGACAAATTTGAAAATTACTATCGGTCGAGAATATCACTATGATTCATTCTCAAATAGTCTCTTGCCAGTAAGGACGTGACACGTGTCATCTAACTAGTGATTTCACCACCAAATGGTGCCACAGGTAAATGGTTATGACCGGGACCCTCTGAACCGGGTAATTTTTTCGCCAAATAGCACAACTAAATTACGGTCAGGTTCAGAGCCCGCATGTTCCCCAATGGCTTCAAATATTTGAGATATGAATCAATATGATATAATCGAAAGGGCACAAAACCCTTTGTTAGTTAAGGTGGATTCAGATTTGCCCCCTTAGACAAATAATCTCCCTAGGTCTATAAGGTACCGTTAGTCGAAGCAACCCATGACTGCCGACAAAGATCCTTCTGTCAGGTTGGGTCGACTACCTCCTCTGACTAAGTAGGCTGGGGATCATGATGACCTGGGACGACGGAACCATGGGATCTTGATCGAGTTCATCATAATTTTCCCCACCATCCGCTTTAAGTACGAGGTGGTAAATTTCTAATTTTAAATATCAAATTTTCAAATACCAAATCATGCAAATTCGACCCCGGCCTCCACTCGTGTTTTCTTCAGGGGAGTTTTAACGGATTTAAGTTTCACGGTAAATTTTGGTAAGACAGATGGGTTTGTAGATAAGACACTACCAAGAGATTTCGCTCTCATTTTGCGAGGACTTTATGATCTGAGTTCTGGTTTCCTATAGGCGCAAGCCCCTATAGTTAATCACCCCTCCCGATCACGAGCGAGAACTTTCAATTAAGGCTAGTCGTCGATTAGATATGTATGGAATGCGTGCGTCTGGCATATAGTAGTAGCATGGGAATTTGGTTGGAAAATTTTATATTTAAAATTGAAGATTTCACCATCTTGCACTTAAAGCGGATGGTGGGGGAATGGATGATGGACCCGATCAAGATCCCATGGTTCTGTTGTCCTGGGCCATCGTGGTCCCTGGTCTACTTAGTCAGAGGAGGTAGTCGACCCAACCTGACAGAAGAATCCTTGTCGGCAGCCATGGGTTGCTTCGTCCAAGGGTACCTTGTAGACCTGGGATGAATATTTATCTAAGGGGACAAATTTGAATCCACTTTAGCTAACAGAGGGCTTTGTGCCCTATCGATCATATCCTATTGATTCATATCTCAAGGATTTGATGTCACTAAGGAACGTATTGGCTCTGGCCATAACTGCTATCTCGTGGTGCCATTTGACGGCAAAACCACTCAGTTCAGAGGGCCCCAGGTCATAACCGTTTATTCTGCAGTGCCATTTGGCGGCGAAACTGTCGGTTAGAGGACGTGTACCACGTTCTTACTAGCAGGAGATTTTTTGAGAATGGATCCTAGCGATATTTTCGACTAGGCATTAGCTCTATGTGAGCTAAAGTAAATTTTAATTTGTCCACCTCGGCAAACTGTTGTGAAGGGTGGATGAATTTTGCTTTAAGTTATTGATGGTTGAATTTTCTATTTTAAATATTTTGGATTTTGGTAGTTTTCGAAAAATGGATTTTGTGGGAATTTGGGAGGCATTCGAATGTTTGGAATTGACCCATCCGGTTGAGATTTGTGATGGGGTTATTTCATTTTTGGATTGAACCTTCTCGACTCTGTCGAGCTGTTGACAGAGGATCGAGTTTCGTAGACTTTATGCCTTTGTTAGTGAATTTTTTTTGTTAGAGGCCTTGAAGGCCTAATATGAATTATAAAACAAATATTTTGGTCATCATCGTGATTGAATATTTGTTCGATAGTTTGAGCCGTGTCCACTCCTATCCACTCATGCTAGAGCATCGGGCTCGAACTAGAGTTTATTTGTTAAACCGCGCAATATCCCTAGACGTCACGTGTGTACCAATACACGCTCGTCGGGGCCCATGCGGGTATTTGGGGGCATTTTATAATTATTTACTGAACCTTATCGACTCCTATTTACCCGCTTAGGAGGATCGGGTTCAAATTTATTGGCCCGCACAGCATCCCTAGACGTCACGTGTGTTCCTACAACATGCTCGTCGAGGCCCATGCAAGTATTTTGGGGCATTTTATAATTATTTACTGAACCTTGTTGACTCCTATTTACCCGCTTAGGAGGATCAGATTCAAATTTATTGGCCCGCGCAGCATCCCTAGACGTCACGTATGTTTCTATAACACGGTCGTCGGGGCCCATGCAGGTATTTGGGGGCATTTTATAATTATTTACTGAACCTTGTCGACTGCTATTTACCTGTTTAAGAGGATCGGGTTCAAATTTATTGGCCCGCGCAGCATCCCTAGACGTCACGTGTGTTCCCATAACACGATCGTCGGGGCTCATGCGGGTTTTGTGATTACACTTACCCATTTTGTGTACCTATGTGTATACAAATTACAGTGCATGTGCGGGAGCATTTTGAAATATTTATAAAAGCCTTTTGTCCGCTTGCATGAATGTTGCGGATCCGGTGACGTTTCGTTGCAGCTTGTAGATGCCTTGTACAGGTAAACTGTCGTGCACTACTTGTTGCTTTCTGCAAGTAGATCGTAGTGCACTACGACTCGTATGAATTTGCACTTGTTATAGTCCTTTGGCATTTTGCTTGTGGTTGACGTTTCGTGTATATAGCGGGTTTTCTGCAAGGACCCGTAGACACTTGCATTTGCTGCATATCATCTGGTGTTTGCCTGTAAATAGCATGTGGTGTGTATGACGGGGCTCCTACAGTAGTTCGTAGGAGCTTGCATTTGATGTAATCCTTTTGCTTCTTACTCATGGTCTTTGATATTTCCAGTACATTTGCTACCACTGCCTGTAAGCAGGTAAACGTGTTCACCCATAAACTGAAATTGATTACAGGATACTGCATTTACTGAAGTCTTTTTGTATCTACCCATAGGTGGTGTGTGGTCCATACATCTGTATTCGTAGAGAACCCGTATATGTTGCAGATCTTTTACTACTGCTTGTAGGATACCGATGTATTTACTACATGAATATCCCGATGTTTACTACATGCTGCGTTTGCATATCTGCAAGAGACTTTGTTGTTTGCAAGCAAGATGCAGGGAATGTAAGTCTTCTAATACTGTTTACAGACAGTTGTATTCATCACAACTCTTCTACATTCGTTAGTAGATAGCTAGTTGTGCATACGACGAGTCTCCTATAGCGGCCTATGGGTGGCTGCATTTGCTATAATTTGGCCGTCTTATTTTGTGGCAAATTACTGTATTTGGTCAGCACTTGACTATAGTTGATTGTAGGAGTGTCGCAGCACTCATTACTTATCACTGGTCAACACTCATAGGCTTGTTGTGTTCATATGTAAGTCAACACTAATCATCAGGTGAGTCGCATTCATCACCAATTCTCCCCTGCCTGTTGATTGGCAAACTGTTGCATTCGTCATCAATTTCCTAATGAGTCGACACATTCATTAGGAGTTTCTTTCATTGGTATTATCCATCTTCTTTGCATGAACTTGTGGATCCACATGTTCCTTACGTATAGGTTGAAGATCCTTTGTCGTAGCATCAGATATATTGTTGCACCGCCAATTCTTTATTCATATCCAGAGACCAATGACTTACGAATGCTAGTAAGTGAATCATGTCGGCAGTTATATGTCTTCCTTTCTCCTTGAAAATAGTTTGTGGTTTACATGATAATTGTGTTCTGATGTTGATTGGAAGAATGTTGCAGTATTCGTTGCATATTTCCTGTTGTCATCTCCAAACAACTACTTACATGTAGCATAATTTTTATTGCACTAACAATTAATTCATGATATGAGTCCATTATCATGGTCCAAAAGCTCCACTTCATGGTTTTGGAACCCAGCTATGTCCTTCACAATCTCTTTGTTGCCTGCAAACAAGTTATACTTGCAAGTTCTTTGTTCTTTGGAGATAATTTGTAGTTCGCATAATGAATCACCGTCACATTCATTGACTTTTCCATTCCGATAAGTTGAATGCTATTATCCAAGTCAAATTTTGTAATTATAGGAAGTCTTATTCGTTTGCATGAGACTTAAATTAATCATTCAAGAGATTATGCATCTCAATTATAATTAAAATCTCATTTAGGCTCAAATTCAAGTTCGCATCAAGTCTTTATTTGGATTCCAATTGCTCAAATTATGTTCTCTTAGTACCAAATTGAATTCAAGTTTGAGCTCGTTTCTTTTAGGTTCAAGTATTTTATAAATCATTTTATGTCCAAATACGAGTCCAAGTCCAAGTCCAAATCTTGTCCAAGTCCCTTGTGGTCCAACTCAAGTCTTTGCTTGAGTTCAAATGTTCAAATCAAGTTCAAATTCAATTTTATTTTACTTGCGTTCAATCCTTTATTAAGTCACTTAGATTTTTTTCAAGTCCAAGCTCAAGTCCAAGTTCTTGTCTTTAATCAGAATTTCGGCAGCCTCCCGGCGTCTCCCCTGTTTAGGGGAAAAACCAAGAGGCAGCCTTCCCCTGGACGCCACGTGGGCGCTTCAGGTAGATGTCGGGTGACATCGCGGCTACATTTTTTTCTTTAATCCCTAAGACGCTACATGAGCGCTTAGGGGTCTCGGGCACCTGTTGCAAAGAGCATAGAGATTTCCCCACGTATGGGTACTTAATTTTTGTCCCCCTTACGCTACATGAGCGGTCTGGGGATTACCCATCTCGTCGCAAGCATCCCACCGATTTTCCTCCTTACTACGCTACATGAGCGCGGGGGTTTACCGGCTCGTCGCTAGCGTCGATAGCGGGATTTTTGAGTTAGGAAATTATACCTTTGCAAGTGTGGCGGGGTGACGACGATAGAAAGCACAAAATCACTCTTTCTCTTTTTTAACCCTTTTTTTTTAACTTTTTTTTACAATAATAACAACCACAATAATAATAATAATAATAATAACAATCATTATCATTAAAATTAATAATGATTGTTGAGGGCTAAAATATACGTGGTAGTAGAGATTGAATTTTAGGTCTTAGCGTTGCACGAATATCCAGCTCATATATAGGGAACACAAATTTTTTACGCGAAAAACCTTGAAAAAAGGGAAAAACCACAAGGCCTGGCTCAGTTGAAATGATTCCACTAGAACTTGAGTAGATTACAGGGGGCTGACTCGCCTCTAAGGGCGATTAGATTACAAATATCAATCGTAGGGTTGAAGTCGGGGGTATGTGAGAGTCTGATGTCGCACTGGCAGAACTTCGGGGTTTTCCGGTGATTTAGCAGAACTTCGGGCTCTAGGTGGTAGTCTGGTAGAACTCCGGGTCTTAGACGGTGGTCCGGTGAGGTTGAAGACGTCAGGTGGTGGTCCGGCAAAGTGCAGGGCCTCGGGTGGTGGTCCGATGAAGTGCAGGGCCTCGGGTGGTGGTCCGGCGAAGTGCAGGGCCTCGGGTGGTGGTCCGGCAAAGTGCAGGGTCTCGGGTGGTGGTCCGGTGAAGTGCAGGGCCTCGGGTGGTGGTCCGGCGAAGTTCAGGGCCTCGGGTGGTAGTCCGGCGAAGTGCAGGGCCTCAGGTGGTGGTCCGGCGAAGTGCAGGGCCTCGGGTGGTGGAGCAACGGCGTCAAGCGGTGGTCCGGCGGTGGTCAAGGAGGAGCAAGGAGGCAAGAACGATCTCCGATCTCTCTCTTTTCTTCTTAGGATTAGGTCCCTTTTTCAAGAGGAGAGGGGGCTCTATTTATAGATTTGTAGGAGTGGCATGGCTCGTAAATAGGAGGAAGATCAATGGTAGTTAGGGAGTGGTTTGAATGGACGACTGATATTAAACCCCTTGATCGTGGATCATTTGCTGGATATTTGAAGGTCTTAGAGATATCGGATTTTGGCGATCTTGGGCTCGTTGGATTTGTCTTGTCGAGACGCTCGATTCGACTATGAGCATGTCACATTTGAAGATCGTTTGGTAATCCAAATTATGGTTTGAACCGTCCAATAGCGCTTCAGACCCTTGATTTGGACCCATTTGGGCTCGGATTGGGTTGAATTTGGTGTCGTTGGGTTCGTACTTCCGAAACGCTCAGCTTGAGTATAAGTTTGTTGAAATTGGAGTTCGGATGGTCCCAATTTTGATTTTGGAAGTTTCCAACTTTATTTTGCTCGAGATTCGTGCCCGATCAAGATAATTTTTCGAGGATGTATCAATGATAATAATAATCATACTAAGATGAATACAAGAAAGCTTAGGAAATTTCTACCTTAGTGTTGGGTAGAGTGGGCTGTTGAGTGGTTTGAGGCTGAGTGGGCTGAGTTGGGTTGAGTTGGGCCGAGTGGACTGAGTTGGGTTTTATTTGAGTGAGGGGTCGGTTTGGCTAGGGGATCAGACAGAGAGGCGTTGATCTGGAGTTCAGCTATTTGGGGTCAGGATTCAGTCGAAGCTTGCGACTGGATGGGGAGTTCGATTGGTGTTGAAGGATTCAGCTAAGGCTGTGAGAGGAGAGGGGAAGATCGGAGCTAGGCGTCGGATCTGGTAGGAGATCGGGATGGGGAAGATCGGCTGGCTGCTTGGGGTCGGATGCAAATGTTGGGACTAGGGTAGAGTCGGACAGAGCTTTGCTTGGCTCTGTAGGTTCGGCGGCCTGGTGTGGGCTCCAAAAATTCGGCCCCGGCCTCCGCCCATTTTTGCTTTCTTCGGGGGATTTTTAACGGATTAAGTTCCGGGGTAAATTTTGGAAGGCAGATGGATTTGTAGATAAGATACTACCCAGAGATTTCGCCCTTATTTTGCGGGGACTTTATAATCTGAGTTCTGGTTTCCTATAGGCGTAAGCCCCTATAGTTAATTACCCCTCCCGATAACAAGAGAGAACTTTTGATTAAGGCTGGTCGTCAATCAGATACGTAAAGATACGTGATATCTAGTGTATAATAACAGCATGGGTTGAAGGTTTGAAAGTTTGAGAAATTTGATATTTAAAATTGAAGATTTCATCATCTTGTACTTAAAGCGGATGGTGGGGGAATGGATGATGGACCCGATCAAGATCCCATGGTTCCATCGTCCCGGGCCATCGTGGTCCCTGGGTTACTTAGTCAGAGAAGGTAGTCGACCCAACCTGACAAAAGGATCCTTGTCGGCAGCCATGGGTTGCTTCGTCTAAGGGTACCTTGTAGACCTTGGGTGAATGTTTGTCTAAGGGACAAATTTGAATCCACTTTAGCTAACAGAGGGCTTTGTGCCCTATCGATCATATCCTATTGATTCATATCTCAAGGATTTGATGTCAGTGAGGAACGTATTGGCTCTGGCCATAACCGCTATCTTGTGGTGCCATTTGGCGGCAAAACCACTCGGTTCAGAGGGCCCCGGGTCATAACCGTTTATCCTGCAGTGCCATTTGGCGGCGAAACTGCCAGTTAGAGGACACGTACCACGTCCTTACTGGCAGGAGATTGTTTGAGAATGGATCATAGTGATATTCTCGACCAGGCATTAGCTCTTTGTGAGCTGAAGTAAATTTTAATTTGTCCACCTTGGCAAACTGTTGCGGAGGGTGGATGGATTTTGCTTTAAGAGTTTAATGGATTTATTTCAACTTTTTAAATATTTTTGAGTTTTGGGATTTTTGGACTTTTGGATTTTGTGGGAAATTTGAGAATTTGGGAGATATTTGAAATGATTTGTGTGGACCCCTTCGGTTGAGATTAACATTCAACACGGTCATCATCGGGGTGTATTGGGTTAATTTCATTCATGGATTAAACCTTGTCAACTCTATCGAGTTGTCGACAGAAGATTGGGTTTCGTAGGCTCTATGCCTTTGGTGATGAACCATTCATTTATTAGGCTTTGAAGGCCTAATATGAACTATAAAATAAATATCTCGGTCGACCTCGTGACTGCATATTTACTTAATGGTTCGAGCCGTGTCGACTCCTATCTATCCATATTGAAAGATCGGGCTCGAACTTGGGCTCATTTATTAACCCGCGCAACATCCCTTGACGTCACGTGTGTTTCTATAACACGCTCGCGGGGCCCATGCGGGTGTTGGGGCATTTTATAATTATTTATTGAACCTTATCGGCTCCTATTTACCCGCTCAGGAGGATCGGATTCAAATATATTGGCCCGCTCAGCATCCCTAGACGTCACGTGTGTACCAAGAACACGCTCGTCGGGGCCTATACGGGTGTTTGATGGTATTTTATAATTATTTACTGAACCTTTTCGACTCCTATTTACCCGCTTAGGAGGATCAGTTCAAATTTATTGACCCGCGCAGCATCCCTAGACGTCACGTGTGTTCCTACAATACGCTCGTCGGGGCCCTTGCGGGTATCTGATTGCATACCCCTTTTTTTGTACTTATGTGTATACAAATTATAGTGCACGCGCGGGGATATTTTAGGAATATTTGAAAACGCCTTCTGTCCGCTTGCATGAAAGTTACGGATCTGGTGGCGTAGCATCGCAGATTGTAGGCGTTGTACTGGTTATTTGCCAGTTGTATACAGGTAGACTGTCGTGCACTACCGGTTGCTTTCTACAGGTGGATTATAGTGCACTAACGAATCTCCTGCTTTTTCTTTTTGGTAACTATATTCGTCGTAAGCTTGTTGTCTCTCTTTTTGAAGGTAGGTTTCTTTGCATAGAAATTTTCTAGTGTTACATATAAGCCTCTGTATTTGCTACCGTTCCTCTACATTTTCTCGTAGGTAGCATTTAGTGTGGATAATGGGTCTTCTACGACGACTTGTAGGAGTTTATATCTGTTATAGTCCTTCATACACTTGCTCGTAGACAATATACTGAATGTATGAGTGTATGCGTATGTTGGCAAAGGAGCCATCATTTCTACAACATATATATCAATGTTGCTTGCGAGTGAACTGTTGGTTTTGTCTGTATTAATTATAAGCATGTCATGGCATTCAATGCGCACTCCTTGCATATGTATTTGTAGGGAAATACTACATTCATCATCTACTGGTGGTTGTCGCCAGTAGATATGTTATTATGTACATCATAGTTCTTCCATTATCCTCATCTGTCTCTGCCTATAGAGGACCGATATACTTGATTGATTTTGCATATTTGCATGGATACTGTGTGGTGGTCGATTGCAAGGATCAAATGCACTTGAGTGTATTTTGATATTGTCCGCAAAACATTATCACATTCATCAGATGCCCTTCATACTCATTATGGGTAGCCTCTTGATTTTTGCAAAGAGTAACTGCATTCATTTGTATGATAGCCTCATATCCATAGGAGGCTGTCATATGCATCTGCAAGCAGGTGTAGTCTTTTGGTTATGTGTGAACACAGTTGAGGTAGGCATTTCATGCAGACTACTATCATTTGCAAGTGAATGTTTCACATCACTGTACTTTTGATTTTTAATATGACATCAAGCGTTGTTTGTTTACAGACAAGTTGTGTTATTTGTTGGAAATTCCACAACATCGCTTGAATATCATTGTATCCTCCACAATATTCATTGGCTACTGCTTCTACATGGTTCATGTCACATGTAATAAGTCCTTCACCGCTTCTGAGGATAACTTATATCTTATGTAGCGAATTCAGTCGTTAGCATTTGCATTTCGTTCGACGATCCCTTAATGTCTCATTGAGATCCTTCAATGTTGATTATAAGCATACCATTGTATTTCCACCTAGTCTTTGCTTGCATGATTATCATTATTATTGTGTCAAGCTACAAATTTTAAATTATATTCCAGGTTTTTCATTCACTTTCCGAGCTCTGGTTTTAAGTTCATTTTCATTTGTTCAATGTCGAATTTAAACTCCTTGCAGTCAAACTTGATTTAAGTCCTTATGATTGTTGAAGTTCAAATTCATCTCATGCTCGAGTTCCTTACTTCATTTTCAGATTCAAGTCTCCTGTTCATTTGAGTTTGAGTCCAAATATGATTTGATGTATCTCAATCAAGTTCGTAGTTCATTCATTGTAGTCCCGATTCATATCCTTCGTATTCATTCAATCAAGTTCAAATTCTGTTCAAAGGTTCACAAGTTAGAGTCCAAATTCTTTTATTAAATGTGCAGGTTTAAGGTCTTGGCTTAGTTCAATCAAGTTCAAATTCTGTTCAAAGATTTACAAGTCTTGCTCCCCTTTGAGTTCAATCAAGTCCAAGTACGGTCTTCTGTTCACCCGAAATTTCGGCAGCCTCCCGGCGTCTCCCCCGTTTAGGGGAAACTACAAAAAACTGGGCCTCCCGCCACGCTAGAGAAAAACGTGCAAGGTAGGTGTCCTTGGACACCGCGGCCGTAAAATTTTCAATCCCACCACACCAGAGAAAGGCGTGCATGGGTCTTCAGTACCTGTTTTAAAAGAACACAGTTTGCTTTTCCCGCAGGTACAGAGCCGCGTACGGATACTTATATTTTTGCCCCGCCGTGTTAAGAAAAGCACGTACGAGGCTCGCCTGCCTCGTTGTAAGCGCCGCACCGAGTTCCCTTCCACCACGCTAGAGAAAAGCGTGCATAGAGGGTCCCTTGGCGCGCCGCAAACACTGAAAAAGGTCTTTAGAAGATTGCCCGCCTTACCGCTAGCATCGCAGCTAATTCCCTCCCACCACGCTAGAGAAAAGTTGCATGGGTGGTTGTTCGTCGCGTTGCAAGCGTCGATGACAAGTTTTCAGAGTTTAGGAGGTTTATACCTTTGCATTTCGGTGAGGTGACGTTGGCACGTGGATTGAGGCAAGGGAGAAGATCTCTTTTTTATTAATTATAATTAGCTATAATTAATTATGTTAAATAATAATGAATCATAATTTAAAAATAATTAATTATAATTAACAATTAATCATAATTAATTATAATTAATAATAATTAATTTAAATTAAAATAAATAATTATAATTAATTTTAAGTCATTATAGTTAATTATTGATAATAATTAACTATAATAATAATAAAAATTAATTACAATTTATTTTAATTAAAATCAATCATTATTAATAATGATTAAATATAATTAAATGTTTAATTATAATTAATTATAATTAAAAGAAATTAACTTTTAATTAAAAGAAAAGCATGATTTGGATAGGATTTATGTCGTATTTGAGCAGGGTTTTGATTAAATCCCAATAAACAGGATTTAGGGAACAGTTAAATCTCACTGTGAGTTAAATCCTCAGTTTCCTCTGTTTGCCGTGGCTTTTTTTTTTTACGAGACCTAGCCGAAGAAGCGCTCGAACAGGAGAAAGTTACCTTCACACAGCAGCGAGCTCCCTTCGTTTCTCCTGATCAAAATGTCTTAACTTCCGATCCAATAGGAAGGGAAAGTCGTCGTTGGAGCGATGTCGAATGGCGGGAAGGAGCCGGAGAAGCGACTCGTGCAATCCTTACAGCAAACGAGCTCCCTTGTTGCTTCCGATCCGTCGAGAAGGGAACGCCGTCGTCGGGGTGCGGTTGAACAGCCACGAAGGAGACGAAGAAGCGACTCGTGCAACCCCACAGCAAGCGAGCTCCGAGTCATTGCTTACAATCAAGGTGTCGTAACTCTCGATCCGGAGAAGGTCATCGAAGGTCACGAGAGCTACAGGAAGAGGGGAGCAGGAGTTTCGGGATGGATTCGGAGAGGAAGTGATCGTGTCCCGAAGGCTTCGTTTGCCCGGCTTTTAAAGACGCGAATGGAGAGAAGAGACAAGGCGAGGTCGTGTGGGTAGCCATTCTCAGCGCCGAATTGCACAGTAGATCATTACTGTAGCAGGCGGCGGATGCGAGTCGAGTGGGGCTTCGGTATGGGCAGTGATAGGTAAGTGATGATTTTAACATTTTTTTTTATTTTGTTTTCCCTTTCTTTCTTTGGATTTTTGCGGCACAGGTCAACACCTGGAGCAGGGGGTTCGGAGGTTGAGGGTTGGTTGGATTCGGCTGGAAGAGGAGAAGGTTGTCTCCTTCCCTCTCTCTCTCTCTCTCTCTCTCTCTCTCTCTCTCTCTCTCTCTCTCTCTCCCTATGTAGACTTAAGGCTTGCGAATAGGGCGTGGGTGACGGGAGGAGTTCACGACCTGGAGGGCGATCGAGTAGAGAGGAGGCTTCGATTGGTTTTGCGAGGGAGTAGAAGAGAGGAGGCGGAGGTTTGCGGGGTTTCTGCGAATAGAAGAAGTGTGGAAGAAGGAGATGTCAAATGTGGAGGTCTACGGCTTGGAGATGTCGAATGTGGAGGTCTACGGCTTGTTGTTGGAGTCGGAGGTGTGGGAGAAATGAGCGAGAGGAAGCAGCCCATGAAGCGAGGCCTTCTTCTCATTTTAAAGAGAGCGAAAGACGTGATCGAGGAGACCTATGCACGCGGGAGAAGTGACTGAGCGGCGTCGTTTGCAGGATTTCGGTATGGGCTTCCACAGGTAATGATTTAAGTTTTTTTTTTTTTTTTGTTTCTTTCTTTTGGCTGTAGCGGGGAGGTCTACAATGCTGCAACTATACGCCAGATACTCTATATCTGTTTGACGAGTAGCCTTAATTGAAAGTTCTCTCTCGTTATCGGGAGGGGTAATTAACTATAGAGGCTTGCGCCTATAGGAAACCTAAACTCAGATCATAAAGTCCTCGCAAAATGAGGACGAAATCTCTGAGTGATGTCTTATTCACAATTCAGTCTGCCTTCTGAAAATTTGCCTCGGAACTTAAGCGTTAAAACTCTCCTCGACGACCTGAAAAAGAAAGGGTCCGTGGAGAGGCCGGGCGCGAATTTTCGGAGCCCACATTCTGCTTAACCTTTTATAACTTAAAAAAAATATAATCAAACTATTTTAGCATGTCTTAAATGCTTGATATGGAAAATGCTTTGTGGCTCAACTCATTGGATAGGTAACATGTGATACATGCATGACACGTGTCATGCATGGAGACCTGTTTTGGGTTATTCTTTGAGCAGTGAAGCATTACTCTATTTGTATAAACGATGGAACGATTTTCTTGCCTTTTGATATCCTTATATTTTGTTGCTCAGGCTGCAAATTATCTGAACATCAAAGGTCTTCTTGACCTTACTTGCCAGACGGTCGCTGACATGATAAAGGGCAAGACACCTGAAGAGATCCGAAAAACCTTCAATATCAAGAATGACTTCACTCCCGAGGAAGAGGAAGAAGTGCGGAGAGAGAACCAGTGGGCCTTTGGCGAGTGATGGGAATCATACTCTCGTCTTTTGCCTGCTTTGTTGTGTTGATGATGATGATGCATTCTAATGGCTTGGCTTGAAGAAGGAAGTACTTTTTGTTATAAGTTTTCCCACGTTCTTATGCAAATATGGACGTTTTATCTTAGTCGCAAATACTGTGGACCAATGTCAAGTACAGAACTTGTTTTAAAATTTTATGTTCTTAACCTACAGAAGCATTTCTTTGTGCTATTTTGTCGGTTAGTTGTGATTGATGAAATTACTACAGATAAAGACTCGGTAAATGGTTGTTCTATAAAAAAGTTATCCACCAACAGAATTTGATCATTGCATTTGCATGGAATGATATCAAACTGATATGTCGAATCCCATGTCTGCTTCGGGCAAATCATTTTATTTTGCGGTAGCTTTCATTAAACACATTATAAATCATCCAAGCAGTTAACTGAGAAGAAGCTATACTTCAAATATTTACTTAAAACACGATGCGCTGCTGATCATAGAGCAATTTAACTCTTACAATGATCTTTCTTATTCTAATTTTCATTCCCTACTTATTAAACACTAAAAAATACCCAAATTTTAGGCTTTAGTTCAACTGCTTTTCACCACAAAAGGGCTTCTAACCCTATGAGTTCCATCTGACCAAGTAATGGATCCAAAGTAGTCACCTTTCAGTTGAGAACTTGAAGCAGAAAAACTTACTTGGTAGCTCAAGTTTGTTACACTTTTGCTGAACTGTAGCTTATCCGGTAAAACCTCCACAGTCAACTCTGGTGGTGATTTTATGCTAACAACATAGGTAGTAGCTTCTGCACCCCCAACATTCTTCACCACTCGATTAACTATTCTTCTTTCCTTTCCTGTGAAATCTGAAATCGCAATTGAAGGGTAATTGAGGTTGGAGATCAAATCCTTACTTGAATTTTTTGAGCACTTGAATCCATTTGGAATGACTGTCATGTTCTTGATCATATCTGTTGTGTAACCATAGTTGCAGAGGAATTGCAGGTAGTCATTTTTCTCTGTTTCATACACCAAACCAGGCTGCAATACACTAGAAGGGTTTATTACTCCTGATCCATAATCATATGGTGTTGCAGCAGGACCTGAATCTGTTGTTATTGGAGATTTATTGTTGTTTGTTTGCATTGCTGCGAATAGGTGATAGCTTCATCATGAGTTTCATAGCTGAAAATTTCGGGAGTTGGACCATCTCCTAATTTCTCAAATAGATCCAAATTTAAATTGATGTCACATCAACTGCCACAGTATGCATCAATTGATATGCCACCTTAGATTAACAAATTAATACACAATTCCTCAAATTCGACTTCTCATATTTCATATACGAAAAACTAAGGCATTTCACGTAGATATACGGTATTCCACCTAAATATAAGATATTCCACTTGGAAATAAAAGTTTTTCATTTGGAATATGCTTAGTGTTTGGTGGATTAGCTTTTTTTTCTGGAGAAATCGTTTTGTTATTTGAGGGGAATGGGACTAGAGCAGTGGTTAAAATGCCTCTACTGTAATCTATTAGTCCCATGCTCGCATCACAGATTTAAGTGTGGATCTATTTGGGAAGTATTAGTGTCAAATAAAAGCTTTATAACCTGTTGTCATGATTGCTGATCTTATGGCTGCTGGACTCCAAGTTGGATTCCATGATTTGATGATTGCAGCAATCCCTGCAACATGAGGGCAAGCCATGGAGGTCCCAGAAACAACATAAAAGTGTGAGGGCTTATGGCCAGATGGCCCCACATTGTTGTCTTTGTTTTGTGTCCATGAAGCTAGTATGTTCACTCCTGGAGCACTTATATCAGGCTGCAGCTCAAAAACACTTAAACGTGAGCTCAGCATAGCAAGTTATCACTTGAAAATTGAAATAGAATTCTGCTTTTAAAACTTTCTTGCCTTGACAATATTGCTTGTTTCAGGAGAAGGCCCTCTTGATGAAAAATAAGCCACTTCTGGTGCCGGTTTATACTTTGGGACCGTGATCGAAGGAAGAATTGTAGCCACTGGGTTCCTTCAAGTCAAAAAGACAAGTTAGTTCACTTTACATACAAGAGAAAAATAAAGAAAAATTTGTAGCTTGTTTTAAGCTGTTTTTTACTTGGTGGATTTGATATACTTCATGATCTGGATAGATGCTTCTGTGGTAACCTCAGTGACAGGAAAGTCCATGTATAATGTGGGAACAGATTTTCCCAAATCATTGACAAAAATAGCGCCTGCCGCTCCATAGGTTTTTATATCTTCGGCTTTCGAAATGGTCGAGTAATCATTGTCTGATTGCTTACAAATGACAATCTTTCCTTTGATCTTTGTTCCATTTAGTGTGTCACTATAACAGTGGCTTCATTGCAGTTCCATCATATGATCAGAATAAGAAATATTTGAAGGACTTATATATGAAGAACTTTCTATTTCCAATATTAAAGATCATATCAGAGCTAGCTAGCTACCTTGCATCATCAGCAGAGCTTGAATTAGATCTTGCTGAGGCAGCATAGATGAGGGGATAAGTTGCAGACTTTGTCAGATTGGAAAAGTTTATAGCTCCACCCTGAAATCAAAGCCTAAGAGCCATGAACTTAAGGACCAACTTCAAGAATGAAACCACATATGGGAATTTTGATAAAAATTTTGTCGCTGCTTCTCGAAATCTAGGCCTCTAAATGACAATGATCATATATATATTTATATAGTAGGGGGGCATAAATTATATATTTTAAATATTTCAATTTTTTTTCATTCAAGCTTAAAATTGAAATTGGCATATTTAAAAAATATTTTATTTAAATTTTTATTTGCAATAAAATAAAATATAAAATAATTAAAATTTTATAATTTATAATGCATATACTAAAAGAGTTGAATGATTATTTTATTATCAATATAATCAAGTATTTATTTCTCAATATAAATAATTAAAATATCATTTATTCATTAATTTCTAATTCATCAATTTTTCATAATAGTCATAACAAAAAATTAAGGAGTGGCCTCTTTTCATTGGTTTGTATTGGGTTTATTGCGTAATACAAATCAATGAGGTCCTCCTTCTCACTTGAGGGGTTTTTTTCTTTTTGTCTTTGCTTGTGGCTTGTTTTGGGGTGCTTTTTATGGTGTATCCCTACCCCTTTTGTCTTTTGGGAAGTGGACATTTTTCCCCACAAACTTGTTCTCTCCTTGTACCCTTCCTTTTTTTGGTTTTAATATATTCATGTTTAACTAAAAAAAAAAATAGTGTTATGAACAGATATGGATCTGATCTGGTAAGCTAAAAATAAAAAAATTAAAAAAATTCAATTTATATGCATGCTTTGGTCTTAAAACAATTTCTAAAATTTTCAATTTATTATGATTCAAAATTGTACTGTGACACCCAACATTTCAAAAAGGTAAAGCAAAAAAAGACAAATTTTTTTGGGGTTGGGGGTTGGAGAAATTATTACGTGCGGAGTTCGGACGGGAAGAATCGTCAAAACATGTGAGTGTACACACTGTGTATAAATTTGTATATAATATATATCAATTTTTTGTACATACTATTTATATACAGTATGTACACTCACAATCCGGACGATTCTTCCTGTTTCGGCTCCCCATGGAATAATTTCTGTGGGGGTTGCGGGTTGGGGGGGAGAGAGAGAGAGAAAGAAAGAAGATACCTTTACCGCCTTACTATTCCCACCCAAAACTACATCAGATTCAAAATACCGGTCAATAGTTGTGGCACCGACGGTCAGAATCCAAGGTGCAGTATTCACAATAGATCCAACGTCAGGTCCATCATTCCCAGCTGAACACACAACTGTAATCCCCTTTTCAACAGCATGAAATGCTCCAATGGCAATTGGATCAGTCAAAAAATCAGGACGAAGAAATATAGATGCTCCAATCGAAATCGACAAGAGATCGACTCCATCTTTAATTGCATCATCGAAAGCAGATAGAATTGCTGAGCCTGGACACCCATCTATTCCACATACTTTGTACATGGCAATTCTTGAAGAAATAGATCCACCTTTTGCAGTCCCATCAGCTAAGCCATAGAAGGAAGCTTCCTTTATTGGATTTCCTGCTGCAGTAGAAGCCGTATGGGTGCCATGACCAAGATCATCTCTTGGGGAGTTTACATCAGTTGGAAGAACATTGACAGAAGAAGAGTCATCATCATCAATATCATAATGTCTTGCTCCAATAATCTTCCTGCGTGAAAATTAGTATCATGGTTGATTATTGTCACTCACAAATATGTCATTATTGATTGTGTATCTTAAAATTTTAATTTAATCTTATAGTTAGGACTTAATTAGCCAGACTTTATAATCATGATTAAGAAAAGTTCTTGCAAGTTATCTAAGATAGGCTGCATAAAGCTTAAAATTTAGCTCACTTGTTACAGTTAGAAGAATTGAAGTCATCCCCTTCCATGCAAGTTCCTTTCCAACGGCTAGGAATAGGACCCATGCCACTATCGCTAAAGCTTTCCGATTCTGGCCAGATTCCTGCAATTTTTTATTGTTAAAAGGGAAAACCTTATCATTTATGTCCCCTTCAAAAACCTTACAAGCTTGCAAATACTAGGCTGTGGCTCCATGAGTAAAGCTTGCCTGTGTCCAATAGCCCTATGATGGTATCCGACCCACCAGAGGTGGGAGATGAGCCAGCATCAGTGGCTGGGTTCCGGTCAGTCTCGACCGATGTTTCTTCCAAGAAGTCCCATGACCTTGTCGTGTGTAGCTGATAAATTGGGTCTACAAAAACTGAGACAACCCCTGCTTTCTTGCTAATGGCATCAGCCTCGTTCTTGGATAGCATTGCGGCAAATCCAGAGAAGCTGTGTTTGTACCGACGTAGAAGATATTTCTCGATAGGCTGTCCCCTGTCATCATTTCAAGTTGAATCAGTCTAAGGGCTTATTTGATTGCTTGGAGATAGATAATTTGTATTTTTTTGTTGGTTAGATGTAATGACAATCAAACTGGTATGAAACTCTACAAATCTAACAATTATAATGGCTCTATTTTCACATTAAACTGTAGAAATAAGATTCTCACATCCTTGAACTTATTTTTAATCGAAAAAAAGAAGAAATTGGACTTTTAAAAACATAGAAAGTAGCCGATCTAAAAGCTATAGCTGTCTAACAGCTGGGTTAAGAATTCAGGATATGTTTGGGATAATTGTAATATTTTATACAGTTGATTGTGAAGTTATGGAAAAAATATCTTAGCTACTCTCGTTGTAAAAAACAGTTTTCTAACGATACAAATTTCTAAAAAAGCAGGAAGAAAATAACAATAAAGCAATAATCAAATAAAATTGTGGTTACTGTCTAAAAGCAAAACAGCGAAAAAATTATCCCAAACCGTTATAAGAGATACAAGCCTTCATGCACTTTATAAGGTTTAAAATATGCACACAAGCTTTTTTCTGCTACAGAGGGAAAAGGTCAATAAGTTGTTCAGTTTGGTGAAGCTTTAAAATAGAGTTAATTATTCTGTGCGGATGTCGAACGCCGTCCGGAGACCAACCAGAATACGTCACGTCACCCCTTCGCTCGGTGCCACAACTCAGTACTGCTCGGTACCGCAGCTCAGTACCTCTGAAGTGACGCATTTTGGTTGGTCTCCGAACGGCGTTCTGCGTTCGATCTCCGCACAGAATAATTTATCTTAAAATAGAGAATAAGAAAAAAGTTATGTTAGATGTGAAGTAGACTTAATAAAGCTTAAGGCAGCATAATACTGGCATGTATAATAAAGCTTTAGATATGTAAGAATTAGATGAATAGATAAAGTTACTATTATAGGATAAAGAACGAGGAGTAGAATTAAGGCAGCATAAGTAGAAGTTGATCAAAATGATTTGGGAAGAATATAATACATTTAAAGTCTTAGAATTAATGAAAGTGAGAAATCATTTTATATGAACAAATTAAAAACCATGGAAGTATTGAAGCAAGAAGCTGGATGTGGTTTTCTTTGAGAGTATTATCAGATGTCTGTGATGGAACAGCCCCCATATAAACCACATAAACCTTTCTCTTGTTTCCTTCATCATGCCTATATACTCCAAAAAGGAGAAGGAGGCAAACAAGAATTATAGCAGGAAAACCACTCATTTTGATTCAAGTTTAATTGATCTTTTGAGTTAGTATTCTTCATTCCCAGCAATATATATATAGAGAATGATCTTAGTAAGAAGTCAAAAAGAGTGGCTTCCTTGGCAGAGTATCTGCTAAGCTGCACAGGAGCCATTGTTCTTTGTAGGCCACGTTTATTTGAGCTTCTATTTCGTTTAAGCTCACTAGTTTGCTTGATTTTAGTTTAAAAAATAACAAAAAATGTTGTAAATTTATTATTTTTCAAAACATGTTTTCAAATTTTAAGTGACCAAATGAGTTCTAATGAGGTTAAAAATTGGAGAGAGTGTAATACATTTTTAATTGAAAAGTATGTGATTAAGGGCATATTTAGGATAGCTTTTTGACTGCTTTGTTTATCAACCGCTATCAAATTTATATTTGGTTACTGTTTTCTCGTTATTCTTCAAAAAAAATTTGTGATGGAATGCTACTTTTTACAAATATATCCACTAATATGTCAGAGTTATAAGAAAGTTGTTGTCTATTTTTTTTAAAGAACATATTTATAATACATATAGTAATTTTTTAAAAAACTATTTTCCCGATAACAGCTTTATAATCATTTTTATAAAAAATTATAGCCACCCTAAATAAACCCTAAGCCACTTTGAATAAAATCACTCCCTCTAAAACACTTTGACTTTATTTTCATATAATAATGTTTACTAATTTAGAAATTTTATTATATGATCATGAATTGCTTGATACCATTTTGATAAAGTGGGCAATATCTCCTTTATAAAAAAAAAATACTTTTTCTAGAAATGCATTAGTAGTATGGTGGAGAAATGCATTACCTCTTAATCTAATTAATTTCATATTTAATACCTCCAATTGAGTATAAGCAATACAAACATGAAATGGAACTTTCATGAAATAAACGCGTTCTAAAAAGTGATTGGAAGAGTGATGCATTAAATGATTCTTAGTTGAAAAAATTTTGGTTTTAGTAAGGATAAGGTAGTGAGGGTGAAAAGAAGAGGAAATAGGGAAGGCAGCAAAGAATAGCAATGGTGGAGAAGTCATGGTTGAAATTTTAGTAGGGGGAGGTGTAGAGAAATGTATTAACTGTACTATATGGGATGTTGTGCCTTTTGTCATGCTATGGTAGGCTTTTTACCATGCTTTGCCTCTCTTATTGGAGATGCAACTACTCAAAATGTTCAGCCTTTATTTTAATATTGACTTATGGGCTTATTATTTTTAAGCTCAAAAAAGCATGAAGATGTGAAAGGGGTTCAAAGCATCAAGGCAATTTTGTCAGTTTGGTATGCCTCTCTCTCTCTCTCTCTCTATCTCTAGGTCTCTCTCTTTCTATCTCTCTAAAGTTCATCTTCACGTTTTTTAAAGCCGAAAATTGTTTCAGCTTTATATGATTTCTAAACCAGGTTTAAATCTTTCCAAAGCTTATGAATTCAATTCATTGTTACACGTTTTCCTAAAGTTTATATATAGAATGCATTCACAGACTTCAAATTGGGTTTTTCCTCTTAGCTCAAAAATTGAATACAATTTTTTTTTTTTTTTTGGAAATTTGATCTAATTTAATCTAAACATATAGGATAAGCCTCGAACACAGAACCTTGTAGTTGAAACTAAGAGTCTGTTTGGGATGGTTGCAACATTTGATAAAGTTGGTTGTGAAGTTGCTATGAAGAAAGTCAATCAGCTACTCTAGTTGCAAAAAAATAGCTTTCTACAAAGAAATTTTTAAAAAGCAATGAGAAAATAGTAGCCCAATAAAATTATGGTTGTTGTTTGGAAAGCAAAGCAGCATGGGGAGATCCACCTTAAGGCCAAGGGGGGCAATTGCCCCTCCTGAAAATATTAAAAAAAAAATTACTATATAATTCTTTAGGTAATTTGTCCCCTTCATATATTTTTTAGTCTTTATTACAATGAGTTTTAGGCAATTGTGCTTTTAATATAATTTAAAGATTAAAGTGTTTTATAAGTAAATATAAAGATTTAAATGTTAAATATGCACGTAACCAATGGCATGTATGTAAATTCTCTAACTGAAAACCATTTTATATGAACAAAGTAAATCTTGAAAGAATTGAAGCAAGAAGCAGGATGTGGTTTTCTTTGAGAGTGTTCTCAGATGTCTGTGAAGGAACAGCCCCAATATAAACCACAAAAACTTCTCTCTCTTCCCATTTACTCCAACAAGGAGAAGATGGCAGATAAGAAATTATAACCAGAAATTCACTTAAAATTTCATTCATTCCCATTTATATCATTGAAAATTGCTTTAAATCATATTTATTTAACCATAAAAAATAGAAGATGAACGCATAATAAAATTAAAAAGAATCGATTTAAGAATAATCATATTAGAGAAGCATTTGAGTAAAATCTATTAAGAATGAGATAATTACTATAACAACAACAACAATATCAAGCCTTTATCCCACTACTTGGGTCGGCTACATGAATCCTTTTTCTTCATTGTGTCCTGTTAAAAGTCAAATTCTCGTTTAAATCTAATAAAGAAAGATCATTTCTAATATTTTCTAACTAAGTCTTTTTAGGTCTACCTCTACCTTTCTTAACATAAGTCAAATTTAAGACCTCTACTTTTCTAACCGGGTCATCGGGAGGCCGTCGTTTTATTATAACAAATATTAATAAATGCACCAAATAGACAAATGTATAAAATTAGTATCAGAGGATCATAAAATAGACTGAATAAAACTAAGAAAACAGTAAAAATATATATTAAGAATAGATTTAGATTTTGTTTGGGACATTTTTTTTGCAGCTTTCTAATACAAAAATTTTTTATATTAGGAAGCTGTTTTAGAAAGTAGTAAGAAAGTTGTCTCAAATGAAGCCTTAAAGTCTCAAACAACACTATATAAGATCGAATGAAAGTAAAAAAATCATTTTATATGAAAAAGTTAAACCTTGGGAGTATAGAAGAAAGAAGCTGGATGTGGTTTTCTTTAAGGGTATTATCAGATGCCTGTGAATGAATAGCTCCCATATAAACCACATAAATCTCTCTCTTGTCTCCTTCCTGCCCATTTGCTCCAACAAGGAGAAGAAGGCAAAGGAGAAATGAAAGGTAAATAATAACTGGAAAACCGCTCATTTTGCTTTCAAGTTTAACTGATCAATTGAGTTAGTTCTCTTCATTCCCAGCAACATATATATACATAGAGAGAGAGAGAGAGAGAGAGAGAGAGAGAGAGAGTTTAGTGGGGTGGTGAAAAGATTGGCTTCCTGGGTGGAATATCTGCTTATCCGCACTGGCAGCCATTCCTGTGAAAGTGCGCCACTGTTCTTTTTATAGCCTATTATTAGTTTCAATGCAATTTTTAGGCCACTTTTTCTTGAACTATATTTTGCTTAGTAGCTCATTGGTTTGCTTGTTCATAGAAAATATTTTTAAAAATAATTAAAATGTGCTTTAAATTAATTATTTTTCAAATTAAGTTTTCTATGTTTAAGCAACTAAATGAATTCTCAAGAAGGATAGTTAAAAATTGGACAGAGTTCAATACATTTTTTTTAATAATAATGTATACGCTTAAACAAATCACTTTGGCTTTGTTTGGGACAGCTTCTTAATACTTTCTAAAGTAGTTTTCTAGTGCAAAAATTTCTACTTCAAAAAATCTTTATACAAAAAAGTTATTTTAGAAAGCAGTTAGAAAGCTGCCTAAATAAAGCCTTAAACAAAACATATCTCAATTTAATTTTTGGCATGAATTTTTTCATGGAGTAAATTTTTTTCCGTATGTATAAAATGACTCCCTTTATGAAATTTCATTCCCTTGATTTTCATATAATTTTTATATGACTTGGGTTCCATTTGAGACGGTTGCAGTTCTTTATAAAAGTAATTGTAAAGCTGTTGTGGAAAAGCCAGCTTCCTCATACAAAAAAATTTATTAAAAGCAGTGAAAAAGCAGCGTCCAAACAAAAACTATGTTGAGATCTGAAAATCAAAGCAATAAGAAAGCTGTCCTAAATAAAATCTTAGTTAAAATTTTTATAAAATGATGAATTGATAGATACTATTTATAAAAAGTGGGCAATATCTTGTTTATAAAAGTTTTTTTTTCTTTTAGAATTGCATTAATACTCAGCTTGCTTTCTATCTAATTAATTTGATATTTAATCCCTCCAATTGAGTGCAAGCAATCCAATTATGAAAAGATTCTCGCATGAATTAAGCATGCCCTGAAAAATGATTGGAAGAGTGGTGTATTAATTGATTCTTAGTTGAAAATAAGTTAGCCTTAGTAAAAAGATAAGATAGTGGGAGTGAAGGGGAGGGAGATAGGGAAGGTAACAAACAGTAGCTCTAGTGGAGAAGTCAAGGCTAGAATTAAGTGGGGGAAGGTGCAGAGAAATTTGACAACTTTGCTATATCAGATACTGTGACATTTATCAAGTTAATTAAACTCCACATGCCTTGTCTCTCTTATTGGAATGCAACTACTCAATTTTTTCAGCCTTCATTGTGAACTTAAAAGTAATTAATATGGATTTATGGACTTGAATTATTTTTAAGCTCAAAAAAAAAAAAAAAAAAAAAAGATTTCAAGAGGGTTGATTGAGCTTTCGTTTATATATTATTCTTTTGACTAGCATTTTACCCACACAAAATTATAACACCAACTCATGTGATTGTTGACCCCTACACATTAAACCATACGCAAAAGGGACAAAACCAGCGAATCAAGCATTGCGCGCATCGACACTGCGCATCACTTGAAAGTTTAAATGACCTCCAATTGCTAAACGGACAGTGCTGTAGCAATCAGGGCATTGAGTTCGTCTAAGTGGGGACCCCTCGCAGTCAAATCGGACAAGATCTGTCCAAAGGGATGACCGACACCCAAAATTAACACCCGACGTCGCCCAAACATCGTTCGATAGTAAAATGGGCTTCACCATTACATTCAGAGCATTATCTATGCTCAAAAATCACTATCAATTTGCTCAATGAAAGTCGTGCAATGAAATCGGCGTGGGTCTTGAGGCAACGATGCACAAATCTAAGAAATTGACGTGTGACATTATCCAAACGATGTCCGATCTCAAAAAGGACTTCGTCGTCCAGTCCGGAACATTGACATCACCCAAAATCAACCTTAATTTTTCCTAACAAAAATTACGCGTGCAAATCAGAGAGTTCCGAGACAATTACACGTAAATCAAGAAATTGCACGCAAAATCAAGAAATCACTCAAAACTTTACGACTTTGGGTAGACGACACATTACTGTCATGTTAAATTAACAGTAATACTAATAATAGTAAATTATTATTAATATTACTGATTGATTTAACCAAAATTAAAAGTCAAACGAGGTAATCAAATCTCATTAAATTACTTACCTCGTCTCTGTTGAAAATCTCTGTTAATGATTGTACGGATACCTCAACGATAAGATCACATATGATACTGATGATATCTGATACATGATAAGAGTACTGCTAGTATTAATATATAACAGATGATACTGTCAGCATATATATATATATATATATATATATATGAATACTAATACGGTTGATTTTTTGATAAGATAAAGTGAATGATACTGTACTAATACAGCGCTCATGGAAAAGGTTATACTGATTAATATCATACATATGATATGATAATCTCATGTGATATCCTCAAGATCCATGCGGTCCACTAATGGGAGTCAACATATGGGATTTATAAGGAGCTGGAGATTGATTGAGAGTTATAAAGAGTCGGGGCGACTATCACGTGATTCAAGAGAAGTTATAAGGAGTTTATTAATTGGGAGTCATAATGGGCAACAGTCTCAGAGTTATAAGGGCAAAAGCAAGATCAAGATCAAGATACCCTCATCTGAACATCTAATAAAATACTGATTTATGACTATAGATATTGATTACTGATTAATTATTCATTACAATTATTGATACTATAGCTTATATTGTACATATGTTGTTTTTTGCCAATACTGTTATTGTTGTTGCCGCTGAGACTATTTATTATTACTGTTATTGTAACTGACATTGACATAGATTTTTTGTTAATGGTATGAATCACTATTACTGATGATATAATAAACTGAGATGTGATATGTTATAAACTGAGTTGATATAGATAACCGGCGTAGATATTGATGCATAGATTTCTTTATATAACTTATAGCATAATATTTCTCTTTTCATTACATTGATTTTAGTTGTAAGATTTTAGTTATTGTTGGGCATTTATGCTCATTACATGATTTTACATGTCTTCAGAAAAGGATAAGGACCCTACAATGTGGGACTTTGGACATCCTATTTTTTTGGCACTTGTAGTTTATTTTATAGTGATGATGTATTTATAGTGATGTAGCTAATCTTTAGTATCATGATCATTGTATACAAAACATTTTGAGCTTGTATTAGTTGTACATATTGATGAATATGCAATCAAATTTCTTTCCGCTGTTTATATGAAATGTGTAATCTCTAGATCAAGGAAAAGAAAGTAAGATAAATCAATTTCTTCCAGTATAGATTCTACGTCAATATACTTTAGACCCTAGTTTTTTAGTTCTTCTCTGATGTTTCTTTAATCTTTTCTTTTTTCATACTGACAATACGTAGATTGAAACTAGTTACCAGAAGAAAGGAACTACTCAAAGAGCAACAAAACAAATAACCACCCATGAACATGGACACCCCCAACTACACTCATCACGACCTCATGAAGATGGAGGAGAGACATATAAAGATGATACAAGATGTGCCAAGAGTATTATTGAGGCATGCACCAAGCAAGAGTACACCAAAGGGATCCTCTGACTCGGACATTCACTATAGAAGGCCAGAAACTTGGGTACTCACTTCAACACCCATTGTGAATACCACTCATATCGTCACCAAGGACAAAGAGTATAATTATGCTCCACAACTAGTTAGAAGAAGACATCCCAATCTAACTAATATTTTCTCTAAGGAGATAGCGAAGGTGAGGCCACTTCCAAAGTTCTTGATGCCTAGCCTGAGTCCTACAAAGGAAGGATTGACCCAATATTTGGCTCAAAAATAGATAAAAAAATAAGTATGATCCCAATATTAGG
The DNA here is from genome assembly GCA_019925795.1 of Dendrobium chrysotoxum. Taxonomy (NCBI): domain Eukaryota; kingdom Viridiplantae; phylum Streptophyta; class Magnoliopsida; order Asparagales; family Orchidaceae; genus Dendrobium; species Dendrobium chrysotoxum. The sequence continues at coordinate 89,162,906 of CM034302.1, read as the reverse complement.
CTCGTTGCTTAGCTCACTTGCTTCAAGCTGTGATCTCGATCCAAGCCAAAATTCAAATCAATTTTCAAGCAATCGACAATCTTCGAGCTAAACTATCAACTTTAATAAGCACACAAGATTTAGAGACCGCTTGATCCTTCAATTAATGTGACAAAATTTTCAAACACATTTTAAGTGTTTGATTAAAGCTTATTTAAACTCAAATTGAAATACTTTTAGTGTTGTTATACTCGTTTCATTAAGACGTTTAGGTATAGTATAAGTATATTGAAAATCAGAGTTCGCATGAGCATAAATTTAATTCTGAAGTTTCTAATTCAAATTCAAACCGGATCAAATGAATCATATATATATATATATATATATATATATATATATATATATATATATATATATATATATATATATATATATATATTTCTCTCTCTCTCTCTCTCTCTCTCTCTCTCTCTGTGAAAACTTTCATCTTTACATGTTTTGCAGCCGGATTTTCTTTCAGCTTTAAACGGTCTCCAAACATGTCTTCAATTTGTTGATACACGTTTTCCTAAATTAAGCTTGTATGGAATGCATTTGCAGCCTTCAAACTGGTTTTTTTTTTCTTTGCTAAAAAAAATAAAAAAATTTCTATGATACACTATCACTTTAAAATAGTAAAATACATTGTATCAAATGCCTGCACGTGTCTGACAATTTTTTATTTTTTGAAATATTAAGTCAAATTCATATATGCATCACATACGTAAACTTCCAATTCAAAACCTCTTAGTTAATAGTTAAAATTCTCTGCCAACAGATTAAGATGAGTTACATGTCTGACAAATATCCGATGCATGAAAAGCATATGTGGCACCCTGCCTTGTGATTTTCAAGAACAGCAGCACATACCATTCCTTCTTTCTTCTTAGCTAGCATAACATTAACAAATATATATATAAATTTGCTCTCAGATCAAATAGAGTACATAACCCAATTTGATTTGCAAGGGCAATTCTTGGCTCTAGATTTTCTTAAGGGGTTTAAAAGCAACATCAGATAGCACTAGCCCAAAATTACATAAATAACAAAAGGTCAATTAAGACTTACAACAAGGAGAAATTATTACATGCGGAGATCAGACATAAAGAACCATCTGATTTGTCTCTGTGAACAATAAAAATACAGAGAACTGCACTTTTACTGTTTATAGAAACAAAACTGAATTATTCTATGTGTCCGATCTCCGCGCGTAATAATCTCTCTACAACAAGAAGCTACTTAAACATTCTCTAGTTGGCATATTTTTGAATGTTTTCTACTCATACTTTTTATATTAATCAAACAAATTAAGTTAAATATATTAATTTTCTCATTGTTTTAGGTTTAAACAAAAAAAATCAGATAACAAATGCATACCATCTGTCACCTGAGTTGAGCTTTGATCAACATGGCTAAACAAGAGAGAATGAACTCCTGGGTCAATTGGATTTTAATATCTACAAACACCTAAAATATAATAATTTCATGCTTTTTCACACAAATGGCATCATCGTAAAGAGCAAAAGAAGATAATAGCAAAACTCAGACCTGTGAACTATGTCCTCAGATAAAGGCGAACTGGAAGATTAGAGTAACTCCTAAACCTGTGAACAATATATATGCTAGAGGGAGTAGCCCCGTTTGAACTAAAGCTTTTTGCAAAATTAATGCCAACAAACAAATGAAGAATGAAGATTTATAAAACGAATAAGTTATAGATGTAACAAAGGAGGATGACGATATACTGCGAAAACATAAACTACCAAAAGCTTGCACATAGTAATCAAACTCTCCTTGACAAATTTTAAATTGAAGGATACAAAATAGGAATAGCAGCAAGTCTAATGAAATCATGGAAATTAGATTCAGATGGCCGCATACATCAAATATTTATGCAGAGGAGCCAACTCATCTGATGTCTGGGACAAGCCAAAGAGCACGCTATAAGTATGACTACAGCAGAGGGAGAGAAAAGGGAACACATCAAAGCTTATGTTTCCCACCACAATTCGTTAATGCTGCTGTTAGTTAAATATACACCTAAGAAATTTTGTCCAAACTATGAGGGTTGGCTGATTATTATTCCTTCCATCTTCATAAAATGGAGCAAGCTTTCTGTGATCTTCTCTTCTTCTTCTTCTTGTGCTTTGGTGGCAGGAGAACGACTTTAATGGCAGCATCAAAGACCGCCTTGACATTCTGTGCCACATATTATGACTAAATGCCGATTCTTTTGCTTTTATAGGGGTATAAAATCCTGAATTAAGAATAATAGGCATACCTGTTGTGTCTTTGAGCTGCATTCGACATAGGCAAGAGCGCCTATTTGCTTCCTAAGCTCTTCTCCCTATATATATCATTAAATAGAAAATGATTTAGCAACATTTGTATGATGAGGACAGAAGTGGCATGTCATTTTTTGTAACATTGCCATCAGCCTCACCTGTGCAGTACTAATAGCCACAGCACCCGGGTGGTCGATAAAGAACTGGTTATCATCCCGAAGATCTAAAAAATAAATTAAAACAATTTATGCAAATAGTGATAGAGGTAATATAGCATAATCTAGCAAGTATAATATCAATATATCATTACCAAAATGTGCTGAAACCCAAGTCATCAAATAGTGTGTGTATATATATTAATAGCAGCAAAGTAACAAGCATAATTTTCAGCCGTTCTGAGATGGAACCGAGACAAACCTGAGTTGGGCTGATAGGAGTAGATGAATAACAATCAATCCAAAAAAGTTACTTAAAGGTCAAGATCCATCTACTACATAAAGGTAAAAAGGTATTAATTCCATGTTCAACTTGCAACATGGGACTAATAAATCCACTCCCATGTTTCAAAAATATTTCCCATCACATGAGACTCCTCTTCATCAATCATCCCTCTCAAATGTAAAGCTTTATTCAAAATTAGGAGAGACTTGTTGAATGATTATATCAGAGATATTGTGAGATTTTTTAAGATCGTGAAAAAATAAACCTTAAAGTTCTACATACATAAACAGAGAAAACGATCCATGGGCTGATAAGATGGCTAAAAGATTAGTTTAGAAGGATTAGAAAGGTAGAGAGAGATCAAAGATAACATTTCCGGAAGTTGTGTGATAAAAATCTTTACTAAATGGGGTTACCACATCTTTCAACACTTGAGATGAATAAATGTCGAATGATGAGTCATTAAGCCAAACCTATATAGTTAGGATGAGACTAACAATCATGCCGATGATGAGTCTTGATGGTCATCTCATGGTTCATCAAGATCTTGATCTATAAACGTTTGACTTAGCTGAATGGTTTTTTTTATGAATGAGATTCGATGGCAAACATCCATCTTAACGTTCTAACATTTAACAAACTAATCTAAACTATCGAACTATATAAAAAAACTAGATACTAGCCGAATTATCAACGTTCAATAACTCTTGTTAAGGGTGGAGCACCAGGGCCCGAGTTGGGCTCACTACATGGTGGATGGAAACTTATCAATTAAAAAGATTAAGCCTTACATAAGGGCCGCTGCCAATATATTACGTAACACCAACTCCTTATTTTAACAATGTGTGGCAGCTCAAAAAGTCTCAACTACTCTCGTTTCTATCCAAACATCAGTTTTAGAACAGCTAGTTGGTATGGTATTATCGTCATTAATGTAACCCAATATAACAGGACCCAAAAACAAACATACCTATCAATGTGACCGATCTTTCAAGAAAACAAAAACCCTACGTGCAATTAAGATATTAATGGAATGCAAAGGAATGAATAAATACAATGAGCTAGTCTAATCATTTCCATAAAATAATTAAAAAAAATGATAACAAGGCATGCATTCTCCTTTCCACAAGTGTAAGAAATGAGGAGATCAAGATTGTGAAAACCGGATAGGACATAGAATCGGAAGGAGAGGTTCATAGTTTAATGGTTCGACCCGGATTGAACCGAATGACATAATAAGTATGAAAACATATTTAAATAAAATTAAAATGATAGAATAATTATGTAATAATGTAAATTTTTAATTAAAAAATAAATTGAATTCACATATTAATAATATCTTATGTAATTTTAAATTTAATTTATTTTTTTAAAACTTTAGCTTACATATAAAATTATAAATTTAATATAAATTATTATTTATTTATGTTATATGTTTATATATAATTTACACCTATAAAATATATATTAAATTCATATTATAAATTTATATTTATAAATTATTAAGGTTAAATCATTTATTATTAATAATTAATTATTTATTTATTTTTTTAGTATAAAAATAATAAATGAAGTATATAATTTATTTAATATTATTAATTAAAAATAAATGTTATTTACATCATAAAAAATTATTTAAAAAATCTATTTTAAAATATATAACATATGTTGTAAACTTAAGAAGTAAGAACTTAAACTTATTTAGTCTTAACTCCCACATCATTTAGGAAACTTCCTCTTGATAATGTTTACACTTTATATTGACTTTTGAATTTGAATGGGATAAGAACTCACATTCAGTGATGGAACCAGGTGAAATACTTAGTTTTAGTTAGAATTTCTTTATTTAAAAATTAAGCATTTTAAATTTAAATTAATTTATTAAATTATAAATATTAATTAATATTTTATCATTACTCATTAATGTATTAAATTAGTTTATTTAATTATTTAAATAATTCACAATTTGAACTGGCTAGTTCAAGCAGGACCGATTCACCAACTGAATCGGCGGTTCTGGCCGGTTCAGCCCGGTTTGATATAGAAACGATTTTCAATATGAACTGGATCGGCCTTAAGACCGGTTCACAGCTGAACCAATCGGATCGGTAGGTCCGGTCCGATTTTTAAAAGCATAAAGGAGATTGCTAACTTAAAGGCAATTTCCATTTTTAACAATGTTCCCTCCAAATGAAAATTAAAGGAAGACCATCTCATTTATCATAAGGTTTTCATGAAATTCTGAACTTAAACAAATTGTAAATTGCAGTTCATTCTCATCATGTGCATACCACATTGGATAATAAAAAAATGTCACGCCATCACAGGATTGATATTGGCATTGGTATGGCTTTATGCAACATCCATTTAAAGATTTCCGATGTTACGTAACCTACATCGTATTGACACTTTCAGGTTCCTCGCATTTAAGGTAACCTACACCGTACTGACACTTTCAGGTTCCTTGCATTTAAGGTCATGACTGCGGAATGGAATGCCCAACAACATGAGTGATCCAACCAACCTAAATAAACCCTGTTGTCATTCCGAGCGTATACGCTACACAGTTTAGCAAGTTATCAACATTCACAGACCATGTAACTGGCTTCCTTCATGACCGCTTTCTCTTCCAACGACACTCTAGTCAGCATCATGTATAACACCAAGAACACAAGGCTCTTTATGACTAGCAATCTACGCAAACAAATTGTTCACCTACAAATGTATAACGAGGCAATATAAACTAGACTTGGTCAAAATTGACGTTAATGCTGGTTGTCGAACATAAAATCACTCGAAGTAGATTAAATGCTTCGATCGTAATCGAAATCGCTAGGCATGGTCACCCGCTTCATGAAATAGACTTCGTTGGTGTGTTTAGAGCACTTAAAACATCTAAAAAATAATACTCATATCACTAAATAGCCAATTTGAGTAGATGTGACCAGAGCGACGTGACATCTTATAAATTGAATTCGAAACACCTTGATCCCGATCAAAGTCTCTCTAACGTCACTCGTTCGTGAAACAGACTACACTGACATGTCCGAAACATTGAATTTACACACTCTTCAACCAAACATGACGAAGATATTAAACAATAGAATCAACATCGTACAAAAAGTTACTCGAATGTTGCTCATTCACAAAACAAACAGCACGTAAGTGTTTGGAATATCAAAGTTGCCTGAAAAGCACACCCATTGCTTGGGTTGTCACACGAAGACGAAATGCAAAATTTGCCCCAGAGCATGACGGCAGCATGCATTTCGAGATGCGTGAGAAACAAGAAACCGCACAAAAATACATACACACCTTTTTAATTAAGTAATTTATTATGATTACTTCAAGAATTTATTTTAAAAAATCAAATAAATTGAATCCATCATCCCACCCTCACACACCAAAAGCCCAGATATCTACATTGCCACCGTGGTGTCCCATGTCCTTCATCTATATATATATATATATATATATATATATATATATATATATATATAAACCTAAAAGTCTAAAACACTTGCACAAGACCTCCTTGCTCCCTCCATCTCCTCTCATTTTCACACAAACCCGCGCTTGCTCAACTCTCCCACTCTACTTGTCCCCTCAATCACTGCCAATGCCAGCCCTAGCAGCATCGAACCCACACTCTTGCCTTCCTCTCTCTCCCTCTTTTCCTCTCTCCATCCCTCTTTCTCTTCCCTTTCTCTCTCTAAATAGAGAGAACACTCTCGCTAAGCCTCTCTTTCTCCACTCTCTCCCTCTCTAACCCACTCTCTTTCTCCAACTTTCTCTCTCACTAGGCTTTCTCTACCTCATCCTTTCTCTCTCTAAATAGAGAAAACAAAAAAGCCACCTCTCTCTATGTGTGCATGTGAGTGAATTAGAGCAAAAAAAGTAGAAAGTAAAAAAAAAAAAAAGATCCCACAAAGAAAATTAAAAATATGTATAATACGAAAATTTCAAAATTAAATACTCATGCATATTGTTCTAACGCGACGACAAAATTTGCAAATTAAATACTCTTGCGTGTTGTTTTATTGTGGCAAGGAAATTCTGCATATTCTCAACCTATGTGCGCTTTTTTAAGCACAATGGAATAGAGCCATCGGCGGCAAACCGCGATGTCTCTTGACACCCACGAACGTATTTTTTAAGCATGTTGTGAATGCTAGGCACACCTAAAAACGCATCTTATGCCAAAAGATTATTGAAATGTACACTCACACTGGACACAAACATAAAATAAAATATTTTTAGGACATAAATGCAACAAAATAAACAAAATACAAAACTGCTTAAATTATAAAACAAGAGTAAAATTATAAACTATGAACAAAATATTGGATAGTGAATTGAAGACAAGAACTTATAGGGCACTTGTAATGAACATTGCATCTCTTCAGATCTCCCCACTGTACTCATAAAATTCAAAAATATCCCTGGAATGTTTGTAAGCAAATGAGAAACGCATGTGAATGCAAATGAATTACAATACCCCCTCATATTTCTCGGTGGATAATTCCCCGTGGGGCTTGTCACACTAAAATCTAAACATATTAAAACAATGGAAAAGGATAATATGAAAAACTTCCAAAAATTTTATCCTGCCTTCCACGACACTGGATCCATAAGACGTACACACAAGCATACAAAAGGTATTATTTAAAAATTCAAAAATGAAACTTAGTGCATATTTTAACAACAAATATTTGCGCATGCATGTAACTGCCTCAAGAATGGTGTAGATACTTGGAGAAGCATGATATTATTCTAAAAGCACACAAATGCATCATGTAAAAGCATCGAAGAGCATGTAAAGGAAAAGTGCAAATACACCAAAAAGCATATAAATACACCAGAAATGTGATATTCAATAAAAAGCATGCAAAACCATGCAAATGCATTATGTAGACGCATCGATGAATGCACAAGTACATCGAAAAATTTACAAGTAGAATGTACAAATATACCAAAAAATATGCAAGTGCCCGCATAAATGCATCACACAGCTAGCATGTTATCCAAAAGAGAGGTCAAATTGTCAAAATTGCTCTAATAAACATGCTAAATGTTTAAGCATAAAATATGATAATGTTGTGAGGGATAAGAACAAGTTGAACTAACATTCTCTAGTTTTGAAAAATATGCAATTACTCTATAAATATTATAATCATTTTAAAATTTATAAACTTATCCATATGAGATCCGAAAAATGTATTAAACAGTTAAACACAAAACCTGAGAATGTTGCACAGACTTTAAAAAAAAAGAATTTTAATTCACCCCACTCCAAAAATCATGTAACCCTTTTTGAAAATGAGCAACTATTTTGAAAATTCACAAACTATTTTATAAGTACAAATTCAAGCTCCCATTTTCACATAATATTCTTGAGTGGCCCACCTAGCTTATAAGATGAGGCCGTAAGCCCCATATTTCAAGTTTGATCCTCATTCTCGCAAGACCTAGAATTGAGAAGACTTAAACCCTGATGATAATCGTGTTAACAATGACTCTCAACTAGAGGAAATTTTTATTCTCAAAATGTCCCCAAATCTCAATACAAATTATTTCGAGCTTTAATCTAAAAATAATAATAATTAAAATCTCAAAAATTATAAACCATGAAAATGCACAAGTGCAATCTAACCCCTATAATAAAATTCATCGCCCTCCGCAACCATTTGTCGATAGTGATAAATTTAAGATTAACCTCTACTCATAAAGAGCCAATATCTTATCGAGTGTATTGCTATATTTATTCTCAAAAGATCTCTCTTCAACAAGGATGTGGCATATGTTCTCTAATATATAATTTTGTCGTCAAATGATACCACAGGCAAACAATTATGAATGAGACCTGTGATTTCACTGCAAAATGGCAGAATTAAATTATGGTCACAACAAAAGTCTGCAAATTCCCTGATGGCTTAAAAATCCTTGAGTTGTAAATAATAGGGTGCTCTTGATAGGGCATAAAACTCATTGTTAGTTAAGGTCAGCTTAAACTTATTCTCTTAGACAAACATCCATGTTATGTCTAAAAAAACCCTAAAACAATACAACCTATGGCTACCGATAAAGATTCTTCGATCAAATCACGTCACTATCTCTACTAAGTAGGCAATAGTCCATGATAACCCATAACGAAGGTACTAAAGGATCTTAATCGGGTTCTTCATCATCATCCCACCCCCCAACCATCCACTTTAAGTTCAAGGTGGTAAATTTCAAATCCTAAATCAAATTACTACTACAATAAACAAAGCATTTAACTTCTAACGACTAGCCTTAATAAAAAATTCTCTCATCATTAGGAGTGATAATTAACCATAAGGACTTATACCTATAAGAAATCAAGAACCATACCTTAAAGCCCTCCCAAAATGAGAGTAAATCTTTGGATAGTGCTTTGTTTTAAATCTAATCTAGCTAATAAAAATTTAACCTGAAACAAGAAAACTCTCACAATAGAGCTCGGGCATAGATTTTTGGAGTCCACAAATGAGACACAACCTTTGATAAAAATTTTCCAAATGCATGTAATGCATAAGAAACACCTATTGCTGCATGATTGTGCCAAAACCTAACTATTTTAGCACCAAAATTTTCTTTCTGACCAATGTAAGAATATCCTCAACATGATAGGCTAAAACGCATTGCATGCAAGACAAAACATTATTCAGATGATTTAACATGAGGCAAGAACATAAAAATGTTTTATCAACCAAAGCCAATACTCAGTAATGACCGATGCAAAATGCTCGAGTATTGCAAGAATGCAAGAAGTGGATTCTAAATCCTGCATTTCCACTCACATAGTTGGATATGAAGACTGCTTTTATCACTAAATTTCATTGACAAGCACTTAACCATTAGCAACTACCTTGCATGAAGCAATATTCTAAATACCAGAGATAAGAACTCTAGCTGCTGTCTATAAAAAAATAAATATGAGAATATAGAATCATCAAAATCAAGATAGCAAGCTCACAAACATGAAGGAATCACCATGCTCCTCAGCGTAAGTCTTAATCCCAACTACTCGTGGTAGCTTTATGAATCATCATTGTCGATTCTCTCACATTTATCCTTGTATAAGATGTCAAACAAATTTTGTAAAGTACAAAAATCTAACCACGCGATGGTTGGACTGCCTGCTTTTCTTTGTAATCCCTCCGCAATAAATTTATTTAACTTGTTTTTCTTTAAGATTCTGTCGGATAAAATTTATCTATTACTTTATTCCTACTGGAGTATCTGCTACCTATATTATATATGCACAAACCATCACTGTATGTTTGCTACGACCTTATATTCAATCGATAATGATCTCACCATCCACCTAATATAATCATTTCTTAATATACCTTCATAATTTTACCGCACATCATTCTTAGCATTCTTATTTCTATCAAACTAAATTAAACTATCACAAAGAATGAAGATAGATAAGCCATATACATCATTAAAAAAATAATTTAAAATAAAACTTTTATAACTAAAAAAAGAATCACTAAATGCCTTATAATTTAGATTTTCATTAAATCCGAGCAACATGCAAGAACAAAATACTTAATTGCCGTTGAGCAATGATTCACTAAAAAACATACAAGAACAAACTACCAACTAAATTGATGTTAACCACTGATTCACTGCACCTCAAAATTAAACCACTAGTTCTGATGTAGAAAGATCAAGGACCTAGAGTTCTTAATGCAACTAAAATAACACAATGAATGCAGCAATAACTACAATAACAACAAGCTTTTATCTCACTATGTGAGGTCGGCCACATAAATCCTTGTTCGTCATTGTCCTAATAAAACCAGTCATTTTTCAATACTTTCTAATCAAGTCTTTTTTAAGTCTACCCCTATCTTTCTTAACATAGACCGGCTCTAATACATCTACTCTCCTAAAGAATCATCAGAAGGCCAACATTTTATGTGACCAAACCATATAAGGAGACTCTCTCTAATATTATCTTCCAATTGATTTAATCCAACCTTTTCACGTATGTGCTTGTTTTGTATTCTGTCTCTAAGTGTAAAGCCACTCATCCACCTGAGCATCCTCATCTCTATAACACTTAACGTGATTTTATGCTTCTCTTTTAATAGCCAACATTTTGCGCCATAAAGCATCGCAGGTCCCACCACCATCTTATTAAATTTTCTCTTAAGTTTGAGGGCTGCTTTTCTACCACACAACAGGTCTGATCCATTCCTCCACTTTAATAATCCAACTCGAATTCTACTAATAATGTCCCCCATCCATTTCATCATCGCTCGGAACAATAGACCTGAGATATCTAAACATGCACTATTTTAATGATTTGGTCACCCAATATCACAATCCTACCACTAGATCTATTACTATTAAAATTATGCTCAATGTATTTGATTTTAGCTCTACTCAAACGAAAACATTTATACTCTAAGGTTGACCCCCATAATTCAAGTTTTTCTTCAACTCCCTCTCTAGTCTTATCAATAAGAAGAATTTCATCAGCAAAAAGCATACATCAATGTATATCCTCTTGCCAATGTCTAGAAAGAGTATTCATAACTAAAAAAAAAATATGGGCTTAAAGTTGGTCCTTGATGTACTCCAACTGAAATAGGTAAATAGTTGGTCAAACCACCTTGTATTTGAGCACAAGTAACAGCTCCTATATGCATATCCTTAGTGACCTGAATATAAGCATTATTAACTCATTTCTTTTCTAAAACTCTCCAGAGTGCTTCTCTTGAAACTTTATAACACGATGAATATAGGTCACAAATTAAATATTAATTAATTGATCAAAGGACAATACATATATAAGATTTCACTTTATTTTGGTGCAGACCTAACAAAATATGAAATAGAGCCAAAAAGATAATGCAATGATGGGCTAAATGTGAAGAAATCAATGAAAGATTCAAATTATGAAAAACTACAGCACAATTGGATTTTTTCCACCATTATTAAAAAAAACAATTGTGAAAAACTTAATCAAAATGAAGACTTGCAAATACTAATAACTTAAAAGAATATTATAGATTAACGAACAAGATAGAAGTGAAGAAAATCATGCCTCAAGTTAGTACAACTACCCAAAAGATTGATCTTCTCCCTAACACAACATACTACGGAGTTCACATCCAACCACGCACACAAGATTGAGTAGAAAACTAAAATTTTGCCAAGCCAACTCTTTGTATGCCTCAGTGAACCTCAACATTCATAAACATCATGTTTCCCTTAATTTTCAATTAAATATTTGACAGCCTACATGAATCCCTATCTTTCTTAACGGTTGCAAATCCACAAATTACAAATTTCACAAAAAATCGCCCCATATCATGCAGCCAACACATCACACAAGGCACCTTAGTTCCCAAATTGTTACACTACCTGTAAAGCCGCAATTCATTTTATTATATAGTTAAGCACATATCCCGCTTGACTACACCCGCTAAGCCACAATTTCCATATGTCTATAGAAATCCAATCAGCTTGTCACTGACAGCAGGTAAAAACATGGACAAGGCCCATTAAAAAACAACAGCTCAAGAAACAAACAACAACATAGCCCAAGTCCCGACCAAATCCCAAGTGTTTAAAAGGAGAACTAAAACAACTCCATGATAGTTAAACGGATAACATACACAATTCAATGATGTAAGATGATGTTGTCTTCCCCACAAACTAACAAAACTAAATAAACCAATGGTGAACAAACAACAAATAAAAAAAAAGAAACTGGTAAAACCAACATAGCCACTCTATAAAGATCATCATCATAAGCATGCTTAAAACAACTAAAACTAGAACAAAACTTCTGAAAATTATAAAACAACTAAAGTAACATTAATAAGGGATAAAATCAAACTCATAATGTTGATTTGCATCAAATTTGCCTCTAGAAACAATTCAACTGTGGGCACTCAATAATCTTAAAGCTATTTTTCGCAGAAATGTTATGCTTCCTATGAAGCAATTAATGAATCATCATATTTAGGTCTATCATACTAGTGCATAAGATACCCCCAGTATACACTGTAAGTAATGATCAAAATTTCATCAGCCAATATAACTTCAGCAATAAATAGTCAGCCAATAAAACTTCAGGAATAAATAGTGTAGAATTGTTGAGCAAAATTTTAGATGCAAATTCATGAGGGATGGGAAAAGGAGATGAACAAGGTTTTGATAATAAGTTCATGAACTAAAGACAAATTAGACACATTGATGACTGAATTGATGTCAAAACAACATGGAATATCTAATTTATTGGGCATTGGTTTCAATGCGCTGCAAAAAATTTTAAATGATCATGTTTTCTCGTATTCAATTTCTTCAAAGTTCATAAATGAAACTTTTCTAAATCTAAAGGCGCATTAGTTATCCCCTTGCTCAAATTGCTTAAATTTCACGTAACTTCAATTTATAAAAAAAAAAACTTATAATTATCATATTAAATGGTCCATGTCCAATGAGTTGATTTTGAAATGAATAAGGAGCCAGGTGAAAGTAAGTTAGTTACAAGCGGTCATGTGTCAAAAACAAGGAAACTTCTACCAACTAAAGGGCACATCATGGCATTCACTAGTGAGAAAAGAAGTTTAGGTTAAACTTATGATAAAGAACAAACAAAGTTTTCATTCCCAGATCAACAGATGATTGAATTGATCAGCTCCACCAAAAAGTAATATAAATAAATAAAAAATATCAGCAACATTTTGGATTGTATTCACAATGGCAAAAATGAAGTTTAGCAAGCAAAATATGAAGAAACTCAACCATTAAAAGAAGAAAAAAAAATTAAAGTTTCATAAACTAAATAAAAAATTACAAAACAAAAAGTTACCTAGCTTTGTTCCAACAAGTATTATAGGAACACCAGGGGCATAGTGCCTCAGCTCTGGAATCCACTGCAAATAGAATAAAACACCAAAAAGGGCCATATGTATTAATGCACCACAAAAGCTGCAAAACGATAACATAAACTTGAGAAATTATGAATTAGCTTGGTAGATTTTGCACCTTCTTTGCAACATTCTCATAGCTGGCCTTGCTGATGAGAGAAAAGGCCAGGATAAAAACATCTGCTCCACGATAGCTCAAAGGTCTTAATCTATTATAATCCTCCTGGCCTGTATATAAAAGAAAATACAGAAAATTGTTAGTTTAATCTCATCGATCTGAGGGCCAATGCAATTCAAAGCAACTTTAAGGAGGCAGACATGAAAAATATGGCAACTTACCTGCAGTGTCCCATAACCCTAGGTTAACAGTGCTTCCATCAACAACAACATTTGCACTGAAGTTGTCAAACACGGTAGGTACATAATCCTGTTTTTCCAATAGATATGCAGTGGTAAGAACTTTATGACAGTTCTTGAATTGAATATCGAAACAACATTCAATCTAACATTAAAAACGTCAAAGGCAGACTGTACCCTCGGACAAAAAAAAAATTGTCAAAGATATTCCAATAACTGAAAGAAGGATACATGCTTTCTGGGGGGTAAAAAAAAACCTATACAAAGTAATAAAAAAGAGAATATACAATGACATAAATCCTAAGGTCATCTTTATCTTTAAGCTCAATTAAATATTTCTCTCACAAAAAGTGAATATAGTAAACTTCAACTAAGTTTTACAATTTAACTTAACAAAACAATTTGCAGGGAAAGAAAAACAATGTGAAACTTTTCATGATTAAATGTTGAGAATGCGCTTTTTTTTACATCCACTTCCACTTTTTATCTCATCGATTGGCAAGAAACTTTTGTTTCACCAATGTTTATGATAGCCATAATGGATCCTAATCATTTTTCCAGCACACTTCACTAAGAAAATCAAAGAGTTGCCAATATAACGTCACTCTTATCTCATATTCAAAAGACTTATCCAGATATATGAGGGTTCACAAATTAGATACAACTTTTGTTAATAAATCTAAACTATAAGAACAATCTGCAAGAACTTTCTGAAATGGAAATAACAACAGTAAATTCGTATCTCCGTCAATGAAAGAATTTTAGGTACATGAAGCTTCGTAATTCAAAAATTCAAATTAATAAAACTCAGTTCCTTAAAATCCGCTACCAGATATACGCATTAACATCTCCAGCATAATTTTCCAACAGAACAAAACAGCGTAACTAATCATGCTCCACACTTCAGATCCCTAACTAAAAAGCCCATCCCAAATCCACAAATATCACAACACCAGCCATAGAAAGCACTTAACAACAAATCAACAATCAATCCTATGAAAAAAAGAGAAAATTTCCAAACTCACCGTAGGAAATGTGTTGCTCGTGTACGATATAAGCATGCAGGTCTTTCCCACGGCACCGTCCCCAACAGTAACACACTTAATAAATCTCGAAGCGCTCATCTCCTCCTCCTCACCAATTCACCCTCCCACGCTACAAGAATCAACCCCAGACTCTTGATTAGCAAACTAAATACCTCTCTTCACTCAGATTCGCATCAAAAACGGCATCGCACTCCTTCCCCGATCAATCAAATCCTCGGCTGGAAAGGAACGGAACCCTAAACCCTAAATAAGAGACCGTAAGATCTGTAAATGGATCCGTTCCCTTTCCTATTCTTCTGCCTTCACCGCGATGAGAAATTTCTGCAAGGAGGACGAGAGAATTATAAAGGGCGCACCTTTGGGGATGCGGTTGAAGCGGTCTCGTATCGATTGGGATCATAATATGTAATTTCATTGAATTAATAAGAAATTTGATAATTATAGCTGATTAGCTGAATTGTTTTTTCACATGCTGCCAAAATGACAGCTAATACAATTTCTAATCCCTAACAAAATCCTGTGCCAAATGGGACAGATGGAGAAATTTCAGGAGAGAAGACACTGTATTTCCTGAGAATTCTCATCCCAAGTGGAAATATAATTAATATATAAAAAACAGGGAAATTAATATGAACAATAAAAATAAAATTCTAGGATAATTCTAATTCCAAAAAAAATTAACATACTTCACATAAAAAACATTAAATAATTGATAAAATATTTTTTTATGATAATTCTTGATTATGTAATAAAAATTTTATCCAATCAAGTATCAAGCTCAACCCAAATATATTAATTAAAATTTTCAAAAACAAATTCATAAATATAAATATAAATGGTTAATTTATAGCCGATTCAAAAGTGTTTGGTATGTTCAAAATTTTAATTTTATAACAACAAATATTAATTCGAACACAAAATACTTCAAACCAATCAAATGCACACCCCAAATCAAATTGACCTAAAACAAGCACCTGAAAAGTATAATTGAAAATTTCATGACACGATTTGACGGATCAAATTATTTCAAAATATTACATGTTTATAACCAAAATGAGTATCTTAATTGAATGAATCTAATGAGTCTAAAATCGCCCAATTTTAATATCGTTAAGATACTCAAATCTTTGAAAAATATTAAGTGATCACAAAGTATCATTTTAAGTTGTTCGATTGAGTATTGGGGATTTTGGTAAAGACATAAAGTTAACCAAAAGTTACTACAAAGTTTTATGAATAAACTATCATTCTACACGTGAAAGAAACTTAGAGCCCATAGATTTGAAGAAACCTAGAGCTGTCCTGACCATTGATGCCAACGATCATCATCATCAACCGTTATCTCCTGATTAATTACCTAACCATTGTAACCCGATTGTTTTCTCTTGATCATTAGCATTTTCTATCAACTAGCATTGATGCCGCCCTCGACACCAATGTGGGTGCTTGTTCTTTCTACCAAATTCGATGCTTGCCTAATTGGTTTGCCCTCAATACAAAATGATCAAGCATTCCACCAATGATTACTTGATGAATTTTTCAAGTATTCTAAGGCTTCTCTTTCACCTTGAGAGTCATCTTCCACTATTCTTGTTTACTATATTGTATTAATACCCTCTTCAATTGTAGAATAAGCCATCTTTCTAATACTATAACTCAAATAAATATAATTATTTTGATTGGGTCAAGTCTCATATTTCACCCCCTTCTCTGATATTTCATGCGAAAAATCTCAGGTTTCTTATAAATTACTCTCAACTTTTTATATTTGTGTGCAAAAAAAAAAACCAAGGGCTCTACAAACTTTGATAGTCAAGCTTCCACCACATTGAGGAAAATTATTGGGATGATGACTAACAAAGGAAACTCGTCAAAGGTGTTTGAAGTTACGACTGCCCAAGATCTAAATTGAAAAGAATTATATCATTTTATCTTCTTAATTGTCAACTAGAGCTTATTAATTTAATCCAGATAATATCAACATTGAAAAATATAAATACATTACTATTCTTCTCATATCTACACATCGAACCATGTTCAAAAACCATATATATAATAGTAAACTATATTGAACCTAAATAACCCATCACTAAAATACATCATGACCAAAAAATGAAGAACTAATAGGAACAAAAAAAAACCTAAACTTGTTGCTCACTAGTTCCTTATATAATGAGTACAAAAACCCAGCAAATCACAAAAATCTACAACTTAAATCAATGCACAAAATGGAAACTTGCATGTAAGAAATCATATCATATAAATAATATTTCTTTTTATATCATTATCAAGTGAACCAATTGTAATAATCCAAAATTTTTTAAAAGGATTTTATTTGATAAATAAAAATTTGGATGCAACGCAAGAGTTCTGAGGCACTAGGAACTATCGTCGCGGCATTGCAGTCTCTGTTCTACAATAACCCTAGGCTCAACAAGCAGCGCAACAACACTAGGAAGTTGGGCGTCGGGATGCTGAGTATTGAATTAATATCCCTCACCACCCCCATATCCTTCCCTCGTTCCATTTTCTTGCTATGGAAGAGAACAAAAGTGGAGGAGAAGAGAAGGGAGAGAGGAGAGAGAGCAAGTCTTCTGGGGCTTCTTCGTCCATTGCGCCTATTACGAAAGTTATTCTCATCATTGTAAGTGACATCTACTTTACATCTGTCTTCAATAATTTTGAGTCTGACATATATCTCTCTCCTAAAAGTGATAAAAAAGGTGATATCTCTAATTCTAGTGAACTTTCATCATGTAACTTTTAGTATATTATAAATATCGATATTATAAATATTTTGGCTGGTTGTTTTATTTGAAAATTTACCTAAGTAAATTAATAGCTATGATTTTTTTAAGTTAATGAATAGTGTATAGATTTACTTGCATTTCATACATAATATTGATTTGTATAGAGAAAATGATATAACTGATATATAATGCATTTATAGGTACGCAAGGGAGGCTAACAATCAACACTATAATTAATATGGGTTAACTCTTAAAATAATAATATAATATACAGATGGGTAGGCCGACAGGCTTTTCTTAAAATAAAAAGTTTGTGGTGTAATCCTAAATGTTAGCCTATAACCAATTGATTAATTACGCCGATGAGTAAAGAGTGATGACACTTTATTAATTTATTAACAGCTAGATATTAAAATAAATTATTAATAAAAATAATTGAAAGATATGATTGATCGATGACGATGAATTGATAAAACAAGTGAATAACAAATAAACTGATGAAAACACCACTTTAAAAGCTAGATGTCCTGCCATGTTGAACTCAACATTAATATGCATATATAATAGCATACATAATTACATACATGATATGATAGATATAGAAATGACATATATGATAGATAATATATAAGATAGATATATAGATGACATATATAATCGATGATTAATGACTGATAAGATTGATGATTGACATACAGTTAGACATATAAGATATTAATATGAGTATATGATGTATGAGGGGGACATGATTGATCCATATAAAATAAGACTTCTTATGAATTACATTATATATAAGATATTATTCTTACAGTTATATGTTTACTATTTCTAAATATTGATTACTTGTTGGGTTATATGCTCATTATGTAATTTTTATATGTTTTCAGGCAAGGATAAGGACATGTAAATTGAGGTTGTTGTGAGCTGCATGCTTGAGTTTCTTTTTGTATTCGTTCATAATCATGATGTATTATTTTAGTAATTAATTATTCTAGTTGATCATCATGATTATTGTATATATTATTTTGAGGTATGGTGTAAATATTTGATGAAAAGAAATAAAATTATTTTTTCATTTATTTATATTTTATTAATGCATTTTGTCAGCTCTAGTTGTTGATTGAAAAATAATAAAAAGATGAAATTCCTCCTATTTAAATTATGGGGCGTGACACCAATCATATTTTATGTGTCATATATCATGTGTCTTCAATCCTACACTATATATTCATATCAATACAAAATCAATCTTGTTGCATATCAATCATCAGTCATATTTTTGTTATCATTCAATCAATCAATCAATCTCATCGATCAATCACTCATATCAATTGTATCATATATCATATGCCTTGTAGCCTATATCTTTCATATCTTATATATCTTGTATATTATATTTCATATAATGTCCCTTGTATCATGTATATATCTGTCCTGAGAACAACCCAACAGGAATCAATCTCATTAGTCATATAATTAACCCACCAAGAATCGATCTCATCGATCATGTCTCATCGGCCATCAATCATTAGTCTTACCTATCATCAATCTTATCAATCATCAATCTCATATGTCATCAATCTTATATATTATCGATCTTATTAATCATCAGTCATCAGTATCATCTATCATTAGTCTTATCTATTGTCTATCTTATCGGTCATCAGTCTTCTTAATCATATCAGTATCAATAACCTCTATCTCATATAGTACATCAATTCATTTATTTTTGTTATTCTAACATGTATTTCATATTATGTATATCATAATAATAGACATTATGTACACATCACATATAATTATCATAACATGTAAATCTATCAAGTGTACTCACCAATATGTATGTTGTCACACTCAAAAATCTAAATCAAAAGAATTGCACATTTTTCTATCTTTTAAGCATCAACCAGAGCTCACATGATGCAATATAAGTGGGAAGCATAATTATATTTATATTCATTTAATATTTACAACTGATACAAGCCTAAAATGGCATATGTATAATAGTCATAATATAAAATAAATCAATCCATCATTATGAATACATTATGAATCTAAATGAATATCTACTAGATGTAGAAGGAAAGACATATGCCAGAAGCAACGAACAGAAAAAAAAAACCTCAGAAGACTCTCTCTCTCTCTCTCTCTCTCTCTCTCTCTCTCTCTCTCTCTCCCACCCCCCCCCCCCCCCCCCTTCTCTCCTCTCCCTCTCTTTCTTTATTCCCTGCAAGGCAAATGAAATGAGGCTTTTTGAGTTATGGTGAGGGATATTTCATATTGTATATATATAAACATCATTTAGTGCTTAGCGCTGCTGCACTGTATGAAGAATTCTGAGTTATTATATAATAGAGAATATAGCACCACTACGCTGTCCAGCTCAGCAATGTAATAATGCAAACCAAATTTTCATATTTTTAAATTAATTTATTTTACGATTCTATGGTATTACAAAAGCATTTGCCAAAGATGACCAAAGGCACCCGCTAAAAGTGCCCAAGCTAGAGGTTGTTGGCAACATGTAGCTATCAGAGTCTCATCCCCATGTCTATAACAATTAAACCTTGTATTAATTTGTTATTTCTAAGTGTAGCCTTGTAACACCTTGACCCTATTAATAAAGAGGAATTTTTTTTAAGCTTGTACCAATCTTATCATTCATAAAGATAAATAGCAACTTAAAACTCAGTTTCTTACCTTTCTCTTCCCTTTTTACTCTGTGATAACCTAGTTAATCTTGCAAGTAAGATATGGTACCACCACTACCAAAAAATAGGGCTATCACAACACAAATTTTGACCTATACCGGCGGTTTTAACCGCCACTTTTAGTCAAACACTCAAGGGAATCTAATTCATATTCAACTGTCATTTTGCCAATATTGAAAACAAGATTGGTATTTATAAATGTCTATTAATCAAGTCCTTGTTCCTTACTTATTGAAGAAGGCTCTCATCAAAATCTCATTTCCATCATTCTCATTCAAAGGGCACCAATTAGACAAGTCAAAATCCTAATAGGGTAAGACGAGAGAGCATGATCTCACTACCAAAAAATAGGACAACATAAGAATGAACCCACAAAACTACACAAGAATAGGAATGAAATACAAACCTGTGAAGGAGAGGAAGAAGTAGATCGCGATCGACCGACCGGATGAGCGAGTAGACGAGGGCTTTGACAGAACTTTTTGCTCCTTCGATCGAAGGCGAAACTCTAACGACGAAGAAGAGGTAGAAATTAGGGCAAGCAGCGGGCAAAGCTCTCTGATCCAGCAAGCAGTGAACACATGAAATGAAGAATTAGGGCAAGCCCGTTTTGGGTGGTGTATAAGATAATGGACAATTTTGGAAGCGGTCAAAACTGGTGCTACTTGCACCGGTTAAAACCGCAACAACTAGTAGCGGTTTAAACCGCTGCAAAAGGGTGGATTTGACAGCGGTTTTAAAACCGCCCCAAATATCTGCTGCAAAAAAATCATCTTTTTGGTAGTGCACCCACTATCATATTTAAATCCAACAATGGTGATGAACATAAACTTTTTCTAATGAGGGTACAAATTAACTTTTTTATTAGCGGTGCTTCTATTAATTATCATCATAAAATGTTTATTATAATATTATAATATAATTTATTTCCCTACAAAAGTCAGAATTATAAGAAGATGAATAAGAAAATAAAGATGATTAGCTATGCTTCTATTTTAATAAAAAATAAACAATAATATATATATAATCAATTTCTATTTTCACTACAATTGGCATTGATAGATTTTAAGAGCTTTTTTTAATTCGAAATCTGTGATTAGTTTCACTATTTTATTGCTCTCTGATTTTTTCCATTTTTTCAATTTATCAATAATAAAATGATTAGAGACAATTTGAAGAGCTTATGGCATGAAATATTATAGCATAATCATTTAATATTACTATGAGGTGATGGTCTTCAATTCGTGGTGATGTAGATGAAGTATTTAATATGTTTATCCTTTTGGTTTATAACTTGCTTAATTAATAGTCATAGTACAAAACATAATGAAATGTAGCTGAGCCGACTCATAAGTTGGCTCGAGCTCGACTCGATAAATACCTTGTGAGTTGATCCCGATAAGCTAACAAGTTAAGTTTGAGCTAGCCTTGACTCGACTTGTTAGTTCGCGAGCCGATTATTTAAAAATATTAATATAAAATACAGTTAAATATATTAGAATTTACAAGTTCAAGTATAAAACTGATAAATATACTAAAAAATCATATCTCATTTTCTTAAATCAAATAATTATTTATTATTTATCACATAATTTCTCATTATTTTCAAAAAATTTATTATAATAATTATTTGAATCATAATTATTTTCTATTTTTCATTATAAATGAGCCGGCTCATGAAGAAGTTTAAACTTGTAGAATTAAGATCGAGCTTGAGTTAAAACTCGATCAATTAATCAAATTCAAGCGCAACTTAGCGTTGACTCGAGCTTGACTCAACTTGTTTATATCTCTAATATGAAAAGCAAAAGCACCACTAAGATAATAGTGAATCTCAAAGCTTAAAAAGAAAACAACAATCATTCAAATTTGATTAAGGCTAAGGTTTTGTTTGGGATGACTTTCTTCTTGCTTTCTAAAATAACTTTCAAGCACAAAAATTTCTTGAATTTGAAATTTTTGTACTAAAAAGCCATTTTAAAAAGCAATACGAAAGTTGTCCGGTTTCATTTGGGACAGCTTTTTTATTGCTTCTTAAAGTAGCTTTCTACTATAAAAATTTTAATTTTTGTACTAGAAAACTGCTTTAAGAAGTAATAATTTTGTACTAAAAAACTGATTTACGAAGCATTAAAAAACCGTCCTAAACGAAACCTAATTTTAAAGTTAACAAAATTTATTTTTAAAATAAGTACAATATAAAATTTAATTTATTAATATTTAAAATTAATTCTAATCAAATTTAAATAAGATTATCCTAAAATTAAATTCATACTAATTATATATTGTATTATAGCCAATTATTGTGTCATTAAAAACCTGTCAAAATAGTAGGTACACTGAAAGATTGTCACTTGTAAACTGTAAAGTATAGAGTTAATTAAAGTGTAAATAAACTGAATGTTTATATTTGCATTTAAGCCCTTGTGTTTGACCGGTTGAACCACCTTTGTTCACCAATCCTTCCAACATGATACGCAACACCTCAACTGCTCTAACAAACTATCCAACAACCCTACAATAAATTACTAAATTGCGTTTGCACCCTACTAACTACCACTACCAGCATATTTTCAATGTTTTGAAAATCTGATAACCTAACTATCATTATCATTATATTGCTCAAGCCATTTTATTTATTTATTTAAGAGTTTAAGCCAAATTTGAATATAACTAAGAACTCTTAAATTTTGCCCTTGATTAAATATAATTAATTATAGATTTAATGGTCATTATATATAAGAGTAACTGAAGTTCTACTTTGCATACAAAATCAAATATTTCAAGTTCCATTTATGTAATAGGAATAACATAGTTAAAATATAAAAAGTAATCCCAAAAAACAAAGCTCTTTAAAAAAATTGCAATTCATAGATGTTTATAAGAAATCAGAATTACGAGTTACGTGTGTAAATAAAGATAATAGATGAATCCAATGCAACCTACTTCACATCCCTTTTCTAAGAATAACAATCTAGATAACAGGCATGAATGTCAACTGCAATCAATAAATGAATCAACCTTTGTAAGTTGGCTAAATGATTTTAAGTAAGCTAAAAAGTTGTAGACAAATGACAGTGTGTCACTGATATGGAAAGTAAAGCTGTGAAAAAATTATCCAAATGGTCTCCTAAATAAGAAATGTTAACTTGGAACTCATAGTTGCTGATCAAACACTTCGACAACATCAACAGACCACTAAACATTAAAGACAAGAAAAACTTCTTTAAGAAGCTTCTCTAAAGAAACTTTTGTAAAAAAATGATCAAAGTGAAGAAAAAAATAAAGTAATCCGAACAAGGTAAAGTCAAAATATATACCATATAACAAATCCAAATAGAAATGAAAATAGGGATTTCCAAAAGTTAAACCATATAGACAATAACAGATAGCAAGGAATGTGAATATCAAACCTACTTACAGATAAGCTATGAACCATCCCATGAGAAAAACAAAAATTAAACCTCCCCCATACAAACACCTAAAAAGACTTCTCCATTCTCTCTTGATTGGAAGCCTATCTCCCATAAAATATATACCATATAACAAATCCACATAGAATTTGAAATCAGGGACTTCCAAAAATTAGACCATATAAACAATAGCTAACTGCAAGGAATGTGAACATCAAAGCTACTTATAGACAAGCTATGAACCATCCCATGAAAAAAAAAAATCACCTCTCCCCCATGTAATAAGCACCTAAAAAGACTTCCTCATTCTCTCTTGATTGGAAGCCTCTCTCCCCTTTCACAACCTCATCTATCTATTCTCGTAGGAACATGGAATGTTAAACCATTCCTTCTCAAATTATGAAAATATGCAACTTATTTTAAAATCTCATGGGATATTATAAGACATTTTACTATCAACAAAATATCTCATAAAATTTCTCAAACTCAATAAATGATCACTTCAAAATCTTCACATTAATACAATATATCCATAATATTCTCATAGCCTACAAAAAATGGATTAATCAATGATTTACATTTAATGAGAAAATTTTGAGAGTCTAGTAAGAAATTTTTAATGGCAAATTTAGTTCCATAATTCTTACAACTATCTATCTTGCCTCAAATTTATTAAACCAAACATTGCAATTCCTAGATAATATTACATCTAGATGATAATACTTTGAGTTCAGTTGTATGATTTTATTACTTGTTGGATTTTTGAGATAATTATATGTGATTAAATGATTTCAGGTCAGGATAAGGGAGCAGGAGTGTGAAATTGACCAAGATCCTTCCTATTATTTTATACTCTTGACAGAGTAGTTGTGATATGACTATATAGATCCTGAGTTGTGTACTTGATTTTTGAGAAAATGAATAAATATATATATATTAATATTTTCATTGATATTTTTATTTTTGCTGGAATTTATATTGATAAAAAAATTAGGTAACTCTGATTATTGTATATTAAAAGATAAAAGAATAATTCTTCCATATTAAATTCTAGGGCGTCACAAACTTCTCTCATTTCCAGTCAAAATCATGATTCTTGATTACTTTATCTTTCTCTAGATTTGTTCCATCCATCTCAATCCCTTCACCTCCGCGTGGTTCAATCCCTTGGGGAGGTTAAATAAATATTCAAAATAAAGAAAGTGATAATAACAATGTTACATAATAAAATGATCAGTAACATAAAATAGAAATAGGCAAAATAATAGGCAATAAGATAAAAAATAGTCAAGCAATTCACTAATTAATATAATTCTATAATTCAAATAAAATTAATAATCTCAATTTGGAATCAAAATCTTAGACAAGCTAAGCCCTTTATTCTCTCAACATGTAAAAGTTCAAACTCTTAACTATCAAGATATTGTCCAATTTGGTCTAAGAGCCTCATGGTTTTGTCCTGTTAGTGTAACTTCCCAGTAGGTCACCCATCTCAGAATTGCTCCATGATGAGCACGCTTAATTGCAGAGTTTCTTAATAAAATTTCAACAATTACACCAAAAGGCACCTTAATGTTTAAGAGTTTAACTTCTTTTACTTAAGGGGTTTCACAATCTCCCCTACTTAAGTAACTGACGTCCTAATCGGCATCTTTATCTTAGAATCATCCACAAGACAGATAGGATTCTAGAGATGGCCCCATAAGTTTAAGTGGTGGCTTCCGTTATGTAGCACTTTATCTTATACAAGATTCAAGAGGTGGCTCCCATGGCGTAGCACTTTGTCTTGTATGGCATTTAATTTCCATATTGCAATTGGTGTATTGCTCTGATACCATTTATAACAGCCCAAACTCTTAACTATCGAGATATTGTCCACTTTGGCCGAAGAGCCTCACGATTTTGTCCTATTGGTGTAACTTCCCAGTAAGTTACCCATCTCAGAATTGCTCCAGGATGAGCTTAACTATGGAGTTTCTGAAATTCTAACAATTACACCAAAAGGCGCCTCAATATTTAAGAGTTTAGCTTCCTTTACTTAAGGGGATTCACACAACATCTCCTTAACTAGAAGGTCTACCAACCTAAAGTGAAGAAATGAAGAAATTTGATTCCAAACACCATTTTAATGAGCATATCTGCAGGATTCTCATTTGTATGCATTTTCTAAACATCAATTTTACCTCATGCAAGTGCTTCTCTGATGAAATGTAACATTATGTCCCCGTTCTTCATTCTGTCATTAAATACATGATTCTTCATCAATTGATTTTTTTAACTATCACATAAAATTATATATATTTTATTTTTCTCAACTCAAGATCCTCTAATAACCTTTTCATTCATATGTCTCAAAAACAATAGTAAGAGTATTAACACTTACTGTGAGCAGAACAATTTTCATAACATGAACAATGGATGAAAAAAAAGCCGAGATGGATTCTCTCTCTCCTCTCTCTCTATTCCTCTTCCCCTCTTCTTCTTCTTTTCCTTTTGTTACCAGTCAAGCAACGAGAGTGAGGTAGGGAGTGGGTAGTGGTGAGAGATATTATATATATATATATATATATATATATATATATATATATATATATATATATAATGCCTGGTGCCGCGATGCTCCAACCCAACATCGCTGCGCTATATGCTGAATCCAAAATCACTATAGAACAAGGCCTTTAAAGTTGCAGAGGCAATTTCTGACATTGCTACGCTCTCAAGCACAGGGCCACAACACTCCAGTTCAGACAAAAATTTAAATGTTCATTTTAAAATTATTTTTATAATTATCAAGTTATTACACCAAATGAGATGAAATATATTTAACATTATCCATTCTAAATTTCTTTATAACATTCCAAATATGCTTGCTCAGAGATAAGTGAAATAGCCATTTCTTCATGTCCCTTATAATATCAATCTCAAGTATTCATTTGGCATGATCTAGATCCCAAATCTTCACCAATATTGCCACTTGCTATGTGCATATCGTTAACATACAAAAGTAGATAGATAGCTATATTCTTAAAACCTCTTGAAATATACCATATTGATGTACCCCTTTGACTGGCTCAAACTCATATAAATATTTTCTATGAAGGAAAACTTTATTTCGTGACCATATGGATGTACCCCTTTGACTAGCTCATATAGAAAACCCCCTTAAGTTCTTCATGAAAAAAAAACTATTTTACAATCATCTATTATGGCTCTAAATCATATTGGACTACTAGAGATAAAATCACTTTGATTGAAATGTGCTTGACAACCAATGAAGAAATCTCATAAATATTTATTTCTTCCTTCGAAGTGACTCTCTTTGCCAATAATCTTGCCTGCCTAATATTTGGAATATATATATATATATATATATATATATATATATATATATATATATATATATATATATATATATATATATATATATATATATATATATCTTTTATTCGATGATTTAAGTTTTCAAATATAATTTCTTTTCCAGTGATTTCATTTTCTTATTCATTATTTATTTCCAAAAAAAGTTCTCATCATCATTCATAGGTTCATTATATGATTTCAGCTCATCCTTTAGCAATTATTCAATGGTTGTAAGAGCATATACAATTGAATTAGTGAAACCTAACCATTATACTACTTCTATGTTTCTTCTTGTTTGGTATCTCAACTAGATTGTAATTCCATAAACTAATCTAATTTTGTTATATAAAGGCCTATTCCTAATGATTATGATTATTATCATTTTCTATTATTAGCTCCATATATAGCTAATCTTTATTACCATCATCTTGCAATTTCACTATATCCTCCATGGCTATGTGATTCAATGATAATTTTCTATAGTATGTTCCCTTATCATTCCATGTTTACTAAAGATGACATTCAAACATAGACCGAAGCATTACTCATTGAAGGCACAAATCATATATAAAACAATATCAACAATGCAAGATTAGATAGATCTAAGAGCTGAACCATAATTGAATCGAAAATAATGGTTTAGTTCATAGGTAATATCAATCAATTTCAATTGCAATAATAAAATTATGTAATTAAATATAATCGAACAAAATTTGTGTCATAATGTCGTGATCAAAAAATAATAATGATAAATTTTAAAGTCTTTAGTTCTGCTTTAAGATGAGTGCAATATACTGAAAATTTATGATAAAAAATTAGTCTGGATAAATTTTAAAAGCTTTAATTTTGCTTTAAGTCTTTAGTTCTATTTATATTGCACACATCTTAAAATAAATAAAAAAAATTTAAAATATATAATTATTGCGGGCTAGAATATACGCGGCGGTAAAGTATTAATCCTATGTCTTAGCGTTGCACGAATATCCAGCTCACACACAGAGAACACAAGATTTTTACGTGGAAAACCCTGAAAAAGGGGAAAAACCACGGGGCCTAGCCCAGTTGAAATGATTCCACTAGAACTTGAGCAGAATACAAGGGACTGACTCGCCTCCAAGGGCGATCAGATTACAAGTATCACCCGTAGGGTGAAAGTTATAGGCTTTTGAAGGCCTAAGATCGCACTGGCAGAACTTCGGGGTCTCTTGACGGTCTGGCAGAATTTTGGTCCCTAGGTAGTTGTCGGGCAGAATTGAGGACGTTAAATGGTGGTCCGGCGAAACTCCGGCGTCAGGCGGTGGTCCGGCGGAACTCTGGCGTCAGGCGGTGGTCCGGTGAAGAGCAGGGCCTCAGGTGGTGGTCCGGCGAAGAGCAGGGCTTTGGGCGGTGGTCCGGCGAAGAGCAGGGCCTCCGGTGGTGATCCGGCGAAGAGCAGGGCCTCAGGTGGTGGTCCGGCGAAGAGCAGGGCCTCAGGTGGTGGTCCGGCGAACTGCAGGGCCTCAGGTGGTGGTCCGGCGAAGATCAGGGCCTCAGGTGGTGGTCCGGCGAAGAGCATAACCTCAGGTGGTGGTCCGGCGAAGTGCAGGGCCTCAGGTGGTGGTCCGGCGAAACTCCGGCGGTGGTCGAGGAGGAGCGAGGGGGCAAGAGCTCTCTCTTTTTCTCCTTAGGAATAGGTGTGTCTTTTCATGAGAAATGGGGTCTCTATTTATAGAAATTCGTGAGTGGCATGGCCCGTAAATAGGAGGAAGATCCAGGGTAGTTAGGGAGTGGTTGAATGGACGGCCGATCTTGAATCCCTTGATCATAGACCATTCGCTGGACATTTAAAGGTCTTAATGATGTCAGAATTTGACGATCTTGAGCTCGTTGGATTCGTCTTGTCGAGACGCTCGATTCGACTATAAGCATGTTACATTTGGAGACCGTTTGGTAATCCAAATTATAGTTTGAATCTTCCAACAACACTTCAGAATCTTGATTTGGACCCATTTGGGCTCGGATTGGGTCGAACTTGGTGTCATTGGGTTTGTATTTCCGAGACGCTCAGTTTGACTATAAGTTTGCTAAAATCGAAGTTTGGATGGTCCCAAAATTAATTTTGGAAGTTTCCAACTTGATTTTGCCTCGAGATTCGTGCCAGATCAAGATAATTTTTTGAGGATGTATTAGTTGCCCCCCTATTTTCGGACGTCGAAGATCCAGAAGTCCGAAAATACGCGTCACAGTTTTCGGGGGATTTCTTCATGCAATTTGATATTTGCAAAAAATCAAACTTGCTTATAGAAGTCCCAAATGTCTCTAAAAGTGCCAAAATTGAGTCCGGAACGTCAAAAAAATAGTTTCGGGGACCCCAAAAACGTCCGATTTGACCTTTTCGGGCCTGAAATTGGGCATGATGATGTGGCGCTAATGTGGCACTTGATCGTGGCTAACATGGCGCCGACGTGGTCATAACACACAAGATCTTGGTTGTCATTGTGTTAAGGTGGAGCTAACGTGGTCATGATTGTAGCTAATGTTGCACCTATTAGCTGAAATGTTATAATTTAAATAAAAAAAGAGACATTTATAACAATTCTTCCCATGTGGAAGAGTGGTTAATCTTTTTGGTCCCATGCCTAAGGTCCTGGGTTCAAATCCCATGGAAGGCATGGGCTGTTTTGCCTGGGCCCGCGCTGTGGCCCGCCTGGGGCTGCTCCCGGACCGCGCTGCGCCGCGGCCCGCTGGCCCGCCTAGGCCCACATTGCGGCCCGCCTGGGGCTACGCCTGGCCCATGGGCCGCTGGCCTGCCTGGGCCCGCTGACCCGCCTAGGCCCACGCTGCGGCCCGCCTGGGCCCGCGCTGTGACCCGCCTGGGGCTGTGCCCGGCCCGCGGGTTGACCGGCGGTTAGACGGTTGATCGGTCAACGGTCAAATTTTTTTTTTTAACAGCACCCTCTTTTTTTTCTTTTTTTTTCAACTCTCCTAACTTCCCTAACTCCCCTAACTTACCTAACTCCCTTAACTTCCCTAACTCCCTTAACTCCCCTCTCCACCTATAAATACCCCCCCTCCCCTTAGGCCCTTAACCCTTGCACCTTCCCCCCTTCCCCTCTCTTTTCTTTCACGTAAGGCCTTCCCCTGGCCCTGAACTGGTGGCATCCCTCGTCCAGGCCCAGGGCCCCTTGCTGCTAGAAGGAGACTCCTTCCCCTCCTCCTCCTCCCTTCTGTCTGTTTGCCCTCTTGCTATACGGGAGGTCTTCCCCTGCCTTCGGATAGGTGGCATCCATTATCCTACAGCAGGGCCCCTCCCTATACAGAGGTCATGTCGGGCGACCCCCTTCCTTCGAGTGACCCCGCGGTCGGGAGAAAGTCTGTCGCGTTGCCTGACGGAGAGCGAAGGTCCACTAAAGGAGCGAGGGTGGATGATGTTGCGTCCACTATTACAGGCGATCTTCTGATGCTTCTCCATAAGAATTTCCACATCCCTAATGATGTGGTGACGACGGTTCCGAAGAGGTCTGATCGAGCCAGTCTTCCTCCTCCCGGGTACCTTACTGTCAGCGAGACTAGTCTGCGAGCAGGACTGCGCTTTCCACCTTCCGCTGAGCTGGTCGAGATTTTGAGGAGATGCGGAGTGTGCTTATCGCAGTTTTCTTATAGAGCCATGTCGGTGACAGTAGGACTAATTTCCCTTTTCAGAGATCGGGGGGCTGTGCTGACACCTGAGCACCTTTCGCGGATGGGATGGCTTACCAGCGACATGCAGGGGCGTGTGACTTTTAGATGCAAATGGTTGGACATGCGCACCCGGGACCCTGCGAAGAACTGGTCCAGTTCCTACTTTTTTGTGAGGAATGACTGGGGCCTACTTGAGAAGTAGGGGAAGATGAGGGACTTGCCAGCTCCTTTGCACATCGGAGAGGAGGACATAATGAGGCTTCTGAAGGTCCCTGATGTCGAGCATCTTCTATATGAGGTTCGTTATTTAAATAAGTATATAGAAGAAGAGTTTCTGTTCAAGATTGGCCTGTCCTTTCACTCCGGGAGGTCGGATGCTCGGATGTTAAAGCCGACTTCCAAGGTTCCTGAGCCACTTGTCCCAGTTCCGAAGGCTGCCTCTAAGCGACAGGTGGGAGGTGAAGATCCCCAGGTTTTGCTAAAGAAGAAGAAGTTGGAGGGGGTTGCGGCGAACACAGGCAAGGTTGCACCTATTTCTTCCCCTGTCAAGATTTGTGTTCCTGGGGATATCTTGAACCATCAATGTGTCGGATGTCGCAAAGCTGATGACCTGGTAAGGAACTCTTTTTTAGTGTTTCTTTTTCTTTTTATCCTGGAATGGCTTCCGATTCGCCTCTTCCCTCTTATTTCAGTTGTCACGGCGTACAGAGCTCGAGGCCGAGCTAACGGGAGCCCTGGATGAATGGAATGCTGAATTTGTGAAGATCAAGTATCTTCAGGGAGAATTCAAGAGGAAGTACGACCAGAAGACTAGAGAGGCCAAGGTGCTGGAGGAACAGCTGTGCGGGTGTAGGACCGAGCTAGCAAATATAGTACAATCCGTATCCCTCCAGAACCAGCAGATAGATCGTCTTCAGGTCGATCTTGAGAGGGCTCAGGCGATGATCACCCAGCTTCGTGAGGATCAGGGGCTTCTGGAGAGAAAGTTGCGATGCTCGAGGTTGAGAACAAGAGGTCCCAGACTCTTATTGCTGAGAAGGAAGCTGCTCTGACGAGTTTTGAGTCTGCAAGGGTCATTGATGATTTCAAGAAGTCCATAGCTTTCAAGATTATCATCCAGGACCATGTTCAGGAGGCTCGCGACCACATTTATGAGGTAGAAGTGAAGGCTTTAGAGCAGCAGTGCCTTGATGATGGGTTCATCCGGGGCTTCTTGAAGGGAGTCCGCTTGATGCAGCGAAAGACCGGAGTGGAGGTTGAGGGGCTGACACCTAGCCAGGCTTCAGATGATTTTCCTCTGGGTTCTGATGGCGACGAGATAGAGAGCGAGCTGCAGAAGGCCTTTGCCCTCGAGGCTGATGATGAGGTGGTAGACATTGAGTAGTGTCTTTACTAGTTGTACTTATCTGATCTTTCTTAGCACTTTAGTTTATGTTGGATGTTTGTGCTCATATATGTCATCGTTTATAATTCAGTAGTGGATTGCTTATTTAGTAGTGAATTATGTGTCGTCTTCTATGATTTAGTCTAAATGACCTTTATGCTCTTTCTTTCTTTTAAGGTACCTGAATCATCTGAGATTATTGATTAATGTCGTTCAATCTATGCGAAAGAGGTCAGGTCGTACCGACTTAGGACTAAATCTCGAACGACTAAGATTCAAGCTTCTCTTTTTAAGGAGTTCAAGTTTCAAGTGAAGGACTTTTGGCCTTTCCGAGGTTGTTAATTATAGCATTCTATAATGCTTTTTAACCTGTGTGGAAGAGGTCAAGCTGGATCCTCCTGGGACCGATCATCCAGTGATTGAGGTGTAACGAAGAGTGTGCATACCTCAAACCAAGGATATTATAACTAAGTGGCATCCACTTAGTGTGTTTTGACCTATCCGAGGTTGTGAATTGAAGCATTTGGTTATGCTTCTTAACCTGTGTGGAAGAGGTCGGATCAAATCCACCTGGGACTGATCATCCTGGATTGAGTTGCAATCGTGTTGCGTATTACTCGTATCTAGGATTTCAAGATTGAGGCTCACAGTGTGTGTGAGATTACAGTCCTAATTGAAGGAGGCAATAATGTAACTGAATAAGGGAACAAAAATTTACTGCACTGAACAACACCATACTTCCCTGATACAATTCAGGGATAGGAGCTACAAATGTTACTGTCAATACAGGAGGTAAACGATACTTAACACATATAACACTTGAAAACAAAAACACTTTTATCTTCTATTGATAGTATTTGCGAAGGTTATTCACATTCCAGGTCCGAAGAAGCATCTTTCCTTCAGCAACTTTTAGTTTGAAAGTTCATGGCTTCACTATGGCTGCCACCAAGTATGGACCCTCCCAGAGGGGGGAGAGTTTGTTGCACTGAGGGCCTTTTCCTGCCGCCTCGATGCTGCGCAGAACCAGATCCCCTATCGCTATATGGTGTGGTTTCATCCTTCGATTATAGTAACGGGCAATCCTCTGGTTATATACAGCGGTCTTGAGTGCCGCTTCGTCTCTTATTTCTGGGAGGAGGTCTAGATTGCATCTGAGCTTTTCTTCGTTGCCGTTGAAGTCAAAAGTTTGGACTCTATGACTTGGAACTCCAATGTCGACTGGAATGATGGCTTCGGTGCCAAAGCAGAGATTGTACGGGGTTTCTCCTGTTGGGGTTCGTGCCGTGGTACGATAGGCCCAAAGGACATTTGGGAGTTCATCAGCCCATTGCCCCCCATCCTTCTCCAAGCGTGTCTTCAATCCTTTCAGAATCGTCCGATTAGTGACCTCTGTCTGTCCATTAGTCTGAGGATGGGCCACAGCCGTATGTACTAGCTGGATGTGAAGATCTTTACAAAATGTTGTAAAGACCTTTCCCGTGAACTGTGTTCCATTGTCTGTGATTACCTTGGCAGGAATGCCGAAACGGCATCTTATGTTCTTCCACAAGAACTGTTTGGTATTTGCTTCTGTAATTTTTGCCAGAGGCTCGGCCTCTACCCACTTGGTGAAATAATCCACAGCCAGTATAATAAATTTTCGTTGTCCGGTGGCTATGGGGAAGGGCCCCATTATGTCGATCCCCCACTGAGCAAAAGGCCAGGGACTCTGTAGTGTTGAGATTTCTGTAGCAGGTAGATGGGTGAGGTTGGCATGTAATTGGCAGTTTTTGCACTTTCGTACGAACTCTAGTGCATCTTGTTTCATCGTGGCCCAGTAGAAACCTTGTCTCATTATCTTATGGGCGAGTGCCCTTTCGCCCAAATGTTCTCCACAGATGCCTGAATGTACTTCTCGGAGCGCATAATTAGCTTCTGAAGGAGGGAGGCACTTGAGGTAGGGCCCTATGAAAGCCCGTTTGTATAACTCCTCGTTTACAATAGTAAAGTTAGACGCCTGCCTCCGAAGTCGTACTGCTGCTATTGGGTCTTCTGGAAGAACACCTTCTTGTAAAAAAGATAGGAGAGGGTCCATCCATGATGTCTCTCCTGATTTAATTGACTGTATTATCCACGGGCCCTGAATACTTGGAAAATATATCTCCTCGATATACCTTCTTTTGTCTGTGTCACCGGCTGTAGCAGTAGCTAGTTTGGAGAGGGCGTCTGCTCGCGTATTTTGCTCTCGAAGAATATGTATAATTTAATGTTTGCTTATACGAGCTAGGAGCAGATTTACCATGTTACAATAAAGTGCCAACTAGGGGTTGTGGATTTCAAACTCCCCCTCCACCTGTGAAGCAACTAGTTGTGAATCAGTGTAGATCACCAGGTTTTGAACTTCACAATCAATTGCTAGGCGTAATCCGGCAATAAGAGCCTCGTATTCGGCAGCGTTGTTTGTTGCAGGGAACTTGAGTCGGAGCCCATACTCAAGAGTAACTTGCTGCGGAGAGATCAACAAAATTCCTGCTCCGGTACCAGAACTTCCGGATGCTCCGTCAACATACATTATCCAGCACGGGGGAGAGGGAGAAGTGCTTAATGATTTGTCGGATACTGGGATGGTACACTCAACCACGAAATCTGTAAGTGCCTGAGACTTGATGTCAGGTCTGGGAAGGTAATGAATGTCAAACTCTCCCAGTTCGATAGACCACTTGATGAGCCTGCCAGAGGCTTCGGGCTTCTGCAACACATTTTTTAGTGGTAGATTCATATAGACTCCAATTGTATGAGCCTGGAAGTAGGGGCGTAGCTTCCTGGCTGAGTAAACTAAGGCCAGCGCTGTTTTAACAGCTATGGGATAGCGTCCTTCTGTTTCAGATAGGATCTTGCTGACATAGTATACAGGGCGCTGAGTAGCGTTCTCTTCTCGGACTAGGACTGAACTTATTGCCTGGGCAGAAACAGCCAAGTACAAAAATAATTTTTCCCCTGGAATTGGCTTTGAGAGTAGTGGAGGTGAAGCAAGATAGGTTCGAAGCTGCTCGAATGCCTCTTGACATTCATCAGTCCATTGAAATCTTGAGTTGCGGGCCCCTCGGAGGATCTTGAAAAAGGACAGATATTTATCCCCGGAGCGAGCTAAAAAGCGAGAGAGTGCCGCGATTCTTCCGTTTAGTCTCTGAACTTTCTTGATATTTCTTGGAGGTACCATGTCTCTCAGAGCCTGTATCTTCTCAGGATTGGCCTCAATCCCCCGATGGGTGTCCATAAACCCCAGGAATTTTCCTGAGGCAACTCCGAAAGGGCATTTAGAGGGGTTGAGGCGCATGTTATAGGATCGTAGAAGACAGAAGCACTGTTCTAAATCAGAGATATGCTGTGATTTTTCAAGACTTTTGATCAGCATGTCATCCACGTATACCTCCATAGTATGCCCAATAAGGTCTTTAAATACCTTATTCATGAGATGCTGATATGTGGCTCTTGCATTTTTCAGTCCGAAGGGTATAACCTGGTAGCAGTATAGTCCTCTGTCCGTTTGAAAAGCTATCGCCTCCTCGTCTGCGGGATTCATCCTTATTTGGTTGTAGCCTGAGTAGGCATCCATGAAGCTCAGCATTTGATGCCCAGATGTGGCATCCACTAATTGATCGATACGAGGGAGAGGAAAGATATCTTTCAGACAGGCTTTATTGAGGTCTGTATAGTCTACGCACATCCTCCAAGCTCCACTGGTCTTTTTGACCATGACTACATTTGCCAGCCATGTGGGATAATGTACTTCCCGTATGAATTCAGCTTTCAGGAGTTTGTCAACCTCCTTTTCAATTGCTTGCTGCCGCTCTGGTGCAAAATTCCACTTCTTCTGGATTACTGGCTTGCAGGTTGGGTTTATTCTGAGAGAGTGGGTGATTACCTCAGGGCTGATTCCTGTCATATCCGCTGGAGTCCAGGCGAAGACATCCTGATTTTTTCGGAGAAATTCTACGTACTTCGTCTTTTCTTCTTCTAAGAGTAATGACCCGATTTGCACTGTTCTTGAAGGTTGTTCATCGGACAAGGAGATATGGGCAAGGTCCTCGACGGGGGAAGCCTTTTGAGGAACGTCTTCATTTCGTAAATCAAAGTCCTCGATGCTCAAGGTAATTAATGGGTGTGGTTGAGCTTGTCGAAGATAACAGGATTGTGCTTCTTGCTGATCTCCTTGCACTATGCCAATTCCTACTGGGGTGAGAAATTTTAACTTTAAGTGTGGAATTGAGGCAACCACCCCAAAGATCGATTGTAATGGCCTTCCAAAGATAGCATTGTATGTTGATTCTGACTTCACGATAATAAACTGGATAGAGTGTGTGGCTTGTCGGGGGAACTCTCCTAGTACAATGGGAAGGCTGATCGTGCCTTCTACTCGTACGGGCCGATTGTCAAATCCGTATAACGTTCCTACGGCAGGCTGGAGTTTTTCTCTTGCAAGACCCAAGCTGAGAAAAGTGGAGTAGAATAATACATCTACAGAGCTCCCATTGTCTACCAAGATTCTCTTGACCTTATAGCATGGATCACCAATTCCTGCACTTATTACGAGTGGGTCTTGATGAGGGGTCTTTACCCCTTCCAGGTCTGAATCATTGAAGGCAATAGAATGGTCAGCACGGAACTTATTTGGTGTAGGCTCTTTGGTGACGGCGATTAGTACTTGACTTGGCATTGAAGGCCCCCAGCAATGGTTTCAATTTCGCCCACCATTTGGCGATTGTTTGCTGGTTGTTTTTGTTGTTGAATCTGCCCCCCAGCTTGGACACCATCTTCCCGGGTTGTTGGATTCTTGACAAATTGTTGGAGATACCCTTGCTTGATCAGTCTTTCGATCTCTTCTTTGAGCTGTCTGCAGGCTTCGGTAGTATGCCCACGACTGCGGTGGAAGTGATAATATTGCTCCTGATTCTCAATATTGGGTTTTAGAGGCTGAGGCCACTTAACGCTCTCCTGATTTTGGATGGCCATTAGCACATTGGTCCGAGACGCGTTGAGTGGCGTATACTCCTTTTCTGGGCGAGATTCTCGTCGCGGCTGTGAGGGTCGAGGGGGCAAACTAGCATTCTTTTTTCGATGGGAGGAAGGATTTTCCATCCCAGGTGTGCCTTTTCGCTTCCCAGTTGTTTGCTCGAACTGCTTCCTGTGGGCATTAATGGCCTCATCGGCAGATATTTATGCCTCTACACGATAGATTAGGTCAGCATATGAAGGGACCGTATCCCGCATAAGGGCTGAGTAAAAAGGGCCTGGACGGAGTCCTCCAAGAAAGACTCCTCTGAGTAACTCATGATCTACCCCAGGAATCTGTCGAGCTTCAGTAGAAAACCTCTGGAAGTACTCCTTGAGGGACTCATTTTCGTTCTGTCAGATTCCAGAGAGGTGGGAGGAGTCTTTAACCATCCTTCGATTGGCGACAAATTGTTCGACGAACACTTTGGCCAATTTAACAAACATGAGAATAGATCCGGCAGGGAGCGAATAAAACCATGTTCGGGCCTGCCCTTTAAGAGTGGTAGGAAAGACTTGGTAGAGGAGCGCATCTGAAGCTCGCTGGATGTGCATTATAGTTCTGTAGTGATCGATATGCTCGTATGGGTCAGATGTCCCGTCATAAGAATCGTTGCTGGGTAGCTTGAATCCTGCCGGGATAGGATGCTGAAGAATGGCCTCAGTCAGAGGTGATGACTCCTGAAAATCCCATGGGCGAGGTGGTTGCCTCGCACCTCCCCCAGGGAATTCTTCTCGGACAAGCCTTCGCAGTTCATGCCTTAGGGCATTGCGAGGGAGTTCAGCAATATGGGGCCGGGCTAGGCCTTCGGGAGCGTCCTGAGGAATGCGGTGTTGCTGATCTGCACGCGAAGGATGGGTAGAACTGGCGGTGTCAGCAAATTCGTCATCTTGACGTGTTGGGGGACGTCTTCTTGGTGGAGGGAGAGGAAACTCGACATGAAGGTGGTCTGCTGGAACATCTTCAACCCTTGGCGGATCTCGAGGGAGTAGAATATCGTCAGGAGGTGCTAGCGTAGGTGGTCGAGTTTCTCGTAGAAGTTGAAGGATCTCCTTCTGGGAATCCTCCATTCTTTGAATGCGATCTTCCAGGGACGGTCCTGAAGTCCCTTCACCGGCAGGGTTTCGGCCACCGAACTGAAAAGAGGCAGATGCCTGGCGTCCCTGATTCAGGGATTAGTTCCGAGATTGGTGTGAATTGGAGCGAGAGGCTCGCATGATGCGATTACTGCGCCTATTGGCCATTGTAGAGATGCTTCAGGATAGTGGGACTGGCTTTCCCACAGACGGCGCCAAACTGTTGCGGGCTAGAATAGATGCGGCGGTAGAGTATTAATCCTATGTCTTAGCGTTGCATGAATATCCAGCTCACACATAGAGAACACAAGATTTTTACGTGGAAAACCCTGAAAAGGGGAAAAACCACGGGGCCTAGCCCAGTTGAAATGATTCCACTAGAACTTGAGCAGATTACAGGGGACTGACTCGCCTCCAAGGGCGATCAGATTATAAGTATCACTCGTAGGGTGAAAGTTAGAGGCTTTTGAAGGCCTAAGGTCGCACTGGCAGAACTTCGGGGTCTCCCGACGGTATGGCAGAATTTTGGTTCCTAGGTAGTTGTCGGGCAGAATTGAGGACGTTAAATGGTGGTCCGGCGGAACTCCGGCGTCAGGCGGTGGTCCGGTGAAGAGCAGGGCCTCAGGTGGTGGTCCGGCGAAGAGCAGGGCCTCAGGTGGTGGTCCGGCGAAGAGCAGGGCCTCAGCTGGTGGTCCGGCGAAGAGCAGGGCCTCAGGTGGTGGTCCGGCGAAGAGCAGGGCCTCAGGTGGTGGTCCGGCGAAGTGCAGGGCCTCAGGTGGTGGTCCGGCGAAGAGCAGGGCCTCAGGTGGTGGTCCGGCGAAGAGCAGGGCCTCAGGTGGTGGTCCGGCGAAGTGCAGGGCCTCAGGTGGTGGTCCGGTGAAACTCCGGCGGTGGTTGAGGAGGAGCGAGGGGGCAATAGCTTCAGAATCTTGATTTGGACCCATTTGGGCTCGGATTGGGTCGAACTTGGTGTCATTGGGTTCGTATTTCCGAGACGCTCAGTTCGACTATAAGTTTGCTGAAATCGGAGTTTGGATGGTCCCAAAATTAATTTCGGAAGTTTCCAACTTGGTTTTGCCTCGAGATTCGTGCCAGATCAAGATAATTTTTTGAGGATGTATCAATAATGATAAAAGTTTTAATCAATATATTCTTGACATAAATTTTTTTATATAACTGGTTCAAATATGATTTTTGATCAATAATTTAGAAGTATAAGATTTCCATAGGGCATTCAAAGTATCATGATACTTGCAGTATGCTGAAGCATATCTCAAGGAAAAGGAAGGCCTTAAGTTGATCCATGCTAATTGATATATTAACATTCAATTTTCAAAAAATAATTTTATTAATATGAAAAATATAATAAATTTATGATTTGATTGTTATAGATATGTGAATAAATCTCTAGTGGCTACAGAGGAGCAATTATTTCTGATATGGCTCTAGTTCTCTCGAAGTCTTTTCTAAGCATTTGTAGTGTGTGCTCTTGACAAATACTTTCTGAGCGAGTGTATTAAGTGAGTTCTTTTGCGGTGGGTGTTAGCATGACTAATGAGGCTATCATGGCAAGTTGATAAGTGTACATATATATCTCGTATAGTTTGGATGAGGGGCTCTCTATGGGGGAAAATCTTCATTTAGGATGAGTTCTCATAATGCGGGTACCTCCTTGAGTCAATATCTGCTATTTACTTCCTCAATCAAATATGCTTCCATGATTGAGCTTCTTTTGGTGAGATTTATTAGGGCGAGTGCCTGCTTTTATGAAATGTTGCTAGGGCAGTTCCTCAAAATTATTAGGCAAGTGCTCCTTGTAATCCAACTCTAATATAAGCCTGAATTATCATTACAAGCTATTTTTACTCATATTTGAATGTACAATTCTAAAATTATATTCAAATTTACTTAATTATATGAATAAATATCATCCAATATTGTGAATGCGTATTGACGATCACAACAACAATGATATTAAGGTTTTATTTGGGACGACTTTCTTACTGCTTCTTAAAATAATTTTTTAGTACAAAATTAAATTTTTTTACACTAAAAAAATATTTTAAGAAGCAGCAAAAAAGCCGCCCAAATGAAGCGGAAGTCTTTATCCTACTGTAAGAGATCAATTTTATTTATTTTTTATTAATTGTCATATTAAGAATCAAGCTCTCATTTATTGTAAATGTGTATCATCATGATCATCAAATGTATTACTCACTACAAGCCCTATATCAGTATCCATTTTGGTTGAAAAGCTAGTGTAAACTGACACTATCGAACCTCTATTATGATTTTTTTTTTCAAATACAACCTGACAAGTAATAATAACAAGAATAAACCTAATTTTGCCGGATGCGTTCGCTCCTTCGACACCCTTGCAATCGCCTGATCTTTGCTCTCTGGATCCTCCGTTTGAACTCCGGCAGGCTCTTCAGCGTTGATTTGCATCTATGTTCTTTGAGACTTCATCCGAAGCGGTTGAGAATAAGAACCTATCAATTCTATCCTTCCCATATCACCCCTCCTACATTCTTCAGCCCGACTCTTCACCTGTCGCGTCCTCTCACTTTGCTTCTTCGATAGAATGGAGTCGGGATCAAGAGGCGAAGAGGCTCTTGCTTACAGTAACGCCGCCACCAAGAGAGCTCGCCTGCAGTCGATGCTCTCAGCTCTACTCGATGATCCAATTTTGGCTGACGTTCCAAAGAAACCCACGGTTACAGATGTCGAAACTTTAATCAACTTGGAGCTGGGCAGTGCTATGAAATTAACCGTTGTTAAGATGGACAACACCCATTTTGGTTAGTATTTCTCTTTGTATGAATTGGAAATAATTTTTTCCTCAAAGTTTATTTGTTTGATTTTTTGTTTCCAGATATTGCAGTTCTGAATTCATCCACTGTTAAGGACTTGAAAATGGCTGTTGAAAGGAAAACGAATGAGATCGAGCAAGGACAAATGGGTCACAGGCATATATCATGGTATTATTATACAGTGGATTTAACATTTTATTATTTGTTGTTGTTTCCTTTTTTTTTTTTAAATTAAAACAGTGCGCAGTTCATTATCTTTGCTGCGGGTTAGTGCTAGCAACTTATCAGGCTTCATAGTAGTTATCCTTTTTACCGCCTTATCTTGTTCTGGTACTAGCATAAGTATTAAGACACTAAACAAGGCTTGTAGTCCATATATTGAGTGCAGAGCTAGTATCTAGTTGGGTCGGTTTAATGAACTCTATTTGAGTTACTATTTTTCATTATTCAGACAATGCGCTTAATTCAATATGGAGAAAAGAGATATTTGTTATGCCCTTTATGAGTTATGACTTATTTAGGAATGGCCCATTTTTTATGTTTTTGAGTCTCTGAAGAGGAGAAATGATGAATTTAGGATTTTGGAGTTGTGACATTTAGCAACCAAGGTATCATGCCATGTAACATTCTTTAGCATCATCTCCTGATCATATCAAACTCGAAGTTTTGGGCCTTAATGGACCCAGTTCATTGTCTATATTGCATGAGTGTTCCCAGCAATCGATTTTCTAGATTTTCTTCCCATCTGTCCCAATCCTATGATTTTATGTTTTTGATGCGATTAAACCACTTGATTGTTACTCAGATCTTATTGTACTAATTACAGGAGGCATGTCTGGGCTAACAATTGCCTATGTCACCATAATGAGAAGCTTCTTGATGACACTTGTTTACTTTCTAACTATGGCCTTCGAAACAATTCCAAGGTTAGTTCTGCTATGTAAAGCATATAAAGAATTATTTCCCTTGTGTTGAATTCTCAAAATGGTGAGTTCTTTTATGCTACAGTTTGACTTGCTTCAATGGTTACTTATCATCACAATCTGCAATTGTGCTCATTTTTCCTGACTTTTGTATGCAGTAGCATTTAATTTGTGCTTCCTCCACATTTGAGCAATTGTAAAGATAAACACCCATTTCCTTGTAACAATGTCTTTTAAGTGTAGATTTATTTGGGCTTGAGTTGCTATGCGAGCATAATGACCTCCAATCTAAGACTCGGATATCAGATATCTAATATATTTGTAATTTGGATTTTCCAATTTCTTTTTTGAATGTTTGAAAGTATTCCAGGTTGAATTTAGAAAATATGATAAAAGTGGTGAAACAATAAAAATAACAACTTCAATTGACATACAAGCTGCTGGATTCTATGGTTAAATGGATGAAATGATGATGAGACGAGGGAATCAACAAAAAATTTATAGCAGGTTTATTACAAATGAGAAATTGTTTATTTAATGCTATTCTAATTTTGCCATGAACTAATTCATTTTTTTTACAAGCAATCTTTGAATAATGAACAATTACAATTATTTCATGTCATGTAGCCAACTGATGGTCTTTCTTAAATAGCGTTCATAATTCAATTCAATTGGTCCTGTCCAAAGAAAGATTCAGTGAAACATTGTAAGCACCCACGTTATGCATCCAGATGGCTAGTTTGACATTGTCACAGAGAAGAGTGGATCTATAATATGATGACTCTCATTCATAATGCCCTTACCGATGGTCTAAATGACAAGCTGTTGTATAATGTTTTAGTACTTAACTGGTTGATTACACTTAAGAGTTTGGAGCACATTAATCTTATTTGGCATATTATTCTGGAGGTGTTTTTATTTTTTTTATTGATGAGCAAGATGGTCTAAATGTGGTGTCTCTGTTAACGCAACAAGATAATGATTTGGTGATGCCTATAGTATTGGTTTCCAAAGTAACTGTCGTAAGTTTTAGATGAAAAATGAATCATCATCATGATCATCTTGAACCTTTTCTCACTATTTGGATTTGATTTTATGTTGAGCTGCACGGAACGTAGATCTTTTTCACCAAGTTGATGCATCTACATTCGATGGGAGAACAAATTATGAAGTTTTTTTCTTGAAATCTAAATCATGAAGTTTTTACTAATTCGGTAATGTATATGGATAGATTGTTTTTTTGATAAACGATGTCTAGTGAGTGACAACGCTTGTCAAACTCAAACTAATTTGGCAAATTTAAATGTACTAGATGAGTATGGGGGGGAGAAGGAGAGAGATCAGAGCTAGAGCCTACAAATACATGGGCTGAAATAAAACGACTTTTGAAAGAAAAATACCTATCGTTAATTCTACTAAGATCAAATACTCGATGAATTTAACTTATCGAAACAAATTACTTTGAAGAATTATTGTTACATTTTAAATTTTATGAGGTTTAAAAAAATGATGCTTTGAACTTAAAAAGAGAAAGGACACCATGTAACGGTAATTCATTTGAGCAAACTTTTCAACTTGTTTTAATTTCAAATAACTACAAAAATTTCTTGCACCTTGAAGAATCTTTTTGTATGTTTGGAATACTTATTATTGCCTAAGTAATCAAACTAAAACAATTGCATCTAAAGATTGTAGCATTACCACTGATAAAGAATCATAAGAAAAGTTGGTAGCTATTGCTTTGGATCCAAGATTTTTGCTAGTCTTATTTTAGATGTCACATAATGGGTCACTTTGTAGTGAGTGCACATGTATAAACTTACGTATTAATATTGAAGAAGAAGAGAATGAGGATGACAAAGGAGAAGATATACATGAATTCAACAAGGAGATCAATGATTTTGAAATGCTTAATTTGAGAATTTTTTTTATGTCATGTGAGGCATTATTTCCATACTTAGGTGAACTTGATTGGAAAAGAATTTCAATCTTGCAAATGTATTTTAAGCAATCTGAAACACTCTATAAACTTATTATCGATAGTGAAAGTTATATGAATGTTGTTTCCAAAATGGCCATTGAACACATGAATTAAAAGCTAAATTGCACCCATAACTGTATAAAGTAGCTTAGGTATATAAGTTTGCAATTTCAGTTACTCAAAGATGCTTGGTACTCATTGAACTTGCTACCTTTAATGATAAGATATGATGTAATTTCTTATCTATATATATTATACATCATTTTTTTGTTGGCCTTGACTGTATGATTTAGATGTGACATATTTTGGAAAGTCCAGTGCTTATGCGTTTAAGGTAAATGGGTGGAGGATAGTTTTTAAACCCGCCAAATAAGAGTCCTTCTATTAAAAGATTCAAGTCCTTCAAACAAACAAAAGAAACATTTGCATTTTATAAGCTGACATGCTTTTGTGATAGAGAAATAG
This sequence comes from Dendrobium chrysotoxum, assembly GCA_019925795.1. Taxonomy (NCBI): domain Eukaryota; kingdom Viridiplantae; phylum Streptophyta; class Magnoliopsida; order Asparagales; family Orchidaceae; genus Dendrobium; species Dendrobium chrysotoxum. Next base: position 89,118,269 of record CM034302.1, on the reverse strand, counting down.
AGCTAAATGAGTAATCTATATGCTTGATTGCTGTTGAATTGAAAATCAAGATGACTGGGGGTATATCATCGTTTGAGGATGTTAGTCAATTAATATATGAATTTAAGGAACTATGTATTAACAAACTATTTGATAAATTACTACTACTTATGGATATGCGACGTGCTATTGATTTGGTTCATGGATCATCCGTGCTTAATTTATCACATAATAAATTGAGCTTTATGAATAGTTTGAACTTAAAAGATAGATTGATGAATTACTTTGGAAAGAATCAATTAGAGAAAGTATGAGTCCATGTGTTGTGCATACATTACTTACACCTAAGAAGAGAAAGACTTGGAGAATGTGTGGCTAGTTAAGCAATCTTTAAAATCACCGTCAAGTGTCAATTCTCCATATTTTGATTATGTGATGTGTTAGATATAATGTTTTAGGTTATTATTTTCTCAAAAATTGATTTTAGGAGTGGTTACCATCAAGTAAGGATAAGAGAAGGGGATGAATGGAATATTGCTTTTAAGATGAATAATTAATGATGCCTTTCAAATTAACCAACGCCTTGAGTGCTTTCATGACAATTATGAACCATGTTAGATGTTTTATGGGAAGATTTCTTGTTTTATACTTTAAATATATTTTAACTTAGAACAAATCTAAACAGGAACACTTAGAACATTTTGGAAAAGCCTTCGGGAAGTTGCAATATAAGAATTGTATCTAAATATAAAAAATTATTTTTAATCACCACATCGAATAGATTTCTAGGATTTATAGTGTACACTAATAGCTTAGTTATTGATCTTGATAAGGTTAAAGTGATTAGTGATTGGCCATAACTTATAATATGACGATATTTAGAGTTTTCATGATTTTGCTATTTTTACCAGTCTTTTATAAGTGGATTTTGTTGGCATAAATCACTAATTGCCTTATGAAAGGGAAATTTAAATTGAAGAAATTTTCTGAGCTTGCCTTCAGTGTGACATTAAGGAAATATTTAATAATGCACCTATGCACTAAGATCAGCCAACTGTAATAAAATTTATGATGTTTCGTTTGATGCATCTAGCATAGGAATTTGAGGAGGCACTAAGATTAGCCAACTTTAATAAAATTTATGATGTTTCGTTTGATGCATCTAGCATACGAATTTGAGGAGTTTTGAGTCAAGTTGTACATTGTTTTAGTGAGAAGTTAAATGAAGTAAAATATAAATATTTCAACTATTATGATTGAGAATTTTATGCTATTGTACAATTAGTTTAATTTTATAAGCATAATTTGTTGTTTGAGGAATTTTTCCTATATGTAAATCATCTGGCTCTGAAATATTTATACTCCATAAAATAAATTAGGAGATGGGCATGCTAAATGAGTTGAATTCTTGCAAGAATACACTTTTTTGCTAAAACATTATGATGGAACCGACAATAAGCCCGTTGAAACCTCGAGTTATTGTCATCTTACACCAAGCAAATTAAGGTGATTGGGTTTCACTGCTTTAAAGTGCTTATGTCAATTATAAGATTTCACCCTCATTTGCGAGGACTTTATGATCCGAGTTTAGGTTTCCTATAAGCGTAAGCCCCTATAGTTAATTACTCCTACCGATAATGAGAGAGAACTTTCGATTAAAGCTAGTCATTAAACAGATATGTAGTATATGGTGTATAGTAGGCAACATAATTTGATATTTGAAAATTGAAATTTATATTACCACGCACTTAAAGTGGATGATGGGGGGAATGAAGATGAACCATATTAAGATCCCATGGTTCTGTCGTCTCGAGTTATTATGATCCCTAGTCTACTTAGAGGAGGTAGTCAACCCAATCTAATCGCAGGATCCTTGTCGGCAGTCATGAGTTATTTTGTCCAATGGTACCTTGTAGACTTGGGGTGAATGTTTGTCTAAAGGGACAAATTTGAATCCACCTTAGCTAACAGAAGGCTTTGTGTCCTATCGGTCAAACCCTATTAATTCATTACTCAATGATTTAAAGCCGTTTGGGAACATACAAGCTCTAATCATGATCGTAATTTAGTGGTACCATTTAACGGCAAAACTATTCGGTTAGAGGGTCCCGGTCATAACCGTTTACCACTTTACCTGTGGTGCCATTTGGCGACGAAACCACAAGTTAGAGGACACGTGCCATATCCTTACTGGCAATAGATGATTTAAGAATGAATCCTCGTAATATTCTCGACTAGACATTCGCTCTTTGTAAGCTGAAGTGATTTTTAAACTTGTGCACCTCGACAAACTATTGCGGAGGGTGGATTGATTTTTGCTTCAAGTGTTTGATAATTAATTTCAGTTTTAAATATATTAATATCATTGACAAATGTAGAGTTTTGAATCTTTGATAGGTCTTTGAGAGTTAATCCCTCCGATTGAAATTTGCATTTAACACGATCATCATCGGGGTGACTTTATTATCACTTTAAATGTTTATTTTTTACGAGTATGGGAGACATTTTAAAAGTTTGGGGTCCCATCCAGTAAACATTTTCTATCAACATGGCCATCATCGGGGATTTTAAAGTCATTTGAAAATATTTATATTTCATAAGTATTTAGAGGCATTTAAAAATGTAAAGTCTCCTCTGGTTGAGATAAACATTCAACACGGTCATCATCGGGGATTTATGGATATGATCATTTCATTAATTAGACATTGTCGACTCTGTTTGCTTGCAAACAGATGATCGGGTTGAGCTCCTAATTAATGGAATTATTGTATGGATATCAGAATCTGGGATATTCATTTTGATGTGTGAATTTTCTTTGTAAGAGATGTTGAAGGCCTAATATGAACATATAAAATCAAATACTCCGGTTGGCCATATGACCTTGTATTTGTTTGACGATTCAAGCTGTGTGACTTTATTTATTTGTCGATAGAGGAGCAGGTTCGTCGTCAACTTTATACTTTTGTTAATGAATCTTTTTTATAGCAGATATTGATGGCCTAATATGAACGTACAAAACAAATACTTCGGTCGGTGCTACGTCCGTGTATTTGTTCGATGGTTCAAGCCATGTCAACTCTGCCTACTTGCCGACAGAGGATCAGACTTGAACTTAAATTCATTTCTAAACTCACGCAGCATTCTCAGACGTCACGTGTGCATACGTCACGCTCGTCACGCTCGTCGGGGCCCATGCGGGTATATGCTTTTGAATGCATTTTGCAAAATATGTTTGTATATATATATATATGCAGTGTAATGTGTGTATACGACGTATTCACATGTTCACACACATGCTTATACGTTGATTTGCATGTTAACATACTCACATATGTATTTGTATTTGCATGTATGCATGTATGTTGGCATATGCATTTGCACACTGCTTAATCATGCTTTCATGATGTGTTGACATGCTGCGTAGTAGCTTAATGCATAATCATAGTGTATGGTATATTTGTATGATATGTATGTATAATGTATTTATGCACTGCATGTTTGCATGTATAATACATTTGCATGACAATTCAGTGTTTTCATGTAGTGCGTGATGTATTTGCATGTCGGCATAGCGCGCTACCTTTACACAGTATATTTTACATGTTGGATAGTGTGCTTGCGTAGTGCATTTTGTGTGTTGCAATGTATATATGCATGATGTATTTTGCATGTTAATGCAATGTGTCGCCACAACATGGCGTATTTTGTATTTTTGAATGATGCATTTGCATGACGCGGCCTGCATACTCAATGTGTGTATTATGTATGTATCAATGTGCAAATGCATGAGAGGGTATTTTTGCAATATTCAAATATAATCAATTGTGTGAGTGATCGTTATTTAGAAGATGCACAAGTTTCCTTAAGGGGTCTGTGAACGCCTTCTGTCTGCGTGTACGAATATTGCGGATCCGGTGGCATCGTTTAGCTCATTTCACCTTTTGCCAGCTATTATTTTTTTTAGTATTAAGCTCGTAGGAGTGTACTTTTGCTTGCAAATATACTGTGTGATGCATCAGGAGCCCTCCACCAGTGATCCGTATTTTTTACTACAAATTCTATGCTTTTGCTTGCAGGTGAATCATAGCGCTTTGCTACGTGTCATTCATTATTTCCTGTGAGCGAGTTGTCATGCAGTATGAAACTCTTGTTGGTGAGTAGTGATCATTCAAAAGCCACTAGCTATTGCACGTAGGTGGACTGTATTCAATGTGAATCTTCCAACATTGTTTAGGTAGGCCGTAGCGCTGCGCTACGGGCCGTTCGTTCTTCTTGCAGGCGAGCTGTCGTGCCATGCAAGCTTTGTTGAATTTCCGTGTAGGTCATCAACAGATATCCAGAAATAAACAGTTTAGCTCGTAGGCAGACCACTGTGTTCATGACAAATCTCCTACAGCGGCTCATACGCTTGCATTTGTTGCGTATTGACTGCCTATGCTTGCGAGGAATTAATGTATTTGCTGAAAACTTGATTGTTGTTGACTATATGAACATCATGACATTTATTGCATGCTGCCTGTATATGTCTGCAAGGAATATTATCATTTATAGGCAGACTGTCATATGCATCACAAGTCCTTCATTGCTGCTCATAAGTGCTTGCATTCGTTGTAGATTTCTCTACCCTCGTTCAGAGATAGTATGTTGTGTGCATTGCATTTTCCCTAGCTACGCTTGTTGGAAATCATGAACTTGCTATTTCAACTCGTAGGTGCTCGTATTTATCAGAGGCTGGTTGCTTTTGACGATAGACAGTAAGTCGTGCTCTTGCAACCTTCTTGTTTATGCTCGCTAGAGGCTCGTCACATTGGTTGCAAGCTACTTGTTATCACCTACAAAAGGGCTGTTGCACAATACTGATTTCATTAACAATGTTTGCAGGCAAGTTCTATGTATTTCTTATGAACGTGCTGTGGTGTTCATTGCATCTATCTCTCCTTGTTGGTGCTTATGGGTAAATCATCATGCATGTTGTCTTTGAATTGCCTGTAAGCGGGCTGTTATGTTTGTCAACCTCTTATACTTGCAGAAAGTTGGTGTGTTTGCCTGCATTATTGATGCGAATGTCATTTGCTCTTACTTGCGGATTGATTGGTTGAATGTTCCAAGTTATTTTAATTTCACTGTTCATCATTTGTGTGCACTGAAAGCTTGTTCAACATAAGCCGCTTGCAGTTGCCTGTAAGAGGGTTGCCATGTGCGTCATGAGTTCATGTTCGTGCCCTTAGGCAAATCATTCGGTTTACTACAAGTCCCCTTTTTTAATGTTCTTAGATGATTGTTACTTGTTGGTGTTTACATTTTCATTACCATGGAAAAGTTGCTGTGTCCATTACAAGCTCGTCTAGCTCCTTTGATCTTACAAATTATGATAGATTTCAATTTATTTTTAGAATATTAATTAGGTCCAGTTCCTTGTGCAAGTTCGGTTCCTTGCTAATTTGTTTAAGTTTTGTTCCTTATGGTCTGAATATCGGTAGCCTTGCGGCGTCTCCCCTAGGGGTGTAAGTGAGTCGAGCTGGCTCGAGCTCGACTCATTAATGAGCTCGTGAGCTGAGCTTATCGAGCCACGAGCTCGAGCTCAAACTTGAGCTGGTTTATTAAACGAGTTCGAGTTCGAGCTTGATTAGGCTCGGCTCGTGAGCTTGCAGGTTGGCTCAAATCACTGTTAGATATTTTAAATAATTATTATTTTTTATTAAATTTTAATATTTAAAAAATGGTTAAAATGCAGCATAATAAGTGCAACTTTAGAAAAAAGTATATAAAATATTAAATTTATATTCCCAATGGACCCAATCCGTAAGAGGTATTGATTGGTTAAGGTGGAGTTCGGTTGGTTGAGGTGTTCAGCGTGATCCTGGGTGCAGACATCGGCCTGCTTGCGTGAGATAGGCTCGGGCAGAGGCGACTAGCTAATGGCTTGAGGAGTTCGGTCGTAGGAGGTTGGCTAGGTGGTCGGATCGATCGACACAGGTGGGAAGATTAGGATTGACGGGAGACAGGGGCAGGCGTGAAAGTCGGATGGGTCGGCGGGTCCTGCTTTCAGACAGGTAGAGGATTTGGCGAGAGTGTGGTTGGATGGGTTGAAGAGGGATGGGAGTCGGGCGTTCGGCACAGTTGGTCGGGATTGACGTGCGGTCGAGTGGAAGGAGCCGGGCACAGCTTGGAGAGTGACGGATGGTTTCAGAGCTGATCGACGAGATTCGGCTGCTGGAAGGCTCGATCGAGTGTGTATCGAGATGCAGATAGGCCGGGGGGTTTAGTTGAAGGAGGATTAGCAGATTGGAGGCTGAGAGGCCGGCTTGGAAGCTTGTGATTCTGTGTGTGGGAAGGAAGGGTCGATCGGCGGTTGTGAAGTTCGTGTGTATCGAAGAAAAACAGAATAAACATCACCATTTCCTCTTGTTTTAATAACGAGCGGACTGCTTGCGTTTCCTCTAGCGGGATTTGAGTAGGATTGCACGACAAGAATGGCATCGGCGTCGGCGTCAAACAGCAGGTATGGGTATCCTCTTTTTCCATTTGATCGCTCCAGAAAAATCTTCCTTAAATTCTAAGTTATGAACCCCGCTCTCACGAACATAGGGTTCCCTTTAATTTTTCCGGAGGTAGATTGAGTTTAATATTTAACCAGATTTCCCCTGAGGATAGTATCAGGGTTTATTTAGATCTAGGTTCTACTTCCTATGAGCGCAAGCCCTCATAGTTAATTACCCCTCCTAACGCATTAGAAGAGCACTCTCGATTAAGGATGAAATACACTTAGCTTCTTATAAGGAATGTGGGAATGTGCAACAGAGTTTTAGAGTTTTAAATTTAGTTATGGGGAGATGAAGGTACACCCGATCAAGATCCCATGGTTCCGTCGTCCCGGGTATACCGTCGGTTCAATCTACCAACACTAACAACCATGAGTTGTAGTATCCAGGGAATCTGATTAGCAGCCATGGGTTGCCTCCTCTCAGGGATCCCGAATAGACTGAAGTGGAGATGTGTGGATTTTAGTTTAGTTTAGTTTGGGTTGGGGCTTATAGCTTCCTTAGAAGTTGCCCGTTAGTTTGTTTAGTTTGGGGCTTACGGCTTCCTTAGAAGTTGCCCGATGATGGGTCTTACAACCTAGCCCTTATAGACTAGGATGCCTAGGTGATTTGAGTTTTAGATTTAGGGTCGTTCATTTAGAAGTTCCCTAACGCGTGGGTCTTACTGCTTCGCTTAGAAGTAGCCCCAAATAGTGGGTCTTACAACTTAGCCCTATAGGCTAAGATGCCCAATTAAAGGGTTTGGTTCGGTAGGACTTATTGCTTCCTTAAAAGCTGCCTGTCGGTTTGTAGTCGTTTGCTAGTTTGACACTAGACCGTGGTTTTGACACTTACTTGCTAGTAGCTTGTTTTCTACCCTAGCTTTCAGTAGTTTGTACTCTACTTTCAGCACTTTGTTTTGCTAGTTTTCTGGCATTTAAATTTATTTGTAAAACTATGCTGACTTTGGTTTACTTGCAGGTACTCGTAGCTAGCAGCTTAGGGAGCCCCACAGGTAGATACAGCTTAGATTACAACTGAGGGACTTAGTGAGTTTGAGTTTGTTTGTTCGGAGAGTTGCTCAATTGGAGAGCTGTTTAGTTGGAGAGTTTTTTTTTAGAGAGCTTATACCTAGACTGGACTATTGGAAATATTTCATTTCTTGCATTTTATTTGATTTTAAATGCATTAATTAATTGTGTTAATCAATTAAGTGAATTTATTATTATTATTTTTTTAAATTAAGATTAATTGCTTGGTTTTATTAATTATATTTTGAAATTAATTGTATTAAATTTGATTTGATTATTAATCAATTTTATGGGTTAGTTGAAAATGGATTTGAATTTTAATTAAATATTTATTTTTTTTGTTCAATTTCACTTCAATTTGTTTAAGTATTTTTAATGTTATTTTAAATTCACTCGATTATTTAAATTAGATTGCTCATTAATTTATTAAATGTTTATTTAATTAAAAATTGGAGTTAAATTTCAAAATTATTTAAAGATTTTAGTTTTTTTTAAAATTAAATTAAACTTTTTGATTAATTATTTAAATTAATTTAATTGATTAAGTTGGTTTTAAAATAATTTTTATTAAGCCTTAATTATCGAATTCTCATATTAGTTAAAATTTAAAGTTTCATGAAGTTATATTTCAAATTCAATCGAGTATCGGACAAATTTGAGCGCCAAGCAAGACTATCTGCTAGTAGGCTCTAAAATATAACTTGTAGCCAACATTTAGAATAGATAGCAGTTTGTTTTGAATTTGGCTAGTATAAATTTAATTTGAAATTGATTAGTTTAGTTCAAATTATGATTCAATTTTTTTTTTTTAAATCTTGCTTTGTTTGTTTTATCCTTTTTTTTTTTTTTTAAACAGTTAACTAGTTCAGTTTCCATTTTTTTTTATTTGATCAAAATTTAAGTTTTAATCATTTTTTTTTAAACTAGGTTTTAATTAGTTATTACTCACTTAGATTTTATTTGATTGACCACTTGAATTTTAATTGTAACATTTCATATTAATTAAATTGCTCAAATGAATATTCTCCGATTTGTCCAAGTCTAGAATTTTTTTTTTGACGAAATTTTGGCAGCCTCCCGGCGTCCCCTCCCCGGCACCGGGAGGTAAAGAGGGCATTTGCCCTTTTGGCTCGACTCGGCCGGATTAGCTCGACGGCGAGGAGATTGGGTCTTCAAATCTTTAACCCCTCGGTCGGATTAGCTCGACGACCGAAGGCTTTGGATCTTCAAGTCTTCAATCCCTCGGTCGGATTAGCTCGACGACCGAGGGCTTTGGGTCTTCAAGTCTTCCATTTGCTGATTTGCGATGCTTCATGTCTCTTTTTTTTTAAAATAATAATAATAATAATAATAATAATAATTAAATTTTCATTTAATCAATTATTATTATGAAACGGCTAAATTAAAAGTAGCTACTAGGCTCTTTATTTTACACAGAATGAAGCTTTCTCTTTGCAAGAACCAGAGAAGAAGATTGGCACGCGGACGTGGGCTTTCTTGCTTGTGAGGCTCAGTTGGACAGGTTGCCGGCGGAAGCTGACGGGTCTTGGTTTTGCAATTTGTGTAGGTGGCTTGGTGCCGTCGGGGTTGGTGGTTGGCCGTCGGACTGGGCTTACGAGTTCGTAGGCGGAGGTGGGCTTCGCCGGTGAGGGTCGGTCTGTTCTCGTGTGAGCCAAGGTCGTCGGCGACGGATAGAAAGGGGCGGTGCGGCTCGTTCGTCCGAGACTAAGAGCCAGAAAATTCCGAACTTGCCTCTCTTTTTTTTTTTTTCTAGTAAGCCTCCTCCCCGATTGATTTCTCTATCCCTTTATGTAAAATGCGGCAGTTATCTTGAGAACGTGGGAAGGCCGTGGTCTTCGTGGTTTTAGTTTCACCCACGTACTTGAGTTTCTTTTTTTTTTCTTTCGCCATCAGAGTATGCATATTATTTTAATTTCCACCAGCATTTTGTCCTGGCAATAAGGCTTCAGAACTTGGTATTATATAAATTCCATACGCCTCAAAATTTTTTGTTTCTTTAGTTTTGCAAGTTAACTGTAACTTTGTTAGAAATAAAATCAGACATTTTTGGCAATATTCATTATGAAATAATTTGGGGAAATCAAATCATCTAATTAATTGCTCATATTTAGCATATCATGGATGCGTATTAATTCCCATCCTCTTTGCAAGCTCAAAAATACATAAATATCAACCTTCTTTTTACCATTTCCTTTGACCGGCAACACGAAGGTATGTTCATAAAAATTATTGAATTATTGGTGATAATAAAATCATGCATCACAATAAGTTCTAGAATTGTTATTGACACAGAATTGTGTATAACATCATCCTTGGTAATGACGCAATAAAAATAATATATGGCAGCACATGTACATAAGCAATTGAAAACATCTCATCAGTGAATGGATTAACTTCCAACTAAGCAATAGATGAGTGTTTAAGCTTCTTATCAAAATTTAGCAATCCAAGAGTTTTCAGGTCTCCATTTTTTTTTACTTAGCATTCTTTGCTAGGAAGAGATCCATAAGAGTATCTTGATAAAACTCGACCATGTAAATCAGAATCAATTTGTCACACATTGGTTTCTTTAGCAATAAACAAACTTCTGGTGCTCCCTTTATTTTCAGAGAACATTATAAGAGTGTCCTGAAGGAATTGTAGGAATTCTACAACAGTCTATTTCATGTGCATTGCTCACCAACAATGCTAATTTTCGATTATTTCATTTGATAGTAAAAATTACTTTCTCGTCATAAGATGCTAATTTGCCATCTAGCCATGATGAATATGTGTAACTGAATAACGTAGCCAATAACTGCTATTCTGTGGTATATTTTATTTACTAATATATGATTTGCTACATATATTTTATTCATTTATTCAGACAAATTGCCTCCCAACGAATTTATTGGGTGTTTTCACACGATAAATTCGTTGCCACATTTTTTATTTTTCTTATATTATGGCATATATCCATTTTCTTCTTTCCTCAGATTTATGGATTTCAATTGGGTCAGACCTCGCTCGATGCCTAATACAGAGCCTTCTGAGGATCGTATTTGGCAGGAGATTGATAAATTCGATCCTTCCCATTCCGCCTCTATTCGAGACCGATTGTCATGGCATCAGGAGATGCTAATGGAGAGAGATATATATGCCAGGCTATTTGTCCGCTCCCCTCGGCTACCTGCCTTTGAGTCTGAGCTTCCCACAGGACATGATCCTACAGATTGGGTGATCACCCTTAGGCTTCGTCACGGTGAGGGCAGCTCTCTAGCTCGGATAGTTGAGGGCCTTAGTTATGGAGCTCAGGACGTGTTACAGCCTGCTGCAGATCTTGCAGAGCAGACCGGTACCCTCAGACTTTTGAGTTACAGCTTATCTCGTCATGAGATTGAAGAGCAGCAGTATGATTCGATATTTGGGATGCCTTTTAGTATGCTACAGGGCTATATTTGTTGGGCTCGATACGTCCTGAGAGCTCACCGAAGGATACTTCAACAGGCAGGCGTTTACAGAGCCATTTATGCCTCATTGTTTGATTACAGTCGACTTTCGTACTCCTGGCTCCAAGCACTAGTGGAGCACTGGGATAGCCTCACAAACACTTGCTGGATTGGGCCAAACGAGATGACGATTACCCTTTGGGATTTGCAGCTGATTTCCGGCCTACCTACTTTAGGAATTCCTTACGAGGAGTGCATTCCTCCAGATTATGACTTGTTCAGGCGTCGGTCAGCTGGTCACTCGAGGCAGGGGGAGTTTGTTTACTCAGATGGTCTTCACCAGAGTTTGGACCATTACTTTCGCCTTCGGAGACAGAGAGGTCGCTGCCGTGGGGCTGCAGTTCCCTTGGATACTTGGACTAAGAGTTTGTTGATCCCAGAGGCTTATGTATTATTGGTTGCTCAGCCTCATGATCCCTTTGGCATGGATCTTCAGTATAACGAGCAGTCTTCAGCTGAGTTTTTTGAGCCTGGTTTAGTAGAAGGAGTTCGGCCAGTTACCGCTAAGGGGATTTCAGAGGAGACTTCTTTGGTAGCTTTTATAGCCACATGGCTATGTTACTTTGTCCTTCCAGACCAGAGTAGAGTTCTCCGCCCTAGTACCCTTTTGATGGCTAGTGTGATTGCCACTGGCAGACGGGTTTCATTAGTTCCAGCAGTACTAGCACGGATCTACAGAGGATTGGGTCAGATTACAGCCTCCTACGGTCGACGTCAGCGCACTATTGAGGTTCCATGGCATTATATCCACGGATGGGTTCATATGCACGTTGCAGGTGCTTTCAGCTGCGTAGAGCCTCCAGATCACTATAGAGATCATTTCTTCCCTACTCTACTTCAGCTAGCCAGGGCTACTCCAGCCACTGACAGGGCCCAGATTAGATTATTCATGTTCTCGCCTCTGCATGTAGCTGACCGTTTCAGATTGGTGTATAGATCCCCTATTGGGGATTTACCGCCTCAGAGCTTTGGAGTCTCACTTGCCGATACTCAGATTGATAGGAGAGGACCTACTCTACTTTCTCGAGGGGGTTACTCGTCCATTGCTTCATATTTTATCAGCATGAGACCAGGCTGGCTTTGCTACAGACGAAACGATACTGTATTTTTGGAGGGGTATAATCCCAACAGGGCAGCACGATAGTTTGGGTTTGTACAGGCTACACCTTTAGACGGACTTCCAGTTCTTCCCGGAGTGCCAGATGTTCGACACTTCAGCTCTCTTCCGTCTTCCACTCGCCTCGAGGTGGCAGCCATGACTTGGGCTTTCCTTCTTCGACTTGGGACAGGGTCCCATTTCTTGATAGCACATGCAGATTCCACTACAGGGATTTCACACCTACGGCTATCTTGGATCCGCTATACATTTTCCTCCTTCTTTGAGTTAGGCATTCATAGATATAGTAGGAGGATCAGGGGCACTGGACGACTGAGGCATTCGTCAGGGCTGAGGGATTACACCCCCGCACACACAGAGTCTTATAGAGCTCCAGATAGAAGGCGGAAGAGGAGCCCCGAGCCTACTGATAGGCATGACTGCGCTGGTACATATATTAGTATTATTATTATTTTATTTATTATATTTATATCCTCTCATACACATATATATGATTGAATTGTAATGTTTGCAGTCCCCTCACATGGGCATAGGCCGACTTCTCCTTCTCTCGAGAGGGGTCGACCTAGGAGCAGGACTTCATACGAGCAGACAGGTTATATATTTATTTCATTTGAGGATTATATATATTAAATTTGAATATCATATTTTAATATATTTCTTTGCTTGGCTTTCTTTCGCTCAGGTGGCAGGCTTTCTCCTGAGTTACAGCCTAGCAGATTTACACCTGCTCCACCAGCTCGTTACACTAGTTCGAGTCCGGTACTGGGCACATGTAGCTCTTCACATCACCCATCATCGGGTGACCTGGACATAGAAGACCACTCAAGCACCGAGTGTCCACCCACTTGCATTACTGTTTCTGGTGATGTTGGAGGTAAATATTTCTTACATGCCTATTTATTCAATGGCATTTATTTGTTATTATTTCTTTCTTTTCACCTCCCTCTCACTTGTATATATATTTATAGGTGACCGACCAGCATCTTCTGAGGATCACACTGCCGGTGATCCTAGCAGGCTTGTTGCAGAGCTGGTTGTTTTATCTTCTCCTCTTTCAGATTCCACTTGGGTGATTGTCGGTGACTCAGCAGGAGGACTTTCACCCGATGTTCAGCTTACTCACAGTGACTCTACCCAGCTACTTCTGGAGAGTGATGCTGATGACACTGCGACAGAACTGATCACCTGTCCTTCCTCGACTCAGGTGGTCCCAAGCTGTTCTTCAGAGGGATCTTCACCAGGTGTTACTTTCCACTTAGGTGACCACCCACCTGTAGCTTTTGCAGAGGCCTTCCACCTTTCAGGTATTATTTTGTTTTTCATTAGCATTTCTTATTATATTATATATACAAATGTATATATTCTTAATGATAGCTCCTCCCCTTTCATGTTCTAGGTTTGGAGCTGTCATGTTTTGTGCCAAGATCAGTGTTTCGGGCCCGTCGCTCTTTTAGTTGGCGGTGGTCGAGGGGAGTGCAGTATGCTGTTACTGCACTACGAGCTTTACTACAGCGAGTGGACCTCGACGCTTTAGCGGACTTGTACAGCTTTCACACTGAGGCTTGCTTACTTTTGGACTTTGCTGCCTCCTGCGGCCTTCGAGATAGCCTCTTGCAGATGTGGGAGCTTTCCTACCGCACTGTTGAGTTTGGGATGTTTCAGTTGGACTATACTTCTCAGAGGTTGTCTTGCATGATTTTTACTGATTTAGAGGTTGAGGCTAGAGCTACTTGGGACAGGATGAGGAGAGATCGTCTTGATCTAGACTTCGGATTACAGGCTTTGCACCACTGTCAGCAGGACATTTCTGGGGAGCAGATTGTACTCCAGGGCATAGAAGTTGAGCTTAGAGTTTTGAGACAGAGGGCGAGAGTTCTTCTAACGAGACGTCAGGAGGTTAGAGCAGCAGCTGCTCACACTGAGGAGCACTTTTCCTGGATGGCTACCGAGGTTGAGCATTTGGAGCATAGGTTATCCTTTTCCACTGAGGAGTTTGACTCGGCACGTCGTCGGCTGGTGTTTGCACAGGAGCAGCGAGCGATGCTACAGGATCATTTGGTCAGAGTTAGGCAACAGATCAGCAGTATTCAGTTCAGATTTTGACAGCCTTCCTACCACCTCTCTAGTACGTATGCATGTATTTATTTATAATTATGCATTAAATTTTTTTTAATTTTTATTCTTCTTGGCAGCTCTACCGTTAGGCTTATGAGCATAAAACATTTAGAGATTTGGCCCTTAGGCTTACTGATTCTGTTGATGATTTCAACTTTTTAGATAGGTTGATGAAAATAGTTCGACCCTTAGGTTTGTGAGCATAAAAGATTAAGAGGTTCTGCCCTTAGGCTTATTGAACCAATGAATTTTAGCTCGACTCTTAGGTTTGTGAGCATAAATGATTTAGAGGTTCTGCTCTTAAGCTTATTGAACCTTTTGAAATTAGCTCGACCCTTAGGTTTGTGAGCATAAAAGATTTGAAGGTTTGGCCCTTAGGCTTATTGAACCAATGAATTTTAGCTCGACCCTTAGGCTTATGAGCAATGAATTTTTTTTTAGCAATTAACTATAATGATAAATCATTAAGTCAATATGCAGTTTCATGACTCCTTTATATTATTTGGTAAAAGGATATTTTATAAAAATTGCATCCTATCTTTACAGGAGGGTGCAAAAGATATCTCCTGTATTTCAGGATGATATATATAAATTATCTCCCATATTTCAGGAGGGTGTATGTCAAGTGACCCTTGCATTGCTAGGGGTCATGTAAATTTATATCCTGTATTACAGGAATATATGGGGGTCATCTCCTATTGTTATAGGAGAAATTAAATATTATCTCCTGTCTTTCAGGAAGATATATAAATTGCCTCCTATATTACAGGAGGAATTATGAATTTATATCCTGCGTGACAGGAATATGCATAAATCATCTCCTATTGTTATAAGAGAGATTAAATATCATTCCCTATTTTGTAGGGAGATATATATAAATTGCCTCCTGTATTACAGGAGAAATTTTCATCATAATATCTTGTCAATTGGGAGGTTATGTGTAATATTTCTTTAGATATTGGCCATTAATTGGTGGCATAGGCCTTTGACCAGAAATATCTATAAGTTGATAGGCTCCTCCTTCATATACCTTTTCGATAATGAAGGGACCCTCCCATACCGGGTCAAACTTACCACCGATGCGACGGTGGGGAATTATAGGCCTTTTGCGAACTAGTACAAGTTCTCCTTCCTTAAAGCTCCTAGGACGGACCATTCGATCGTGTGCCCTAGTCATTCGTGCTTTATAAATTTTTAGATTTTGTTGGGCTTGAAGCCTAGTTTCATCTAGAGCTTCAAGTTCTTCTAATCGTAGAAGATTATTTTCTTCTTGGGTCAATTTGTATTGCATAGCAATACGCAGTGATGGTAATTCTACCTCAAGAGGTAGTATCGCCTCTGTTCCGAAAACCAAGGAATATGGAGTAGCTTGTGTCGCAGTCTTGTAGGTTGTGCGATATGCCCATAAGGCTTCTGTTAGTTTATCGTGCCATTCCCTCTTATTTTTAGAGAGAATTTTCTTGAGCAATTTAACCAAAGTCTTATTAAATGCTTCGGCCAAACCATTAGCTCTCGGGTTATATATCGATGAATAACGCCAGTCTATTTTATGGCGTTCAATAAATCGATAAATTTTGGTACTTTTAAAGGCAGTACCATTGTCCGATATGATTCAACGTGGTACACCAAAACGATAGACAATGTTATCTCGAAAAAATTTCATTACATTGTCCGCTTTAACTTCTCTTAAGGGAATTGCTTCAGCCCATTTTGAGAAGTAATCTGTGGCAGCGAGGATGAACCGATGTCCTAAAGAAGAGGGTGGCTCTATAGGACCAATTATATCAGTACCCCAACTTTCAAATGGCCACGATGCTACTGTAGGATATAGTGGGTTAGGTGGCCGGTGTATAACATCAGAATGCACCTAACATTGATGGCATTTTTTAGCATAGTTAAGACAATCCTTAACCATGTTAGGCCAGTAATATCCCATACGTTTGATTTTAATTTTCATTTTGGGTCCGGATTGGTGTGCACCGCACAATCCTTCATGGACTTCAATTATGATTTTCTGGGATTCATCAGGTCCTAGACATCATAGCCACATTTGGTCAAATGATCTACGATATAGTGTGTCATTCACGTAAGCATATCTTAATGCTCTTTTAGCTATTTGTGAGGCAGTAGATTTATCCTCCGGTAATCTACCCTCTTTGAAATAGGTAAGAAATGGTTCCCTCCAATCATTCTCATCCGATATATGCAGGCTCTCAGGTGTTTATTTTCCTTCATTGTCTTGTAAGGAGGCCGGAGCTAATGCATGTCTATTTTGGATAGTTATAATGATTGGATCCTCTTGGGAATTTTTCATTTCTTTAGCTAACTTTGCCAACGCATCAGCTTTACCATTTTCACCACGTGTAACCCTAGTCAGGGTTACCTCAGGGATTTGCTAGGAGTTTTAAAGCATGTTCGCGATACGGGATTAGCTCGGGCTTATTGATTTTAAAAGCACCTGCTATTTGCTTAATTATGAGTTGAGAATCTCCATATATATGGAGTTTCTGAATTTGCATATTAATAGCAAGCTCAAGACCCGCAATTAAAGCTTCATATTCAGCTTCATTGTTAGTGCGAGGTTCTATTAAGCTATATGAGTATCGCAGTATACCGCCTTGCGGGGTTATGAATACAATCCCAATGCCCACCTGAACTATTGGGAGTTTAGGCGGTCGGGCTGATTTTATTGATGAAGCTCCATCAAAATAGAGCTCCCATTCTCGTAGATATATTCTCTCTTCCACTTCGAGTATCTGCTCGTCTGGCAGCTCGTCATTAAGTGGAGAACATACATGTAAAGGATGGGCAGCTAGAAAGTCTGCTAGCGCCTGTCCTTTAACAGCCTTTTGTGGCATATAGGTTATATCGAATTGCATTAGCAATACGGTCCATCTAGCTAGACGACCCGTCAGAGTGGGTCTAGTCATTAAAAACTTTAATGGATCTACTTTAGATATTAATGTTATCTTATGAGATAACATATAGTGTCGCAATTTTTGCGTAGCAAAAATTAATGCTAAACACTGTTTTTCAATTGGCAAATATTTTGATTCAGCCCCTATTAGTCGGCGACTAATGTAGTAAAGGGCATTTTCTTTGCCATCGACATTATCTTGTGCCAGCAATGCTCCGAGCGATTCCTCCAAGGCTGCTGTGTATAAAATTAGGGGTTTACCCAGAATAGGAGCAGCAAGGATTGGAGGATTCAACAGGTATTGCTTTATGCTATTAAACGCCTCCTGACAAGCATCGTCCCACACGAAAGGAGTATCTTTCTTCATCAATCGTGTGAAGGGTTGGCATCTACCCGAGAGATTAGATATAAATCTCCGAATATATGCCAATCTTCCTTGTAATGAACGAAGTTGTCTTAGGGTTTTTGGAGGTGGCATTTCCACTATCGCTTGAATTTTATCGGGATCAATTTCTATCCCTCTATGGCGTACAATAAATCCGAGAAATTTTCCGGATGACACACCAAAAGCACATTTAAGCGGATTCATTTTCAAATTAAATTTGCGAATCCTTTCAAATACAACTTTGAGATCATCTATATGCTCAAATTGATCTTTACTTTTTACAACTAAATCATCAATGTAGCATTCTACATGCTTATGGATAAGATCATCAAAGATGCGGGTCATCGTCCTTTGATAGGTGGCCCCGGCATTCTTCAATCCAAACGGCATAACCTTGTAACAGTATATGCCTATAGGAGTTCGAAAGGCAGTATGATTTTCATCATCTGGATCCATTTTAATCTGATTGTAGCCCGACGATCCATCCATAAATGAGAACATATCGTGATTCGACGTATTATCGACCATAAGTTCTGCATTAGGAAGTGGAAAATCATCCTTTGGACACGCTTTATTCAGGTCCCGATAGTCAATACATATACGAATTTGACCATTTTTCTTCTTGACTGGGACGATGTTGGCAATCCAGTCAGCATATTTTTCTTCCCGGATAAAGCCAGCTTCGATGAGCTTTTTAGTTTCAGTGATGACTTGCTCTTCAATCTCAAGTCGCATTCGCCTGGGTGCCTGTTTGACAGGCTGTACTTTGGTGTTGATGGAAAGCTTATGCACTGCCACCTCTGGTGATAAACCAGGAATTTCAGTGTAGTTCCACGCGAAACAATCTTTATACTCAAGAAGCAACATTTTTAGCTCTTCTGCTTTATCGTGCGAAAGATTCGCACTAATAAAGGTTGGCTTTGACTCTTCTTCTGTTCCCAAATTTATCTCTTTGAGTTCATCAACTGTAGCCTGACCACCTTCTTCAAATTCTTTTGGAGCCTCTTTCAGATCTACTATTAGATCTTCAGCTTGATTTTCAGGTTCAGGCGGTCCCTCCTCTTTATCCATTATGTTGTAGGAGATTTCGTATGTTAGACGCGGATGTTGGGGGTACTCAAGATAATGGTAGGATGCTGCTCGTGTGAGACATGACTGTCGAGCATATCCAAGCCCCCATGTTGTAGACAAACCATTGCCAATAGGCCTTTGTGCATGCTCGTTATGCCAAAGTTCTCTGAAATAACGGGCTCGTTTGTTCGTTTGCACGAAGAAGATATTTTTCTCCATGAGTTTTCTCATAATGGGTGAAGGATATTGAGGAATAATTATCCACATATCTTCGTGTTCCCATTCATCTTCGTACTCTATTTCATGAGCAGCATGATGCGGTATCACCTTTGATTCATAGAAAAGGGATCCACGTTCATTGAGACCTCTCTTGGGGGAGGACATAGAAAGTTTTTAATATTCCTATATTCGTGTTTGATGAGGTCGTCAGTGTTTTGGAATGCTCCGCCGGCATATGTACTATTTTGATGATATTTGTAGATATTTGCTCTTCAGATATCCTTATCATCGAAATTGATATATTTTTTAATTTCTGAGATACAGAACTGGGTCTTGGATCTCCTTCCTCTTGTGATTCCACAGTACTCTTAAGCTGATAAAGGAATTCATCTTCTTCCTCCATACTTGGTTTGCTCGAGCACCGTACTTTATTTGCGTGATTAGCTTTGTAATCAAAAGGGACAG
Source organism: Dendrobium chrysotoxum (assembly GCA_019925795.1). NCBI lineage: Eukaryota > Viridiplantae > Streptophyta > Magnoliopsida > Asparagales > Orchidaceae > Dendrobium > Dendrobium chrysotoxum. The sequence goes on along the minus strand of CM034302.1, from coordinate 89,098,937 downwards.
CTGCAAGCTCATTCTTTCTTTTCCCTATGATTAAGGGTTTAAAAGTTGTAGAGATATCATCATCCTCTTCGGTATCACTACCGAGGTGCGGCACCGAGCTGATTTGCTTCACTTTAGTCTTTCCCTTATCTTTGGGCTTTTCTTTATCCGACGTGGCGGCCTGGATTTTCAGAAGAACGTTATCTTTTGGCTTCTATGCTATAAAATACTTGGCATCATCATAAATTTTGACTTCGTGTACCAAGAACGGTTGCTCACACCATCAATGCGATGTTCTGCATTATCTCGATTATACTTCATACATTGATGAAGTGTTGAAGGCACTATGCCATACTCATGGAGCCACGGTCTTCCGAGAAGTGCCTTATATGATGTATTGGAATCAATGACATGGAATCTTGCCTCTGTATGTAGCTCTCCAAAGCTTAGGGGTAAGACCACGGATCCCAAGGTTCTTTGGCCTTGTTCATTAAATCCTTGTAGGAAAACTGTGCTTTTGGTTAGATATTGAACATCCAGGGCCAATCCTTTGAGCGTTCTGAGGCTCATTAGATTGACAGAGGAACCTGGATCAATCAAAATTCTGTTAATTTCTATGTTGTTACTCTCTGCAGTGACATATAGTGGTCGATTATGATCTACCATTCCTAGGAGTAGATCATTATCGCAGAAAGTAACTGTAGCGGTGTTCTGTGTATATAAAGCTTCTTTCAGAGTTTGCTCGGCAAAGAAAGCCTCATACTGCTCAGGATTTTGCAAGGCCATGATGAGTGTGTCCCTAAGGTCCTTGGACATAAGAATGGCATCGTATATACTCAGCAATGCAGGCAACTTGCGAAGATGAGACAAGATATTGTAATCCACATTCGCGTTGACCTCTTTAGGCTTTGGTGGATCTTGTGGCATAACCGCTTGATTGAGCTGGATATTCTTATCCTGCTCTTTTCCCTTCTTCTGAGGTGGAGGAAGAATTTGTTTTCCACTTCTTAGCTGAATTTGTGTCACTTCTTCGGACAAATCATCTTCAGCATGGGAGTCTTCCTTATTTGCCACTTCTTCAGCTTCTTCAGAATCCGAGCTGCTTCCGAGTTTTGGACATTTATTTTTAAGAGTTATTTTACTCTTATTTTTCTTATCTGGAAAACATAGTTCTTCCTCTGAGTCCGTAAACGGCGATGCCGTACGGCACGTTTCTTTAGGTCCGGCTTTTGAATTGGTCTTTTGAACACTGAGAGGTCCACCTCGCCCTTTCCCATTTCTTCCACCTCTTTGGCTTATAACTCGACAAGTTTCTCTTGGAATACTCGTCTCTTCTTCAGATTCTGAATCGAGGTGTAAGTTTGTCATATAATCTTCCAATGTGATGGGTCGCCTAGGAGGTTGCTGGTATTCATCGATAGAGTCGATGTATCGCTGGATTTCGGTCTTCTGTTTCGACAATCTCTTCTTCTTTCTTCTTTGAGATCTGGATGTAGAAGCCTTTCCCCCTTGGTCCTTGTAATATTTCAAGGGTTTCTTTCTAGTTGATGTAGGATCCTCCTCAGTCAACTTCTTCAAGCGGAGGAGTCTTGGATCCACTTCTAGTTCTAAAGCGTTCTTTCGACGAATGCCCTCAATGGCCAAAAGGACCTTCATCATTTGTTTGGATTTTTTTGATATATAGGTTTCCCAACCTCCTTCATCTTGTTGGGGTTCTTTTCCTACATTTTCCTGATAAGAGCTGGAAAAGATGACATTGGTCTTCTCCTTCTTTGGATTAACCAATACACTATCAGACAGTGTAAGCTCACCACTCCGATAGTTCCTTTCTACCCAATCTTTGAATATAAAACAGTCTTCAATCGGGTGACTAACGATTCGATGGTATGGACAATAATTTGGATCATTAATCATGCCGGCCTGTTCTGGTCGGCGAGACTCCGGTAGTTGTAGGCCGATCTTGAGAGCATGTCGGAAGATTTTGCCTGTACATTCTCTTTTAAAAGAGTACGGCTTATTGATTTTCTCCTGTAAGGAAGGGACTGCCGGCTTTTCCTTCGTCTGTTTTGTCATCTTAGGCGTAGCCATTTCTCCTTTCTCCTTTTTATCGGGAGGAGAAGTAAACATAGTATTTACTTCATCCCGTTTTGAATCATAAATTCTGGGTTGTTTGCCTTTATTAGATGGATTGCTGTTGTAGTTGTAGGCGATGCCCCTAGGCTTGGGTAGCCTTTCGAACTTAGCTACACGATCTAGTAATTCTTGAAAGGTATTGATCGTGGCCATTGCTAAGTAAGGAGCCATATGGTCGTCAATATTTCCAAGAAGGAGTTCTACAGCATGTTTGTCAGTCAATTGCTGCTCACATCTCATGCTAAGATTCCTCCACCTTATGATATATTTGGTGACGGACTCATCCTTCTTTCTTCTTTCAAGAGCAAGATCTGCAATCGTCACCTTCTTTGTGGCACCAGCGAACCTTTTGACGAACATCGTTTCAAGCTCGGCGAATGTCTTGATCGAGTCATTTGGTAACTCGGCATACCATTCAAAAGCCGTACCTGTAAGGCTGCTAACAAATTGACGCAACAACAAGGCATCATTTCCTCCGGTGTTACCGCAGGTAGCCTTGAACTGGGCCAAATGTTGCCTAGGATTTTCTGTGCCAGAAAATGTTTTGAATTGAGATACCATGTATCCTTTAAGATATTTTACGTGGTCGTATTCCATGGGATACGGGCGGCCAGTACCAACTAAAGCTTCAGCAGTTTCAGCGGCAATAACTGCTTTCACTTTTTGATTGATAAGATTTTCAATTTTGGTTTTGCTGACTATTTCCTCTTCTTTGAGCGCTGTCAGCATTGGCTCTTGTACCTCTGCTTCTTGGTTAGGCACCTCTAGATTAGGAGGAGCGGCCTGAATACCTGAAGTACCCACATTCTCTTGGGGGTTTACAGGTTGTGTTCTGCCAAGCGCGTTCGCCAGACCAATTTGCCCAAGCAATTCTTTCATCATAAAGTTCATCTCATCCAGACGAACATTTAATTGAGCAATCTCTTGGTCTTTTCCCCGCCGGAGAGATTGCATTTCTTATTGCAATTTTATTACAGCTTTGCTAGCCTCCTCTTCCTCCACCTCTTCTGATTGGGGAGGTGTCGTATTTGTAGGCATTGCTTGCTCTTGCATACCCCGCATTTGTTCTTCATTTTGGGGGTTTGCAGCTGCATTCCGGCGAGTCTGCATTCTCTGGTTAGGCTGCTCGGAAGTATGGCTAACCACTCGAATGGTTTCAACGTCCATAGGCTCAACCTCTTTTGTTTTCCCATCATACTCATCATCTGGAGAAGCTTTTTCATCCCAATGATCGACATTGCAGTCATCTTCGACCTCATATTCTTCTTCTGGCCGATTCCGACGCCTCCAATGGATTATGGGAGAGTCAGGGCTGCCTTCGTACATAACAGCCTTTCCCTTATCAGCTAGGGTAGGCTTGACAGGAGATTTCTTATCAAAATGTGGCGTTTGCTCACCATTCTTCGGCAACATTTTACGAGCCTGGCTCTCGTAATTGCCCTTCAAGATATTCTTTTGTTTGGGCTCTTTTGGTACCCAAACTCGCTGGTTCTTTGCAGCGATTTTCGAATAATTTGCCCTAGATGTAGGGCAATATCGGTTACTAGGACCGACAAGTTCCTTTGCAGGACTCGACCTGTAGTATGGTCGAAGGGGTCTTTGTCTGTAGCCTTCGTGGTGTAGACTACCGTGGGATTTTCCCACTTGCCTTCTTTCAAATCCTAGACGCTGTCCAGGCTCCATAATTCTCGGATTAAGGAAATGAGGAAGGCCCCTATTACTTCCTCGGTAAGGTTTCTTTGAAACCTCGTTCTTCCAAGAATTTCTCGAAGTTGGAACGACACTTTCGTTCAACAACTTCTTCCAGTTTGGTATCAAATTCTTATTCTTCACAGCCTTCAGTAGCTTGTGAAGATAGGAGGAGACTGTTTCTCTCTTTTCTGGCAGTAATGGTTGGTTAGAAGTCTCCCAGAAAGGCTTCTTTAGCTCACCCCGAGCATTGTTGCGCTTCACCCATCTCAATGGCTCGAAACCATTGCAAATGGGTATGTTTGCCTCCGGTTGAGGCAATGGCTCCTGATTTGAGGTTGGGATATTTGTCCACCCGCTTGCTCTGAGTCGAGCATTGGCTTTTCTTCTGGCTTTCCTTGACAATTTGACGCCAGAAGTAGAGGCTTCAGCATCATGCCTCCCAGGAGCAAAAATAATTTCCATAGGAACTTCAGTTTCGTTTCTCTTCAAATTGGCCGTATTAATGACAACATATTTCAGCTTAGGCTCGGGAGCCTTTCTTTTGGCCAATGGGAGCACCTTGTTATTGATATTAGAAGCCCTAGTGTTGAACTTCTCATAGTGAACAGTAGATCTGTTCACATTTCGGCCGGAAGAATTAGCAGTGATTTGTTTTGATCTAGGCTTAAGAACCTCCTTTTTGGCCAGAGGGGTTGCAGTAGGTGCAACCGACAATCTTGAAAATACAGAAGGTCTGGGTGCAACAGTATTCTCAATCATCATCTCCCTGGTTGGTGCAGTTTCACCAGGAAGGAACTTGAATACTTCTGAAACAGTTCCGAATTGCAGTGTGGCACCAGATCTACCAGTATCTATCACGGTCTGGGGGAATTGGACGCGCGATCCCTCCCCGAGCTTGATAGTCATCATACTTTTAACAGGCGACATTTCAGTAACCTGCAATAGAACTTGCAGGGATTAGAGTCAACCTGACTTCTGTTGCACAAGAAAATATGACTTTATGAAAAAGCATATATATATGTATATATTTCATCCAAAGATGGAGAGAGAAGTAATCCCCAGCGGAGTCGCCAGAAATCTGATCGCTCCAGAAAAATCTTCCTTAAATTCTAAGTTATGAACCCCGCTCTCACGAACATAGGGTTCCCTTTAATTTTTCCGGAGGTAGATTGAGTTTAATATTTAACCAGATTTCCCCTGAGGATAGTATCAGGGTTTATTTAGATCTAGGTTCTACTTCCTATGAGCGCAAGCCCTCATAGTTAATTACCCCTCCTAACGCATTAGAAGAGCACTCTCGATTAAGGATGAAATACACTTAGCTTCTTATAAGGAATGTGGGAATGTGCAACAGAGTTTTAGAGTTTTAAATTTAGTTATGGGGAGATGAAGGTATACCCGATCAAGATCCCATGGTTCCGTCGTCCCGGGTATACCATCGGTTCAATCTACCAACACTAACAACCATGAGTTGTAGTATCCAAGGAATCTGATTAGCAGCCATGGGTTGCCTCCTCTCAGGGATCCCGAATAGATTGAAGTGGAGATGTGTGGATTTTAGTTTAGTTTAGTTTGGGTTGGGGCTTATAGCTTCCTTAGAAATTGTCCGTTAGTTTGTTTAGTTTGGGGCTTACGGCTTCCTTAGAAGTTGCCCGATGATGGGTCTTACAACCTAGCCCTTATAGACTAGGATGCCTAGGTGATTTGAGTTTTAGATTTAGGGTCGTTCATTTAGAAGTTCCCTAACGCGTGGGTCTTACTGCTTCGCTTAGAAGTAGCCCCAAATAGTGGGTCTTACAACTTAGCCCTATAGGCTAAGATGCCCAATTAAAGGGTTTGGTTCGGTAGGACTTATTGCTTCCTTAAAAGCTGCCTGTCGGTTTGTAGTCGTTTGCTAGTTTGACACTAGACCGTGGTTTTGACACTTACTTGCTAGTAGCTTGTTTTCTACCCTAGCTTTCAGTAGTTTGTACTCTACTTTCAGCACTTTGTTTTGCTAGTTTTCTGGCATTTAAATTTATTTGTAAAACTATGCTGACTTTGGTTTACTTGCAGGTACTCGTAGCTAGCATCTCAGGGAGCCCCACAGGTAGATACAGCTTAGATTACAACTGAGGGACTTAGTGAGTTTGAGTTTGTTGGTTCGGAGAGTTGCTCAATTGGAGAGTTGTTTAGTTGGAGAGTTTTTTTTTTCGAGAGCTTATACCTAGACTGGACTATTGGAAATATTTCATTTCTTGCATTTTATTTGATTTTAAATGCATTAATTAATTGTGTTAATCAATTAAGTGAATTTATTATTATTTTTTTTTAAATTAAGATTAATTGCTTGGTTTTATTAATTATATTTTGAAATTAATTGTATTAAATTTGATTTGATTATTAATCAATTTTATGAGTTAGTTGAAAATGGATTTGAATTTTAATTAAATATTTATTTTTTTTGTTCAATTTTACTTCAATTTGTTTAAGTATTTTTAATGTTATTTTAAATTCACTCGATTATTTAAATTAGATTGCTCATTAATTTATTAAATGTTTATTTAATTAAAAATCGGAGTTAAATTTCAAAATTATTTAAAGATTTTAGTTTTTTTTTTAAAATTAAATTAAACTTTTTGATTAATTATTTAAATTAATTTAATTGATTAAGTTGGTTTTAAATTAATTTTTTTTAAGCCTTAATTATCGAATTCTCATATTAGTTAAAATTTAAAGTTTCATGAAGTTATATTTCAAATTCAATCGAGTATCGGACAAAAGTTGAGCGCAAGCAAGACTATCTGCTAGTAGGCTCTAAAATATAACTTGTAGCCAACATTTAGAATAGATAGCAGTTTGTTTTGAATTTGGCTAGTATAAATTTAATTTGAAATTGATTAGTTTAGTTCAAATTATGATTCAAATTTTTTTTTTTTAAATCTTGCTTTGTTTGTTTTATCTTTTTTTTTTTTTTTAAACAGTTAACTAGTTCAGTTTCCATTTTTTTTTATTTGATCAAAATTTAAGTTTTAATCATTTTTTTTTAAACTAGGTTTTAATTAGTTATTACTCACTTAGATTTTATTTGATTGACCACTTGAATTTTAATTGTAACATTTCATATTAATTAAATTGCTCAAATGAATATTCTCCGATTTGTCCAAGTCTAGAATTTTTTTTTTGACGAAATTTTGGCAGCCTCCCGGCGTCCCCTCCCCGGCACCGGGAGGTAAAGAGGGCATTTGCCCTTTTGGCTCGACTCGGCCGGATTAGCTCGACGGCGAGGAGATTGGGTCTTCAAATCTTTAACCCCTCGGTCGGATTAGCTCGACGACCGAAGGCTTTGGATCTTCAAGTCTTCAATCCCTCGGTCGGATTAGCTCGACGACCGAGGGCTTTGGGTCTTCAAGTCTTCCATTTGCTGATTTGCGATGCTTCATGTCTCTTTTTTTTTAAAATAATAATAATAATAATAATAATAATAATTAAATTTTCATTTAATCAATTATTATTATGAATAATAAATCCATGTGAATATAATAAACTATTTGTTAATAATGCTCTTATTAACAAATAATTAAGTATCACTCTTCTCCCTTTGCCTTTACTGTTCTGTTCAACGGCTCGAAGAAAGAGGCCATGGAAATCGGCTAACATGCAGGAAAGAGAAACGGCTAAATTAAAAGTAGCTACTAGGCTCTTTATTTTACACAGAATGAAGCTTTCTCTTTGCAAGAACCAGAGAAGAAGATTGGCACGCGGACGTGGGCTTTCTTGCTTGTGAGGCTCAGTTGGACAGGTTGCCGGCGGAAGCTGACGGGTCTTGGTTTTGCAATTTGTGTAGGTGGCTTGGTGCCGTCGGGGTTGGTGGTTGGCCGTCGGACTGGGCTTACGAGTTCGTAGGCGGAGGTGGGCTTCGCCGGTGAGGGTCGGTCTGTTCTCGTGTGAGCCAAGGTCGTCGGCGACGGATAGAAAGGGGCGGTGCGGCTCGTTCGTCCGAGACTAAGAGCCAAAAAATTCCGAACTTGCCTCTTTTTTTTTTTCTAGTAAGCCTCCTCCCCGATTGATTTCTCTATCCCTTTATGTAAAATGCGGCAGTTATCTTGAGAACGTGGGAAGGCCGTGGTCTTCGTGGTTTCAGTTTCACCCACGTACTTGAGTTTCTTTTTTTTTTTATTTCGCCATCAGAGTATGCATATTATTTTAATTTCCACCAGCATTTTGTCCTGGCAATAAGGCTTCAGAACTTGGTATTATATAAATTCCATATGCCTCAAAATTTTTTGTTTCTTTAGTTTTGCAAGTTAACTGTAACTTTGTTAGAAATAAAATCAGACATTTTTGGCAATATTCATTATGAAATAATTTGGGGAAATCAAATCATCTAATTAATTGCTCATATTTAGCATATCATGGATGCGTATTAATTCCTATCCTCTTTGCAAGCTCCAAAATACATAAATATCAACCTTCTTTTTACCATTTCCTTTGACCGGCAACACGAAGGTATGTTCATAAAAATTATTGAATTATTGGTGATAATAAAATCATGCATCACAATAAGTTCTAGAATTGTTATTGATACAGAATTGTGTATAACATCATCCTTGGTAATGACGCAATAAAAATAATATATGGCAGCACATGTACATAAGCAATTGAAAACATCTCATCAGTGAATGGATTAACTTCCAACTAAGCAATAGATGAGTGTTTAAGCTTCTTATCAAAATTTAGCAATCCAAGAGTTTTCAGGTCTCCATTTTTTTTTACTTAGCATTCTTTGCTAGGAAGAGATCCATAAGAGTATCTTGATAAAACTCAACCATGAAAATCAGAATCAATTTGTCACACATTGGTTTCTTTAGCAATAAACAAACTTCTGGTGCTCCCTTTATTTTCATAGAGAACATTATAAGAGTGTCCTGAAGGAATTCTACAACAGTCTATTTCATGTGCATTGCTCACCAACAATGCTAATTTTCGATTATTTCATTTGATAGTAAAAATTACTTTCTCGCCATAAGATGCTAATTTGCCATCTAGCCATGATGAATATGTGTAACTGAATAACGTAGCCAATAACTGCTATTCTGTGGTATATTTTATTTACTAATATATGATTTGCTACATATATTTTATTCATTTATTCAAACACCATTTTTTTAATTAATAATAATAATAATAATATCGTTATTATTATTATTAAAGTGACAAAATGAAGAAATATGGTCAAAACATCTCGATTGTCATGATGTCTTCTCGAAATTCGCACGTCGTAGCCTCGGGATTCGTGTCGATTTTTCCAAGCGAATTCTGTTGGTCAAAATTACAGTCATTTTTAGGTAATTTGGATGTTCCGAACACAACGATGAAGTCTGTTTTGTGATCAGATGTTGTTCAGGCAATATCACGCAATATTTTTGGGCATTGGTCGTCGATTTTGATCGTTCTTTCTCGATTCGACTGCTAGGGATTCCCTCTCAGGTAAATTCGACGCTCCAATTGCAACGACGCAGTCTGTTTGGCGATCGGTGGTCGTTGATCATTTACATGACGCGTCGCACCTGCCGACTGTCGTTCGAGTCGCCGATTTCGCTCATTTTTCGCATTTCTTAGTGTATGGGTCAACATCATTGCATTCCTTTTACTTTATACCAAACAAAAAAAGTAATCTCATGCATTCCTTTTACAATCATTCAAACAACTTCAAAGTATTCATTTTACACTGCAATTCTTTTACATTGCATTCATTTTTCAGGCAACCAAATAGCCCCTAAAAGTATTTTATTTGATAGAGACAAAATTAATGAGTTATTTTTGAAAACCTTTATGGAATAAATTGGTAACCTAACCAAAATTTATATTTACTTGTCACCTATAAACGAATGACCAAATTGAAGTAGTTATTAGTTGTTTAGGTGATATGTTGCCCTGCCTGATTAAAAAGCACACAAAAGGTTGGGATTTGGTACTACCTATGACTAAGTTTGCATATAATTTATATATTAGTAGATCTACGTGAATGAAATCATTTGAACTTTTCACGTAAGTCAGCATAGAAAACTAACAGATCTTGTTCAACTTGTTTTTAATTCTAATCCTAATTAAGTTACAAAATCATTTGCACACCATATGCATGATCTTGTCTAAGTTTGCTTATAATTTATATATTATTAGATCTACGTGAATGAAATCATTTGAACTTTTCACATAAGTCAGCATAGAAAACTAACAGATCTTGTTCAACTTGTTTTTAATTCTAATCCTAATTAAGTTGCAAAATCATTTGCACCCCATATGCATGATCTTGTCTTTTTAGTTCATAGAGTGAAGATATTCACAAGAAATTAATCATTATTTATGACAATTATAATTCTACTGCTAATGTGAACACGAAACAAGTGAAATTCAAATCAAATGAGGTAATGATGTGTCGAAAACCATAAATATTTCGTATATCAAGAAGGTTGTAGAAGTCCGTAATTCCCATCAACTGGAAAAGGCAGGATTACAAAATATTAATATAAACTTGACTTTTTATGAATCTGATGGAAAATGCTAGAGATGTAGTGGAAGGATGATGACGGCGATCAAACATTGTTAATCGAGTGTTGCCCGACGATGATAATCAAGCAATGTTGATCAAACAACGATGATCATGTGATAGTTGTTAGATGATGGTAGATGGGCGTTGATTGTTAGATGATGAACATTGGGACAATATTAAATAGGTGACAATTCATACATGCGACGGAGGTTGAACGATGGCAGACTGGCGACTATAAATACGTGATGGTGTTCGAACGATGGTGGATGGGAGATAGCATTTGCTGGCGTCGATCATTGGTCTCGGTCATTGGGTAGAGTTCTAAAATTTTTTAGATCTTCAAGCTCTATCCTACTTCAAGTCTAGAGTAAGGTCCCCTTTATGTGAATAATATTGATGACGATCACTGGGCAGAGTTCTAGAATTTTTTACATCTCCAAGCTCTCCTACTTCAAGTCTAGAATAAGGTTCCCCTTATGTGAATAATATTGGCATATTTATAATTTTTTAGTGAAATTTTGATTATTTTGGCCATGGTTCCAAACAACATCAGATGATCCGTGTCTTTTGATCATAGATAATTCTCTCTGTATTTAAGTTTCTTAATGAACTTAAAATTAAGTGATTTAGAGCTTTTAAATTCCCCCTATTGAGACACTCATTTTAACTGTAAGCATTTGACAATTAAGAGATCATTTTGTTCTTTAATTAATGTCACAAAATTTTCAACTACTCTTCAAATGCTTGATTTGGTCTTATTTGGAGTCAAATTGGATCACTTTTGGTGTTGTTGGGTTCATATCATTGAGATGTTTAGTTTGACTATAAATTTGCTGAAAATTTAGTTTAGATGACCCTGAATTTAATTATAGAAGTTTATAATTCAAAAACTGCATTGAGGTTCATGCTTAATTGAGTGAATTTTTTTATGTTGTATCATTTGCCCCATGTAGGATTAGTGCCGATTCGAACAGGTTGATTTTGAAGAAATTAAAAAAGATATCCTTGTGGATCAACCTCTAAATTTCTTATTTTAGTTGTTTACATGCTTTAATGATATGTCCACGGCTTTGGTGAAAATGATAATATTTCTCTTGATTTTTAATATTTGGCTTTTGTGGATTAGGATGCTTAATATTATCTTAATTTTAGATTGCCATTGAAATATTGGCATGAAATGTATATAGTGGAGTATTACTGCGGCTGTCTATATTCACATTGTTGTTGAGAAGGTTGAGGAGCAAGTCTTTAATTTCTTTATTCTCATACTTTCTTTGTTGTTATTTTTGGCCAGTATGCTGGTTAATTGATTGGTTGAATGGTTTTCAATGTGTGTTGATAGCCCCATTAATAGTAATCTATGCTTCCATGCCATGATAAGATTATCATAAGAGAGGATTGTCTCCGAATCAATGAGAAGTAAAAAGGTCCAAGGCGAAGACCTTCAAGAAAGACACGTAACAATTTAGGATCCACTCTCAAAATTAGATGAGCTTCAGAGGATTTTTTTTGAAGATACTCTTTTAAGGATTCTCTTTCATTTTCGTAGGTCCTTGAAAAATAGGATGAATTTTTTATGATTCTCTAGTTGGTGATAATTTGTTCGATGAAAAGTTTATCAAGTGGACATAGTTGTGGATAGTATTATCAAACAACGATTATAACAAGGTATATGTTTGACCCTTTATAACAATAGGGAAGACTTGACAACGAAGTGCATCAGAAGCTCATTGGACTCATAAGGATCAGACGAATCATCATAAGGATCAATAATGAGTAGCCTGAACCCCACTAGAATGAGATGTTGGAGGATTACATCATTCAAGGGTGAAATCTCTTAAAAACTATGTATGGGAGTAAACTTGTCCTATCCCTTAAAGAAAATTCTTTTTGAACGAGATGCGCAACTATCCTATATAACATCACTAGTATCTATAAGATGAAGCCGAGTTAAATCCACTAAGTTTTGGTGGAGGATTGCGAGTTGATGGAGTAGCTTGAGAAGGATGAGTTGAAATAGCAGTGACGAGTTTTAGATTAGGCTATGGTGGAGGAGGAATTTTAGTATGACGATGAGGGGGACCTATGCAGGCATCTTCCAATTGTCCAACCCCATTATGTTGTTGACTATTGAGCTTTATCATGATGAGATGGTACTCTTTGTTGGCTAGTTTCCTGCATAGGTTGAAGGGTTCGAGTTTTATGCTCCTCCATCCTATGTATACGATCCTCCAAATTCAGCCCTCAGGGACCGACTCTTATTTGATAATAACATCCTTGATTGTGTAATTGATTTTCAAATTGATGAGTGGTTGAACGAGAAGAGCCACTGTTATAAACAATACATCTTTTAGCCATTGAATTGGTGTTTGTAAGATGCTAGTGTATGTATTCCTATAGATGGTGCCAAATATTACTTGCTAGGAAATTTGAGGTGGTAAAGTGAGAGTTTTATATCTTAGTTTTTCACGAAGCTCTTGTACATACAAAAATAAAAGAAAATAGTAGGCATTATCGCTTTTACTTAAAAAATTAGAAGAAGAAAATCGCATGGGGTTTAATTCAATTGAAATTATCCATTATGCTAAGAAGGTTACAGGAGTCTGCTCTTTTTTTAACTGGAAAAGATGAGATTATAATGTTATACAAGCTTTATTTTTTATGAATGTGATGAAGAATATTGGAGATATAGTGGAAGGATGATGACGATGATTAGACAGCTGGGTGTCAGCAATCAAGTGATGATAGTTGGGTGCTCAGGCGATGGTAGATGGACAACAGCGATCAGACGACATTAGTTGTACGACAATAAACGGGTGTTGGTGGTTGTTGGCGGCGATTGTTAGCATATGTTGTTAAGTAGAGCTTTAGAGTTCTATATATCTTCACGTTCTCTCTCACGTCAAGTCTAGTTCAAGGTCCATTTCATGCGGAGAATGTGAGTCTATTTATAATTTTTGAAAATAACATCTCGGTTATTTTGGCCAAAGTCCCAAAGCACTCTATCGGACAACCTATGTTTATTTGTTTATTAGAAATCATTTTCTTAGCATTTAAGTATCTTAATACCTCATAGTTGAGTTATCCTGGGCTTGTTAGATTCCTCTCATTGAGATGCTTGTTTGACTATAAGCACATGCCAATTAAAGATCATTTGATCCTCCAATTAATATCACAATGTTTTCAACATGCCTTGAGTGCCTGATTTGAGCTTATTTGAAGTCAAATCGGATCACTTTTGATGCCGTAACTTTGTCTCATTGAGACGTTTGGTCCGACTATAAGTTATTTGAAATTGAAGTTTGGATCATCCTGATTTAATTTCAAAAGTTTCCAATTCAAAAACTATGTCAAGATTCATAATGGATTGAGTGAATTTTTTAATAATGTATGAAATATAAAGTATTACATTGCATTGTCACCACTGCTCACAAATTAAAAATCCTGGTAAACGTTGTTATCAATCTAATCTTCAACGCATCTAATTTGATTTCATTTCATTAACCTACTGATGGTATCATGGATTCCTTTCTTTCCATCCCTTCTTTGTAAATTCACATCTAACACCTTAATAAATAGGTCTACTTAACTTGTTCCTAAAGCTATTATAGATAATAAGATTGTGTCCATTATTGATGGTAGATATCAAATACATGAGATGCATTCTCTATTATTTGAATTATCTTACTGGAATTAGTTCACTGCCACAAGGTTTTTGTGTCAACCCAAGAATTCAAAATGCAGTATGTGTTCTGTTCAAATTCAGTTCAACAGTTGCTGAGTTTGATAAGTATTGGGTGGAACATAAATTTTTCTACTTGACTTATTTCATGTTGTTTCTGTGTAGTTTCCCACTCTTTTGTGCATCCCTCTGCTGAGTTATGTTTCTCGCTGCTCCCATTGTCCACTTTAATTGCTTTCCACTGTCGTCTTCATTTTTTCCTTCTTTTGACTGTTGCTTCCTGCCTTGCCATATACCTCTTACCAGTGCATATATGGGGCAACTCATTTCCTTTTGCAGCTTTTCCTTTTGTAACCTCTATTTTCACAGTATAGCTACGATTCCCTTTTTTGGTTCCTTTGACCTGGCACAATAGCACCCGAGCAGGACCTTCCTCTATGGCTTTTCTTAGTTTTCGTTGTGTTGATTGCCAGCTTTACCTTTTCCCATGTGCTGGAATTCATGAAACCTATTGTATTTGACCATGATTAGATGGATTTTGAAAGAAAGTGTATTTATGTTACAAATAGAACACATAAGGCATGTAATATTCAATTAATGATTCAATAACCCTCTTAATACTTTTGTATATTGTTGGATGTGAATTCTTTCTAGTGTTTTGTAGGGCTTGATAATTACTTTTGGGGACGTGTCTCTTTGTATTGATATGTAAAATCTTTTATTTGGTGATTTTTATCCTTCTTATTTTTGTTAGCTTGTTCAATGACTTATGTACATTTGTGTGATTGAAGTTATCATAGTGACGGATGCCATATTTTTATCCTGTGAATCTTAACCGTTAAATTTTATTTTTCCTAGTATTTTTTTTCCTCATGAAATTTCACATTTGGGTCATTATTACATTATTATTTGGAATGAAAGAATCATGTTTGTTATTTTTGCATTTAAGGTGACTACATTTTGTAGAAGTTGAGAGTTGTCAACCTGCGGATTGTGACTCTTGTGTGCGTTCATTGTGCATCTCATCCTATATTGCAGAAGTGAACCCTAGAGCTTTAAGAATCCTTCATTATTGGGCCTAAAAGGATGAACATGATTTTCCTTTTTTGCCCTATGTTTTTTGTTTAGTTTATATTAGATTATCAAGTAAACCTACTATTGTACTTATAAATATATTTGCTCATATGCCATCAAAAATATATGAAGTTATGTTTTCTCTTTTTTGGGCATACTTTGGAATTTTGCAAATTTTTTTTCTTTTAAGTCTTGCAACGAATAGTGAAAAACCTTGAGATTCTTCACAAGCAGGCCACCATGGTGATCGCGATTGTCATCTGCATCTATTAGGAGGAGAGCGTGTGGCTCCATGTTGATACCCCATACGCACACTCATTACATACTGCCTACTGCCCACACAAACCCCCAAGTTAGGTTGGATTTCCTCGATTCAGCTTGCTAAGCTTATTTTCAGACCATTCTTGGTGCTTTGAGATTCATGCATCTTTGCCTTTGAATTTATTATCCGCAAGATCCGTGTCAGATGTTGCGGAATTCTACCTCACAGTAATTGTGCATATTTTTGGGTATGTGAACTGCCTTTGATTTGGTTCATGTATGTGCATCATATACTGCTGGATGTTGCCTTCTGTTAAGAAGTTGTTAAGGCACATAGGAGTAAATAACAATTCTAACTGCATCAGTTTCAAGTTAAATGTCCCACTTATGGATTACTTTGTGCACTATTTTAAGAGTTTTATACCATAACATGTTTACCTTCATTGTTCTTTCAGGTTCATTTTTTTCCTTTTGTGACTTCTAAGCTATCTCAGAAGCATTCCCGAAGAAGGAAGCATCGATTCTTCCATGGTCTTAGCAAGAGATCTTGACAAGGTGGTCAAAGGACTCTAATTGTTTCTGGAACAAGCCGTCCTGTTAGTAGACTTTTTTTCACAAGCCAAAATTTGAAACCAGAAATCATTGGCCTTCAATACTATCTTCCAGAGCTAAACCAATCGATCATCCACTTGATGCAGCTTAAGTTTGTTGAATGCAACTATTCATCTTGACGTCTGCAACTTTCTGGAAGATTTTGATTTTGATTCCTACTTATTTGCACTGTAATGTTCCGATATAACCTTAGAATAAGATCACCTCAAAGCTATTCGAATATGATCTCATTTGAATCAGGTTTGACTTGTTTTTTCTTACTTATGTTCATTCTGCGTCAAAAGTTGGTTTTTCAGCTTGTTTATTTCCATCTGAATTCAATCTTAGTGAATAATCTGATTACCAAGTGATCTTCACTCAAAATCAGAGTCCTCTCGCTGTTGATACTAGTGACTTGTGACAAGTCAGAATTCAGCTGAAGTAGGATTTCTGAGTATGATCTGTTTGTGAAAGTAATATCTTATATACTTTGCTGTTTGCAAGATGCCATTTCAGCGTAGAAGGCCATAATTACATGCATTCTAAACTTGCATTGCTTGCTTCTTTGAGCTGTCATTAGGAAGTAACGTTTTTTTTTATTCTTTTTCTTATTAGGTGACATGTGGAGCTAAGCTTCCATTCCAGTATTTTTTCCATTTCAGTGTAGATTCAGGCATAATGCAAAACTAGATGATCTCAATATCTGTGGGCCCCACTTAAATGTGGTGCTTGTTTGATTTGATTTATGCTTTTCTTATTTTTTTCACCCAAATAGTATGTAATTCCATTGCTAAATTTCTTCTCGTTGCAAAGTGGAGAAAAAATAATTAAGCTTTTATAAGAATTAAATGTTTTTGGTTGACTACAACAACAACAACAAGCCTTTATCCCACTACGTGGGGTCGGCTACATGAATCCTTTTTCTCTCATTGTGTTCGGTTAAGAGTCAAATTCTCATTTAGTTCTAATAAAGAAAGGTCATTTCTAATATTTTCTAACCAAGTCTTTTTAGGTCTATCTCTATCTTTCTTAACATAGGTTAAATCTAATACATCTACTCTCCTAATCGGGTCATCGGAAGGCCTCCGTTTTATGTGACCAAATCATCTAAGGCAACTCTCTCTAATCTTATCTACCACTGGAGCTACTGCAACCTTTTTACGTATATGCTGATTTCATATCCTGTCTCTAAGAGTAAATCCACTCATCCTCCTGAGCATCCTCATCTCTGCAACACATAACTTAATATTATGCTTCTCTTTTAATGGCCAACATTTTGCGCCATAAAGCATTGCAGGTCTAACCACCATCTTATAGAAATTTTTTTTAAATTTGAGTGATACTTTTCTATCACACAACAAGCCTGATGCATTCCTCCACTTCATCCATCCAACTTGAATTCTACTAATAATATACCCATCTATTTCACCATCACTCTGAACAATAGACCCAAGATATCTAAAACGTGTACTCTTTGTAATGACTTGATCGTTCAAAGTCACAAACCCCCCACTAGATCTATTACTACTAAAATTACACTCTATGTATACGATTTTAGATCTACTCAAACGAAAACCTTTAGACTCTAAGGTTGATCTCTATAATTCAAGTTTACATTCAGCTCCCTTTTTAGTCTTATCAATAAGAAGAACATCTTTAGCAAAAAGCATACACCAAGGAACATCCTCTTGCAAATATCTAGTAAGAACATCCATGCCTAAAGCAAAAAGATATGGGCTTAAGGTCGATTCTTGATGTAATCCAACTGAAATTGGAAAATACTTAGTCAAACCACCTTGTGTTTGAACACAACAGCTCCATCATACATATTCCTAATGACTTGAATATAAGCATTATTAATTCCTTTCTTTTTTAGAACTCTTCATGGCACTTCTCTTGGAACTTTATCATATGATTTCTCTAAATCAATAAATATCATATGAAGATCTTCCTTTTTCTCTCTATACTTCTCCATCAAACCTCTCAATAAATGTATGGCTTCCATAGTAGACCTACCCAACATGAATCCAAATTGATTTTGAGAAACATTAGTATCACGTCGTAACCTATGCTCCATAATTCTCTCCCATAGTTTTAAAGTATGACACATCAACTTAATTCCTCTATAATTTGCACAATCTTGTGCATTACATTTATTCTTAAAGATAGGAATCAACACACTCATTCTTCATACATCTGGCATCTTTTTAATCTTCAAGACAATATTAAAAAGTTTAGTAAGCCAAAAAATTCCTTCATCTTCTAAGTATTTCCACACATCTATTGAAATATCATTAGGTCCAACAGTTTTCCAACACTTCATTTTCTTTAAAACCTCTCTAACTTCAATTTTAGTAGTGCGCCGATAAAAACAAAAAATTATGTTTTCATTTAGAGTGTTAAGGTCACTGAAGTCAATCGTATTTTTACAATCTTCATTGAAAAGCTTAGCAAAATATGTCATCCATCTTTGTTGAATATCCTCTTCTAAAAAATTTATTTTTTGATCTTCATCATTTATGCACTTCACTTGAACTAAATCCTTAATACTCCTATCTCTTTATTTGGCTAGCTTATACATATATCTTTCGCCCTCTTTAATATTTAATATATTATATAAATCATTAAAAGCTAAAATTTTTGTATCACAGAATGCTTTCTTAGACTCCTTACGGACAACTTTATATCTTTTTCAATTTTCAGAATTTTTACATCTAAACCAATTTTTATAATAGAGCTTTTTATTTTTTATCTTTTCTTACCTATTTTAATTCCACAACTAACCATTTTTACTGTTAGAAGCTTTTTCTTTTAATGCTCCAAGCACATCATTTGCAACATTCTTAATATTTTGAGCTACTATTTCCCACATAACATTAGCTTCCTCATGCACCGATAAAATCTTAAGATTTTGAATCTTACTCTCAAAGATATTTTTGTTAGAGTTCTTTAAATGTCATCATCTAATCCTAGAACAATGATATACTATATTTTTCATACTCTGCCCCTTCATCTTAAAGTCCAAAACTAATAAGCGGTGTTGGGTACATAGAGTTTCACTCGGAATAATTTTACAATCTCTGTAATATAAACGATCTTTTTTTTCTTACAACAAATAATCAATCTAAGTTTTACTATATCCATTCTTATAAGTGATGAGATGCTTATCTCTTTTTTTAAATAAGATATTAGCAATAATAAAATCATAAGCTAGAACAAAATTTAATATAGTCTTACCATCTTTATTAGTCGCTCCAAACCCATAGCCACCCTGAATGCTTTTAAAATCCTCTTCCTCTCTATCAATATGTCTATTTATATCTCCTCCAATAAAAATTCTCTCTTCAAGAGGTATCTTTTGTATTAATTTTTCTAAGTCATTTCAAAATTTTAATTTTGAGCACATATTCAAATCTATTTGAGGAGCATAAGCACTTATAATATTAATAATTTTATCATCAACAATAATCTTCAAAATTATAATTCTATCTCCAATTCTATCAATTTTTACAACATTATCTTTCAAACTCTTATATATAATCACACCTACATCATTTCTAGTGCGACTCCTATCAGAATACCAAAGTTCAAATCTTAAACTATCAATCTCCTTAGCCTTCTCTGCCCTCATCCGTTTATGATGTGAGAACCCTTGCCTATTTAACACTGCATCCAGGTGTTGATGAAACGGCCCTTGCACACTTCTAACTGTATTCAGGTCATGCAGCGCATTACTTCTAGGGAACGCCCTAGTATTAAAACAATGTATTAAAGAATTCATGTCATGATTATTCGATAAGTTTTACACTGGCTGTCGATTACCTAATGCAACCCTCCACTATTTGTTGACTAAATTTAGAATAATGAGTTATTTATATATTTAGGAAAATTTGACTTTATATGCCCCATAATGATAAAAATTGAATAAAATTTGTTCGTTGTTTATTTCTTGGAGAAATGTATCAAAAATTTTATTTCAGACCATAATACCCCCCACTTTTGACTATTAAGTTATTTATTTAAAATTGTTGTAGCCATTATTCGTTCGAACAAGATTTGAACTTATTTTTAGCTATATTTGAGTTCATGTTTGAATCTTATTCGAATCATATTAGAACGATGGAAATCCTAATTTTTGAGTCTAATAAAGATCTGGGGACCTATGGTAGGAAGAAAGGAGGAAGAATTGGAAGGGGAGATCGGACAAATGAAATCTGAAATTTCATATCTCCAAATTCAAATTTCAGATTTATAAAGTGAATTTTTAGTCGTCCATGAGAATATCGACTTAAAATTTTCCATCATGGAGGAGATGTTGAAGAAATTACTCGAGGGCCAAACCAAAACATTACCGTCGGAGGGAAGGAAACTGCCGACAGCTATGAAAGTGGGGAAAATCCTAAGCCAATCAGACGAAAAGAAGATTAGCAGGTGAAGATTTTGGAGGGAGCAGACAAAATGCCTCCCCTAGGGCTTATTCGTAGGGAGGAGTCAAGTAGAGGGTATGTGGAGAGGCATGAGGAGGTTAGGCATGAGCGAAGGGGTGTAGAATTTGAAAGGAGGGGCTGAATTTGAAAGGCGAGGGCTTGATTATGATCGAAGAGGTGTCGAATTTAAAAGAAGAGGGGCTGAATATGATTGAATGGGTGCTGAATTTGAAGGGAGAAGGTGAGCTTATGATGAAAGATTTGGGTGCGAGCGGAGAAGGGATGATTGGCATAATTGGGGGGAACCACCCCCTTGGGGAATGGGAAACATTGGAGGAAACCAGGGTGACAGAGGAGATCTGAGGGTGAGGAAATTGAAGATGCATATTTTTGAGGGAGAGGATGCACATGGGTGGATCTACAGGATGGAAATGTACTTTACCGTTAATAGGTTGATGGAGGAGGAGAGACTGACGCTAGTCAGGATGTGCTTGGAGGGGAAAGCGTTGGCCTGGTACCAGTGGAGGGATACAAAGCGACCCATACGGACCTTGAGGGAGTTTAAGGACTGCTTGTTGGAACGTTTTCGAGCCAGCTGAGGAGGGGAATTCTATGATCAGTTCTTCGCCCTGATGCAGGGGAGGCGATAGTGGTGGAATATCGTGAGTAGTTTGAGCACCTAGCTAGCAGACTAGACCGGCTTCCAGAGACTGTACTGGAGGGGAACTTTATGAAAGGGCTCCAACCAGAGATTCGAGCGGCAATTAGAGTGATGAGGCCTCGTGATTTAGGAGAGGCTATGGAGTTAGCTCAGTTGGTGGAGGATCAGAGGCACATGGAGAGAGGTGCGAGAGGCAACAACTCAGGAGGCTCGTATAGGATGACCACCACTTTTTTGGCACCCAACGAGCTGACATCAGGTACTCTTCGAGAGACCTCAAAGGAGAAGACTGTAGGTGGAAGACCTAAGGATAACTTCAAGAAGCTCACAAAAATGGAGTTACAGGAGAAGAGGGCGAAGGGGCTCTGTTTCAGATGTGAGGAGAGGTATACACCGGGGCAAAGATGTAAGTCGAATTCTTCAGGTTCTCACCGTTTGTGATAATGAGGAAGTTGAGAAATGAGTTGTCTTTCCACCTTGCAGACAAGATGGTTTTTGGGAGGGGGGTATTGTTAGACTAGCGGGACCGACCCAAGGAGGGCCGACTAAACCAGCCCTAGGCTAGTTTACTCTAGGAGGCCAAGCCAGCTGTCGGTCCCCTTGTGGGGCCCATTACTTGGAGAGGAGGGGCGGATTAGGCAGGTTTTGATTTAGGGAGGGGCTTTTTAGTAAATCGGAGTTGTATTTGTATGCTTTACATAGATGAGATTGTCTAGGGTTAGGATTATCTATCATTTTTTGCTAGATTACCATGTGCATTTATATGTTTATCCCTAAGATTTTTGTTTAGGGTTTTCTATCATTTTGATTTTGAGTGATTTTTTACTTATGAATATCTTGATGATGAATTTTTAAAATTTTAAATTTATTTGTCAATGTAGATAACATCTTGGGCCATCTCTATGATTTTGTTTTCATATAAAATATGATTGTTTGATATGATTAGCAAATTTCATAAGCAATAATTTTGTTAAATCTATCATTTTGTTGTTTGTTAATTTCAAAAATTTACTTGACTTGTATATTTGTCAAAAAAATTAGTTGACACTTTTTGGAGATGCTCCCATTGATATGTAGATACTTCCAAAAAAAAATAAAATTTCTTGATAAACAATTCATAAGTAGTTGTTGCTTAAGGATTCATTTATTGCATTATTGGTGTAAAAACATTTATTGAAATGTCGAACGAATGAACTTTTCAACATACTTGATATCATTGGAAAGAGAATTCACTGATCTATATTCTTTTATAATTTTTTGTATATTTTTTATTTTTTTTTTCTTTTCTTTTAATTTTGCACCAATTTTTTATAGATGTGTATGTACATTTCATATATTGTTAAATATGGAGCTCGATTCTGAACTTGATGATAAGTGTTAGCATTGATGATGGGAGGCAACAATGTCAGCAAACTTGAATATAGAAGAGAGCGCTCGTTTGAAGTCGAAAAAGGAGTGTGAAGATTTGAAGGTTGTAGAGAACTTAAAGAAATTATGGTGACAGTGATGGAGAATGTGTTGTCACTATGCATATTGAATAATGTTGTATGCAATTCTAAAATAAGATTTCTTATTTGTCTAGCTTTTAAATGTACATTTCTTTATGTATTAATATATGAGCTTGACTGGTGTTTATAAAAGCTATTCATAATTTTTGATGAAATCTAGATCCTTGTATAAGAATGGTTTATATTTTTTAGAATTTGACTTCGATGGAAGACTAAGTTCTTTATATGTTTTGGAGATATATTTGAAATCTTCAGATTTTGGTATAAATCGAGCATATCATATTTGAATTTTTGAGTCACCAAAGAGAGATTAACACCCAATTAGAATATTGTAATCACATTCTCTTTGTTGATAAGAACTTTGACAAAACTATGTGTTTCTATAGGCTAATAAATGAATTTATCTCCTTCATATATCTTTGGATCAATAACGGCTGTGGTTTTGGTTAAGACAACTTTTTTATTGTTTTTTAAATCGGTTTTCTAGTACTAAATTTTTTTGAACTAGAAAATTTTTATTAGGAAGTTGCTTTAGAAAATAGTAAAAAATCGTCTCAAATGAAGCCTATGTATCTTTAAAGATTTATGCATTCGAGATTTTTAAATAAATAGAGAAATCTATAGTGAAAATTAGTATATATGCACAGTAAAAATACTGGAAAACTTTTTATATCAAATTTGGAAATGACATTTTTTTTTTGGGAAATTAGGGGCAAAAGCCCGTATATTAAATCGAAAAAAGGTTACAAGTCAACGAAAAGATAGAAATACAAGTATAAAACAACTATACCCCCAAAACCGAAACAAGAAGTATCAAAATCTGGACTCAGGAAAATAACATCTACACCATACAAACATCATAATCAGTTTAGCAAGAAACTGAAAGATTCGCCGAGCAGCACACGAGCAGCAAAACGAGAAGCCGGTTGCCACGACCAAGAAAGCAGGTGGACCATCACAGCTTCTCCCAGCAAAACCAAACTCCCAAACATCAAAACTCCTTGGTTGCCAAAAAGACCAACCAAGGAAAAAAGGTGTAGACCTTTGCTCATCATAGTCCAATAAAAAACACCAAAAAACCAACCAGCCGACGCAAAACATAATCTGATTAGATCTCATCCTGAACACAGCTCCCAAGCAAAAAGAATCTGGAGCCCGAAGAATTGCAAGGGCCAAACAATTCCAGAAAACCTCTCAAGTGTCATCCAAAACCACATCCCAGCCAAGCCTCACATAACAACAATCCAAAAATCCCGAGAAGAACCATAACTCAGGGATACTACGACAGTAAACCATGAAAACCTCCAAGAATATCCAAATAAGACCAGTGACAACAAGAGAAAGCAACATTATCCCAAAATTTCACAAAACCGGCCAGTGAGCTTCTCCCTAAACTTCCAGTTCTTTGATTTAGCATGAATAGCATTAATGACAACATCTCTTATGGTATTAGGGCTATCCCAATCAGAAGAAAACCTCCTTTTGTTACGCTCCCTCCAAAGATAATAAACAATCCCAAAAATAATGAGGTAGCAGAAATTTTTTTCCAACTGGTTAAGGTGGATAATATTTCTCAAGAAGTCAAAAGTTTGCATAAGAGTAGGCCTAAGATAGAAACAGCCAAGCATAGGAAGCAAGCCAGTAAGCAACGAGAATGAGAAGTCACACTCAAAAAATAGATGTGAGTGAGACTCCTGATAGCCCAAGCAAAAGGAACACACGGGGGAGGCCGGGATCCCCCTTAGAATCAGAACATCCGCGCATTTCAGCTTACCCTGAATCGCCATCCCGGTGTAACATGCAAAATGGAGAGCATGCTTCCTATGCCAAATACATTTATACCAACTCACATCCTCCAAATAATCATAGAAATGAGTAGTAAAAGTCTTGAAAGATGGGGTAGAGGAGCCATTCCAGGACAAGGCCGGTTGCTCCTTAATGTGAATGCTTAATATAAGGTTCTTAATTCCATCGGGCAAGCAATCCGGCAGATTCCACATTCCATTATAAATAAAATCTTGAATTCAGCAATAGGAAAACCTACTGGAGTTGTAAGAATTAGCTAAAAAATCCCCATATAACCAAGGGTCCCATAGCATGGAGAAAGTACAATTTGGTGCCACTTTAAAACTTAAAGCAGTTCTGATAGCGTGTGATATTTGACAAATCAACTTCTAAAATTTGGAGGCATAAGGTGGTGGAGGCTTCCACGGGGATTCATAATTTGCTCTGAATCAAGAACCCAACACCGTATTAAAATTATACATGTGCCAAATGAACGAGCAAGCCACACTATAATAAAGTGATTCGAAAGAAGGCATCCCCAAACCCCCTTTGTTTTTGGGCCTAGTCACCGAATTCCAGGATATGAGATGAAGTTTCTTGTCTTTCAAATTGCCAAAGAATAGAAATTTTGAACAAAGCTTGGAAATGATCTTCTGGCAAGTTTTAGGTATGATAGCACCTCTAATCCAATAAGCCAGAGTATTGGAAATAGTAAATTTAAGAAATTAAACTCTACCTGCAAAAGAGAGAAACTTAACTTTCCAACCCTCAAGTAGAGCAGAAATCTTGCTCAATAGGGCCATCATTATTTTTTCAAAATAATCTTCTTTATGAGGGCAATTCAATGTTGCATATGTCTTTGGAATTGGTATCCTATTAAGGGCACTGGCAAGTCTATATGTAGGTGTGTAAATTGGGTAAAATTTGGGCATTTCAAGGTAATATAGATATATAGACATATGTACATTCCAAGTCTGAAAAAAATAATAATAAAATGATCATTTTTTTATAGAATTTGTTGATAGCTATTTCATCATCATAAAAAATAAGAATTCTCATATTAATTGTTTTTTGAATGTTTTAATAAATGATTAAATTTTATTATAAAAGAAATATTATATTGTAAATTGGATAAAAAGAGCTCAGCTAAGGTTGAGATTTATTTAAAAACATTACCAACAATATTTTTTAAGGATAAATTTTTTCAATTGTTTAAATTTTAAAAAATAGAAGTTTTCATAATATTTTAATTTGATATTCATAACATTTTGAAAATGTGATATATTCAAAGTAATAAATCTCATTAAAAATATTTCCTTTTTTTTTCTTAAAATGCATGCAATGAATTAGTCCATTTCGCGAAGAAGAGTTGGTAGGATTTTAGGGTAAATTTGATTTACTTTCTCATAATTCTTTCTTCAAAATTTGGAGTGAGTTCTTCTATATAAAACATATAAAAAGATTGCATTCAAACGCCCCCCAATTTATAGTATTTATACAATTTTTTTAAAAAATAATTTTAAGTCCACTAATATTTAATTATAGCCATTCATTTAATTTAAATTTACAACCATAATCTTACTACTATTGAAAAAAATAGATGAAGCATATGAGAACTCCAATCATTGTGAACCTACCTCAATAAATTTTTTGCAACAATCTAATTTAGATTTTGATTTGTTCAACTCATAATAGCTTTGATTTATTGATTAATTATAAACTCAAATAATTTAATATTAATTAATTGCTTTCATTGCTTACATTCCTTAAAACTTATTGCAAATGCTACTTAATCATTGATTTTAGCATATTGGGAATCAAACACATGCCTTTGTAATACTCATTCAATTAGCATTTTAGTCATGTTCTCACTCAATTGTTTAAAGATAATTGACATTGATTATTTGCTTGCTTAGGAAGTCCTATACATTTTTCATGGCCATTTATTTTTATATAAAATACCCCACTCTTCTTAAATGTTCAAGCCCCTTTTTTAATCTCATCTCTTTTAGAAATTATTCTGTGCGGACACCGGACTGTTCGGAGGCGAACCAGAGCTTGCCACGTCACCTGGTACACAGCGGGTACACAGCCGCGGTACACATCAAAGGAGTGACGTGGTGGGCTCTGATTTGCCTCCGGACGGCATCCGTATCCGCACAGAATAATTTCACCACCTCTTTACAAACACAATCAAATTTATTTGAGGATAAGAGCTTTAAGAACGCTATAGATAGAGAATATTCTAAAAAGAGATATTCGAACAGTACCCATATTTAAAAGTTGATAGGAATCTTTAGTGGAAGTTTATGAATCATATTGCAATATCTCAAATATAATTTAATCCTAAATAAACTATGGTATATTTTTTGGAAAAAAAAGTTATTTTGAAAGAGATTAAACATCAAATGGTTACTTTGTTATAAATATGTATATTAGCTAATTATTTGAATTGGGCGTTTGGTCTAGTGGTATGATTCTCGCTTTGGGTGCGAGAGGCCGCGAGTTCGATTCTCGCAACGCCCCGCCCTTTTTTTCGCCATTTACTCTTTTGAGTGTTGTTTTCTAAATTTCATATGTTACCAAAATGCACACTCACCGGGAAGACGCAGATAGCAGAGCAATCAAAACAGCGAGAATCTCACACTTGCCCATCGCATTGTTATATAATCACTGACCACCCTCATCGGCCTCCCCTCACAGCTATCGGTCTCTTTCTGTTGTATATCGCCCACCTTCTCCGCTTCCGCGCCTCCCACACACCCTCTTTCCAAAACCCTTCCAATTCCTATCCTCTTCTCTTTTCTTCCCCACCGAAAAACCCTATTTTGCGGATCCCACATGCTCCATCTTTCCGCTTCCTGATCGCCGCCACCACGGCGAGGCCAAGCCCTTTCTTGTATGGAAACGCGGAGCCGGAAGCGGGCCGAGGCCTCCTCTTCTAATTCGTCGGCTACCCGCTCAACAAAACGCCCCCGCACCTCTTCCGACCCCCCTGTCGCTACCCGCACTCGCCAGTCCTCTATGGACTCCGACCAAGCCTCCGGCCGCCGCGACCGCCGTAGCTCCGGTAAAGAGAGGGATCCGCCCGAGGGTTCTTCTCGCGAAGCCGAGAGGATCTTAGGACGTAGCTTCGATAGCGCTAGTGCTGATGATGACAACGA
This sequence comes from Dendrobium chrysotoxum, assembly GCA_019925795.1. Taxonomy (NCBI): domain Eukaryota; kingdom Viridiplantae; phylum Streptophyta; class Magnoliopsida; order Asparagales; family Orchidaceae; genus Dendrobium; species Dendrobium chrysotoxum. The sequence continues at coordinate 89,071,448 of CM034302.1, read as the reverse complement.
CAGTGAAACCGGCGTTGGAGTGGGGATTCTTCACCAGAACTTTACCAACGCGAGTAGTGCCCTTCAGGGACTTTTGCGGAAGTTGGGTGCGGGTTTGGATGATCTCTTGCCGTCCTCGGGCGTGTCGGGTTCGTCCTCGTCTAACCAGAGTAGTCGACTCAAGAAAATTCTTGCTGGGTTGAGGGCTGATGGTGAGGAGGGGCGGCAGGTCGAAGCGCTGACGCAGCTGTGCGAGTTGTTGTCGATTGGGACGGAGGATTCTTTAGGATCCTTTTCAGTGGACTCGTTTGTGCCGGTTTTAGTTGGGTTGTTGAATCATGAGAGTAATCCTGATGTGATGATACTTGCTGCGAGGGCGCTTACTCACTTATGTGATGTTTTGCCCTCGTCCTGTGCTGCTGTAGTGCATTATGGTGCTGTTCCTTGTTTCTGTGCACGGTTGCTTACGATTGAGTACATGGACTTGGCGGAGCAGGTATCTTTCTTCATTTTGTTTTGTGAATTATTGCGATCAGGTTTAAATTTCGGACTGTATTAGTTTAAGAGAACCTCTTCTTGCGTGATAACTCATTGCTTTTGTTATTTATTGGTTCGTAGTTTTGAGTTGGAAAACGATATGAGTTCATAATTCTTGCATGTTTTTCATTAGATTATGATGCATGATTTTATCTATAAGTATTTCGGAGTTTTTTACTTGTCTTGGTGCTTCCTACTTTATTGTCTCCTTTGTAAAAAGTAGAGAGGAGAAAGAATGTTGACCTTTAATCCCTTTTTAGCTAATATGTTCTTGGTTGTTAGCCCTTAATGCACAATTTTCCTGCAAAAAGATGCAAATTTGATACCAATACTTGAACCAAATCAGTTTATATCAATCACTGCGGGGATCGAATGATATTTAAGGGAAGTTTTTTTTTTTTTTAGAGAAGAGTCACTACAAAACAAAAGAATGCTATTGCTAGATGATACAAAGCTAATCCTTTGAATTTTGAGTGAGCAGTGATAGTAGCCAAAAGTCATTAGAAATAGTCTCATGAACCAATGCTTTACACAGTTTCGCAAAAAAATTGGAAAGCATTATTTCCCATTAAGTCTACAATAGATTTACCATGGATCCAGTGGTCCCAATATAAGGAAAATGAGCAATTTCTGTTTACTACAAGAGACATCCAATTCTTATACTTATTAGCAATGAATTGTAAGGCTTTCCATTGTGGGGAGGTAGATCTATGAGTGGTAGCCCATAGAGAGTCAATTGGAGAACCAATTTGCAAGGAAGAAGTTAGAACCATAGATCCTGCCAATCATTTTGGCCTTGTAGATGATGTTTATAGTGTCTAGGGACTAGAGATCCATGCTGCCTTTTTCCTTAGGAGGAGGAGTAGTATGCCAAGAGATAGTACTCATTTTGTTTCCGGAGTTATTGTGAAATAGGAATTTAGCAATTAACAAGCTAATCTTTTTCATAACACCTTTTGGGAGAACAACTGACCTAGACCAATAGAGGAGATCATTCCAAATTTTGGATTTGACAAATTGATGCCTGCTAGCAAAAGAGAAGAGCTTATGTTTCCATCCACAAAGCCAAATAATAATTTTGTTCATGATGGGAGCACTTTTCGTAATATTCGTTCTAGAGGGAGAGATGGTAATACCCAAGTATTTTCATGGGAGGCTAGAGAAGTTGATCCCAAAAATTGATGAGATGTGTGCTTTAAGATTGGGATTGGCAGCATTATAAAAGCTAATGACATACTTGTTGGTGTTGGTGCTCAGATTCAAGATTGCAGCAAAGGAGTCCAGATTATTCTTGAGCATTGGATGTTAGTAGAGTTAGCTTTAGGCATTTCTTCTTTATCCATAAAGTTTTTCTCTTCCTCTCTCTCTCTTTATACACACACACACACACTTGTTGTGTATGTGCATTTGCTTATTTGAATATGAGTGAATTTATATGTAGAGCTAGACTACTGTATTCTTATTTCGATAGGATTTTTTAAACACACAAGTAAGCTTGACTTCTTTTCAAGCATACTAGATAGAAAACCGAGAAATTCCAATTCATATTAAACTTCAAATATAGGATAAGTCAGTTAAACAATCATCCCAAATTAATAAGAGTCGTGTCCATACATGTAGGTTCAACTTTGGTTGTCAATGCAATAAAATAATCAGGGCCATGTTATTTAGAAAGCAAGTGAATATTATGTTTTCTTGTGTAACACTTAACATGAAGTGATGGAGATTGAAGATTTATAATGCTAACCTCAAATAGTTGGGATGAGGCTGATGATGATGATGAGTACAGTTTGTTAGGATTATTCTCTTGAGTAAACCAACCTGAAGCAGTCTGCTTCTCCCCATTCTTGATGTTCTTTTAGAATGGAAGAACCATTGTCAAATGATTTCTAGTTTATAGCATGCCCCGTTGTGAGTTCACCATTGCTGCGATTTCAAAGATAATGAAGGATGCCTCACCTTTAAAGGTACCATGCAGTGTAGCGTTGTAATGTTGACCACACAGTCATAATAGCATTTCAATTTCAAGAACGAGGAAAGTGCCCTTGCTCCTTTTAATGATGATTAAATGGCCTTGCTATGGCAGAAGGAATAGATGCCACAAATGTTATAATTCCTTGTAATAATATTGAGGGAAGTTTCCCGCTTTTATAGCCAAATTAGTTTAAATGCTTATTTGAATAATTTTTTGTTTCTTCTTTTAATTGTTTGCAATCTTTCATATTCAGTCTCTTCAAGCTCTTAAAAAAATTTCACAAGAGCACCCGACTGCTTGTTTGAGGGCTGGGGCACTTATGGCTGTTCTCTCTTATCTTGATTTTTTCTCCACAGGAGTCCAGGTAACTGACTGCGTTTTTATTGCTCTTCTTTCAATATTCATAATCGTTTATATCTAAACTCTATTTAGAATCAACCATATGTTTTATTAATTATCTTTACTTATTAATGACACTCAACTTAGAGGGTAGCATTATCTACTGCTGCAAATATGTGCAAGAAACTTCCATCCGATGCAGCTGATTTTGTAATGGAAGCTGTTCCATTGTTAACAAAACTTCTTCACTATCATGATGCGAAGGTATTGATTTTATTGAATTCTTATGTTGTAGGTTTGGAATGTAAAATAAAAAAAAAAAAAAACCGTTGTAGGTTTGGAGCAGGTTGTACATCTCTTTGTTGGTTTAATGTTTTATATCATAACTTTTTTTAAAATCAATATTTAATGTAATTATAGGTGCTTGAATATGCCTCTGTTTGCCTGACACGAATAGCTGAGGCATTTGCCTCATATCCTGATAAATTAGATGAGCTTTGCAATCATGGGTTGGTTGCTCAAACCGCTGGGCTTATTTCGTTGAGTAACTCTGGAGGGCAGGCTTCTCTCAGCACATCAACATACACGGTCTGAGTTCATAACTCGGTTGAATGATTTAAGTGATTTGTTGCATACTTCTTTGTTTTCCTGATTCATCATTTTACTTATTTCAGGGTTTGATTCGCCTTCTTTCAACGTGCGCTAGTGGATCACCTTTAGCTGCGAAAACTCTGTTGCTCCTTGGTATCAGTGGAATCCTTAAAGACATCTTATCAGGTTCTAGTCTTGTTGCTAGTGTGTCAGTTTTTCCTGCCTTATCAAGGCCGCCAGAACAGGTATTGATTTCATCTCCTTGCCCTAATGTTTGTATTGGCATCTGAAGAGTTTCTTTAGTTAGATGAAAGGAAAACCTTTTGCAAGGCTATAAGGTGATTCATGGGTAAGTTTGAACATACAACATGTTATTGATATTTATTTTAAAATTAGACAAGCAATAAAAATAAATAATTTCTCTTGAAGTGGTGGAACATGTATGGTAATAAATTGTTCATATTTTGTGATAGTTTGCTATTAAATCATATAGTTGAATCAAGAAACAATGTGGGAGAAGATGGTTAGTTATACTAATATCATTATTATAGAAGTTTTAGGAGAATTCTAGGAATTCATCATATAAAAGGAGGCTTAGTTGTGAAATGAGGTAGAAAATGTTATCAAGGCAAACAAATATGTTTTTAAAGTACCAAATAAAATAATTACTAATGCAGCTTACATTGATTATCAGGTGGAAGTTTTGCAATTTGGCCTTAAGAAAAGCAAGAGTTGCATCTTTTGATTATTTATATAGAAGGCTAGTGAATAAAGAAGATGAAATTCACAACAAATTATCAACTTGCATTCTCAATGATTTGATAGTAGCGTATGCAAATTTAGGTGTTTGCTAGTTTATTTTTTTAGGGAGGAGGAAGTTATCTTTGAAGATGATCTACAAGGAACAAGATTTTGATACACATTATAGATTGATTAATGAAAAAAAGGAAATTTAAGTTATCTTTGAAGTTGATCTATAAAGATAAAGATTTATGTTCAAATGAGTTGCCTGTTGTGATTTTTGATAGTTATGAAAATAAGGCTTTGATTAATTAATGTTTTCAATGAAATCTAGATATTAAGAGGATGCCAAATGTTTGAAGAACAAATACTTAATACTAATTAAGAGGATGCTGTGATTTATGGGTAAGTTTGAACATACAACATGTCATAGTAATTATTGATATTTATTTTAAAATTAGACATAAGCAATAAAAATAATAATTTCTCTTGAAGTGGTGGAACTTGTATGGTAATAAATTGTTCATATTTTGTGATAATTTGCTTTTGAATCCTATAGTTGAATCAATAAATAATGTGGGAGAAGATGGTTAGTTATACTAATATCATTATTATAGGAGTTTTAGGAGAATTCTAGGAATTTATCTCATAAAAGGAGTCTTAGCTGTGAAATGAGGTAGAAAATGTTATTAAGGCAAACAAATATGTTTTTAAAGTGCCAAATAAAATAATTACTAATGCGGCTTACATTGATTATCAGGTGGATGTTTTGCCAATTTGGCCTTAAGAAAAGCAAGATTTGCATCTTTTGATTATTTATATAGAAGGCTAGTGAATAAAGAGGATGAAATTCACAACAAATTATCAACTTACATTCTCAATGATTTGATAATAGCGTATGCAAATTCAGGTGTTTGCTAGTTTTATTTTCTAGGGAGAGAGGGAGTTATCTTTGAAGATGATCTATGAGGAACAAAATTATGATACATTATAGATTGATTAATGAAAAAAAAAGGAAATTTAAGTTATCTTTGAACGTGATCTATAAAGATAAAGATTTAGGTTCAAATGAGTTGCCTGCTGTGATTTTGATGATTATGGAAATATGCTTTGTTTGATTAATTTTTTTCAATGAAACCTAGATATTAAGAGGATGTCAAATGTTTGAAGAAGAAATATTTTAATACTAATTTTTAAGAACAAGCAGGTTGTTCAAGATTATCACACTTATATGGGTATAAAATTTGCGAATCATTAGTAAAGTTATAGGAGCGAGTAATTGAACCTAGGCTTGGAAAATCATTTAGGTTTTGGAAGAATTGATTTATTTATATGATAGGGTAGGTTTGATTTTTGTGCCTAGGAAACTAATTGAGCAGTTTAAAAAGCAAAGGGATGATCAATGATGTTCCTATCATAGTTGGATCAAGAATTAATATTAGCTTCATATGTTTATATTGGTTATGTAGATGCTTACAAAATATATTTAAATTATATTAACTTGTTGTATATGCTATTTCTCAGTGATAGATTTATCATATATGACACCTATGGTGAAATTATTGAAAAGTTAGAATAAGGATCAATTTAATATATAAATGACTTAGTATAACCAAGATTTAAGTATCTCATATATGATTTTAGTAGGTATTATATTGATAATCTTTAATCATTTAAGTGGTACTTTGATGTGATATATTTAATTATTTTTTATTTATTATATAACAATTTGAATTATAAATGAGAATATAGTTTTTGGGTTTAAGGTTGAGTGATTTAGCAAGTTTTTAATAAGATAATAGACTAACATGTAGCTTAAGCATACATATTAATAGCGCCAAATGGCACGAGCCATGGCGCATGTTGCGGTACACCCCTAGCACCATTTGCATGGTGTAGTGCTGGGTCCTAAAACTATTTGCGCTATTTATGAGCAATGGTGCATAGTGCATTGCCCCCATGATGCATGCTAATTGATTAGAGCTTCAAATTAATTTTAATATTATGCATATATTATTTATTAATTTTATTTGTTTTAATTAGGGTTAGGGTTTATTTTTATTTTAGTTTGTGAATAGAACAAGATATGCATGAGGGTTCTCGACCTCCTCCTTGTTGGTGTTATCATGGTTTGGTTAAATATCTAATTTATGTGCAAACTCATATGGAAGTTTTTTTATCCTTATTTTTCTTTTTTGTTCGTGAAACTAGGATCAAGTACTATATGAACTATTAAGTATTAAATTCTCTAATGATTTGAAGAATAAATAATGCTATATGATGTTGAAAATGTGCTAATTAAATTTTCTAATAACTTTTAGGTGCCCGTTCTAAGAAGTTAGCCAAATTTTTTCTTATTTATGTTATCAATTTTGTTTATAGGTTAAGGTGTTGAACTCTTGAACCTAAGCATTACTTTATTTTTTTTATTATCATTATGATTTATTTTTCAATCTAGTAGTTTTTTATATTTAGCTATATTTTTATTAGTAATTTTTAATATTTTGTAGAATGTTTAATATTGTGCGTTGTGTAATGCGTTGTGTGCTATGACTCCATAGGGATTTTTGCGCTATGGTGTACTGTTTTCCAGTGACAAGTATGGATTTAAAGAAAATTGTGTAAATATTAGGGCTTGTTTGGATGTAGGTTTTGAGTAGGATTTAAGCACAATTTAGCCTAAATTTTGCCAAACAGCAAAAATGATAATTTTAAATCATCTATAATCTTAAATTCTATTCCTTATCCATTTTGCCTTAAATCAAGATTTAGTAAATCTAGCAGTTTGGTTGATTTACGGGATTTAGTTAAAGGAGAAGTGCATGAAAGGGGTAAAAATCATTACCTTCGCAGCGAGCTTCCGTCATGACTTCCTGATCTATTAGGAACAAAGTTGTCGAAGGAGGCAATGAATTTAGTGACTCTTTCAAACCTTGGACAGGCCTAAGGCTCTAGGAAGAGCATAGAAAATGACCAAAGAGAAATTATAGAAATAGATGGGCAAAGGAAGAGAAGAATATTGTTTACTCTGTTTTCGCTCCTATTGGCTTTTATTATTTATGCTATATCTTTTTTTTTTCTTGACAGACTACAATAATAGTCAATCATGTGGGAAAAGTGGGAAAGATAACCATTCAAGTGGATAACACGGAAATTCAATTTATCATGTAGTTGATCGTTGATATTGAGGTCTTTATTTAGAGGTTAAAGGAGAAATAAAATTTTATTGTGTTTCATTAATTTGAAAATTAATTAATTTATAATTAATTATGATATTTAATTATTTATATAATAAGTATGATTTATTGTTTCTAATTATTGATAAAAAATTTTAAATTAGAATTAATAATATTCAATAATCTAAATTAGAATTAAATAAATTTATATTAATAATTAATATTAATTAATTACAATATTAACAAGCAATTTAGTATTACTAAAATTTTATTTGAGTCAAGAGACTTAAATCCTAGAGTAAGCACCCAAATAATTCCTCAAGATTTAACTGTATTTAATCTCTAGAATGCCAAACAGTTTTTAGGATTTAACTGTCTTAGTATTTGATAAATCTGGATTTATAGGATTTACTAAATCCTACTTGTAGCCAAACAACCCCTTAATTGAATTGGATATGCTATGTTGATTGGAATGATAATCAAGTTAATTGTTGCATGGATTTATGGCAAAACTTGGAAGGGTAATTAAGAAATTTCTATATCTCAGGGATGATATGAGTAGCATCTATTGCATATAAGATAATGGAATTTTTTTTTTCTCACCCGAGGTGGGGGCTTATTGATGTATATTAATGAAAAATAAACTTAGGTAATATATAATGAACGGTAAATTAATATGTTAGGTATATGAAATTTGCATGGAAGTACTAGGAATGAAAATGGGTTGACCATTGATAGCATGTGAGGAGAAGCGCAATAAGATTTGTGCAAATTAGAGTCGACACCTTGTGCAACACTTAATGTTGAATGAATGGAGAATGGGGATTCACAGATTCGACACCAAATAATCAGGATATGGCTAATGATGCTGATCAAATCTTTGTAATTGTAAATTAAATGCACTAATACCTTGAATATGCGACATGCTTGTTAGAATAACTTCATTTATGGTAAGATGCCGAGGAATATATAACATTCTGAATTATTTTCTTTTGCAATGGAGTTCTTTTATGATTCTGATGACGCAATTTACCATCTTTACAGTAGCATTCTTAATTATGAAATGCAATGTAGGAACTGATGCTCTTGATTATGTGATTTACTACTACTTATATGGGTAAGGGGTTGTTACATGTAGCGTTTTCCTGATGTAATGCTGTTTGACATTGCTTGCTTCTTGCCCTTTTAAGCCAGTGAATGCTTCCACTGATCGAGGTATTTAGTGTATGGTATATATTACAAACTTTTTATGTATATATGTTTAGACTTCCACAATTATAACCTGCTAGTTATCTGTATTGCTGCTTGCATTACTAATATGGCAGTTGTGTAATATTGCATCTAGAGCTGGAAATGATTGGAACATGATGGAAAAACCCAGTTTTAGCTTATATTGGTTTTCAGCTCTAGTTCATCTCTATGCAATGCTTCTTTGTTTGTAATTATCATATTGAAGATTTAAGGTAGAATTTAGAATTATCTCATGGAGCGACTAGCTCAACTTTATCATCACCCTAGACAAATGACTTGGAGAGCGAGGAGTTTAATTAGCCATCAAACATTGCATTTGCCCCACAGTCATAGATAGGTGAGGTGAAAGATGCATTTCATCACCCTTATAGTGCGAGGGAGAGGCTGGCTAGAGATAGAAAGGAGGAGGCAGGGGGATAGAGGCTTTGCGGCAGAGGTTACTTTAGGTGGAGGGACAGAGGGTGGAGGAGGATAGGTGAGATAGAAGGTAGTTTGTGTTTGGTTGGTTGGGGGGTTAGATGCTAGTTTAGAGATGCAATTACTTGCTCTATTAAACACTAACACTTTAGATGCTAGTGTAGAGGTGCAATTGCTTGCTTTTTTGAACACTGCTAGTTAGGTTGGCGCTGCTTATTATAGAACCAAAATGATAGACTACAACGCTATCATTGCAATGGTTGTTGCTGCTTATTATATCTTTTGTATCTCGGGGCATTTTAAGCTTCATAAGCATGCTCTTATTTTTGTTATATACGTCAGGTTTATGAGATAGTTAATCTCGCGGATGAGCTTCTTCCGCCACTGCCCCAAGGAATTGTTGCGCTCCCGATTTGCTCTAATGTTCTTGTGAAAGGATCAGCGGGAAAGAGAATGGCTGGTAGTTCTTCAGCGAAACAGGAGGAGGCTAATGGATCAAAGAATGAACCCTCTGCTCATGAGAAATTATTGCAAGATCAACCTGAACTCGTTCAGCAATTTGGTTTGGACCTACTGCCTATCTTGACTCAGGTGTATCTCTGCAAAGAATTTTGTTGGTCTATATAACTATTTTTGGTTAATGAGGTTGATTTCCTATGCTTTTAACATTTTCAAGTCAATCTGCTGTGGTATTTCTTATTTATGAACCAGATATATGGCTCTAGTGTCAATGGTCCAATTCGACATCGATGTCTTTCAGTCATTGGGAAACTAATGTACTTTAGCTCAGCGGAGATGATCCAGTCCTTACTTGGTGCAACAAACATATCAAGGTTTTTTTTTTGGTCTAGTTTTGAATATATACTGTCACTTTGCGGGTGCTGAAGAAGCTGTCTTCCTCTTACTCACTGGATGCTCATTTCTGTTTCATCTTGCAGCTTCTTAGCAGGAGTTTTGGCTTGGAAAGACCCACAGGTACTGATCCCTGCTCTTCAGATTGCAGAGATTCTTATGGACAAGCTTCCTGGATTTTTTGCCAAAGCGTTTGTGAGAGAAGGAGTTGTCCATGCTGTTGATGCTCTTATCCGTTCAGTTTCTTCAAATACTATTCCTGAGAAGGACATTGATTCTGTGTCTAGCACATCATCTCGTTCTCGACGTTACCGACGGAGGAATGGTGGACTGAACACCGATGGTGGTTTGTTGGAGGAGGCAAAAGCTTCAACAGCTGGAACCGGTAGTTCATCACCGCTGACAGAGGTTTCTGCTGCCAATAACAGCATTCGGTCAGCTGTGAGTGAGTTTGCCAAGGCTTTCAAAGACAAACACTTTCCTGCTGTTCCTGGGGCTACTGAAATTGGCATTACTGAGGATCTTCTTCGTTTGAGAAGTCTTTCTTCAAAATTGAGTGCTAGTGCTGATGATGTGAAGGCTAGAGCAAAGGGGAAATCTAAAGCCAGTGTATTTGATAATTCAACAAGTACGGAGGGGGAGTTGGATGCTATTATTTCTGAGATGCTAACTGAACTCAGTAAAGGCAATGGTGTATCAACTTTTGAGTTCATTGGTAGTGGTGTTGTAGTAGCTTTACTGAATTATTTTTCATGTGGAACATTTGCAAAAGATAGAACCACAGAGGTTAACCTGCCAAATCTTCGTCAGCAAGCACTTAGGAGGTACAGATCATTCATAGACCTCGCCCTTCCAGTTGGTGTCGAGGAACAAAATGAAGCTCCTATGAATATCTTAGTTCAAAAACTTCAAAATGCTTTATCTTCTCTGGAACGATTTCCCGTTGTACTTAGCCATCCTTCCAGATCTTCCAGTGGGGGAAGTGCTCGCCTTTCCTCAGGTCTAAGTGCATTGTCACAACCTTTCAAGTTGCGCTTATGTAGAGCACAGGGTGAAAAGTCTCTACGTGATTATTCTTCAAATATTGTACTGATTGATCCTCTGGCAAGTTTAGCAGCTGTTGAAGAGTTTCTTTGGCCAAGGATCCAAAGGAGTGACTCTATACAGAAGACTTCAGCATCTGCAGGAACTCCTGATGTGGGTGCTTCGGCTGTGGGAGGCAATGCTTCATCATTAAGTACACCAACTCCTTCAGGTCATCGTCCTACTACTAGATCTAGGTCATCATTAATCATAGGAGGTACAGCGGGAAAGGAATCTCCCGAGGAAAATGCAAACTCTTCAAGAGGAAAGGGTAAAGCTGTTGTGAAACCTACACCTGATGAAGGAAAAGGATCCCAAACAAGAAATGCAGCCTGCAGAAGAGCAGCTTCAGTACAAGACACAGAAACGAAACCTGCACATAGTGACTCTGACTCTGAGGTTCGTTTAATGAATGCCTATCTGCTATTTTAATTCCAAATGAGCTTTTTAAGACAATATATATGGTAACAGTCGTTTGACTTGGGATAGGGGTTCAGTGAAGTAAAACTACTTAAGATGGATTGATATTTATGTCATTTGCCTTTTAATCTTTTTATTTTTTATAATTATTGTCCCTTCTCTTACACTTTCCCCATTATTGGAGTTGAGCAAACTATGCTGATGAAGAGAATGCTCTTGCATTCTGCATTACATATTGTTTTTTTGATATGATATAAATTTTTGGCCATCTGATTACAGTAACATACCATGCTGACTGTCTGGGTCATAGTCGCATACGATGCTCTAATAATAATCCACATACATTATTCTTTGTGTCAATTTGTGATGAGATACGAGTCCAAAATTTGTCCCACCTTTTACATTTTAGACGAGCAACATTACTTAGTTTTGATACTGACCTTAAATAGGTGGGAGACAGCATGTGATAAAATTCTTGACATCACCTAATTCTTTTTCTAATTTTATTGAATCTAATGAGAAAGCGAATTTGTTTAGGTTCCTTAAATTCTAGTCGTTTGTATTCATTGTATTTTATTCTAGGTGATTCACGTTTTTTCCCTATTCTATTTCACAGTTGGAGCATCAACAACTTGCATGATAGCACCTATAATTCTCATTATGTTTGTGATAAGTGGGTTAAGGTTTGCCTTCTTTTGTGCTATGGGGACCTGATAGGAAATACTCCAATAGAAAGTGAACTCTCTTGGCTGAATTTGAATTTCAACAAACCTCAAACAGTAAAAAGAGACAAGATTTTGGTAGAAACTCACAAAAGAACGTTTAATTGATGGTAGGAAAAAGAAAACAAGAAAGATACAATGGATCTTTGATTTGAGAGTAAGATCCGGCTCACCCAAGCCCTAACCGCCCAAAGAGTCCCTCTTTCTCCTTGGGGAAACAAAACTCAGCAAAGTATTTGATAAAACAAATCCTAGGAGACAAACCTGCTAAAACATATAAAAATTCTCCCCAATTCCAAAATAGCCCCTCAATTTAAAATTTTCTTCATAAACTCTCTTTAATTTCTCATTACTGTGGCTGTTGGACCCTACCCCCAAAGGGGGCAGCAATGGCTGGGGCGGAACCTATATTCTGCCTCTGGTAAACCGAGGCCAATTCAGGATGGACCAGTCCCACCTTATCCTCACGGTGGAAAGACGAAAACTGACGATTTACTCTCATATGACTCCTATGTGGCGTCATATTCAGGTAGGTTCTTCCACTTTATCGACACTTCCTTGAACCCACCCTCTCTGTCGTACCCCTTTTAGCTCCAGTGGTTCCAACATCACCTCTAGATCCTCTGTTAGTATCCCTGGTCTCTCTGAACTAGTTGCATGATCACCAATAGCTCTCCTCAACTGTGATACGTGGAACACTGGGTGTATGGTAGCGATCGGGTAACATTAATCGATAAGCCACTGCTCCAATCCTCTCTACTATCTCATAAGGGCCAAAGTATCTTGAGGCCAGCTTTTTATTCCTCTTGTGAGCTATCATCCTTTGTCTATTAGAGGCGTAGCTTCAAGTATACCCTATCTTTTATCTCAAACTGGATGTCCTTCCTACGCTCATCTGTTTGCTTCTTCATAATCTGTTGAGCCCTCAACATCAACTCATCCAACACTCTGTCCCTCTCCTCCAAGTATTGCTCTATTGAAGAAACTGGTGTGCTATTCTGCCCAAAGTATACTAAGCGAGGTGGTTCTCTTCCGCACAATACTTTAAAAGGGGTCATTTGGGAAGCTAAATGATACGAAGTGTTGTACCAGTATTTTGCCCATGCCATCCACTTGGCCCACGACTTAGGTGTCTTGGAAGCAAATCATCATACGTATGTCTCCAAGCTTCTGTTCATCACTTTTGTCTACCCATCTGTCTGGGGGTGGTGGGCGGTGCTCCTCTTCAGCACTGTCCCCTGCAACCTAAATAACTCTCTCCAAAAATTACTGGGGAACATCTTATCTATGTTGGACACTATAGACTTTGGTATTCCATGCAGTCTGACTACCTCTTTGATGAATGTCGTCGCTATTGTTACTGCCGTGTAAGGGTGTCATAAGGGGAATGAAATGATCATACTTGCTTAATCTGTCAACCACCACCAAAATCATTGTAAACCCCTCAGATCGGGGTAATCCATCCATAAAGTTCATGGTGACCTCCTCCTACAGTCTATCTGGTAGAGCTAGGGGTTGAAGTAACCCCCCAGGAGCCATGGCCATGTTTTTGTTCCGCTGGCATACCTCACATCTAGCCACCATCTCTTCTATATTCTTGTGTATCCCCTTCCAATATAGCTCTGCTGTCAATCTCCTGTATGTCTTCTGCACACCAGAATGACCCCCAACTGTGCTCCAATGGAACTCTTGTAGCAACTGTGGGATATGGACGGAGGTTCGAGGCATCACAAACCTCTCCTGGTATAGCAGTCTCTCCCTCTCTTGAGAATAGCCAGGGTGACTATCCTCATCCCTAAGCAGATTTGCTCTAATCCTTCCCAGCTCCTCATCCCACACGCTCTCATCTTTAATAGACCCCGAATCCAGCATCAGTGGTATCGACATAGCTAACTCCTGGAGCTCCCCCATGCATATGGACAAGGCATCGGCCGTTTTGTTCTCCAATCATAGCCTATAATGGATCTCAAAGTCATAGCCTAACAGCTTTAACAACCACCTCTGATGCTCCTCGGTCACCTCTCTGCTCCAACAGGTACTTCAAACTCCTCTAGTTCGTCCTAATAATGAAATGTCGGCCCTACAAGTAAGGTCACCACTTCTAAATAGCTAACACAATGGTCATCAGCTCCCTCTCATAGACGGACTTCAACCTAGCTCTGGTTGTCAACACCTGGTTAAAGCAATGGGCTTGTGATTTTGCATGAGCACTACCCCCAATTCATACCTTGATGTATCGGTCTCTACCACAAAATTTTGATTGAAATTTGGTAGGGCTAAGACTAGTACTGTCGTCATGGCCTTCTTCAATCTTTCAAAGGCCTGAGTAGCTACCTCTCCCTAAAGGAAACTATCTTTCAGCTTCTCTATCAATGGCTAGGATATGGTGATGTATCATCTCACAAATCTCTTGTAGTACTCAGTCAACTTTAAGAAGCCCATCAGTTCTCTCAGATTCCTAGGTAGAGGTCATTTATGCATTGCCTCAATCTTAGCTTGATCTGCAACCACCCTCTCCTGAGATACCACGTGCTCCAAGTATTCACACTGGCCTATTTAAAGCAACACTTCTTCAGATTGACCCTCAGCTGCTACTGCTGTAATACTTTTAGAATCACCCTCAAGTACTCCAAATGCTCCTCCACCGACATGTTGTACACTAGTATGTCATTAGAGAAAACTAGTATGAACTTTCGGAGGTATGGTCAGAACACCCTGTTCATGAGGGACTGGAAAGTAGCATGGGCGTTGGTGAGGCCAAACGGCATCACTAAGAACTCATAGTGTCTCTCATGTGTCATGAACACAGTCTTCGGGACATCCTCCTCTTTCATCCGAATCTGATGGTACCCCGACTTCAGATCCATCTTTGTGAACACCACCGCTCCACATAGCTCATCTCTCACAAGATTGAAAAACTTGTCGGGTACAGTTTTCCTATTCAGGGCTCAATATTTTACACAGAATCTCAGTTCCCATCCTTCTTCTTGACCAATATGACCGGGCTAGAAAAAGGACTCACACTCGGTCTGATGATCCCTGCCTCCAACATCTCTCGGATCAGCTTCTCAATTTTATCATTCTGAATCTGAGGGCAATGGGCCCGATACTAATCGGTGACAGCCCCTCTCTCAAGATGATGGCATGCTCTTGCTCCCTTGGTGATGACAATCCTTGAGGTGGCTGAAAAATCTCACCAAATTGCTGTATAAGTGGCTGCATTGCATGAGGAATGTCTTCCTCTTCCTCCAATCTGATCCCCTCTAAGCTCTACAGCTCCACCAAAAATTCTCCTCCCACCTCCTGTAGGATCCTCACCATAGTTTAAGTGACACCATGGCTTTGGATAACCCTGCATCACTACTGATCATTATTCTCCTTCCCTCCACTACCAGATCTATTGTCAGTGCTCCCCAATTAACCTTGGTATCCCCCAAGATTTATAGCCATTTCATCCCTAAGATAACATCAGTGCTTTCCAACTCCAATGGAAAGAAGTCCTCCCTCACCTGGACTCCTGTATGGTCAGAACTACTCCTCTACATACTCTTCTGCCCGTCTCCACCTTCCCAGTGCCCATAATCATCCCATAACTCCCTGTGGCCACCAGTTTCACCCCTAATTGATCAATGACCTGGTTGGAGATGAAATTGTGAGTAGCCCCACTGTCTATCAACACCACCACCTCCCTATCTGTTATTTCTCCTTTCACTTTCATGGTGTGATTTAGAGTGAATCACACCATTGAATTTAAGGAGACCTCTGCCATGTCAAGATGCAGCTCTTCCTCCTCTTATACTACTACCTCACTCCCAACTCCCTTCTCAACTTCCTCGTCTTGAAGAGCCTTCCTGCGTCAGAGCAAAGAACTGCTTATAGAAGTCCCCTCCCGTGCTAGTTTGGAAACATTCCGACAAACAGTACTTAAACTCTCTCCAACTTCATATAGGTCGCCTCATATCTCTCCACTACCAGGCCAATGCTTTCCCCTCCAAATATAGGCCAGCTGTCGTCAACCTCTCTTCCTCCGTCAACACATTGACGGTGAAGTATCTCTTCACCTTGTAGATCCACCCGTGTGCATCATCTCCTTCAAAGATAGACATCTTCAGCTTCCTTACCCTCGGATCACATCCATTTCCCCTGATTCCTTCAGACCTCCCATTTTCCGAGGGGGTGCCCGCCCTCCCCCCTGTCTCAACCACCACCACCACACACACACACGCATAAAGTATCATGATCCTCCCTTCTACACTTATACCCAAACCCATCTTCAAAATCCCCCCTTCTTTCAAAATCAGCCCTTCCTGCAAAATCAGCACCCCTCCGCTCATACCCACTATTCATCTCCTCCATAGAAATGGGTTCTAGGGGAGGCATCCCATCCTCTCCCCAAAATCTCTACCTCTTGATTTTCCCCTCTCATTGGATTCAGGTTTCCACCATTTCGTTGGTCGTCGGTGGCTCAATTCTCCTCCGATGACATTGTTTTGGGTTGGGCCTCAAGCAACTTCCTCAACATTTCTTTGACAATGGCGAACTTACCATCCATCTTTTCATGGATGGATGAAAATTGATTTTCAAATTTTGAAATCTTCTCCCTAAAATTTAATTTTAATTGGTCTCTCTCCCCTTGCAATACTTCCATTTTTCCTCTTGCCATAGGTACCCTGAATACAGGGCTCTAATACCAATTTATAAGAAATACTCCAATAGAAAGTGAACTCTCTTTGCTGAATTTGAATTTCAGCAAACCCCAAATAGTAAAAATAGACAAGAATTAGGTAAAAACTCACAAAAGAACATTTTAATTGATTATAGGAAGAAAAAAACAATCAAGATAGAATGGATCTTCAATTTGAGCAGAAGATTCGGCTCTCCCAAACCCTAGCCATCCACTAGAGTCCCTCTTTCTCCTTGGGAAAACAAAACTCAGCAAAATATTCAGTAAAACAAACCCTAGGAGACAAACCTACTAAAACATACAAAATTCTCCCCAATTCTAAAACAGCCTCTCAATTTGAAATTTTCCCTACTAAACTCTCTTTTATTTCTCATTACTGTGGCTGTTGGACCCCACCCCCATAGGGAGCGACAATGGCTGGGGCGGAACCTCTATTCCGCCCTGGTAAACCAAGGCCGGTCTAAGATGGACCGACTGGACCAGTCCAAGGACCAGTCTATCAGGACCATATCCAGTAGATGATCAATCATATCATCTTTCATAATGATTTGACTATTCAATCGTGTACAAAGATCAAATGAATAGTACTTTTTGAAATTTTGACGTTCCCATTGATTGATGGACCGTTATTCTTATATCACACTGTTGAGATCGAACATACATTGCTAGGAGTCTACTGACCATGACAAATCATCTATTGGAGTTTTGGTGATCAAGATTAGGAAGCAAGAAATATGGACTTTTGAATTGAAATTCAGATTACAACATGATAATTATGAGTTTTAATTTTGAAATTATTTTGATAAGTTTCTATTTAAAATTAAATTTATATTAGGATAATTTTGATTAAAATTATCTTTATTTTGAAGTTATCTAATTGGATATTTGTAGATGAGGTTTCTCTTTTTATTTGTGGAGTTTGTCTAGGAAGTGGACACGAAACATCCATGTTGTATTTGCCTACAATCGGTATTTCTTCCAAAAATTCTTTCGTAGTTCTCTTCCAGTTGGACCTTCTTTGCACTTGATCTACAGGCAATGCAGCAAAACATCGTTGTTGTGGTTCCCAGGTATTATAGCATTTATCGAACTGAGGAGAGCATCATCCTGTCTCTATTTTCTCTTAAGTATCCAGCCACTGCTCTTTATTTTTATGCTTGGTGCTGCTGCCTTCAAACTGTCTTATTTCTTTTGCCGTCTTGCAAATTGTCCTATTGCTGCCTTGCTGTTGTCTTGCTATTGCTGCTCTTCTTAATTACGAGCCAAAAATGATTTATGCAATAATAAGAAGAGATTATTTGTTGATCAAATAATATCAGGTATTCTTAGTGCACGGTACAAACAAAGAGGATATAAAGATAAGAGAGTCACTTCTTATCTGGAGTTGCATTGAAAGCCAAGAAAGAGGCAAGAGAAGAAAAAACTATAATGCACCTACACTTTTTATATCAAAATATGTAGTATTTGACATATGCATGATACAACAACCTTCCAATCTAAGATGCACCGACACGGACACGGCGACACGGACACGACACGACACGGGACACGGCATTTTTTAGAAATATAGGACACGGGTGCGGCGTGGACACGATATAATAATTTTTTTAATATAATATATAGAAATAAATGTGACACCATATTAGAAATGGTAAGCAATAATAAATCAATGTCACGAGGACTTGTTTAGCTTATAACATTAAAATGTTTAGTACAATCATAAAAATATAAGCAAAAAATCATTTAGTACAACATGAAGGTTCAACTACTCAATAGAGTGAATGATAGAATTAGATTCAGAGGTTGGTCTTTGGCCTTCAATATCATCATCATTGAATATCATTGCTTCCAATTCTGATTCATCTAGAGAAAGATTTGCAACCTCCAATAATCCCATATCATCAAGGCACTCGAACCCATCTCCAGCAACATCCCACATCTTGTTATCACCTGTCATATAAAGTAGGGTCTTCCTTGATAGAAGACGAAGATTTGTATGCACATAAACTAAATCTTCAGCTCGTTATGGAGTTATTTTATTCCTTTTCATCGATTGAATAAATGAGTATGCGCTCCAATTTCTCTCACAACAAGAAGAGGATGATACTTGACCAAGAAGTTTTATTGCTATTGTTTGAAGAAGCGGTGCTGAAGCTCCATGAATCAACCACCACATTTTTGGATCCATCATCCATCTATCAACCAAAGATTCTTGATCACCAAAATCCTCTAAATATCCAAAGAATTTTACAAGTTCTATATTAATCTTTCTTCTCTCCTCATTTGGAAAATATCGTTTCAAGCATATCTTTCTCATATTTGACACTTCTAAATCTTTTTGTGGTGAGACACGTTGAGGGTCTTGTTGAAGCCATTCGTTACTTGAATACCTTCAAATAATACAAAGCATATAAAATTATTTATTCATTTACTAAGAAATTTAAAATTAATTTAAAAGATGAATACAAATGTACCATGGATTTAATGAATGGGCCAAATAATGCAGAGGTGTGTTGCTTTTGGTCCACCTATCATCAAGAATAGTATAGACAATACTCCAAAAACTTGAGTCTTCATTATATGACTTTCTTTCATGTCTATATATAATTTCTTTCATTTTTGCTAACATAGAGTCCCACATCTCATAAATTAAATGTAGGCATGATTTATCTGTGTCAGCCTCTCTCAACATGTCATAAATCGGATCAGTGAAAGCCAAAATGTAATCTACATTATCCCACCACAAATCATCTAAGACCTTTTCTTTCACATACCTTGCCTTCCCAACATCATCTTCTCGATAGCAAGACCACTTCTCACTAATCACCATAGATTGAAGAGCACTTTTTATTTGTTTTAATCTTCTCAACATGATTATTACAGAGGCAAAACGAGTTTCTGCAACAGCTAACATTCTCAAATGTGAGAAATCATTAAACATTGAAAGTCTCATTGAGTGGTTCATAATGAAATTTCTGATCAAACTGCATCATCTGCAACTGTTGTTATCCAATGACATTCAGCATAGATGATTTCATTTGCCGCTGTATTCTTTGCTGCACAAATATTTTTTAGAGCAAGATTTAAAGTGTGCACAACATATGGAGTCCAGAATATATGAGGATAAGTTTGCTCCACCAACAATCCTGTAGCTCTACACACCGGTGCATTATCTGTAATAACTTGCACAACATTTGAAGGCCCAATAATGACTATCACCTCTTTAATCAAATTGGCAATAAAATATTTATCCTTGTATTCTCCTTCACAATTCACAGCTTTAATAAACATGGGGCAATTCTCTGTAACGGTCATAAATTAATGAGTGGTCTTCTTTGAGGATCAGTCCAACCATCACACATCAAAGTGACATCTTTTTCTTTCCACACTCCTTTTGTTGGTTCAAGCAATGTTTCAATATGTGCTCTTTCCCTCTCCAATAATTTTGATCTTATTGCATTGTAGCCATGTGAAACATAACCTGCAAGGTTGTTATTACATGCAAAAGTAAATGCATTCTTGTAATGAGGATTTCTTGCAAGGTTGAAAGGAAGTCCCGCTGAAAAAAACATCCTTGCAATTTTACCATCCAATTCCTCTCGCTGCTGCATGTTAAAAGCCTTCTCTAAAGCACCACTGGCAACTCCTTTTCTTTTCTTTGAATCATATCCTTCACTTTTATATGATAATGAATGATCAACTCTAACAGATGAGGAAGAAGTGTGGGATGAACCATAGGTAGATGGCAAATGTATCTCTTTAGAAAGTGCCCTTTTGATCCTAAATTCAGCTTCATCAACTTGTCTGTTCAATTCAATCAACTGCGACTTAGTAATCTTAGGACACATTTTAATTCCATGACCAAAAATCTTAAGTAGATGTGCTTTCACCCTAGAATAAGATCCTTTGTAGGTGCCACCACAATAATTGCATTTGAATGACATGTTACCTCCTCCTTCAGAAGTTTTTCCTAACTTTGTAACATGAATCCATAAGGGCTTATCAGTTTCTACAGATGGCTCTTTTGAACCGTCACCTAATCCACTCCCACCAGCAGCAGAGCTCATTTTGCTTTCAAACACACTGGTGAAATGGAAAAAATAAAGGCTTAATAAATTAGTGCAATATATCAAACCCCTAAACATAATGTTTCACTTATCCTAAAGATGATGAATACAACAATATGCCGGGCAGTCGAGGGGTCCAAGGGGGCGCTGCCCCCTGGCGGGGTTCGACCTAAAGCGCAGCAAAAGCGCAACTAAAGCGCAGTTAATGGAAAAATTTTACTCTTTTTGTTGCACTTTAGTTGCCCTTTTGCTGCGCTTTGGTTGCGCTTTTGCAAAATGACAGCTTAAGCGTAGCAAAAAGGCATCTAAATGGACAGAAATGATGAATGGAGAAAAAAATGGTGAAATCAACTTACATGTTTGAAAATTTTTATGCAGTTTGGTGTCGCCTTTCCTCGGCTGCGCACAGAAACTAAGAAGGAAGGCTTGTTGCTTACGGCCGGAAGAGAAGACTAAGGGTGCGATCTCCAGGCAACCGCTGCTCGCGGGAAAGATCTCCAGTTGACCGCTGCTCGCCTCAATCGCTCGGGAAGATCACGAATACGAATAGGAATACGGGATTAGGGCGAAGATGAAGACTCGGGCATGAATCGGCTAATATAAAATAGCGGGACTAGAGTTTTTCTTTTTTTTTTTTAATTTAATTATCAAATAGCCAGATACGCGTGTCCGAATTTTTTTTTTTTTTTTATAAATGGGACACACTAATAATTTGTCCGACACGTGTCCCCGCCGTGTCGGACGCGTGTCCGTGTCCGACACGTGTCCGACATTGCATATCCTCTTAAAACGGAGTGTCAGTGCATCATAGCTTCCAATATGTGCCTAACACATGTTGAAGACGTCATTAGAGTGCCCAAGGAAAAAAAATAAATAATTAAATGACATGCATATTAAAAATGCGCGTCAAGTGTTACAGGAAATAGTGATGCTAGAATGGCATAACTCCATAAGAGTGGAAGACTAGTAAGCTTTAATTTTGAAAGAGACAAATGAAGATGCCTCTAACAATTAATTTGTTTGGTTTGCCCCTTTTGCATGATGCTTGTTTTATGTTTCTTTTACAAAAAAAAATAAAATTTATCATTATAGGATTTAGACTGCATGCATTTGATGTTTATTTAATTTGTGCAATTATTATTTCATACTTTTATTTTTATAGTATGTGTGCATATATATATATATATATATTAATGTTGTTTCAGTACAGGTTGTTGTTCTATATTTTCAATAGTAAATGTATCACATATTTGTGTCATATCATACTAGTGTCCCTGTGTCAATATTAGAGCAGCTTGGGCAAGAAGATCAAGAAATCAATCAATGCCCAGCAACAATTATATGCTAAATCTAGCAAAATGAGTGGCTACATTGACGAAATACATGATTAACATGATGGAGTGGGTACGAATACAACAGATGTTGCGAGTAGTGGGCCAAGTTGCATTCTTCCTCCCATACAATATGCAAATATGGTTTCAGAGTATGTAAACGAGGATATAGCTACCACTGATGAAGGACGAATGACCATTCAAAGTAGAAGCCAAAATGGAGATTATTGGAGACTCATTAGCACGGTGGAGCACCCATCTAAAGTTGATGGCCATCAAAAGGTGACCAAGGGATATCCAAGCAATTGATACATTGAGAGTTCTACTCGATGGAGCATATAGATCAATGGAAAGTGGCATACTTTGAGATAACACTATGAGCTATCATTAAAGGAGACACTGTAGAGTTCTAATGCGAGACAATCACTTTGGATATTTGAGTTTTTCCTCTCTTGAACCGATCTTCCACTGCGGAAAAAAAAATCCTTAAAAACCTATTTCATTCTTTCCTTAAGCTCTCGCCTCATCAATTTCTTGCGTTATACCCTCTCCTCTGTTGCCTGCCGGATCGCCAAAAGGGAGCTTCGCCTCATTGCCTGTTGCTTCGATCTAAACTGAGAACGAGAGATCGCGTGAACGAACATAACATCCTACTTCACCTTGCTATCTTACAGCAAGATTGAAAAAGCATGGATTATGTATACTGTCTTGATTTCTTCTCCATAGAATTGAGGACAAGGGGGATCTGCCGGTTTTAAAACAGTAGCAGAAATTTGATTAAGTAGGGAAGAAGAAGACTTACAAACGAAGAAGCTTCGTAGTGTATTGTTGATTTCTTCAAAGAAAAAATAGTATTTAATTATTTTGCAAACTCAAAATTTTATTTTGAACTTATATATTTTTTATTTTGATACTTTAAATTTTTATTTGACAAAAAGTTTATGAATGTGGCGTCAATAAATTGTAGTTGTGTATATACCTATATGCTCTCATTTGTGAGTTTTTATTTCACATCATTTATCTTTTTATACTAACAACTTTATTTTATTTTTATTTTTTTTAACCATCAATATCGACCCCAAGCACAAATAAAAAAAAGGTTGAGAGATTTTAAAATAGATAGTTTGTGCCCTTAAAAGAAAAAAATCTTGACTCAACCACACGCAATGACTCATAGTGCGACGCGGTGCACCTCGAGCTTCATTTTCATGATAGGCATGGAGAGTTAAAATAGTGCTTGCTAATAGCATATAATGTATATCCCTAGTAACGTGCACTATTTTAATTTATATGATTTATTATTTAAAATTAATATTAATTATATTTATAATTTATTATTATTTATATTTATTTCAATTTACATTTATTAGGGCATTAGGGCATCGAGACGGTCTCTCAAGGCTCACAATTATTGGCTTTGCTTCACACACGTGCACCTGAGGGCTCTTAACTTGTCGAAGAACTGTGCTCTTGGTTTTGACGTATGCTCTTACCTTCGACTCAACACACTAGACTTTCAAGCTTTGCTTCACGCACGTGAGTTGCAAGGCTCGTAGCTCTCAGCTTTAACATTTTCGTTGCTTGCCTCATACGAAGGCTTCAACTTACTTGTTGCTCTTGCCTCGCACGAAGGCCATGATTTCTCGGCGCCATGCCTTCAACACTCGAAGCTTCCAAGGCCTTGACAAAGGAGAAGTGCTCTTGGCGATGTTCTCACTGCTTTGGCCTTGCACGTAGGCTTCAACCTTCTTGTTGCTCTCGCCTTGCATGAAGGCTATGACATTCTTGCCATTCTTCCTTTATGCACAAAGCTTCCAATGCTTTGACTCTCGGCTCGCATGCTCTTGGCATGAGATTTATCTACATTTTGTTCATGTCCATTTTTTATTGGTTTAAGTTGTCTCATGAGTTGTTTTCCCATGTATTTTATTTATGTTAGGTGGTATATTTTATTAGTATTTAATATTTAACATGTTCGATCCTATTTTGATTAGTTTAAGTTGTATGCACGAACTATTTTTTCACATATTTAGTGTTAGGTGGTGCGTTTTATTAATATTTTATATTCAAATGCCTTATTTAACTATATTTTTTATTATTTTGTGTTATGTTTAAAATAACGTGCATTATGTGCTATGGCTCTTCGGAGACCCTTGCTTTATGGTGTTATTTAACTTTGATAAGTATGGTGATGCAAATTTGCAACCTGACAAAGGAACGATACACGCCAAATTTATCATTGTATGAAAACTTGATCATTAAGATACACTCTTAACAAAATGAAGATGATCAAGGAGTGGTTAAGCATTATAATTATACAATAGTGTACCTTTAACAACTTAGACATCCGGAAGGAAGAAAGTTTTTCTTTTAAAAGAGCAATGGGGCCATAGCTGCTTAAAGTAGATAAGCTTCCATTATTGAGGATGAAACTTGAAGCACTCTTATGCCAATTTAAGAAAGAAAAGGTTAAGAAGAAATTAGTGCCTGTCAGTTTTGTTAATTTTAAAAGAGGAGATACTACTATAAAATAAGTCTCAACAAACACACCCAAGTTATGACTTTGGGCTTTTGCAAACATTACCTAAAGATAAATTGCTATCAAAGCTTCTTGAACTTGCAAGCTCTCAAAATAAATTTCAAAAAAGTTATAGAAATCTCCCAAAAATTTGTCAAACACAATAAAGTGGTATAACTGAGAGATCGAAAAGTTAGCTTTCACCTACCTAAAATTATGATTTCAAGGGAGTGAAATCCCCTTAAAATGGGGTCCGCGATCTACTATCAAACATAGTAGATAATCAACGAGATCGTCTATGATCATAATTTGGGCATCAGATCATGGAAATATCAAAGAAATCGTGTTTGTTGAAGTTTTAACAATTTTTTTAGTTAATGAAGTTTGTTGGTGCTGATTTTCATATCAGATTGTTGAGATCAAAGAAAGCATCACCAGCAGTTTACCAACGAAGGTGGTTTGTTAATGAGAAGCCTGGTGATAGGCATTAAGTATAGATCATTGGATTAAAATTTGGATTCAATAGGATAAAGATGAATTTTAGCTTTGGATAAGCTTGCATTTGAATTCAAATTTAAATTAGGATCAATTTTGTTGAAATTATTTATGATTTAAAAACTGAACCAGTCTGACCGGTTCAACCGGTTGAACTGTGAATCGGTCTGCGGACGATCTGGTATATTTCTAAATCGGTTTAGTGATAACTCGGCCTTAATTGTGTCGAACGTTAACCGGTAAATCGGTGTTGGTTTTCAAAAATTAGTTGGTTTATTTGATATAAAATATTTAATTTAAAAAATTGGCTGGTATATAATTAAATTAATTAAATTAATAATTTTATTATAAAATATTTAACTTAATAAATTTATTTAGATTTTATATTTTTTAATTTTAAAATGAGCAATAACTTTTTATAATAATCATTTATTAAACAAACACTGACTATGCTTTTTCACATGGCCCCATCATCCCATGTGACTCATTTATGCATGTGAACAAAAAAATCAATATAAACAATGTAACATATAATGCCCAAGTGATGTGGAACTAAAAAATCAAGATGAAGTTCTCAAGTTCATCATACATATACTACATATTTTTGAATTAAATTTTTATATTGTGAATAAAATTTAAATTAATTTTATAATGTTTAATTTATCTATTTATTTTTTCCTTTATTTAATTATACAATATAAAAATAAATTATCTAACATGAACTTATAGATATAATTTTATAATGTAAATTTTGTACACAATTCATAGGTATAACTTATATCTAAACATATAATATAAATTAGATATTGTTTACATTAAATTTATAAACTTATATGTACACTAATTCTATATTAAATATGAATTAAATTTAAAATTGTAAAATAGATTATTATGTATGAATTTTATTTGTTTTGTAGTCACAAATTTATATTATTGCATAATTATTATTATGTTATTTAGATGACATCTAAATAATTTTAATATTTATCACGTCATCCATTTCAATCCTGGTTCAACTCCGGTTAAATCATTGAATCTTGAACCTCTCCTTATTTCGGTTCTATGTCCAGTCTGGTTTCACTACCTTGGAAATTATCTTTACTTTGATGTCATCTACTTGGTTATTTATGGATGGGTTTTTTCTCTTTGTTGTTTGTTTAGAAAATGGTTAAGAATTTAACTCTATTCTATTTGCCTATAAATAGGCTTAATTTCCTGAAATGAATCAATTGGAATCTTTTCCAAAAAATTCTTCCATCTTTTCTCTTCCAGCTGAGCCTCCTTACATCACTTGATTTATGGGCACAGTAGCAAAAATTGTTGTTGAGCTTCCCAGCTACCATGGCATTTGCCTAACTGAAGAGAGCACTTATTGTCGTTCTTTTATTTTTTTTTTTTTAAATCTACAGCCTCCGCTCTCTATTTTTCTACCTGTAAACTGTCTTATTGTTGCCTTGCTATTGTCTTAGTTCTTCTTTGCTGCTCTTTTTCTATTGCCTTGCTACAATGTTGCTAGTACTGGTTTCAAGTCAAAATTAGATAAATAGATTGTTATTTGTGGCTATCTAGAGGATGAAACAATAGCTTGCTGTCTCGGAGGAAAACAGTCCCAAAACAGAGAGACAAATTGCTGTTTACTGCAAATTGAAGAATAAAGCAGCTAAGGAAAGCCATCTGAAGCATTAAAAAGTGCTGTAGGCATCTTTGATTGATTGATATCAATGGAGAACGTGTAAAAAATTTTCTGATATTTTTATGAATCCTTTCTGACTTCTCATTAATGGGCTTATGGAATAATTTTAAGATTTTGGCTGCGAATAAAGATTGATCTATCGACTTCTTCTGGCTTCTCCTGGATTATATAATTTGTTCATCAGCTATTCTCTTGTTGCTGTTTATAAGTTCTGTTGAGTCATAAATGCTTGCTATCCAACTTAGCTTGTCAAATGAGATGACGCTCAATACGCAAAATCATTTACACTCAAAATCATTTACACTTTTATATGTATGTTAATAACGCAAGGATGGAGCAGAATCTTTTATTCTAGTTCAGCCTCCATAGCAGTAGAATTAAAAAGAGGTCAACCTTTGATTTAAAATATTAGAAGTTCAAATTATGAATTTAGGTTAGGCATTTCACAAAAATATAATATAATGATAAGAATATATAAATTTACAAAACAATATATCAATAAAACTTAAAAAAACAGTACTCCATCACATCAATCTTGCCACTCTCTTTCTCTCTCTGACATTAATTTTCTGAGGAGTTCTACATCACATCCCACTTCTCTTCTCTCGCCTCCACAATCTAATCTTTTATTTTCAACTTGATATTGTCTTAATATTAGAGATGTAATAAGCTTGGAATCAACCAACAATCATTGTTATTTAAAAAATAATCTTATTGAGTACTATTGCATGATAAATTCATAAAGATGGATCATGCTAATTGACTGAATGTTTGCCTTTTTTATGTATATGTGAACAAGCTAGAGTAATTGATATGTGGTGCATAAATAAGTCATGACAAAGGGTTATTTACTATCACATTTGTCTTATAAAGTATGCTTGGACAGCACATATGCTTTTTTCAAGTTTTGTCCTTTTCTATAACATTAATTATAACTTTATAGTTGATTATAGCATAACATTTTGTTTTCGTATTTTTCCATGCAAATTGCCACAATAGGTCTCATCAAATCTGATATGTATATTTGTGTATAAAGAAGTTGTAGGAGATGGCAGGTAGTTTTTCTTACATCTACCCTAATAAAATATTAAGTTGGAGAAACCACAAGATATTGAGTGGACGTTCTAAATTTTTGAATTTTGACCAATGCATATAAATTACTTTTTTTATATAGCATAGAAAGTGGAGCATGAACTATGTTAATCAATTGATGATGCATTTGTTAAGGCATGTGAGATTATTAAGTTTAGTCCAACATCAGATAGTTAAAAAATTTGCTGATGTAGAAATATTAAGTAGTTGACTTCAACTTAAATGCTTAAGTTTTTGGAATGAAAATGGGTTTAATCATTGGTATCTTGCCCAACTTCGATTGCCCTTTGTCTATGCCAATCATTTGGATAAAGTGTTTCATATGATTTATGGTTCCAATGGGTATTTGGTTATTTCTACCATATTTAAGGCTTAAGAGTGAGCAACTGCATGAAGTTTTCACATGATTGAGAAGCTCTTGGTTCATGCTACTTCATGGTGTTAAAAATTTTTCATTTAATGGGAATTGATGTTTGATCTGGAGGGCTCTCATGTGAGGGGGAGATTATTAATTCTTGTTAGAATATTGGATTTGTCCCTCATCAAAAAATTGAAAAGATATGTTGGTGTAGAAATGTAAGTGATTGGGTCTCACTCATAGATTTAAATTTTTGCTGAAATGAGTTTGAACATTGGTGCTTTTGGTCCCCCCTTTGGTTCTCTGATGTAGGACTACAATACTTTTAAATGAATGCGAAAAGAACTTGCACGATTTTGAAAGGAACAAAGAACAATTAAGACTATTAGCTATTTAAACGAAAATGGAAAACGTAAGAGGGGTCACTACGCTTAGGCCAAATCACATACTAAGTGCTTGATTTATCAAAACAACGTAGAATTTCAACAACATGCGAATTAAGTAGTTATTCAACAAAAATCTCTAATCTAACATTAAGATAAGCAACATAGAAAGTACACTCAATCCTACGTTTACTAAGCATAGGCAGTTAGCTTGCACGATTCATTGCGATTGGATCACCACCTATAAGATTAGTAGGATTAGAAGATAAATGAAAAGGGGGAAGAAGTTCACCCTTGTTGAGAATCGGAGACAATGTGCCACTGAATGTTGCCAAGCTGTTCTTCGATGGCTTCGGCGAGGGTGTCTAAGATACGCTCCACGTATCCCTCGACAATGTGATCAATCTCCGGATCGACGTTGAAGAAGGTTGAGTGGAGGATGTGGATGAAACCTTGCTCGTCGTAGACAATGCCGAAATCAAGATCGGGATCGGTCATGCATCGATCTTGTAGGGTTGATGTATGGATGACAATGGGTGTTGCTTCCCTTGAAGACTCCTCTAAAGAGAAAGAGGTTTCTCTCAAGCGTTGCAGTGGAGAGGAGGGCAAGGGTGGCCGGCCAATGAAGAAGGGTAGGGATTAAATTTGGTTCAGATTTTGTGGAGGGAAATTAACTCAAACAACTTCCTAATTAATCCCTTTGATTGAGAATAATTAAAGAAGAGAAAGAGAGAGAGAGGGGCGGCGGGCAAGAGAGGGGAAGCTTGGGATTTATTTCCCAAAACTCAAGATGAGATTTGGAAAGTAGTAAGGAGGTGGTGACCATGAAGGGGCCGACGGCATAGGGAGAGGGAAGAGGGATTTAATGAGGCATTCAATGCTTTCTTAAATTATCAAATTAAATTTGGAAGGAAAGATTTCATTCCAATTTAATTTAAAATTCAAATGGGCTATAATTTGGAAAGTTTCCTAAAATAGGATTTATAATTTAGGTAATAAGTTCAAATTCAAATAGATTTGAATTTGTTCTTTAAGTAAGTTACCTAAAATATGAAAACTAAATTAGGAAAGGCTTAATAGCACATGGAGTGGGAGGGAAATCAATGGAGGGGCCGGCGGCTTGGGAGCTTGGCCGTGGGGGTGGTGGAGGGGCTGACGGGGTCGGATGGGGGTGGTGGTGAGGTGTTAGTTGGCGGGAAGGGTGGGGTGTGGGTGGTCGGAGGTGGAGCTTTGTGGAGGTGGCCGGTGGTGGAGCGTAGTGGTGGTGGACGGCAGCTTTGGGTGGGGGAATTTCGGTATAGGAGAGAAGGGAGGAAGAAGGAAGAAAGATTTACGAACTGACCACGAATCCAGACTTTTCCAGGATTGGTGGGTGCTTCACTTCCCTCTCCAAGGGATCTCTCCTCTCAAGTCTTCACAAGAACTCACAATGCAGAATTTTTTTTATCATTCAATCATTAACATGAAAAGAGAACATAAGGGCTATATATAGCCTCATACAATGGACTCAAAATGAAAGACGACGATGCCCTTTGGGCTTACACATGACCACCCTTAAGTAAGGGGTAAAAAGGGAAAACTACTGAAGCAAATACAATAAGCAAAACAAATAACCCAAATACAATAAAGACTCAAAAGTAGATCGGCGTGATCGTGGCCGTAGATCGACGGCCATGCCTCTGATAGACTTTCCAATATCTGATGTCCCCATCATTCTCTCTCTAACGGTATTGACTGATGCCTAATATGTTGTATTTATTGTTATTTCTCATGCTTGTTCTTCATGTCATACGTTAATTAGCAACCACATTCTCTATTTTTGTATCCTTCCAAGTTATCCCTAGTCCCTTTTTTTAATTCAAAATAGATATATTCTTTTCAAAGATGAATTTCTAACTAGCATTACCACTGCTTTTGAAGTTCCCATTAATTCTTGTTGGACATCTGATGATTGCAATTTCTATTTTAGTAAAGCTTGATCTTTCCTATGTATTTACTATTTTTAATTTTGATATTCATGATGTCTACTGGTTCAGTCTTCATTTGTTGTGCATATTGCTGAACCCATTGGCCCTGGCCAAATAAGGTGGTATGCCAATACTGTATTCCATTCACTAAACTTTTGCATGTCTTATTATAGTCACCATTCACCAATGAAATATGACATTTGTTAATTGCAGGATGACTTGGATATGTCTCCTGTTGATATTGATGATGCTCTAATGATTGAAGAAGATGACGTCTCAGATGATGAAGAGGATGATCATGATGAGGTAACTTGCTTTTATTATCATTTGGCACCAAATGATGTTTAAGGGTGTGTGTGTTTTTAGTCAGTGATTACTGTTATGGTTGCAGCTGTTCATGTTTTTCAGTTTTTACATGTTTGGTTTTGTTGAAGTGCTTACTGTGTTGAGAAGTGTAGGCTTTAACAAATGACTCAGTGATGTGAAACAAATAAGATGCAAAGGAAATTGCTATTAGGAAATTAAGAACATGGAAGAACTTTGCTTTGTCATTGATAAACTTATTACATGCTCAAGTTAGATTTTAGAAATTTTTAGTGAAGAGATTAAATAATAGCAATCAACAACAATTTGAGACTACAAGTCTTGCAAAACTAATAACCAAAATTAAAGTAAATGCAATGGCCCATTAACAAAGCCCAACGTTTAAAATTTAGAAAACGTCACCTAGAGATCCTTTACTCAAACTCTTGAAGGTGGGAATTAGCGAAAGAACGTTGCAAGCAAATTTAGGGATGCCATTAGGAGACACGTGTTGCGTAAGGCATTAGTCGCCAGAGAGGTGATCGGAGTAGGAGAAGTGGTTGGATGGTTGACGATGTACCAACGTCCCGGGAGAATGTGCTCTTCCGCTGAGAGGGCTAATCGGAACAAGATGTGGTTCACGTATTCTTCCACGGAGTTGTCAAAGTCCGGAACGAGATCAAAGAACGGCGAACGTAGGATGTCGATTCTTCCTTGATCGTCTTCAACGAATCCGTGATCAACGTCCGGGTCGGCCATTCATAGTTGTCTTGATGTGAGGGAGAAGGCAAGTACAAGGAGAAAGAGGGGCCGGCGACTTCGTGGTCCTTGAGGGAGGCGGGCGGCTAGGGTTGGTGCAAGAGGAAGGGGAAGGGGGCGGCTAGAGAGAGGGAAGGGTTAGGAAATTTCAGCAATATGAAATTAATTCAGATTTGAGGTAATTTGGAGGGAAGGGGAATTAATTTTGAATTACAAAATAATTTCAAAATGGGATGAGAGAGGGGGCGGCTGTGGGAGGTGATTGGGGCTAATTTGGTGCGGCCTTGGGTTTAATTTGGGAGAGAGAAACCCAAGGGGAGGGGCCGGCCATATGAGGAGAGGAGAGAGGGCTTTTGATTAATGTATGTGGGCCCCATGAAGAATTAATAGGATTCAATCAAATCTGAAATTTATTTCAGATTTTATTTTAATAGATGGGTTTCCTAAATTAAATCCCAATATTAGGAAAGTCTATAAATCACAATAACTATTTGAAATTCAAATTGGAAACTTTCCTTTTAGCTAGGGTTTATTTTAGGAAAGGAATTAATGATCCTTTGGGGATTTGAAATTCGAATTTAGGGATGAATGGGAGGGGCCGGCGGTGGGACTAGGGGAGGGGGACGGTGGGGTGGTGGAGGATATGGGGGCGGCGGTCAAAGGGTGGTGGCCGGCGGGTTTTTGTGGGGGACCGGCGGGAGGAAGGGGAGGTGGGGCGGCTAAGGGATTTAGGGGAAGGGGGAGATTGCAACCGGCGGTGGCAAGGGAAGCTCAAGCACGTCTTCCTCAAGAACTCACAAAGAGACCTTGGAATTTTGAAACTCACAAAGAGATTCTTCTCTTACCATGAACTCACTAAGAGAACAAGAAGGTAGGTGGACAAATTTCATTCCAATATTCATCAACCAAATACAATGCATGGAGACCTTTATATATAGGCCTCAAGACTAGAAAAATAAAATAAAAGACATATATGCCCTCGGGGCTACAATAGAGACTCACTCTCTCTAAGGGTAAACTGGAAAACTGAAAATACATGAATAAACAAAATGCAAAATACATCAAAAGTAAAGACTACAAATCGTGGCCGTCGATCTACGCCTCCGTTGGTGGTACACGTGTCGAAATCTTGGGTTGATGTCCTCATCATTCTCCCCATGTGGAAGAAAGCTCGACCCCGTCGAGTAAGTGTCCCTGGAACTCTCGTACCACTCTAGTAAATCTGGATCCAATCTCTGCAGCTCGTCTCGGTCAATCCACGTGTTCTCCGTCTCCGGTTTCCCCGTCATTGAACTAGATACCTTTGGCGACCACCGTCTTTAGTGGAAATAATTTCCTCACTAAGTATTGCCTCAATTTTCTCCGCAGTAGGTAAAGTAGGAATATTTGGGAGTGGAGGTAGGCTAGGGTTCTCACTAGGTAGGGTCACACAAGGCTCATTATTTAGTGGATTGGTGGGATTAAACTCTGGACCCTCATAGGCCACGAGATCTTCAATGTTAAACGTGGGGCTAATATTAAAACCTTCTGGAAGGTCTAACACATAAGCATTACTGTTTATTTTGGAAATAATTTTGAAAGGTCATGCGCTTCTCGCATGCAACTTTTTAACGGTTCCTTGCGGAAACCGCTCCGGACGAATCCGAACCATTACAAAATCTCTCACTTTGAATTCTTTATATCTTTTCTTGAGGTCCGCATTAAGTTTATAGTTGGCGTTGCTCTATTCAATTCTGTTATTAATTTCCTTATGCAATTCCTGTAAATGTGATGCAAATGTAGATGCTGACTCAGATGTTCTAAACTTAGGACCCATTGGAATCAAATCTATAGGTTGCCTAGGTTTGAAGCCATACACAATTTCAGTCGGACTCATACCTGTTGTTCGGTTAACGGAATTGTTATAAGCAAATTCAGCTATAGGAAGTTTGGAATCCCAATCTCGATATGTTCACCCACTAAAGTCCTAAGAAGATTACCTAAACTCCTATTGACAACTTCAGTCTGCCCGTCTGTTTGTGATGGAAAGCAGAGGAAAATTATAGTTTGGTACCCATCTTATGCCACAAAGTCTTCCAAAAGTAACTAGTGAACTTGACATCCCTATCAGACAATATTGTCTTGGGTAAACCATGTAGTCTGACGATCTCATCAAAATAAAGTTTAGCGATCCGGGAGGCATCAAAAGTTTTGGAACAGGGAAGGAAATGGGCCATCTTGGAGAAACGATCTACTACAACACACACCGAGTCATGCTTCCTAATGGTCTTGGGTAAACCTAAAACAAAATCCATGCTAACATCTTGCCATGGGCAATTGGGGACAGGAAGTGGAGTATAAAGACCGGTATTATGCTTTCTTTGCTTTTAGCCAACTGACAAGTGTGACAACGCTTGACTAGTCTACTAACATCTCGTTTGAGGCTGGGCCAGAAAAATCTATGTTCAACTGCGGCAGTGGTCTTGGCTTGCCCAAAGTGCCCTGCTAAGCCTCCAGCGTGTAATTCCCAAACGAGGAACTCTCGTAGGGAGGTGTTGGGGATACACAATTTCTGAGACTTAAACAAGTATCCGTTCTCCACAAAGAAATCATTCGCAATACGTTCACCTCCATTAGCCAACAGGGAATAAATTTCTTTGAAATCAGGGCAGTCCAAATAGTCTTCTTTGAGTCGCTCAAAACCAATTACTTCAGTTCTCATCTCACGGGTAACCATCATCCGACGACTTAAGGCATCAGCGGCCTTATTCTCAACTCCTGCTTTATGTCTAATTGTATAAGTGTACTCTTGCAGGAATTCAACCCAACGACCATGACGGGCATTGAGTTTCTTTTGTGAGTTAATGTATCGCAGAGCCTCATGATCCAAAAATATTACAAAGTCTTGAGGCAAGAGATAATGCCTCCAATATCTGAGGGATTGAATGATCGCATAAAACTCCTTATCATAAGTAGAATATCGTTGCCGGATATCATTTAATTTTTCGCTAAAATAGGCAACGGGGTGTCCTTCTTGCGATAAAACTCCTCCAATTCTAATACCAGATGCGTCGCAAGTAACCTCAAAGACTTTAGAAAAATCAGGTAGATGCATAACTGGGGCTTCAACCATTTTTCTCTTAATTTCTTCAAATGCTTTAGTGGCAGCTAAACTCCAATGAAACTCTCCTTTCTTTAAACAATCCGTTATTGGAGCCATTATAGTACTGAAATTCCTAATAAAACGTCGATAGAAGGTGGCCAATCCATGAAAACTCCGAACGTCTCTAATGTTTGTCGGTACAGGCCACTCATTGATTGCTCTAACTTTTTCAGGGTCGGTTGAAATTCCTTGAGATGAAATAATAAATCCAAGAAAGGTAAACTATCTGTGAGAAACATGCACTTCTTTGGGTTGGCGTATAACTGTTCTCTCCTCAAAATCTCACAGATTTGTTTCAGGTGATCTAGATGTTGTTCCACCGAGCTACTGTAAATCAAAATATCATCAAAGTATACAACGACGAATTTTCCTAAGAAGGGTCGAAGGACCTGGGTCATAACTCGCATGAAAGTACTAGGGGCGTTACTCAGGCCAAAAGGCATTACCATCCATTCGTACAAACCGTCCTTAGTTTTAAAGGCCGTCTTCCATTCATCCCTAGGGCGAATCCTAATTTGATGATAACCGCTCTTAAGATCAATCTTGGAGAACAGGATTGCGCCAGTCATCATATCTAACATGTCGTCGAGTCGGGGAATGGGGAATCGGTACTTGACGGTAATTTTGTTGATAGCACGACTATCAAACACATACGCCAAGAGCCATCCTTCTTAGGGGTTAGTAGTGCAGGAACAACACATGGGCTCAGGCTCTCTTTAATGTAACCACGCTGCAGTAGTTCATCCACTTGCTTTTTAAGTTCAGCGTGCTCCGTAGGGTTCATTCGGTAGTGAGGGAGGTTGGGCAGAGATGCTCCGGGAACTAAGTCAATGACATGCTAGATGTCTCTAAGAGGTGGGAGGTGATCGGGCAGGTCTTCGGGGAAAACGTCATGATAGGTTTCAATAAGGGGCCTTACTTCTTCGGGGATAGGTTCCTCTAGGTCAGAAGTCACTTCTCTAGCGACAAGGGCATACATGGGTGAGCCTTGGTTTATGTCAACTTCTACTTCCTTAGCAGTTAGGAAGTGGAGCCCTTTGCTAGGTTGAACAGGGGTTGGTTTGACTTCGGGTTTGTGGATTTCGGCTGGGAAGGCATAAGCTTGATCTTCTTTCCATTGTGCTCAAATATGCAGGTGTTAGTTCTCCCATAGATATGGACGTCATTGTCAAATAAGCAGGGTCGGCCAAGAATAATCTGTCCTAAGTCCATAGTCAACACATCACACCAAATCTTCTCCTGATATCCAACAAACTCAATGGGAATCAGGCTCCTATCTTTTATCTCAATGGTCGTCGTATTGATCCAAGCAACCTTGTATGGATTCGGGTGAGGTGTGGTTTTTAGATTGAGTTTGGCTACCATAGTTGAGGAGACCGCATTAATACAACTTCCACTATCAATAATGACCTTACAATTCTTGTTTCCAATTTTGGTGAAGATGTGAAAAATAGAGGTCCTACGCCAATCGTCACTAGGCTTAGGTTGGGACAAGGCGCACCTAACAACTTGTAATTCTACCGGGTCATCATCACAGAAAAATTCCTCTTCTTCGTCAACGTGATGGACGAGGTCCGTCTCAGGTTCAACTTCGTCTTCTTCAACCTCTTCTATGATAGTAACCTTGTAGGGGCTAGAACATTGCGAGGCAATGTGCTCATACCCATGACACCGATAACACTTGGTTCCAGAGGTCGCTTTAGGTGTGTCACGTTTAGGGGTCTTTCCTTTAAAGTCAGAACGAGGTGGAAGTTGAGTAGTGGTTGGTCGAGTAACTACTGGGCCAGTAGGTCGGTTAGGGGGTTGATTGGATGAAGTTCTGAAAGGGGTTGGGCGTGAGTCTAAATGCTTAGAATGAGAGTGGGTTCTAGACTCTTCAAGATCCAACACTAAACTGCAGGCAGCCTCCAAAGTATCTACTCCTCTAGCAAATAATTCATTTCTCAGATCCTCCCTTAGACCAGCTCTAAACATAGAAAGGATTTGGGCCGGGGTAGTGGTTTCCTCTCCCCGCTGCAACGGATCATGTAGTCATCAAAGGCGGAGATATAATCCTTCACGGGTCTACTACCTTGGGTCAATATATTCCATTTATCTAAGAGCTTAGGGTAGTAGGACGGAGGGAGGTACTTCCTTTTAAGTTCTTGTTTCATGGTTCGCCAATCGGTGATGGGATATTCACCACGAGCTTCGCGCATGTTTTCTAAATTGGTCCAATATTGGCTAGCTCGATTAGTGAGCTTCATTTCCGCGAACCTAACCTTCCTAGCCTCCGAAATGTTGTACCATTTAAAGTAGCTATCCATTCCTTTAATCCAATCCAAGAAGACTTGAGGGTCGAGGGTCTCATCATAGGAAGGGGGCGTCTATTCAGATATTTTTCAATAGTTGGGCATCGTTGTCTCTCCAAACTGGTTCATGTCCTACAGGCTCATGGTTGGGTCTAAGATGGGGATTGTAAGGTTCCCTCTGAGGTCTATGGTCCGCTCTAGTTTCTTCGACATAAGGTGAAGGAGGTCTAGAGGGTGTATACATAACAGGGTTTCCTATCCTTTCGATGTTATCAAGTCGCTCACCCGTTTGGCGCCTAAAGTCCGCTAAATCAGTTTGGGTGTTTCTAATTTGCTGAGTAACCATTCCCAATTGACCAACTATAAGGTCTAGAGTCGCCTGAATTTGCTCCGGATCCATGGGTAGGTGTTAGGGGACACTAGGGGTGGTAAAGGGAAAAGGGACAGCACTAGAACACTAGAATGAAATGCCCCTAATGCAACTAAATGGTGCAGATTTAGTGTGGACAGCAAACTACAGCAGTTGGTGGAGTTGCCTAAGTGTTTAGGATGAGTTTCTATGAAGTGGCCAGCACCTTACACTAAGTTAGGGTCACCTAAAGCCCTCTAAATGCTGCAGGAAAGTTCTGGACAGCAAGTTATGAAGATTGTTTAGGTAACCTAGACAACTAGGGAGGTTGTTGTGACATGGACAGCACCTAAACAATGAAGTAGACTTACCAAAAGTGATGTAAATGGTGCAGGAATCTGAAGGACAGCAAACAAAAACAGAGAAATAAATTAACTAGGCCATGGTATGCAAGCAAACAGATTTTGGAAATGTTAAACTAGATCCCTTGGAACTTCTAGCACATGTAATGCATGCTAGCCATGCTCTGATACCAAGATGATGTGAAACAAATAAGATGCAAAGGAAATTGCTATTAGGAAATTAAGAACATGGAAGAACTTTGCTTTGTCATTGATAAACTTATTACATGCTCAAGTTGGATTTTAGAAATCTTTAGTGAAGAGATTAAATAATAGCAATTAGCAACAATTTGAGACTACAAGTCTTGCAAAACTAATAACCAAAATTAAAGTAAATGCAATGGCCCATTAACAAAGCCCAACGTTTAAAATTTAGAAAACGTCACCTAGAGATCCCTTACTCAAACTCTTGAAGGTGGGAATTAGCGGAAGAACGTTGCAAGCAAACTTAGGGATGCCACTAGGAGACACGTGTTGCGTAAGGTATTAGTCGCCGAAGAGGTGATCAGAGTAGGAGAAGTGGTTGGATGGTTGACGATGTACCAACGTCCCGGGAGGATGTGCTCTTCCGTTGAGAGGGCTAATCGGAACAAGATGCAGTTCACGTATTCTTCCACGGAGTTGTCAAAGTCTGGAACGTGATCAAAGAACGGCGAACGTAGGATGTCGATTCTTCCTTGATGTCTTCAACGAATCTGTGATCAACGTCCGGGTCGGCCATTCATATTTGTCTTGATGTGAGGGAGAAGGCAAGTACAAGGAGGAAGAGGGGCCGGCGGCTTCGTGGTCCTTGAGGGAGGCGGGCTGCTAGGGTTGGTGCAAGAGGAAGGGGAAGGGGGCGGCTAGAGAGAGGGAAGGGTTAGGAAATTTCAGCAATCTGAAATTAATTCAGATTTGAGGTAATTTGGAGGGAAGGGGAATTAATTTTGAATTACAAAATAATTCCAAAAGGGGATGAGAGAGGGGGCGGCTGTGGGAGGTGATTGGGGCTGATTTGGTGCGGCCTTGGGTTTAATTTGGGAGAGAGAAACCCAAGGGGAGGGGTCGGCCATATGAGGAGGGGAGAGAGGGCTTTTGATTAATGTATGTGGGCCCCATGAAGAATTAATAGGATTCAATCAAATCTGAAATTTATTTCAGATTTTATTTTAATAGATGGGTTTCCTAAATTAAATCCCAATATTAGGAAAGTCTATAAATCACAATAACTATTTGAAATTCAAATTGGAAACTTTCCTTTTAGCTAGGGTTTATTTTAGGAAAGGAATTAATGATCCTTTGGGGATTTGAAATTCGAATTTAGGGATGAATGGGAGGGGCCGGCGGTGGGACTAGGGGAGGGGGACGGTGGGGTGGTGGAGGATATGGGGGCCGGCGGTCAAAGGGTGGTGGCCGGCGGGTGTTTGTGGGGGACCGGCGGGAGGAAGGGGAGGTGGGGCGGCTAAGGGATTTAGGGGAAGGGGGAGATTGCAACCGGCGGTGGCAAGGGAAGCTCAAGCACGTCTTCCTCAAGAACTCACAAAGAGACCTTGGAATTTTGAAACTCACAAAGAGATTCTTCTCTTACCATGAACTCACTAAGAGAACAAGAAGGTAGGTGGACAAATTTCATTCCAATATTCATCAACCAAATACAATGCATGGAGACCTTTATATATAGGCCTCAAGACTAGAAAAATAAAATAAAAGACATATATGCCCTCGGGGCTACAATAGAGACTCACTCCCTCTAAGGGTAAACTGGAAAACTGAAAATACATGAATAAACAAAATGCAAAATACATCAAAAGTAAAGACTACAAATCGTGGCCGTCGATCTACGCCTCCATCGATGGTACACGTGTCGAAATCTTGGGTTGATGTCCTCATCACTTAGCTAGTTTCTTGTCCTTTTTTTTCTTCATGTGTTTTCTTGAGAAACAGTCTTACCATCTTTTGTGTTCTCTCAGGTGCTGAGAGACGATTCTCTTCCTGTCTGTACACCTGATAAAGTGCATGATGTGAAATTAGGAGATTCTGCTGATGATTTAGCAAATGCTCCTTCAGCAAGTGATGGCCATACACAACTTCCTGCTTCTACAAATAAGATTGCACAAGCTAGAGGTTCGGAGTTGACTGAATTGAGAAACATAAGCACACTTAGCTCAAGAGGTGCACTGTCATTTGCTGCTGCTGCCATGGCTGGGCTTGCATCTGTAAGTGGTAGAGGAATCAGAGCTGGTAGGGAGCGCCGCGGACTTCCACATGGAAGTAGTGTTCGTGAGCAGTACAATAAGTTGATATTCACAGTTGGCGGTAAACAATTGAACAAGCAGATGACTATATATCAGGCTATCCAACGCCAGCTTGTGCTGGATGAGGATGACGATGACAAATTAACTGGGTCTGAACTAATGCCCACTGATGGAAGCAGATTCTTAAGTGATATTTTTACTATAAGTTATAAGAAGGCAGATAATCTGGCTGAATCTGCTCAAGGAGTGTCATTATCCTCAGATAAGTCGTTGAAATTGGGTTCTGCTTCAAATTCAGGGTGGAAGCAGTCATCTCTTCTTGATAGCATCTTGCATGGGGAGCTTCCTTGTGATATTGAGAAATCGAGTCCCACATACAACATTTTGGCATTATTGCGTGTGCTGGAAGGTTTGAATCAACTAGCTCCTCGTCTAAGAGTTCAAAAAGTGGCTGATGAGTATGCTGATGGAGAATTAGCTACTCCGGATGAATTATATTCATCTGGTGCCAGAGTTCCTCCAGAAGAGTACATAAATAACAAGTTAACCCCAAAGCTTGCACGACAACTCCAAGATGCTCTTGCATTGTGTAGTGGTAGTCTTCCTTCATGGTGCTATCAATTGACAAAGGCATGCCCTTTTCTTTTTCCATTTGAGACAAGGAGACAATATTTCTATTCTACCGCCTTTGGACTATCTCGAGCGTTGCATCGTTTACAGCAGCAACAAAATGCTGAAAATACTGGTGCCACCAATGAAAGAGAGGTCCGTGTTGGTAGATTACAACGGCAGAAGGTTCGTGTTTCAAGGAATCGCATATTGGAGTCTGCTGCAAAGGTTATGGAGATGTATTCAAGTCAAAAAGCTGTTCTTGAAGTAGAATATTTTGGTGAGGTTGGTACTGGATTAGGTCCCACACTAGAGTTCTATACTCTTTTAAGTCATGATCTTCAGAAGGTTGGACTTGGATTATGGAGATCCAACTCATCATTTGACACATCTGCAATGGAATTTGATGGAAAGGAAGTGAAGGAAGCAAATAATTATGATGCCTCTGATGAAGAGAATACGGCTCAAAGTAAGGATTTTATTCGTGCTCCTCTTGGATTGTTTCCTCGTCCATGGCCTCCCAATGCTGATGCTTCTGAGGGTAGCCATTTCTTGAAAGTCCTCGAATATTTTCGCTTGCTTGGTCGAGTGATGGCAAAAGCTTTACAAGATGGCCGGCTCTTGGATCTGCCACTTTCGACAGCCTTTTATAAGCTTGTGCTTGGTCAAGTATGCTACTGGAGTTTGAATCTACATTTTGTATTCCGATTGTTTTGATAATTCCCTTTTGGATTTCATTGTTGGGATTTAGATTTGTGTTTCTTCGTGCTCTTGCAGGAGCTTGATTTGTATGACATTCTTTCATTTGATACTGAATTTGGCAAGATTTTGCAAGAGCTGCAAATCCTTGTTAGCCGGAAAAAAGTTCTAGAAACATCTGGGAGAGGCAATCAGAGGGTGGCAACTAATCTTTATTTTCGTGGTGCTCCAATTGAAGATTTATGTTTAGACTTTTCCCTTCCTGGGTATCCGGATTACATTCTTAAAGAAGGAGAAGAAAGCACGGTGGTAAGTTTTTGAATCTACAGTGACATTTCGTCTACTTTGGCAATATGCTTGTATTATATTTTGCTTCTTGTTTGTAGGTTAATATTGACAACTTGGAAATGTACATTAGTTTGGTGATTGCTGCTACAGTTAAGACTGGAATTATGCGGCAGGTGGAAGAATTGAGAGCAGGATTCAACCAGGTAACTTGCTACCCTTCATGGATTGTCTCTTCATATCTTCTTGATTTCAGTTTGCAAGTTTATTTGTGTTTTCGGATGCACTTTTTCCAGGAGAATACTATGTATTTGTATATTATGTTTTGTTTTTGCAGATCACTGGAACTTTCCAGTTAATTTTGCGCTGTGTCAATGTAGTTGTACGTTTGATTGTTGCTTTTGGTATTGATTGGAAGTGTTTTTACTATTATCATCAAACTTGGCTGATTGCTAGAAAGCATATGGTGCCTAAGACGTTGGCCTTTGGTATTTCCTCCCTTGAATATCTATTTTTGAACATTGATACCGTGTAGACTGTTTGTTTGCCATCTGGCATGCAATGTTAAATTTAGAGTTCTAATAGCCATTTGGAGAAGGTTGGCTGAAGCTTCTGCGAAGTTTAG
Organism: Dendrobium chrysotoxum; assembly: GCA_019925795.1. Lineage (NCBI taxonomy): Eukaryota > Viridiplantae > Streptophyta > Magnoliopsida > Asparagales > Orchidaceae > Dendrobium > Dendrobium chrysotoxum. The sequence continues at coordinate 89,029,080 of CM034302.1, read as the reverse complement.
TTTTATTTGAATCTTTTTATGACAGCGGTGCATTGTTAGAGTAGGATACCATGGATATGTAGCGGGTTGCCAATCTTAAAACTTTGAGAATGGCTTTAAACATGTGTTTTTAAGCTTTGATAATGCTGTGTCGTTATTGAGTTTTGCTATGTGGTGGGTGAGCTGCTTTGCAAGGGATTACAAATCTGATATGACTTGGAAGCAAAAACAACAAATTAGTTAAGAAGAAATTGCAGGAACACAAGTATGGGGGTTGATTAATGATTACTCCTCCAACAATAACCAAAGTACAATTGATATACTATTAGAGAGGTAGATCGGCTCTCCCACAAATCCTAGACGTCGCTTGGAACAACTTCAAAAAGAACTGCAACAAACACAATCTCATAATGAAAGTAAAATAACCCAATTAACCCTAATATAACCCTTTCTACTTCTCTCCCAAACATGAATTCAAATTGGTCATTTTTCTCTAAATAAAACATTTCCTATTTCAAATCAGCCATCTTTCCGTAAATAAAACCTTTCCTAACTCAAATCAATCATCTCTTCTTAAATTAAAACCTTTCTAAACAACTCCTCCTTGATTTCTGCTTCTTACATAATGAATAATAGCTCCACTGGGCCCCACAAGAGGGGCCAAACCTCTCCCTCTTGCTGCCATTGGTTCCGCCCAGCCACATGGCTGGTTCGGCCTGGGTTAGTCTGGGCCAGCCTAGCCGGGCTGGTTTGGGCCGGGCGTATCAATACTCCCCCTAAGTTGCACCTTATCCTCAAGGTGGAAGGATAGGAACTGCCTCCATATCATCTCGTATGGCTTCCATGTGGCTTCGTACTCCGGCAAATCCTTCCAATTGATTAGTACCTCTTGTGCTCTTATTTCCCCTCAGCACACCTCTTCTACTTTCAAGGGTTTCAAAATGACCTCCATATTTTCTGTCAAAGTCGGGGGTAGTAAAGACGGTGTTGATCTCCTATCGCACGCCTCAGCTGCAAGACATGAAATATTGGGTGCAATGTCGACGAAGGTGATAATCCCAGTCGATAGGTCATTGCTCCAATGCATTCCAAAACCTCATAAGGCCCAAAGTATCGTGGGGACAATTTCTCATTCCTCCTCCTAGCTAGTGTCTGCTACCGGTAGAGTCTCAGCTTCAAGTAAATCATGTCTCTTGGCTCGAAATGTACTTATCTCCTGTGCTCATTAACCTTCCTCTTCATGATCTGTTGAGCCCTCAATAGATGTCTCTTGAGCTCTGCTCATATTCTGCCCCTCTCCTATAAGTCTTGATCTGCAATGGATACTAGTGTAGTGCTATGCCCAATGTTTAAAATTACGCAATTGGGTATTGAGGCATTTTTCGTTCGTGAGGCGAAGGCATTTTGAGGCGTAATCCTCAACATTAGAAAATTACTTAAAGTCAAAATGAATATTTTTTTATGTAATAACCAAATAATATGCTAAAAGTGAACATAAAAAATAAATGGTAATATATATGAAACACAAAAAGCACAAGATATAAAATGACAAGTAATAAATTGTGTGAAATTGAATTGAAATTCAAACATCGCAATAATAAAATACCATAAAATGCAATTCAACTCATAATTCTATCTTTCCCAATATCTTGTTCATTAACATTTAATTCAAAAAAAAAGTAATGGCATAGGCTCATAGTAAATCAGAAGTCATCAACACTGTTATCACTGACGGGGTCTTCATTTTAATCATCATCATAATGAACTGCTCTCTCCCTTGCTTCATCACCTGTGAGTCCAATTTCTCCCATTTTGCTTCTTCTTCCTCTTCCCTAAATATTTTTCATCAATATAAAGATGAGTAATACTTTAAGATAAATAAGCTCTAACAAAACTATTTTTTTATATACCTTTTTTGGTTTGTTCTTTTTTTGCTTGGGTTGTGGTAGATGTAGATGCTCTAATTCCATCACCATCAAATAAATCAACATTCAAATCTTCTTCTCGCAATTCAGATGACGTAACTCCACTTCATCAACTACAAACCACTCATCATTTAATGCCATATCCTCGCAAGTCAAAGGATCTTCATCATCCTTCAACCCTTTCTTCTTCAAATTCTTTTCTTTAAGTCTTTTATTGTACATAATGTACACTAAGAAATTCATCCTTAAGGTTGTCAGACAATTTCTCTTCTTTATATGCACTTGGTTATATGTGCTCCAGTTGTATTTACATCCCGATGAAAAGCACGTTAATCCCAAAATTTTCACAGTGAAATGCTGCAATTCTAGAGTGTCATCTCCAAACTGAATCCACCATTCAAATGAGATTCATATAAATGAGTGTAGTTAGTACTCATGGAATGACTTTTAAATAAATGATTATATAATATAGTAAAGCAACAAATTAAATTACTTGGAGATCGTTTGGAAATAGTATCCTTTGTCTGTTGTAATCCAAAAAAACCTTTATTCCTAAACAGTATAGTTGCATGTTAGCATTTGATCTTTCAGTTGAATCAGCTATGAGTTTATTCATGCAATAATATAATCTTAATTTTATCTCAGGATTTGTAGACTTATTCTCTGCATATTTGTATTAAGGGTTCAGATAATAGTCTGCTGCATGCAAATGCCGATGAAGCTGTAGCTCCCACCTACCATCAATAATATTCTAAATTTCTCTATAGCTTCCCTCTTCACCTCTTAAATTATAGGCAATCATTTCTTTTGCTTCATCCATAACATTGTATATAAAATATATAGCAGGCTTCTTCTCGGCATCGACTATCCTAAGAACTTACACTAATGGCCGAGTGGTTGTGAATCCATACATGACACTTTGTCAAAATTTATCATTTAGAATAATTTTTCTAACTGCTTTTCTCTCAGATTTTTTTGCTCAAGCATAGCTCAACCACTGTGTAGAGGTAAACATAGACTCCAAAGGTTGCCTAGCATCTAACATACTCTGCGGAGTCAAATAAACAGTGACAAATCTTGTTCCTGCAAACCTAAATATTTTTTTCTTACAAAATTTTCTCATAAGTGTGAAACCCAATAATGATTATAAATAAATTTACTTATTTACTTTTGTCAGTGCATTCTTATGTTGTGACAGCTCCCCAAGCTTCTCAAGGATGATATCAATACAGTGTACGGCATGGGGAGTCCAATATAAATGTTTCTTCTTCTCCATAAGTTTAGTCCTTGTAGCCTTATAAGCATTGGCATTATTTGTTTCCACTTGGACAATCAAATGCTCTCAAATCTCCTCCACAACACTGTCTAGTAATTCAAAGATAAACTCAGCATCTTTCACCTGATCAGATGCCTCAATTGACATAAAAAATACAGTGTCATGTGGGTTATTAATCAATATGTTAATAAAATTTTTGTTCTTCACATCTGACCATCCATAAGACATAATTGTAACACCTGTCTGGGCCCAAGTCCTCTTAATTTTTTCAATAATTTTCTCATTATTAATCAACTCCTTCAAAATCCATATCCTCATATCATACATGGATAGAGGTTTGAACCCTCTCCCATAAGCTCCAGTTGAACGAATCATGTTGTAGTAAGAAGGGGAAGTTACAACACTAAATGGGATAATATTCTCATAAAAGAATCTTTCTATATCCATACATACTCGGATCCGTGCATCTCTAGCATTCTCTGGAGTCATCTTTTATGCAGTAGAAGATTTGTATTCATATTTATCCTTTGATATGTTCACCATATAATGATCTATAGCCTATAGGACCCCTTGCACCCTTACAGGACATGGGTTGCAATGAAGAAGATGAATTCTACTCGCTTCCATAGTAGGAGCCCACATCAACTCTTTCCTCAAACTGCCTTTGTGCTATGTGTTTTAACATTACAAACTTATTTATGTATGCTTTCTCCTTCTTAATTGTGTCAGGCATTTTGGCATATGGTGCAAAATTCTTATTTGATCAGAATAGGTGCTCCTTTATCCTAGTGAAACCTCCTTTTAACATTTTTTACAGTAATTACATTTCAAATGTATGTATGACTTATCGCTACCTCCCACATCAACTTGAGATATTTTCATGTCGGGTCTAGGGCTGCAAGCGAACCAAGCGTTCGACGAGCTACTCGTTGTTCGGTTCGATTAAAGCTCGTTTGTAATCGTTTAATTAACTAAACAAACAAACTTGAACAATATTTTAAATACTCGATTCTTAAATAAACAAACTTGAACACTAATGCGTTCAGCTCATTTATGTTCGCGAACAACATCATTTGAAGCTCGTGAACACGCTCGACATTAAGCTCGATAAGAAGCTCGATTCGTGTTCGATTTTGAACTCGTAAATAAGATCGATAAAAATAATTAATATTTGATTATAGAATTGATAAATATAAATAATATAAATATTTTATATTTATTATAATATAATGATATAATTATTGTTAAATAATAAAAATTAAAGTAAATAAATATTATAATATAATGATTAATGCTATTTTCATTTTACATAGACAATTACTTTTATGATAAATGTGTTTGTTCATAGATATGTTCATGAACATGTTTATTTGATAGTTTAAAAAAATTCATTAAATATGTTCACGAACATGCTCGATGTAATCGTTTGTTAGGAAGCTCGATATAGCTCGTTTGTTAAGTTAATGAACATCTAAAAGTAAAGAGCTTGTTCATGTTTGTTTGTTTAAAGCTCGATAAGCACTAAACGAACCGAACATGAACTGAACATGAACCGAACATGAACACTCATTAATTAAATGAACCAAACATGAACACAAACAATAAAGCTCGAACAAACATGAACCAAACTTGAACAAGCTGATATTAAATGAACTCAAACATGAACACACACATACTCGGCTCAGCTCGGTTCGTTTGCATCCCTAGTCGGGTCCTTCCTATGATCCGACATGATTTTATCTTTGCTTTTAACCATTCTACAAAACTCTGCAATAAGAAGTTAAGAGCATAAAACATTGGAACTCTATAACAATTAATGCATGTATGCTTAATTTGATTGGGCTATGGACTAACACAGTTTTTCTTTTCAAGACTTAAGAAGACATGACACTCCTATTAAAGGCTAAGTCTGAACTTCCAAAATAAGTTACTACAATAATAAGCTAATGTGTAAAAGATTTTTTTAATCATTAGAATTCATGTAAGGCCACAACATGTGAGGGTATTATATTGATTTGAAAGAGAGGAATGTATTTATTCATATAAGGGTATTTTAACAATAAGTTGTTGTAAATTTTGTTGATTGACTTGAAAGAGAGGAATATATATGTATAAAAGATTTGTCGATTTTCGTAAATGGGAAAAGTTATAAATTGAAAAATAAAATCGACTAAATATAGATCAATCTAATTGAATATTATTTAATTTATTGACGGATTTTTAAATGTTATAAGTTATAAATTGAATACTAAATGTTACAGTATTAATTAAAGTTAATGTCAATTTAAAATTAATTCTAATCATTCAATATATTAATTTATCTTTCTAACTTGAAAATTGAGCCAATGTGCTCAAAATTGAATCATTAATAACCTTATAAAAAATATTCTAAAGACCAATTAAAATGACCGATTATTTTTAAGAAAAAAATTATATAATACTTAATTTTATTTAAAAAATAATCTTATCCAATATATTATAATATTATCTTTCTTATTTTGATGAATTTAAATACTTTATTATATGTGGATTATGTTAAAGTGAGGTTGTTACATCTAAAGTTGAATATAATAGAATAATATCAAATTTTTATTTAACTTATAATTGTATCAGCTTTACACTAATACTTCCCTATTTTTCACATGGGCTGCATATACACATGAACTCATTTTAAAGGCATGCTATAAAAATCAAAAATGAAATTTTCTAAGTGCAAAATAGGAGCAAATCGAGATCAAAACACAAGAAGATAAGATAATAATCATCCTAAATAAAAGTGTAAACAAAAAATAAAAATTAGGGTAGTAAAACAGGTCGATGACATAAGCAAGCTCCGGCAGAAAAAAAAAACCAATACAAACTAAGGGCTACTCACAACATGAGTTCTTGAAACCAGGAGATCCTCTACAGCGACCAAACTCTTGTTGTTACTTCCGATCCAACAGGAAGAACGTCGTCGAATGTTCTTGACTTTCGATCCAACAGGGCACATCGTCGAAGAAGGGTGACTTTCGATCGATCACAGAACATCGTCGAAGAAGGCGAAGATGACGGACGATGTGGTATTTCGATCGAACAGCAGACATCCAATCAAATAATAGACAAAGTCGAACGACAAATGAAGTTGAATAGGAACGAACGAAATGAGTTATAGACGCCGCTTGACATTAGGTTTAGGTTTTAATTAACTTTATTTCGTGTTATTTTGAGAACGCCTCATAGATCTGAGGCGATGCGCACCTCAGTAGATTTGAGGCGTATGCCTCACGAAACAAGTTTAGTGCGTCCGCCTCCACGCGTTGCGCAAACAAATTGAGCTAAGGTGCGTCTTTGATTGCGCAATTTTAAACAATGGCTATGCCCATAATGTATCAAATGAGGTGGATCTCTCCCATAGATAATCCTAAAAGGGGTGGTCTGGGCTGCTGAATGATATGAAGTGTTGTACCAATACTCGACCAAAGCAATCCACTTTGCCCAATTCTTCGACGTATCTGATACAAAGCATCGCAAATAGGTCTCCCCGTCTGGCCATATGTTTGGAGATGGTATGTCGTGTTCCTCTTCAGGACTATCCCCTGTAAACTGTAAACGGAACAACTCGTAGAAATGACCGAGCAACACTTTGTCTCTATCTGACACAATGAATTTTGGAAATTCATATAAGCACACCACCTCTCGTATGAAAGCAGTAGCCATAGAGATGGCCAAGTACTTGTGTCGCTGGCACACATCACATCTTGCCACCCTGTCCTCTACATCTCGGTGCATCCCCACCCAATATAACTCTGGACAATCGACTATAGGTTTTTTGAACTCCTAAGTGTCCTTCAACTATGCTACCATGAAACTTCTGCAATAGCTTGGGAATGTACCTCGATATCCTCGATAAGATGAATCGCCCTTGATGTAGAGCCCTCAGCGGGTAACTGGAATGACTGTCTAGGTCTTATAATAACTCGTCTCTGATCTTTCTTAGACCCTCATCTTGTTCTCTCTTCTGTCTCAGGGCTTCCTAGTCTGAACCATATGTACTGATAGAGTTATCAAATGTGGTTCATCCGTCTTCCTTAGTAGTGCATTTGCGGTGTTGTTCTCTAGCCCTGGGCGGTATTGGATTTCAAAATTATATCCAAATAACTTGAATAATCATCTCTGATGCTCCTCAGTCACCATCTTCTGCTCCAGCAGAAACTTTAGACTCCTCTGGTCTGTCCTGAAGATAAAGTGTCGCCCCAATAAATAGGGTCGCCGCTTTTGTATGGCTAAGATAATTGCCATCAACTCCATCTGTATACGGACTTGAGCCTCGCCCTGGTCGTGAGCACCTGGCTGAAATAAGCAATGGGTCGATAATCTTACATGAGTATGCCCTTAGTTCGTATCCTGATGCATCTGTCTCCACCACAAATGGTTTGCTGAAGTCAAGAATTGCTAATACTGACACATTGGTCTTGGCTTTCTTCAGCTGCTCGAAGATTTGTATTGCTGCTTCCCCCCAATTGAAACTGTCCTTTATCAGCTCCTCAGTTAGTGGCCATGGTATCGTGTCATACCCTCGCACAAACTTTCGGTAGTACCCGATGAGACCTAAGAACCCTCTCAACTCCTTTAGGTTCTTAGGTAAATGCCAATCCAATATAGCCTCAATCTTAGACTGGTCTGCTGCTATCCCTGTTCTGTTCACCACATGTCCTAAGTACTCCACCTATGGCTGTGCAAAGAAACATTTCTTCAGGTTGGCATATAAATAATGCTTTCTCAAAGTCTTTAGTATAGTCCTTAGGTGACTCACATACTCTGCCTCCGTACGGCTGTAGATCAGGATGTCATCAAAAAATAGTAAAATACTAAGACGAACTTCCTGAGGTAAGGTTGAAAAACCCAATTCATGAGGGATTGAAAAGTTGTTGGAGCGTTGGTAAGGTCGAAAGGCTTACCAAAAACTCATAGTGACCCTCATAAGTTCTGAAAGTTGTCTTGTGCATATCCCCCGACTTCATTCTGATTTTGTACTACCCCGACTTTAGGTCAATCTTCGAGAAGATGACCGCCCCAAATACTTCATCTAGTAGTTCTTCAATCATGGGAATAGGAAACTTGTTCAGCACAATTAATTGAGTGATAACTATTGGAGATATGCTTATTCAAAATTGACATAAGCAATTTAGATATATAGAATGAAGGTTAGAAAATTCACCAATTAAGGAGTTATTTGGTTTGATGAAAAAAAAAATACATAGTAAAAGGAATATAATATAAAGTAAAAATAGTTATTGAAAATACTTTCGAGTTGTTTGGTTGAGTACACTGCAAGTGAAGGAGTTTACTTTTTTTTTTTGGTAAGTAAGAAAATGCAAATTACAATAACGGTGCGTTTGGAGCAATAATTAATTGGAAGTAGCTGACAGCGAGAGCGGTGGCTGACAGTGGGGGCGATGGCCGACAGTGGGCGACATCACTTTTACTCAAGTTATGTATTTGGAATCTACTCAAAACGGGTGAATGCAAAAGTACCAAGAGAGCCGATGAAGCAAACCTAAACTAAGGCGCACTTCTCAATTGGCCAACTTTCAGTTTTGGTGTTTTGACCACCTAGAATCAAATTCCTATTGACTATAGGTTTTGGATTTTTGGGTACCCAATGCTTAACCATATTTTTATGACATTACAATTAGATCTTAAGTTTGGCTAGTTTGCACATTCGCTTGCCCCTTTTCCTCCTCTCTTTCATTTTTGCTTACTTGTTTTCTCTTATCTTTACCACAATCTTAGTCATTGATTTCAACGACATTATAATTTTATTTAGATCTTGTCACCTTCTCTTTAATTATTGCCTTGGCCTTACTCTTATATTCTCATGCAACTTTATACGTCGCTGTATTCTTTTAAAGTTGCTTGCCCACTTTACTATTGTAATTTTCGCCATGCCTGCATCTTATCATCGTCATCTTCGTTGCCAATGTTGTCTTCATCATTGATGTGTTCTCTATGTTATCATCGCAACATTCCTCATCACTTATCAATTCTTCTCTACTCCTCCCTGTTGACTTCTACTCTCACACTTTGTTCATGCAGATGACTCTGGGTGTAAACGAGTAAGTTTGGTTTTGTTGAAGTGTTGTTCAACTCAGCTTATTAAGCAAATGAACCAAGATTTTTTGTTCGTGTTTGGTCCATATACTTTTCAATCCTAATATGAATTATTTTCGTACGTGAGCCCCATTTGCAAGCATTGGTTCAGATTTGTTTTCTAAGCCTAATATGCTTATATTATTCAGCTCACTAATTAAGCAAGCAAGCCAAATTTTTTTGTTTTTATTTGACTTATTTACTTATCAAATCAAACACGAGCTGTTTGAAAACATGTAACTTAATAATATTATATCTCCACACATATAAATATATTCTCATAAATATAGATTTATGAGTGGGAGTTTATATATATATATATATATATTACGAAGTTAAGGCTTTGTAGGGAGATTTTAGATTAAATGTAACCTTAAACAACAAATCTCTAAAACTATAAGGCGGCGAAGTGGAAACCTTATAAGCCTTAGGAAAACCAAGAGAGGATGAGGGTCAGGGAATTTAATTGAAGGAGCCAATCAAATTAAAGGCTATTCATAATTCTTTTAGCGTGTCTGATGGCCTAAGCATCCTTCATAAATTGAGTTGAGCTCAGCCTTTTGGATTAACTAAAAATTTATTCAAAATCTTCAAGTATGCAGTTGCATATTTTGGAGAATATATTTTTATATAATTTTACTCCCGTTAGACTTTTTCCTTTGTGGTTCATTCATTGCTTCTCAACATTAATGATTCAAAAAAAATTTCTGTTCTAGCTTGGACACTTAAACCCGAATTTCATTGATAGCCAGCTCAATATAATTAATTTAAATGAAATCTTACAATATAATTAATTTAATAGAAATCAATCAATCACTAACTTATTTATCCTTATAATTTTATGTTTCTCATAGTTCATTCGTATCAAAACTACATTCAGGTTATGAAGCTTTTGTACAAATAATAGTTGCAAGGTTTGCTCTTTCTTTTAATGTTTCCCTTCCCATTTACTTTCTTGTTAGAATATAGTATTATTGTTTTTCTTACTATATTTTGCCTAACCTGTATCCTTAATCAATCTAAAGCAACTCTATAGAAAATTAGATTTTGTTGTTTTATTGAAAACTTCTTTTATCCTCATAAAATTGATAGTGGTTTTCTATGATCCAATCACAATTGGGTTGTTGTAACAGATCACTTCCTAGTGATCTCTTCACTAATTGTGCCTACTTTTTCATGATAATAAGTTTAAGTTGAGCATGTGAAGTTTTAGTAAACTTTCATATTTTGGAACACGATAAAATTTAGATCTGTCCCGTAAAATTTGGGTCTATATTGGCACAATTTACATGAAATTCAATTCATATTTTGTAATGTCATTTCTATAATTTGATTTTAGAAGCCTAGACGAATCTAAAACTTTTGTGATCCAGGTGTGGGATGGGTAATGACAACTTATGAAGTTGTTTGAACTTATTATGGAGACCAGAAGAGAATTTCTTTGAGAAAATTACAACTCTGTTTTCTTTTAGCTTCCTGCAAGTCTTACGCATGTTCTAAACACCTAAGTTTACTGTAATTTTTTATTAATCTAATATGTTCCATTGCTTGTAATATAAATGAAGAAAAATAATAAGAAAATGTGGGGAAGTGGGACTGGCCATAGTTGAACTTATTTTTCATCCATTTGACTTTCTCACAACTATGGGAGGGCTTGGGGCTGGCAGTGGCCTAGCCTCTATCTAGATTTAAGAAAAAACTTATATAGCTGAGTATAATATTAGAGGATTTATTTTATAATCCATTATATTTATGTAAATTATAGAAGCTTTTGTGCCCCCTGAATTTAAGGTAAACCTTTTCACTCTTCTCATTTGAAAACTTGGTTCTGCCATTGCTTGTTGGTTGGCCTATTGCATTGCATGTATTATTTTTAGTAGTTTGTAGCATTGGCTTGTTCTCTAATCCGTGCAGTTTTGTATTGGCATTTCCTAGTGTTTTTTGGACAATTGATGTGTCCATACTAAGCGTTTCCAAGAGAATCAAAACAATGATTAGTTATAGCGATTGTTAGCATTAGTTCCAGTTTAATTCATTGGGCAAATATCCGTGTTCTTTCGAAGTTTTTCATTGTTGCAGCATCAAAATTGCTGGTGATTTCGCTTGTGTTGTGCAAGAAATACTGGTAGTTCTTTTCCCTGGTAACCAAAGTTTTGTGATAACTTGTTTATGTAGGCTGACTGTAAGATGCTAATAAGCAAGCCAAGTATCGCATGTTTGAGATGGTTAATGCCCCAGTTTGTCAGTTAGTATTTACTGCTATAATGATTTTACTTGCACGCATGCTTATTATTGCCAATGTGAAAGAGCTGTTGTTCTTATGGTGTTTCCTAAAAATCACTCAGGTCTTTGACATTTCCTCTCTGCAAATATTCTCTCCACAAGAATTGGATAACCTCATCTGTGGCCGTAGAGAATTGTGGGAGGTAATTTCTCTTTCTGATCATCTTGTTTTTTTTTTATTTTTATAACTTGCAATTTTATTTTGTTGACCTAAACCAATTGGAATTGATTGAATTTATGATTTTGTTGATTATAGCCTGAAACAATGATCGATCATATTAAATTTGATCACGGATACACTGTTAAAAGCCCTGCAATTACCAATGTATGCAACTTGTAGCTTTGACAGTTCCTTTGTTTTTTTTACCCCAAAATCGTTGTGATCAGCTGCTCATTTTATGTTGATCTTTTTCTTAGTTGCTCGAGATAATGGCAGAGTTCACCCCAGAGCAGCAGCGTGCCTTCTGCCAGTTTGTTACTGGTGCTCCTAGGCTTCCACCTGGTGGCTTAGCTGCACTAAACCCAAAACTAACCATAGTGAGGAAGGTATTTCTATGTTATGGCATATTTCAGAGAGTTTAATTTATTGTGCACATTAAAACGATTTTTTTAAAATAAGATACACAAATACATTATGATAAGTAATAGATCGCATTACTTGTCATATTTGGCTTTAGATGTTCCTAGGAGATAAATGTATTTTAAGTGATGAAATGCACTTTGCAATAAGAATTGCTATTATTTTTTCCCTGTTATATTTGTCATCCTGCTCACTGGAAGTGACGGATGCATTCACTTTCTGTTTGTTTGATAAATAAGAACTTTTCAAGTAAGGTTAATTGTCTTAATTTTTCTCCGCGGTTGCAGCATCCTTCAACAACTACAAATACAGCGTTAGCATCAAATGGAACAGCAATATCTGAGTCAGCTGATGATGACCTTCCAAGTGTTATGACTTGCGCAAATTATCTCAAACTTCCTCCTTATTCTACCAAGGTTTCTATTAAACTCTGATCTTTTATTTTTTAGATTTTCGCCTCTTATAATATTTTGTTGGCCTTGCAGGAAATTATGTACAAGAAACTATTGTATGCCATAAATGAAGGGCAGGGTTCATTTGATCTTTCTTAAGCCAAAGGTACTAGCGAAGATGTAGCCTTGCTATTATCATCTATACGCGCATTGGAGATGATTGCACATTTTTGCAGCCTCTGAGCCCTCGTAATAATCCTGGAATCATGATTTTATTCTAGTAATGATAGGCATTGATCTCAATTTAGCCTAAACTTATTTTTTTTCTTTTCTTGTCATCTCATGCGATGCAGGTGAAAAATAGATTACATAGAGTTATTATTTCTTCAAATCATGGAAGGTTGGAAAGAGGAAGGCCCGCTCTCTGAAAAAAAGTCTGTAAATAAGAAACAAAAGTTTTTGTTTTGGTATTTTTCTAATTATAAGCTTGGTTGGGCTCAGCAGGGCGGTGGTCATAGCTACAGGTTCATTCTTCAATTTCATTTCTGACTTGTGAGATTGGGCTGATAGAATTTGGAAGATATTATATGAAATTAGAACGTCGAATCCTTTTTTATTGATCAATAAATTCTTTGGAGATCCAGTTAAATAAAGATAAATACAATATTTTATGCCTACAGTAGAATGTGGTTATCATGTGATTGACCTGTAACCAATTTTCACTTACCGTTTTACAAATTTGAATAGAGTTTTGTTATTGTAATCAATATTTTTATGGACAAAAGTTTGTTTATTAGGTTCATATGTATCCACTATGCCCATTCTAACATGATATTGGACCAGATATTGCCCCTTTCGATGCCATCTCAAAGCAGCAACGCCCTTCTTTGTGCTGTTGTGGCCGCCTCCTTACATGAAGCAGCTGTGGTGGAATAAGTTAACTGATCTTCACTGTGATGGCTGTTCATAATATTGTGAGTACTGTCAAAGCTTTGGAGTAACAATTTTTCTTGAGCTCTTATTTAAGATGGATTTATCTATAGTTCAAATTTTGATTATGTTTTTATATAAAATATAGGGTTGTTTCCCTTCTCTCACATTGAGGGGATCAATCATTCGAATATATTTATATATAATTCATTTACTTAAATTTTAAAGATTTTCTTTGGTTGGTTTTTTGTGTTTTTGGACAAGGATTTTTCAACTGGGCATGAAACAAATCTCTGGCTTCACATTAGCCTCGGAATGTAGAGAAATTATTATGTGCAGAATCTGGATGTAGATGTGTGTTCGGACTCCAATTAAATAAAGACACGTAACTCTAACACGACCCGACGACCCAACCCGTTGGGATATAAATTACAATTTGTGCAAAGTGTGTGTATAAGATGAATTTATAAACACTTTTGGTGGGGTTGGGTCGTCGGATCACTCTAAAAAAAAATTTGACGAAAGTCTGAATGTAAAATTATATCCATGCTCCGCACGTAATAATTTCTCTTGAATTTAGGTCCATTTTTTTTTGAAGTCTTCATTTCCCTTTTTTATCTTTGACCAAAAAAAAAGTTTCGAAAACAAAAAAAGCTATTAATTTTGTTCTCATTTATAAAATAAATGTATTTTACATGTATGCTATCAAACCTCATAATTTTTTTTTTTTTCTTAGACCTATTTGATAGCCTGCAATCTATAAATGTATTATGCGATATGGTTCTGTTATATTGATAGAATCAGAAATCAGTAACAAATTTAATTTTTTTTTGTCTTAAAACATAAATTAGATAAAAATAAGAAAAATATTTTTTATTAATCAAATGAGCTTTAACAGGACCTTCAAATTCTGACTTGTATCTACAACGCTTGTACATTAATTGATTCGGCTTTGATACCTATTTCTAAATGTAGCCCATGATCTTCTACAATGTAATTCCTCGATTTATTTATTTATTTTTTTTTTTTTGGGGATTCCAAAAGCATTTCGGATTTGAATGATTTTAACTTAGGGATTCGATGCTCGTCAAAAAGACCAATGAAAAAGTGAGAGCCCTTTCAGATCCTCTACGTGAATTTTCATTTCTGTAAAATACATAGTCAAATTTACAAATATGGTACCTGGGAAGTTAGTGACGGGCGCATCTCCAAGTAGCTAATACTTTCGCTCGCTTTGGTTGTGAGCAATCCAATTTCAAATTTATGTAAAGATATTTAAATATAAATTACATCATTAATGAATTAAATATTTTAAATTATTTAATTTTAATATAATTAATATTAGAATATTCTAACCCAATTGTTTTTTGGCTGAAGATGGAGAAAAATAATTCCAACTAACATAGGATTGGCTCAAATTCATGAGAAATTATTCTGTGCGAAGTCCAGATGGAAAGAACTGTGCAAATTGCAACGAATTTATTGAGTATTTGCTGCATATTTGTAAATACTCAATAAATACTCAATAAATATTTAGCAAATACTCACAACTGATTATTTACTGAGTATTTAAAAATATGTAATAAATACAAATGATTCTCCTTGTCTGGACTCCGCACGTAATAATTTCTCCAAATCCACTGCCCTATGACAGACAATGGCCGGTAGAAATGATGGTACCAAGGTTCATCTTCATTTATAGCTGGATTAATCATTTAATTTTAATTCTAATTTAGTTTCAATGTAACAAGTATAATGATGCCTTCATTATTAATTATAATTTTTTCTTCGTAAATACGTGATGGAGTTTCATTAGTGTTTTTTTTTTAATGAAATGTTTTATGATTTAATTAGTTGATCTTTTATATATGATGTACTCCTTCAACATATCTTTAGATTTATATGAGCATATGACATAGTGAAGGAATTACCAAACTTGGTGCTATATCAATAGACCATTTGGTGGTAAAATTACAAAAAAGATCTGAGAGATGGATTAGAACTTCAAATGGTTCCTAAATTGTAGGATTGTTTTGTTGAGTAACAGCTCAGTCTATAACATAAATAGAATGTAGAAAAAACATAAAAAGGATATCTATGGTTTGATAATGTTGTGGTCATACTCTTCGATGATTTTTGTGGCAAGAATCAGCAGATCAACGAAGGCACTGAATGTTGCACGCAAAAATCTTGCCTCAACTGCTTCAAATCGCCTGAACCGCAAAAAGACAGATTATAGAAGTTAAAGAAGGCATTAAGAAGATCCTTTACAGTTGCAGTAGTAATTTCAAATGTGCAATTATCACATTTCAGCCGTGCAACCCAGTTTGGAGGGCTGGGATTGAATCCAACAAAATCATTGTGAATTGAACGGCTGGGATTGATTCCAGCATTTCTGTTAAAAACCTCTTGTTTTGAACAAAAATGTTGGATTCAATCCCAATCGTTCAACTACTATTGCGATTGTAGAAGATCTTAAACAAACAAGAGAAAATTACATAACCATCTTTCATTTGTTCTTAATGAATGGGAGATTAAGTACTCACACTTTGAGTTTACCATCAAATACAGAGATCTGCCTCTTAACCTTGTCTGGTTGCAACTGCACATTTGAATTGGTGGGGAGGGGTTAACCACGAAATGATGACAGCCTACTTACCAAGAACCAAATAGTTACCTCTTTATCCACATCTAATGCTGCAAAGACAATTGCTGCATGGTCCTGTGATTTGTAATCTACTTCAAAGTCACTGTACAAAGTTTTTAAAAAAAAATTATCAGGTTAACATGAAAACGGATAGAGGATAGTTTGCTTGGATGTGTCTAAAGTAACTGTATGCATGTATTTACACTATGGAATGCTAATGATTACAAGTTTTAATCATTGGAAAGGCTGCCTAGTGGATACTATGTTGGCATGCTTGCAAAAAAGTGCATGGAAGTTTTGTGCATAATTGTGTATAACAGTTATTATATCTTTAGAATGCTATGATCAACTTTATACATAAAAAATGATAACTTTTATCTCGAAGTATATATACACAGTTGCATACATCACTTATTATCTCTTTAGAAGGTTGTAATCAGTTTTATATAAGAAGACAATGAAAGAAATGAATATTATCTATGTAGATATGCTTTCAAAAGTGAGCCAATCTGCAATTTCGAATTTTGAAGTACAAGCCTCTTGACCTTTACATGAAAGCAAAAAAAAAAAAACCTCTGCAAAATTCCTACGCAAATCCTGCTCGAATCCTATTTCTGAACAAAGTAGAAGCCCATTCCTGCGTGCACGATCTCTGCCTCGATCAGGCTTCTGCTTTTGCTCTCGTCATTAAAAGGAGAATGAGACGAAACTCGTTAGCTTCTTCCTTCGACGCACACGAGCATTAAGCCCTCGATTTCCTCTGCCGCATTTCACTCGACCACGCCTCTATAGCTCGATTCCCTCACCACAAGTTGAAGCCTCGTTCACTCCCGTCGAGGCAGTCGATCTCCCTTCCCTGTGCCGTTCAATCCAACCTCACGAGCCGTTCGAACAAGGCGCGGTAGAAGCCGTCACTAACTCCTGTTTCCACCTCCCTCTACCCGATCGACACAGACGCCTGACTCCTATTTGACCTAGCCAAACCAACGCGTGCCTAGCTTTGATTCAAAGAGTCTGATCCCTGCTCTTGCCGCAAGTCCTGTCACAATCCTCTGCTGGAATCCACTGTACCCTAAGCCTTTCATCTTCTCGTCTAACTCCAACCCTTGCAGAGACCTCCAACCGAGCGTTCTGGCTTCAACCCAATCCGTCCGAAATCCATAAGAACAACTCTCACCCATCCATTCTCCTTATACTGATATCATCCTCCTTTCCCAATCACACACGAGCAGCTCCGATCTCTTCCTTTCACGTGTTTATTTAGCCATAGCCCAATCTGTCAACCGATCCTCACCCAATCCCTCAACTAACAGCATACGACTCGACCAACACATAGGTAAAATGTAACACCCCACCCAGTAACCCTTACCAATAGTGTAGAGTGTAACAAGTATAAAACATAATATTTTCATCCTTTTGGAAAGTGACTTAAAAGTATCAATTAATATTTCAATTACATCAATGGAAGCATCTAATAATTTAAAATTTCTTCAAAGAGCCACTTACAGAGCCACTACAGAATCCAAAGTAATACTTCATTAGAATGTTCACATACCTTAAATTTAGTCTTACAACTAGGTTTAAAACTAGCATATAAAATTTAAGTACTTGCACTTAGTCTTCTTCGACATTTTCTTTTTCTTTTCCTGTAACAACAGCCAGTAAGAAATATACTGGTGAGTTATGAGACTCAATAAGTTATGCAACTTTAAATAGCAATTAAAATATAATAATTGTAATAAATCACAACATTGAAATCACCATTATTTGCAAAAACATCATAAAATCATATTGGACATCATCCTCTATTTTATTTGAGGTAGATACTGAATATTTTAGTCTTTTAAAAGATTGGTTATACTTTCATAAACATATCAAATAAAGCCCAGGTAAACCTGACACTATCACTATTGAACTACATAGAGGTCCATTTTACCTCTTTAGGGATCCCTTTTGCCCCTCCTGCTATGCAGGTATCAAATTCTCTGGGGTCCCCTTTGCCCCATCTACAATACAGGTTTCAAATTTGAGTCCCTTTTGCCCACCTGATATTGCAGATATCATAACATAGAATAGTCAATCTTTACTAATTGAATATTCAGTAAACCTCATATATTTATAATTCATAACTGTCACCATTTCATATAGCCGTATAAATGTTGCAAGAAAAATTTAATATATATTACCTAAAGAATGAAACTTCTTTTTAACATACTACCAAAAATATTGGAACCAACATTACAAATATATATTGCAAGTGCTTATACATAAGAACTTCAATGTATTCTCATGGTGACAGATGAACTCTTTATAATGTACATGAACTTATTCAAAAGATATTCCTTCAAAAGCCATTACAAATATACTTACAATTTCTAATCTTGGTATTTATAAATTAAATTACATAACTTACCTTCCTGATGAACCGTCTCTTCCAATTCTCTACCTCTTACTCGTCTACACTTATAAGTCACCTACAATCACTTTTCGCATCTTATCAATATCACCATTTGATATTTAATAAAGTGTATAACAGTATTCTATACTTAACATCAATTATCGCAAACCCTTCCTTCTGCATATATTTGATGAATTCTCCTCCTTCTTCCTTCCAATATTCTTTTCTCTGATTATTCCTTCACAGAATTCATGGTTTTCTCTCAATATTTCTGTAATTCAGAAAAATTCCTTTACTGTACTCCTCTACAAAACAGAGATTTTGGAAATACCTCTATTGCAACTGCTCCCTTTGGCACAGTGTTGAATCCACTACAGGATTCCCTTCCTGTTTTACCGCAGAAAAATTCTTCTCTGGCCGAAATTCTGCTATAGGAATGCTGCCAAAATCTCTATTATTGGCTACAGTCCCGCAACTTGCAACACTACCCCGATAGTTGCTACAGTACTTCCTGCAGAATGCCGCATTCCCTAGTGCCGAACTGCTCTCTGATGGCTTACGGGAAAAATGCTGCTTGCATATAATCTTATCTGATATTAAGGAGGAAAATGGGGCCCACTACAAGAACCAAATGTCAAACATCTCTTCTCAATCAAGCATCTATTCGGATATAATTAGTTAAGGAATTTATAATATTAAATATAACCATTTAGAAGAAAAATAAATTTTTCTTTACCTGCATTTTCTGGATATTACATAAAATCCCCCTATTATTTTGTGATCTTTTTATTAATTAATTGCTGTTATAATTATTATTAGTTATAATAATAATAGTAATTATTATTATTACAATTAATCACATTAATAATATTACTACTGATAATAATAATAATAATAATAATTATTATTATTATTATTATTATTATTATTATTATTATGAAAAATAGAAAAGAAAAAAAAAGTGAAGAAAAAGAAAAGACAAATATATATATATATATATATATATATATATATATATATATATATATATATATATATATATATATATAAAGAAATATATTTATTCATTTTTGCACTTGTCGTCGCCGTAAACACCGCTGACGTCGCCTCATGAAAGTATAAAGCTCTCTAAACTTTGAATCCCGTCCTCGGCGCTCGTGATGCGCCGGGAAACCACCTATACATGTCTTTCTAAGCGTAGTAGGAGGGAACCCGATGCGGCACTTGCGGCAAGGCGGGTAGGCCCTGTACAAGCTTTTCTTAGCGTGGCGGGGACCATTTTAAGTACCCATGTACAAGCTTCAATGCCTGCGGGGAAAAATTGTGCATTCAAACAGGTACCTCTGAAGACCCATACACGCTTTTCTTAACATGGTGGGAAGGCCCAACTCCTTAAAATTCCCCTAAACAGGGGAGACGTCACGAGGCTGCCAGAATTTGAACTGAACAGAGGAGCTAGACTTTAATTAAATGACAGGGGACTTAAACTTAAATGAACAGCAAGGAACAAAACTTGAACAATGACAGGGAATCGGACTCTAAGTTAAAAAAAAAAAAAAGCACAATCATAACTAAAATACAAATTTTGAACAATAATCTGGATCATCCACATGAACATCAATGAACAAAGCACGAAATAAGTGGCAAATAAACTCTCCATGCACACAAATGAAAAATGGCTTGTGACCTTCAACCTACCAATTTGCAAGTAGGAGCAAGAGATTTGCAGACACTAACAAAGGACTCTTGATGAATATACTAATACATTGAAGAAATATTGGATTTGAAATGACATGATCATCCTACAGTCGACATCAATTAACTCAAAAGCATACGCATCAGCCTCTTCTGAACGCTGAAAGTTAGTATGCGATGAGTTGCCTATAGGCATGCATAAAGAAGCCAATGGTGCTCACAGTAATATGTGACGAACACTGAAAGTTGATATGCAATGAAGGTTGCAATTTGCTAGCCAACACGCATAAGGAGACGAGCGATGAATATAATACATCCAACACCAATGTTAACTTGTAGAGAAGCACACCAAACTCTGGCAAACAACAAAATTCCTTACAAATACACACCATGCAACGTGCAATGAATATTACGACATCCTTTCAATCAATGTTAACTGGCTTGCGGATGCATGCGGCGGCCTCCTACAAATATAAAGCTAGCATGCGATGAATGTAGCGACTTGCGAGCCAACATACATGGGGAAATTAGTGATGAATGTAACTCAGCGTGCAGTCGATATCAACATGCAAGCAGACGAGATTGAAACGTAACAATTCCCTTACGACCGATGTCAACTATCTTGTAGATACACGTGGCAATTCCCTACGAACACTGAAAAACATATAAGCAAATGCAACAATTTGCCAATCAACATGCATAAGGAAATCAGTGGTGAATACAGCTTATCTGGCGGCCCAATACACTAATTGGATTGCAAACAACGAAGCACCGTACAAACATACACGATATAGCATATGATGAATGCGAATATATGCTGGCAATGAGGGAAGATTTTTTGTATACAAAATAGTATACCTACAAGTGGTAACTAACAACATGCAGTGAATGCTACAACATTCCGATAATCAATGATGATTTAGTGTCAAGCAATGCAGTAATACCCTATAAGTAGAGGCAATCAATATGCAACAAATGCAAGTACCAATGAGCCACTGTAGGAGACTTGTCAGGTACACAACGTGCTGTTTGTGAGCAAATGCAGAAGACCTTCATCAACTACGAGTCGTTGTAGGAGACTGGTTATGTATACGACATGCTATCCACCAACAAATGCGAGCTGTGAGGAATGCAAGCATCTACGAGCAACTGCAGGAGATTTTTTAGTGCACGACAATCTACCTGCATAAAGCAGCAAATGACCCATAATGCAACGTTACGATTCACCTGTATGTAAAAGCAAGGAATCAGTAATAAAAACTACGGGCCACTGATAAATTGAGGCAGCAGATTTGCGACGCCAAGCTGTCATGCCGAATAGATCAATCTACTTGCAGACGACAGTGAAAGGTTCTTGATACATCATATAGTGTATCTGCCGGCATAAATACAATACTGCAAGTTAAATGTTGATGAAGATGACAACATGCAAAAGATGAATGAGCTAAATTGCACTATCGATGCGCAATGAATGAAATGCAACGCCACGCCACCGGATCTGCAACACTCGTACAAGCGGACAGAAGGCGTCTACGAGCTTCTAAATAAAACGTTGCACACACTCAAATGACCATCATTCGGACAGTTGATCAGTGTCAAACACTTCAAAAACGCCCCCCTCATGCATTGAAATATGAATACCTGCATAGGCCCCGACGAGTGTGTAGTATGCGCACACGTGACGTCTGAGGATGCTGCACGGGTCAAAAAATTAACACAAGTTCGAGCTCGATCCTTCTATGTGAATAGATAGGAGTCGATATGTCTCGAACTATCGAACAAATATACTATTGCGGCATCGATCGAGATATTTATTTTATACATTCATATTAGGCCTTCAAGGTCTATAACAAAGAAAATTCATTAATAAAGGCATAAAGCCGACGACAAACCCGATCCTTTGTCGAGAAGTTGATGGAGTTGACAAAGTTCAATCAATAAAAATGAAATTGCCCATAAGAACCTCGATGATGGTTGTGTTGACAGAAAATCTCAATCGGAGGGGACCTTAAATATTTAAAAATGCCTCTCAAATTCCCAATGCCCATTAAAATCCAAAATTCCAAAAATCACCCTAAAATCAAGATATTTAAAATGAAATTAATCATCAAACACTTAAAGCAAAATATCCATCCACCCTTCGCAACAGTTTGTCGGGGTGGACATTAAAAATCACTTCAGCTCACAAAGAGTTAATGTCTGGTTGAGAATATCACTAGGATTCATTCTTAATATGTCTCTTGCCAGTAAGGACATGATAGATGTCCTCTAACTGGTGGTTTCGCCGCTAAATGACACTGCAGATAAACAGTTATGATCGGGACTCACTGACTAGGTGATTTTAACGCCAAATGGCACCATTATATTATAGTCATGGTCAGAGCCCGTATGCTCCCCAACAATGTTAAGTCATTGAGTAATGAATCAATAGAATATGATCGATAGGGCACAAAGCTCTCTGTTAGCTAAGGTGAATTCAAATTTGTCTCCTTAGACAAATATTCACCATAGATCTATAAGGTATCCTTGGATGAAGCAACCTATGGCTGCACACAAGAATCCTTCGGTCAGGTTGGGTTAACTATCTCCTTTGACTAAGTAGACCAAGGACTATGATGACCTGAAATGACGGAACCATGAAATCTTGATCGGGTCTATCATCACTCTCCCCACCATCCACTTTAAGTGCAAGGTGGTGAATATTCAATTTTAAATATTAAATTTTCAAATATCTAAACACGTTGCTACTATACACCAGATACTATGTATCTGTTTGACGACTAGCCTTAATCGAAAGTTCTCACTTGTTATCGGGAGGGGTAATAAACTATAGGGGTTTGTACCTATAGGAAACATGAACTCAGATCATAAAGTCCTCACAAAATGAGGGCGAAATCTCTGGATGATGTCTTATTCACAACCAAATATGCCTTCTGAAAATTTGCCTCGGAACATACTAGTTAAAACTCTCCTTGACGACCCGAAGAAAGAAGAAAGGGGTTCGCGGAGAGGCCGGGGCACGAATTTTCGGAGCCCACAAAGCCACAATATCTAAAATTTTTCTGGTCATTGTGTTCAGCTCATAGATTAAAGAAAGCTAGCCCTATTTTTTAGTTACCCGGCTGAAAACCAAACTGATGTGCCTTTGTAATTTTGGGCGTAAAAATGATGCAATATTCACAACAGTTGAGGTCCAAGTATGGAGATGGATTGGAATTAAAGATATTCTGTAATCACATTAACTATCATGTGCATGCAAATAGAGATTTCTTCATATTGAGAATGACAAAATGATATTAACAATTCCAATGCATTTTCATAGGATCACTTGTTCAAATAAATTCATGATATTTTAATTTTATTCAATACATAAGATTGTTAATAGAATGTAATGTTGACTTTTACGTATCATTTCTACTCTTGATGCATATTAAACAAATTAATTTATAATATGTGAATATCAATGCTAAGCAATGTAAATGTTGATGATAATGATGCTACATTAAAAGAAGCAAATGAGAAATATCATGTCATGTTAGGCAAGTTGGTAGACTATGATGACTGCATAGGGATAGACAAAAATTCTAACAAGATGAGCCTCAATAGGGAAAAACATAGTTCACAACTCCTGATAGTAGAAAATTGATACTACAGTTCAATCTTGAAGTCAATGGACATTGATAATTGTTATGTTGGATTGGTCATATTTTATCAATAATTTTTAAGGTTGACGGGCCAAATGATAACTATTGATATAATATATAGAATTCATATCACATAACAACATATTAAAATAAAATTATACACAATGCAAACTAAATAATTGGCAAAAATAACTTGCAAAAAATTGGAAAAGAAGAGTTAGAAAAATATGAAAAAAAAAATTCTAAAAACTGCGCTTCAATACAAAAATTTTTCAAAGTTTGCAAAAAATCTTAGGGAAAATTTAAAAAAATAGAGAAAAAAGAGTGATTTTCTCTTATTTAAACTTGCTACACTAACAATCAGACACCCAAAACCATAATATTAACATTTTAAGTCCTAATCAGTTATATTTTTATGGCAAACAAATAAATATCCCAAAAACAGGAAGAAAAAGCGGATCAAGTTAAATCATGATATCATGAAAAAAAGTATCATCTGCAGAATATAAAAAAATTGCAAATTTAGGACAGCGTAGGATGGACTTGGGGGTTCAAAGTGTACAGCACCATGCAGAGGGCATGCTTTCATTAGTTGAAGCTTAAGCATGTACTTTTAACCACTCAAGATGGGAGTTGAGCCCCTCACCTCACACTCATTAGGTAAAATGTGAGGTGAGGGCAAGACCACAGGAGTAAATGCTCATTGGAAAGCATAACCACATAATGACTATACAAGTATTTAAATGAACAAAATTTATAGTAGACTAAAAAAGTAGCAAGTATTGCTTCAAATGGGAAGTTCTTATATAACACTGCATGATTAAATGATAGTAGAAAAAAAATGTGAATTCAGACTGTTAAATAATAAAATAAGAAATTTCAGTGAATAAATTCTGGCAGCTAGCTTAACAGAAAGGAGTCAAGCGTTTGAGGTACAATAGAATAACAGAAACCAAAGAAAACTCCATTAAAAACTGTGTTGGTAGGATCAGAAGGAAAATTCAATGCAATGAATAAAATGTAAAGGATTGATTTAGTGTTTAATATCAAAAAATAAATGTCAAGATTTCTACTTCTGTCAAGTTTCTTGTTTTGTTATCATTTTATTTAGCCAAATCAAAGAACTCCAACTGATTCAACTTTTGTTCCAAACAAAAAATTCAAATTACCAAAGTTGATGTGCTTCTTCAATGTTTCTACACATTATAGTAAAACACAGATTTAATGTGCTTTACTAAACCTCTGTGCTTCAGACAAAAACTAAGTTCATTAACTGCATATAGCTGCACTTTCGAGCACGGAACTGCAATTCAACATGCTTTTGACAATGCTGGACACCATATATCAAAAAAGAGAAAAGTAAAAGATGCAGAGGCGATTTTACAATTTTCCTAGATTTAAAATGCGTTCACTAGAGCGAACATAACATTCTATGAAGGGACCAAGTCAAGTCAGTAGACTATTTGAAAAGAATCTCACAAAAAGGAACACGACAGTCAGTTGGCATATTGCCCAACAGAGTACTGAAGATATTTTTGCTCACGTGCTTCCGTAGTCCCAATAACTTCTTCCTATCGAGGCAAAACAAAGAAAAATCCATGGAAAGTTAATAGGGGAATCAAAATTAATCTTTTTTAACAAAATTACCCAAAGGAGTTACAAAAGGCTCATGAATGGGGTTGGATAAGCAAGCTACTGGAGTTTCTTTGATCGCCACAAGCCTAAACACATATCTTCATCCACCTTAAAATCCTCTTATAAAATAAATAGAAATGGTCAGCAATACCACAATTTTTTTTTTCAAAAATATAGCCAGCTAGTTTAGATGCCCCAATCCCTCTAATGGATTCCTATTTGCATCATCAAAAAAGACTCAGTTTATCTTTCTCTAAAATATGTGCCATGGTTCTAGGATGTTTTGAATAGTACCATATACCCAAAGCAAGCCCATATCAAATAAGGCTTAGATACTCTCCCACTTTAGTAAGAAGAAGCATAGCTTCAATCTGTCAGATTAACCACCAAGATGCTGTAAGAAGCTTTATTGCTGCCTTATCATAATATGAAGTCAATTTTGTAAGTAGAGCTTGCTGATTTTAATAAAAAAGGCATTATTCCCTCTTACATGAAAAAAAAAGCTAGCAACTTAAGTCTGTGAAATTGTTGAGTCAAGACATTTAACTGGAGAAAGCTAATTCAAAATTTAATCCACACAACATCTAAATAAAACAAGCCAAAACGTAAAATAACTATATATATAATGAAAATTCATATTTAGTAAGTGGATGAAAGTACTTCATAAGATTAATAAATTAGAGTAACAGACTTTAGTTTACATGCTTAAAATTTTTAGAGTTCAGAGCAAAGAATTTTTAAGTTAACCTGTTCTTTCAAAAATTTGATGAAAGTGTTACAGAGAAAATTTTTCTGAACAGTGCATACAGCAGGTAACGAAAAAAAGAACTGACCAAGTGTAGTCCCAACCAAGAGATTGGAAGCCTTCCACATCACAACTTGCACCGGAGGCCATCAAGACCAACTAGCTATCCCAAGAATAAAAACAAAGGATATTCATTAACCAGCATAAATTCATTAACAAGAACTAAAAGATTCATCAAAAAAGAACTAGAACATCTTTCATAAAATGGAGAAATAAAAAAGCAAGGTATTTGTTTCCCTCCATCTTAATATATGTTAACAAGAGAGGTTCTGGGTGCAGATGTACTACAATCACAACAAAAAAACAAAGTTATGAATGATTAATCTACTACATAGTTGAAGCAAAAAAAATTGCTACCCTTTAACTAACAGATGTGATTCAAATCACAACCAAGGCCGAAAAAAATGATTGAAAGGAGCTTGTATGATATAAACACTCTAAAACTAAATTCTCCTAAAAAAATGAAAGGCATTTAAATTTTAGCTCTACTAAAGTTAGGAAGAACATTCTAAGCTCGACCAAAGTCAAAACAATACCAATTTTAACAGCAAGTAATTAAGGATCAGTTTGTTTCATAGAAGGCTAAAGGTACTGTTGAGGACCTTGTTTCTGGACCAATTCAAATGCTATCAAAAAATACATAGATAGTTTGCATAAGATTTTCAAAGATCAATGCAAGTAATTTCCTCAAGATTAAGCCAAAGTCACTTTTAGATGTGATTCACAAACAAAGATCTATCTATTATTAATGGTTCTCATATCCTTTTAAAAAAACAGAGGATTTGAATCTATTTAACCAGAATTTTAACTTCGATCATTAAAAATTTTAATAAAGCAAGGCTCCACATGTTCTGAAGGGGAACATTTTAATGTTGAATAATGGGAATCAGACCTGCATTTATTTGCTAATTACACGAGGGTCAATTATTATGTTCCTACAAAAAGTGGCATCATCATCATCATCATCATCATCATCATCATCACCATCATCATCATCGTGTAGATAATGACAACTAAAAATTGACATAAAGTCTATTGCGTGAAGGATATTTTACATGCTAGGAATATGAATGTGCTGAGAAGAGAATCCTTTCTTGTGTATATTAATTATGAGAAACCCCCTCTATAGTAAGGGAATAAGAACACCACGCCAAGGTACAATGAAAAAATCCTACCCCATTTACTAAATATGGAGTATTTCCTCATGAAATTTTTGTACACTAATACTTCCCTTCAAGCTGAAAAGTATTATCAACTGGTTCCAACCTACTACATAATCGAGAGAAGGCATTTATAAAAAATATCAGTCACTTGTTCCGAATTGGAGGTATGAGGAGAATAAATTTTTAGAAAACACATCACTCCAAGTGAAATGATAATTAACCTCAACATATTTGGCTATCACATGAAATACATGACTGTTAACAATGTAGATGATAGTATAATTATCATTGTACGAAACCAAAAGCTATCTAATAAGAAAGCCAAACTCTCCTTAGAGAGTCTTTACGACTAAGTACTTCCTGCTTAATCTAGTATATAATAATCATTTTCTATGAGATTTTTTTATATACTTTAGAATGTGCAAAACAAAATGCTTTT
This sequence comes from Dendrobium chrysotoxum, assembly GCA_019925795.1. Taxonomy (NCBI): domain Eukaryota; kingdom Viridiplantae; phylum Streptophyta; class Magnoliopsida; order Asparagales; family Orchidaceae; genus Dendrobium; species Dendrobium chrysotoxum. The sequence goes on along the minus strand of CM034302.1, from coordinate 89,001,157 downwards.
ATTTTAGAGTTTACATGTATTCTCTCATAAATCCAACAACAAAATGTCAAGCCTAATAACATTTAAATAGATCAATTTACCAACTAAACTTCAATATGAACATAGGTCATCAAAGGACTCCTCACTATGTGAAGTTGTATGAGTGTCCATAAAGATATCAAAAGATTTGTACCTTGAAGATCAATCCCTTCAAAAAGATTGATACCATATTTCGCATGAGAGAAATATCCCCTTTTTAGAAAAATTCAAATCTACAAAATTATTTTAGTTGTCCTAGATCTTTAGTGATAAGATAACTTTGCAAATAATGTCTTATCTTATGGATACCTTTTTATCACTTTAGAGAGTAAGATGTCATCAACCTAAATAGCTGATGTGATTGAGCCTAATGGTGTAAGCTTGATGAAAATTGATTGATATATAGTGCTAATGCAAAGGCCACTATCAACAAGAACCTTGTGAAAATTTTTTGAACCAACCCTAAGGCTTTATTTAAGCCTATATATGGCCTTCTTGAGTAGAAATGTGTGATTCCTCCCTCCAATAACATAATCAGGCAGTTGCTCCATAAAAATCACCTCATTCAGGTTACTATAAAGCAAGGGACTACTCACATCAATTTTGAGCAAAGATCATCCTTGATTGAAGGCAACAAATAAGAGAAATATGTTAAAATAATCTATCACATAGACCTAAGAGAACCTTTTAGCAACCAATCGAGCTTTGCACCAATTGATCAACTCATCAAGATGAACTTTGATAGTGAACACGCATTAATGAGCAATTGGCTTAATCCTAGAGGGGGACCAAAACCAATCAAAGGTATGATAATTAAATAGTGTTTGTCTCAATTTCCATAGCCTATTATTATAGAAGATTATGTAACACTTCTGAATAAGTCCTAGGAATAAATATAAATTATAGGGATAGAACAAATGTATGGAAGGAAGAAAATAAATGTTCACATATAGAGTAAATGGGTTGATCAATATGTTGTTATTTTTCTTTTTGAAGAGCAATGGGTAAATGAAGATTAGATAGCTCATCAGTAGATGGATACTCAGTTCGATCTAATAATTTAAATAGAGGTATTGATGTAGGAGGTGGGCGATGCCATCGAGAGTATATCTTTAGAGGAGGGAAGGAAGGCAATGGTGCTACTAGTGGAAGAGGAACTAGTAGTGAAGGTATCTCAAAGGAAGATGAGATCAAAAAGAAAGGAATGCACTAATATAGGCCAAAGTATATTAGCTTCCGATAAGAGGATCACAACACTTATCTCCTTGCTAATTGAGAAAATTATCAAGAAATATACATTGAATAGCACAAGGAAAAATCTTTTCATGTGATTGAAAAACATAAGTAAAGCAAAAATATTCTGTGTAAGAGGAATATAATCTAGTCAAGGTAAAGAATGGAGAGGGGAAGAGGTTATCAAAGAAATAACCACATAGAAAATTGTTAAAACATCATCCCTCCAAACTGATGAGGTACATTCATATGACATATTAATTTCTTGGCAACATCAAGCATATAGTGGTTTTTGGGTCACCTAATATTGTCGTGTTTATATGATAAGGACAGGAAGTTTAATGAATAATATCATTATCAATTATAGTGTGCAAAATTGAGGCTGCATAAATTTAAAAGCACTAGTAGTTTGTAAAAGTTTTGATAATAGTAGAAAAATGTACTTTTATTCCTTGATTAAAATTATATGATACATTAAGGACTTTTGACTGACGTTTGAGTAAAAAAAAACCAAGTAACATTCGAATAATCATATATGAATATGACAAAATATCAAAATCCTACGTAAGTAATGATAGAACTAGGATCCCAGATTTTAAGTGGACTAACCCAAAACGACGAGTCCGACGACTTGTAGCAAAAGAAGGAAAATACACATGATAGTATATACCCAACTTGTAGCTCGAATAGTCAAATTTGACAAAATATGAGAATATAGAAATGAAAACCCGAAAATTCTATTAAGAGGAGGAAGACCCAACCTACATTGATATTCATATGGAATAATAATGGAAGTGATGGCAAAAGGGGCATTGTTCATCAAGTAGTAAATTTTATCAGTTTCAGTGCCTACACCAATCATCTTTCTAAAGTTGTAATCTTGAAAGATGCAATGAGAGAGTAAAATGTTAATAAACAATTGTGATTTTTAAGACAATTAATAGGCAATAAGTAGGCAAAAAATTATGGTACATATAAATATTAAAAAAAATTAGAAGGATGCACAATGCCTTTTATAGAAATAGGAGAGGGAAAACCATTAATAACAATGATAGGTGGTTACTTATCATATAAGAGGAGGCACCAAGAACAAAACCCAAGGCATACTAGTGAAAGAGTTGCATTATAGCTAGAGAAGGAGATAACATAAGAAGCTGAGAGAGAAGTTTGAAGTAGTCAATCATAATCTTCCAAACGTATATTAACAAATCAAGAGGATCAAACACCATGAAATTTAGAGTTGGATCAATTATGAAAGCAAGATTAGCAATTGGATGGCAATTGAAATTCTCCTATCAGCATTCAGGAGAATGATTATTGTAGCTATAATGAGGGCAAGAGAAACTACATTATGACCATGGTCACGACCTCCATGAATTCGGCTACCATTTTCATGATTTTCTCAGTTACTCCTAGATTTGACAACCAAAGTTGATTCATTAGAAACCAAAGGTTCGAAGTTGGAGAACTTAGTAAAATGAAGAACCTGGGAGAGTGATCACAATGTTGGAGATTGTAGAGTTTACCATCAATTGAGATTGCACACCTAAAGGGAAGGATGCAAGTCTAAGATGAATTTGGCTATAATAACATATTCATTCTATTTTTGACAAAAAAATTCAAATCAACAATGAAGGGCAATATTGAAGTAACTCATCACATTTTTCTCTCAGCGTGCTATAATACTCCTAACTAAGAGTGCATGGCAAGCTTTACTAGGAGGAGATAGAAGGCAAAAGTGTTGGAGGGTGTGGATCAAGCAATGGGTGATGAATTGGAATAAAAGACAATAAGCAAAACAAGCAGAGATGGCTAACAGCAAGAAAATATATATATATATATATATATATATATATATATATATATATATATATATATATATATATATATATATATATATATATATATATATATATCTCGGAAGGCCAACATTTAATGTGACCAAATCATCTAAGGCGACTCGCTCTAATCTTATCTGCCACTGGAGCTATTCCAACCTTTTCACGTATATATTCATTTTGTATTCTATCTCTAAGTGCAAAGCCACTCATCCATCTAAGCATGACATCTCTACAACACTTAACTTGATTTTATGCTTCTCTTTCAATGGCAAAAATTATGGCCATAAAGCAGTGCAACTCTCACCGTCATCTTATAAAATTTTCTTCTAAGTTTGATGGTTTATCATACAACAAGCCCAATGCATTCCTCCATTTAAACCATCCAATTTGAATTCTACTAATAATATCCTCATCTATTTCACCATCACTTTGAACAATAGACTCGAGCTATCTAAAACATGTACTTTTTAATGATTTGATCACCCAATATCACAAGTATAACTACTAAAATTACACTCCATGAATTCGGTTTTAGCTACTCAAACAAAAACCTTTAGACATTGCAAAGATTTCCTACACTAAATAACAAAATGAAACAAAGCAAAAAGCTATCGAAAAGCATAAATCAATGGTCGTGTGACCATTATATTTTGCAAGCCATCTGATTTTGATAAAATCCTATGTGTGCCCGTAATTTAAATAGAATGAAAATAATCAAACCCTAAAACATTATTGGAGATTATGAGAAGGGATATAATACACACCTAAACAAGCCGATAGAAGAATTTCTTGAGAGGAATCTCACTGTCCGTCGTCGTCGAAGGAGCTGCTACCGTCGACCGTGCAGTAGCAGTATGGCGAACAGGCGGCGACAGCGTGAAGAAACCGAACCAGGGGCAGGTTGGCGTTGAAGGCGATTCTTCTGCAAGACCGGAAATGAGAGCGGCGGTTGCTGAGAGAGGTGGCTCGTGAGGCGATGGCGCGGAGATTAGGTTTCGTTTTTTATTTCAGGCATAGAGGATTCAAAAAATGTGCCGTAAGGCCGTAAGGGCATTTTAATTTTCCGATAGTAGATAAGAAAAGATCCCCACTCCACTCACTTTATGTCAAGATAAATATTTTTAATTTATATTAAAATTAATGATATATATAATATTTTAAAAGTATATTAATTTTACTATAAATTAATATTTTAAATTCATCTTAATACAAAATGCACCAAAAAAAAAAATTTCGAACATCAGTGCAACATCCCATTTCATATTTTTTCTAATAAAATGATATAGTATTTGATGATGAGCTATTGAGCTATGCTGGCCATCGTTTAAACTAAAGCATATTACTAACTATATGATCTTAATATATCACTTTATTGTTGAGAAAATTCAAACTCTTCAATCTTCATGTCCATTAACTTTGATCAAAGGGATTTTTCTATGTTTTCTCACTATTTTTTTGAAAAATTATGTGCTATCAAGTTATTTTTTACAGCAGCTTTCAAAAAAGTTACTTTCCCACAATAATTTTACAACCACTTTTACGAAAAGCTACAACCATCCCAAATAGGAGAAATTATTATGCGCAGTCACCGGACAGTTCAGAGGCGAATTAAGATGTGTCATGTCACCCGGTACACAGTACCGATACATAACAAAATGGTTATGTGACGCGTTCTGATTCGTCTCCGGAAGATATCCGATGACCGCACATAATAATTTCTCCCCAAATAGACCCTTAGTTGCATGATTCATCATATGCTCGTTCATCATCTCTATCCCGAATTTTTAAAACTTTGTGTTATTAATTTCTAATCATTGAATAGATTACTACAGATAAATACACTTCTAATATTGTATTTTATGAGAATTTTAATAAATTTCATATATTATTTTTACTACTTAGTATATAATTGCCCATTATAAAATAATATTTTATATCGATATATAGTTATGGATATACACAACATCATCAATTTATATGATATTTTATTATGTATATTTATAGGTTTGCACAGATTTGTTTTTTTTAGGACAGTTAGGGGATTCAAATATGAGCCGCATGGGAGGAAAAGCATCGCTTAACCAGCGAGCTGCACACATGATCTCTAAATTACTTTTTAAATACACACTAATTTCTTAGTCCTATATTAAAAATGATTTATTTTTAAAGCTATATATGTGTTATTTAAAAAAAAACAAATTGCAATGATAAATATAGGTGTATATAAGTCTGATGACCTCATACAAAATGAAATTTCTATCATTATTTTAATTGAGAGTATTCGTAGGAAACTCAAGTTTCCTACGATGTAATTAACTAAATGAGGGCTTGTCCTCGTAGGAGATTTAAGACCCCAGATCAATTAAAAAAATCAATTAATTCTCTTTGGAAAAAATAAAATAAAATAAAATAAATGATGATCATTATCGTCATATTCAGATGATCGATAATAAACGATATTTTCTTTCCTTGGGAAGACATATCATTTATTATAAGGACTTTGAATATAAGACTAATGATACTTCATCTATACTGTTATAGCCAAATACTCGATCGAACTTTATTTTGGCCCTTCGGGATTATATATAGTTCTTCCTTAAATTTGACTATCATAATGAGAATGAGGCTTACGGTTTTATTATTTGAACCCATTAGGGAATGATGTTTTCGCCTCCTGAGGCGATATATCGTTCATAATGATATGTTCAACTTCAAAACTGAAATTCCAGAAATAAAATTCTTCGAAAGAAATTAAAATTCTAATTGATTGGCATCTTTCCAAAGCAAACTTTTAAAAAACAAAGTCCTAAGTCTTGTATTATTTGTTGTAAACACTACATACAACTATTATTTTGCAACCCAATTGAATTTAGATGTTGTCTTTATGTATGAAAATTTTTTTAGATTAATTTGCAAGAGCCTTAGTTTATATGTTACTAATGATAATATTATTATAAGAAAGATGAAGGGAGTATAATATCATGAGTTGGCCAATTCTTTTGAATCCCACCAAATTTTGTGGTCATCAAACATTAACTATGGCTTTGTTTGGGACAACTTTCTTACTGCTTCTTAAAGCAGCTTTTTCGTATAAAAATTTTAATTTTTGTACTGAAAAGTTGCTTTAAAAAGCAACAAGAAAGTTATCTCAAACGAAGCCTATATCTCCTTAAAGTCAAACCCAATCTAATTTACTTCGTAATCTAATTTTGATATTTTAATGATAACATTAACATTTTATACCTACTTTGTATGTTTAAGTAGTGGATTTAGATCAAATTGATAAGATCTACAACTTTTTATAAAAACAAAACCCAGAATCATTCATCTTATAAAATTAAGATATTTTACCGAAAAGTTGAACCCTTCTCCCTTTCATAAATGCATGCTTTCTCTTATGCATGAAACAAGCCCTTCTCTCTCTCCCTTTTTTTTTTAACCTTTCTCTCTCTCCCTCTATTCTTAAAAAGAAGCTTTTTTCTTAAGAAGTGATGGATGGCTCTTCAAGTATTTCTAACATTCAATGCAAAATCCTTTTCACCATGGTCGATCGATCACTCCTCTGTTGTAATAGCTATTTTGGAAGGATGATGAATGGAACTTCTTTTTGGAAAAATAATTCATTTAACTTTGACGAGAAATAGACTTTATTTAGCTTGAAGATGTAACTCATGGCAATGAAGTGTCTATGAAAAGGAGATTCAACCATACAAGTCTCTTCCAAATCCAATGCAATGCCCTTTTAATTTCCCATGATATGTGGGAGACTGGATGAAAGAAACCAAATTTTTGGAAATATTTATTTTGTACATAACAAGAAAATATATGTCTTTATCTCTAGAGATCCAATTAAGGACAATAGATTATCCACTTAAAGGAGATTCCCTAACTAAATTAAATTTACAATGAAAGATTGTCCATTGATTCCTTTTGTTCTATTAGCACCTGAGAAAGCTTAATATGAAGGTTGTGTACATATTAATTGTTCTATTCTATCAGATGAATTTCTTTAAAAAAAACTATCTTTCTTTATTTTTTTCATCTTATATTTAAAATTAAATAAATTTGATCATGTGGTAACAATTATTTATTTATTTCTTAATGTTTATTTCGCTTCATAAATATATTTTGATATTTTTTATCCTAATTTTATTATTTTATATCTAATGTGTGTGTGTGTGTGTATATATATAAGTAGTCTATTTTCATCAAATTAATGTGATGTACAACTTCTTAAATTTTTAATAAAATTCTATGATCTAAACCTTCAAAATTTCACAAAACAAAGATATTTCACTCAAAATTTAAACCCTTTCACCTCCCCTCCCTGAATGTATCCCTTTCCCATGCATTTTCCCAAGTTGTTTCTTATCTCTCTTCTTGAAAAAAAATCATTTGTCTTGAAATTTCATCAATGGCTTCGCAAATCCCTCCGACGTTTAATTGATGCAAAACCCTTTTAACATAGTTGATGACCATTTGATATTCCTCTCATTTGTCTTGATTCATCATCTATGTGATTAGTTTATATATATTTACGTAATCATCTATGTTGGTATATATATAGTTATGAAATAACAATATATTATGAAATAATGGGCATACAAATGAAATATTCTTTTTAGTCTATAATTCTTTTTTACTTTGAAACGGAGGTCTATACTTCTTTATGCTTAAAGATCTAATGAATGTCAATGGATTGCGTGAAAAGGACATTCAACATAAAGACCTAATTCATGCCAAAAAGATTCTCCATGAATTTCGTATGTTTTATCCCTTTAAAAGAATATTGGTTAGGATTATGATGAATATCAACTAAGATTGTGAAAAATACTGATAGAATGAAGGTTTATTCATGAACGCCATATATCCATATTATTTATTATCTCTTTTCAGATGCCTTTCGTTTGTAAGACAATATCGGGTTGTTCATTTTCATCAATATCATATACACGAGTGCACAAGACAAAAAAAAACTCAATTTACACACACCTATGTGCATTGATATTTTGCAAATTAATTGAATTTTAGTGTTATGCACAGATTTGTGTAAACCTCAATACTCATTTTATATATTATACAAAAAAATGTATATAATTATTAAAAAAATATATACAACTATATGCATATGTATATAAAATCTTAAGACCCAATTTTTTTGATGCACATAAGTGTGAATAGCTATGATTTTATAAAATTATTGAATTTTTATGTTGTACATAAGTTGGTATAAGCTTTAATATTAATTTTTTGTATTATGCACATGTGTACATATGTTATTTTATAATTTAAATTATTTTTTGGTGTAATATGCATGTGTACATAAACCTTAGACTCATAGTCATTGATATATACATTTATGTACATATATTATTTTATAAAATATTTTAATTTGCAATAGCATACTTAGATATTTATACAAGCCTAAATCCTTATTTCAATTTTGTACACCCCTAGGTATTTGTTGTTGTTATTTTGTAAAATAATTGATTTTCAATATTATACATAGGTGAGTATAAATCTTAAGACTAGTTGTATGTGTTGTAGATATTACAAAGCCGGGAGCCGGATCTTCTGTTTTGATAATTGCAAATATTATTTGATAAATACTTCTTATTCTTGTTAATTATATAGATTGGATATTTTTGTGTCACTAATAATTTTAGGTACAACATACATCGAGTAGCATTAAAGAGTCAAAGCTCAAATCAGTGTAGTGTTAGTGTCTAAGTCAGTCTGTGTTTGACAAACTTTGTACTTTTTATTTTTCTGGAGTTCTTTCTATATTAGGTGTATGTTGCCTAAGAAACTGTGCACACACAAAAAGAGTAAAATTAAATATTTGAGTTTTTCTACTAATTGTACTATATGGTATGTTCAAACATAAGTTAATTCAAATATTTTATTAAATGAGATTAATTAAAATTGATCTATAACTAATCGTAATATACGATCAACTATTTTGATAATACTCTACCATCAAATTTATGTTACTTAAAATAAGCAAATTTGAACTTTAAAATTTAAACTGATCATATTGTATGAATATATTTGTATTGTATGAATATTAATTAAAATTATCTAATTTAATCTCATAGATTAAGGAATTGAATTAGGATCTAATCAATCATTAATAATCATACCGTACGATATTGATCGTGCTGGACAATCAATAGAAAGTTCAGCTAGATGTACTTGGTTCATTTTGGATGATCTGTGATTCATTATAACTAATCATACTGGATGATTATGAATCGTACAGGACGATCTTTGACAGAATTAAATTAATTGTATTGTATAAATTGTGTATTGTAATGTACAATCATTAGGTTTAATATTAAAAAATAGGGTTTGATTTTGAGAGCCCACTTTTTAAACTCTTATTATGTCTTGAGATCAGATGGAGTGCTTAAGCAATTAGGGACGTTTTCTTCTTGGGAGAGAGCTTGGATAGTCCACTTCACAAGGGAGAGAAATGAGGTGAGGTTGAGAGGCCGAGTAGTTCTCCTTGAGGGAGTCAAGGGGTGTGAGGGGATTCACATGCACTACAGGAAAACCTGTGATTATCGTCGGATCTTCCAACGGAATTATATACATCGGACATTACAGCGTTTTTACTGACGCTTTATGTGATGGTAAAATTACGGCGGATTTACCAGCGTATATTACGCCTGTAATATTCCGACATCTTATCCGATGGTATAGTTGTCGTAATTTATGAACATGTTGCACATTACGGCATATTATACGCCGGTAATTTCCGGGATATGAATCGGTGAATATTATGCATGTTAATTTAAACATAACAAATATTTACCGATGAAAAATGCCACGGAATAGTATCGAAAAATACGTCGATATAAGCCCTATTTCCTACCCAAACCTGTCTGCCTTATTATTATTTCATTATGTCGTTTCCTTCGCTCAGCTCGCCTCCGTCGCCCCAGTCGGAACTCGCTGCTGTCGAGACCGACCGACGAACCAACGGACTTCAACCGACTTTACCGATGCTCACTGCCTCAGTTACCGGCGGAACGCCGCTGTTTTGCACCCTCAGTTTTTCTCACATGACATTTGCAAGAGGATGTACCTTAGTGTATGCTTTTTTCTGATGATATTATTCTCTCTCACAGCTTGCCTCCATCGCCTCTCGAACCTAGCTGCTGCTGTCGAGACCGATCGATCCTATCCTGACGGAAACATCACCGCAAGTTTTTTTAATGGTTTTCATACTATACATTTGCAATAGGATGTACTTTGGTGTATGCTTTTTGCTGATGATATTATTCATGTTGATATGACTAGAGAGGGAGTTGAAGTACTAGACCTAGTGAGGGGATTGTGAATTTGGGCGATCAAGTCATTAATAAGAGTACATGTTTTAGATATCTTGGATGAGTGGCTTTACTCTTGAAGACATTAAAAGAGAAGCATAATATTAAGTTAAGTGTTGTAGAGATGAGGATGCTCAAGTGGATGACTGCCTTTACTCTTAGAGACAGGATGTGAAATGAGCATATATGTCAAAAGGTTGTAGTAACTCCAATGGAAAATAAGATTAGAGAGAGTTGCCTTAGATGATTTGGTCATACAAAACGGTAGCCTTCCAATGACTTGGTTAGTAAAGTAGATGTATTAGATTTGGCTTATGTTAAGAAAGGTAGATGTAGACATAAGAAGATTTGGTTAGAAAATATTAAAAATGATGTTTCTTCATTAGATTTAAATGAGAATTTAACTCGAAACATGACACAATGGAGAAAAAGGATTCATGTAGCTGACCCCACGTAGTGGGATAAAGGCTTGATGTTGTTGTTATTGACTTATTATTTCTAAATTATTTTTAATATTATATTTATTCAATTTTCAATATAATAATAAGAGTACATATTTTAGATATCTTGGATCTATTATTCATAGTGTTGCATAGATGAGGATACTCAGGTGGATGAGTGACTTTACCCTTAGAGATAGGATCTGAAATGAGCATATATATGATAAGGTTGGAGTAGCTCTATTGGAAGATAAGATTAGAGAGAGTTGCCTTAAATGATTTGGTCATACAAAATGACAGCCTTCCAATGACTTGGTTAGTCAAGTAAATATATTAGATTTGGTTTATGTTAAGAAATATAGATGTAGACATAAGAAGATTTGGTTAGAAAATGTTAGAAATGATGTTTCTTTATTAGATTTAAGTGAGAATTTAACTCGTAACATGACACAATGGAGAAAAAGGATTCATGTAGCCGACCCCACGTAGTGGGATAAAGGCTTGATGTTATTGTTGTTGACTTATTATTTTGAAATTATTTTTAATATTATATTTATTCAATTTTCAATATAATAATAAGAGTACATGTTTTAGATATCTTGGATATATTATTCATAGTGTTGCAGAGATGAGAATACTCAGGTGGATGAGTAGCTTTACCCTTAGAGATGGGATCCGAAATGAGCATATATGTGCTAAGGTTGGAGTAGCTCCATTGAAAGATAAGATTAGAGAGAGTTGCCTTAGATGATTTGGTCATACAAAATGGCAGCCTTCCAATGACTTGGTTAGTAAAGTAGATGTGTTAGATTTGGCTTATGTGAAGAAAGGTAGAGGTAAACCTAAAAAAGACTTGGTTATGGCACATAAAATGGTGATAATTATAGGAAGAACATAATTAAGCGATTGTGGTTAGAAGGAGAGTAGACAGGAGATGGAAGTCGGAAGGATCGTAGTCAACTGAGACTGTGATTGTCCGCATGAAAGAGACCTAACTTGATTTTGGTGAGATCACATAGGTCTAAATATAACTCTAGGGCTTTAATTGATATTTTATATTAACCACTAATGCCAACTATTATCATCTCCTTACTTACATTATCTAACATCCATTGCTCGACTTATAATATCCAATAGCTCCATATTATATGTAGGTTATATTATAGATATTAAAAATCAAAGAAGTTAGATGTATAACTGATTGGCCCAAGAAAGAAAGACATTAACAGATGAATTCATTAATGGGGTGAACATTTTCATTCAGACAACGAAACAACTGCCCAGCTTCATATCAGATGAAATGTTTCGATGTCCATGTTCTAAATATAAAAATTAAGTGCACCTAAGACCTGATAATGTAATTGTTGATCTGCATCGCAGAGGGTTCACGCCATAATATTGGTATTGGACTTCTCATGGTGAGTACGAGCCACATTTTGATTTTCGATGTGGTCCATCTACAAGTGGTAATATAGCTGAGGATGAAAATATATGCCCAAATCTTGAGGAATTAGTTTATGATGTAATTGGAACATAATCAGAATAATATACAGAAGAGTTATCAAATAAGGAGGAACAAAATTTTTATGATTTGTTGCATGCTGCCCAACAATCAATATGGAATGAGTGCACCACTCACTCAAAGTTATCCATTGATGTGAAGATGTTAAGCATCAAAGCAGAATATAATGTTGCTCGTGAATATTTTAATCAATTCATTGGGCTGCTTAAGGAAACCAATCCGATAAATAATATAATTCCTACAGATCTATATCAGACAAAGAAGTTAGTTTTTAAACTTGGTTTGACATACACAAAGATAGATTGTTGTGTTAATGGATGCATATTATACTTTAAAGATGATTTATCAGAGATTACAAGTCATCATTGTAATGCACTAAAATTTAAACCAAAGTCTAGAATGAAAAGAAAGCTGAAGGAAGTACCTGTCAGTAGAATATTTTACTTACCAATAATTTCTAGACTATAACAATTACATATATCCATGAGATCTGCTGCATAAATGAGATGACATAATGATCATATTTCACAAGAATGTGTTATTACACATCCATCAGAAGCAGAAGCTTGGAGACACTTTAATCGTACACATCCCACCTTCGTGGCAGAACCATGCAAGAAATATAAGATTAAGTCTATGCGCAAATGGTTTTACTCCGTTTAGTCAGTCTTCTTCACCTTACTCATATTGGCCCGTGATACTCATCCCTTACAATTTTTCTCCAGAGTTATGCATAACTACTCCGTATATGTTTCTGACACTTATCATTCCAGGGCCACATAATTCAAAAGTAAAGATTGATGTATTCTTATAACCGTTAATTGATGATTTAAGTTTATTATAGGAAGAGGGAGTAAGTATATATGATATCTCCACCAAATAAAATTTTACAATGAGGGCAGCATTACTTTGGATAATTGATGGCTTTCCTGCATATGGTATGCTCTCAGGTTGAAACACTTCCAGTAAGTTAGCTTGTCTATATTATATAAAACATACAAAATTATTCACTTTAAAGTATGAAAGGAAGAACACTTGGTTCGATTGTTATCGTATATTTTTACATATAAGTCATCCTTTTAGGCGAAATAAGGATGCCTTTACTAAAAATAAAATGGTGATATTGCAACCTCCTTCAAGATTAAGTAGTGAAAAAATATTTGAAAGAATAAGGTTCATGCCCACAATAATGAATTCTCTAACTTTAGCTGAGTACAAATTGTCAGAATATGGTGTCAATCATAATTAGACCAAGAGAAGTATTTTTTGGTCATTGTCATATTGGAGAATAAACCTGATTAGACATAATTTAGATGTCATGCATATAGAAAAAAATATTTTTGATAATATTTGTAATACAGTCATGAGCATCAAAGATGAATCTAAAGATAATATAAAAGCAAGGATGTACTTAAAGGAGATTTGTAGGAGGAAAGTATTAGAATTAAAGAATGGTGGAGGTGAAAACTTCTCAAACCAAAACTCCTTTCACATTAACTTTAGAGCAGAGACGATCAATTTGTGAATGGGTAAAGACCCTATGGGTACCTGATAGATATTCTTCCAATCTAAGTAGATGTGTTGACATAAGATCAGGTAGATTATTTGAATTGAAAAGTCATGATTGTCATATCTTCATACAATGTCTACTACCAACTGCCTTTAGTTATCTGCCAGATCATATTTTAAAGCCCTTGATTGAGCTAAGTGTCTTCTTCAAAGATTTATGCTCTTCTAAACTAAATATAGAGAATTTGATTCTTATGGTACAGCATATTCCTTTCATTATGTGTCAACTTGAGAAAATATTTCCTCCAGTATTTTTTGACTCTATGGAGCATCTACCAGTGCATTTACCATATGAAGCTATAGTCGATGGACCCATTCATTATCGGTGGATGTATCCTTTTGAGAGATATTTAAATAAACTTAAGAAGACCATTAAGAATAAAGTACATCCCGAAGGCTCTATCTTTGAAGCGTATTTAATGTACGAGATAACTTAGTTATGCTCGTATTACTTTAAAATAATGTCATAATCATGTAGAAGTATTGCACCTCAAAATATGAGTAAATCTTCAAATATATCTGTATTCAGTGGAAGTGGTGAACCCGTAGGCGCTAGCACCGCGTGTTATTTGACTGATAAGGAGATGAGAGTTATCACATTGTATATCTTGCTTAACTGTGATGAAGTTGAGTCGTATCTCGAGTAAGTGTAAATTAGGTTATTCAGATATTTGTTATTCATAACTTTGTTGTAAATCTTAAAGTTTGTAGAAGGTTCATTGATGCTTTAAGTAAATCAGAACCAAGAAAAGTTTAAAAGATAGTGGAGAAAGAATTCACTTCTTGGTTTAAAAATATGATATAATTCTTGATTATTCATTTTAAATAATTTATCTTACTTAATTAGCACAGCATGCAATAATTATGCTAATAATATAATCTGGTTCATTGAAAGGTTCACACTGAAGACAGTAATTTACAATATCAAGGGCTAGTTGACCTAGCTTGGGGACCAAATAGATTAGTTAAATGTTATTAAATATTTTTGATTAATGGCTATAAATTTCAAATAAAAAATTGGTGTGAAGGTAGGAAGACAAAAAATTTTAGTGTATGTATAAGAGGGAACACCCATACAGGGGATGATTCTGAGTACTACGACGTATTACAAGAAATATTAGAGGTGGAATATCCCGATCAAGGGAATATTATGTATCTATTCAATTGTAAATGATTTGATCCAATACAAAATAGAGGCACAAGAGTACATCTGATTTACGGTATAACAGAAGTAAACCGGGGTATGAGATATGCAAAGTTTGACCCATTCATCCAGTGGCGGAGCCAAAAATTTTATTCAGAGGGGGCCTAAATTAAAATACTTTTATTTGCTGTCTCATTTGAAATGTTAGAATATATTAAAATAATTATCCATGAATCTTTAGTGATTCTCATTTGGATTGCCTTATCCGGTTAAGACCACATTTTACTAACTAGAAGCACTATCTTTGTCATTGAAAAGATAGTTGACAAACCTCTTCAAATGAATAACACGAAAGGTAGCATATACAAATTATGATTCACTTGATCGTGAACTATTTATTGAGCATTTGAATATTTTAATGATATCAAAATTTGGTGATCTTGGGCTCATTGGATTTGTCTTGTCGAGCTGATCGATTCAACTATAAGCATGTCACTTTTGGAAATTGTTTAGTCATCCAATTTATGATTTGAACGTTCCAAATGCGCTCTGGGTCTTCGATTTGGACCTATTTGGGCTCGGATTGAGTCGAATTTGGTGTCGTTGGGTTCATAATTCTGAGACGTTCAATTAGACTATAAGTTTGCTGAAATCAAAGTTCGGATGGTCTCCGATTTAATTTCAAAAGTTTCACACTTGATTTTGCCTTGAGATTTGTCCGATTAAGATAAATTTTTGATGACATATCATAGATAAAAAGTATAGATATAAAAGCACTTTTGATTTTTTGGATGTTATCTTATTTTGCAATTGAACTCTCTCTCTCTCTCTCTCTCTCTCTCTCTCTCTCTCTCGCTCTTAGAGGGAATTTTTCTTTTAGGGGGGGGGGGGGGGGGCACGTGCCCCCCCATGCCCCCCTTGCCTCCGCCCATGCATTCATCATTGCTAGTCAGACAAGCTAAATCTATTATGTTAACTATTCAAGTAGATTATGAGGCAAATAGGATTAGCTTGTAATTATGAAGACCAAATCTAGAGGAGCAATTGAAAAAAAACTACTTCAATACCATCAACACATCAAGAAGAGTTTATGTCAAATTTAATAAATCTTCCTATTGATGTGGATGAACAAATTTCAATTAATGAGAGTGAGTTACAGTTAGAGGAAGTAGATTTAAACATAGAGAAAAGTCATGAAGAATCTAATAATGATGAAAATGTATCATCATATGAAAGTGAATCAACAGATGATGAGTTAACATAAGGTAAAATTTTTTTGACACTTTTATTTTATTATTACTGAACTGCATTTACTTAATTGTTGTGTTATTATATATTAAATTTTTGTTGTAATTTATGTTTCTAATATTATTTATTTTTTCTGTGCAGATGACTTCACGTAAAGAGCCTAACAGAGGATTGATCAAAAATATTTTTAATAGGCGCAACAAGAAGATTAGTAGTGGCCCCTCTAGGTCTGTACATACTGAGGGGACCTCTTTCACTCAGCCTGTCACTCATAGTCAGCCTACCACTCATACTCAGCCTGCCACTCATACTCAGCCCACCACTCATACTTAGCCTACCGCTCATAGTCAGCCTGTCACTCATACTCAGCATGCCACTCATAGTCAGCCTATCACTCATACTCAGCCTATCGCTCATAGTCAGCCTACCACACCTTTACCCACTACTCCTAGAGCCAGTAGCCCATAGTTCTACTCACCAGACCCAAGATTTCCTTTACCAAACCCCCACTTTCCCTCACCAGATGCCACACAGAGTACCCCCTTCTACCCTTACTACCCACCCCCACCTTATGGTGGCCCTCCTACTTATCCATATCCACCTTATGGATCACTTCATCGTTTTCATTTTCGGTGCATATAGCGACATATTTTTCGCCAGCATTATCAGCGTAAATATATGCCGGTAATTCCGACGGATTTAACGCCGAATTATTCAAAGTAGGCATGTCATAACTACCATCTACTTTTTCGTCGATTATGCGCCGGAAAGTACGCTGGAGATATTTTCGACCTATTATATACGTCGGAAATGTTTTAAAGATGCGCATATTACTGTCGTACGAGAATCCGACGGAAACATCATTTTTCCTTCGAAATTTTTGCCTTACTAACGTATTCTGTCCGTCGGTAATACCGGGTTTTCCTATAGTGATGGTTGCTCCGATTAGCCTACACCTTGGGTCCTCCAATTGTGTTTTTGCGGAGCTCTTAGATAGGAGATCAAAGAAAGAGAGTCTTTGGTGATAAAGACTCACTAGTCAATGAAATTAGGGATCAGCATCTTCGTCGGGCAGTGGAGGCGAGAGGAGGGACGGTATCTCCGTCGTTGCGTAGAGGAGAAGGAGGGTTGGCATTTTTGCCGAGCCGAGGAGGCATAATGAGGGATTGGCATCTCTGCCGGGCCGATGAGGCGAAAGGAGGGAGCAACATCTCAGCCGAAGTGAGGAGCTAAAAGATAAACAACATCTCCGTCGGATCAGGAAGCAGAAGGAGGGAGATTCTTCGGAGTCTATAATTAAAGATCATTCCCCGTCTAGTCAAGGGAGAATGGCTTCTCCGCCTAGATGTGTGCTAAAGGAGAGCCACTTTTAATGTAATACCCAAAGAGGAGGACCTATGGGATAGGCCGATTTTGACCGAACCACTATAAATATGGTTTACGTATTCTTTACTTTCTTGTAATTTATTTTTCTCACTCTAGTTTTTACTTTTGATTATTTTTGTTGAAGATTTTTTTGGTTTACATTTGGTTATCTTGGTGAACGATTTCTTTAGTTTATTTTTGTGGAAGAAATTTGTAGGTGATAAATCTTTGGTTGAAATTTTTGTTTTTGAAATATATATATACATATATATATATATATATATATATATATATATATATATATATATATATATATATATATATATATATATATATATATAATTGCACGTCATTATCAAGAAGGTTGATGCATGTTGTTAATAGCATATCCGACCCGAAATGTCAAAACTAATATTTATACTAGACTTTTTGGTTTCTAGCTTTCTATCCTCAAAAGACAACAGCTGAATTTATCACAAAAGACCTCTTAAAGATAACTCAAATCCCTCAAATATTGAGGTCTCTTGTAACTCTTCTTTTAGTTTTGAGTACTATAGAGATGAGGTCTCTAAGGCTGTGAATATTCTAGTGTACAGTAGCTTATAATTGTGATTGAATATTAATTATGCGACAAACTAGCCATCATAAATTTGCGCTATAACAACATATTATTTAATAACTTGAGCTATACATATTGATGACAAAATTTTAATATTTATTTATATAATATTTAAATTTCTAAATCGGATAGAAATGTTATTATTATTATTTTTTTAAAGAGATATACTCATTTCCATTTATATATTTGATGTGATAAAGTTAAATTAAAATTAATATAAAAATTGAGATGTTGAATATATAAATGCATAAAAATTTTGTGGGCATTGGATAGATAAAATCATAAAAGAGTGTTTTATATACATTTTTTTAACGTGATAGAACAACCTCATCAGACCAAATAATAACAAACATTCTGATTTTTTTTTAGTTCAACCTCATCGGTCAGTTCATTGGAAAATGATAGAATTTAGGTTTCATTTATGACAACTTTTTACTATTTTTAAAGCAGTTTTTTATTTAAAAAATTTAATTTTTTACTAAAAAATTACTTTAAAAAGCAGTAAAAAAGCCGTCCCAAACACATCTTAATCTTACTCAATTAGGTTCTCATAAATTTTCATGTATTTAACATTCAACATAAAATGCTTAGATGCTAAGATAGAAATTAACATAACTTACATATTTTTTTAATAAATGCGTTGGCTAAGCCCTGTAGATCAAAGTGAGAAAAAGAAACTAAGAACTCCCAGCAATGGACATACAAGAGCAACTTTATATCTATAAAGTTCACAACCAAACCACCTCACTTAAATACTTAGCAATGCAAGCTCATGATCATCTGCACCACCGCCGCCCTTCACTGCTTCTGCAATGCAAGACCTTGCGCCCCCATCTCCTCCTCCGCTGCCACCGCCACTGGCCACTCTCGGCCTCATCAGTGAAAACCTTGGAAGCGGAAGACTACTGGGCGGCGGTGGAGAAATAAAAGACTCCACGCTCCGCTCTTCATTTGCCATCACCTTATTCGTCCCGACCACGTTGTTCTTCCTTCCTTTCCGCTTCGTCTGAGTTCGCTGCAATCTCCTTGCCGCCGAGCTTGGCAAGGGGAGGAGAGGCGGGACATGATGCTGTGGAAGAGGAAGGAGAGGTGAAGAAGGTGAGTGGTGAAGTGAAGAGCTGAAGAAGAGATGGCTTAGGTAAGCTATAGATGTTTGAGGAAGAGGAGAGGGAGAAGGTGGAGGAGAATTTGGTGATCGGAAGAGAAGACTACTCCCATAGCTTTTGCTGCTATAGTTGACGACGACTTGGTTCTTATTAGGGTTCATGGAAGAAGATGACTGCTTGGGTATATTCTTAATATCAAAAAGAAGGAGGTGATTATTGTCTTAAACTCGAAAATAAGATTGCGCTGTTTTTACCGATGATATAAGGAAAAAAAAAACGGAGGATTTACAGAGGAAATAAGAAAAAAAAATGATATTTCGAGTTGATCAGACCCTCTGCATCTCTTCTATTCTTGCTGTAATGGAGGTGGCGATTTTGAGGAGGATGGTTTATATAGGGAAGATGAGGGGAGGAGATATTATAGTTGGCTTTTGTAATTTTATAATTGTGTGGTGGTGATGCGTAAGTTGAACCGACAAGGCGACTACTGCAGCCCGAGGCAAAAGGGTACTGTAGGGCGGCAACCGCCAAATTGATGGGAGCCGTCTGATTGGAGATGCGTTCTTGACTGCAGAAGAGAATCGGACCGTTCATTTTATTCTCGGGTTTCCACCATTTGAGACGCAGAAAGTGATTGAGATTTGGGAATGGTCTAGGAGGTTTCCTTTAGTTTAGGGCAAAGTTATATATATATGAAATACTAAAGAATATTATAATTAAAACATTAATTTAAGTATATATTAACAATAATTTAAGGGTCAATTTGAGATAGTTTATAATATTTTATTATTATTATTTTTTTGATAAAACCCACACAGAGGCCGATGCATTAAAAGGATAAAAAATATATATCCTCAATGGAACAAAAGCTACCTAAAAATACAACATTTGAAATAAAACTTAAGAGCGATTGTTCCAACCTAATACAATAATCAAAAGACATAAAAGAAGAACATCAAAGCAATCCAAAAAGGCCACCAACAAGAAACCCAAGCTAAAGTTACCAAATTTTAAAGGCTCAGAACAGTGTCATTGCAGCCACCAAACACCAAGGTTGTGAGTATTGCTTCCATTTCTATATAATTTTGCTAAGATTCGCCGTCCATTGAGTGAGGGATGCAATGAATTCATCCTCACCCCATACCAATCTCAAGCCCTTTTGCCAAGAAACACATATAGCAAAAGAAGATGAAGAAATTATATCGCCGGTTGAGCAAAAATCCAAAAAAGAAACCCAAATTGAGATGCCCACAATCCAAACCAACAAAAGCCACCCAACCAACCATAAAGGAGAAAACCAAGCATCAAGAAGCTACAACAATTACTTCTTCTTAGTTTTTCTCCTTCTACTTTTCCTGCCAGAATTAGAAAAGTTTTTATGATTTATGTCACACACATTTAAACCATATAACTCGTTAGGACCATCCAAATATTCCTCCAAACCGCCACCATCAACCCCGCAAAGGGAAGAACCATATCCATCTAGCCAGTCTAACTGCTCCACCTTATTATCAATCACATAAGAAGCCAACTTTGTCTTCAGCTCATCTGAAGAAACAAGCTCAATAGGAACATCAACAAATTTCATCTTCTCAATTGCCTCCAAGTTAGAGGACAAGCTCCCCGAAGAAATAAAAATTTCTTCACTTTCCACATGTTTATTAGAATCCATAACATTTCCAGTCGCAGAATGCACCTCCACCAGAGGGCTCCCAACAATACAACCTATAGAATCATTATCTTGACTAGTAGTAGTGTTAACTAAACAATTATTATCTACCACAACCTCCTTAGCTTTGGTAGAAGTAGTCAAAGGCGGAAAATCCTCCACAGCAAAAACAGGCTCAGGTATAGCATCAATAGGGCCCTCAAATCCCCTAGAAGGAGCATTAATAAAAACATGCTCCCCATCATTATTTGAAGAAACAAAAATGTCTCCATTAATCTCATCATTATTAACCATAAGGTTCGCCTCACCATGATCTTCAATAATCTTCTCATTAGTAACATGCAGAACATTTAAAGATGAAGGAGCATTAATATCCAAAGTATTAACCAACTCAACAACATTAACCTCAGCACTATCATTAAGATTACCCGGATTGGCACCAGGAGCAGCAACATTACACGGGTTAAGGGAAGGAGGAGGTTTACAGTCACCCTTTGCATGACCAATACTCTTATAAATCGCACAGAAAGGAGGGAAAACTTCCCTGCTAATATTTTGTATGTAACCAAATTTTTCAAGGCCTACCCAAATCTTATCAGGGTACCTTTTAGTGATGTCGAGTTCAACTAAAACACGAACAACAGAGGGACGAGAATCATTACAAGTAGCATTATCAACCTTTAAATGACGACCAAATATAGATCCAAGAACTTGAAGTATACGAGGAGAGAATAAATGAGGTCTTAGATTAGGAAATGAAACCCATATAGGAATCATAGCAGATTTCACACCAATGTCAAGCAAAGGCGACCATTAATTTAGTTAATTTCATATAACAATTAAACACAATGTAGGATATGTGACAAAAAACTCGATTGTAATCCAATTCATTCACCAACTTAATCAAAATGTGTGAAGAATCCAACAATGTGACAGATAAATCACTAATAAGTTTAAACTTAAAGAAAAACTTTAGGATGGAGTCAAGGGAAGGGCAGCGGGAGGGGAAGAAGCCAATCAAAGCAAAATTTAGAGGGGCGGCAAGGGCTTGAATCTCATCCTTAGAAATCCAAAGAGACGGTAATCCACGGAAAGAAGTCACTTGCAAATTAGGGAAACTGACATTGGAACAAGAAAGAGCTTCGCGAAAAGACTGCGATTTAAGTGGACCATCCAATAAGCCTGGGTCGGCAACTTGATTCACCGCCATACCGGCCAAATGGCCGGCGGTGGACGAATCGCAAACAAAAGAAGAAGAGAAAAAACCACAAAATAGTAGAAGAGAAAAGCTTCCCTGAGCGCCGACGAACGACGAGGAGGAATGAGGCAGTCGCCGATCAGAGAAGGGGGCGGCTTGGGCGAAGCCCTAGCGGCACTCATTGACCACGACAAACATACCTAATTGGTTTATAATATTTTGTAAAGCTGATTGTGAGGTTGTTGTGAGAAAAAAAGTAATTTTTGTGGAAGCTACTGTAGATATTATAAGGATTCGTTTTGAACAACGTTCTCACCGCTTTGCTTTTCAGATTTTAACCACACTTTTTATTTGGTCGCTACTTTTTCGTTGATTTCAGGAAATTTTTTAAAGCTATTATACATCAACAATATTTATGATTGTAAAAAAAAATCCCTCTAAAATAATGTCTAGAAAGCAACAAGAAAGTAGTTGCCAAACAGAATTATGATTGCGGTCAGCCAAAAAATTGTTCCAAAAATATATACCCTAAATATATCTTCTCAAGCAATATTAAAATTTAATACTTTATCAAAGCAAAATATAATAGAGATATTAGGATATAATTTTTTCTCATCAATAATTTATTATATTTTATTAGTTGGGTCAATAAATATTTTCTTTATATAAAAGAACATTAAAATTTTTTTTTGACAAATTCAATTTAAATGTATGACAATACTCTTTAAAAAAAATATAAAGTGAATGAATCAGTAGGCAATCTCCATGAGATCTCATTGCTTTTGTGGTCTCCATCATAAACTCGTTGCATGAAAATATAACCTCAAATATTAGAGTAAAATTTATTATCAAAGTGAGACAAATTCTCCAATTTTAGGGTAATAAGTAGAATATTTCCAAACCAAACTATTGATATTTTATATGCTTGTTACATAGAAAAATATGATCTAATGAACGATCATCATAATGTTGTATTGTCATTTGATATAATTAAATTTATTATTTTTTAACTTTATATGACATTATCATTCTTAATAAATAAATAAATGAAGTTCAATGAGCTTGAATAACGTTCTATCACTTTCTCTATTATTTCCTCTCATAGGCTAATATGATAAATGATAACATACATCACCAAAATATATTGCTAGTCGCTTAGATGATTAATGTTGAGTATGAAATAGAGTCATATAATAATATGAATGAGATTTGTTTGTGCTAAGCACACTACCACCCCTCCTAGTCTTAGGCTTCGTTTATGACAGCTTTCTTATTGGTTCTTAAATTAGCTTTTTAATACATAATTTTTAATTTTTTTTAACTAAAAGCTGTTTTTAAAAGCAGTAAGAAAGTCTTTATATCATGAATTTTCTTAGTATGTTAGCTTTGGTGTGGTAGAATTTTCTTAGTAGTTCATATCTATGATATTGTGATGTATTGTTTGTTGATAGTTGTCTTTATATCATGAATTTTCTTCTCCATCAATCAAACAAAGTGATATCGTTATATCTAAGTAAAATTTTAGTACTTTTCAATATTTATAGGACATACTGAATAACCTTAATTTGAAATGTATTATAATAATTCCAAATTAAATTTACATATGATATGTAAATTTCTATATTACATATTTACTTTTTAACTTATATGATACTTAGTAATAAATGATAATTTATTTATTATTTATAGGGGTGCAATGAAGGAAGAGAGAGAGATATATATATATATATATATATATATATATATATGCATGTTTGTGTGAAATTAATTTTTAAAAAATATTTTGAATTTGTAATTTAATTAATTGTTTTTTTAAATTATACATAACATTTTATTATTATGTGTTATACTATTTTTTATTATAGTTGTAATATCTTATTCTTGCTCATTAATTATATATGCTTGCATTTACTAGCATGAAGATTTTTTTAGCTATCTACATTAATTTATATTTCTAAGTAGAAAGACAGATATGAACCCTAACATCATACAAGCTTCAAATTCAAGATGTCATAGTTAATAAAATATTCACGCTCCCCTCGCTCAAGACCCCTCCTCGTTTCGCTAGGGTTTCCTCCCAGTGGCATTTGCTATCGCTGCCCATATGCAGCTGCTATTCTCAGGGAAGCTATCTATTACCCTCTTCTATTTTGCAGCGATCTTTTGTATTTTTTTGCTTTGTTTTCCGATTCGTCCACCTCCGATCCTTCTTGGCCTAATGGCGATGAATCGATTTTTTATCCTAGTTTTTTGGATGTGTCAAAGAAACCACGCTCTTTCTTAGATGCTCTCTCTGGTTCTTCCTCTAATGCAAGCTTTTCGGAGCTCAAATCAACTATGTTCCATGGTTTGCCCTCTTTGTGGATCTCGAAGGTCATCCTTGTGCTTGCGGCTCCTCTTCAATTCACGTTGGTTGGTAATTTTCCTTCCACTACAGGAAAGTCAGCTATTACCGGCGGTAATTTTTTTTTCTGGCGGTACTTAAACCGCCGGTATTAGGAGCGTAGGAAAAGATTTTCGGCGGCTATTTTCCGGCGGTTATACATTCCGACGGCTTACCAGTGGTTTTGGCTGCCGGTATGTTCCGGCGGTTGTAGTGCCGGTAACCGCCAGTACTTCACTGGCGGCTTTCCGGCCATGAACAACGCCGGTAGAACCGACAGTTTTACCGGCGGCTCATTTATATTTTCGGCGCTATGTTAACTAGTATGATATCGATGTTTTCGGCGGTATAATCGTCGGAGACTGCAGGTAAACCGCCAGTTAACCGCCAGTCCGTTCCGGCGGTTTAATCATTAGACCGACACTTTTAGTGAGCCGTCTGGTGACGAATATTCCGGCGGCCAAACCGATGGCGCCCGGCGGTCTAACCGCCGGTAGTTCCGGCGGCTAGTTTATATTTTCAGCGGTCTTCGAAACCTGTCTGGTATCGAAGATTTCTGGCGGCCAGACCACCGGAAAGCCGCCGGAAACCTGTAGCATTTGAAGAAAAAAAATGACAGCCCCTCCTCTATTTACTCAGATTTTCACAAACCTGCACAACATATATTTATCACAGTATATATTGGGCAACACACCACTATAATCAATGCATAGATATGGGCAACACGCCACTATAAACCAAATAATTTCAACAATAAACAAAACATATAAAGTTTAAACTAAATGTTCATTAAAGCAAATATTTAAAGATGTCAACCTTCACGTAACAAGTTCATCAAACTCAATGTTTAAACCAAATGTTCATAAAACAAATAAAAAAAATAATCATCCTCCGTCTCCTCGCTGCTTGGTGTTTCATGTGTCTGCTCTTGATCTTTCTTCTTTTGATTTTCATCTCTATAAGCTCGCAGCTCTGCCTGCATCTCATTTTGTACCTTTCTCATCTCTTCTATCTCTCTCGTCAAGGTTGCAACCCTCTCGCTAACAGTTTCTTCAACTCCAGTAGGATCATAAAATGCTGATGTGGATGAACTGCCCTCAATAGCATAGCCTTGCGAACCCAGGCCATATACCCTCCCTTTCTACCTTTCTCCAACAACATCTGACCGTGTATGATACTCAGAATACTGGGTCGATCCTGAAGATGATCCCTCACCAGTTGACTGATGACTCTCCCGAACTCGTACAAAATCATCCTGTGAGAATAAATCCATAAAATAAATTGATATTAAAATGACATTTTTTATATTAAATTTATATTCCCAAACTCCAAAAATTATACTCACATGAGCTTTTTTGGTCTTTTCATCAACCCACTGATGGTCAGCATGATATTGGTGAGTCCTCGTATGCAACTCCAGTGGGGTCAGCTCCCGGCCAAGAAACTCTTTCTGAAGATAGAAGATAGAGTTAAAATGATATACATATTTTTTATTAAACTAATTGAAAGGTTTTACTAGTCGTCGTCTATGTTCCGTATGAGGAACAGATCCACCAGTATGAAGGGAGCTTACTAAACCCCTGCAATCAGATGCTCTGTTATGCTTGTTTTGCTCTCTTATTTTTATGAACTCAGGGGTCGCCCAAACTCTACTCAGATCTGCCCATACGCCCTCTCCAATCCATGATGGATGCTGCCCGGACTTTCTAATGTCCGTGAACATGTCCCTAAGACGGGTCGATCCTCTCCTCTTAAAATTATTTCTAATCCCCATACTATGCTCAGGTAACCACCTAAAATCTTTCTGTAAAAAAATTATAGACATAACAAATAATATTAATACAAATTAAATCAAATATTTTAATTCATGCCAAATAAATATACCTAAAATTCTCTAAACCATATATCCCTAATTTCTTTTGGGATCTTCTTCCATGATAAGTAAGAAATATTATATTTGCTCTTTATGATGTCCCGAATCTTGTGGGTAGGTGGCCTTGAGGGATTGAAGCTGCACGTTAATTTATTTTGTCAATAACATATAATATATCAAATTACAATAAACTAAATAAAATAAGCTGAACTTATGTATCGCCCTCAGGCTCAATGTATAGACGCTTATCTGCTACAGCTGTAGGATCCCCAGCACCAACTGCTGCTGGTGTAGATGGTCTATCGTGTTCTGGCTGCACCGGATATGGGTAATAATATGGCGGGGGGGAAGGAGGGTAAGGTATGGTGGATGGACCAGTTTGTGATGCTGGTGGGATATAATATGGATAGAATGGAGCTGCATGTACCTAATCTGGAGAGAAAAATCGAGGACTCGTCGACGTAGGAGTGAAGTACCCAGGAAAGGGTGGTGGTACACTAACAGCAGGTGGATCTAACTGGCCCTGACCCTGCTCACTGGGGGACTGCTGCTGACTCCTGGGTAGTGGTGGTGGTGGTGGTGATGGTATCACTGGTGGAACTGAACTCTGCCTCTCACTTTCATCAGGCTGTCTAGGTCTGCAAGGTCCAACACTCAACTTTTTTCTAGAAAACTTTGAGGTGTAAGATCTACGAGGAGGATCATCACCTGAAGCCATCTACATTAAAAGAAGGAATTAGTAAATCATTGTAATAAGTAAAAAAAAAAGAATGTAGATAAAAAAATTATAATAAATAGAAAGAATTATAGAATACACAATGATAATTAACATACAAAATAGATTTGAAAAAACTACTCATAATCTGAAATATTTTCACTGCTCTCTAGGGTATCTTCAATTTCATCGTCGTTCTCACTTGATGAGCTAGTTGAACTATTCACAGTTTCTAACTGCATTTCAATATTATGGGATGTAGTTTGCATCTCCTCAATTTCGACAGACCTACAATTTGACATCTCATCCTCTTGATGTGCAGTTGCTACAACATATTTCTATAATACTTAACTTAATATTATGCACCAGTATGAATGGCAAAAATTCTGCACCATAAAGTATTGCAGGTATCACCAACATTTTATAAATTTTTTTCGTAAAGTTGGGAACTTATCAACAAGAAGAATATCATCAACAAAAAGCATACACCAGGGTACAATTACCTCATGCAAATTTATAGTTAGAACATCCATGACTAAAAAAAAGATATGGGCTTAAGACTTATCCTTAATGTAATCCAATTGAAATAGGAAAATACTTGGTCAAACAATCTTGTGTTCGAACACAAGTAATAGCTCCTACATACATATCCCTAATGACTTGAATAATATAAGCATCCAAGTGAGAACATCCATGAATAAAGGAATTACAAATTTCACCTTGAACTCCCTCTCTAATATTATCAACAAGAAGAATATCATTTTGAGCAATAAGCAAACACCAAGGTACATCTCTCCTACATACATATCCCTAATGACTTGAATAATATAAGCATCCAAGTGAGAACATCCATGAATAAAGGAATTATAAATTTCAACTTGAACTCCCTCTCTAATCTTATCAACAAGAAGAATATCATGAGCAATAAGCAAACACCAAGGTACATCTCTCCTACGTACATATCCCTAATGACTTGAATAATATAAGCATCCAAGTGAGAACATCCATGAATAAAAGAATTGCAAATTTCAACTTGAATTCCCTCTCTAATCTTATCAACAAGAAGAAAATCATAAGCAATAAGCAAACACCAAGGTACATCTCTCCTACATATATATCCCTAATGGCTTGAATAATATAAGCATCCAAGTGAGAACATCCATGAATAAAGCAATTACAAATTTCAACTTGAACTCTCTCTCTAATCTTATCAACAACAAGAATATCATGAGCAATAAGCAAACACCAAGGTACATCCTCTTCAAAATGTCTAGTGAGAACATCCATGAATAAAGCAATTGCAAATTTCAGAAAAAATAAAACCAAACTGAATGGAGCTCGTTAGCAGAGGGAACTCGTCGGCGGTCGGAAGGCGCTCATCGGCCGAACAATGTGCGACATCCTCGGCCGTAGGGAGCTCGTCGGTGGCCGGAGGTAGCTCATCGGTGGTGCAGCTAGCGTGAGCGAGAGGTGCGATCGCGAGCGAGCTTGTGCAGCGAGAGCAAACCGAAGTAATGAAGAGAAAGGGCTCGGGATGGCCAATATTAGGTCAAAATCCAGCGGTTTTCCGGCGGTTATGGCCGCCGAAAAAAATACTTGTCACCGACGGTGGAAACCGCCGGTAATAGAGACGGTAAAACATAAAACCGGCGGTCTTACCAGGGATTACCATAGCGCCGCTAGTTTCGGCGGTTTGTAATAAAAACCGCCAAAAAATCGCCGGTAAATACCGGCGGTTAAACCGTCGGTTAAACCGCCATTCTTACCGACAGCTAAGAAACCGTCGGTAATATCCACCGGTAATACCAGAATTTCCTGTAGTGTTCTCGCCGACCGAGTCTTGATTCTATTCAGAAGTTCTTCTTCAATCTCAAGCTTAATGGCGATTTCTCTATAACCTTGTTGAATACTTTGCGTGTGTTGATTAAGTTGGTTAACGACCTAGACTATAGCAGAGTTTTCTCTCATATATCTTACTTTATTAACAACTATTATATGAAATTGATCAAATGGTCTCCTCTATTTGATGTTGGTGTGGAGTCCCCTGTTATTCTTATTTGAATATCGTTTCCTAACCTGCGGCCTCACCTATTCTCCCCCCGTATTCTTCAAGGTCTGAGATCGTTGTTTGACCATCTGCTTAAAGTTGACCATGCTACCTCTATTGGCTCCTATCCCCTATTATGCGTGTTTTGATCGAGCTTGACATTATAAAAAATTCTACTAATACAGTGCGGCTTGGTCTTGAAAATTTTGGGTACATATAACACGTTGAGATGAAGGATTTCCCTCCCTTTTACGATCAATGTAAATGTATAGGGCATTCAAAGGGTGACAGTCGCTCCCATTCATACTCTATTCCGGCGATTGTTTTAGCTAATGTGGGGAATGTTAATACTGTTCTGAAAAAATTGGATAATCCTATCTCTCCTTTGAGTCCTCTTAAGCTGAATACTGAGTTGGTGATTAATGGGGGGAATTATTTGGATACTGGTTTGGTTGTGGACAATGTTCCTGGTGTTGTTTACATTGGGGTTGGTGGTCTTGCTGAGGAGGAAGCTGCCTCCATTGACTAGTGTTTTGCCTATGGCTTTGTCTTCTGATATCAGAGAGGGTGTTAATGATATGTTAGGTGTCAACACTTGTAGGGTTAACCTTATCGCTAGTCCCATTGTGTCACCTAGTGCTAATGTTGATGTTGTTGAGGATTCTGATGTTAATTCTATTCCCTTGGAACCTGGGGTCTATGATGTTGTTAGCTCTATGTGTGTTTTAGTTTATGTCGTGCCTGTTAAAAGTGGAGATGGTTTGGATGCTCTGGCTCTTAATAATATTGTTGTTTCAGATAGTGAAGATCCTGTGGATATGAATGTTGAAGTGACTCTCATAGATGTTACCATCTCTCTTATCTCTAATGATGCATTGTTAGCTCAATTAGCTTTCAAATCAAAGGAAAATGAGGTGGTTCAAGGTGACTGGTTAGCTGATTGTGATTCATCATTAATTGGAATGCTGAGGAGGAAACTGATGTGCAAGGAGTGGATTCTTGAGAAATTTATGACTTAAACATTATTCAAATTATTGAGAAATGTTATTTCAAAAAAAATGGTAAACGTAAAAGGGAAAAATTCAAAAAGAAATAATCTTCTTTTTAGATCTTGTCTCCCTTTTTCTATTGTTGGGTCTTGTTTGGCTTGTGTTGTTGTCTGGTTTTCTCATTGTACCTTGTGATGTTCTTGGGTTATTTTGGTTGTTTTGGGCCTGTGTTGTTGCTAGCTCTTGGGGTTGAGGTTTTCCCAACTTGTTTAGCGGGGTTTGTTTTGGTAGGCTGTTGTTTGTTTTCTTTGTGTTGGTTGCCTGGCCTATCAGTTGTTGGCTTTAGTGGGTGGTTTTGTGGTGGCTCTTTGTTGGCTTTGTTTGTTGCTTGGTGGGTAATTAGCTTTTAGTCTCCATTTGCAGGTTCTTTTATGTATTTCTTCTGCATGTTGCTATTTGGCATTCGTGTGGCTTCAGTTCAAGTGCTCTGCTCATGCCTGTTGTTTTCTTCACCTGGGCTTGTTCCTCTTATGTTTTTCTTTTTTAGCTATTTTTCTTTTGTTTTTTATTGTAATAGGTAGAATCATCGGCTCTTAGGTTTTATTTCAAAGGTTGTATTTTTAGTGAGCTTTCGGTTCTTTAAGGACTTGTAATTGCCTTTTTATTTAACGCGTAATCCCCTATGAGAATTTTATCCCAAAAAAAAAGAAAAAAAAGTCATAGTTGATAATCTAAGCTCAAAACCAGCATGTCAATAGGTCAATATAGGCTGCATTGTAGGTATAGCTCTAAGCCAAAAATTTATAAGATTAATGACACGTAAAATACTCTGCTTAGCTGCTCAGAAAACGATCTTAAGCCCTCTATTGAGATCTAACGTACAATATGAAAAAAAAATAAATCTAAAAAACCACAAAAATAATATAAAATAACTGATAATATAAAAAATAAAATTTTATATTACAAAAAGCCAAAAAAATTATTTCAATCTTGAAGGGTGAAGGTCCCACTCGTCATAATTATCTAAATTAAATAAAAAAATTAATATTTTATATGTAAATTTATTTGAGAATTATAAATTTGTTTATTTATTTATTTGATTCCTTGCAGTTGTGCATTAATCCGTAATGGTAGCGAAATCGTACCCTTTTTGACTAAAGGGCAAAAAAATGGGTCGGCATGCAGCATTACCAGTTCAATTAGATGCATCAAATTGGCATGTGCCTCTGTGTGTTATTTGACTCACACCAAGCCACTCAAATTTCAAATCAACGGTCAATCTGTAGACAAATCTCATGTGGACTTTAAGACATTATATGTGAGGTAAGATCGATAGATCAGGTTGATTGTGGGCGAAGAAAATAAAATAAAATTTTAATAATTTTTTAGTTGATTTTGTAAATGCAAATGTTGATTAGGGTTTACTTGTCAGCCTTTTATTTTCTCATTTCCTTTCACAACTAATACAGGCATTTAAACACAAATCAGAATCTTTTTGAGACCGCTGTAATTTGCTGTAGGAAAAATAACTTAGCTGTTTTTGTCTAGAAAAGTAGCTTTCCGACATATATTTCTGAAAAATAGTGACAAAGCAACAAGAAATATGATTGCCTTCTAAAAAATAAAGTAGTGCAATAAGTTGTCCTAAAGTGACTCTTAAGTTAGGATTCATTTGGGACGGTTGCGGCTTTTTGTAAAGATGTTATCGAGAAAATATTTTTTTTTAAATTTTTGTAAAGAGCACCTTACTAGTACAAAAATTTCTTGAAAACGGTGGTCAAACAATTATGGTTGCTATGATTGAAGTCTAAAAAATAAAGAAGCAAGAAAATTGTCCCAAACAAAACATTAATCTTTGTCCTAAATTGACTCTTAATTTAGGATTCGTTTGGGACGGTTGCAGCTTTTTGTAAAGATGTTGTCGAGAAATTTTTTTTTTTTAATTTTTGTAAAGAGCACCTTCCTAGCTCAAAAATTTATTGAAAACGGTGGTCAAACAATTATGGTTGCAGTCTAAAAAAATAAAGAAGCAAGAAAACTATCCCAAGCGAAACATTAATTTTTGTCCTAAACTGACTCTTAATTTAGGATTCGTTTGGGACGGTTACAGTTTTTTGTAAAGATGTTATCGAGAAAATATTTTTTTTAAAATTTTTGTAAAGAGCACCTTCCTAGCACAAAAAATTATTGAAAACGATGGTCAAACAATTATGGTTGCTATCATTGCAGTCTAAAAAATAAAGAAGCAATAAAACTGTCCCAAACGAAACATTAATCTTTGTCCTAAACTGACTCTTGATTTAGGATTCGTTTGGGACGATTGTAGCTTTTTGTAAAGATGTTGAGTACAATTTTATTCAATTTAGAACTTTTTTTTTTCAGCTATAAGATTTTTATTCCTACTTTCAAGATAATATTTTTTAGAAAAATGTTAAACTTCCTAAATCCCAATATATAATCATATTTAAAATGAGGCAACATTAGCCACCATTAATTAATATGATAGAAATATATGCAATGAACTCTCTAAAGCCCATTTTGTTAGGTTAAGATTCTTTACTCAGATGTAACATATCATACTCAATTTCAAATATATGACCTTTTATTCAAATATATGACTTGTCATCCAAATAAAATGATTTATAATATATAAAATGCTTGCCCTAAACCTGAAAAATAAATTCAATCAGATTTGTTAATGTGTGGCAGAGAAAGTTCTTCTCTAGCTTTTTAACAAAAGAATATATTCAGGCTTCGTTTGAGACAGCTTTTGACCAATATTTTTTAGCTGCTTTTAAGAAATTTTTGTACTAAAAAGTCACCGTAGAAAACAATAAGAAAACTGTCCTAAATGAAAAAGTAACTTTTTAATAAAAAAAATAGTCGAACTAGAAATTTTTTAACTAAAAAACTGTTTTTGAAAACACCAAGCCTTAAAATAACATCTTCAACTTTCAAAAAAGCTGCTTTTGTCACAATAGCTTCATAATTATCTTTATAAAATGCTGCAGCCGTCCAATTTAAAAATATCTCAACCTTTCTCTCCCATACTCCTAGTTTTATTGGTTACTCTGTATATTTTTTTTACTATTTTAATTGTTGACTTTAAAAATAAAAAGCAATTTATTGTAATTCTATACAAATATATTATAACTAAAAAATAAATAATTTCCATTAAAATAGCATTTAATGTTTTTTAATCAAAACTTCTTCTGTAGTTCTTTGCCAGTAATCTGTATTCTGGCTCTCTTGTCAACGAAATTTCAAACTGCAATTTCCAATTTGTTTGGGTTTAAACTGTAATGAAGCTTTCCATGGCGGCAAGCTATCTATTCTAAATTCTAACACCAGAAGTTCACAATTGCCACGAGGAAAGCGACTCTAGGCTTAATAATCTGGACATATATTTACGAAGAATACTTGTAGAAACCTCCTTGGTTTTTTTTTTCTATTTTGAAATGTTTTAATAACCTCCTTGGTTTTCTTATATTTACACTTGTAAAATTAAAAAAAAAATTGCAAACACAGCCTTTACAATCAAATAGTAATTGTCGAAGGGTTGAAACATGTTAGCTAGATTGAGCAGCGACTGAGAAATCAACTGAAATGTAGCAGTAGTTGAAGAGTTTGACAAGATAAATATTAAATTTATTTCAAAAAGATTTTTAATAACTATTAACTATATATTTATATATTAAATAATTTTGTATAGTATTATTGGATGATAATGGGTGACATTTATTAGTGTTATAAATGTCACAATCTTAAAAAAGATACCTAGGAAAAGCATGCTAGTCTTTGCTTCCGCTCTACTAGGGCATATGACCTAGCTCCTGCCGACGTTCCTCTGGCTGGGATCTCTTGCCGTGGTGGCGTTCTCTTCGTGCGTTCTTACCGGGAAGTTATCCCTCCTCTCTGGTTTGGCCTAGATTTTGCTGTTTTGGTTTTTTTTTTTTATCCGTCATTGCCGGCATGCCTCCGAAGCTCTGCGACCCTGATTTTTTAGGGGGTTCGGCTTCCTCTCACTCGTTTTTAGATGTACTTGCGGGCTTGTTTGCTGCATCGACGTTTCCTGAGCTTAGGGTTTCTTCCTTCCGCGGTATTCCCGCTCTGTTGATCTCGGACCAATAAATTTCGGCGCGGGCCGCGCCTTTTCAGTTTTCTCTGGTCGGTTTTTTCCCCTCTAAAAGACCTTCCTTGGACTCTATCCGCCGTTTTTTTCTTTAATCTAAAATTGAATGGGGAATTTTCGGTTACTTTGTTGGACCCGACGCATATCCTCATTAAGCTCAAAAACGATCTTGATTATTGTCGCGTCTTCTGCCATGGTTCTTACTTAGTTTATAACTATTACATGAAGCTTACCAAGTGGTCGCCTCTTGTGGATATCGGGGTTGAGTCGCCGATTGTCCCCATTTGGATGTCTTTCCCTCAACTGCGCCTCCATCTCTTCTCTCCCCAAATCCTTCATGGCTTGGATTTGATCTTTGGCAAACCCCTTAAAATTGACACTGCTACTTCCATCGGCTCCATGCCATCCCTACCTTGTGTGCTGGTTGAATTGGATGTTACTAAATCCTATCCCTATAGAGTTTGGTTAGGGCCTGAGTCGTCTGGATATGTTCAGCAAGTTGTTTTGGAGGATTTCCCTCCTTTTTGTTCTTCGTGTAAAAAATTTGGGCATTTCTCTGGCAAATGCCACCCTTTGGCTGATACTCCGGTGCCGCCTAAGTCTTCTAACAAGGATTTGTTAATTTCTGAGCCGATGATTTCTCCCTCTCCTGTTGACCCCATTTTTTCGGCTCCTATTTTGTGTGAGATGCCTGCGGCTCAGTTAGTTAATGAGGTCCAGGTTTTGCTTTCGGTGGATGTTGCTGAAACTTCTTTAGCTAATAATAATGTGATTATTGATTCGGTTGATAATAGGATTGATGACTGTGACAATGTCCCGTTAGCCGTGGTTAATTTGGTTTCTGTGGGTGAGGCTGTTGTGGTTTCTAATCCACCTGTTTCTGAGGGTGTGCTAGGTGGGGTGTTGCCTGCTGCTCTGGACTCTCGTGATTGTGCAAGTGATGGTGGGCATTTGGGTGGTGTTGTTACTTCTAGTCCCACTTTGGGGTCTGTATCTGCCCCATCCAGTTTGCCTGGGTACGTTGGGCCTTTATGGCTATGGATTCTGCTGACCGGTTGGTTGAATATGCTATTGACTTGGCGATTGTGGATTCTGCTAGTGTTGTTGCTTCCCATGTTACTCCTATTGATCAAGTAGCTGGACATGTTGTTGAAATTCCGATTAATCTGGTTTCTCCTAAGGCTTTGGTAGAGCTTGTCCAATTACTAATTTGGGGGAGGCTGTTAGGCTTCAATTGGATTGGCTCCATAGTTCTTCTGACTCCGATTCGGTGGGTAGTGGGGTGGAGGAATCTGCTATAAAGATTGATTTTCTTAAGGATCGCCTTGCTGCCTCTTGTGGGAGGGGTAGACGGGGTCGGAAATAATCGCGTTGGTGGGACGCTTCGTTGGTTTTTGGTTTCTATGCGGTTTATTGTGGCCTTAGCTATTTCTGCTTTTGCTGACAAGCGGTTTTCTGGGCAATGATGTGGCTCGGGCTCATCGCTCCATTCCGTGGCTAGTTGGCAACCTTAGGTGGTGATTCTTGTTCGTGGTAGTGCTGGTTGGTTGGCTTTTGGTGGGTTTTAGCTCCTTTACTCCTCTGGATGGTCCGTGCCTGGTATTGGAATGATTTGTAGCCTGTGCATTTGCTGAGCCTAACGGCCGTTACGTCTTTGTTTGGGTTACCCTTTGTATCTGGCTCATGTTGTTTTGGCTGTCTCGGGTTTTTGGCTTGTTAGCCTTTGTTGGATCTTTCTCTTTTTTTGGAATAAAAACTTTTATTTAAAAAAAATAAATAAATGTCACAATCTTATAGTTCTAAATATTTTGTTTGATCTGTTTGTTAAAATGTAAGTTATTTTTTTATTAAAAATCGTACTAATTGAAAATTTTTAATTTATATTTACATTTTATCAAGATTACTCTTGTTGCTATGAAGCTTTCAAATAGACTTTTGTCTTTTGATTTGGACTCATATGGGCTCGAATTGTATCGAATTTAGTGTCGTTGGGTTCGTCTCGTTGTGATGTTCAATTTGACTATAAGCTTGCTGAATTCGGAGTTTGGATGATCCCGATTTTAATTTTTGAAGCCCAAGACTTATATTTGCATCAGAATTTGTGCCCGTTCAAGATGAATTTTTGGTGGCATATCAAGTTTATATATATACTATCAAGAATTTTGACATAAGACTTAATTAAGAAATGTATGTATCTAATTAAAAAAGTAATTTAGAAATCTAATTAGGAAATATACACTAAATTTTTTTAGTTGGTATATAAATTAAAAATTTTAAATTATTACAAACCATGTTTCTTTTTATATAGTGATACTCATATGAATTTTTTTAGTGCTACCTAAAACATCTTTTTAGTATAATAGAAATCTGCTTCAGAAAGCAGTAAGAAAGTTAAAATTATAGGAAAGTCAAGGCCTAATTATATTAAATTGTAACAATTAAACTATTATACATATGTAGAATATAGATCTCAAGCATTATATCTAAATTTAATTGTTGCACGACTATTGTGTATATGAACATTTTGTCTGTGTAGCTTTTTGAAGAAGAAAGAAAATATTATAATTTAATTTTTGCATTATTAATTTGATGTATAGCAACTATGTGTTTTGTTATTAAATGAAATAAAAAAGAAATTTCTTTTAAGTTGATCTTGGGAACTGAACTATTGCAATTTGACACGGTGTGACCCGTTCAGTATACATGTTATATCGGGTTAGTTTGTGACAATATATAGAGGTTGTTGACCATTTTTGAGTCCCAAATCTAGGTATGTTCAGTATGCACATTGTTTTGCCACTCATGAGAATTATTATGTTTTGGTGGAAAGAAAGATGAATAGTGATTAATGTATATTCTTCTTTAGAAAGTACTATTTGATGAAATGAAATGAAATTAATGTTTTGTTTTTGCGTAAATTAGATGGTTTTCAGAATGATTATATGTTGTATATTGAGGAAAATATAAAGCAAAAAAAAAAATCCAATAGATCTTGAAAAGTAATAAGGTCGCTATCACGATCTTGACATAATATGACCTGTTTGAGCGTGATGAATTGTATTGTGCCAACATGTGGCGGGTTATGTAATTCATTTTTTGAGTTATAGGTACCTTGACACATATGACCTGTTTGAGCGTAGCAAATTGTATTGGCCAATATTTTTCATATATGTGTCACAACAAGTTTTGATCGATTAACATCCCATGGGGGTATCGAGGGTTTAATGTTCTAATGCATGTTGAGTTTGTTGTGAAGTTAAGAGGACAAGGTAGCACTCCATCTATGTGGCCATCCAAGCCATTAGCTTGAAGCATATTTAGGACTTGAGCACTCCATGTGGGGCAGTTTTTGGTAGAGAGTTGGATGTGGACAATGCTCTTGATGTTGGCCATTAAAAATTTAAGCTGGGAGAGAACGGATTTCCACTCATCGCCATGGATGTTTTAGCAGGGGTGATGGTGCCCGTGTTTGGATAGTCTTCCATGGTTGCTCGGGTTTTATGAGGTGTCGCGAGGCTTTAACTTTGATAACATGAAGAAATATATGACTAAAGATTACTTGTATTTAACGAGTATATATAAAGGTTGAGCCCAAGATGGAGAAAAAGTGCATTACTATTTCATTGTTTCTCATTATACACAGTTAATGAACAGTACTCATTTATATTTTAGAGGTATGCCAGAGTTTGTAGTTGATGAGTGCTTGTAATTGAGTCTCATGTTGGTGGAGAAGATCAGGGTAGAGAGGAGTACTGCAACACAGGTATTGAGTTGAATGACTGTAGAAAATATTCCTCTAATTGACTCAAGCTAGTTTTTTTGAGAGAAAACACCAATTTACATAGAAGATATAAAATAACAGGCCATTCAATGTCATTTTGAGTTTCTAAGATAAAAATACATTGAGTAAGAATACTTGTGTAGTGTCTATATTATAATTTATATTGAGTTGCTTTGAAACAAGTGGGCTAAAAATAATTCCTTAAGCAACATTTTCATTACCAAATTGTGACCTTGCAACTTAAGAAAAAGCTTTTCCATGGGCCTTTTTCATCACATATTTAAATAAAAGAGATTAGTCTAAGCACATTCGGCCTAGCAAGGCCTGTTTCTTCATGAGTAACCTGTACCTCCATCAATCTAAATACCATGTAAATTAAATGAAAGAACTGTGAAAAAAATATTAGGTAGGTATTATTCTTTGAATATTCATAAGAGAAAGAAACCTGTCAGCTCTTTCTCTCTCTCTCCCCGTCTCTCTCTCCCTCACCCTCTTCCTCTCGCTCTCCCTCTCTCTCCATCCTCTTCCTCTCTCATTTTCTCTCTGTAAGCTGAATGCGAATGTACGATATTGTTTGGCGCATTCAGAATGCGTAAGAACTACTTAGTGCATTTTGAATGCGCCAAGTTGTTTGACGAGTTTGTTCCTTTTCAAATTATTTGAATTTCATGCTCCTTCCACTAATTTTCACAATTATGCTGTTTCTTTATAAAATTTAGCCAATAATAAAAAATTATATGATAAATAAAAGAAGCCATTTGAAATAAGAAAAAAAAGATATAAGTTTTTTTTTTTCTTACAATTTTATGATAAAACCATTAAATTCTAATATATTTTTAGTGTATCTCTTTATTAAAGTTTTTTTTCTAAATGAATTGCTCTCAAGTTGACGTGTCGAGTTAGAACCAATTAAAATTGACTTGTTAGCTCATCAAATTTGACTCAGAAATTATTTATTGAGTCGGTCTCAAATTAGCTCATGAGTCAGCTTGACTAAGTTTTATACCCCTATGTGCAAGGCATTTTTTCATGACACTTGATAATTAGTTGTCTCATAGCTTATTTATCCCCCCACCCTTAATTATAGATGGCCACTTTGGGCTGCTTTGTTATTTTTCCATCAAATTAAGGGCTCAATAGTACTTTTAAAGAGCAAATTCATAAGACCTTCTCCTCATATAATACTTACTTTAATCAGCTCAGTCAACGCTAATAAAAGCCCTTATTAATCTACCTATATATGAACCTTAATAAATCAGTTATTTAATTCAAAATAGCTATTTTACCTACAAAAAATAGCAATAGACATTTAACCTGACTAATCTATGATCTACGCAGTTCAAATATACATTTTAAATTTTGAAAAAAAGGAAAAATCACCACGGGTTTGTCTTAATGTTAGAGTCATTTTGATTAGAGTATTTCTTGGTTTGCTGAAGAAGAAATGTAAGGTAAAATGAAACTAGTATAAAAAAAATACAGTGTATTTAAAATATTTGGAGTTGTTTGGATGAGTTTAAAATAAACGTAGGTGATTAATTTTTCAACTTAAATAAAATGAATACATTGTAAATCCTGATGATAATGACGGCTAGTGGCTGATGGTGACAATATTGGCGGGTAATAGTAACGCCTACAGTTAGGGGTGTCAAAAACGGGTTGTGGGTTGGGTTCGGGTCAAGCCCGACAGTGACCCGCTGCTATTCGACACAACCTAAATCCAACCCGTTTTCACAAACGGGTCAGATTTAACAACCCGGACCAGATCAGCCAAAAAACTGGGTCAACCCAACCCGACACAAATGACCCGGGGTAGACAAAAAATTGATGTTGAATGCGCGGGTTGGTCTTGCTTTCGAGTCAAAAAATGGGTTAAAAACAGGTCAATCTCAAATTTTCAGGTAAAAAATGGGTCATTCTCGGGTTTCTGGGTAAACAATGGGTTAATCTCGGGTTTCCGGGTCAACCCGAACCGACCCGATTTTTAAAACAGGTCAATTTGTTGACCCGAACCCGACTCATTTCACTTATGGGTTGACCCTAACTCGAAATTCTCGGGTTGGGTTCGGGTCGGATTTTCGGATCATG
Source organism: Dendrobium chrysotoxum (assembly GCA_019925795.1). Classification (NCBI taxonomy): domain Eukaryota; kingdom Viridiplantae; phylum Streptophyta; class Magnoliopsida; order Asparagales; family Orchidaceae; genus Dendrobium; species Dendrobium chrysotoxum. The sequence continues at coordinate 88,960,843 of CM034302.1, read as the reverse complement.
TCAAATATTAACACCCCTACCTACAGTGGGGAAAATATATTTTATATGGATTTGCTTTTAATGATCACAGTGGCTATGCTGGGCAGAAGCCTGAGGGTGGGGAAAGTATATGATCAATGGAATTACATTTTAGTGAAATTTATATATTGAATTTATAGTGATATAATAAAAAGGACTTAAATTCAATTAATTACAAATCAAAATCTTATGATTGAGTTATGGATATATTTTATATGGATTTGCTACATATATTTTGCTGGCAACTTATTAAATATTTGCTACATAATAATCATAATAGTTTGTGCTAAAAAGTTGCTAAATATAAAATTGTCACAAAATGGATACACAATAGTTGCAAATTAGATCATTGGAGATTGACTAATATAAACTAATTTGTTATGTGTTGACTACAATTATAATTTGCCACTCCTTAATTTGTGACAATTAACTATAGATTTAGGACCCATAACAATTAGGAATCCTTAATTAATTAGGCATGTTATGCAAATATGGTATTAATATTTATTTTATTGTAGTGGGTGTAAGATGGTGGTTGTTACTCTTTTCTAATTAAGTGGTTTTTCTAATTAGGAGATATTGGTGACCTAAGTTTTGTGAGAGATGGTCATGATATGAGTGAAAGTTTTCGCGTAACTCATAGGAATATTTTGAGGGATTTTGATTGCCTCCATAAATTGAAAGTTTTCATTGAACTAAGTTAAATAAGCGACTTTTTCTAGTTTTTTAATGAGTATTTTAATTCTCTTTTGTTGGATTGTGGTCATTACAAGTAATATATTTGACTGACATGATGAAAATACTTTATTATAAATATTATTTTCATGAGTGTATGTGTGGCGACATATTGAGATTTTGATGATTAAATTGATAGAAATAATACGAATGTTTGTCCTCTCTAATTCCAAATTGTCAGAAAAGACGATAATATCTCACCATTTTTACATGAATAAACTTCTATTTTCAAGAGAAGTATTTTGGATTAATAAATAACAAATGACCTCTATAGGTAGCAATGAAGTTCAAAATTTTTTGGGATGGATTAAAGAAAAAAAAGAGTGCATTGGGATGATTAAAAGGTACTCATAGCTGCTCACGATGAGGGCTTTTTAGGGGTCCTCAATCAATCATAGGTGATAAGTTTTGTGTGGCCACTTAATACATATGTGACTAAACCGCTAAAGAGTCAACAGGTTGTGCTGAGCCAATTCATTCCATCATAACTTGGCCATTTCAGAGGCTTTTCAGATATGTAGTTTGGATGTTTTTAGGGAAAAAAAAAATTGAGTTAAACATCTTATAATTTTTTTTTTCAAGATGAATTTCAATTCATTTAATTTTTTTGAGAATAATGTCATACAATTTTTAGTTATTGAATCTTCTATTACATTTATATTCAAATCAATCGACAATAATGAGGTTATATTAACCCAAATTTTTTTTATAAAATTTTAGGGCTCAGACTGTTTATGACAACTTAGATTTTGTAATGAAGTATTTGAATCATCTTGAGTTTATTTGACTTATGATTTTTAAATGAGCCAATGTAGTTCTTCCTTTATCATTATCAATATTTATATATTTTTTTTTCTAAAAGTTTTGTATGATTTAAAATTAATATGAAAAGTCAAAAGAGGGTAAAGGGCCTTCCCCCATTTGAAAAACGGAGAGGGTAAAGGGCTTTGATGACTACTATAAACTGAACCAGTCGTTTCATCTATCAGTTCTTTCCTACAGCGGTGAGTCGGCCACTCGGCCTTAACGCGTAGAAAGAAATTAAATGCTCCACGAATGCCAGACGGATACCGCTCCACCTATTCCTCCTCCTATGTCATTATCCTTGTTGCAGTGCCACATGTCGGGAAAGATCAAATTTTTTTGAAAAAATCGTCATTATTAGCCTTCAAGGCGAATTAATTAGCAGTAAAAATTGTTTTTTTTGGTTATTGGTGGCCTCAATCCGAAGCAAAGCCATCAAATGTTCTCCGCTTCATCGGTCCCACGCCATGTGGGGGCGTTACCGACACTCCATCCGTTTCAGCTCACGAGCTCTTCTTTATTTCTAGCCGCTATAATGTTCTGATACCTCTTTTCCATTCTTTGATCTAATTTTTTGAATCCTCTGGGAAAATATCACCGTGGACTGATAGCGAAGTGTGGTTGATTTGTGAAAATTTCCCCTTTTCGACTCCTTTATTTGTTTTATTATTTAAAAGATTTGGTTAGGTTTTCTCAATACGGTGGGAAAACTTTTGTTCTTTTCTCAGCTTTTAAGATTTGAGTGGTTCTTTCTTGTTTGAGGGGATTAGGGAAAAGGTGAGTGTTAGTGTAGGCAGGGATTTGGGATGGGTTTTGTGAGCTCTTTGCTGGGTACTTTCGGATTCGGGATTGGAGTTTCTGCTGGGGTTGTCATCGGTTATTATCTCTTCATCTACTTCCACTCCACTGATGTGAAGGTATGTTGTTCTGCTACTTTTGATCTGATTTTTTTGTTTGTAAGTTCGGAAATGCATCAATTTGGTTATGTATTATTTTTGGGTGCGTGTTCACTACTTAATTGGAAATTCTTAATTAGTTTGATATTATTTCTGCACGGAATGATTATGGGGAAATGAGGATTTATTTGTTGTTGTTTATGGTTTATTGGATATATTTGGTACAAACATTGGCCCTTTTAAGAGTTTACAAACCTGAAAGTAACGGAGGCATATTACTTTATGCTTGAGTGGGAAAACTTTTTTTTTTATGTCGTCTATTCTCAGTGATGTTTATAGCTGTCAATTTCATCCTTTGTTGGTATATTGATGATTTTTTTAGATTGGTTATGAATGGACATCCTTAAAATTCAGGGAAAAAATTTTCTGCTTGAAAATGACCGTTTGATTATTTTGTGTTAGTGAATGGAGTGGTTTACGGAGACTGAATAACCATGCCAAGTTCTCAATAGGTTTTACATTGTAATAATCCCGCGTTTGGGGATTGCAATAAGCAGTGGTTATTGATATGCTAGTTGTTACCTAGAGTTGGCTTAAACTTTTGGATTTAATGTTCCCCTTACATATCATTTTGGACATTCAGTTATTGTGGATTCCTTAAGTAGTTTTATGTTAGGACACGCTTGTAGAAAATCAGGAAAATTCCTTGCTGGAATTAATTTCAGCAACTGGGGAACAACAGAAATTGCAAATAACTTGGAAGAAAAATCAGAATTGACTTTTTGATTGATAGTAGATGAAAAAAAAACAACAAGATACAATGGATCTTCTATTGGAGAGGAAGATCCGTCTCTCCCAAATCTTTAGACGCCGCTAGAGGCCACACAAGAACACAAAAACAACAAACTACAGGAAGAAAAACACATAAAAAACTACCCCCCCCCAAAAAAAAAAAAAAAAAAAACTTAAGCATACAACAATTAGGTAAATCCCAAAACAATCCATTCTATTTGAATTTTCCCTCCTAAAACCTCCTTAATATTCTCCTAATTAATATAGTGGTCCCCACAATTAAGGGCGGTAGGCATGGGGGGGGGGGGGGGGGGGGGAGGAACCTGCTTGTTCTGCCTCTGGTAACAGTGGTCCAGTCCTGTTTGGACCTGTCTATCAATACTCCCCTCCCAAAGAGCTACCTTGTCCTTAAGGTGGAGAGAGGGAAAATGATGCTTCACCCTTTCGTATGGTTCCCAAGTGGCTGCATAGTCAGGTATGTTCTTCCATTTAATCAACACTTCCTTGGGCTCACCTTCTCCATGACGAACCCCTTTAAGCTCTAGTGGTTCCAAAACCACCTCCAGATCCCGTGTCAACGTCCCTGGTAATTTTGAACAAGGTGCATGATCCCCCACAATTCTACTCAACTGTGATATGTGGAACACTGTGTGTATGGAAGCAGTCGGGGGTAACTTCAAGCGATAAGCCACTGCTCTAATCCTCTCCAAAACCTCGTAAGGGCCAAAATATATTGGAGCTTGCTTCTCATTTCTTTTGTTGGCTACTATTCTCTGTCTTTAGGGTTGCAGCTTTAAGAATATCCTCTCCCCAATGGTAAATTGGATGTCCTTCCTGTGTCAATCCACCTGCTTCTTCATAATTTGCTGAGCCCTCAGCATTTGTCTTTTTAACTCCTCTAGCACCCTATCTCTTTCCTCCAAATATTGCTTTACTGAAGATACTGGGGTACGACTTTGCCCAAAATGTCCCAAATGTGGAGGGTCTCTTCCATACAGCACCTTGAAGGGAGTCATCCGGGAAGACGAAGTGTTGTGCCAATATTTTGCCCATGCCAACCACTTGGCCCATACCCTAGATGTTTTTGATGCAAAACACCGTAAGTATGTCTCCAAACTCCTGTTTACCACTTCTGTCTGCCCGTCAGTTTGAAGGTGGTAAGCGGTGCTCCTATTCAATACTGTCCCCTATAGCCTGAACAACTCCATCCAAAAGTGATTGAGAAACACCTTATATCTGTTAGATACTATAAGACTCTGGTATCCCATGTAGCCTAACCATCTCCCTGATGAAAGCGGTCGTCACTGTCACTGCTGTGTAAGGATGTCGTAGGGGAATGAAGTGAGCATAGTTGCTCAATCTATCAACTAACACCAAAATCATAGTAAACCCTTTCGATCGTGGTAGCCCATCAATAAAGTCCATGATGATCTCCTCCCACACCCTATCAAGTAGAGCTAAGGGTTGAAGTAACCCCCCAGGAGACATGGCCATGTACGTTCCTCTAGCACACCTCACATCTTGCCATTATTTCTTCCATATCTTTGTGCACCCCCCTCCAATACAGCTCTGCTGTCAATCTCCTGTATGTCTTCTGTACACCTGAGTGACATCCAACAGTGCTCCCGTGGAACTCTTGCAGTAGCTGTAAGATATGAACTGAGGTCCTAGGCATCACAAACCTCTCCTGGTATAGTAGTCTCTCCCCCTCCAAAGAGTAACCTGGGTGACTGGTCTCATCCTTCAGAAGATCTGCTCTGATTTTCCCCAACTCCTCATCTTGCATACTCTCCTTTTTGATGGCCCCCCAATCCAGCATCAAGGGTATCGACATGGCTAACTCCTGGAGCTCCCCTATGCATCTGGACAAAGCATCAACTGCCTTGTTCTCTAATTCGGGCCTATAATGAATCTCAAAGTCATAGGATAATCATCTCTGGTATTCCTCAGCTACCATCCTCTACTCCAACGGGTACTTCAAGCTCCTATGGTCCTTCCTGACAATGAAATGCCAGCCTAATAAGTAGGGTCGCCACTTCTGAATCGCTAACATGATGGCCATCAGCTCCCTCTCATATACAGACTTCAACATAGACCTAGCTGTCAACACCTGGCTGAAGTAGGTGATGGGTCCATGATTCTGCATGAGTACTGCCCCTAACTCATATCCTGAGGCATCTGTATCTATCATAAAAACCTGACTGAAATTCGATAAGGCCAAAATTGGTACTGTGGTCATGGCTTTCTTCAGACTCTCAAAGGCCTGTGTCGTTGCCTCTCCCCACAAAAAGCCATCCTTCTTTAGTTGCTCTATTAACGACAAGGCTATGGTGCTGCATCCTCTCACAAATCTCTTGTAGTATCCAGTCAAACCTAAGAAACCCCTAAGCTCTCTCAGATTCTTAGGTTGAGGCCATTTCTGTATTGCCTCAATCTTTTCCTGATTTGCAGCTACCCCTCCTGAGAGACCACGTGCCCTAAGTACTCTTACACTGGCCTGTGCGAAGCAACACTTCTTCAAATTGGCCTGAAGCTGATGCTCTCGTAATACTTCCAAAACCACCCTTACGTGCTCCAAATGTTCTGCTATCGACCTGCTATACACCAGTATGTCATCAAAGAAGACCGGCATGAACTTCCGGAGGTATGGTTTGAACACCCTGTTCATCATCGACTGGAAAGTGGCAGGGGTGTTTGTGAGTTCGAATGACATCACTAAGAACTCGTAGTATCCCCCATGTGTCCTGAAAGCAGTCTTCGAGACATCTTTCTCCCTCATCCTGATCTAGTGGTAGCCCGACTTCAGATCCACCTTGTTGAACACTACTGCTCTATACAACTCATCCAGTAGCTCATCGATCACCGGTATGGAAAACTTGTCCGGCACAGTTTCCTTATTTAGAGCCCGATAATCCACGCAGAACCTCCAACTCCCGTCCTTCTTCTTAACCAGTAAGAATGGGCTAGAAAAAGGACTCACACTAGGTTGATAATCCTTGCCTCCAACATCTCTTGGATCAATTTCTCAATTTCATTCGTCTGAAACTGAGGGTAATAGTAAGGCCTGACACTAATGGGTGACACCCCCTCCCTCAGGATGATAGCGTGCTCCTGCTCCCTTAGTGGTGGCAATCCCTAAGGTGGCTGAAAGACCTCACTGAATTGCTGTATCAGTGGCTGTACTGAAGGAGGAATGTCTCTCCCCTCCTCCGATCTGATCCCTTTTAATCTCTGCAGCTCCACCAAGAAACCTCCTCCCACCTCCTGTATGGTCCTTACCATGGTTTTGAGAGATACCATGGCTTTGGACAACCCCACATCTCCCCTGATCATTATCCTTCTTCCCTCTACCACCAGCTCCATTGCTGGTGCTCCCCAATTGACCTTGGTATCTCCCAAGGTCTGCAGCCACTTCATCCCTTGGATGACATCAATGCTCCCTAACTCCAATCGGAGAAAATCCTCCCTCAACTGAATCCCCTGTATCGTCAGCACAACTCCCCTACACACTCCTCTATCCATCTCCACCTTCCTAGTTCCCAGCATCACCTTGTATCCCTAGTGTCCACCAATTTCATCCCCAATTGATCAACTACGTGGTTGGAGATAAAATTGTGGGTAGCCCTACTGTCGATCAACACCACCACCTATATGCCTGCTATTTCTCCCTTAACCTTCATAGTGTGATTCGAAGTGAACCCCACCACTGAGTTTAAGGAGACTTCGGCCATGTCAACATGCAGCTCTTCCTCCTATTCTATCATTGCCTCCCTCTCACCTCCCTCCTTAGCTTCCTCGTCATTACAGATGGTGAGAACCTAAAAAGTTCGGTCCGTAAATCTGTGCCTCGGGTATACCTCTCATCGCATCTGAAACACAGTCCCTTCGCTCGTTTCTCCTGCAGCTCCTTCTCAGTGAGCTTCTTGAAATTTCCCCCAAATCCCCCTCCTGCAAGCTTCTCCTCTAGGGTCTCACAAAGGCTTCCTAGTGTTGACCTCTTGGGAGTTAAGAATGTGGTGGTCATCCTGTATGAGCCTCATGAACTACTGCCTTTGGTCCCCGTTTCCAGCTGCTTTTGGTCCTCTACTAACTGCGCCAACTCCATTGCCTCTCCTAAGTCACGAGGCCTCAACCCGAATCTTTGGCTTCAGCCACTTCATGAAGTTCCCCTCTAAAACTGTCTCAGAAAGACGATCCAATCAACTAGCAAGGTACTCGAACCTCTTCCGGTACTCTGCCACCGAACCATCCTGTGTCAAGGCGAAAAACTGCTTGTAGAAATCTCCTCTCCTGCTGGTTCGGAAACGTTCCAATAAACATTCCTTGAACTCCCTCCAGCTCTGTATGGGTAGTTGCATGTCCCTCCACTTATACCAAGCCAAGGCCTTCCTCTCCAAACAAAAGCCCGCTGCCATTAGCCTCTCCTCCTTCGTCAAACCGTTAATGGTGAAATACCTCTCCACCTTGTAGATTCACTCATGTGCATCATCTCTCTCAAAGATGGACATCTTCAGCTTCCTCACTCTCAGATTGCCTCCATTTTTTCTGAATCCTCTATAGCCTCCCATTCGCCGAAGGGGAGGTGCTCCCTAGATGTCCCAATCCTCCCTTCTGCGCTCGTACCCAAACCCTTCTTCGAAATCCCCCCTCATTCTTTCAAAACAACACCCCTGCACTCATAATTCACCACTCTTCTTGCAAAATCAGCACTCAATACTCAACTCCTACCTAGAAATAGGCTCTAGCGGAGGCATCCCATCTTCTCCCTCCAAAATCTCCACATATTGATTTTCTCCTCTCCTGAATGGATTAGGATTTTCTCCTCTTCCTTGGCCGCCGGTGGCTTTCTTCATTTCGGATTTCGTTGTATTGGGTTTGGCATCAAGTAACATCCTCAGCATTTCTTCCACATCGGCGAATTTTCCATCCATCTTTTCATGGACGTGTGCAAATTGATTTTTAAAATCTAAAACTTTCTCCACAAAATCTGATTTCAGTTGACCTATTTCTCCCTCCAACACTTTCACCTTTTTTCCGGCCATTGGTTCCCTAAATCGAAGCGCTCTGATACCAATTTGTTAGGACACGCTTGTACAAAATCAGGAAAATTCCTTGCTGGAATTAATTTCAGCAACTTGGGAACAACATAAATTGCAAAGAACTTGGAAGAAAAATTAGAAATTGACTTTTTGATTGATAGTAGATGTAGAATAACAGCAAGATACAGTGGATCTTCTATTGCAGAGGAAGATCCGTCTCTTCTAAATCTCTAGACGCTACTAGAGCCCACACAAGAACACAAAAACAACAAACTGCAGAAAGAAAAACACATAAAAAACTAACCCTAGCCCCCCAAAACATACTTAAGCATACAACAATTAGGTAAATCCCAAAACAGCCCCTTCTATTTGAATTTTCCCTATTAAAACCTCCTTAATATTCTCCTAATTAATCTAGTGGGCCCCACAATTAAGGGCGGTAGGTATGGGTGGGCGGAACCTGTTTGTTCTGCCTCTGGTAACAGTTGACCAGTCCTTCTTGGACCGGTCTATCATTTTATTAGAAGATTCTAAATTTTTTTCATCATCAAGGAATGCTGTTCTAGGCAATTTGAAGTTCTATGAGATCAAATAAAATAACGTGATGACTAGGTGTGTGAGATGTTATCTATCACTGTGTCACAGTTGTCAAACTATACCTTCCGTCTGTGTTGGATTTGACAGTTAACATACTTCTTGCAAAAATTAAGGAGATTTCTTTTGTTAGAAGTTAGCCCACAGTAGTTGTAGGGGATGCTTCATAATTAGTAAATATAACAAAACATAAAATTTTGGTTGAACGATATGGCAATCACATTAACCACACACCCCAACCCTTCCTTGACAATATAAGACAAACCAAGGGTCACTGTTCTGGTTTGCAGTAGATCATAATTTCTATTGTTTTGCCATTACATTTTCATTGGCATTTATGAAACATAATTGCTTAGAAATATTGCAAACACAGTCCGTGTGGTTTTGTTTTCTTTGTTCACAATTTTATATATTTGAAGGTTCCTCTTGTCTTTGCTCAGGCTTGTTTTACCTCTTGACCTACAGTTAGTGGGCACTTTGAGGTGGTTGAGATAGTCCTCTCATGAATGGAAGGGGGTTGTTTTGATGACTAGAGTTGAACATGACCTTTATTCTCTTAAACAGAGGGGGATGAATTGGACGAATTGGAGTTAGCGATGAGTGGAAAGAACAATCCTTTTCTTGGGAAAAGGACTGTGATGAAAAAAGGGGAAGAATTATTCCTTTCTTGGAAAGAGGGGGATTATACAACCATAAAATATGTCATGGGGAGCTTTGGGAACAAAATAACAATCAATTGGAACTTTAAGTGGTGGCTAGAGCTCTAAAATTATGTACAACCTTAAAATTATCTAGGATGCATGCTTGTGGGGAAAGGATGCAGGGGTTGGTTGGACTACCCTTTGGTTGGCTAAGTGTTGTTACAACCACTTTCCCTATTGTGCGCATGCCTTAATCTTTAACTAAATGAGAACAAATAAATATTTGGATGATTTTAATATGTAGGATCCATGCTTGTGTAGAAAGGATGATGGGTATTTGGTTAGATGATCCCTTACTTCGTCGAGTATTGCTTTGGCTACCTCCTCAAGTGTGCTCTAACCTTTTGCACGAAACTTATATGAAAAGGAAGAGGGGAGGAAGCATTTTAACTCCATAACTAGTCTGGGCTTGTTTTGCCAGTTCATGGCCCAATTATGCTCAAATTTAGATTATTTTGATGTTGGAATTATTGCGATAAGAATGTCATTTTGACTGTATAATTGTGTTGTTTGGGTTCGTTTGGTCTCATAAATAAATATAAGGGTGTCAAAATGGGTATTTGGGTTGGGTTGAACCTGGAATTGATCTGGGTCCTATTTAGATGACCCGAACCCGAACTGATTTTGTAAACGTGTCAGAAATTCTAAACAAGCAGGCCCCCCCCGCCCCCCCCCAAAAAAACCTGCCATCGGGTCAAATTCTGATTTTGCAAATGGGTCAAATTTTGATTTTGCCTGGTTACCAGGTTGACCCGATCCGATCGGCTAACTCAGAATACGGGTGCGAGATTAAAGGAGATGCAAGTCGTGAGTGCGAAGGGGGCGGTGCGATCGTGCGGGTGCGGCGGCAAGCGGGTCAGGTGCGGTGCGGGTGCGGGAGCGGGTATGGGTGCGACCATCCCGGTGCAGACGCAAGCACGGGAGGGCTTAGTGCGAGCGGGCAAGTGCGGGTTCGATAATGGATGCGAGCGCGGGAGGCAGGGCGAGCATATCCAATAGGGTTGCAAGCGCGGGTGCAATGCGTGTGGCGCGAGCGCGGGTCGGCTGTGGGAGGTCGCGTGGGATTCGGGTCAAATCGGGTCATCTTCGGGTTTCCGGGTAAACCCGATCTCGACCCGATTTTAAAAACGGGTTAGAATCTCTGACTTATGGTAAACGAGTTGACTAGAACTCCGAATTTTCCGGGTTGGGTTCAGGTCAGATTTCGGGTCTGGTCAAATATTGACACCTCTAAATAAATATTATGATAATTTGCATTCAGTTTAGTTCTTTTGAGTTTATCCAAATTTCTTGGGATATCTATATTGCGTCAAAAATTGTACTTGATTAGATGAAAAATTCTTAATACCCCAGCAAGATATATTATAGATTGATCTAAAGTAATTTATTGAATTATTGGAGTTAGCTTTAAAGATGAAGTAAAAATGTAAAGCTTTTGGTTTAGTTGAGATAATTACTCATATATTTGGAGATAGATGTGAAATTGAAGTAATTTCATTAGAAAACATTTTTAGTGGAATTTTGAAGGTTGGGAGGATGCCAACTAATTGAAGAAGTAGTCTTAAGAGTGATGCTCAAAATTATGATAGTTATTAAGTAAACAAACTTGTGAGCCATACAATGGAGTTATGTTAGGGAGCAATGGAACATAGAAGGATAGAACAATCTTTTTTATTTTGTGCTAGGAAAACCCCCCAATGGTGATTTTTATGCTAAGGCAATTAATGGATAAGGATAGGGAGTAGGGAAAGAATCTTTGGATGGGTTTGGGTTTGATTTAGTGATATGAGAAGTAATTTGATGCGCATTATGGAGAAACTGTTTGTGTCAAAGGTATTATAGTTTTAAAATATATATGATGGAGCCTAAGTAGTATTGGAAGTAATTGTGTAGTGAATGATGAGTTTCAAGTTACATTAGGTTATATCAATGGCCAACATTAAGTCCACATCTTTTTTATTTTTGTATGAAGAATGATCATCAAAATGTGGTACTTTATTATATCTTCTTTTTTATGACATAATTTTTTTTGAAGAAACTTTTGATTGAATAATTAATAAACTTGAACAATGGAGAAATAATTCAAAAAATAAGGAGCCTATGACATAGTACAGCACAGATTGAACATAAATTATGCTATTTTGGTGGGTGTGCTATCAATAATAATTAGTTATTATTCATAAAAGATAACACAACACTTGAATGCGATTTAAGTAAATAGTACGTATTATACGGAAAAATGGAGATATAGATGACGATTTGATTTTCAATGTTGACACTTCAAGATTGCTTTCCGATAAGATTATATCATGGATACCTCATGTCTTACGACTTGTACGTAAATATAATTTATATTCACTTATCTCTAAACAATTCTATTGTGTGCGGATATAGTCCATCTTCTCATCCCACCAAATCTGAAAATCTATACTCATCGGATGCGCAAATAGCATGTGTTGATGTTATTTTATTTTTCTATTTTTTTAGTTCAGTACATTATTAGCATACCTGTTGTGATGGTGTCTATTACAACATGTTGTGTTCTTTGATGTTTTGATTTTCTTGGTATGCTTGATTTACTCTGCACGCTGGATTCTATACTTTAGTTGACTTCCAATCTCTTGTTTTAATGCATTGAATTCCTTTGTTCTATGATTGATTGCTTTGTGAATTGATATGATGCCTTGCTACAATAATTTTTCCCTAGTTATTATCTACTTTTGGACTTTTACTACTACGTAGTTTGTCGTTGATTTGGGGATTCATCCTTGTGTTATACACGTTTTGCTCATTGGTTACTTCCTTATTACCTTTTTTGACTGTTGCTGTTTTTCCCTTCTATATTTGTTTTGCATTAGTACTATTCACAACTTTTATACTATAATTATATTTGAATCACATTGCTTTGCAACTTTCCTATTGTCTACTATAATAAACTAAAATGTGCCTCTCTTAATTTATCGTATATGGTACTATAGTTTGCAAACCAAAACGTTCTTTCCTTTCTTACATTAGATGTTGCTAGGGACGAGTTGCTGTTTTGTTGAGCTTACAATTGAAAACTTGTTGATTTATTGTAATTTGAGATCGTTGAATTAATGGCTTGCAATTTTGGGCTGATTTTTGGGGATTATGAGAAATTATATGTTTGAGTCTTTTTTGGTTATAGAAAGGACCCTTGAGGCGTGTAATAATTTATTCAATGGTTTAATAAAATTTTAATTTCTTCTAGAACTTGTGATGAGGACATCACTACATGGAAAGTTTATTGGAGGCGTGGCCGTCGATCTACAGCCACGATTGAGTCGTTGTATTTTTAAGTTATGTCAAGTCTTTGTTTTCTTTCATTAGTATTATGTTATTTTTCCTGTTTTACCCCTTACTTAAGGGTGGTTGTTTGTAAGCCCGGAGGGCATTGTTGTCTTTTATTTTGAGTTCTTTTGTATGAGGCTATTTAAAGCCCCTTTATGTATCTTTGAAGGTTAATGAATGATTAGAAAGAAAAATTCCTGCCTTTGTGTTCTCTTGTGTTTGAGAGCTTGAGAGTATTGTGGAAGAGCCTAGGAGAGGCTAATTCGTAGTACCCAACAGCGGCCTCCGGGAGCTCTTGGTTCTTTCCCTATCTCCCTCTTTTCTTCCCCACCCGCCGGCCCAAAACTCCTCTCCCTTCCCTAGCAGCCGTCGACCTCCCCCACCAAACCGAGCCCCCAAACTCCCCTCCACCATACCACGGCCAACCCCAACCCCTCTACCCGCCGGCCACCCAAGCACCACCCTCACCCCCAAGCAAGCCGCCGGCCTCACCCCTTTCCCCTTCCTCTTAATTTGGTTTCCTAATTGGATTGGTGTCTATTTAGAAATAATTTGAAATTCAAATTCAACTTGAATTTGAATTCAAGACTTTCCTAACTTACTAAACTTATTTTAGGAAAGTTGCCTAATTGAATCCTATTTGAATTTATATTTAAATAGGATTAAATCAAACATTTCCTATTTCCTATATCCTAAATTAGAAACCCAAATCAATCTCCCCAAGCCGGCCCCTCTCCCTATCCGCCCCACTCTCTCTCCAATCCTTCACCCCCTCCCATTAATTCCTATCCTCTTTAGGAATTAAATCCAAATTTCCTCTTCCCCAAATTCCCTCCTAATTCAAATTTGAAATTAATTTCAGATTTCAGAATTTTTCCCTTCCCTAACCCTAAACCTAACTCCACCAAATCTGAGCCAACCTCTCCTCCCAACCCTTACCTTGGCCGGCCACCTCCACCCTCCTTTCTCCACTTGATTTTCAAGGAAAAATGTCATTCTCTTGGGAAGAATCATCAAGGACAGCAAAGAAGCATCCCCAACAACTCTTCTCCTCTCAAATCACCATGAATGGCGGATCCCGAATGGGACTACGGATTGGTGCATGACAATTAAGATCAAATCGACATCCTTCGATCTCTTTTCTTTGACGTGGGTTTCGACTTCGACAACACCATTGAAGAATATATTGACCGCATCCAAATTACCTTAGTTGACGTGATCGACGAACAAAGGTCAAAGGGACATTGGATCATCACCGGCCGACCAACCTTCCCCACCGTTCCGGCTACCTTTCCGAATACCATTAAAGATTACATCGTTTGCATCCTAAATATCCTCGCCGACGCTATTCTCGAATAAGTGGGCAAAATCCAGTGGTGTATCTCTCCGGGTTCACAATAAGGGTGAACTTCTTCTCCTTATTCAATTATCTCTTATTCACTAACCTTGTAGGTGATGAGGGAATCACAAAGGATCGAGTTCCGCTTAAATGCTAAAGCTTAGTAAACGTAGGGCTTGAGTGCACTTTTATTTGCTTCTTATCTTATTGTTAATTTAGGGATGTTGATTGAAAGCCTACTACTTCACATGTTATTGATTCTCTAAGTTATTTGATTGTCCAAAGTGCTTAGCAAGTAGTTTGGCCTAAACATAGGCACCCCTCTCTTGTTTTTGTTGACGTTTTGGATTGCTAACTTTATAATTATGATTGTTTACTTCAAGTAATCGTGCAATTTCTTATTACGTTCTCTCAAAACATTGTAGTCCTGCATCAACTTGTGTTCTAGTTGGATACAAATTCTTTGTTTACAATACTAGTTTTAATGACAACTTCCAAGGAAACTTTTTACTTGTATCGACACAAGGTTTGTATCAACTCTTCAGTTAGATATCTCCTTTACCTCTCTTTTTATAATCATTGATTTTTATATGTAATTGAGATTTGATCATGTCTGCTACAACTTGGTTTTCTCTGTTATGCTATGAATTCTAAGTACTATGTGATTTCTTTTTTATATCATATTTTCTTGCATATCATAGATTTTGACAACATTTAAATTATTTTTTGAAGTGACCTGCTGATGCATGCGGGGGGGGGGGGGGGGCGGGGGGGTCAGCTGATTTGCTTGGGTATTTATTGGTGGACTTATATTTCTATATATGGGCTTGGCCCATTATTTCCTGCTATTGATTTATGGTGCCTGCTTGGTCTTTGGAAAAGCTTGCGAGCTTGTTCCGTTCTTCTTCTTCCTTCTTGGGAAAACTTGCGAGCTTGTCCTCTCCTTCGTCTCGGCTTCTTACCTCTTTCTTCTCTTTGCAAGTTCGACGCCAATTGTATCTTTCTTCTCGATCCAAGAAAAGCAAGTTTAGATGTTTGTTTTTATGTCATAAGTTTGTAAGAGTCGTCTTTATCCTATAAAAGTTATATTTTGTTTAAATGTCGTATTTTGTCTATTTTTGAGTATTTTGTATATTTTCTTATATTCTTAGGAAGTCTTTTAGTATGCTTGCAAAAATTAGGGTCTTCCTAATTTTTTTGCCTGTATCAATTTGGTATCAGAGCTTGTGGTTGTCGAGTGTGTCTTGGTGTCATGTAATTTTTGCTTGCATCAATTTGGTATCAGAGCAAGTTAGTATATCCTAGGTGTGTTATGTGAGAAATTTTTGGACAAAACCTGAGGGTTTTTCTTCTTGGAAAAGATTGCGAGCTTGTTTCATTTCTCTTCTTGGGAAAGCTTGCGAGCTTGTCCTCTCTTTATCTTCGTCTTGGCTTTTTACCTCTTTCGTCTCTCCGCAAGTGTCCACCTCATATGTATCTTTCTTCTCGATAAATGAAAAGTTGGTTTAGGTGTTTTATGTTCTAAGATTATGTTATGTTTTAAAGTGTTGTTATTTCCTTTTTATTTCAAGTTATAAAGCAAGTTTGTGTCGTTTTTGTTAGTTAGGAAGGAAGACGAATGGTTTGTGTGCAATCTTAGTTTTGTTGCAAATTTTGTAATTGTGGGCAATTCTTTGCCTACATCAATTTGATATCAGAGCTTGTGGTTGTTGAGTGTGTCTTGGTGTCATGTAATTTTCGCTTGCATCAATTTGGTATCAGAGCAAGTTAGTATATCCTAGGTTTGTTATGTGAGTCATGGTTGTAATATGTCTTCTTTTTTTCTCAAGTTAAAAGTTTTAGTGAGTCTTTGTTATCAATGTTAAAGGGCAGTCTGCGCACCTGGGAAGTTCAGAATCGATCTCATCAGGAGATGAGTTTTTTCAACCGGAGGAGAATCTGATGCATGCAAAGGGGGGGGGGGGGGGGGTCAAATCAAAATGCTAATTTCTTTGGTTTTTGGGCTGCTGTTGGGTCTCGGCTTCGGCTTGGCTGCTTGGTTTTTTGGCTGTTTTTGGGAGCTGTTGCTGCCTTTTCAGCTCATTACTGCAATTGTTCCGGTTCCCCTTGGCTGCCTTTTCCGGTTCCCCTTGTGGCTGTATGTTCCGGTTTCCTGGGCTGCTGGTTCTGGCTCCATGTGGTGCCTTTCCGATTCCTGTGTGGCTCTTCGGTTGCTACTTTTGGACAGCCTGCTGGCCTTCCATTTCTCCCTGTTTGGTTCCCTAGGTGGCTGTTTAGGGTTGTTTGGCTGCCTCCTTTTCTCTTATAAATATGTGATGTTTTAGAGTGTTAAAAAGTAAGTATGATGAAGTGATTTTTGGAAACAAAAACCTGATGGTTTTTTCTTCTTTGGAAAAGCTTGCGAGCTTGTTCCGTTCTTCTTCTTCCTTCTTGGGAAAGCTTGCGAGCTTGTCCTCTCATTCGTCTTGGCTGCTTTCCTCTTTCTTCTCTCCGCAAGTTCGACGCCAATTGTATCTTTCTTCTCGAT
The DNA here is from genome assembly GCA_019925795.1 of Dendrobium chrysotoxum. Lineage (NCBI taxonomy): Eukaryota > Viridiplantae > Streptophyta > Magnoliopsida > Asparagales > Orchidaceae > Dendrobium > Dendrobium chrysotoxum. The sequence goes on along the minus strand of CM034302.1, from coordinate 88,944,086 downwards.
CCAAGAAAAGCAAGTTTAGGTGTTTGTTTTTATGCATAAGTTTGTAAGAGTCGTCTTTATCCTTATAAAGTTATATTTTGTTTAAATGTCATATTTTGTCTAATTTTGAGTATTTTGTGTATTTTCTTATATTCTTAGGAAGTCTTTTAGTATATCCAATCAGAATAGAGGAAATGGAAGGCCAACAGGCATCCATAAACAGCAACCGAGAAGCCACACAGGAAATCGAAAAATGCAGCCACGGGAGACAGGGACGGACACCATAGGGAACCGGAACAGCCAGCCAAGGGGCAAAGAAGGAATAGGCCACACAGGGAACCGGAACAGACAGCCAAGGGGAAAGGAACCGGACACAGAAAAAGGAGCCAGGTGGGAAAATCGAAAGGCTACAGAGAAGGGGAATAGGCAAGACTCCACTCCACATAACTTTCCACATAACTTTCCAAATTAATGAGCTAAAACAGCAACTTAAGCATTAATGAGCTAGAACCAAGCAGCTCCCAAAAAACACAGCCCAAAACCGAGCAGCCAAGCCCAACCCGAGAAGCAACCAGCAGCCCAAAAACCCGCAGAACCCAACTAGCTAGCACACCCAAAGTTTGTAAAGCCCAAGCACTACCTACTTATGCTCATTGGATGTCTTCCATCATAGGGTAGCATAAAAAAAATCAAAAGAAACTATAATATTTAAATTACAATAAAAGAAATCAAAATAAACTGAAATTTTCATGCATCACCTGTGTAGGTTTTTTTGTGTTTTCATCTAAAGAGACTAAAACTTGCCTAAACTAAGAATTGATGTATTGTAAAATTTTGATATTTTGTGTATTTTTTTATTGCATCTCATTCTTAGATTTGTAAAACTCTCAATATATTTTGCATAAACTTTGAGTTACACTATATGTTAAATCTATTTGCTATTGATATCTTACGAGAATGTTCACCAGATAGTTTGGTGATTTTTCATGCACAACATGCACGCGCTACTAGCCAGCACAAAGCTTAAATAAGAACAAGTGCCTATGAATTGTCGATTGCTCTAGTCTGTCTTATCTTTCTCAACTATGCTAGATGTTTGATATTCAAACAGCTATGTTTGATATTTAAACATCTATGTGATCCCATGTAATTTTGCATCACTTGTAAGCCAATAACACGTGTTTCCAAATCAAGTTCACAACTATGCCAAACCATTTGAACTAACCTAAATCTAGGAGGTACAATACATCTCTCTCTCTCTCACACCCACCAGCATGTTTTTAATAATAAAATAGAATGAACTGACTAATGTTTGGTGCAGGTCTGTGCATAAATCATTACTTGATCTGACGCTCTGATGAGAATAAACATGAAGATTTTCATTATTAGAATGGGTGTGCGATTACAAATATGTATGATAGGAGCGGGGAAGGGGGTTTCTCTTACTTGGGGAGAAAAATAATATATAAGAAATGGGGGGTACACATATCAACCATGTATGACTTGACGAATAATCCCTATCAGTGGAGCATGTTGTATGTGCCAAATATGAATATTTTTTCACAATTATTTTGAAGTAACTTCTTTAAAGCCTTTTAAATGGTTTAATTGCCATATACAACTTGGTGCACTGGTTTTTTTGGTATATGTTCTAGCGTGGTGGATTTTGGTTAAACTAGGCCTCTATTAAATTTATCAGTCATGGAGGCACTAATTTGAATGAATCAATAATTATGGCCCCTTAATAAAGGTAAACATCTTTATATACCAATTTATTTTTTTAGTCTAGAATGTGCCTTTTGTGCTAGTTTTATTTCCCTTGTAATTTCTCATTTCAGAACTTTTTTTAAGTATATCATACTTTAATGTAATGTCATGATACCAAGTATCTTAACATTTCCTAAAATTATCATTAATATGCAAGTCTAGCAAACCAAAAAATGTTCAAGTTGTGAATACGAGCATGAACCATAGTTTAATGTCTGTATGCCATCAAATGACTTTGGTAAAATATAATAGCTAGTAGTTTGGTGGAAGTTTGTGAATTTTTCTTAAATCAAGGTTGATCCTACTTGCTTTTGTATAAACAATGTCTATTGATCCTTTATAACTTTAGTTGATTTGCCCTTATTTTATCAGGATCCTAAAATTCGGCCACTTGTTGAACTTGACTCGCTAACTCTGGAGCGCATGCTTCCTGAGATTCCTTTATGGGTCAAAAACCCAGACTTCGACAGGGTATGCTTTTGTTTAGTTGCTTTAGTATGTTGAGGATCACAAAGGAACTATATCTATGTTTGTCTAATTGTTTTCCTTGAAGGTTGATTGGCTAAACAAGTTTCTAGAGAACATGTGGCCATATCTGGATAAGGTACCTTTTTTCCTTTTTTTTTCATGGTTAGCGTGTATCTGACCATTATTTTTTTGCTGATAGCACTAATATTTGTAATTTTTATTGAAGGCCATATGTAAAACTGCAAAGGAGATTGCCAAGCCAATTATTGCTGAGAATACTACAAAATATAAAATTGATTCAGTCGAGTTTCAAACACTTACCTTGGGTTCATTACCACCTACCTTTCAAGGTTGGCATTACTATTACATAATTCTTTTTGAAAGTTATGTTGTTCTTTTATCTCAAAATTTTTTTTTTTTTTGGGTTATGGAAGTGGGAGTACAGGTTGATGGAGTAGGGAAAAATTAGATTATTTTGAGATTGATGTGATAGTCCCAATCATCATCATATCCTAACTTTTTGGGGTATACTTTATGGATCATTCTTCTTCATTCATTTATACTGAGTGTTAGATTTTTTGTTTACTATAGTTGGTACAGATCTTTGCACGACTTATAGCCATGCTATAGTTGGTCTACTACTTAGTTCTTCTTCTCATATTTTTTGTCTTTTCTACCATATGTTGAGCAAACACAGGTCATTTTAAATTATTTTCTAATTTATATTTTCTATTGTTGTTACTCCATCCATCACAAAAATATATTTACTTCTCTAGTTTTATCATGCCTTCTCTAAATACTCTAATTTATCATAGTCTAGATGTCTACAAACAACTCTATTGCTTAACTCTTATTTCTGTTTTATATAGTGAATCTAATTGCAATTTGACAAAATTAACCATTTTTAGACTCCAAAACATTCCATATGAATTATTAATTCTAAAGCATATCTACAAATTGGTTGACATTATATGAATTTTGGTGTTCGATGATTAAGAAGTTATTGATACCCAAGTTGTGTGTGGCAAAATAGAAATGTTAAGATTAATACATCGAAACCACGAGAATATGTTTGGAAATGTTAGAGGGATGATTGAACTTGTGAGGAGCATCTATTGAATGAGAGGTAGTAAAAAATACGCTTAGGTAGTTTGTGGGTGTATAATAAAGGGCTAAAGATTCATATAAGATGCGTGAATAAAAGAATAACGAGGAATGTTTAAAAAGGAAAAATGGGTATATTAAATATGACAAGAAGTTATGCGAAAGATAACATAAGTTTAATCCTTGTACAACACAATGATCTCAAATAGTTGGGATAAGACTAATGATAATGATAATTTTGGTGATACAACAACAATAACATCAAGCCTTTATCTTACTATGTGGGGTCGGATAATCTTGGTGATGATGAATTTAATTTTAGAACCGCTATTTGAAAGAAAAATATGTTGTTAATTTGTTGTGATAATGCTTACAAAAAAGGAATAAACAAATGTACGCACATGTAACACTCGCCCTAACCATAACATCCATGCTTAGCGATGATGCTCGTGTGAGCCCTCTCATACTAATGGACATCTCATGCTCGTCCCACTCTCGCACTTGTAAAAATCCCCTCGCGCATGGCTTGTTGCTATATCTCTCTTCTCTCTCTCATGACTTTCTCATGTGTTGTCCTGCTCCAATGTTCCACAATTCATGCTTGCTATCTCTTGTTCTTCTACTAGCCTTACGCGCATCTCATCCTGCTTTGCTCCCCTCCCTTTCTCTCTTAGCTCTTCTCACATCTACCACGGCCTTAGCGTGCTGTTCCTCTTTTCTACTCTTTCTCGTGGAGTCTCCTGCACCTTCTGCCTTCTTGCATAAAGCCTATGTGTGCTAAACTCTTTCTTTTCCACTTCCGCGTCTTCTCAACCCCAATGCACCTACATCGTCAATATAGCTCCCCTCCACATTGCTAATTTAATTCCAACAATCCTGCTCTTACCTTCTCTTGAGCTTGATTTTTACAAGTCCAATGATCCAACACACAACAACCAAACTTTTATATCTGCACATTGACATCCACATTTGTTTGTGCTTTGAATAGTAGATTTAAGGCGTGCGTGCACACACACATGTGCTCATTAACAACTCTATTTGTTTGTGCTTTGTATAATATATTTAAGACACTATATATATATATATATATATCACTTTTCTAACAATGTTGAATGGTGGTTAACAATTTTAAGTGTTTTCATAATTAGTAAAAAAAAATGAACTTACTATTATTCTGCTGTTCTTGTACTGTATTACTCAAGTTGGTGCCAGGAAAAGAAAATTTAGGGGCTAATTGGCTTGATGAAAAGTTGTTAAGTATTCCAAATGCAGAGACTTTAGGTATTTTGATGTCTGGTTTGATGAAAAAGAAATGCTAAATAAAATTTTGGTGAATTCCAAGTTCACTTCGTTGTTTATTTTTGTGGCGTTGAAAACTCACTCATTTTTGGTTGAATTCCACATACACTGCGAGCCGATTCCACTATAGACAATGGTCATCGCTTGAGTTGGCCCAAGCCGCTGCGGGCTTTGAAAATTCGCTCCCCGGCCTCTTCACAGCCCTTCTCTTTCTTTTTGGGTTGTCGAGAAGAGTTTTAACTTATAAGTTTTGGGGTAAATTTCAGAAGGCAAATTGGGTCTTGAATAAGACATCACCTAGAGATTTCGCCCTTATTTTGCTAGGACTTTATGATCTGAGTTCAGGTTTCCTATAGGCGCAAGCCCCTATAGTTAATTACCTCTTCCGATAGTGAGAGAGAACTTTCGATCAAGGCTAGTCGTCAAACGAATACGTAGTATCCGAGGTATAGTAGCAGCATGGTTTAGGTATTTGAAAATTTAATATTTAAAATTAGAAATTCGCCACCTTACAATTAAAGGGGATGGTGAGGGAAAGTGATGATGGGCTCGATCAAGATCCTATGGTTCTGTCGTCCCGGGTCATCATGATCCCTGGTCTACTTAGTCAGAGGAGGTATTCGACCCAACATGATATAAGGATCCTTGTTGGCAGCCATGGGTTGCTTCGTTCAAGGGTACCTTGTAGACCTAGGATGGATATTTGTCTAAGGGGACAAATTTGAATCCATCTTAGCTAACAGAGGGCTTTGCCCTATCGATTGTATCCTATTGATTAATTGCTCAATAATTTAACGCCGTTGGGGAATATACGGACTCTGACCATGACCGTAATTTAACGGTGTCATTTGGAGGCAAAATCATCTGGTCAGAGGGTCCCGATCATAACCGTTTACCTATGGTGCCATTTAACGGCGAAACCATTGACTAGTGGACACGTGCCACGTCCTTACCGGCAAGAGACAGATTGAGAATAAATCTTAGTGATATTCTTGACCAAACATTGGCTCTTTGTGAGCTGAAGTGATTTTCATATTTGTCCATCTCGGTAAGTTGTTACACAGAGTGGATGAGTATTTTGCTTTAAGCATTTGATGATTTATTTCATTTTAAATATCTTGATTTTGGGGTGATTTTTGAAATTTTGGATTTTCATAGGCATTTGGGAATTTGGGAGGCATTTTTAAATATTTGTGGTCTCCTCCGGTTGAGATTTTCTATCAACACGGCCATCATTGGGGTTTATGGGCGATTTTATTTTATTGTTCGAATCTTGTCGACTCTGTCTATTTGCCGACAGAGGATCGAGTTCGTCATCGGCTTTATGCCTTCATTAGCGAATCTTTCTTGTAATAGACCTTGAAAGCCTAATATGAACGTATAAAATAAATATTCCGGTCGATGCTGCAACCGTATATTTGTTTGATGGTTTAAGCCGTGTCGACTCCTATCTATTCATATAGAAGGATCAGGCTCAAACTTAAGTTCATTTTTGACCCGTGCAACATCCTCAGACGTTACGTATGTACTTATAACATGCTCATCGGGGCCCATGCGGTATATACTTTTTTATGCATTTTACATGAGGTGTTTTATATTTTGCAATGTTTATATGCATGATGTGGCCGCGTCAATGTGTATCTCAATGCATGGGGGTTACAATATTCAACTATAACTAGTTTTGTAAGTGTTCATTTAGAAAATGCGCAAGTTTTGTATTTAAGGGCCTGTAAACGCCTTCTGTCCGCTTATACAAGTGTTGCGGATCTGGTGGCGTTATTTAGCAGCGCGTTGGGTTTCATTTGTCATGCATCGGTTATGTAGCTTAGATCATCTCGGCTTTTGCATATTATCTTTTTTTTTTTCATCTTAACATGTAGGAGTTAATTCAGCTTGCAAACAAGCCGAACGAAGCATCAGGAGTCTTCCATTTGCCTTTGATAAGTAAGCTGATCAATCCAGTGTGATGACCTGGTGTCACAATTTTATTGCCTCAATTTATTAGTGGCTTGCAGTTTTTATTACAGATTCCCTGTTTCTGCCTCAATGTGAATCGTAGTGTTGCATTGTAGGTCATTTGTGACTTTATGTAGTAGACCGTGGTGCACTAACGAATCTCTTGTAGTTGTTCGTAGGTATTCACATTTATCATAATCTTTTTTTCATCTGCTGTGGATATCATGTCGTATATATGAAGGGTCTTCTACAACGGCTCGCTGGTACTTGCATTTACTACATGTCATTAGCCTTTGCTTGCAGTGAACTAGTGTATTTGCCTGACATTGCATGGTGGTTGACTACAAGGGTGTTGTAGCATACATTGCATATTGCTGATTATCATTGTTGCACATATGGATGATCTTCCGTCGCTGTCAGCAGGTGCTTGCTTTCATTGCATGTTGCATTGTGTATATTTGTAAGGAAATTACCACATTCCTTGCATATCAACTGTCATTGTTCACAGTGCATGCGTATCTATGTTCACAAGGGATCTATTATACTTGCATCACATCTATCATTGCTGCTTGTTGGTGTCTGTAGGGAGCACTATTATTTGCAGGTGAGTTTTGTATGTTCATTTGCATGTTGATGTGGACTATCAGTTGAGCTGCACTCATTACTGGTTTTTTTTATGCACGTTAATTGGCTAGTCGCTACATCTGCTGTTGTTGCTCATGAACAAGTTAATGCACTTGTTTGTCAGCTAATTGCTATTGACTTCCCTACGCACATTGATTGGTGAGTTGTTATATTTGCTGTCATCCGCACTCATAAGCGGATCAATGCACTTGCTTGTTAGTTAACTGCTGTTGATCAAATTTTGTCTGCTGTCATCACTTGTAAGTGGGCCAGTGTATCCATAAACTGGGTGATGTTGAGCGTAGGGAAGATGCTACATTCGTTGCATGTTGCCCATTGTTACTTACAAGCGAGTTTAGCATGTTCGTTCGCCATTTATCTTATACTTGTTCGCTTATGCTTTTTGAGTGACTTGAACCATTATCTAGCATTTGCATTTTTAGTTTGATTGTGCATTTTAGAATTTTAAGATCCAGTTCCCTACTGTTTAGTTCAAGTTCTGTTCCCTGCGCTTCATTTAAGTCTCCCTCTGTATTGTTGTTCAAGTTATGTCCTCTATTCACTGAAAATTTGAGCAGCCTCCCAGCGTCTCCGTCGTTTCGAAGAAATTTGGAGAGCTGGGCCTTCCCATCACGCCATAAGAGTGTGTATGGTAGGTGTCGAGCGACATCGCGGCCGTGGTTCTTCAATTCCACCATGCTATGAGAGCGTGTATGAGTCTTCAAGGTACCTGTTTGAAATGTGCAGTTTTTTTCCAGCAGGCACAAAAGCACATACACGGGTACTTAAAATTATCCCCGCCACGCTACGAGAGCATGTACGAGGCCTACCTGCCTCGCCATAAATGTCGCACTGGGCTTTCTCCCACTACGCTACTAAAGCGTGTATATGTGATTTTCCGATGCGTCGTGAGCGTCGAAAACGGGATTTGAAGTTTTTAGGGTTTGGAGATATTATACCTGAGAGATGCAAGTCTGCGGCGGTGATATCGAGGATAACGATGACGAGGAAATCACATAAAAATTTTCTCTTTTTTCTTTTCTTTCTCTCTTTTCTCTATCTTTTTTTTCTTTTTTTTTAACTTTTCTTCTCTCTTTTTTTTGACAGCAACAAAAATACTAAAAACTAATAAAACTAATTATATTAATTACTGACACTAATTAATAATAATGATAAAAAAAGGAAAGAAGAAAACAAATTTGTTGTTTGGATTTTGTGAGGTGGAATGGAGGAAATGGGCCAAGGTGGTTGTTGGAGGGTGTAAGTAGTGGAGAGGGGAGATTGTGGGCTGGTGGGCTGTTGTAAATAAAGCTGTGAGGGAGTTAGGCCGAGTTGTGTTTTGATGCAGCTAGGCCAGTTGGAAGTAATCGTACAGGGAAGGGGAGAGAGGGCACTGGTTCGGCTAGAAGAGGAATCGGGAGCGAGGCTTGATCTGCAGGGATGATCGGAAGGTCTATTGAAGTGTAGTTGGTGGATTGGTGTGATTGCGTGAGAATAGAAGGATCACACGACAGAGGTTGGGTCTGAACGGGATCAGATCCGGTAGCAGGCGACGGGTGGTCAGAATCGTGCAACTGGAGGCATCGGGTGAGGACTGAACGGTATTGGCTCGGGCTCCTGATGAGGGATTTGGCCGATTTATGTGAGGCTGGCGGGATCAGAACAGGGTCCGATTGAGGCTATGGTGGCTTTGCAGCTTGTAGGGTGGGATGGCTGCAGTGGCTAAAGAGGACGAGTTGTAAGGAGATGGGAGTTGGGTGCTCGGGTCGGACGAAATGAAGGTCGGATCGAAGCTTGTTCGCACGTTGACGGGAGGAAGGGTCGGGTTCGAAGGGTGTTCGACAGTTGACGGGATCGAAGGACATAATGAGTTGAGGGGATCGAATCTGGCAGGGTGATGAGGAGACAGACAGACTTGGTGAGTTCGGTTGGTTGATTTGAGGGAGGAAGAAAGTGTCGAAGTAAACTGATACGAGTGGAGACTCGTGTGTAGTCGACGAACTACAGGGGACAGAGGGGGCTGGCATACAAGGGATTGGCACGGGAATCAAAAGCTTACGGGATTAATCATGGAGGCTAGTGTGCGTAGAAGACCGAAGACAAACCCGCAGCCTCGTTTGGTTTCATTTTAGCGAGGCAGAGGTGGGCGATCGAGGCAGGCTACCACTATGGGATTTACGGGAGAAGGCCTGAACTAAACATTCGGGATTTCGGGGATTTGGACGGAGTAGGCGCAGGAGATACGTGGTAATATTCGATTGATTTGATTTTTATTTTTTTTTATTTTTAATAATTTGAAAACCGGCATAAATGACATGGTCAATTAATGCCCCTTGATTTGCGCGCCCATTTTTTCAAAATTCACGATGTCACCTCGGGATCCATGCCGATTTCCTCGAGCAGATTTTGTTACGCGAAATTATAGTTATTCTTGGGTATTGTTGACGTTCCGAATACAACTGCGAAGTCCGTTTTGCAATCAGATGTTGTTTGGGCAGCGCCGCGCGTCAATTTTGGGTGTTAGTCGCTGATTTTGACCGTTTCTGTCCGAATTGATTGTGAGGGGCTTCCATTTGGGCGAATTTGACCCTCTGATCGCAACGGCGCAGTCCGTCTGGCAATCGGAGGTCGTTTGGCCACTTAAGTGCCTCATTGCGTCTGCCGACTGTCACTTAAGTTGCCGATTTTCGCTCTTTTCGCGTGTTTTTGGTATGTGATCAACAGCCGCTCATCGCCACTGTTGTTGCCGCCACTTCTGTCGGACTGAATCACCGCCCTATCACTTTTATTGATTGATTTGGCCCTTTTGTAAGGCTATATTGCATCAAGTCCTTTGGATTGAAAATAACTCCTTCGAAGATTTAAGAGTTTATGGGAAAGCTTGTATAGTTCCTCCTTGGTCATCTTGGCATTCTTTGGTAAAGGCCTGCCTATCCATTAGACCTGAAACCAATGCTCACAACATTGTTTTTCAAGTATTACTTCATTTGATGCATGCAGATTCAAGCATGCAGTCTAATTGGAATGATATGATTTTGAAAGCAATTTTTTTAAGTAGAAAATCTCATCTTTAAAGAATCAACAGGAAATTCTTGAAGTTTGAATGTTTCTCGATTAGACAACATATCCTCAATATTTAAATAAGACTATTAAATATAGTATTAATAAAAATATCAAAATTTTAATCTAAAACATATTCATTATAGCATTGTGTTAAAAGGATCGCATGATTTTGCATGCAATTTCTTATATCTTGGTTGCATGAAATGTTCGGGACATATACAAATCATGGCAAAGTGACTTTCATTATACTCTTGAGCACTTCTTTAATATTTACATCATTAGAATATTTCGTATTATATATTTCAATTTATTTTCTAATCTCACTGTGTAAATTATATATTGTTCTGCAAATGTGCAACAAAATCAAATTATGCTTGCAGTGGTAAAGTGACAATATCTCTTCAATTTATATGGTTTAGTCCTTGTACAATTTCTAATGTTGTCTTGCCTGTAGATTTGCATATAATATTATTGCATGCACATTGAGTGGTTAGAAGATGCGTACTTCAATTACCTTAGCGTACTTCAATTACCTTAGTTTGTTTTCTCAACCAAATATCTTAATAAATTTCTAAGATTTATATTTTCTACCTAGTCCTACCATGTGATGGTGAAAGTCCAAGGAAAACTTTAGGTTAGTACCTAACAAGTGTCATTAGATTTTTCAAAAATATGACATGAATGTGATATCTCTATTAGATATTATAGTCTTGGATAACTCATATAACTTAATTATTTCTCTAAAGATAAGTTTTATTGCATAAGACGTTATAGTGATCTTGGTGCATGGAATGTAGTGAGTCATTTTAGAGAATATACCGATATACCTTCATTATAATATCATTCTATGAATAGTCCTAGGTAATTCCAATGTAAAATTCATAAGCTAATCAACCAAGGGAGTTGGAGGGACAAGATGGAAAATGTATTTGCCAGTACGCTATTTAATAACCTTTCATATTTAGCATACACTACATTGACTAACTATTTGGCATTATCCTCTTATAATGAAGGACAATAAAACTTACATTAAGCTATCTTGACTGAGGTGACCTGCCATGCCAGCAACATGCATTTTCCAAACAATTTGATCATGAAGAGATGTCCTGAGAATGCAAATCATTCCATCTTTTATAAAGATATTTATCTCAAATCATAAAACTAACAAACGAAACATATGATATATCCTTTCGATTGTGATAAATCAAATGAAAGTTGGGACATGCCACAGACTCTTTTTGTATCCAGTCAGGTCAAAATTACATACATTACTGTGGATAGAGGTTAAGAGTAGGAAAACTCAAGATAATGCATTTAATTGTTAATTTTGAATGCCAGATATATATTTCAAGATAAAGGTGTATTATTGAATGTACTAAACCCGTTAGACATGCCTAATTATCATCTTTTAAAATTTATATGTTTCAAGCTCTGGTGGTAAGAAATGAGAATGAGTTCCTTTATTTGCAAATAATATTGCCAGTATCTTAAAGCATGAATTAGAGTAAAAAATTCTTTATTATAAGTAAAATAATACTGTTTATTCCTTATTCAACTTCTCACTAAAAAAAACGATTTGGTGACTTTTGTTAAGAACGCCTATACCAATGCCAAATACATCAAATGATACCTCCAAATTCTTGCAAAATTAGGGAGCTTTAGGATTGGTGATGCAATCATCGATACTTTTGTTTGTTCTAAGGCTTTGATAATGGATGGCATCTAATTAAATTTATTATTTTTTCAAAATACATGTTCATGAGGATGATGCTGAAGTTCTTAATGATTTGTCTATAAAATATAGCTAACTCATGAAAACTCCAAATATTAGATATAGAAGTAGGTGTTGGTCAATAAAAAATTGCTTTAACTTTTGAGAGGTTAGATTCTACAAGACACTCGGGGTTTAAAAATGCGCAATTGGGTATTGAGGCATTTTTCTTATGCAAGTCATAAGCATTTTAATGCGTAAGATTCTCAATAAAAAATCGTAAATTTAAAATGAAGGTAAGAAATAATATATTAACATTATTCTAATTAACATTTTAATATGGTAAAATTAACATATATATATGTATATATAGTAAGTAACAAATAGCGCTAGTCACAAATTTGCAAATTAGGAGTGTAATTTAAACATCTACAGGTCAAAGTAATATAAGATATTAGATAAAAGTAACATACTATATAAAATAAAAAAAGGGCATCAACTACATTAGTGCTGTAAGTTTCTCTCCCATCAACATGGCAACTTCCAAGGCTCCAATGATCATATTAACAATATAACAAATAATCAAAAGTTCTTAGTACTATTACTCTGAGGGTCTTCATTAGAGTTTTAATCATAGTTAATGGCTTTCTCCCTTGCCTTATTTTTATTGGAGTCAAATTCTCCCACTCTTCTCCCTCTTCTTCAATCTCAATCATCTTCCTCTTCTTTGATCGGTAATTATCAATAAGAAATTGAGAATATTAATTAAAGTTTAAGACAAGTTCAAGTAGTTAAAATTTTTAGATATCTTTTCTTTTTGTTTATTGTTTTTGTGTTTGTATCCCCATCGAATAAATCAACATTTAGATATTCTTCTTGCAAATCAGATGGTATGACCTTATTAGCATCATCCATAGGTCATTCATATCCAATGACATATCTGTTACGCCGGCCCAGGAGGGGCCGGCTGGACCGGTCCAGCCTGGACCGGTCCTGGTTTACTCCAGGCGCAGAGCGCAAGCCAGGGAGGGGGCGGACAGGGTGGGTCCCTCTTGGGGCTGATTTCAATGCATGGGAGGGAAAATTTTGAATACCAAGGGCTGTTTAGGTAATTTGGGGGAGTCCATTATGGTTAATTAGGGGGGATTGGAGGGAATTAGGGATTATCTTGGTTTTGAATGAAAATTGAGATCTAGGGTTTCTTGTCTTGGGCTCTTGGCGTTGCCGGAGATTGGAGAGTTGTTCTTCCTCTCGGATCGAAGAACATTGTATCTTTATTTGTTTTCGTGCATCTACTAGTGAAATACAAGTGTTTGTGTGGATTTTCTTTCAGTTTTGCCTCAAATTTCTCTGTTTTCACTGTGTTTGGCTGCTGTCCAAGATTGAAAACAGCAGAAAACTGCTGTTTTTCCTCCTCCGGATCGATAGGAATACTTGAATCCAAGTATTTCCTATCAATATCATCGCATTGTAGAGGATACTTATCATTCTTTAAGCCCTTTTAAAAAAAATTCCTATTATTTAGTCGGCTATTATACATGTTGTACACCAACGAGATCATCCTTAAGGTCGTCGGATGGTTTATCTTTTTTGTGCGAACTTAATTATATAAGCTCCAATTATGCTTACATCTGGATGAGGAGCATCTATGTCCCAATACCTTAATAACAAAATGCTATCGCTTAGTAGTGTCATCACCAAACTTGATGCACCACTTAGCTAGCATTGAAAGAAATAAGTGTAATTAGATCTTATAAATTTAGAATTTAGAATTTAGAAGGTATATTCTTATTTCAATCAGAAATAAATATTAAAAAAATAGCCGAAGACCATTTTACGATTGTATCTTTAGCTTGTTGTAATCAAAAGAAACTTTTCTTTTTCTTAAATGGTACAAGTTGCATTTTAGAATTCACCCTCTCAGTCAAGGTTTTGAGATATTTTCTTTACTTAAGGCGGGCACAATTGAGTATTGAGGCGTTTTCTTTCCTTAAGGTGAGGTGCAAGCATCTAGATGTTTTGAGGTGTAATCCTCAAATTTAAACTATGAAATTAATTAAGAACATGAAATAATAAATAACATATAAACATCAAAGTAGCTGTTAAAATACGGTCATAATAAATAAAATGCATTTTTATATTAGTCCATCTTTTTAGCATTTGAACTTATCATGCTTTGTGGGGTTCATCCTATAATTATAAATTGGATTACTATGAACTCGATATGAAATCTATGGTGCGTTGAACATCCTTTATGTGGATGTAAACTCATAGAGTAGTTTATTAGGTTCTGAAATTCTGATAAAATGTATGTAATCATAGCATGTATCAGGGTATGAAGTCTTTTGACAAGAAAATTTGAATCTAGAAGTAGAGAATGGTATAGTCATAGCAGCGGAGATTTGTGTTGTAATCTCAGGTGGTTTAGCAGAATAGTAGTTGATTGAACAACTGGCAAAAGCTATAGTATTATAACTTTAAGGGCTTGACGAGAAGTAGTCTTTGTATTAGATCTAGGTTTGTGTTGTTACTTAGATGAAGAGTTAGTAATCTTAGCAGGAAACAAATGAATAGAGATATCATTTAGCCTAAAAACATGTACTTTTTTGCCCATAATAAATAACATTCATGTCATAAAGTAGAGGGTGACCTAAGCAGATATGTTTAACATCCATGATGGGACATTACACCAGATCTTATTTTTATAACTTTCCATATGGTGAGGAACTATACAGCACTCAGTAACATACAAGGATGCAAGGTTCACCCAAGCGTAATGAAAGTTGTAGGATATGGTTCTAATGTCAAACTAATTTTAAGCGAAGTTGTTTTTGAGATAATATACATTAAACTCTCATCAATGCTTAATTTGCATATCTTATAAATTATAATTTCAAGTTGCGTACATAAAGAAGATACTAATGCATTTTTAATCCTCAGAACTGGCTGAGGATGTGAAAATGCATCACATAACATGCAATTGACTGTTGTCTTTGATTTGGGCATCTCATATGTTGGTGGTTCATCATCTATAACATCGTCAAGCTTACTTTCTCTCTCAGAAGATTAATCTGAGGGAATTGTTTGATGCTTTGACTCTTTTGGAGAGACTCGAAGCAAGTATATATGTCAAACTTTTAACTAGTTTCCATGGTACATTCTCACATCGTTGTGTAGCCTAAAGTTTGGAAATAAAGCCATAACCATTTAATCTTACCGGAGTAGTTGCCTACGGGTTGACATCGAAAGTTTTTGACTTGATTGGAAATGGTCAATGACTTGCTCGAATTGGTCTGTGATGAAAACGGTATGATGAAAGGGTGTAACGTATACACAGCTTTTTGTCTTTAGTACTCAAATGGTTACAAATAATTTGCTAGCTGCTAAAATAACAGAGAATACCTTGTCATTTTTGTGGCTAAATCTTGTAGTAGTATGCTTGAAATCAACTTACAGAAGTCGAATTGTACGTTTTGTTTAAGGTATGCCCAGATAAGATAAATTAAGGCAGTGCTTCAATTATTTACCTTAAATAAAACTAGGGACACCAGCTTTCAAAAAACCACAATTATATACATATAGTAGCATTTTACTCTGTGGAATGAAGTAATACATTGTCCTGGACCCATCTGGATTTTAAAACAGAAAGTTTTCCAAAATGATAGAGGGCATAAATTTTTTTTTTGCTTCCCTTTGTCCGTCAGTTCCTATCGGTAGCAATTACGCCTTCAATTTTATTTTTCCATTTGTTTGTCATGTTGATTCATTGTAATGAATTTTTGTTGTAGCACTGAATATCAATGTATGGCAGGAATAAAAGTTTATATTACTGATGAGAAGGAATTGATTATGGAACCAGTACTGAAATGGGCTGGAAATCCTAATATAACTGTTGTTGTTAAAGCTTTTGGATTAAAAGCATCTGCACAGGTTATTTTTCCTTGCTTCATTACCTTGTTAAATGCAGTTGAGGTTGAATAGTTTCTAATATTGTCTCCTTCCGGAGAATTTCAGGTCATAGATTTACAGGTCTTTGCTATACCACGAATTACATTGAAGCCACTCGTTCCTAGTTTTCCTTGTTTCGCAAAAATATTTGTCTCTTTAATGGAGAAGGTAAACTATGAAACATATTTTATTTTTATTTTTATGCTTGAAGATGCGATTTTCTTTTAAATTTTTAGTTTTTACCTTTGTCTTTCAGCCACATGTTGACTTTGGTTTAAGGCTTCTTGGAGCTGATCTTATGTCAATTCCTGGCATTTATAGCATTGTCCAGGTACCTCAAGCCTTTAATTACTAGAAACTGTAATTTTGTAGTGCTTTCCATCTATTCATTCCGACTACTGCTGTACTTGATTGTGATAATTCTTGAAATATGCAATAGTTCTGGTTTTATTCTGGTGTTATGATAATGATAAAGCTGTCTTCAGATATATTTCGACTAGCCCGCTGCCTCCTAGTTGCCCATCTTGCAAAATCTTAATTGTTTGCTGTCTCTTTTAGAATTCCTGGACAAATTTTGATTCCGTTTGAACTAGGACCACTTGGCTATCCTGCCTCGTGAAACCTAATCCTTTCATTTGCTAATGTCTCACTTCTGCGTTGTTTTTCAAAAATCTGTCTAATCATTTTTTTATTTCCATTAAAACATGCAAATCGAAGTCATATGATCTATTCCGAGCGTACATCCCTTCCATGGCTTTATGATTGGGAATGCGTAGAAGACCTCTTTCATATCTATGATAGTAGCAACAACTTTATTTCAACAACATGGTACAATTAGGGATGTTAATAAACGACCTGGCTCAACAACTTAATCCAAACCTGGCTAAAAAAGTTTGGATTCAGGTTGATCATATTATTATATGGGTCAGAATTGGGTATGAAATCTTGACCCAATTAATTTTTGGGTCATATTTGGGTAATTGGGTTGACCTAAAAATTTAAATTGACTCGATTATCATTTCGTCTTGGGTTAAATAATTCATTTTTGGGTTAAACTAGTTGTGTTGATCAAAACAAATTGCATAATCTATTTAATAAATGGATCGTTCGGCTTAGGCAGGTTCGGCTTGAGTAGAGAGTCAAATCAAATATTTTGATTCTTTTGATAAATGCGTCGGATTTGAATCATACCCGAACTCGACTTGTCAACCCGAATGGGCATACCTAAGTACAAAACACCACAACTCAAATATTATTGTAGCCTACTTCACTTTTACTAATATGATGTGTCTTCATACGGTCATACCCAGCCTTCTGGCTATGTTGGAATGTGAGAATTTAAGTTCAAAGGAAACGAAGGAGTAAATACCCAAATACTGGCTTGAGGTTCATAATCAAGCTATAGATTGCTCGAATTTCTTTTCACTATATTTTATTTCATATCAAAAAAGACCTGCTATATTTTGTTTTGAAGCATGCAAAACCTGTAGTCTCTTGATAGGTTGCATGTAGTAACTCATCTCCATTTAGTAGATATTTGAGAGTACTGAGGTAGTCTTATATAGATAGGTGAAAAATATGTTATAGACAAATAAAGTTGTTGACGGTTACCCATAGGCTTAAGCTTTTAAATTGATTATAGATTTGACCACTTATGTATTTGGGTCGATATTGGCCTCCTTTGCTTCTAACTTTGTAACAAGTGGCATAAAAAACGATGGCTTAGTTGAGGTTGAGAGATTCATGTGGTTTGTTGTTCTTATTGGTCTAGGCCAGCTTCAACCATAGTTTAGCAAGTTTAAGGAGTAGACGACTACAATGATAACTCCATGTGATTAAGTGGGCTCTTGATGATAAGATATATGATGTTGAAAAGGTTTCCATTTCATGATAGTGATGTTCTTGTGGAGAACTCTTATGTGAGGAGGAGATTCTCTAGATACATGAGATTATTGACTTGAGCTTTACATCAAATAGATCAAGAATGTGTTGGGGTAGAAATACCAAGTGATTGGCTCTCACCTATATTTTTAAGCTTTTGAATTGAAAATAAGTTTAATCGCTGGTGTATTTGACTCAATCTTTTGATTTTCACTTGTTAACATAGAGTTTGCTTGAAAATTATTGCTTTTAGAATTGAAGGGCTATTTAATTGATTTTGTTATGATAATGATGATACAACTAGTCATTATCCTTAAGACAATTATTTTCGTTTGTCGTTGCTAGGTCCCAAGCCTTATATGAGAAAAATGGAGGGTTGCGTTAGGTAGTCGACAACCATTATAAAATTTATCAAACAATCATGACATTAATCCTTTAATATATTATGTTAATGTTAGGGTGTTCCCTGGACAACGTGCTGTATGGATTAAATATTATGAAAAGTGTGCAATGACTGCTGCACCAGTGTTCGGGTTTAGTGTTAGATAAGCAAGGGTTCCCATATCTTGGATGGATATGGGCAAAGATTTTAGTCCATGAAACTAGAATTATGATAGGAACTGGGCATATATGTATTCTTACAGGCAAAATAAATTGAATTAATAGATATTATGATTCATATGAATATAAATAGTCTATGTATTCAGGAAACTAAATGGGTTGGGGAAAAGGCTAACTAGATTGATAGTTTTGGATTTAATCTATGATATTCAAGTAGGAGTCGTATTAAAAATAGTGTAGGTGTAATTATAAATAAGAGTTTAAAGGATAATATTGTTGAAATTAAAAGAATTGGAGATAGAATTATAATTTTAAAGATTGTTATTGATGCTAAGATTAGTAATATTATAAGTATTTATGCTCTTCATACAGGTTTGAATATGTGTTCCAAAATAAAGTTTTGAAATGATTTAGAAGAATTAATATAAATGATACTTTGAAGGAGGTTCAAATGTACATGTTGGTAAAGTTGTAGAAGATTTTGTAAATATTTTGATGGTTATGGATTTGGAGCTATTAATAATGGTGGTAGAACCATATTAGATTTGTTTTAGCTTATGATTTTGTAATTGCTAATACTTAAGAAAAGAGAGGGGCATATCATCACTTATAAGAATGAACATAATAAAACTCAGATATATTACTTTCTTATATAAAAAAGAGATTTTTAGATTGCTAAAATATTGTATAGTCATTATGAGTGAAAGTTTATGTACACATCTCTTATTAGTTTTGGATTTTAAGATGAAAGAATGGAAAATGAAAAATAAAGTAAAATTTTATCCTAGGATTAGATGAGAGTATTTAAAGAATGTCAATAAAAATATTTTTGAAAGTAAGATTTATTATCTTAAGATTTAGGTTGTTTATGAGGAAGCTAATGTTATGTGGGAAAAAGTAATTAGTGAGATTAAGAATGTTGTAAAATATGTGCTTGAAAAATTAAAAGGGAAATCTCTTATTAGTAAAAATAGTTGGTGATGGAATTAAAATATGTAAGAAAAGATAAAAAAAATTAGAAGCTTTGTTGTAAAAATTAGTTTAGATGTAAAAGCTTTAGATAATTGAGATAAAAATATAGAGGGGCCTATAGGGAGTCTAAGAAAATAATATGCGATATAAAAATTTAGTTTTTAGTGATTTATATAATATATTAGATACTAATGAGGGCAAAAGATATATTATGAAATAGCCAAGCAAATAAATATGAGAAATAAGAATTTAGTTCAAGTGAAGTGCATTAAGGATAAATGTCAAAAAATATTTTTCTTAGAAGAAAATATTCAACATAGGTGGAGGATATATTTTGATAAAATTTTCAATGAAGGTTGTGAGAATACGATTGACTTTAGTGACCTTAACATCCTAATTGAAAATAGAGATTTTTATTTTTAGTAATTTTTTTTAGTAAATCAAAGTTGGAAATACTTAAAAAAAATGATGTGTCATGAGCTGGTTTGGGTTCGACTTGATAAATGGCTCGTTGGTTGAGCTCGTTGAGCTTGATCCAGCTGATTTGACTCGTTAGCTCTTGTGTTGGCTCTTTTAAAAATATTAATATAAAATACACTTAATATATATTACCATTCATGATTTTAGGTGTAAGGTTCTTAAAAATGTTCAAAAAATATATCTTATTTTTTATATTAGGTGATTCATTATTATTATTCTTCTATTTTTTAATTTTTTTAAACATTTTATTATAATAATTTTTTGAATTATATATATTCATAATAGACAAGCCAAGGTAGGGGTCCTATTGTGTGATAGAAAAATACTCCTCAAACTTTAGGGAAAATTTAATAAGATGGTGAGACTTGCGAAGAATGTTGGTCATTTAAAGAGAAGCATAAAATTAAGTTAAGTGTTGCAGAGATGAGGATGCTCAAGTGGATGAGTGGCTTTACACTTATAGATAGAATGCAAAATGGGTGTGTATGTGAAAGGTTGGAGTAGCTCTAGCAGATAAGATTAGAGAGAGTCGCCTTAGATGGTTTGTTCATACACGTCAATGGTGTAAAATGGTGTGCGCCATGGCACACGGCGCGGCGCGCCGTGTCAAAATAGGACGCACTATTTGCGCCATGCATGGGCAATGGTGCATGGCACAAGATACAAATGACGCTCGTTATTTTGTTAACATGTTATAAATTATAATTAAAATTTTAAGGTTTATATATTAATATTATAATTAATTATTAATTAATTAAATATTAAATTAATAAAACATTAAAAAAAGTTTAAATGATTTAACTTTTTTGTAGGATTTAAAGCTATCATTTTTACTATTTGGCCAGATTTAGGCTAAATTATGCTTAAATCCTGCTCAGATCTATTGATGTAAGTTTATGTAGGATTTAAAATTGTCATTTTGTTGTTTAACATGATATTTATGCCTAAATTTTGCTCTAATCAACTTAACATGATATTTATGATATTTATGCCTATATTTATTTAATGGTATTTAATATTGATAAATAAATTATATATATATATATATATATATATATATATATATATATATATATATATATATATATAATATTGTGCCCCATGTTTAAAATGGTGTGTGTTGTGCTGTGCGCTATGCACTATTGCTCAATGGGAAACTTTGCGCCGTGGTGCGCCATTTGCCATTGACAAGTATATTGGTCACATAAAGCATCGGCCTTTTGATGACTTAGATAGGAGAGTACATATATTAGATCCAGCCTATGTTACGAAAGGTAGGGGTAGACTTAAAAAAATTTGGTTAGAATTTATTAAAAATGATAATTTTTTATTAGATTTAAATAAGGATTTAACTCTTAATAGGACACGATGAAGAAAAATTATTCATGTAGCCGACCCCATGTAGTGGAAGAAAGGCTTGTTATTCTATGAATTCTCCTACGTTCAGCCCTTTGAATCTTCCTTTGTTCTTTCCTTTGAATCTTCATTCGTTCGTTCCTTTTGGGTGTTACATGAGGTTAATTTTATCTTGTGTCACTGTTTTGCACAACTTGCAACCATGTTATATTTTGTTGCGTCCTTTTATTTTTAATTATTCTATATTAATTCTTGCCATTCGTCTTATTGGTGCATCTTTTACTTCCTGTTGACACGAGTAATTGTTTTTCCAAAAAGAAAAAACTCTTTAAAATATTAAAAAAATATTAGAAAGAAAACCCAAGTGAAAGGGTACATGACTAAGTGGTTGGAGAATGTTATTTCTCCAAGGTCATGGATTTTAGCTCACCCATTTTGCTTTTTATCATTCACCATTCTATAAAAAAGGAAAACCTAAATGAAATGGTAAAAATAATCTTATTTTTTTATGCTGCACTGAAATGTGTTTTTTTATTGGAGGCTCCAGTGATAATAGCAGAGTAGCTGTGTTCTATGGCAATGAAGAGATGGCTTAGATGACAATGAGTATGGATGATTGTTAGCTGGTAGTATTTGACAATTTGCAAGGGATTTAATTTTTCAATAAATTCATCTGTGGATTATCCGAAGATGGAAATATTAATTGTTAGCTAATCTCTACAGTTGATCTAAGATAAAAGAGTTTAGTCGAAGTTATTGCCACATTAGATTTGATGGTTGATCAAGACGATTACCACAATTTGGATTTGACATTAGATATAGACTAATATTAGGAACTGTACCATTAGACCACTAAGGTGGGAAGATAAATAGAGGGGGTGGGGGTGGTGAGGTGAGGGGGCGGCTTACCTGGATAGGAAGAGAAGGGAGCTGGATTGCTCTTGATGAGCAGTAGTGTTGTTACCTTATTTAAATTTTATCAGCTGCTTTGAGTTGAGCAAAATGTGCAAGTGATGGTGGGCGAAATGGAACTTTTGAATGATGATATGAAGGATGAACTATGGTGGTTCAAAGTTGATGATAATAACTTCCAACCTAGGATAGTGCACTGATTGGGCTGCTAGCTAAACCGGAGGCTGAGGTTATTGACATGAGGTGCCCTTTCTGGGAAAGTGCTAATGAGGTCAGATATTCAAAGTTATTGTGAGGTATGTCTCCTACCCTCTTTTTAGGCCTTCTATACCAGCTGTGAACTGAAGGATTGAGCTTTGTTCCCTGGTTATACAGTTTTCACAGCTCTGGAATGGTATACTTTGACCTATTTAAGTAGGATTGTCTATTATACGATGCCTAGTCTTCTTTGATTTTGATAGCACATAAGTGACATGGCTCAAGCATCTATTCTAGGCTAATTTGCATGGATTCGAGTGTTGGCAAAGAAAATATCACCATTGAAGGCTATGATTAAAATAAACAGAATTAATGAATGACTTTGGATCTAGTCTACAAGTTTTTTCTATTCTGTAATCTAGACGTGAAGTTGCTTTGGTGATTAGTGTTTTCCTTAAATCCTCAAGGTAGCGGGTTCAAATCACATCTTAAGAATTTCTTTTGTGCATGTGATCAAAACTTGAGTCTGCTACTCCCTAGCCTGCCTTTCAATCTTCTGGTATAGTACCTAATTGCCTGATTGTGCTCCCTCAGCACGCCTGGCTCCACCCATCTATGATTTTGTAGCTGATTGTTGCTTTGTCACCAATGAATCTTGTCTATTGGTCCTTTGCCTGCATAGCTTGCTTGCGGCTTGCTATGTTTCTTCTTGTGTCTTGGACAAATTTTGATCAATACAGGTTGAACCATCCATTTTGACTGATATAGTCATATTAGTAGAGCTTGATAAAATTTGCCAAAATTTGATTGTCTCTTGCAAAAAATAATGCCCATATAGTTGAAACTAAACCAAAGGTTGAAACTGATATTTTTGGTTGAAAATTGAAAATGTCTAAACCAAATAAAATTGCTGTTTAGAATGTTCAACTTGACTAGATGGTTTATTCAAGTTCGAAGTGAGCAAAACTCGAAAAATTTGACTCCCAAGTCGAGAAGGAACCACTCTTACTTGACTGATGATGATGATGTTTATCACCCCTATAGTTACGACTCTTGATGCATATTAATCAAGGTTCTAGATTGCACCACTCTTTATTCTTTTGATATTGATGCTTCTTATATTATCATGTTCGCAGGATATTATCAAGAATCAGGTTGCAAGCATGTATCTTTGGCCAAAAACTCTAGAAATTCCAATCATGGATCTTTCAAGGTAGTAGCATATTAATTTAAAATGCAAACATTTTTTTGTGAATTTGATCACTTTTTGACTGGCTTTTCTCTGGTTCTTCAGCGCCATGAAGAAGCCTGTTGGAATACTTCATGTAAAAGTAGTCAGGGCATTTAAACTTAAAAAGAAAGATCTTTTGGGCAAATCAGACCCATATGTAAAGCTAAAGCTTACAGAAGAGAAGCTCCCATCCAAGAAAACAAAAGTGAAGCACAACAACCTTAATCCTGAATGGAACGAGGATTTTAGATTGGTTGTCAAAGACCCAAATTCTCAAGCTTTGGAGCTTATCGTCTATGATTGGGAGAAGGTATGTTTCTCTATTCATTTACGTTTTTTTATTTATTACCCAGGACTGCACCATGATGAATCACATCCAAATTTTATTAGAGTTTTGTATTTACAATCTTCTTAATTTCTTTTTTAGGTTGGCAAACATGATAAGATTGGCATGCAAGTTATTCCATTGAAAGAGCTTACACCTGATGAACCGAAGACTTTGACTCTTGAGTTGGTAAAAAGTATGGATCTATCTGAAACCGATGAGAAATCACGTGGCCAAATTGTTTTAGAGCTGCAGTATAGTCCTTTCAAGGAAGATACTCTGCCCAATGAAGCAGTTGATGATGCCGGTGTAGATAAGGCTCCTGAAGGCACTCCTGCTGGTGGAGGTTTGCTGGTAGTTTCAATTCATGAAGCTGAAGATCTTGAGGGAAAACACCATACCAACCCATATGCACGAATTATTTTCAAAGGAGAAGAGAGGAAAACCAAGGTTTCGAAATTATTTTTACTTGCGCACTTTTTTGGTTTGGCATGAAATTTCCCTGCACGTATTAATCTAGCTCCTCAGCTTTCATTTGATGATTTTATTACTGATAATTAGTTATTTTTCCCCCTTATCTAGCACATCAAGAAAACTAGGGATCCAAGGTGGGAAGAAGAGTTCCAGTTTGTATGTGAGGAACCCCCTGTTAATGACAAATTGCAAGTGGAGGTCCATAGCAGGCCATCAAGTATTGGCATACACTCTAAGGTGAAGCATCTCTCTCTGATCTTAGTGTTCTTTTAGCGTTCTTTGTTTGAAAGAAGCATTCTTGAAATTGGTCATTTTTCCACCTGATAAATGATTTTATTTGAATCATCAACTAGCTTGAAGTAGGGAACAACTTTTTTACATCATTATCGTCGTCGTTGTCATCATCATTAGTGTTATCGCAACCTTTTTTATTTTAATTTGCTTTATTGGTCCTCATTTTTCATTTATTTCTGTTGTGTGAAGAAGAACAAGCTATTAAATATATTGCATATTAATTTTTAAGCGCTTTTTATCGGTGCTATCTTTCGCTTAACCTCTTTTCTTTCGAATCATTTAACAATAAATTTAGGTACTAATCTTATTGTTCTTGCATATTTTATAGGCTTCATCTTAAAATGCTTAAATCGCCTTCCTTGTTTCTCACATCTTGATCTTAAATAGGCGCTTCTCTCAACAGTCCTCTAATATAATCAATTCTCAATCTACTCTATCTAATTTTCCTTAAATCCATCTTTACATGCCCATTAATGTGGCACTTAGGCGTCGTTTGGGACAGCTTTCTTATTATTTTTTAAAACTATTTTTTAGTATAAAAATTTCTGATTGAAAAAAATTATACTAAAAAATTGCTTTAAAAAACAGTAAGAAAGCTGTCTCAAACAAAGCTTTAGTCATCAGTGATTTTCTTACCATCGATTTATCCGATTCAATGATCTAGTTGCTGCCTTATAAAATTTGTTATCTCTGTTATAATTTTACTTGTCCTAAAGGCATTTTAATCTGGAATTTGCCTATTATTTTTGTGTGTTTTTTTTTTAAATATAATTTTTTTTAAATCTTTATCATAAATGGATGAAGTTGATATTCTATTTTTTTAATCTTTTTATTTTATTTTATTTATTTCAGGAAACTTTGGGTTATGTTGTCATCAACCTTGCCGATGTCATCACAAATAAGAGAATCAATGAGAAATACCATCTCATTGACTCCAAAAATGGCAGGATTCAGATTGAGTTGCAATGGAGGCCTTCTTAGAGAGAGAGAGAGAGAGAGAGAGAGAGAGAGAGTTCATCTGACCTTTATTTTCATTATTTGTTGTAATAAATGATGTGTATTATTTGTATATAATGCTTTGCGAGATTTGAAGATGTTGAACTGCCTAATCTTAGATCTCTTTGGGACCCGTTTTAGTTCTTGTCAAGAATTTTTACATTTTATTTATTTAAATTAAACTTTGAATTGGATTTCTGTGGCTCTGTATGCTTAGGAATGCTAAGATGATAAATTCATGCAGAAGTCAGATAAATTTGATGCAAACTCCAACCTCATGCAATCTGCAACCTGATCATTTATTAGTTGTTTGATTATTTTAATTTTATAAATATATTTAGGATTCTTTTTTTTATATAATTTTATGATAGCTTTTTAAACAAATATTTTTATTGGTGAATGTAATCACTGTGGGGTGTGAGTGAGTCAAGCTGACTCGTGAGCTAGTTTGGGCTTGACTTGATAAATGGTTTGTGAGCCGAGCTCGTTGTGTTTGAGCCAGCCCTGAGTTGACTCGTTAGTACTGTGTGTTGGCTCTTTTAAAAATATTAATATAAAATGTAATTAATATATATTATCATTCATGATTTTAGGTGTAAGGTTGTTAAAAATATTCAAAAATATATATCTCATTTTTTTATATTAAGTGATTTACTATTATTATTCTTCTATTTTTTATTGTTTTACATTTTATTATAATAATTTTTTGAATTATATATATATATATATATATATATAATAGTTGAGCCTGCTTGAACTCGTAAAATAAAGCTCGAGCTCGAATTCAATTATTTAATCAAGCTCAAGCCCGGAGTAACTTGAGCTTGGCTCAACTTATTAATGTATTTGATTTAAAATTTTATATTATTTAGATAAAATTTAAAAAAATGTTAAAAAATATTGAATCAAATTAATTCAACAAGTCATATCAATAATACGATTTAATAAAAAAAGAATATTCCTAATATTATGGCAACCCTCCAAAAACTAATAATAATAATAATTAATGAACACCTAATAACAAGTTAGTATAAATAAATATGATTAATTAGGCCGTCGCTCACAATGCGTGTCATCATTATAACTTCATTTGATATATAATTACCAATTCTCAGTAGTCTTCTTACGGTTGATGACAATTTTAATTAGGTGCAGCTCTTCCAGAAGCTATGATTTGGTATCAAAATAATTAGTAATAAATATAAATAAACAAAAGTGGGAAGTTGAGAAGTAGCTTTCTTTCTATGCTATTTTCCTTAAAGCAGTGAACAAATTAAGAATATTGACAAATTGATTGGAAATGAAAATTATATTGAAATAAATATTTTTTTTTTAGCTTTAAATGAAGAGTTTATTTCGTATGTATTTGAATAATGGAATCGCTTTAAGTTAATTATTTTATTATTTTTTAAATAAATGCTTTAATTGCAAAATACATTTAAAATTTTCAAAGTAATTATTAAATCATAATTTTTTATTAATAATTGCTTGCACTAAAGTTAAATAAATTATTTAAAAAACGTTTATTATTTTGGTGGACTCAGAAGCTCAGCTCTTAGTTTTTAATTTCTGCATTTAATATATTCAAAAAATCTAAATCTAAGATATATGAATGATTTAGCATTTAAACTAATAAATTAAGAATGTGTAATTCAAAAATATTTACAAATAATATAAAAATAATTCATTTACTAATTATCTTTTTTTTTTTTCAGATTTTCTTAAGAATTTAAATGTAGTTAGAAAGTTAAACATCTTTAGAACCAAAAATTATAAAAAAGGATAAAATTAAAAAGCAATACAATTAAAAATATACTTAAAGTAGAACAAATTAATATTATTAATTCATTAATAGAATTATTATTGGTGTAAATATTAAGCTTATGATTTAGAATTTAATTTTAAAATTTATGCCATTTATTCATGAATAAAGTAAAATTTATAAAATAGTAATTATTTAGAACTTTCATATATATATATATATATATATATATATATATATATATGTTACGGGCTAGAATATACGCGGCGATAGAGTTAAAATACTATGTCTTAGCGTTGTACGGATATCCAGCTCACACACAGAGAACACAAGATTTTTACGTGAAAAACCCTGAAAAGGGGATAAACCACGGGGCCTGACCCAGTTGAAATGATTCCACTAGAACTTGAGTAGATTACAGGGGGTTGACACGCCTCCAAGGGCGATCAGACTACAAGTATCACCCGTAGGGTGGAAGTTAGAAGCTTGTGAGGGCCTAAGGTCGCGCTGGCAGAACTTCAGGGTCACCCGGCGGTCTGGCAGAATTTTGGTCCCTAGGTAGTTGTCGGGGAGAGTTGAGGATGTTAAATGGTGGTCCGGCGGAACTCCGGCGTCAGGCGGTGGTCCGGTGAAGAGCAGGGCCTCAGGAGGTAGTCCGGCAAAGAGCAGGGCCTCAGGTGGTGGTCCGGCGAAGAGCAGGGCCTCAGGTGGTGGTCCAGCGAAGAGCAGGGCCTCAGGTGGTGGTCCGGCGAAGTGCAGGGCCTCAGGTGGTGGTCCGGCGAAGAGCAGGGCCTCAGGTGGTGGTCCGGCGAAGAGCAGGGCCTCAGGTGGTGGTCCGGCGAAGAGCAGGGCCTCAGGTGGTGGTCCGGCGAAGTGCAGGGCCTCAGGTGGTGGTCCGGCGAAGGTCTGGGCCTCAGGTGGTGGTTCGGCGAAGAGCAGGGCCTCAGGTGGTGGTCCGGCGAAGAGCAGGGTCTCAGGTGGTGGTCCGGCGAAGAGCAGGGCCTCAGGTGGTGGCCCGGCTAAGAACAGGGCCTCAGGTGGTAGTCTGGCGAAGAGCAGGGCCTCATGTGGTGGTCCGGCGAAGAGCAGGGCCTCAGGTGGTGGTCCGGCGAAGTGCAGGGCCTTAGGTGGTGGTCCGGCGAAGTGTAGGGCCTCAGGTGGTGGTCCGGCGAAGAGCAGGGCCTCAGGTGGTGGTCTGGCGAAGTGCGGGGCCTCAGGTGGTGGTCCGGCGAAGAGCAGAGCCTCAGGTGGTGGTCCGGCAAAGTGCAGGGCCTCAGGTGGTGGTCCGGCGAAGGTCTGGCGGAGCAACGGCGTCAAGGCTGTGGTCCGGCGGTGGTCGAGGAGGAGCAAGGGGGCAAGAGCTCTCTCTTTTTCTCCTTAGGATTAGGTGTCCCTTTTCATGAGAAATGGGATCTCTATTTATAGATTTTTGTGAGTGGCGTGGCCCGTAAATAGGTGGAAGATCAAGGGTAGTTAGAGAGTGGTTGAATGGATGGCCGATCTTGAATCCCTTGATCATAGATCGTTTGTTGGACATTTAAAGGTCTTAATGATGTCAGAATTTGGCGATCTTGGGCTCGTTGGATTCGTCTCGTTGAGACGCTCGATTCGACTATAAGCATGTCACATTTAAAGACTGTTTGGTAATCCAAATTATGGTTTGAACCTTCCAATAGCGATTTTGACCCTTGATGTGGACTCATTTGTGCTCGGATTGGGTTGAATTTGATGTCGTTGGGTTCGTATTTCCGAGACGCTCAGTTCGACTGTAAGTTTGCTGGAATCGGAGTTCGGATGGTCCCAAAATTAATTTCGGAAGCTTCCAACTTGATTTTGCCTCGAGATTTGTGCCCTATCAAGATAATTTTTTGATGAATATATATATTAATAATTTTGATCTTATATTTGGAGGTAACTTAAAAAATTAATTGTGCTGATGAGAGTGAACTTTTTTCAAGTGCATATCAATTAGGTATATACAAATATTTTTCAAAAAATAATTGGCTTGACTAAATTTAGTTTGAAATTCAATTTAAAATAAATCATTTTCAACTTGATTTTTATTTCTTAGAATTATAAATAAAACTCAAATTAAATTAAAAAATTTCTTCATTAATATATCACTTTATTATTTAATTTTAGTTGTGTAACTTCTTAATCAATTAACTTTCACAAAGATATCATTTAGATGATCAATTCTCAAAGGACAAATCTTTTATTTTTTTCAAATACAGCCCATAAATTTATCTTAATTATGATAAGATATAGAATAGCATATGTGATGCTGTTGTCATAAACTTTGAAGCTACCTCGAAATAGCAGGTATTAAAAGTAGACATACGCTAAGTAAAGAGACGCTATTTGACTGATAATTTATATTATAGTTTAATCTCATGTAAAGTTGCATAAGTTGAGAGAAACTTTCAATATTTGTAGTCGAGAAAATAATTATTAAAATTTATGTAGGTGAAGTTAGAAGCATTCCTCATCCAAAGAAAGGATATACGACTTACTATCTACTTTACCCTCATAGTAGATTCTTAAATTCTTTCATGTTGTAAGTCCTATTTCTCGACCATGTCGAGGCATATATTTTTTAGTGTATGTTGGGTCTAGTTTATACATTTTTCTTCTAGTTGCTAAGGTAATATAAGTCATATTGTTTTTGTCAATTTCTTTATCCCCACCTTTGTGGGGGATGTAGAGTCGGTTCATTTCTTTGGGCAATCCCGCATCATCTTCAGAGATGCATAAGTCAGTTTACTCAATTCTCTTTTGGGCAATCTGTCTCAAGATAGCAATATTTTAGTGCACTCTCAAGCATCCCTTTCATTCATAATCTAGTCGACTCATTATCATATAGATTCTTTGAGGTAAGATACTAACTTTCATGCCACCTTATTAGGATATATATCATTATTCATAGTTGCTACTTTACAACTAATGGGTCCCCTCCGCTTGATTGATCACTTGTGAACCTAAGTTTCACTTAGCAAGGATTGCAATCTAGGAACCCTTTGTACCTAACATAAATGAAGAAGTCTCTCTGATTTCAACCCAAGGAGGCATTATAGAAGCTAAAAAAATCAAGGAGATAATTACCTTGAGAGATTTTGTCATAACATTTGATAATGCTATTGCAAATTTTGAGCTAATAAATTTTGAGGTGTCAATACAAATTTTCAAATGGATGGATGCTCTAAATGAAGAAATAAAAACAATTAAAAAGAACAAATACACTTTAGAGTTTACTAATATTTCATAAGTTCACGTAATGCTAATGGTGTGAAGTGAGTATTCAAAATAAAATTAAGATCAAATAGGGAGGTGGAGAGACATAAAAGTAAGATTGTTGCCAAAGAGATTTGAGCAACAATTTGACTATGACTATTAAGTGGTTTTTTTTTTTTCTCAAATGAATGTGAAATCAGCTTTTCTCAATGAGCCACATGAAGGAAAGTCATTACCAAGCAACCATCAAGAAATGGAGTGAAGAAAATATGTATAAATTGAGGGAATTATTGTATAGCCTCAAACAAGCACCATGATAGAAATGAACAAGTGTATTGATTCTTTCTTTCCATGAAATTGGATTTCAAGGGGTCTATAATATAATGAATAATTAGAACTAATACATGATGGATTAATGATATATTTTCTTGGTATAAAAGTTGTTCAAACAGGAGATGGGATTTTCATTTGATAAGAGAAACATGTCCCTAAAAACTTGAAGAGATTTCATATGCAATGACTGCAACCCTATAAGAATTTTCATAGATGTTAGAATCACGTTATCAATGGAAAATAATGGAGCCACAACATTTAAGAAAAGTAATTTGAAAATATAAGATATTTTACATGCGTAAGGCTTAAAATATCTTATGAAGATGGATTGATTAGCAGGATTGTGAGATTTTCTCATCAATCCTATAAGTAAGTTGCCATGAAATTATGGGACACAAAATGGGTACTTTTTATCACGATTTATTTTACTTTTCATATAACAATTATGGTCTTGTAAACTATTCGAAAAATGACTAGGATATAGAGGCATGTTTGGTTATTGCTTCAAATATGAAACTATTGTTCGTTAGTAGTCATCAAAGAAACAATCAAATAATATTGCTCTTTCAAGTTAAATGTAATATGTTGTTGTATCTTCAATTCAAGTGCATGCCAAAGCATTTTAGTTTACACAATTTTATAAGCCAACTCATTTTCTAATTGAAATACCTATGAAGATCTTTATTTGGTTGATACCACCTCTTCAATCAATGAGATAGAATCTAGTTACACATGAAAGAAACAAGCTCATTTGCTTTCTCTTCTTGATGTATCAAATGGAAGAAAAGATGATCAAGTTCAAGTACTGCAAGTCTAAAAATTAAAGCTTTTGTTAAGTTGTTTTCTTATATTCTTTTCAATCATATGTGATATAGCTGTTTAGAGCTACAAGTTTAAAGTTTAAACTATCTATCTCAACACTATTTTAAACTAAAACAATGGCATGTAGTGTATTTTTAGTATTATTTTTGGCTTGTATTATTAAGAAGTAGTAGTCTTCTTTAGGAGAAATTATTCTGTGCGGAATTCGGATGTAGAGTTGTGTTCGGACTGTGAGTATACACTGTGTATTTTTATTTTTGTACACATGCAATATATACACACTGTGTACACTCACATATCCAGACGCAACTCTATGTTCGGACTCCGCACAGAATAATTTCTCCTTCTTTAGAGGGCCAGATTTCGATCCCATTTTTTCTTTCTTCTTTTGTGCGATTATAACATGTGCCTCATGGCTAACCACTCCATAAGTTAAAGCAAGCTCATCAACTTCCTTAAAAAAAGGGAGGCATCACTTGCAAAATTTATCTTTATTGTGATGGTGAAATATTCTTATGCTTTGAGTACCTAAACTTATCTAACCATTGCCTTTAGCCTTTATTGTGATTCATCACATTCATAAAATAATTTTTAATGAGCATAAGGAACTATCTCTTAAAAATAAATTAAAATGACAATGATCCTTTTATTAATTAGAAATAAAGTCTTTTTTTTTTTTGTCAAAGCTTTTACCCAAACTTCCAACAAAATGTCTATTTTGTCATAAAAAATCTTGAACAAAATAAGATATTGGATTATTTCAAGCCTTCATTTTGAAAGCTTAATTGGCAATGGGTAGACCAAATCAATTATTTGAGGTGGAATTTGTTTGTTATATGGTGTCACAAAAGTATATGAATGAGTAAATGACCTATTTTTATAGGTGTAGATGTCAATATAAATCATGTTGACTTAATCAACTAATAGAGATTATGTCCTAATTATGTTAATTAAGAGTTAATTAATTAGTAGTCTAAGAGGGTCACATTGATTTTCTAGATATTATATTGCACCTACTTGCTACTTTTATTAATCAAAACATTGATAATAGTTATTTCCTTGCTATCAAAATATTTATTTATTTATTTTTATGGCATCTTGTAAATCCTCCAACATGATTTTATGCTGAATTTGATTCTATTTTTTAACTATTTCAAATTCAGAGGCTTAGATGAACAATCTTCCCCTTTAATCAATGAACTAAGAACATAATATTCCTAAGATATTCATTTAACAATCAGATTTGAACTTATAGCTTATTGCTCATACATCTCTCAAATTATTTATTTATAAATTCCTTGCACATAAATTTATCACACTAATATACGAAAGGGTGGAACCAGAAAGAGCTCAGGGTGGGCAATTGTCCACCTTGAAATCTTTTTTTCTCTTAGAATAATAAGTATTTTAATTATTTTGTCCACCTTCAACTACTAAATTAAAAAAAAAGTAACAATTGCTATAAATGTTATGCATTAGAACACCCTATGGTATCGGCTCTGTAACTGCTGGGGAAATAAAATTACAGTAGTTAAAATCGCTAAAATGTTTAGTGCAACATTATTTTTAGTAGCGGTTAAAATCGCTGCAAATATATATATATATAAATTATATTAAAAAAAATTATCCAAAGGGTTAAACAAGAAATACATCTTTGCTGTTGGCAATTCCTGCATAAAAAGTTTTTTTTAAATGCACGTCATCACTAAGAAAAAGGACTAAGAACCAAAAATAAGAAAATGACATGAAGTTATGTGTTTTTAACGGCAAAATAATATCATAGCAAAAGATTTAGGCTTTGTTTGGGACGACTTTTTTACTGTTTTTTAAAATAGCTATCTAGTATAAAATATTTTGGAACTACAAAATTTTGAACTAGAAAGTAGCTTTAAAAAATAATAAAAAAGCTGTCCCAAATAAAACCTAAGGCTTCTTTTGAGATAGTTTTTTGTCATTATTCTTTTTTTGTTGCTTTAAAAAAAAATTTGTATTAAAAAGCTGCTGTAGAAAACAGTAAGATAATTGTCTTAAACGAAGCCTAAAAATGGGCGGTATAACATTTTTTCAAAAGCTTAATCTATATTATATATGCATAATGAACTAAAATCATACAAAAAAAAAAATTATAGATTTTTATTCTCAATAAATCAAGAACTATGCACCTTTGCATTCTGATACACAACAGTTACTACTGGAAATTCATCAAATTTCGGCCGCATTTCTGGCGACCAAATGACCGTTGGAATTACCAGCAGTTATATTGGCGACTCAGAACCGCCGGTAATTGCCGGCGGTTCTCCTACGGTCTATGCGCAGGTAAGTTCCGGCGGTTATAGCCACTGGAATACACCGGTAAGTATTGCCACTGGAAAAAAGCTATCGATTTCAATTTCCTACATGGTTTTTTTCCGGCAGGGATTTAACCACCAAAAAATTTATTTACCGCCACAAAATTGACCTTTTCGCCAGTATTGAATAATTTTCCTTGTAGCGAGTTAAAATAGTTCTAAGTCTGAAGAAGAAATATAAAAACCTTATAGTTAATTAAGAATAATTAAATTTAAAATCAACTAGTAGAGTTAAGAGAATTCAATGTTTCGGAAAGCATTTTTAAGAAATCGATTATTGATGGTAAGAGGAAACTACTCTAAGAAATATTAAGAAAATAATATGAACAAGGTAAATAATGTGTTGTAGAAGGAAAAGAAGTCTTTATATGATCAAGTCTACCATATGAGACTCAGAAGAAAGAATAAGTATGAAGCAAAAGAAAGAAAAAAAACAATCGAAATAATGTGAGGAAAAAAAAAAAAACTACTAGAAACAATGGGCGATTACTAGGGCAGATTTTCGAAAATGGTAAAAGGGGTGGACTGTGGAGTAGGTTTAGTAAATATTCATAATCGCTATTATTTAGTGGCGATTTTTATTGCGGCTAAAAAATATCAATAATCTCAGGCCTCTTTTGTTTCTCTTTAATTTCGCCGTTTTCGATTTAAATCGACAAAAATAGTTACTATGTGTTGTTTGTTAACACGTCTTTTGTAGAATCTCTTTACCTATACCTCCGTAATACTGTCGATCTCAAAAGAAAAACATGCCGCTTACCTAAACTCTGCTTACTCAGTTTCTTTAAACTCCGCTTATGCAAAAGGAATGCCGCAACCAAACGAGGCCTCAATCACTTACAATATTGCAACGGTTGAAAATGCTACAAATTATAGCGATTAAAATGACTACTAAATATCGAAATTATAGCAGTTTTTAAACCGCTGTTAACAAGTGTTATCTTAACTATAAGTGTCTCATTCGAAATATTTTTTTTAATCATATTAGCATTGATTTTTAATATAGGCTTCGTTTGGGACGACTTTCTTATTACTTTATAAAGCTGTTTTATAGTACAAAAATATTTTGAAAACACGAAAAAAAATAATTGTCTAAAGCTGTCGCAACGAAACCGTATTCTTACAAGAACATAAAACACCAATAAATTCCTCATTGAGCTCTTTTAAGTTGCTTGTAGATATATAAAACATGCTTTGAAAAATAGTGATTTTTTTTACTTATTAAAATGAAACTAATAGAAAGTTTTTAAAAGATGCATACTTTATAGAGTTTTTAAATTACATCTAACAAAAGTAATAATAAATTTACTAAATTTAATCATTTTTCAAATAAAAACTTTGAACTTTAACGGTCAAATTAGCCTTCAAATAGATTTTTTTTAAAAAAAAAGGGGAACAGTGTAGAAACAGTCAAACATGCTAATATAATAATCCTAACATTTAATGCTCACACTCATCAGTTTAACTAAAAGGAATGTTAGACTTTGCTCTATCCATAGCTTTCTACCTAACAACAATCACTTGATTTACCCTTTCAGATCAACCACAAACCTTAAACCAATATTTTCCAAGTCAAGAAACCTTTTAAGATTATGTAAATGAAATTTATATTAATTTATTCTAACTCATAGTAGACAAAAGCATAGTAAGAGGATGACATGTATTGAATTATTTTCCTTCTATTTATATTTTATTTATGGTGGGGTACTCTAAGCACAAAGTGGGCAGAGAAAACAACAAAAAACCCAACCAACCTCTTCACTAACCCTAGTCCTTTCTTGCTTCCATTCTTGCACCACAATGACACTTAACACAAACTAGTAAATTAAGGTGAGGACCAAAACCCATAGCTCACTATCTACCTTTCTCTAACCTAAATTCCAACTCATCACCTTACTGATTGCTTCTAGAACCTCTCTTTTCAAATCACTTTCTTCGTACCAAATTTATTGGTCAAATATAGCGAATCATTCTCTCACTAATTATTGATTGGCATTTCAATTTGTATTATTTTACCAACGAAAAAGATCGAATAATGGAAGAAAAAATAGAATGCTCTACCTTTCGTCGAACCTCTTTTTCGGCGTTAGATTTATATTGTCGCACTAAATTAAAGTAAAGAAAATGATAGTATCTTTCAATCAAATCAACATATTTTAAATACTAATTCTTGAGGGTTATAGGTATATCGATCATAATTAAAAATAGGTATAATATTGAGCTATTATTGTTTATATATTGAGTTTATCTTTAAAAAAATATATGTTACATTGAATTATATGATCAAATATATTAATTATATAGGCATAATAAAATTCAAAAAATGATTCCCCCTTTCAATGAACTTTCTACCCTATTAAGCATTTTTCATCCTTTCTTTTCAAATTTTCTTTTTGAGGTATAGGAGGGTTATAATGTAAATTAATTAATTTGCACACGTGTAAACAAGCCTTGAAACGTTTGAATTTAGGTCTAAACTTTCAACCAACTAGGCTAGAGACAGGTGAGTGGTGACTTATTTTTCGATTAATATTATATGTTTTACAATGTCATTATAAAATAATACTGAATAATACAAATGAAAAATAACTAAGTAAAAAAACTACTTAGAGTCTTAATATAATTTCTTTGTTTTTTTCTCCACGAGTGTAACCCATGATTATATATGATCTTAACTCGAAATTTAACTTGTTCAAGAATTGCTTGAATTTTAATCATGTCGATATTAAAACTAATTATCCAATTCAAAATATGTATATCACTACTAAAAATATAAGATTTTCGCAGCAGTTTTTAGTGCTGGTTTTGAAACCGTTGCTATAAATTGGTATATGTGAAAGTTCGATAGGGATGTTAAGCCCTAGTGAACTAGTCCCGAGGCTAACCAAGAGGGGGGGGGGGGGGGGGGGTGAATTGGTTAATTAAAAATTTCACGATAACTATGAAAATCTTTTTATAACGTGCAGCGGAAACGAATTAAAACAACGATAAAAAGATCAACCAAAGATATTCACCCAAACAGTTAATATCAGGAAAAATTAAAGTGCAGAATTGAATTAGAAAAAGCAAACCAGATTTTATAGTGGTTCGGTCAACTTGACCTACGTCCACTCCCCGGAGCCTCCCCTCCGGGTATTGCACTAAACAGAAGTGTCTCTCCTTTTGCTCCCACAGCAAGGCGGAGAAGCCTGTACAAAAATCTCTTTTTCACCACACGGTGAGGCAGAGAACCCGACCTCCTTTCGCTTCCTCCTGAAGCAGGCAGAGAACCTTCGAACTCCTTTCGCTTCCTCCTGAAGCAGACAGAGAACCTACGAACTCCTTTTGCTTCCACCTGAAGCGGGCAGAGAACTCCGGATCTTCTTGCGAACGATCCTCCCACGACGAAAACTGACTAGACGAAAGACGACGAGCGGAGAAGACGACTCTGATCCGTGCTCGGAGCAACCTTAGTGAATCCCTCACTAACTCCCCCTCACAAGATCTTCTCTCTCTCTCCCAACTCACTCTCTCTCTAGGGTTTCTCAGGGAAGGAAGGCAGCAAAAGATTTTTCCAAAAATTGAAAAAAGTTCTTTTAAAGGAGGGCTTAAAATTTGCCCTAAATCTCAACTGGTCGGCCAAGATCGTCCAGGACGATCGGTAGATCGTCCTGTACGATCAGTTCAAATTCAGCTGTTTCAGCCTGGACGATCTGGCTCTTCTGGACGATCAGTAGAAAAAATTGTTCATATCGTCCCGTACGATCCTGCGATCGTCCGGGACGATTAGTGCAAATTGAGGGAAATCGTCCAGAAGACAGTTCGGGTCGTCCAGAGAAATCTGTGCTGGACGACCAAAAAATGACTTGATCGTCCAGGACGATGGGGTCATCGTCCTGTACGATTAGTTCAAAAAGGCACCAAATCGTCCTGTACATAGTTCTGGACGTACAGCTTAAATGCACTAGACGATCAAGATCGTCCGGGACGATCCTGCGATCGTCCAGGACGATATGATCGTATCAACCAAAAATAAATTGCTTTCCTTAATTACCAGATTAAATTAGGCATGATTGTACTGGATCGTCCGGGACGATACACGTATCGTCCGGGACGATCAGACCAAGTATCTAAAAATAAGAACTTGCCTAACTTGATCTGGCGGCTGAGAATTTCTGATTTGGGAATATCATCCCGTACGATCCGGAGATCGTCCAGGATGATCGGCTCAATCAGACCCTCTTAACTTAGTCGCCCTAATTAGGGTTTCTGTTTTAACTGGATCGTCCAGGACGATGTGGATATCGTCCAGGACGATATGAACAAATTTTTAACAGAAACTCTAATTCACTCAATCTCTCTCCCTGAGTGTGTGTGTGCAAT
This sequence comes from Dendrobium chrysotoxum, assembly GCA_019925795.1. Taxonomy (NCBI): domain Eukaryota; kingdom Viridiplantae; phylum Streptophyta; class Magnoliopsida; order Asparagales; family Orchidaceae; genus Dendrobium; species Dendrobium chrysotoxum. The sequence continues at coordinate 88,905,629 of CM034302.1, read as the reverse complement.
GTTACTTAGCTAGGGAATCAGTTATATTACAATTGACTCAATAAAAAGAAAAATCATACATTTGACACACTTGGACCCGATCTTGAGTTGGCTTGAGTGGCTCGCGGTCATTTGTGCCTGAAACAGATTAGCCAAGAAAAACACACTAGAAACATGTTTGTCATCATCAAAACTAGATTTACAACAATCTCCCCCTTTTTGATGATGGCAAACATTTGTAAAGTAGTCTGAAAATAAAAGTAAACTAGGAGATCCAACAAATAAATATTTTTTAAATTTTCATTTAACAGCTAAAATAATACATGAAATATGACTCAGAAAACAGAAACAGACACGACTACAGCTGACTCCCCCTTTTGACATCACAAAAAGGAGGAGCGAAAAATATAACACGGAAATAAAACATAAAATAAAACATACATAGAACAACAACACGACAGGAAAATCAGAATTTTTCCTTGATTTTAGATTCAAAAAACCAATGACAGGACGATTGACAGCGCTGAAATCCAGAAAAGGTTGGAAATAATCAACGTTCGTAGCTCCGACCCCGGGCACCTTATCGATGCAAACCTCTTTCAAAACAAAAATCTGATTCAGAATAAAAGACATTAGATTTGAAAAGAAATCCTTTCAAACCTCGTTCCAGAAAAATATCTGATATAATAGTGTTACAAAGTAAAAAATCAGAAATCAGGATTTTCAAGACTCAAGCTTTTGAAAATATTAAGTGGCGCACAGATTTTTCTAAGACATTTAATAATCTGAAAGGGAAGAAAGCTTGTTTTGGGCTCATTTTGTGCCTCTTTTTCAAATTGGTTGGCGCTTTGCGCATCTTTTGATTTTTGATACACTTTGTGTATTCAATTTGGCAATTTCGCATTTTTTCAGTTTTGGGCTCATTTTATGCCTCTTTTTCAAATTATCTGGCGCACTGCGCATCTTTTATAAGCTTTCTCCTTTTCATAATCATTAAAGAGTCTCAGCTGTGAGATTATCTTCCAGACATAGGAGATGACTCTCCGTAGTAAGGAAGAACGATTCACAAAACAAAAGCCATACAACATATGATAAATGCAATCACTTGGCTTAGAAAATCAAACTAATGACTCAAGACTTTGAAAAACACTATTGATATGAGGCAGATTACTGTATGAAGATAAAATAATCTCTATTTCAAAAACTAACATTTTAATTTTGAAAAGGATTTTTATTCAAAAGAAACTACACACCAGTACAGGAGTTAGAGGAAGAGAAACAATTATCAATGTTTCTTCCCTTTGATAGATTCAGCGAAGTCAATCACTGCTTATCAGCTTCCAAACCAAAATAAGGTAAAAACTCCCAGTCAAAAATTCAGATCACCAGAAGTAGTGAGCGGTGATCAGATCTTGAAAAGCATAAAACAGTAAGTGCAAGATATGAACCAGTAAATAAATAAAAACAGGTAGAAAATCAAAGCAAAGTAAATACTCAAATCAAACTAACAATAAGGGTAACACAGAAATCAGCAGAAGAAATAAAATCAACTGAAAGTAAATAATCAAACCAAAACTAACTAACAGAAATCAGAAATCAGAATACAAAAACTAGCTAACAGAAATCAGAAAACAGAATACGAAAACTAACTAACAGAAATCAGAATACCAATCATAACAATCATAAATCAGCAGTCATCAGAATCAAGCATTTATATCAATCACTCCTAATCTGGTTCTCAAAATGCTGAATGAGTCAAAGGCCAGTGGTTTAGTGAATATGTCAGCCAGCTGATTTTCAGTTGCTACGTGGTGTAGCTCAATGTCTCCTTTTGTAACATGGTCCCTAATGAAGTGATGCCTAATATCAATGTGTTTGGTCCTAGAATGTTGGATTGGATTCTTAGAGATACAGATGGCACTAGTATTATCACACAGAACAGAAATTGTGCCAACAGGTACTCCTAAATCTAAGACTTGCTGCTTCAACCAAAGAACTTGGGCCACACAACTCCCTAAGGCAATGTACTCAGCTTCAGCAGTGGAAAGTGCAACTGAGTTCTGTTTTCTACTGGACCAGGAGACTAACGACTGTCCTATAAATTGACAAGTCCCAGAAGTACTCTTCCTATCCACCCTACACCCCGCAAAGTCAGAATCAGAATATCCAATGATCTCAAAAGAGGTGCTGTGCCTAGGATACCAAATTCCTAGGTTTGGGGTTCCTAAAAGATATCTAAGAATTCTCTTAACAGCAGTCAGGTGGGACTCTTTAGGATCAGCCTGAAACCTAGCACAAAGACAGACACTAAACATGATATCAGGTCGGCTAGCAGTCAGGTAAAACAGTGAACCTATTATCCCTCTATACTTCTTCTGATCAACAGATTTTCCATTTGAATCCTTATCTAACTGAACTGAGGAGGGCATGGGAGTATTGATTGGCTTGGCTTTGTCCATTTCATATTTCTTCAAAATGTCCTTAGTGTATTTTGATTGATTGAGAAAGGTTCCATCATCCGTTTGCCTTATGCTAAACCCCAAAAAGTAGGACAATTCTCCCATCATACTCATCTCAAACTCTTTACTCATTGTTTTAGAAAACTCTTCACATAAGTATTTATCAGAAGATCCAAAAATTATATCATCAACATAGATCTGGATAATGAGTAAGTCATCTCCTAATCTCCTCAGAAAAAGGGTGGTATCTACGCTCCCCTTAACAAACTCTCTTTCTAACAGGAATGTGCTAAGCCTCTCATACCAAGCTCTGGGTGCCTGTTTCAATCCATATAAGGCCTTTTTTAATTTATAGACATGACTTGGATATTGGGAACTCTCAAAACCTGGGGGTTGTTCTACAAAAATATCTTCTTTAATTACCCCATTTAAAAAGGCACTCTTAACATCCATTTGAAACAGCTTAAATCCCTTATAACAGGCAAAGGCTAGTAGCACTCTAATGGCTTCCAATCTAGCTACAGGGGCAAAAGTCTCCTCAAAATCAATCCCTTCTATCTGATTATACCCCTTAGCCACTAATCTTGCCTTATTTCTCACCACCACACCAGAATCATTCATCTTATTCTTAAAGACCCACTTGGTTCCCACAATACTTTGATTTTTAGGTCTTTCTACTAACTCCCAAACATCATTCCTTATAAATTGATTCAATTCTTCCTGCATAGCTAAAATCTAAAATTCATCCGATAGGGCTTGATTGATGTTGGTGGGTTCAGTCATTGAGATAAAGGCAGAATGATTTACTTCCTTCTTAAGTCCATGCCTAGTCCTAACACCTTCAGAAGGGTCTCCTAAGATCAGTTCTTTAGGATGACTCGAAGAATATCTCCAATCTCTAGGCAACTCTGTTTGAGGTTCTACCCTTTCCTCCAAATTTGTATTTCCAACTTCTTGGGTAACCTCAATAATCTCTTCATCTTCTACTTCAGATCTAGACTCCTTAGGATCAGATTCATCAAACAATACATGGGTTATTTCTTCCACCACCAAAGTCCTCCTATTGAACACCCTAAAGGATTTCCCCATACTTGAATATCCTAAGAACACTCATTCATCAGATTTGGGGTCAAATTTTCCTAAGGGTGACTTCCCGTTGTTCAGAATGAAAACCTTACAGCCAAAGACATGGAGGTGGGACAGATTTGGAGTTCTACCCTTAATGATCTCATAAGGTGTCTTGCTCAGTTTGACTCTCACATTCACCCTATTCAGCACATAACAGGCAGTGTTCACCGCTTCAGCCCAAAAGTATTTTGGAAGTGAATACTCGGCAAGCATAGCTCTAGCGGCTTCCACTAAGGTCCTGTTCTTCCTTTCAGCTACCCCGTTCTGCTGAGGGGTCCTAGGAGCTGAAAAATTGTGACTAATCCTATGATCCTCACAAAAACTTCCAAATATTTCATTTTCAAACTCCCCTCCGTGATCACTATGGATGGTAATAATCTCACATCCTAACTTCTTCTGAATCCAAGTAGAGAAGGATCTAAACTCATCAAATGACTCAGATTTATGTGACAAAAACTTAACCCAAGTGAACCTCGAATAATCATCTACAATCACAAAACCATAGACTCTCCCCCCTAAGCTGGCAGTGCTAATGGGTCCAAAGAGGTCCATGTGAAGAACTTCTAAAGGTCTAGAGGTGCTAATGTCCTTAACAGAGTGAAAAGAGGACTGGACTTGCTTCCCCAACTGACAGGCATCACACAGGTGATCCTTAGTGAACTTAAGCTTGGGCACACCTCTAACTAAGTCCTTTTGGGTGACTCTCCTAAGGGTTTTCATACTGGCATGACACAATCTCCTATGCCATAACCAAGACTCATCAGCAGCAATTTTTAAGCAAATTGAATTATCAGATTTAATGCTACTTACATCCAACTTGTAGACGTTGTTGATCCTTTGCCCCTGCAAAATAACTTCATCATTTAAGCTTAAAATGCAGCCAGTGGGCAGGAATTTGATGCTGTATCCCTTGTCACAGAGTTGACTGATGCTCAGCAGGTTGTGTTTCAGTCCATCTACAAGCAAAACATTATCAATCATAAAGTTCTTTGAATCACCAATTATACCTGTGCCTACCACCTTCCTGGTGGTGTTATCTCCAAGTGTAACCTTGCCTCCAGCTCTGGCCTCCAGCGAAATGAACTGATTTGCATCTCCAGTCATATGTCTAGAACATCCGCTGTCCAGGTACCACATGCTCTCACGAGGTCTTGTGTGAGAGCACACCTACAAAAGTATCAAACGTCAGTCTTAGGAACCCAAACAGGTTTGGGTTCCTTCTTATGAAAAGAAGAATGCAATGCATGCGTGCTGTGCTGTGAAACAGGCAGTTTGGGTTTCCACACCCAATGTGTACTACGGTGAACAGTGCATGTGTGAGAAATATGTCCTAACATGCCACATGAAAAACATCTAACACCAGGAAAAGGGTTAACTAATCTACGTGGATGATAATGCCTCTTCCTAGATGTATATGAAACATGCTTTGAAGAACTTGCAACAGATTTTTCAAAAGGTGGCGGTGCATAAAACTGTTCAAAAGTAGGCGGTGTCTTGTTCTTTTCAAAAGCACTGATCTTTACTTTCAAAAACTCATTTTCTTTCTTTAAACTTGTAATTTCAAATTTCAAGGTTCCCTTGCTACTTTCTACTTCACATGCCATTGTATCTAATTCTTTAAAAGCTCTTTCTAAGTCCACATGCGTAGTTTTCAATGAATCATGCTCAGAAACTAAATCAGAATATTTTTTATTCAACCCATCAAATTCATCAAGCAAAGACATGTGATTTGAATCAAGTGTGGAATGATCTTTAACTACAGAATCATGCTCTTTTTGCAATGTTAAGTAATCTAATTTCAAACTAGCATGAGTTTTCTTAAGCTTCCTATACGATGTATGAATTCTTTCAGAAACTTCAAATAATTGATCGTAGGTAAGCTCACATATCTCTTCCTGATCCGACTGACCAGGGTGATCATCAGCCATAAGACACAAGTTTGTTTCCTCCTCTTCAGCTTCAGTCTCAGAAGAGTCGGATGCAGAGTCTGCCCAGAACGCCTTCTGAATCCGCTTCTTGTCCTTTCTGAACTTTGGTTTCTCCTCACCCTTCTCCTTACTTGGGTGAGCTTTAAGTGTTGGACAATCAGCCTTTATGTGTCCAGGCTTCCTGCATTCAAAACAAACAGATTCAGATGAACTCTTAAAATTTTTATTGGACTTACCCTTGTTCCACTTCTGATAGTTCTTATGTTTCTTCCTTAGAAAGCTTTTGAATTGCCTTGTGATTAAGGCAACATCATCGCTATCAGACCCGGAAGAGCTAGCATTTGAATCCTTGGCCTTTAGTGCCACTGTCTTCTCTTTCTTGCGTTCACCTGCATCAAGTTGCCTTTGGTTCACCCCTTGCTCGTAAGCAATGAGTGATCCAAGTAAGCTGTCAATAGAGTAAGTGTTTAAATCTTTAGATTCAGTAATAGCAGTAATCTTAGCATCATAAGAAGCAGGCAAACATCTTAGAATTTTATTCACTCTTTCGTAGTTAGTAAGTTCTCTACCTAGAACATGCAAAGAGGTAACAATCTGAGTGAACCTTGTGTACATTTCTGAAATAGTCTCACTAGGTTTCATGCGAAAAAGTTCGTAATCATGTAACAAGATGTTTAACCTAGACTGTTTGACTTCAGTTGTACCTTCGTATATTATGCATAATCTATCCCATATTTCCTTTCCCGTTGTACAAGTAGAAACACACATATAGTCTTCGGATTTTAAAGCACAAAAGAAATAGTTCAAGCATTTTGCATTTAACTGTGCTAAATCACGATCATCAAATGTCCAATCAGTAAAAGGCAGTTCAGTTTTCACATTGTTAATCAGTCTAAAAGGTGGTTCGTATCCGTCCTTAACTAACATCCACATGCGATAATCAATAGACTGTAGAAAAGTAGACATGCGTGTTTTCCAAAAATCAAAAGGAATATTGTCAAACAACGGTGGTCTTGTAATAGAATATCCTTCAGCAGTATTATGATTATTACAGTTAGCCATGGATCAAATTCAAAAGTTTTTAAACTTAAATTTTGAATCCCACTCTGACACCACTTGAAAGTTCGATAGGGATGTTAAGCCCTAGTGAACTAGTCCCGAGGCTAACCAAGAGGGGGTGAATTGGTTATTTAAAAATTTCACGATAACTATGAAAATCTTTTTATAACGTGCAGCGGAAACGAATTAAAATAACGATAAAAAGATCAACCAAAGATATTCACCCAAGCAGTTAATATCAGGAAAAATTAAAGTGCAGAATTGAATCAGAAAAAGCAAACCAGATTTTATAGTGGTTCGGTCAACTTGACCTACGTCCACTCCCCGGAGCCTCCCCTCCGGGTATTGCACTAAACAGAAGTGTCTCTCCTTTTGCTCCCACAGCAAGGCGGAGAAGCCTGTACAAAAATCTCCTTTTCACCACACGGTGAGGCAGAGAACCCGACCTCCTTTCGCTTCCTCCTGAAGCAGGCAGAGAACCTTCGAACTCCTTTCGCTTCCTCCTGAAGCAGGCAGAGAACCTACGAACTCCTTTTGCTTCCACCTGAAGCGGGCAGAGAACCCCGGATCTTCTTGCGAACGATCCTCCCACGACGAACACTGACTAGACGAAAGACGACGAGCGGAGAAGACGACTCTGATCCGTGCTCGGAGCAACCTTAGTGAATCCCTCACTAACTCCCCCTCACAAGATCTTCTCTCTCTCTCTCCCAACTCTCTCTCTCTCTCTCTAGGGTTTCTCAGGGAAGGAAGGCAGCAAAAGATTTTTTCAAAAATTGGAAAAAGTTCTTTTAAAGGAGGGCTTAAAATTTGCCCTAAATCTCAACTGGTCGGCCAAGATCGTCCAGGACGATTTCAGCTGTTTCAGCCTGGACGATCTGGCTCTTCTGGACGATCAGTAGAAAAAATTATTCATATCGTCCCGTACGATCCTGCGATCGTCCGGGACGATTAGTGCAAATTGAGGGAAATCGTCCAGAAGACAGTTCGGGTCGTCCAGAGAAATCTGTGTTGGACGACCAAAAAATGACTTGATCGTCCAGGACGATGGGGTCATCGTCCTGTACGATTAGTTCAAAAAGGCCCCAAATCGTCCTGTACATAGTTCTGGACGTACAGCTTAAATGCACTAGACGATCAAGATCGTCCAGGACGATATGATCGTATCAACCAAAAATAAATTGCTTTCCTTAATTACCAGATTAAATTAGGCATGATTGTACTGGATCGTCCGGGACGATCAGACCAAGTATCTAAAAATAATAACTTGCCTAACTTGATCTGGCGGCTGAGAATTTCTGATTTGGGAATATCATCCCGTACGATCCGGAGATCGTCCAGGACGATCGGCTCAATCAGACCCTCTTAACTTAGTCGCCCTAATTAGGGTTTCTGTTTTAACTGGATCGTCCAGGACGATGTGGATATCGTCCAGGACGATATGAACAAATTTTTAACAGAAACTCTAATTCACTCAATCTCTCTCCCTGAGTGTGTGTGTGCAAGGTTACTTAGCTAGGGAATCAGTTATATTACAATTGACTCAATAAAAAGAAAAATCATACATTTGACACACTTGGACCCGATCTTGAGTTGGCTTGAGTGGCTCGCGGTCTTTTGTGCCTGAAACAGATTAGCCAAGCAAAACACACTGGAAACATGTTTGTCATCATCAAAACCAGATTTGCAACAATATGTTGCATTTTTAACCACTGCTAAAAAATTATTAAAAACTTAATATTTTGACAACCATTTATAGAGGCGGTTTGCCACCGCTACTTTCAATTCAAAATCACTGTTATATGATCTCCTATTCTCATGATCTAACTCTCGTGCCCTAGCTCCGACTCAACTTTATCCCGCATACGTCTCCTAGCAGGCCAATTGATCAACCAGAGAAGTAACATGGTGACCGCCGATGCCGAGGCAGTGAAGGCAACTGGGGTGAATCATGAGTAGGTGGAGATGATGACCTGTTGACGCATTGAGTTGCGGCGCTAGTCTCGCTTCTTCTTCTCCTTGTTCCCATGTCTGAGAGTATTGTTAGTGAGGAGGTGCTCATAAAAATGCTGCTAAAGCATTTGCAGCGAATGCAAATACAGTGAATTTGTAGCAGTTACTAAACTGTTGCAAATAAATTAGGTGTTTAAATCGCTAAAGTAGGTCATAAAAAGTGTTGCAAAAGCCTGATTTATTAGTAGTTATATAACACACATACACACACACACACATATATATATATAATATTTTCAAAATGATAAATAAAACTATTTTTATAAAATTAATAGATTTTGCTAGTAACCCAACCAACCTCATTAGATTTTCCAACCCTCTTTTCACTGGTTTTTTAATTTGCAATATTTATGCAAAATAAGATAGAAAAATTACTAAATAAATTTAGAAACTCAACACACACATAAAATCATAACCTACACTTTTCTAAAAATTTCTCTTCGATGTACCCCAACCAACCTTCCTACACCTTTTCCAACCTTTCATTCTCCTAACACCACTCTCATGGGCTTAACAATAGGAATTTAGGAATAAGTAGCTATAGCTAGCAAACTAGTTGGTAGTACTCTATAATGAAGGCAAAATTTATGTGCTCTTAATTATAGCTACATGGAAGAAGGTGGATGGAGATAACTTTTTTTCATGACTTATACCTAACAACTAGTTTTGTACTAGACAACTACCAATTGCAACAAGGTAGCCACTACCTTCCTTTCTTAAAATTAGTGAAAAATAATTGGAGGGGGCTCACAAAACTAAAAGAGAAAGGTAGGTTTGAACTTTAAAAAAAAAGTTCAATATTTTTTTTATTATTTAAAAATAATAATAAAGTGATCGATCACATTGCCTTACTTAAAAAGAAATAAATAAAAATAAAAAAATCATTATAATGAAAATTTTTAGTAGCACTATTAATACACACATTGATAAAAAATGATTATTATATTAAAAAAATATGGCTAAAGTAGCATTTTCAATAAAAGAAAAATAGTTATTCAATTTAATATTTAGTAGCATACATATTTTAAAATATATTATGATAAGTTAAATTTATAGAAGTGAAAATTTAAACCCATTTAGTTTAATAAAAATTTTATTATAATATTTCAAATATTTTGCAACAAATCAAAATAATCTTAAGTTAAAATAGTGAATTTATTTGAAATATAGATATATGCTACTTCAATTAATAAAAAATTTAAAATTTATTATTAGAATTTTAAATTTGAATTATATTTACCTGGAATTTCTATATAAAGAGAAAAATATTTAGAAATTAAATGAACCAAGATGGGCCCAATGTGGTCGGAGGATAGCAAGAGCCTTAAACAACAAGGACAAGGTTGGTAGCATAAATTATATAAGGAGTAGGCCCTCATATATAGGGTCTTTTTGTAAATTTATATATATGTCATGGAATTTTGTTTAATTATAAATAAATATAAAAATTGAGATATTAAATATGTAAATAAATAAAATATTGTATATGTATGTAAATTCTTTTTTTTTATTGTGTCCTTTCTTTGATGTTAATTTTTTTTAATTTATTGAGATTGTAAACAATCATATGTTGAATATTAATAACCAACCTACTTAAAATATTACATTTATGGCAACATTAGAGCATATATATATATATTATGGCAACATTAGAGAATATGTTTTAAGTGCTTAGTCATCAATGATGTAAGTTCCTTCTGATATATCAAAGAGCATTGGCTCATGTTGTATGTTTGTAAATTTAAGTTGGATTTATAATATAATTTTAAGATTAAATATTTAATAACTTTTTTGCATAAATTTTATTTATAATTGATGTCATGCAAGTTTTATTTATAATTATCAACTTGCTTAATTATTTATAACTAGCCTTGCATTGCACTCTAATTTAATAAAATATTTACTATATATTAAAATAATTTTACTGTATAGGTTGAATGTTATGATGTTTGCCCCTTTGTCACCAAAAGAGGTGATATTATAAGACATCAAATTTTGTCATTAGTAGAAGACTAACAAGTAACAATGGATGTTGATGATGGGCAAAGATGAATGGTAATGTCAATGTTGCTAGATAATGATCGATGACTCATTTCGATGGCATGCATTGGCAGCGGTTGACTGAGGGCTTTGACAGATGATCGATCATAGGTGCTGACAATGGGCATCAGGTGTCAATAAGTTTGAGTGTTCGGATATATTTTAAAACTTACGTAATTTATTGAATCCTTTCTCGGATGTGTATAGTCAGAGACTTTTATGGATAACAAAATTAAGCAATCTGATCATTGCTGTCATAATCCTGGACATTATTGAATTATTCAAATAGTACCTCTTGATCAAAATTTCTATTTAAAAAATAATATGAATGGAATTACAAACACAACTGACAGAAAAAGATAACTAAGGTTTTATTTGAGATAGTTTTCTTACCATTTTGTACAACTGTTGGAGAGAAAGTAATTTTTTTAAGGCTTCGTTTGGTTTCTTTACCTTTTCCGTTTCAAAAACGACAATCCAAGAAATAGAGGTTATAAACGGAGAAGCTAATACCAAAAAGCTTCTCAAAACAGTAAAGAAATGGAGTTTCTGAAAAAGCATGCATCACATTTAAACATCGAAAAAAAAATTATGCCGTTTTGAAACGGAAAAAACAATAGAAACGAACAAACAAACCAGACCTAAACCTCCTGTTAAAAATAACTTTCTAGTACAATTTTTTTTGAAAGCAAAAAAAATAGTTGTCATATAGAAATTGTGGTTGCAACCTGAAAAGCAAACCAATAAGATTGTCGTCCCAAATGAAGCCTAAATTGAGTCACTTTAAATAAACGTTGCAGTGTGTAGTAAGTCGAGAATGTTTTCTTCAACACATTTTTTTAATTAATTTTAATATTAGATTTTGTTTTTTAAGATAGAAATTTTACTAACAATCCAAGTAATTAATGTATTGGTAACTAATAGTATTTGGAGCTCTAACCAACTCATGACTTGTGGGCAAAGTTTATCATTTCATAAACTGCTAAATAAATAATTAATTTGAGGTGTAGCCACTAAATTAATACATACCTTATGGAATTAAGTAAAGGTTAATTAAGATTGGTTTGGTTGTAAGAATTAATAATATAAAGCTAATTGCATTTTGGTATTTTAAAATTTTAAGTATTTAAAAGAAAAAACCAAATGCAGAGTAATATTTTGAGGAATTTGAAAATCTCTATTTAGCTCATTTGTAATGTAGTAGGAATCCGTCTTACTTAGCTGAATTTTTCAAAATACAGTGTGTGAAGCTCTATTATCTTTCACCGGCTGCTGAAGTCTACTACTCATTGCTATTGATTCCCCAACATCGTCCACTGCCAACCACACTCTAACAACAAAAATATTAGTTTTACTTTTAAAACAATTAAATACAAAAGAAATTTAACTCTTGAATTTCTTTTATGATGAACCACACACCGCAAAGTCTTTCAAATGCATAATTTATTTTATATTATTTTCTAAATATATTGGATTTTTAGCCAAACAACCCCCTTAGTGCATACTACTAAAAAAAGAGCCATCGCAGCATTAAACTGCTACGGAAAAGGGCCTATAGCAGAAGAAATTATTCTATGCGGAGTCTGGACGGGAAGAACCGTTCGGACTGTGAGTGTACTCACTATGTACACTTATTTGATATACACTATGTACAAATGTGTACACTTACATGCCCGGACGGTTCTTCCCATCTTGACTATGCACATATTAATTTCTCCTATAGCAGTGGTTTTTAAATCTCCAACAATAATGTGTTGCAAAAAGATTCAATTTTTGGTAGTTGCAATCATTGATATTTTTGGATGGATTTTTTTCCTTCGTAAAGGTGAATAATTATTTTCCACCTATTTAAAATTTAAGTACCCTCAAACTTAAGGAAAAACCTTATAAGATGGTGATGAGAACTGCAATATTTTATAACATAGAATATTGACTATTAAAAGAGAAGCATACAATTAAGTTTAGTGTTGTAAAGATGAGGATGCTTAGGTTGATGTGTGGTTTTACATTTAGAGACAAAATACGAAACAATTATATTCGTGAAAAGGTTGGACTAGCTCCAGTGGCAGATAAGATTAGAGAAAGTAGCCTTAGATAATTTGGTCACATAAAACATCGGCCATTCAATGACCCGGTTAGAAGAGTAAATGTATTAGAGCCGACCTATGTTAAGAAAGGTAAACCTAAGAAGTCTTGGTTAGAAAATATTAGTTATTTTTATTTTTTATTCCTTTGCCTTTAATTAAACATCCCTCACTGCTTCAAGAGGATGCATGCGAATGGTGTTGCTTTCTCCTTTTTCGGCTCTGCTAGGGTTTCTAGTCTTCTTATGCGCCGGTGTATCGGCTTGTTGCCTGGCTTCATCTTCTCTCCCTTTTAATGACTTTCCTCTCATTTTTTTCCGTTTTGATTTTTCATTTTTGCTTGATCTCACCTCCTTCTCCTCTGAGGATGGCGACTCATCAAGTTAAATTGTTTAACCCTGATTTTTTGGGTTGTAATCCTAATCCTAAGTCTTTTCTGGATGCCCTTTCAGTGCTTGCCTCTTTTGTAGGTTTTCCAGACCTTAAAATTGCTACTTTCAGTGGTTTGCCTTCGTTATGGATCTCAGAGGAGGAAATTTCGGATCTTGCTGCTCCATTTACCTTCTCTTTAGTTGGTAAATTTCCTAATCACAGGCCTCCGCTGGACGTTATTTAGAAATTCTTTTTCAAACTTAAGCTTTTCAGTGAATTTTCGATGACTTTTCTTGATGCTAAGCACGCGTTAATATTTTGGATTATTGTAGAGTCTTTGCTCATCGTTCATATTTTGTGAATAATTATTTCATGAAATTAACGAAATGGTCGCCAGATTTCAACATTTCGGAGGAATATCCCGTTATCCCCATTTGGGTTTCGTTTCCTAGCCTTTGTCCCCCTCTCTGCTCCTCGAATTTTGCATTGCCTATGCTCTATTTTTGGTCGTCCCCTTCGATGTGATAACGCGACATCAACTGGATCTCACCCTTTGGTTGCTCATGTGCTGGTTGAACTTGATGTTTTGAAACAATATCATCATTGTGTGTGGATTGGTTCGGAGAAATTTGGCTATATTTAAAAGGTGATTATGGATGATTTTCCTTCCTTTTGTGATCATTGCAAGTCTTTGGGTCATTCTAGAAAGGAATGTGTGTGTCTCCATCCACATTTAGCTAGGGATCCAATTCGATCTTGTTTGCCTGCTTTTGTTTTTGCTATGTATTCCGACCCTAACCCTCTGGTTGGTCATAATCCGGTGGGGGAAAATAATATGGATGATGCTCCTATCAATGTGGAATATGTGTCATCTCATGTGGGGGATTTGGCAAGGTACGAGGGTGTGATGTGGTTGTTGTGCACTCACCTGTGATTGTTTCCTCTCATATTCCTGTTATTGTGCACTCCCCTGTGATTGTTTCTTCTCCTATGAATGTTCAGGATGTTGTGCATTGTGATCTTAATCAGGTGGACGAAACTTCTGAGGGATGCAGTTCGGGTCAGTTGCCTATGGTATCTATGGAACCGAATGCGATAAATAAGAGTTTGGGGGAGAATGATAATATGCCTTATATATATGTGTCAATCTCTCTTGTTGCAAATGATGTGTTAAGAGCTCATTTGGGTTTAAAATCAAAGGATGCTTATGTGGATCATTCTAATTGGTTGGCTGAGTGTAATACATTGGCTAATTGGGGTGTTGGGGAAGATCATGATGATCCTGAAGTTGATTTTCAGGATTTGTATGGTTTGAATGTGAGTCGCATAGAGGATGATTTTTACAAAGTTATTGGTAAACGAGCCTGGCATAAATCGAAAAAGAAGTGTTTCTCTTGATTTGGTTATCTCATCCTTTTATTGGTTTGTTTTTTGTTTTAATGGTGTGGATTCTCTGGGCTGTCTAATATGGTGGCTACTTGGATGTCGGTTTTTTTGGCCACTATCTGCTATGCTGTCTTGTTAGCTAGTCGGAATTTCGGGATCAGACAATGATGATACAGGTTTCCTGCACGCCCTCTTGGATGGCATTGGCTTGTTTGGCAACCTTGTTGGTTGACTGTATGCTCAATTTTTGGTGGTCTTTTGCTCGGTTTTGGTGGCTTTCTGTATTTGAGACTTCTGGATGTTGCATTCTCTACCTCCAAGGATGGTCCAAGCGTAGCAACTGGGTGGCGTTTCGAAGTCCAGCATTCTTTTGGGCTTTGTTTTTTTCTTTTTATTTTCAAACTATGTTGCAATCTATCGCTTATTGTAGGGTTTTTTGCTATGTTGTTTCTTGTTTTAGCCTCTTTTTGGCCTTGGTTTGTATTTTTTTTTCATCTATTGAAATCATTCTTTTATAAAAAAAAAATAGTTATTATTTTTTTAATTAGATTTAAAGGAGATTTGACTCTTATTAGGATCGATAAAAATTTAATGTTGTTGTTATAGTATCTTTAAATATAAAACTAAAATTATTAGCATCGTTACTTTAAAATAGTATCTCTAAATATAAAACTAAAATTATTAGCATCATTACTTTAAAAAATTAAATAATTTGATCATGAATTAATCGAATCAAACAAATTTCATGAATAACCCTAATTGTCTAATAAGATAATTTTGATCTTGAACATGAAAGAGCTTTTAGATGGCGTGCCATTAAATCTATGAATTACTAATGATATTAGAGTATAATTTATAATTTTGTATTGATGAAGTATGTATGTAAATTAAGCTAAACAAAATTGTAGAGCAAAAATAAAAATTTGAACTACTAATAGGGCTTCAAACATAGATGTTATACAGTTAAATTACTTTTTCTCATGAACAAAACTAGGGTTATAGTGGAGTTGAAATGATTTGATTGTATCATGAATCATATTTAACTTGGTCATGCTAAAAACTCTTCATATTCGACACGAGCTAGAATCAAGTTAAGTTTTTACATATATTTCCATGCTCGAATTGTTTAGAATTTCTACGGTCAAGTTTAATGTCTATAAATTAATTAGACGGGTACTTAAAAAGTTAATAAATTAACTATACATGACAACACCGTCGGTTGCTACCACTGTCGCCACCATCGAGCATTGCTGACAAACCATCAGTAGCTAGTTGCCCTCCACTGCCTGCCAGTACTAGACGTACAATTGTTATCGCAGTCGAGTTTAACATTTAATTGATTTTCCTTCAAATCAAACACAAAACAACAATATCATGTATTTGTATTGCACTCAATTAAATAACTTAAAAATACGTTCAATATAGTACATTTACTTTATATTGTATTTCTTTGAAAATTTGTTTGTGAAGATACCTTGACAAAAAATAAGTCAAGTTGGAGCTCAAAGCCCCTAGATTTGCTTTATATTTTACTAATCTTTAAGCATATAGAAGAATTTTAAGGCTCATTTTGGCTGAAATTTTGGTTAGGATATTCCAACAATTCTTTTTTTTTTCTCTCATTCCACATTTTTTTTTGCAGCAAAATAAATAGACATAAAAATAAACTTTTAGTCAAACCCAAGAGAAAGAAATATGAGCATTGCGTGTGTTCTTTACACCCATTACTTTTTTTTTTATTAAAAAAACATAATATTAGTTATAATTTTAAAATTTTAATTAATTAATGATAAAAATATAACTAATAATTGGAATTTACTCATGCTATACCTCATTAAAAATAAAAAAGAAAAAGAAAAAAATTACATTATTCGAGTTCTTTTCAATTATATATAATCCAAAATCAAAATTCGATCTCACAGTTTCAAACTGAATCCGCATTTGACGTCTATTCAGTGATTTTTTTCATTCATATTTGGCTCGTTAGTTCATCAGACTCAACTAACGAGCTATTTATGGAGCTAAAAGCTCGAGCCGGCTCACCAACCGGCTTGACTCACTTACACCCTTAATCAAAACAGATCATTTTAACTAATCTAATAAATCAAATCGATCAAATAATTATACTAATTGAAACCACAGACACCCTACTAATTTCACATCCATCACACACACGAGTTGGTACACCAAACACACAATATAATTAGATCCTACTATTCTAAAACATGGTAACACCTGACTTGAGCTTCATCTTCATCTTTAATTAATTAGTTACCCCATCCTCATACCTAACATAGGCCATTATCTTCAAATATGTGCTTTATATTTCATGAATATGTCTGTTCATTTTTTTTAAAAAAACTGGTAACATGGGCTGATGTCATTCGCACCAACAGCCTACAGTGCAACCACCCTCTCTCAACCTTTTTCTCACCAACTCGCTTCTAGAAGTCCCAAATTTAACACCCTCTCGTTTCTCTCAGGGGTCAAACTCTTATATATCTTCCAAACTCTTCAATTGTCGCTCAAGAACTGAAAGGAATTGAAGAAGGCCGGGAGAAGTAATTGAGATCCATGGGTAGATCTCCATGTTGCGAGAAAGCTCACACCAATAAGGGAGCATGGACAAAGGAGGAAGACGAGCGCCTCACTGCCCACATCAAGGCGCACGGTGAGGGATGTTGGCGCTCGCTCCCGAAGGCCGCGGGTCTTCTTCGTTGCGGAAAAAGCTGCCGCCTTCGATGGATCAATTACCTTCGCCCTGATCTCAAGCGGGGAAACTTCACTGAAGAAGAGGACGAGCTCATCATAAAGCTCCATAGTCTTCTTGGCAACAAGTCAGTCTCTTTTGGTCTCTTAGCTCCATATTCATTTTAATACAATCCTCAGATAAGTACTTATGCTGAGGTTTTTTTAATTGTTGATGTAGATGGTCTTTGATAGCGGCGAGGCTACCAGGAAGGACTGACAATGAGATAAAGAACTATTGGAACACGCACATCCGGCGGAAGTTGATGAGTAGTGGCATAGACCCTGCAACCCACCGTCCACTCCACGAGCAACAAGGGAAGACGACAATATCATTCATTAAAGGAGAGGAGAAAATTGTGGAGTTTGAGGGGAGAGAGGAAGCAAAGAAAAGTAGTAATAGCAGCAGTGAAGAGATGTCTATATGGCTTCGACGGTGGCCGGAGGAAGAGGATAAGCAGTGGAGATGTCCTGATTTAAATTTGGAGTTATGTATGAGTCCTCCTTCTCAAAAGCAACAAGTTTTGTGTCAAGAGCCCGTGAAGAGTGAAGAATTAAGCCTTTGTTTTAATTGTAGATTGGGCGTGAATAAGAGCTCTGAGTGCAAGTGTGGTGGGGGCTTTCTTGGACTCAACAGTGGAGTGCTTGATTACAGAAGCCTAGAGAGCAACTGAGAGGATTTTCACATAAATTTTTTTCCTTTTTTTTTTAAATGGTGAGAGGAAAGAGAATATTGTAATTTAGTAATGAGTATTTTCTTCTCATCTTTGCATTTAGTCTTATCCCTGCAATCTTTCCTCTCTCTCTAATTTCTAATTTGTATAATTATTGACATATGCATTTACATATTATCTTTCTATCTAAATAACTCAATTTTATATATTTTTATTCATTAAATTATTTTTTAGTAAGTTAATTAAGCCTTTTCTTATAATTAATTGCATGCATGACTAATTATTGTCTAACTCATGAATCACCGGTTGAAGATCTCCAGCTCTCATCATTATCCGAAATTAAGGGCCCATATTAATATCAATATTATTGTCACTAAATTACCTCAATATTAGAAATTTTTGACCTAATAAACTGAATGCATGTGAAGAAATGGATAAGAATAATGGAGAGGAGAAACAACAACAACAACAACAATAATAATAATAATGAGGGGGTAGGTAGCTAGGTATCACATGTTTCAATATTGGGAGCTCTCAAATAAATTTTCTATGGAGGATTCTATCCATAGGACCATCATGAAAGCACCATGGCATCATTTGCACTTTGGCACATGATCAATCATATAGGTAGAGGGTGGTTGGAACCAAATTATAATATGATGAAATGCATACATTAATCCATGAATTTCCTAATTATCTATGCATGCATTATGTGGAAGGTACTCAATTATTGGTTCCAAGCTATCTATAAAGAATCACTCTAATCTTTCAAAGGTTCTTAGGCCCCATCACCTATATGGGATGTTTGATGATAATTGAGTGATTCGTGTCCTGATGGGTCCTTCGCATATGAGCTCAAGTGTAGGTGCACACAATTGATCTTATCTATGAAGAATATTTCAAATATTTAATTACTATTGATTGATTGATTGATTATCAATTAATTATTAATCTGATCATGTGGTGGTGTGTTTGTTAGATAGGATATTGTTAGTCTAATTAATAATGCCTTGCGGTTAATTAATTGTTTAATTTTATTTATTATGCTAATTAGAGAAGGCTAACTAATCCAATAAAATAAAAGAATTTCTTGAATTTGAGACTTTATTGAGAAAAAAAATTAATACAAAACTCTTCTAATTAGACATTAGAGAATGCTATACTGTATAAGTGCTGTAATATAAAATAAATTCATATTTAAATGGATGCCAACAAGTGGCAGCTAATATAATTTATTTCTTTGAATAATTAATCAAATTAAAGCCTGATCTAATCAACTATCTTTTACTTCTTCTTTCTTACTTTCTGCTGCTTTATTTCATTAATTTAAAATTAAGATATTTCACACATAAATATTATTTTTCAATAGAAAATATATAATTTTTCTATAAAAAAATTTCAAGCGGAGTGTGATGTCTTAGGGATAACTTTCTGGCTGCTTTGATTTTCAAATCGCAACCGCATTTTATTTGGCAATTGCTTTCTCGTAATGTCATAAATTTTTGTAATAAAAAGCTATTTTTTGCAACAATTTTTACTAAAGAGCGGGAGCTGTAAGAAATCCGTTGTCTGATTTTTCAAAATGGAAAATAGTTATAATACTCATAGTAGCTTTCTAAAAAGTTATATTCCCAACAACAGCTTCACAATCATTTTTATAAATTTTATTTTTTAGGTGGAACTATTTAGGTTTGAAATTAAGAATCTACACTACTGCACATGCTAATTAACAATTCCTTCTGCATGTGATGCAGATGCTGATAAGCAAGTGGAATAGGAAACTTTAGGCTGTGTTTGGTTTGAAGAAATTAAAAAAAAAAAACATATAAATTAAAATGAAATTAATTTTCATTTATTATTATGTTGAGAAGTTATAAAGTAAGAAAATATTTTTAAATTTTTTTTTAATTGACAAAAATGAGTTTTTACTCTTGTGAGAAGATGATTTATATCATCACATTAATCATAATTATCCAATAAAATTTTTCTTAATTTCACTAATGATAAAATAGAGATTATTAATAAATTTTAAATAAATATAATTATACAATAATTATGTAAAAATTAAATTTCAAACCAAACATACCCTTAAGAGACTCAATAGAGAAGGAAAAGCTTTAGGTACAATGGAAAATTCTTCAAAGTTGTGTTGATGGAAATGTAAACTAGTCTCTCCAGTACGAGAGATTATTCTGTGCAGACACCGGACGAGAGAACCGTCCGGTACCGAGCGGAATACCGAGCGGTACTCTGCTCGGTACAGTTCGGTATCCGATTCCTCTCGGTAACCAGTGTGATATCCAGCGGTATTGTGCTCGGTACAGGTCAGTACCGAGCTCGGTACACTTTTTGGGTGACGTGACGTATTTTTATTTGCCTCTGGACGCCATCCGAACTCCGCACCTAATACTATGAGCACTTTGGAGGGAAATTAAATAAGTGGTAGGCCCCACAGAAAAGATATAATTGGTGAGCAAATCACTTTCCCTATTCCCAAAAAAATAGAAATAAAAAATAGAAATCGCTTTTCCAAACTCACCTACCCTCCCACCTCTCTTTTTCTGTAGGTTTGGTAGGCAGAAGAAGCTTCTATGGTCAATCCTTCCTGAAATATATGAACATAATTACTTAATTAGAGTAGGAAAAGAATGGTTTAGTTATGACTCATACTAATTAAAAAAAGTCTATCTCTTCATATTAAATATGATTATTAGCTTTAATTAAAAAGTTTAAAACAAATCTATTCACATCAAGCTATCATTAAGAAAGAGGAAGTTTGAAGCCAAGACCACATGCATGACAATGTTGTGGGCCCCATTGCCTTCATTTTCAAGTAGGCAGCATAAGAAATCTCCCCTTGATTTGTACATATTAGCAACTTTGCCATCCTCTAATGGGAATCTTTTTTTTTTTTTTGAATTTTTTTATTTTTTAGTTTTGAGAGAATTTAATGGTAAGTTTATAAAATTATATACATGACATTAAATTTGTGACATTTCAGTTGGTTTGTTAGAAAAATTATATGACTATAAAGATTAGATGTAAAGAATAAAATAGGGCACATATTTTTCTTCGATTATTTAAACTTTTCTTCTATTTGAACCAATTAAAAATAATTTTAATAAATTTTAATTTAATTTATAAGTCAAATTTCAATTTTTTTGAGTCCTTTGAATTCTAATATAATTTGCTCGATATGTAAATTAATTCTATCAACTTAGTGTCTGATTGAGACGTGTGCAATTTTTTATAAAGATAGTTATAAAGCTACTGTAGATAAAATATTTTTTATTAAAAGTTATTGTAGAAAGTAACTTCATGGCAAAAAAAATTATTAAAAATAATGAAAAAATAGTGGTCACATAAAAATTATGATTGTGATCTCGAAAACGAAATAGTAAGAAAGATGTCTCAGACTAAGCCTTAAACTCATTCAATATTGACTTAGGGCATCTCCAACCGAAAAATCCATTTTTCACTCCAAAATGCAGTGAAACTCAAAAATGTCGTGATTCATCTCCAATCGAACTCCATTTTGCACGCTTCTGCGAAGGGTTGTCTTTCTCCTCGTTCGCGTGCTTATTCGGCAAATTCGGTTGAGACAGAAAAATTGCGTAGGTGAACAGTGACACGCCAATATTGGCATAGCACTGTTCACCCTCCACCGATTAGCAATTTTTTTGCCATTCGAATGGAGCAAATCAGCTACGCCTTACAGTCGTTTGGAGTTCGGCTGGAGACACCCTAAAAATGGACTTTTTTTTAAATTACAAAGTACGTGTTCATTTGACTAGTTTATTTTGAATTTTACTCTAATTTATATTAACCTTGGACCAACATTTATTAATTGCATTGCGAAATCATTGTCTCTTTTGAGCAAGGGTGGAACAAGGAAGAGCTCAGAATGGGCTCTGAAATATTTTTTTCTTAGAAAAATAAATATTTTACCAATTTTGCTTGCTTTCAAAAAATACAGTTGCCCAAATTCTTTAAAAAATAATTTATTTTTAATTTCATATTTAAGATTATACATTTCATAATTCTATTTTATCTACCCTTAAAAAAAGGGTTGTTCTACCCTTGAGGATGATCAAAATATGATTGAGACGTGCATAATTTTTTAGCATTAGGCATATGCATTTATTAAGGAGATTAAAATAATTAAAACACTTATTCTACTAAATATAACCCTAATTCGAGCCACCGTCACACCAATTTACACTAAAGTCCCTTTCTAAATTATATATTTATCCCCAAAACACACAGTATGGGGTTATAATTTTACCATGATCTTCATTTTATTAAAGTTCTCAGAAAGCTTTATGAAAATTTACAAAACTTGAATAATTATAAAATTATAAAGTATTTACAAATTTTATTATGATTCCTTAAATGTTTTAAGGAAAAGGGCCGTTTAATCAAGAGAATGTTTTGGTTGGACCGTATAATAAGAGAGTATAGTGAACACAATCTACTGAAAAGGATTGGGTCATAGATTAAAGACAAGTGGTTTATGAGTTGGTGAAAAAAACCATTTTATATTATTAATTGAAGAAAAAGGAAAGAGAAAAGTGTATGAGGTGATTGCTTCTTTGAAGGTTTCTGAGTTTCTTAAATATTTTATAATTTAAAGGAAAAAATGAATTATTTATTTATTTATTTTAAAAAGGGGTGTAACATGAGGACGTCCAAGGAGGTCATCCATCCTAGTACTATTCTTGTTCAAACACGCTTAACTGCGGAGTTCTAATGGGATCCGGTGCACTGGTGCTGATATGATCTCACCTGTAAAGCCATGCTGTATTTAAAAATAGGTAGTTAAATCAATTAGGGTTCAAATAAACTATGGTGGCATTAAAAATAAAATAAAATAAATTTAAATTTTATAATATTCCAAAATTTTTATTTTTATTTTTATTTTCATAATTCATTAATTGATAAATAATTTAAAATAATTTTTAAAACTTTGAGATAAATTTCTCTCCTATCAAATTTATATCTCAACATTTAAATATTAAAAAAATTATAATTCTTCAATTTTGGGGAACCTATTTCATTTTTAGTATAGCATTTAATTTTGGTCCTCTAATTTGTAGAGGGCGACTATTTATGGCGCAGTTATTGTAGGTATGAATCTTTGTCCCTTTCTTATTTTTACTTTTTAACTTCGAGTAAAATTAATCTTAAGCATTAATATGCAAATTCTAGAACCAGTAATTTTTAGATTGAGAACCTAAGCTTTCTAAGTAAGGCATCCTTTGGGACGATTTTTTTTATTTTTTTATAACAAAATTTTAGTATAAAAATTAAAATTTTTATATTAAAATTTTGTTTTAAGAAGAAATAAAAAAGTCGTCCTAAAAGAAAACCTAAGACTTTATTTGTGCAATTTTTCTTACAGCTTTCTAAAGTAGTTTTTTAGTACAAAATTTTTTTACATTTGAATTTTTGTGTCAGAAAACTGTTTTATAAAGTAGTAAGAAAGCTGTCACAAATGAAGCCTAATAGGACTTCGTTTATGCCAGCTTTCTTTATTGCTTTTTAAAGAAACATTTTAATACAAAAATATTTAGTTCAAAAAAATTTTACACTCTATAACTGTTTTAGAAAGTAGTAAAAAAGATGTTCCAAACGAAACCTACGATGGGCTGCATCGCTCTCCTTTTCAATTTTTTTATTGAACTAGATATCAAATGAATTGTTTCTCATTAATATAATTTAAATTTATATTTTGGTTGGAGGCCTAAGATCTATACTTTAAAAAAGTTGTGTTTTAAATTTATTTATTAAATTCATTAGTATATTTTTCTTTGATGATATCACTTGCATTTCACTAGTTATATGTTAATAATCATCATGATCATATTCACTATAATTTAATTATAATCTTGCTCTAAGCTAATCAATCTCATTTTATTATTACACAATAATATCAATATCCAACATGAGTAGCACATATCTTAATAAAGATAATAATTGAAGGTTTAGTTTTGTTGTTTTAAATATGACAAGGAAGATGAAGATGTCAAATGAAAAAACTCCTTTAGTAAACTTTGTTGGCATAGGACACTTGTGTTGGGATTTGTAATAAGAAATGGTCCATCACAGAAAAAAACATAGTAGATAAGAGAAGGAAAGAGAAGAGAAGGGAAAAGTCACAATAGCAGTTGGCACATCATCAATGGCGAGTCAATAATGTCTTTTCAAGGTTCTCTAAAGCCCCCACATCCTATCCATTTCCTACTTTTTATTGGGACTTTCGAGCGGATTAAATGCAAACTGACACAGTCATTATATATGCAAGTTTCGAACACAAGACCTTCTGATCAGTTGATCGTTAGTCTAAGCTCCGAACCAATAGATCAAAATAGGTTGCATTTCATTTGCTGCTTCGTTGCTCCAACTTTTTCAATGAATTTAAGAGACAAGGTTAGATATATTTTAAAAAAAAAACAACTATTACAAATTAAGGGCCAAATGAGCAAAAATAAGAAAATTACAAATACTAAAACTCGCCAAAAACAAAAGAACTCAAAAACATTAGCATATTGTAATACTTGAAGCATAAAAAAGAGAGAGAAAGTAGCCAAATGGGAGGATATTATAGATCAGCCATATGGAATAGCTTCATTCAAAGAAAATATGGTTGCTAGCTAGTTTCTTCCCTACAACAGCACAGAAGACAAAAGCTGCTAAGCATTTAAACCCCTACTCCTTAGGTTAGCAACAGTCTTGAAATCGTCTAAATAAGCTCTTCACCTGCAAAGAGCATAGCTCAAAGATTATCTATTAAACCACAAAGATTTTCAGTAATCTACATTCTGAGTGTTACCAAACAAGAGAGATATGAACACCATTGCCAATCTGATAGCTAACAATATTACTTTTGATGGAAATAACATGCATAGTAATAGCTTTCTAAAAAGTGGTAGATTGGGAAGGGAGTAATAAAATTTACTCCACCAAGAGCTCAATAAGGACTTTATTATTCAGCATATTTCGAACTCTTTTAAGTTTGCAATAAAATTTAGGTGAGATGGAAAGTAATAAGGAAGTCCCCCTCTTTCCTTTGTTCTAACATCTTTCTCCTAAACGGAATATGAATCTTCCTAATAGCACAATTTTCAAATAGAAAAACGACAATCAAGCTACTGATAGTTCTGAAGGCAGCCTTAGGAATGCCTTCAGAAAAAATGGAGCTTTCCCAAACTGAAAACAGACATGAAAGAAAGATCATTAATTATCATTTGAAATAAAGTTCGAAAAGTAGGCATCATCTCAGTCCAGATTAACATGTAGTTCCATAATCTCTTTAAATTTTTAAAGATTGTAATAAGCATTTCAAGAGTAGAGGATATTGCTTGATTAATGGCCACCTCGTTAAAATCAGTAGGATTGAAAGAGCTGATGATGCAGCATTCCTCAATACTATCAGACAACTCCATAAGACAAGCAGAAAGCGAGCATCATTGCCTCAGCTCATTAAGGAATCAAAACAATCACCTAATTATAATTTATAATTAATAATAACAAAAATGACATAAGATAAACGAAATTATTAGCCTCGGTGAATAGAACCGAAAATGACAGATCTTACTATGCATGGTTGTTGAACCAACCTTTTTTTTTTAATATAATTAACAGAGAGGCTATCCATACATCACCATCTTCAATAATGGCGAACTCTTGATGTCAGACCATCAGCAGGGTTACAGGTCGACATGCCCACCCAACTCAGAAGACATACTGTACGTTATTTTCATACGTAGCATTGGTTGCATGATTTTTCTTTTTAATTTCATTATCTTTTTTTACTCTATTGATACTTGATGGTTCTTTCACTTTCTTTCTGAAGACTTTTCTTTCTCTATTCTTTTTAGTTCTCAACATAGATAGTAGTCATCTACAGTCCTTTCTCCTCTGTCAGACATCAGAGTTGTGGCCAAATGAACAGTTATTTCTTCTTCATCTATATTGATTCAAATGTATTAATTTCTAACTTGTTAATATTTATATTTTGATGATCAGAATTCTTCAATATCTATATATAACATTAATAGAATGATACAGATGTGATCATATCGGCAGTAGGTTCAGATTTTCAGACTGACAGAAACACATAAGTTAGAGTGCCAGACAACCTCTCATGGCTTCACATACAGATTAGACTGATTCATTTCTCCTACTACGACAACGTTGATGCTGCTTTTTATATTATTTATGCTTTATTTCATGTATAATGATTAAAACATTTAATATTATGAACAGTTCAAGGAATCCTTCTGAGCATAAGAAAAGGAAGATGGCAACGAAGCCAGAACAAAGAGATGAATCCAATACCTACCAACCCACCGAAGAGTTATGACCATTAGTTAATTTTGAGGGCTGTAAAGGGCCCAAAAGCTATTAAGTTTGATGTCCTTGCTAAATAAGTTCATCAACCTACCAACTCTTTTGGATTGTCTTTTGGTTTGCCTTTTGGGAGTGGAATTGTATTGAATATCATATTGAATGATTAAATACTCGAGTTTTTTTTTTAAAGTAAATTCATTCCATTAATGTAATATATAGTTATAAATCATAAATAGATCATGCATATATAAATTTTTTGAGCTAGCACTATAGAAAAATCGTCCATTACCGACTAATTTTTCCAACAGAAAGGGTAATTTTCCGACAGCAATTAGCTTTTTGGGCGATTTTCCTACGAAGTGTTTTTCTTCAGTGCGTAGGAAATTGAAACCGGCTGTTTATTTCTGACAGCAATCTTTACCGGCGGCTTTCTGGCTGATCTAGCCGTCGGAAATTATCCGACAGTCAATCCACTGGCATAACCGCTGGAAATTTCGGCGGTCCTTTGGCCACTAAAAATGCCGCCGATATTTGATGAATTTCCTGCAGTATAAAGTTAGCATATATGTCCATATATCAAATGACTCAAAATAAAAAAAATTTAAAATCAAGTGCAAATAAAAAAACAAAAAAAAACAAAAAACTCAAGATTTTAATAGATCTTCAAACAAATTGGTGGGTAGTCCAAAGCCTTTAGACCTTAAAGACAACTATCAATAGATTTTGTAACAACAACAATTACAATATGTTAATTAGAATGAAGTTGAGCCCATCGAGAGTAATTCAAAGCATAAGGCATATAATCATTCCACCCAAGAAATAATAAGTCAAGAGGGATTAATTCAAAGCATACCAGTAATTAGATTTATCATAATTATACATATTTTGAGCTGAGAACTTAATAAATGTAGATATTTTGATATAAAATTTCTTTTGACTATGACTTTTACTTGGAGAAATCTCTTTTTCTTTCTTCAAATGATCATCCTTACCTAAAATTTTCCTAACTTATACTATTTTGATAGGCCTTGTAATCCAATCTTGTTTTTGAGCAACAAGAAAGTGAATTCTAGAAGGATTGGGAGAAAGCATAGATAGAGGAAGAACCACCTCTCATTAAAAAATCCTAGGGATAACTCTCCCCTTTGGTAGCAACATGTACATAGACCAATCTGCCTTAATTGATTCATATAATACTCGAATTATTTTAGGGCATCATATCAAATACATCGGTGATTTTCTCATTCTTTCAATATTTTTGATTTTGACATTCAAAAACAAATCTTAGTACATAATTATATATAAAGCAAAATTTTATATTTCATTATTCAATGAATTGAGCAATGCTTATAAGCTTCTCAACCTATTTTGTATTTTTTGAGAATGCTGCATTACTACTTTCAAACATACCTTTCGAATTATGTACTTCTCGTTGATATCATATCTCCAAAGCAAAGGTCAAAGCTTAGGGCCAGCAGGAAGACCGTCAATATAAATTTTTATCCGTTTTTTCATCTTCAAATATCGATTCATTTATTAAACCCTGAACACATGAAAATCTCTGAGTTTAACATAAATAATTGGGAATTTCTAACCAAATATCTATAACACAAATATTTATATGAACTCAGATGAACATGAAAAATAAAAATTAAAAATAAATTAAAAATAAAAAGAACAAGAAATTATGAACAATTTTTTATAGACCATTAATGTTAGAACCAAATTAATTGTCTTACCTCAAGCAACTCAGGCAAATAAATATCTTATTTCTTTGTTTCTATTTTATCTTAATTTATTACTATTAATTTTTATCAATTTATTGTCTCTCTTTTTTTAAGGGGTTCTTAGTAACTTTGTACTTTATTGAAAATAAGTTGCAAATTAATAAGTACAAAATAATAATTTTTTTTCTGCTATCACCTCAATAAAATACTTTCAAAAATTTCTATATAGAGAGAAAAAATTCAGGTCAAAGTATAACTTTCTCAACAACATTGGATTTTTTTCCCCCCAAAATTTGGATAAAAATAGAATTTTGAGGGGCAAAATTAGTTAAAAAATCATTCTGTTTTATTAAAATTATTATTTTGAGAGTGAACAACTAGGCATGATTACATAAATAAAATCGCTCATAATGCTCTGACGAAAATTATGTCAAGAGGAAATCATCAAAAACATTTTGGGATTAATAAAATATATAAAGAATTTCTGTAATTTTCATTTCATCAATTTCCAAACATCTCTGTTATTTCTCCTAATAAATGAATTTTCCTCACAATATTCTAATTGTTTTTTCCCCTAAGGAGATGATCACAGGTAAATTACATAACTCAATACCATAAGCACTATATGATTAAGATTTTGTTTGGGACGATTTTCTTACTGTTTCTCAAAACAGTTTTCTTATTGATTCTCAAAGCAGCTTTTAACTCTGCTTTGAAAAGCAGAAAGAAAACCGTCCCAAATGAAGCCTAAGATATTTTGTTCATAAAGTTCTCGAAGCTAAAAGTCTTAAAAGAGTGATAATACAATATTATATGGATTGATTAATAGCCAATGAAGGATTAACTAAAACAAGATGCTAATTTGGCTGCAATTAGGGATTAATAAAAAATTAGTTAATCATCCTTGCTTTTTAAAGCAACAAAGGAAGGATTAATTATGGGAGAAGTTAATAGGCTCTCCTTGCATCGCCTGCTTGAAGTGTTTGCTTGGCTGCATATTCTCCCAAACTCCTAGTGCCATGTTGGCTCGCACCTGTTCTCCTCTGCATATTCTAATGCTTCATTATTGGTATGTTTGGAACGGTTATTTGGCTGCTTTGTTTTTCATACAACAACTATAATTTTGTTTGGCTATGACTTTCTTGCTAATTTTTCACTATTTTTTTAAAAAAATTGTTATGGAAAGTTATTTTCTACAATCATAGTAGTGAAGTTGTTCTCTCCACAGCAACTTCACAATCAATTTTATAAAATAATGCAGTTGTCTCAAACATACCTTATGTATGCTTGCTCTGCTAACATTGCCTGCAAACCCTATACCATTTATCTGTCCTACTACTCGCCTGCGACTCCAGTCGCAAGCTCAAATCCTGCTCAGCTACCCAGGACACAAGCTCCAGTTCCGATTAAGATATCTCGATTCACCATGATCTATCTTAAGATTTGGATTATCTAATTCTCTCTAAGGCTTCGTTTGTCACAACTTTCTTACTACTTTGTTTTTCAGATTACAATCACAATTTCTAATCAACCATTTTTTTTCAATCGATTTTTGTACCAAAAGTTGTTTTTTACAACATTTTTAAAAATATTATTTTCTCTATAAAAGTTTTACGAAGTAATAAGAAAGTTGTCTTAAACAAAGCTAAAGATTGTGCAATGGCCTCCCCATCTCTTCTCAATGTTTTAAAATCCTATTCACACAATCAAATTTAATAGTGTCAATTATATCCTATAGTTAAAAGTCTTTCACATACACTACCAAAAAACACGGTTTTCGCAGCACAATTTTTGACCTATACCGGCGGTTATACCCGCCATGATTTTCTTTGCAGCGGTTTCCAAACCGCTACACTCCCGCTGTGTTTGCAATGCGCTGCAACGGCTTTCCGCAGCGGTTCAATGACCGGCGGGGTAGATATTATGGAGTGCTTACTATTGCAGCGGTTATAACCGATGCAAATGTACAGAAATGTGTCGGTTATAACCGCAGCAAATAAAATAAAATGAACCGATCTACAGTACGGTGGCGGTTTTAACCGTCACAAATAAGGAAATTCTGAGTTGTTGTGGCGTTTATAACCGCAACGAACAAATATAATGAACCGATAGTCAGTCAAGTGGCGGTGTTAACCGCCACAATTCTGGAAATTCTGGTTATTGTGGCGGTTAAAACTGCCACTAATGCCCAAAATTTTTTTTTAAAAAATTACAAAACCTGATACATTCACCCTAGAGCTAGTTGTCAGCCAATAGTGCCACTTGTCAGCCAATTATATAATTAATGATTCTCTTGATAAACTCATTCATAAAAATGTGCCTTTCTTGGCTAGTAAAGATCCCATTAAGCTTTCGAAACTGCAAGCATCTGACTATTCTCTTCTAACATCGATGCTCAATAGCCTCGAATTTTTTATTAGCTCAACTATCATATTTTACAAGATGGCAACATTAATGTGGGATTTTATTTTATTTTTCAGCTTCAGCTAGTTCCAAAAAAAATAACATCAATCTGTATCTATGATTGAGCTTGCCATCAAGATTGAAGTGAGGATAGGGAGTCCACAAATCTGCCGCAAAACTCTATGCATGAAGCATTCTCAAGCGGCGAAAAAATAGTTGCCAAAAGTTATTCTAAACGAAGCCTAAATCACATACAACCAATGTTGTTTCTCACTACTTTTCCGCCATTAAATTGTTTCATCCTATTTTGAGTCTACAGTAGTTTTTTTTTTCCTCATAAACGTTGCAATATTTACTCCCACTTAATGGGACAAAACCTTTTTGTTGTTGTTGTTGTTGCTACTGTAATAATAAACCCTCTGATGAAGAAGGGTGTTAACATCATCAGTATTAGTGGACTGAGGATCATATGGAATAATAGGTAAATCAAATGAGGTGTGTGGTGAAGTATTATAAGAAAATTCCATACAAGGTACAAAATTTTACCACTTATAATGGAGTGGCCATGGCAAAGCTATGCAAATGCAATGAAACGAGATTAATGACTTATGTTTGGCCATTTGACTTCAATTGATAAGAGGTATTGTAACACCATAGAATCAAATTTGGAAGAATTGTCTATTTATCATTTTAAGAATATGCCAGAGCTTCTATAAATCATCAATATAAATAATAATCAGTGAAAGCAACTAAAATCATATACATCAAGATATTTTACTATTTATTCACCCAAAATGTCATTTAAACTAACTAGGAGATCACTCTACAAAAGAATAAAAGAAAATACAGAATCAAAATTTAAAGAAAATCTGAGAATATTTGATAATCTCATTCCAACTGGTCCTGACCCCTTCCTGGCCTAAAATTATTAAAAATTCACATAATGAGCTCAAAAGCCCACTAGTAATCCAAAACTCACTAAAGCTTTCAATGCAAGGACTAAAGAATCAATATGATATTCTCAGTCTAATATAATCAATAGCAGTCAATGTAGTTAATGATCAAATAGATATGATCAATAATAAAAGCAGGAAATCATTACAATAAATCTAATAATCAATAATTGGGATAAAATTCAATAAATATATAAAACAATGGTGCAAAAATCAGTCATAAATCACTAAGGGAATCAGCCTTATTTATTCATATGCATCATCTGTTTATGTATTATCAATGCATCCAATACTATTAATGATATTAATGTATCTGTCAATGTCATCAGTGCTATCAATACATTCATGCATCAATATATGATTTAGCAAACATGACATCTAGCTTTAATGTGGTGTTTTCAACATCTTTTACCCTAACTAATGCCAAATTGGTATTCAGTCATATAAATTATCACGTATCAAATTAATCAATTATCATATTCAATTAATCAACTATTATTACAGGTGGTTTCATTAAATCAATGAAGAGTTGTCACTCTCTGCTCGTCGGTGTAATCGGTCATCTGTTACAGGCTACAACCGGGATAACACCACAAATCATTTTTAAAAGAAAGTCTGTTGGCCCACCCTCATGCGCAGGGTATTATGTTTTAACAACCAGCTCATTTTATAGTGTTAACAGCCAGTCATTCTTGCTTATACAAATGCTACAATCAAAATGCAGCAGGATAATCAATTCTATTCATTACAAAAAAATCTATATAATAATCAAAATAATTGAAAATTCAAATGAGATTTGAGTTACTTACTTCAAATAGAAGAAATCTCTGAACAAAATTGACAGATGAAAAAGCATCGAATAACATTCTCTATCTTCCCTCTCTCTTTTTCGACAAGGCATGACGCTGAAATTTATATTTTTCATTTAAAAAATATCATTTCAAAAAAAAAAATCGGATTATTACATCTATTGTGGTTCAAAGTAATGTCAATTTAGAGAAATAACACTGCCCACAAGGAACTCTTGAAGATAGGGTTTCAATGCCAACTAAGCGAAATAATTCTGCCCAGAATCTCTATATCATCACCACTTGAGCTCAAAAGAAAGCTTTTCCAACGCCTTCAAGGAATTATGCCACCTTTAGCCCATTTATTCACATAATGGCACCATAAGAGTCCCCTCACTTAAATTTTGCTCGATCAATAAAAACACATAAGAGACATAGAATTGAAGCTTTTAGATGTCTTCATGAATTAATGTGCCTTTACTATATGAACTAACAATCTCAATCTATCATCCATTGGCTTCGATTCACTTGATAAGAAGTGTGTATCAAAAAGTGATTAGATTTGAATCGGACATAAAATTGATCAAACCCTAAGATTTCAATCCAAAAATATAAATATATAATGAAATATAGTAAGTTTATATGATAATATATCGAATATTCTCACATATTTTAACGTTCCGGATTAAAAAAACCAACCTACTTTGATTGATTAATCTCCCTCACTTGCTCTCTCTCATGATTGTTTAATCAGGATCTCAAATAATAATTAGTCATATTATTGCTTGATTGCTTATGAAGCCTGCTGACCAAAGTTTAGAGAGAGAGAAAGATTCCCCCAACAGTGAAGCAAGAAATATAAGTACTTAGGTTTCATTTGATACAGCTTTCTTAATGTTTTATAAAATTATTGTAGAAAAAATAATTTTTTTGAGACTGATGTATAAAGCAGTTTTTTGTATAATTTTTTTACAAAAAAAAAAGTAAAAAGATAATGACTAAATAAAAATTATGATTGTGTTTTGAATAATAAAGCAATAAAAAAGCTATCTTAAATAAAGTTTTAGGCTTCGTTTGGGATGGCTTTCTTTCTGTTTTTTAAAGTAGCTTCCTAGTACAAAATTTTTAATTTTTATATTAAGAAGTTGCTTTAAGAAGCAATAAGAAAGCGGTCCCAAACGAAGCCTATTAGACTTTATTTGGGACAACTTTTTTGTTGCTTTCTTAAACAGCTTTTTAATATAAAAACTAGGAGTGTCAATTTCGGATCACGGGTCGGGTTCAGGTCAAACCTGGAATGACCCGCGTTCAAACGGGTCAACCCTAACCCGACTCGGGTAGGAAAACGGGTCGGAAATCCGAACCCGGACCCGACCCGGCGGGTTGCCGAGTTGACCCGACCCGACACGGGAAGGCGGGGCGGAGGCGAGCGGCGGAGCGGGCTGGCTGCAGAGGGAGAGCGGACGCGGCCTGCAGGTGCGCGCGGGGCGGAGGGCGGACACGCGGGCGAGCGGGTAGCCGCGCGGGCGTGCGGGCGCGCGGGCAGCTGTCACGGGTATCGCGGGAGAGGGCGGGAATTTTCGAAATTAAGTTTTTTTTTTAAATTAAACGGGTTATCGGGTTGACCCGACAACCCGCCAGGTCAACCCAAACCCGACTCGTTTTTCAAACGGGTCGATTTTTGCAACCCGAACCCGACCCGTTTGAGAAACAGGTCGGGTCAAACCCGAAAATTCCAGATCAGGTTCGAGTCGAGTTTTCGTGTCGTGTCAAAATTTGACACCCCTAATAAAAACTTCTTGAATTAGAAAATTTTGTACTAAAAAACTATTTTATAAAGCAGTAACATAGCTGTCCCAAAAGCCTTAGATTCACTAAGCGCTTTGAGAGGTGAAAAAGAGGGGACTCAAATGAGATGCAAATTGCAAGAAAAGATATTACGTTTTCCTTCGGGTCCATTAAGACCTGCCAAAGAAATAGGGTGGTTATAAACATAAAATCATTTTAGATTAGGTGCATGTAACCAAATATAGTTGAGCACAAGTTACCTTTAATTTGAATTTCAGCTTAAATAATTAATCAAACTCGAGCTTATAATTCTACTACTTTGGACCAAATGAATTATTATATAAAGCAACATGATGAACTAATAAAAATAAAAATAATAGGAGAAAATTTAAAAAAAAAACAATTTAGAGGAAAAGGAGAAATATTATATTTAAATATTTTTTTAATTTATATTTAAATTTATAAATTTATTAATATTTTATAAATGACTCAACTCATAAGCTCAGAAATTGGGCTGAGATTAATTTAAATTTAACATTAAGCAAACCCTTAACTCACTATCCATTTATTGAATTTAAATCAGAACGGGATGATAAGTTTTATTATTATTATTATTATTTTTTTGATTTTTGGTAAATAATAAATTTTACTCAATTACACTTCTAATTTAGCCACCTAAAAAATTGTAAAATTAGCCCCCACCTGTTAATGGGAAATATAGCTTTTTTTTTTTCTGGGAAAACCATCTGTTAATGGAGGCATCTGCAGCAATGAACCATATAAAACAAAATTGATCAATATTTTGTTAGTTTTACAGTAAAAAAGAAAAAAAAGTAATAATATCTAACCATGATTTTACAATAATAAGCTTAAAAAATAAATTACATTTAAAACAATTGAAATTATGTGATTTTAATTTATAGATAAATTTTAAAATAAAAAAATAATTCTTATTTTGAAATATATAATAAAACAATAAAATAATTAGATATATATAATCAGTTAAAAATATAAAAAATTTGGCACATCAATTATTTAAGATCATTCTGATATAAAAATTAAATCACTAAAACATTTTTTTTTTTCAAATTAAAAAACCATAAGAATATTTGAATGTTCAGATATTCCAGCAATGCCAATCCCATTTGAAAGGGGACAAAAGATAATTGTCCACATTGAATACTTCGAATGGATGTAGGATTCAATTCAATTGAGCTCACAAGAAACTTTGGAAAGTGAGAGATTATTACGTGCGTCGTTCGAACCGTCCGGAGACAAATCCGGATGCGCCACATCACCCGGATGCACCGAGCCCCGGGTGATATGGCGTGTCCGGATTCGCCTCCAGACAAATCAGTACGCCGCACGTAATAATTTTTCTTGGAAAGTAGATCATAGGAAGAGACCAGTAATTTGCCAAAACCTATAAGCTAGAGCATTAAATAAAAGAGAGTTTGTACCTCCAACCACATTTCTCCCCGCAAATACAATCAAGGAAAAAACCATTTAAGTTTTTATTTAATGGGAGTTTTCAGAAAGGAAAAGATGGGTTCTCAGAAACGCCAAAAAAAAAAAAAAATCCAAAGCAAATCAGGTTTCCTTTGAAGGAGCTTTCCTTGCAGCTTCAGCTGCTGCTTTCTCTGCATCAATCTCAGCAACAATGGCATCAATCTCAGATTCCTCAAGCTGGCGAAGACCGTGCTCTTTTGTCATGACAGCAACCTCTATGTTCTTACCCCCACTCTCAACGACCTGAACAAAATAATATCATCTAACTCAGATATAGGTTTTACTCCTGGAGACCTGCAATGCTTTATGGTGCAGAATACTGGCTATTAAAAAAGAAGCATAATATTAAGTTAAGTGTTGTAGAGATTAGGATGCTCAGGTGGATGGACGGCTTTACTCTTAGAGACAAGATTCGAAATGAGCATATACGTTAAAAGGTTAGAAAAGCTCCAGGGAAAGATGATTTGGTCACATAAAATGGCGGCCTTTCGATGTCTCGGTTAGGAAAGTAGATGTATTTGATTTGACTTATGTTAAGAAAAATAGAGGTAGACCAAAAAAGACTTGGTTAGAAAATATCACAAAATGACATTTCTTTATTAAATTTAAATGAGATTTATCTTTTAATAGGACACAATCGAGAAAAAAGATTCATGTAGCCGACCCCACATAATGGGATAAAAACTTGATATTGTTTTGTTATTGTTGTAACTCAGATATAGGTTGCCAGAGTTTCAGCAACTTATGATTATGGAAATACAAACAGGACTTGCCCTTATTTTCTCTATTTCTAACGAACGCGAATAAGGCTTAGTTTTAACACTTTTTTTTTCTTCCCAGTCTTTAAAATCAGTTTTATCTATTCACTGCATGGGTACATTTTTATACTGTGCTCAAACCAGCTTTATTTCAATAGGAGCCACGCCCACTGCTAATAAGCCGACAAGTCATCCCTTGCTAAGAACAAAATCAATCATATGAGCATAAATCAATGATCATTTTGCATGAGAAGCTGCTGAATTTCAGATTAAACTACATGTAGAAATAGAAAAACAGTTGGTAGATATATACACAATTTTTAATAATGGATGTGCTTGAAAAGTTGATAGAGTCGTAAAAGAAAATGCATTGAGATGGATAATATTTTGGACGATTCTTGTACATTAAATTAATGCATGTCTAAGAAGAAATCTAAAATTGTAAAGAAGATAATGTAATGAAATGGAGCTCACGTGTAATATGATCATCAACAGGATTTTCTACAGGACAATCAATTATTTATCTACCTAAAGCCAAATACGACAGATTGCTTCACAAATAGTAAACTCTCTCTGACGGGTTCGCAACAGAGTTATCGCCATGCTTAGTGTTCGATCATGGATCATGGAGGGAAAGAAAGAATTTCTTGAGGAGAACAAGAAAAGCTAGAGGGACATATAGAAGGTAGAAAGAGAATGTGTTTGGAGGGTGGGTGGGGGGGGCCGGGCGCGTGAAAACCTGACAGAAGGAAAAGAATATGTCCAAGGGTAGAGAGGAGAGGAGGTTGCATGGAAGAGCACTTCAACATTCAAATTCACGCCTTATCCCCTTGAATGCAGAGAATTTTCTTACATGGCTAATATAATCATGAAAATGGTTAATGTGTCCATAACATAAATAGACATCGCATGCAACAGCATTTAACATTCAATATTAAAACTCATTCCTTCTTGGTGCATGTCATACCCCTAAATACAGAGGATTCTCTTACGTAGCTTAATATAACAATCATAATAATAATTGATGCGTCAGACTCTAGTGAAGCACAGTCACACTCATGCTCGTGCAAGGTAACAGACTCAAGCTCTAGTGCTGCATAAGACTTAGGATGAGGCATTAGACCAGGCTCAAACCAGTTTTATTAAAAATATGTTTCAAAACCCGCTTTAATGGTGATTACGTATTATTTGCCTGCAAAGTGCAAGCTCACAATAAAGTGAGTGCATTTTTTTGTGTTGCATTGTAGCATTGTGCGCTTGATTCCATATCATATGAACTCGTGATTCAAATTTTATGGTTCAATTTAACATTGTTGTAATAACTAAGCACATACGTTCGCTTTTTCTCACTATTTCTTATAGTTATTGAATCATTGCTTATTAATTCTCCATTCTCTCATGCTAGAGCTATTCTTTCCTTGATGTTCTTCTTGTCACTCCCTTTTGCGCGCTAGTTTTCTTATACACTTTTCACCAGTTCTAGTAACAAACAGTCATAACTTCTCACACACAAACTTTTTCTCAAGAATACTTCTTCATGCCTCATAGT
Organism: Dendrobium chrysotoxum; assembly: GCA_019925795.1. Lineage (NCBI taxonomy): Eukaryota > Viridiplantae > Streptophyta > Magnoliopsida > Asparagales > Orchidaceae > Dendrobium > Dendrobium chrysotoxum. The sequence continues at coordinate 88,867,932 of CM034302.1, read as the reverse complement.
CATACTTTTTCTAGCATCACACCGCCTCCACATATTAGTCTTTAGATGATGTGGCTCAACCTCATGCATATTCTTGATTTTTAAATATTTTTATCACTTTATTATTTAAATATTTAATTTTTTTTTTTTTTCTTTCAAATTGCTAAAAATTAATGCTATTTAACATATTATATTTGATGATAATTATTACCAAATATAATTTAAATTTGATTGTTAAATGACCTATTGTATGCATATAATATACGCATACATGATATCCAAGTTCATGAATGCTCTAATTTATAAAGGTGCAACTTCGCTTTATGCTTTGTACATTGAAGCAAAAAAAAAAACATTTTGCATCACATTGAAATCACTAGCTCAAACTTAAGCATAAGAGTAGATTCAAGTTTGAGCACAAAAGTAGGCTCAAGCTCGCAAAAGTGACCAATCAATCTAATATGATAGCTCAATTAATGACTTAATTCAATTCAACAATTTAAACTTGATTCAGATTAGTTAAAATAAATAGAAGTCATCATTTAAATACAAAATAAAATAATACTTATAATAGTAAAGATGATTATGATAACATGTATTTACGCATGTACATATAAATATATAACTTTGTCATTTTAGTTTTCTCGAATTTGATATGATAGATTGATTAATGACTTAATTCAATTCGATAATTTAAACTTGATTCAGATTAATTTAAATAAATAGAAGTCATCATTTAAAATACAAAAATAATACTTATAATAGTGAAGATGATTATGATAACATGTGCATATATGTATATACATATAAATATACAAATTTACTTCATTTTAGTTTCTCGGATTTTGATGAAATATTAGCATTTAAGGCAACCTTAAATTCGATTTATAATCCAAAGTCAAAATTTCCAAAGTATTGTTATATAGCCTAGCATTCGCATTGCCAAAGCAAGAATTTGCTAATAAAAAGAGGCAACTCTCTCACGTTAGTAATTCAAGAAATCTATGTTTCTCTACAAAGAGATCTCCTAGGCACCACTTCATGTTTCATGGTCAGTACCTTTTCATCTATAGCAACCCAACAATCTATAGATAAGCATTCAAGCTAGCATCTACAGCATTCCAACAATATGCGAACAACGGTTTTCCATCTACAACAGTCTGAAAGTAACTTTATATTTCTTTTGCGTAGTTAATTCGAGATTCCATAACAATTTCCAAATGTTTTTTTTTTTCAAGATAAGTATTCTCCACCTATTTATGTACAAATTTATATAAATTTTTTATACTGAAGAAGAGAACAAAATTTAATCATAAAATATCTCATTTTCAACTTTCTATCTTACCATTCTAATTTTGAAGATGTTATCGGACTATTAAGATTTTACTCTATGTCAGACTAACAAGTCCTTCAATATGAAATCTACTCGCAACCTACGAGTCTTTCACCAATGTTAAACGCCAATTTTTATCCAATAAGTGGAGATATTATATGTGAAGGATTCTCCGGTAAAGAAAATGGTGGCAACTGCCATGAAGAAGCCAACATTTAAAAAGTCACAAACTCCAATGCCATGACAAATTCATATCCAAAATATAGATAATCAAAATGATTAAATGTTGAAGAAATTCCATAGAGAGAACCTGATGCAATCAATGATTATCATTTTATATTTTGTATTTTATTCTTATGTTTTGAATGTCATGTAATTTTGGACTAAGTTTTTTTTTTATATGTCCTATGATAGAAATCAACCCATGATAATGCTTGGGTTTGGTGCTCTTTGGTAATTTTTCTCCTTTGGTTTTCCTCTCATGATGAATTTGTTTTCTTGCTTCCTTATTAGCTAAGTGGGTATTTATTCTTGGGTTGTTATTTCCTTTGTGGGCTTGGCCCATATTTCCCCATATTTCTTGGTTGTTTGGTGTTCTATGCTTTATTTCGGATTGCATGGTCGCTGGTTGGTAATTCTGTTGTTTTTCCATGCAGGTTTCGGTTTTCCATTTCTTGGAAATCCTGTTTTGCTTTTCCTGGACGTTGGTTCCCTGCTGTTGGTCGTTCCCCTCCCTCTTTGTTGTTTCCTAAGTTTTGTGTTGGCTCATATTAGTTACTTGGGGTGGCATATTTATGTGGGCTGTTGGGTTTTTTTTTCTCCTATAAAGGCGGTTGTTTGCTGCTGGAAAGGGGGTTGTTGTTGACTAAAATCTAATCCAAACCTGAGGGTTTTCTTCCTAGCTTGAGAGTTATCTTCTTCCTACACCTATTTCTTCTTCTGGTCTTCTATCTATTTCATCTATCTATAGTTTCCCTTCCACTTGTATCCTTCTTCTCCAAATATAATGTGTGAGGTGTTGTTGAGCCGGTTTGTTGGTATTTGTCGGAGGAGTGCCGATTTGAGTTGATCAAGATTTCTATGGTGAACTACTAGTTTGATTTTTCCTTTGAGCACCATTCTCTAATTTTCAAGATTTGCATGTGAGGTGACATTTCTAGGTTGTTCTGAGGGTAGTTTAATTTTATGTTTTATTTTGTTTCTTCAAAAGTTTCCTTATTATTTTCTTATAACTGTTTACTATTAAGTTTTGTTGAGTTGTTACTGGTTTATGTTTTCATTGAAAGGAAGTGTCCAGCTGTATTCTCAGTGTTCTCCTAGTTGGTTTTTAGAACATATGATACATCAATTTGGTATCAAAGAAGGTTGTTATGTGAGTCTCACTTTCTTTATATAAAAAAATAAGAAAAAATGAATGATCAAAATAATCAACCAACAGATTGACAACAAATGATTATGCGACAAATGGCTAACCTACAATAACAAATAGAAACAATGGCTAATACCCTGGCTGTCCTAAATCTAAACAACGCTCATGTACAAAATAATGAAAGTGAAGATGAAGCACCACGAAACCAAAATAAAAACAATAAATTAAAATCGACGTTTGTGAATTTGAAGGCAAACTACAACCTGAATAATTTCTTGAATGCGTTGAAAAAATGGATCAATTTTTTGAATGGAAAGAAATCCCCGAAAACAAAAAAATTAGTTTTACTAGTTTAAAGCCGACTGGTCATGCATTAACCTGGTGAAAAACTCTTCAAAATAATAGAATAAGGAGAGGGAAAAAGAAAATTCAAACATGGGAAAGAATGAAATAAAAAATGCAAGGAAAATTCTCGCCTTATGACCATTCCAGAACTCTATTCCAAGAATACAATAACATTCGCCAAGGAAATCAATCCATAGAAGAATACATTGAAAATTTTTATAAATTACAATCCAGAAATGATTTAAATGAAACTGAGGACCGAACCATAACACAATACGTCAATGGATTAAAGTGGTCCACCCAAGATCAATTGAATCAGCATCATGTTATCAAACTCAATGATGTCTATCGAATGGCTTTGAAAATTGAAAAATAATAACAAAGAAACAACAAATTTGACTTAACCAAACTCAGACAATCTATTGGAAGTAAAGTTCAAAATTCACAAACAACCATTGGTTCAACTTCTTCAAATTCAAAATCCACGAACGAAACCTAATGAAACTCAAGTAATTGAAAAGGAAAAATGAGTGGTAGGAGCAAAACCAATTGGACCCTGTTATAAATGTGGTTTATATGATCATCTCTCAGCAGCATGTAGAAAAAACAACCCACCTGGAGTCAACCATATTAAACATGAGGGAAACCATGAAAATTCAGAAAAAGATGAATCTGAAGAAGAAAATGAGGAAGGGATGGAATCAATTGATGTTGACGGTGACCAAGGAGATCATTATTTAGTTATCTGTAGGGTTTTGACCACCAAATCAGATGCCAGAGAAAAATGACTTAGAAGAAATAATTTTCGAATCACATGTACTATAGAAGAAAAATTGTGTACCCTCTTGATTGATAGTGGTAGCTCCGAAAATTGTGTCACAACTCATGGTGGATAAACTGAAATTAAAACCAAAACCCCTGCCAAGCCTTACAAAATATCATGGTTTGAGGAGAGATACCAATCACTCAGCAAAGCCTTGTCAGCCTTTCAATTGGAAAATTTTACAAAGACCAAGTACTATGTGACATCATGCCACTCGAAGTATGTTATATTCTACTAGGTTGACATTAGCAATAAAATCATAAAACCATTCAAAATGGAGAGAAAAACACTTACACCTTGACCCAAGGTAACAAAGAGTTCACCCTGTATCCCCAAAAAAAAATTTTTGCCCCTCCCACAAAATCTCTCCAAACAACCTCAAAGTCACCCAATTCTGAATCGCTTCTCAATACAAATGAACTCAAGGACACCGAAGTGATCTATCTTGTGGTAGGTAAAGAAACTGAAGTAAACAAAAAAATTCCTGAAGAAATTCAACCTCTAATCAACGAATACAAAGACATAACTCCTGAAGAACTACCTTATTCCTTACCTCCACTAAGAGATATTCAACATCATATTGATCTTGTACTCGGAGCAAATTTACCCCACCTTCCTCAATATCGTATGAGTCCTACTGAACATGAAGAACTCCGCAAACAAGTAACTGAACTCTTAGCTAAAGGATTAATCAGAGCAAGCATGAGTCTATGTGCTATCCCAGCCCTTCTTACCCCTAAAAAAGATGGGAAGTTGGAGAATGTGTATTGATAGTCGGGCTATAAATAAGATAACCATCAAGTATAAGTTTCTAATCCCAAGACTTTGACAATATGCTAGACATGCTTAGTGGTGCTAAAATTTTCTCCAAAATTTAATTGAGAAGTGGATATCACCAAATTCGAATACGACCCGGTGATGAGTGGAAGATTGCCTTTAAAACGAAGGAAGGACTCTACGAATGGCTAGTCATGCCCTTTGGCCTATCAAATGCTCCTAGCACATTTATGCGAACCATGAATCATATCCTACGACCCTTTATTGGAAAATTTGTTGTGGTTTACTTTGATGACATCCTGATTTGTAGCACTTGTCCCAATGATCATCTTGAACATGTAAAACACATCCTTCAAACTTTAAGAGAACAATGCTTATATGTCAACTTAAAAAAGTGCTCTTTCATGACTCCTAGTTTGACTTTCCTTGAATATATTGTCTCTAATGATGGTATTAAAGTGGACCCCATTAAAATTGAAGCAATCCAAAGCTGGCCAACTCCGAAAACTATTAGTGAAGTTAGAGGATTTCATGGATTAGCCTCTTTTTACTGAAGATTTATGAAAATTTTCAGTACTTTGATTTCACCCATTACTGATTGTCTTAAAATGGAAACTTTTAGGTGGACCCCTGAAGCTGAAGAAGCATTTCATCTGATTAAAATAAAAATGAGCCAAGCACCTGTTCTTAGGTTATCTGATTTAGACAAGATGTTTGAAGTAGACATTGATGCATCCCATGTAGGCATAGGAGCTGTCCTTAGTCAAGAGGGTCGACCTATTGCTTTCTTTAGCGAAAAACTCAATGATACTCGATCCCGATATTCGACTTATGATGTTGAGTTCTAAGCGATTGTTCAGGCCCTAAAATTCTGAAGACATTATCTTATTCAAAGAGAATTTGTGTTAAACTCTGATCATGAAGCACTGCGAGAATATACATTTCATCTTAAATACAAAGCTGAAATTTTGAATAAAGGCGCTGATGCCTTAAGCAGACGAGTCCATTTATTGGTAACTATCCACCCAACTATGATTTCTCTTGATTCTTTAAAAGATAGTTATGCCACTGACCCAGATTTTAAAATTATTTCGGAATTATGTTGTACTTCTAGAACTGGCCCTTCTGCTCAATTTACCATCCACAAGAATTTCTGTTTAAGGGAACTAGACTTTGTATCACCCAAAGCTCTTTACATGAAAAACTCATCCAAGAACTTCATAGTGGAGGATTAGGAGGACATTTTGGTCAAGAAAAGACTACATCCTTAGTTGAAGAAAGATATTACTGGCGCCAAATGCGAAAACATATAACGAAGTTTGTAAAACAATGTAAAATCTATCAAGAATTCAAAGGAATCACTCAAAACACTGGTTTATGCACTCCACCCCCAAATCCAAACAAACCTTGGGAAGATATCACCATGGACTTCATTTTAGGATTACCTGTCACTACCCGAAAGTTTGATTCTATGTTTGTTGTTGTTGACCAATTTAGCAAAATGGCACATTTCATCCCTTGTAAGAAAACCTCTAATGCATCTCATGTTGCTGATTTATTTTTTAAAGAAATTGTGAGATTACATGGCATACCTAGAACTTTTACCTCTGATAGGGATATTAGGTTCTTAAATCATTTTTGGAGAACACTTTGGTCAAAATTAGGGACTACTCTCCAATTCAGTAGTGCATATCATCCACAAACAGATGGACAAACTGAAGTAGTAAATAGAAGTTTAGGAAATTTGCTTAGGTGTCTTGCTGGAGAAAGACCTTCTCAATAGGATTTAATTTTACCCCGAGCCGAATTTGCTTATAACAATTCCCTTGACCGATCTACTGGAAAAATCCCGTTCGAAATTATTTATGGCCTACATATTTCCCACATTTTAGACCGAACTTTAATACCCATGCCTAGTAGAATTAGTGTCAAAGCTACAGAAATTGTTGATCATATTCAATCGGTCCAATGTCAGGTCCTAGAGAAACTCTGTATGGCAAATGCTAAATACAAAACAGCTGCTAACAAACACCGAAGAGAGTGTTATTTTCAAGAGGGAGACTTAGTTATGGCCTACTTTCGACGACAGTGCTTTCCCATTGGTACATTTAACAAATTAAGTCGAAAGAAATTTGATCCTTTTCGGATACTGCAAAAATTGGGAACAAATGCTTACTTGCTGGATCTTCCATCTTCTGTTAGAACTTCCCCTGTGTTTAAAGTTGTCGACCTTACTACATATGAAGGAGAATCAACTGATTCAGTAGATATAGAGACCTTGCCCCTTACCACTCCAACTCAGATCAAAGATGATCGTATTGATGATGTTTTGGACATCCGAACTACCCAGACAAGGCGTGGAGTGCAAAGATGGTTCCTGGTTAAATGGAGTGGACATCCCTTGACTGACTGCACTTGGATTGAAGCAGAGGAATTACAGACTCATCGTCCTAATATCTATGAACGTATTACTGAGGCATTCTCATCAGGAGATGAGATTCTTCCATCATGGGAGAATTGATGCAATCAATGATTATCATTTTATATTTTGTATTTTATTTCTTATGTTTTGAATGTTATGTAATTTTGTACTATGCTTTTTTATATGTCCTATGATGGAAATCAACCCATGATCATGCTTAGGTTTGGTGCTCTTTGGTAATTTTTCTCCTTTGGTTTTCCTCTCATGATGAATTTGTTTTCTTGCTTCCTTATTGGCTAAGTGGGCATTTATTCTTGGGCTGTTATTTCCTTTGTGGGCTTGGCCCATATTTCCCCATATTTCTTGGTTGTTTGGTGTTCTATGCTTATTTCAGATTGCATGGTGGCTGGTTGGTATTCCTGTTATTTTTCCATGCAGGTTTCGATCTTCCATTTCTTGGAAATCTTGTTTTGCTTTCCCTAGACGTTGGTTCCAAGCTACTGGTCGTTCCCCTCCCTCTTTACTGTTTCCTAAGTTTTGTGTTGGCTCCTATTATTACTTGGCATGGCACATTTATGTGGGCTGTTGGGTTTTTTTTTCTCCTATAAAGAGGGTTGTTTGCTGCTGGAAAGGGGGTTGTAGTTGGCTGAAATCTAATCCAAACCTGAGGGTGTTTTCTTAGCTTCTTCCTACACCTATTTCTTCTTCTGGTCTTCTATCTATTTCATCTCTCCACGGTTTCCTTTCCACTTGTATCCTTCTTCTCCAAATATAGTGTGTGAGGTGTTGTTGAGCCGGTTTGTTGGTATTTGCCGGAAGAGTGCCGACTTGAATTGATTCAAGATTTCTGTGGCGAACAACTGGTTTGATTTTTCCTTTGAACACCATTCTCTAATTTTCAAGACTTGCATGTGAGGTGATATTTCTAGGTTGTTCTGAGGGTAGCTTATTTTATGTTTTAGTTTATTTCTTCCAAAGTTTCCTTATTATATTCTTATAATTGTTTACTATTAAGTTTCGTTCAGTTGTTACTGGTTTATGTTTTTAGTGAAATGAAGTATCCAGTGGTACTCCCAGTGTTCTCCTACTTGGCTTTTAGAACTTAGGATACATCAGACAACAACAACATCAAGCCTTTATCCCACTACGTGGGGTCGGCTACATGAATCCTTTTTCTCCATTGTGTCCTATTAAAAGTTAAATTCTCGTTTAAATCTAATAAAGAAAGATCATTTCTAATATTTTCTAACCAAGTCTTTTTAGGTCTACCTCTACCTTTCTTAACATAAGTCAAATCTAAGACCTCTACTTTCCTAACCGGGTCATCGGGAGGCCGCCGTTTTACGTGACCAAACCATCTAAGGCGACTCTCTCTAATCTTATCTTCCACTGGAGCTACTCCAACCTTTTCACGAATATGCTCATTTCGTATCCTATCTCTAAGGGTAAAGCCACTCATCCACCTGAGCATCCTCATCTCTGCAACACTTAACTTAGAATTATGCTTCTCTTTTAATGGCCAACATTCAGCACCATAAAGCATTGCAGGTCTCACCACCATCTTATAGAATTTTCCCTTAAGTTTGAGGGGTACTTTTCTATCACACAATAAGCCCGATGCATTCCTCCACTTCAACCATCCAACTTGGATTCTGCTGATAATATCCCCATCTATGTCACCATCACTCTGAACAATAGATCCAAGATATCTAAAACGTGTACTCTTATTAATGACTTGATCGGCCAAAGTCACAATGCCCTCACTAGGTCTATTATTACTAAAATTACACTCCATATATTCCGTTTTAGATCTACTCAAGCGAAAACCTTTAGACTCTAAGGTTGACCTCCACAATTCTAGTTTACCTTCAACTCCCTCTCTAGTCTTATCAACAAGAAGAATATCATCAGCAAAAAGCATACACCAAGGTACATCCTCTTGCAAATGTCTAGTGAGAACATCGATGACTAAAGCAAAAAGATATGGGCTTAAGGCTGATCCTTGGTGTAATCCAACCGAAATAGGAAAATACTTGGTCAAACCACCTTGTGTTTGAACACAAGTAATAGCTCCTGCATACATATCTTTAATGATTTGAATATAAGCGTTATTAACTTCTTTCTTTTCAAGAACTCTCCATAGCACTTCTCTTGGAACTTTATCATATGCTTTTTCTAAATCAATAAATATCATATATAAATCCTCCTTATTCTCTCTATATTTCTCCATCAAACCTCTTAATAAATGTATGGCTTCCATAGTAGACCTACCCGGCATAAATCCAAATTGATTTTGAGAAACATTAGTATCACGCCGCAACCTATGCTCCATAACTCGTTCCCATAGTTTTAAAGTATGACACATTAACTTAATTCCTCTATAATTCGCACAATCTTGTGCATCACCTTTATTCTTAAAAATAGGGATTAACACACTCATTCTCCACTCATCTGGCATCTTTTTAGTCTTCAAAACAGTATTAAAAAGTTTAGTAAGCCAAGAAATTCCTTCATCTCCTAAGTATTTCCACACCTCTATTGGAATATCATCAGGTCCAACAGCTTTTCCACCCTTCATTTTCTTTAAAGCCTCTCTAACTTCGGTTTTACTAATACGCCGATAAAAACAGAAATCTTTATTTTCATTTAAGGTGCTAAGGTCACTACAGTCAATTTTATTTTCACATTCTTCATTAAAAAGTTTAGCAAAATATCTCATCCACCTTTGTTGAATATCATCTTCTAAAAAAAGTACTTTTTGATCTTCATCCTTAATACACTTCACTTGAACTAAATCCTTACTACTCCTATCTCTTTGTTTGGCTAGCTTATACATATATCTTTCTCCCTCCTTAGTATCTAATCTATTATATAAATCACTAAAAGCTAAACTCTTTGCATCACATATTGCTTTCTTAGATTCCTTACGTGCCTCTTTATATAATTTCCAATTATCAGAATTTTTACAATTAAACCAATTTTTATAACAAATCTTCTTATTTTTAATCTTTTCTTGCACATTTGGATTCCACCACCAACTATTTTTACTATTAGGAGCTTTTCCCTTTGAAACTCCAAGCACATCTTTTGCAATATTCTTAATATTACTAGCCACTTTTTCCCACATAACATTAGCATCCTCATGCACAGACAAAATCTTAAGATCTAAAATCTTACTCTCAAAAATATTTTTAGAATCAACAAAAAATACAAATCGCAAAAGCTCTCTTGTATCTATTTTAACCATTTGGACAATAAGCTAAAGATAGCAGGTCATTCTCCCAACAAAAGTTTATTCCAAAATAACACTATAATAAGCTTGATTACTCAAAAAGATAAATTCTCATATGCTCTCATTATGAACAAGAAGAAAACTACTACTTGGATGATAGAATCAAGAGCGTCAAATCATATAACAAGAGACCAAAATGTATTCTCAATTACAATGCATGCCATGAAAATGATAAAGTCAAAATTGCATATGGGCACTGCCAAAATTGATTGGAATAAGTTACATCACTCTCAAAAGATCTAAATATTTGACTTTGTGCTTCTAAAACCTAACCAAGGTTGCAACTTATTATTAATCACTAAACTCACTTGAGAAAAAAAATTGTGTTGAAAATTCATATAATCTTTGCGCTTTTAGGACTTGAACTGGGGGAGTGTGATTGACAATGAAGAAAAGTGTTTAGGACTCTACCTTCTAAAAATAAAATCACTAAAGGTACATGTTGTGTATCTACCAAAAACCCACCTAAATTTCAAAAACACTTTAACTAAAATTGTAGTGATACTTGGGTCATTATCACCTATGACACCCATACTCATCTTAAAAAACTAATTTCATTTTATTGACGAACAAAATTGAAAAGGCTTACAATGTGAAATTTGACACCTAACAAAACACACTCGTGGCTCCTGTCTCGATTAAACCAACTAATTTTTCTAACATTTTACTTCAATCCACAATGATGTGTAGGGACAATCTAGAGTAAAAAACTTCTCTAGAGCTAGATAGTTTATTTTCTTTATTAATGATCTACGATGCACAGACACGGACACGGCGATACGGACACGAGACACGTTAATTATTGAAAATATAGGACACGAACACGGGTTGGACACGGTATTATAGTTTTTATATTTTAAAAATAATGTATAAAAATTGAATAAGTATAATTTAAAAAAAAATTAGAAATAATAAGTCATTTAATTAGAATTTGTGCTTAAAATGATTAATATTGGATGTCGAGAGTCGGACGTTGATGTCATTTATTAGTCATCGAGAGAGGAGATGATAATGCTGTTGAGAGTCGGGCATTGATGTCGTTTATTAGTCATCGAGAGAGGAGATGATAATGCTGTCGAGAATCGGGCATTGATGTTATGCAGTAAATATTGGGCGTCAATGTTAAGAGGATGTTTATCGTCGATATTGAGAGGGCATTGGTCGTCGATGTTGAGAAGGCGTTGGACAAAGATGAGATGTCAAGTTGTGGGTGTAGAAATTGCTAGCATCGAGCACCAATGTAAAGACAGCGTCAAACTTTGATATAGAGATCGTTTTGAAAGGTTGATATTGTAACGATGTCTGACATCAATGTTAAGATGACATTGGACATTATTGTGAAATCAATGTTTTAACTTGCCAAAGAGAAATGAAAATGAGAATATTAGATGAATGGGGTATTAAGTGCGGGCGATTGATTTGGTGTTGTGGATAGAAAATAAGAAATTTAGTTTTTATATTTTAAATAAGTAAACAGTTTAAATACAAGATATTATATTTTAAAAAATTCATAAAATATTTAAGATACGTGTCTTGGACACGTGTGTCCCATTTATATTTAATATTTTTTAATCAGACACATTTCCGCGTGTCCGACACGTGTCGGAGGAGGGTCGGACGCGAGTTCTCTGATATGTGTCGGACACTGCATGCCTCTTTGAGGAGAAGTGTCGGTGCATCATAGTTAATGATCATAATCATTTAACTTGAATTTTCTAAATGAAATAAAAATTCAAAATGGGATTTTCAAAATTTTCAACACAAGATCATCACTCAATTTTAGATTAAAATTCAAAGTCCTAAAGATCAACAATGCCAAAGAATACTTTGAATCAATCTTAGGAACTTTTCTCCTATATAAAGGGATCATCCACCAAAGCTGTTGTGTTGACACCCATCAATAAAATGGGATTATATAAAAGGAAAAATATACCCTCTTAGCGGTCAATAGATCACTAATATTCTCTACAAATATTTCTAAGTATCCCTGGGGAGAATTTATCTTAACAGCTACATACCTCACTAGTAGAATGCGCTTAAAATTATTTAAATTCAAACCATGATCAAGAACTTCTTTATTTATTTTCCGAGACCAACATCATTTCCTTTGTTCCTCCAAAAAACTTTAGGGTGTTCAATTTTCATTCACATTTACTTTCAGCATAAGATCAAATTAGACCCTAAAATTACCAAAACTAACTTTAGTGGATACTCCCCAAATCAAAACGGACCAAATGACATTATCCAGTAATTAAAAAAATTTACAATTCCTTAGTTATTTTCTTACTTGAACGCTAAACTTACAACTAAAATCCTAAAATTTAAGTGGAGGAAATACAAGAACAAGAATTTCAATATTATTTAAACTTATTTGATTATCCATCATCCTTTCTCATCGAACCTGACAAATTAAATAATACTTGATTGTATATCATTCCAACATTTAAGTTGAATTCATATAATCCTAGAAAAATTTTTAGAATGAACTACAAAAAATTAGGGATTGAAAATAACTATAGAATTAATTACAATATGATAGCCTATATATGTTTACTTGTACAACCGAGTAGCTCAACATGATTAGTGAGCTGGCAACATGGGTCCCACGGATCTGTGAAGTGACAAGGTCAAGGTGGAGGTAGAGGTGGACGTGGAGCAGGTTGTGGAGGATGAAATTAGGAGGCATTTTCGCACTCTACTCAAGCAAATAAATGGATATCAACCATTCCAAACTAGCTTAATAATTTTTAAAAGATTGTCCCTGATAATCCCTCGACGAGATAGCCGCCAATTCTTCACCTATGGTTACAAAGAGAGAAGATATTAGACCACAATCAACCTTCTCCTTTATGAAAACATCTATAAATTTCAGTATATTTTGCACGATCATAATGCACGAGATTATATACAATATTGATAGCTGACTTGTATTATAAGAAAACCTCATAGAACCTTCTCATCTATGATGCACCGACACTCTGTTTTAAGAGGGTATGCAATGTCGGACACATGTCGGACACGGACACGCGTCCGATGTGGCGGGGACACTCGTCGGACACGTTATTAGTGTGTCTCATTTTAAAAAAAAAATAAATAAATCGGACACGCGTGTCGGACACGCATGTCTGGCTATTTGATAATTAAATTAACAAAAAAAAACTCTAATCCCGCTATTTCATATTAGCCGATTCATGCCCGAGTCTTCATCTTCGCTCTAATCCCGTATTCCTATTCGTATTCGTGGTCTTCCCGGGCGATTGAGGCGAGCAGCGGTCAACTGGAGATCTTTCCCACGAGCAGCGGTCGCCTGGAGATCGCACCCTTAGTCTTCCCTTCCAGCCGTAAGCAAAAAGCCTTCCTCCTTAGTTTCTGTGCGCATTCAAGGGAAGCCGACACCAAACTGCATAAAATTTTTCAAACCTGTAAGTTGATTTCGCCATTTTTTCTCCATTTGTCATTTCTGTTCATTTAGCTGCCTTTTCGTTACGCTTTAGCTGCCCTTTTGCAAAAGCTCAACAAAAGCGCAACAAAGAGAGTAAATGATCCATGGCTTTTACAATTAAAAAAATCTTACAATAAAAAATTTTCCTTCACTGCGCTTTAGCTGCACTTTCACTGCGTATTTTTATCGTTTTGAGGCTTACTACTGAGGGGTACCAAATAGAAGTTGCCCCTCACAGGTCGAACCCCGCCAGGGGGCAGCGCCCCTTGGACCCCCGGCTGCCCAGCATATTGTTGTATTCATCATCTTTAGAATAAGTGAAGCATTATGTTTAGGGGTTTGATATATTGCACTAATTTATTAAGCCTTTATTTTTTTCATTTCACTAGTGTGTTTGAAAGCAAAATGAGCTCTCCTGCTGGTGGGAGTGGATTAGGTGAAGGTTCAAAAGAGCCATCTGTAAAAACTGATAAGCCCTTATGGATTCATGTTACAAAGTTAGGAAAAACTTCTGAATGAGGAGGGAATGTGTCATTCAAATGCAATTATTGTGGTGGCACCAACAAAGGATCTTATTATAGGGTAAAAGCACATCTACTTAAGATTTCTGGTCATGAAATTAAAATGTGTCCTAAGATTACTACGTCGCAGTTGATTGAATTGAACAGACAAGTTGATGAAGCTGAATCTAGGATCAAAAGGGCACTTCCTAAAGAGATACCTTTGTCATCTACCCATGGTTCATCTCACACTTCTTCCTCATTTGTTAGAGTTGATCATTCATTATCATATAGAAGTGAAGGATATGATTCAAAGAAAAGAAAAGGAGTTGCCAGTAGTGCTTTAGAGAAGGCTTTTAACATGCAGCAGTGAGAGGAATTGGAGCATACGAACAATATCCCGTGAGAGGAGTCGTTACTATGCATCCTTATACGCGAAAATCCAATCGACGATTCAATCCGAGCCGTTCCGGAGGCGTTACGCACGCGAGCGGTGCCGCTCGTGGTCCGCCTGGACCGCGATCTCCCCTCCCGCGAACGTCTGTAACGGGGAGGGGCCGGTTCGACTGAACCAGTTGAACCGGTCTTTACATAAAGAATTTTGGGTGATCAAGAATCTTTGGTTGATAGATGGAGGATGGATCCAAAAATGTGGTGGTTGATTCATAGAGCTTCAGCACCGTTTCTTCAAACAATAGCAATAAAACTTCTTGGTCAAGTATCATCCTCTTCTTGTTGTGAGAGAAATTGGAGCACATACTCATTTATTCAATCAATGAAGAGGAATAAAATAACTCCACAATGAGCTGAAGATTTAGTTTATGTGCATACAAATCTTCATCTTCTATTAAGGAAGACCCCACTTTATATGACAGGTGATAACAAGATGTGGGATGTTGCTGGAGATGGGTTCGAGTGCCTTGATGATATGGGATTATTGGAGTTGCAAATCTTTCTCTAGATGAACCAGAATTGGAAGCAATGATATTTAATGATGATGATATTGAAAGCCAAAGACCAACCTCTGAATCTAATTCTATCATTCCCTCTATCGAGTAGTTGAACATTCATGTTGTACTAATGATTTTTTGCTTATATTTTTGTGATTGTACTAGACATTTTGTACTAAATATTTTTATGTTATAAGCTAAACAAGTTCTCATGACATTGATTTATTATTGCTTACCATTTTCAATGTGGTGTCACCTTTTATTTCTATATATTATATTAAAAAATTTATTATGTCGTGTCCACGCCGCACCCGTGTCCTATATTTTTAAAAAATGAAGTGTCCCGCGTCCGTGTCGTGTCGCGTCCGTGTCGCCGTGTCCGTGTCGGTGCATCTTAGCTTCTCATTCAACATTTAAACCTTCTAAAATATTTTTTGTATATACCAATTCAAAGATAACTAGTGCCATAAATCTAAATTCGACCTCTATGCAAGATCTTGCTATCACATTTTTATTTTTTACTTCTCCAAGACGCCAAATTGCCTCCCAAGAATGTGCATTATTCTGAAGTTAACATCTTGCCGACCACAAAACCACATACTTTGCATTTGTGTATTCTTCAAGTGTCAAATTATCCTTTTTTTTTAAATAATTTTATTACCCAAGGTTCCCTTCAAAAGTTGTAAAATTCTATCCACTGTTCTAAAAAGTGTTTCTTTAAGATTCTGCATGAATTAACAACACTAGCAACATGGCAAATGTTGAGTCTAGCATGAAGTAAGTAGAAAAGTCTTCCTAATTCTTTGATAGGAGATTTTTTTATTCTTATACTAGAAAATCCTTCCTAATTCTTTGATAGGAGATTTTTTTATTCTTATACTAGAAAAGTCTTCCTAATTCTTTGATAGGAGATTTTTTTTATTCTTGTACCTTTTGGAACAGCTTTAGGTTTGTGATTGAATTTCATGGGACTGTCAACAATTGTGCATCCCAACTTATCTGTATCTTTCAACAAGCATGTTATGTTTTTTTCTTGTGATATAAAGATACATGTTAAGAGCGTGCAACCTCAATGCCAGGTAAATAATTTGGCTTACCTTTTTTTTTAACTTTAAATTATTTAAATAATATTTTCTTTAAGTTCTCCATTCCTTTCACACCACTATCTATCGTATAATCATAATAATGTCATCAATATAACTAGTATTGTTGAGACTCCCATTGAAATCAGGTGTTTTATAAATAACAAACAACCATCTTGACTATATTTGTATCTCATTATGAGAATTACTTTGTTGAATCTCCTAAATCAAGCCATTAGAGATTGCTTCAACCCGTACAATATTTTTTTAGCTTACATACTTTTTATTAAGTATCTAGATCAAATCTAGATTATACCTCCATATATACTTCTTCCTCTAGGTCATCATGTAAGAAGACATTTTCAACATAAATTATTGTATTTTCAATCGATATTAACTACTAATGATAAAAAGAACTAGAATAGTATCATTAACAACAATAGCAAAAGTTTCAAAATAATCAATCCCGAGCATTTGAGTGTAGCCTTTGGCAAACAATCCACCATTGTATATTTCCAGTGAACCATTTGATTTTTTACTTTCAAACAAAGATTCATCTACATCCCACTAGTTTCTCTCCTTGTGGTGACTTAAATAATTCTCATGTTGTGTTTTCTTGAAGAACTTCATTTTCCTCCTTCCTAGCATTATTCCAATTCTCATTATTTAATGTCTTGGAGATTTTCTTAGGGATAAAAGTAGTATGCATACTAGCAAAAAATGATGGTGATTATAAGAAATATTTTTGTACGATAAAAATAAAAGTAGAGGGTTTTTAGTGGAAGTTCATGCAATTTTGTTATCAACTCTCCTTTTAATTGCAGTTTCAATAGTTCCTTTAGCTGATTCAATGAAAGTGATGGATTCAGTTGATTAAAATTGCATAGATTGAGGAATTGATGTATTTCTGCTTATGTAAACCTGTGGTGGCCAAGTAGAAAGTGACATAGGTATAGGCTTGATTTGTGTAGCTGTTGATTATTGGATAAAGTTGCTTGCTAGGATGAGTAGCAAGAAAGGGCAATCCATGATAAATGATATTTCTTCATGAGGGTAAGTAATAATAAATTAGTGTTCTACATTGAAAGCAATATCAAAGAACACAAATACCTTCCTCATGGAGGATAGTAGCATTTGAAACCATTTGTGTGGCAGAATAGATCTCGCTACCTTATCTTCAATAGGTGCTACTCTCACAACAAAGAATTAAAATCATTTCTCACTCTATTCTTCATGATCATGCCACATATCTATCTTAATATTGTATTATTGAAATATTTATATGAGGCAACAATGACTTCCTCTATGCATATCTTCAATAAGATTTCTACATATTGGAATTTCTCAATTATCCAGAGACTACAATTTTATATTTTCTATTACCTAAGTAGAACAATGTGGTGGTGTTTAATATAACGCAAGTTTTCCATGCACTTCTCTTGCAAAAAAAAAGCAAAGCACCATGCATGAATGCACTGTCCATAAAGCTTCTGGTGTGTAAAAAACAATTAAAAACTACTACTACTACCACAACTACAACTAATCCCAAGCAGCGCCAGATTTCTCCATTCACTACATAATATTTCTATATATTAGCAACCACTATAATCCTGAGACAACAAGAATGTACTCATCATAATAAGCAGAACAGTTAGGTGATGTTCAAGATTATACAAGTTTCAAACTCATCCCTTGGAAACAAAGTCCAGACAAAATAGATAAATGATATCCCAATAAAGATACTACTTGGTAAACAATAACAGCAACTAACCTCAAGCAGTGCCCGGATAGCCAGTTTCACTGTCTCCTGGCCTGACGTCTCCTTGAAGTTCTTCTCAAGGAATTCCCTCATAGAATTGGAATTCCTCCCAGTCGCATTGGCCTTCCACGCCGAAAAAGTCCCCGAAGGATCAGTCTGGTACAGAGCAGGCTCGCCTGTGTAAGGATCGAAGCCCACAATAAGAGTGGAGAGACCAAACGGCCTGACACCGCCGCTCTGAGTATACTTCTGCTGCAGACCCGCGATATAGCGAGTTATGTATTCAACCGTTACAGGATCCTCGAGCGTGAGACGGTGGCTCTGACACTCAATCCGCGCACGATTGATAAGGACTCGAGCGTCGGCTTTGAGACCCGCGCAGGCTAGGGCGATGTGGGTGTCGAGACTCGCGATCTTCTTCATAGTCCTAAGAAAGCAAGTGATCGAAATTGACGGTTAGGGTTTTCGGAGAAGAGAGGAAGGGGCAAGCTCTTGGAATGAGAGAGAAGGTTTTTGAACCTGGAGTCCTGCAGTTTCGGTGTAGCTTTCTTCTCGACTCCAAGGACGATGGTGTCAGTACCGCGAACGCCGACGGCAGCATTTCCCTTTCGAACGGCCTCGAGGGCGTACTCCACCTGGAACAGGTGACCATCCGGCGAGAAGACGGTGATCGCTCGGTCGTAGCGGGCCATCTCGTTGTGTAGAAGCTTTCGCCGATCGACGAATTCGGTGGATCTTGTATTTTATGCCTACAGTGAGAAAACGCCTTGCTCGTCGGCCCTCCTCTCCTCTTCTGAACTTCGGCTTGGCCTGTGATTCCTGTTTTTCATTTAAAAATAAAATAAAATTTACATGGATACCACATAGTTTCATATGAAATGAAAGAAATAATTGTATATTTAGATTTTAGAGATAAGTTTTTAAATGTCAATATTATCATTGAAAAAATCAGATTTATTATTAAATTAAAAAGTACAAGATGGAATTACAATCAAGACTTGCTGCTCTATTAGATTCTTAAAAGCAATCGGCGACCTTGTTAGGATAGTTGTTCGCGTGCTTTGCTTGATTTGCACAGCTAACGCTACTATAAAAAATAGAAAGGTATGCTCGCTTTAATAGCTTGTGTCGCTTGACCCGTCATTTCTGGGTGGCTGACTATTCTTAGGTTCAAGCTCGACTATCTTAGTATGTCATGCTTGATTTGCAGGGACGCAGCTCTTTCCCAGTTCATATGTTCTTTGCTTCGCACCTTTGCTGCACACTTGAGATTATTGTATTTTACTTAATGAGGATCCTCTTTATGATGATATGATTTATTGAATGCTCTTCTCGTGTAATGTTGATGGCTTTTCTTGGTTCAATTATGATGCTCATATATGTGAAACAATTTGGGCCTATGATGTTGATGGATTTTTTTTGGGAACGGGGATATCTACCCGCTACCACTCCAAAAGAAGCGCTTGACAGCGTAACTAATCACTCGGAGGAATCTAGCGAGGCCACCCACCGGCATCGGATCCACACTTATGTTGTCCCACTGAAGAGGCGAGGTCGTAGTATAGGGGATTTGAACCTGGGATGGGGGATTCCCGACCGTGCTCGCCCATCAATCATCGTAAGCCTCGGTGGGTCGATGTTGATGGATTAGATGTTATATTCACTCACGCCTGCAACACTGTGGTGATGGGAAGCTTGATTTCTTATTCGATTGGTTGATTGATCATTTAAGAATGTTTGAGTGGTGGCTCCCCGCTTTGTTATCTTGGATTGCAATTCAGACTATGTTTGCCCCTTCTTGCTACTGTTCTCAATGTTATTTTATGCCCCGTTACTTTGCATTCATTTCAATAGAACTTTTTTTTTTATATTTCTTGTCCCAATTGTATGTTTTTTGAGGTCTTAAGTTATATATTCTATGTAATATTTTAAACGATTAATGAATGCTGAGGGTGGCCCTTAATTTCACCCCTAAAAATATAATTTATAGTATTTAAATATTAATATTTATTTATATGAAATTTTAGTGTCTCAATCATATTAAAATTTATACATAAAATAATATATTTTATTTTAAAAATTAATATTCATAATATGTTTAATATAGTTTCAATTTTAAATATTATATAAATATTTACACAAGTATTTTATGATATGTATATAAATCCTTCAAAAAATTTATATGAGTATACAACTTATATTAAATGAATTTAAAAATTATTAAATATATTTTTGATATTAGTACCTTATAAATTTTTTTATTATAATTATTTTAAAATCAATACAACAAATTTCAAGTGCATGTTGAAATAATTCATAATAAAATATCTTATATAATTTTTATTTATTTTTTCTAAGCACCTAATATTTTCCAGGCAGCACGATTTTTGCTAAATTTGATCTTAAATTGAAATATCACTATCGCTTTGTCTTGAGTTTTTAATTTTAATTGATTCAAATTTAGAAAATTTTAATTGATTCAAAAAAACTTTCTAATTAAAATTAAAAACTCAAAAAAGCGATAGTCATATTTGCATCATAAATTAATTAGAAAATTTTTTTGATGCAAATATCCTTAATCAAAAGATTTGTTTAGATATGAGTTCAAAATAAACACAATGAATTTGTGATTTTTCTTAAGGGGCTATTTGATTTGAAGCTAAATAGGTATAAACTATTGCAATATTGATGTTTGATTTGAAGAAAAATAAATACAATTTAAAATTTTGATGTATTTGAAATTCAACATCTAGTGATTTTTTTTTTTTTGTGTATCCGGGATTCTTTCGATTTAGGTCATTGTCTAATACATCATAAATTCATCGTCATAGTCGGCTGCAATCGTCATAGCTGACTGCCACCGCCACCAATTGCCACCGCCGCCATTATGACATTATTGATCACCAGACGCTTACCACAATCATCTTTGGACTTTATATGACATTCATTTTCTTTCTAGCAAAAAAAAATCATCAGTATTTATTTTACGCTCATCCAAACAACTCTTAATCATTTCAAATATATTGTATTCCTTTTATACTATATTTTTTTTTAGTTTTTTTTTGAAGAAAAAAAATTCATTTACTGTAGCAAATCATTTTTTTTATTTTTATTTTTTTTATTTCTTTTTAGTTAGCCAAATAGGCCCATAACTAAAATCTGGTCAAGAAGACTTTGATTCACTTTTTTCAAAGGTCAATAGGAATTTAGCTTAATATTCCTCATAAATGGTGATTTATTTTTTATCATATTAAAAATCTAATGGCTAGCTAAGATTAAATAATTTTTAACTTTGATTCTTCAAATTAATATGTTTATTTTTAAAACTTCACAATATTATATTAGGAGTATAGCAAAATGAACTTGATCCATTTAAATTAAAATATTAAAGCAATGCACAAATATAGAGAAAGAATATCCACAATTAATTTAGTTACGATGAGTAGGATAAAATTTTAAACTATGTATTATTAAAAATTTAACTATACAATTAAGCATTAAAAAATTTAAAAATAGACAAAGTCGATCATCAAACGAGCGACTGTCTGCTAACTCAAATTTGTTTGAGTCATGTGCCGGTCACCCGACTTCTAACGAGCGACTAGTTTCAAAAAGAGTACTGTTGAATCTAATTCAAAATATATATAATATTTAAAAAATCAATTAATTTTAATATTATATTAACATCAAAATAAATGAAAATTAAAAAATTTCATTTTAATCAAATTTTAATTAATATATTCTCGCCCTTTTTTTTCCAAGTGAGTTTGTTAAAAGGTCATAAATCATAGGCCAAAATTACTAATTATCATACTCTAAACTTATTACTAGTATTCAGAAATACATTTCTATAATATTGTATGCCATAGAAAATACAATAGTTGCGGGCGTGTCTGGTAAATCATCCGTGAAGCTAACAATAATTTTACACTAAGATTTTGTTTGGGACGATTTTTTTATTACTTCTTAAAATAGCTTTCTAGTACAAAAATTAAATTTTTGTACTAGAAAACTGCTTTAAGAAACAGCAAAAAAGCCGTCCCAAACGAAGCCTAAGACTTCGTTTGAGATGACTTTCTTACTACTTCTTAAAACTGCTTTAAGAAGCCTGACTTTATATACTTCATGTCAAATACTTAGGTAGAAAATACATTGAATAAATATATTTTTAAAAAATAATTAAAAATAAAAACAGAAACAAAAACAAAAAAGTGACCCTTAATAAGCACTTTGATAATTAGAAAAAAAAAATATTTCAAACAAAACTCCTCTCCAGTTCTATTGTATGTTGTCCGGCATTTCTGCTGGGCATGCGGACTGAAGAGCTGTCGCTTTTCTTCCTTTTCTGGTTTGGCTCACCATCCACCATCACAAGAAGAAAAGTCATTCGGATTTACTGTAGCAAATCATCTGTTTAACCAGCAACTTTGTCCCTTAGGGCATCTCCAACCGAAAAACTCATTTTTCATTCCAAAATACAATAAAACTTCAAAATGCAGTAATTCATCTCTAATCGAACTTCGTTTCTTTCTCCTCTTTCGCGTGCTTCGTTAGCTCGCTGCGAAGATAACAATCTTTCTCCTCTTTCGGGCTCTTCTTCGACAAATCCCGTAACACATTTTTAGCGTAGGTGAACAGTGCTACGCAAATATTGGTATCGCACTGTTCACCTACCAAATTTGGCGTGCAATTTAGCATTCGAATGGAGTGAATGACATACGGCATACCACCGTATGCAGTTCGGTTGGAGATGGTCTCAGTCAGGCGACTGGCACATGACTCAATAAATCTAAGTCAGCAGTTAGTCGCCCTTTGCATGGGCAACTTTGTCTATTTTTAATTTTTTTTGGGTACTTAATTACATAATTAAAGTTTTAATAATACCTAATTTAAAATTTTGTCCTGTCGAGTATCATTTAATTTTTGTCTAAAAATATTATAAATTTATGTAACATTCAAATTTTATCTATTTATAAAAAATATTCTCTTATTTCTATTCATCATATTCTCATCAAAATATTGAAATTAACAATAAAACTCCACTCATATAAACTTTTGCTTTAGTCAAATTTCAACCATTTGATCCTACACACGCACAGGGGCGGAACCAGCCTTAATTTTCAGGGGGTCCAAGGGGGCAAACTTATAAATTTTTGTTTGAAAGATATTTTTAGAATTCAAAGATGAATTTTCTTTACTATTTGTTGGGGGCAATTACTTAAAGACCATATTATTTTAAAACTTTTAGGGGGGGAGGGCAGTTGCCTAAAAACCCTTATAATAAAGACTAAAAAATGAATGAAGATGAATAAATTACCTAAAAAATCCCACCCCCCCTCACTAAATCCGCCCCGGGCACACGCAACTTCATAAATTCAATAATTCATTTCTTTTAAATAGGGATTAAATTTATAAATAAAATTTTGCTCATCATAAATTTTTTTAAAAAAATAAAAAATATATATACTGAAAACACAATCATAATTAATGGTCATTATTAAACAAATAATTAAACACAAGTGGCCTAATTATAGATGGTCATGAAACAAATAATTAACGGACAGATATTATAAGAAATTAAATTCAATGTCTATCAAGTTGCTATGTGCATAGCAGGCCTACCTAATTACTAGTTAGTGGCATTCGCATTCAAGAAATGTTAATTTCTTGGGAGATAAGTGGGCTAAATAATCATTCCGTCATTGAAAGGCTCTCTCCCCTGCTCTCTTCTAAATGATGACTTCTCATCAATAGCAGCTAAAGACTCAATTTACTTTGGTCTATTGGTTGAAAATTTGATTACTAACCAAGAAATTTTGGATTCGAATCTTACATATATAATATGTGTGTAAATTTACTTAATTGACCTAAATGTCCAAAATAAAAGCAGCTAAAGTGGGGTAAAGGAGATCTAAGTATAGAATGAGAATTGTAGTATATTAATATTTGTCTAACACATTCAATATAAAGCAAATTTATAATAAATATAAAGTTGATTCCAACAAAACGCAAAAACTTGTTTAATGTAATTTGAGAATCATAGTTGGGTGATGATTGTTAGAGGATTGAAGCCAAATGACAGTGGTCAGGGGAACGTGGTCGAGTAATTGTAGTCAAATGATCATAGTCAGGCATAGATGATTAAAGGATCTTAGTTGGATGATGATGGTTGAAGTACCGTACTCGGGAGATTGTGATCAAAGAATAATAATCCGTTGATTGTGGTTAGGAGATCATGGTCGGGCAATGGTAGTGGGAATATTATGATTTGGCGATGGTCGTTGGAAGATTGTAGTCAAATGATGATGTTGTTTGAAAGGTTGTAGTTCGTCTACAATGGTTGGAGAACTATAATAGAGAGATGATTAGTGGATGACTATATTCAGCGATTGTGATTGGAGGATCGAAGTTAGACTACAATGGTTGAAGGAATGTAGTCGGGCCAAGGTGGTTGGAGGACCATAGTGGAGTGATAATGATTGAGAGACTTCAGTTGGGCGATAATAGTCGGTGGACTGTAATCAAACAATAGTGGTTGAGGAACTGTACTCAAGCAGTAGTGGTTGGGATTTATAAAAGAGTGATGGTGATTATAAAATTGTAGTCATGCAACAGTGATTCGATAGTGATGATCGGGCAATGCTCCGATGGTGATGGTCAGGCGGGCGGTGGTATGACGATGGCTATTTGAAGAGGTGTTCAAAACATGATGGTTCGACAATGGGGATCATATGAAGGGGGTCCTATGGTAGTTTTTGGGCGATGGTCCAATGATCGTTGTGTGGCGGTGGTCCAACAACGCTAGTTGGGTGGTGGTTTGGCTGTGGTGCTTGGATGAAGTTTTGAGATTCATCAAACTTTTAAGCTCTCTTGAATCTTCAGCTAAGGTTCTAGCCCTCCTTCATATATAGAGAGAGGGCTTATTTATATAATTTTAAGAGTTGCATGCCCTATAAATATAGCTAAAATCCATAATACTCCATTGGAAAGCCCTATTGGTTCTCTTGATCGTAGATAGTTCATTCAGCATTTAGGTACCTTATATTATTTTGCACTTGTTGGATTTGTCTTGTCAATATGCTTTATTGGATTATAAGTGTAGGGTTTGCCGTTTTTAGCCCAAGATGATGTCTGATTAGGGAGTAATTTATAAAATATCTCATTGATTCAAATGCAAATTACTCTCCAGATATCTATCAAATCACTTTGATTTTATTTTTAAGTGTAGGGCTCATTGTTCAAGTTCCATAGAGCTCAAAAATCATTAAATTTGGTCAATAAATGGATTTTTTGGCGAATTTTTGAAATTTTGGGCAATTTTTAATTAAAAAATTATTTTCTTCTTTTTAATTTTTTAGCAGCGCCAGCCGGCTCGATGGCGGGACTGTGGTCGGGCGGCGGTCGATGGCAGCGATGCAGCGGTAGGATAGCTGCCGGCAGTGGCAACTCGGTAGTCGGGTTGTAACAGCCCGTATTTTGACAGTACCAAATATTTTTTCTGGAGTCATTATAAGTCCAAATCATAAATCGTCTTCACTATAACATTGAGATTGTAATATTTTACTTATACAAAATTTTTCATAATTTTTGGGCGCTAGTAAAAATCTTTAAGGAATTGACACATGTCGGTATAAGTGAGTATTTTGGGACCGTCGGATGTCTGTTTTATAAATCAATTTCACCAATATTTTTTTAAATAAAATAATTTATTTTATAAATATTTTTTATAATTTTTGAAGTCATGAAATGATTTATTTGAATTTTATACTAAAGAATTAATTAAATGAAAATATCTTAAAACATTAATAAGAATTTTTTTATAAAATCCTTTTCCCATCTCATAATTGGCTAACAGAGAAAGTTTTAGAGAAAATTAGAGAGAAAAGAGAAGAGAGAGAAAGAAAAAGCTAAGTTTTGGAAGTCACGATGCAATTTTTGTAAGTGAGCCCAATTTGGGGATTTTCTCGTCTCGCTATAAGGAACATTTATCCTATTTTTTATTTCAAGAATTTTATGATTTTAGTATTTTTCTGATCAAATTTATATTTTTATTATCAAAAAATGATGATAATTTTGTATTGGTAAAACTTTCACCGTGTAACTTTTTATATATTATAGAGATTGTGATTATGAACGTTTTAAGTATTTATTTGAGATTTTTTACTTTGTGATTTTGAAATTATAATAATTCTGCCTACTTAAAAATTATTTTGATGCAAAAAAATAATGATTTAGTTCAACTAAACTTCATAATATTATTTTATGCAATATTTGATAATTTGGTTAAATTCTGAAATGTGAATTTTTGCTCAGTATGATTTTTATTGTCTACCGTCAGGATATTTTGATATTTTCTATATTAAGCTCAATTATGTTTTATTTACTGCAATGTATTGAAAATGAATGTGCAATTATAATTGAGATTATTGTTATAGTACTGTAATAATAATGTGTGTATAAAAGATAAGTAAAGACTGATTGACCCGTTGGTTGGAGACTGATTGATCTATACAGGATGGTGGCCCGATGGACTTTTCTTTAAATATTGTGGTTTGATGTTATCCTCTACTGATTCACGTGATACATTGATTGGAAGTTATAAGGAGATAATTACTGTGCCAACGAGCAAAGAATAATGACTCTATTTACTAGGCCAACGATTTACTGATACTGATACAATACTAAAAAATAACGAGATAGTTAGAATTCTTACTTATTTAGTATGACTACTAAAATGAATATTATTGAGGCATTATTTATATTACTGTATGAATTTATTATTAATACTATTATGATTTATTGATGCAAAAAATATGATATATATATATATATTGAGCATGTGATATATATAATATATTAAGCATGTGATTAAGATATTGATTTAATACTGATATAGAATATATGGATAGCATGTGTACACTCTTATATAATTTTACACATTGATTTGATTTCAATAGTCTTTATCAATATTTTGATTCAATGCTTTATCTGATTTCTGTACTGATTGACATTACGTATACAATATTTGATTTATAGATTTGACACTCGTATTGATTTACTGCTTTATTGGCTTTCGTATCACAATATTTTACTGTTTATAAATTCTACTACTATTGCATGTGAATTTTACTATTTCTGTATCGATTCAATGATCGTATGAATGTTACTGTTATGATCTGATCTCTAACATATATATTGCTTCTTCATCATATTTTGAATTCAGTTATAAGTTTTGATGACCTACTGGGTTTTTTAGCTCATTATATGTGATTAAATGATTTCAGGTCAGGGCAAGAGAGTAGGAGTGTGAGGCTGATCAAAATTCCTTTATGTTCAGGTTCTTTTTATTTTAGCTATTCTTTTGTACTCAGGATATGATAGATAGATAATAATTATATAGATCATGAATATTATATATGATTTTTAGGAATTGAATACATATACGTACATTGATGTTTTGAATTATAGAATCTATTTTATTGTTTATTATTGATAGATGATATTAGATAGCTCTAATTATTATTTATCAAAAGATAAAAGAATAATTCTTCTAAATTATATTCTGGGGCATTACACGGGTGGTGGCGGGAGAGGGATGGGACGATGGCTGCCACGTGCCAACATGTGGGATATTCACTTATCCACTTCAATATTGTACGGGATCCCATGTAATGGGTCCGACGGATCGATTGTTCGGTGAAATATGGATTGTTCAGTCAAAGATGGACTGTCTAGATTTTGTCTTCTTCATTTAGAACAAATATTTTAAGGAAATTTCTTTTGTTTGCTACGGGTTATTCATTGGACCAAACTAAATGAATTTTTTAGGGAATGTTTATGACTCTATGAATTGCCTACAATCAAATTTTTAACTAAAATCTAAAATATGCCTCTATCTAGTGGTCAAAATGACCCATTCTTGGACTCGTTTTCTTCATAAGAATGACAAACAACTTCTCTGAATGATTCTCCTCCTGAAACTGACTGGATTGAAAGTTATGATGACACGAAGAAAAATGACCTTTATGTCACCTTAGATATCTCTTATAACACACTTTTAATAATGGGAAAGAGTGGGGAAGGGAGAAGGAAGCTCCAACAACCAAAGGAAAGTAATGGGAGCTCCGGAGGTGGCTTGGTTGGAGAGTTTTTGGTGTTATGTATGTTATGAGGGTTTTGGAGGGTTTTGCCATGTTCTAAGTCATAAGATTTGCATGGAGGATTAGGATGACTTGGAGCCTTCTCTTGGATACTTGCCAAGTGTCCCGTGAGATTAGGTGGGCATCCTTTGGCCAGCTAAGGATAAGCCAAGGTGGAAAGCCTATTTTGTCATGTTGCATGGGGGACTATTTGGGTATAATTTGGGTTAAACCAAGGCTTTGGTTGGTTTCAAAATCCTCCTAGGAACATTCTAGAGTGATTTGGAGGGGTCCAAATCAGCTAGTCTAAGGTTGGGATATCAATTCAAGCATTTTGCAAATTTCACCATTTTAGATATTTTTGAAAATTTTAATTAGTTTGACCACTTTTATAGGTCAAACTTGGTCAAGGTAACTAGGATAGATCATGGGGTAACTCTAGAAGCCATGTGGCATGCATGCATGAGATTTGGATAACTTTGACTCTTTAAATATTTTAGAATTTTTTAATAAGTTTAACAACTTCGACCAGTCAACTTGGTCAAGATGACTCACCCATGTATTGGACTCATCACACTAAGGGACATGAGTTTGAAATTCATGCATGAGGTCAAAAAATGAGGTCAACACTATATCCCGATCTATTTTTGTGATATGAGATTTATGTTTAGAAATATCGATGATGATATTTTCTACGGAGAGGAGAGTTGTGACACCTCCAAATTCAGTGTTCAATTCAACATATTTTGACCCAATTTGAAAGAAATAAATGGTTGAATTTCTGTATTTTGAACTCTTTTGCATGTGTGTGAAATTATTTTGTCTGTATGAAAAAGGTGTGCATGTGTTCTGAAGTGAGGTCTAGGGGTCTGAATGCATATTTGCTAAAATCTAAAAAAATTTCCCCTGAAGCGCCTAGGTGTTTGGTGTTCTAACACCTTGGCCCTATAATAGTAGCACCTTGGCACTGTGCTCTTTAAATTTTGGAATTTGAATTAGCACGACGATGCTCAAAAAGTGGCGCCTAGGCACCGAACCATTTTCTGCATTTAAATATATTAAAAGCTAATATTCCATTCATTCGATTGTTTTGACGGCCGAGTAAGAGAGATAAAGGAGGATTTTGGAGGGGAAAGGAAGGGATTTGAGCCGCTTCAGGATGTTTTTAGCCATGGGCCCAGTTCTAAAATTTTTTTTGATCGAGGTAGGTCATACTATGCTTATATCAGTTTTTTAAAAATACAAAAATTTTTTGACTTTTTTTATTAAATTTATATTTTCGTTACCAAAAAAATAAAAAGAACTTTGCACAGGTTAAACTTTCATTGTGTAGTTTTTTATATATTATAGAGATTGAGATTTTAAATATTTTAAATAATTTTTTATAAAATTTTATACTTGGTATTTTGGAGTATGCACCTTTTTAATTGAATGGAAAATAATATGGATTATGAAAAATAGTATTGTAGTATGATTAAAGTCTTAAAATATTATTATACACAATCTCTGGTAGTTTAGTTATGTTTTGAAAATATAAATTTCTGCTTAGTAGTGTGTTATATTATCGTTATAGCAAGTTGAGAATTTTGACACTGAGCTTGTTATGCTTTAATGGTTACATTGAAAGAAAATATGTGTTATATTGATTGAATTAAGTGAGTTTTGATATGAAAATATCTGCTAGGAGATATAAAGGGTCAGAATCATTTGAGATTTATCTGAGACTGAGAATTTGAATTTGAAAAATATCTAAAATTATGTCTATTGGGAGTCATAAGGGGCCCGAATCTTAAATTTTGACTAAAAAGGAGAAATTATGTTAGGAGTCATAAGAGGCCAAAATTTGTGATTCTTTTTGAAAGAGGGAGAAATCTGTTATATATTGTTATGTGAAATAGAGGGCATATAATTTATTTAATTTCTCTATATTACTATATAAATATTTCACCAAGGATCAGCCTTAAGCCCATATCTTTTTGCTTTAGTCATCGATGTTCTCACTAGACATTTGCAAGAGGATGTACCTTGGTGTATGCTTTTTGCTGATGATATTCTTCTTATTGATAAGACTAGAGAGGGAGTTGAAGGTAAACTAGAATTGTGGAGGTCAACCTTAGAGTCTAAAGGTTTTCGCTTGAGTAGATCTAAAACGGAATATATGGAGTGTAATTTTAGTAATAATAGACCTAGTGAGGGCATTGTGACTTTGGCCGATCAAGTCATTAATAAGAGTACACGTTTTAGATATCTTGGATCTATTGTTCAGAGTGATGGTGATATAGATGGGGATATTATCAGCAGAATCCAAGTTGGATGGTTGAAGTGGAGGAATGCATCGGGCTTATTGTGTGATAGAAAAGTACCCCTCAAACTTAAGGGAAAATTCTATAAGATGGTGGTGAGACCTGCAATGCTTTATGGTGCTGAATGTTGGCCATTAAAAGAGAAGCATAATTCTAAGTTAAGTGTTGCAGAGATGAGGATGCTCAGGTGGATGAGTGGCTTTACCCTTAGAGATAGGATACGAAATGAGCATATTCGTGAAAAGGTTGGAGTAGCTCCAGTGGAAGATAAGATTAGAGAGAGTCGCCTTAGATGGTTTGGTCACGTAAAACGGCGGCCTCCCGATGACCCGGTTAGGAAAGTAGAGGTCTTAGATTTGACTTATGTTAAGAAAGGTAGAGGTAGACCTAAAAAGACTTGGTTAGAAAATATTAGAAATGATCTTTCTTTATTAGATTTAAACGAGAATTTGACTTTTAATAGGACACAATGGAGAAAAAGGATTCATGTAGCCGACCCCACGTAGTGGGATAAAGGCTTGATGTTGTTGTTGTTGTTGTTGTACTATTTAAATATTTAGATAACTGCAATGATTTTATTACTCTAGTCTGTATAATGAATCATTGTTTTATATTTAATAATTTTGGAAAATATTTAATAATAGATATATTTGAAAATTTAAATCAGTATTTATGGCTTACTGAGTTTTTTTAGCTCACTGTGATTTTGCATTCTGTTTGTATAGGTATTCTTCTTTAATTTTTATACAGTAATGGCTAGCTTTCATTATGTTTTACTCTATTATGTAGCTATGTACTGTAACGTAGATTTTTATAGAAATTTTTATGATAAATAAAAAGTAAATCTTCTAGAAAGGTTTTGTTGCATCCTGGAATATTCGCGGTGATAGAAAAATATAAAGTTTAACATCATAGCTTTGTACGAAGATCCAGCACTCATACAGATAAAAAGAGAGGGTGTAGAATTTATAAGAGACACCAAGATTTTTATGTGAAAAATCCTGAAAATGAGAAAAACCACGGGGCCTGACCCAGTTTGAATGAATCCATTATTATTTAAAGTCGATTAAAAATGAGGCCTTTCTTTGGGGGAAGGCCTTGGCTTGATGTAATAAATATATATCATATAAAGTGTATTACATGATGGGACTTCAAAGAATGACTATTAATATGCTTGTTTGGCCGGCAGAACCATAGTCAGTGAGCGACGAAGGTCGGAAAGACTGTAGTTTGGTGACAGTGGTCAGAGCGATCGTAGTCGGCGGACGATAGTGGTCAGAAAAAATTGTTGTCTGATGACGGAGGTAGAAAGGACCGCAATTTGGCTATGAAGGTCAGAAGGACCGTCGTCGGTAGGTGATAGTGGTCACAAAGACCATTGTCTAATGATGGAGGTTGGAAGGACCGTAGTCGACGGGCGATAGTGGTCAGAACGACTATTGTCTAGTGAAGGAGGTCAGAAGGACCTTAGTCGACTGGCGACAGAGGTCAAAAGTCCGGCATCTAGCAGAAATTCAATGATGGACGGAAGTCCAACGTCAGATAGAAGTTCGACAGAAGTCCGACGACGGGCAGAAGTCTGATGATGAGTGGAAGTTCGACGACGGGCAGAATTTTGGCTTCTGGTAGAAGTCTGACAAAAGTTCGGTGACGGGCAAATGTGCGGCGATGGGAGGAAGTCCGACGTCGGCTAGAAATCTGGCGGCAAGCGGAAGTCCGGCGTCGGGTAGAAGTCCGACGAAAGTCCTGTGAAGGGCAGAAGTCCGGGGACAGGCGAAAGTCAGGCGTTTGGTAAAAATCCAGTGACGAGCGAAAGTTTGACGTCGGTTGGTGGCCCAGAGGTGGTTGTGGAGGAACTTGGTGGCAAGAGAAATCTCTGATTTCTCTTCCTCTCCTCTCTTATTTCCCTCCTTGCTTGGGGCCCCCCTCAGTGAAGAATGAGGGGTCTATTTATAGTTTTCTGAGAGTGGCATGTCCAATAAATAGGAGGAAGATCAAGGGTAAATTGGGAGTGGTTTGAATGGAAGGCCAATGTTGAATCCCTTGATCATGGACTGTTTACTGGGCATTTGGATGTCTTAATGATATCAGAATTCAGCAATCTTAGGCTCACTGGATTTGTATCGTCGACTATATGAATGTCACGTTTGGAAACCATTTGGTAATTCAAATTATGATTTGAACCTTCCAAAGACACGTTGAGTCTTCGATTTGGACCCATTTGGGCTAGGATTGAGTCAAATTTGGTGTTGTTGGATTTGTCTTTTTGAGACATTCAATTCAACTATAAGTTTGCTGAAATAGAAGTTTAGATGATCCCCGATTTAATTTTTGAAGTTTCCAACTGGATTTGCCTCAAGATTCATGCCCGATCAAGATAATTTTTCTGGTGATATATCAAGTTTATTTTTAGTATTAGATATTATTAATTGCTCTATGTTTTGTTAGTTGTTTTAAAGTTCAAATAAGAAGAAATTTGAAATTTTTTTAAAACTAGATATTGGGATTCGCCTGTCACATTGCTACACGATAATACTTATTCCATCAGTTGGTCTTGTCGGTTTGGTTTGTGACACAACCTAACCCAATATAACCTACATGCAGAATAGGACATATCATGTCATATTGTAACATGACAAATATCCCAAGATCTATTTGGAGAATATTTCAAAATTTTTAAATATTTATAAATCTATAGAGCCACTAATTTACTTTAATTAAGTACAGAAAATTCCCATCATCAAATATCTTTTTCATTGGTCTCATAAAAATACATTACAGAAAAAAAAAGTCATGACTGTCACAATATCTAACAAAATATACCTATAAATTAATCAAAACCTATAATCTCTCTCTCTCTCTCTCTCTCTCTCTCTCTCTCTCTCTCTCTCTACTCTAGCTTCCATTTTTCCTTACCTTGACTTGAAACAGATGCATAATAGCAAGTATGAACAAATCACGGCTCAATAGGCTACACTGAACTTACCTAAATTTTTAATAAATGAACTAATAGAATTTAAGCATAGCATAACAGAAAGGCAAAATATACTATTTGCACAGAAACTTTAATAGAATATTGATAGAACAAAACAATAACATATTACTTAAAATAATACCGGAATTTAAAGTACCTCAAAATAAACCTGACAATTTAGAACATAAAATAGAAAATAAAACTAAAAATAGCAAACACAACACACAAGATCACATATAACAAATTTTTAATAGATTACATTAGTTGTTCTGAACATATCACATTCATTCCCCTTAGGCACTTATATCTCCCAACATATATTTGAATTTAAGCCTATATGACTCCCTATGCTAGCATATCAGGTAACGAGTCCTTTATAACTCGCAATGCTTAGCACCATAGATATTCATAATTTCAGACACTTATAAATCTTAGCACAATACAACACAACTCCTAGTCAATCATTAGAATATCTCCAATTCACACATTTTAGACATATAAATATAAAAATGATTGCATTTTTAGATATAGTAAACAATATCATACTTATCATAGAATTTCATAGAATTCTCTACCGGCAGTAAATAGGTAGAAATTTAGAGTAATGTGCACACAAATTTCCACATTTTTAGATCACAATTAAATTAACATACATTGTTCACAACTATGTTTTAAGATTTTTATTGCACTACGATACTATTTATCGATATCAAAATATTTTTTTAGAATGCTTAAATTAACATACAATCAAAATTATCTTGTGAAAATTCACAAACTATATATAAAAGTGGCAGAATATTACAATCTATGGCATGTCAAAAGTTATATAATGAAAGTCTATCGGATAATGAAATTTACCTATTTTTATGTTATAATTTTAGAATTTATATAAAAAATACAAAAAAAAGTCTGAATTATTAAAAATTGAGATGTTAAATATAATCTAACTCGATCCGAATAATATCCTAAGGTGGTCCGACGAACGAAATTGCTCCGAAGCTACCTGAAACAAACTTTCAATCTCTAGGAATCTCTCTTTTACTCTCTCCAGCCGATTACTAAGGGAGTGAATAACAGAGGTAAAAATGGATTTAGTGGATTTTGATATTTATGTAAAACGTCATTTCACAATGTCGTGACACTTATACTCCTAGCACTGCAGCGCTCCCATAATTTCTCTAAAAATATAGAGAGCATGGCACCACAGTGTTAGTCGCAGTGCCACAACGATCCCCAAAATTTTTTTTTCCTCAATTTCAGAATAGAAAATATAGAGAGCTGAGCACCACAGAGCTCCCAAAGAACAAATTTAAACATACAGATTTTCACAAACAGAATGATAGAACCCTCGGGACATGCTCTAGGAAAGAATTGATGCATTTAGAAACATACAAATACTTTCACAAAATGAAAAATATAAAAATGCAAATAATGAGACTCTCTATACAGGATATGGATAAATTCAAAATATTATTGTTGTGGATATTACACATAGTAGGGAGACGGTGGTTGGAGGACCGTAGTTGGGTGATGGTGATTGGAGGATCATAATCTAGACAGGATGGTCAGAGCACAATAATATGATAATGGTGGTCAAGAGGTCATGATTTGACCATCATGTTTAATGGATTATAATCGAGCGATAATGGTCGAATGACTATATTCTTACACGATTGTTAGAGAATCATAGGCATGTGATGATGGTCAGAGAATAATAGTTGGACGATGATGGAGCAAGACTATAGATGGGCAAAAGTGGCCAAAGGACCATAGTCAGATTAAGTGATTGTGGTCAGATAATCATAGTTATGCGATGATGATAGTGTTTAGAAGATCAAAGTTGGATGATGTTGATTGGAGGGCCATAATTAGGTAATGGTGGTTGAGAGACTATAGTTAGACAATGGTGATAAAAAAGTACAATTGCACAAAGGAGATTGATGGACCATTATTAAGCGACAGTAATCACATGACCAAAGTTAGGCGATAGTGGTCGAGAGATTATGATCAGATAATGGTGGTTTGACGGTGATAATTGGGAGGTAGTCTGATTGTGGTGGTAGAGCAGTGGTCTGATGATGGCTATCAGATGGTGGTGGTAAAATTATAATAGTCCAATAGCGGTGGTCATACTGTGATAATCGAACAATAAGGGTTAGATGATGGTGGTCTGATGGTGATGGTTAGGTAGTGGTTTGATGGTAATGATTTAGTGGCAATGCTAGGGTGGAGCTCTAAGATTCTTCAAGCCTCTGATCTCTCTTGATTCTAAAGCTATGGTACCCACCCCCTTCATATAGAGTGTGGAGCCTATTTATGTTTTTAAGAGTAGTATGCCTTGTAGATGTAACCTAAATCTAGAATACTCCATCGGACAGTTCGTATTGGTTCCCTCAATCATTTACCATTCTTTGAGCATTCAAATCTTTAATGATGTCAGAATTATATTATTTTGGGCTCATTGGATTCATCTCATTGAGATACTCAATTTGGCTAAAAGCATGTGGGATTTGGAGATAGTTTGGTTCTTTGGTTAATATCATGAAGTTTTCATTTATGCTCCAAGTGTTTGATTTTGGCTCATTTGAAGTCGAATCAAACTACCTTTGGTGTCGTTCGTTTCATTTCATTGAGACATTTAGTTGAATTTAAGTTTACTAAAAAATAGAATTCGGATGGTGTGTGTGTGTGTATATATATATATATATATATATATATATCATCAAAAAATAAACTTGATGGAGCATGAATCTCAATGCACATTTAAATTGGAAACTTTGTTAATTAAATTTAGAATCATGCGAACTCCAATTTCAAGAAATTTATAGTTAAACTAAATGTATCGATGAGATGAATCCAAAAACACTAAAAATGATCAAATCCAGTTCAATTGAGTCGACATCAAGTACTTAAAATAATATTAGAAATTTTGAAACATTAATTGAAAGATAAAATGCTCTTAAATATTCATGTGCTTGAGGTCAAAATGAGTATCATGATGAAATGAATCAAACGAGTCCAACATCACTCAATTCGGAAGTCATTTAGACTTTAAATGTTGAATGAGCATGTATACTCGCACATGTTTTCATAGGTTTTTAGTAGGTAGTTGTCATGTTACGAGGAGAGGACTCATATCCATTGGGCCCCACATAGAAACTTGCCCAAGGAACATCAAGCCCCACTCGCCCTAGGCCTGCCAAGGAAGTTCACCCCTCTTGGCTGCAATGGAGGACCATATCGACTGAGTAACTCGCCACTCGCTCCATTGAAGAAAGATAACTATCATTATGGCTAATCCTCACCCGAGGTGGGTGCCTTCATCCCTACATATTCAAGTCCAACTAGAGGAAAGCGTCTGCTTAGGGAACCCCAACTTGTCTTGGTATGACCAACCAACTACTGAGTTCATCTTCTACATATCCTTAACTAATTCTCTTCTCTTCTAGGCAATCCAAGGCTCAAAAGCATAGTTGCTAGCGGCTCCTAAACATCACTCAGCCATCAAACACCCTTCTTCAAAACTCAGTCACAGACTTGCCCATACCTACTCGACACTATCATACTTGCTCACACTATAGAGCTTACCTAGTGTATACTCAACACTATTGAGTTTTCCCAAGGACAAATCATCAAAACTATGCATCCCCTGCACTCCCTTAGCCAACTAGGAGGCAACACATATCTAGAGTAGTATGCATAGTATTGTACTTTTATTTTTCTTGGGCATAGAAAGCCCTATAAACGAGGGATGACAAGAAGTACTTTGCATCTTTTGAATCTCTTGAATCTTCTAGAGCTCTATATTGATCGTTTGAATACTTTTGTTATAGTTTTTTATAGCTTTTCTTTATTATTTCATCTTTTTGTCTATTCTCACAAGGTTTCAGGTCACTTATCTAAGGATTTTTCTACTGGTAGAGTTAGGTGTCATCCACAAATAAATTTGGATCTAACAAAACAATCTATGATCAAGTGTCTTATAGGATTTTGTTTATTTTACTAAAATGCTGCTCTTTAAAAAATATGAATAATCATCATTCTTTACATGAGAGCAGACCTTGATCAAAATTTTGAGAGATCTTAAACCTCCACCTACACTTAATCTCAATGATCACAGCCAACTAGTGTCGTAGCTTGACCATCATCGCCCAATCGTCATGGCTCACATGAAATCACTTGAAAATCTCCACCCGAGTATTGTGGCCCAACTACAGTCTCTTGATAATAGTCTCCCAACTACAGTCTTTCGATCATAGTCGTTCGACTATTGTAGGCCAATTATAGTCTCCTTACCACTATCACTCGACAACGGTTTTATGACCACCATCATCTGATTGTTATTGTCCAGTTATAATGATACTTGTCTTTATCGCATGCGGTCTCCGACAATATAAAAGCACTCTATCGCTTAAGGTTGGTACATGCCATCGACACTAAGGGTGATGCCCGTTGACTTCTTCACATGTCGTCGCTAATAATATTAATGCTCGGCATCACTAATAAGGCTGATGTATGTCATTGACATCCACTTTGATTCCTAACGTTTGCAAAAATATTATACTGAACTTTCTTAGTTTATGGTTTCTTCTCGTCAAAAGAAAACGATCAAACATATCACATATGATCACTTGAAATATTAATTATAAAATTATAATTAAACTTTTATCACTATTTTGGCCAGTACTTATTAATGAGTTTTAAATCAAATTTAAATATTCAAAATATAGAAGGACATATGTGCCCATTTTCATTATAAAGCAGAAGTGCACTACTAAAAATGTGAGATTTTCATAGTATTTATTAGCAGCAAATTAAATACCGCTGTCATAGACCGGATACCGCAACAGTCTTAAACCGCTTCTTTGTGCCCGAAAAAAGCCGCGAATTGAAATCCTATACGTTCCAATCGAAAAAAAGCCACAAACTAGAAATAAACCCTACCTCATTCTATACGTCCTGACCTCTCAATCTACTGCTTCCATTCTAACAAAAACTTCGTCGCCGTTCAGTTGACCTCTCGATCTTCTCCCCGTGCAACCTGCCTCCTCCCCAGATGCCTCCTCACCAACTGACAACGATGCTGATGCTGACTCCGAAGCCGACGCTAACGCAGACACCGACGCCGATGCCGACGCCGCTGCTTCCATTCTATCAAAAACTTCGCCACTGTTCTGTCGTTCACACCTTAATCCGCTCTCTTCTTCTCCTTCTTGAATCCTACATGAAACCAAGCAAACGTTGAGTAAGATTTATATTAGGTCTTTTTTATTTTGTGTGCTGATCTTCTTGCTTTTTTTTCCTCTAAGAACCTATATTTTTTAGATCTTCTTGCTTTTTTTTTTTTTTGAGTGATGATGATCTTCTTCTTGTTGCTATTTTATTTTTACATGGTAAATTGAATTAGGTCTTACCTGATTCCTAAAGATAAGGAGAGGGGTAAATTATTGCATGATTAGTTTAGGTTTAAAACTTGAATGAGAGGATATTAGGAAGATTTATTAGGCAACTATTGTTACTGTTGTGCCATTTCCATCTATGAGGGGATATTAGGTTTATTTTGTGTGCTGATCTTATTGTACTAGGCAAAAGATTTGGGCAACAAAAAATCCCACTCCACCTACAAGCTTAGATCTACACACAGAAATAAACAGTGAATCTAAAACTAACCTATTTGGAGCTTAGTTACAAAGTAGGCATGTAAAGACATGTGTGGTGCCATTTCTGTCACATAAAGAAGAAAAAAAATCCTACATTGCCTTCTTATTAAAGAAATTATGTTGGATTTTAATTGTTGACTGATATGTAACACTTGCAGTTACTATGTAAGTATCAATAATTTGGTCTTTATAGGTTTTTGTTATTTGGTCAAGCAAAAATTACATGCACCGAATGAGTATTGTAAATTCAGGATAACTATTAGTAACATTGAGTTGTTAAAATTTAACTTGATATGATGGCTTATATTTATTTACAACATTCTCATATGTATTGGAATCATTATTATGTGTTCTATTAATCCTCCATGATTGCAATAGAACTTCAATAGATTGAACAAATCAAAATAAAGATTATTAGTTTATCAATTATAATTCATGAATCATGTAATTATTTGTCTTACTTGTAAAGGATAGAGATGTATTTGATTCAAGCATTTCTCGACAGAACAATTATATATGAATTTATGCAAAGTTTGTGAGCATTTTCATGTTTATGGACTTTTCTATGATGCTGCCTTAACAAAAAAGAATAACTTCATTTGCCTGCTCTTAGTGGGTACTTCTGTTAAAATTTCTTGTTATTGTTTTTCCTTCTGCCTAAATTATTATCTTATTATTGTGTTCAATATTAAGAAAAATGAGACCACATGAATCTTAAAATTGGCAAAATATGTTACTAAAAATAGAATTCTACGTGAAAGTGGGATGATCTGAAGCCATCTTGCTGTTACAACAACACTAGTATTCTGAGCATGTTTTCATTACATAACTGGGAAGAAGATCAATGGAATTAGATATACATTTTTTAAGTTTGTTATCCCATGAAAACCTTTGTTTGCTAGTAAAATGGATGCTTTGGCACATCCTCCTATAATTCCTGCCAAACTGGCCATGAAACTAACATGTAAGGTTGATCTATCATTAGAATAGATTGATGAGAGCTACTTCAAATTAGTTCAACATTGCTTTTGAACCGGATAAATAAACTTTAAAATGTTTTGGCTTATGGGACTTTCTTAAACTTGTCATTCCTTCTACTTTGATGGTTTGGTTAGTATCTGATGCATTACTTCTTTGAATATCATTGGTACTCAATTTCTTATACATGCTTCTTACATGAGATATATTTGTAGCTTTCAAAACTGGCAATTTGAATAGTTGTTGCTACTTGTTGGATTTCTTACAAATCCAGCGCTCCAAACGTCATTAATGTCAATAAGGTATTTTTTTCTAATGGGTTAAATTTGATTGCATAATTTTTTTTTAGTATAATTTAGTTTCAGACGTGGTTAATTTATTCCATTTCCACAGCCAAAACGTTTCTTCCCTGGTGTTTGCGCTCCCCTCGGGCCTCAGTGGTGCAATCAGGTTATCAGAAATGATTCCATGGATTGCTCTATCGCATTGCATAGATAGTTTCTTATGGGGTCATGCATATGCAAGACATAAAATTGGACAAGGATGAAGATTTGCTATCAATAGGTTGCTACTTGTGAATTTCTGGAGGAATTTTTTAGCTACTGAGTTCACTATTATTATTTCCATCTTTTTGTTTTAATATTTCTCCAAATATAGTCTTGTTTTAATAGTTTGAACTTTTTTGGAGAAATTTTTTATTTTTATTCTTGTATTAACTGCTGGATATTTGAAGTCCTTGTATTAGCTATTGAGAACTACTTGTATTCATTTAACTCTATATATGTTGAATCATCCATTTGACATTGCTTATGTATTATTTTATTAGAAAAAATAATTTTCTGCATTATATTTTTTTAATCAGTCTTACCCTTTAACAGCGGTTTTAACACTTGCTAAAAAGCGCTGCTAAAGCCTTCCTACTGCAACGGTTTCAAAACCGCTGCGAAAGTCTTACCAGCGAACGCAAATACGACGGATGTGCAACGAATTTTAAACTGTTGCAAATAATTTTAAGGATGTTTAAATCATTGCTGTAGGATAGAAAAAGCGTCATGACAAAAAAAGCGCTACGAAAACTTGATTGTTTTTAGTAGTGGTGGTTCAATATTTATCGTTCCTATTTTATGTCAACAGGTTTGTCAAAGTCGACCACTACGGAGTACGGGCGACAGTGGCAATAGTTTCTCCTATATCAATGCGAAATTGGACTGTTGAGTGGTGCTGAATTTTTTGATATCAGGGGCTATAGCTATGTCCCACACGGTCACACTATTTATTTTTAAGAAATATGCCAAAATTTAAATGCACTCGTATATATTTATGTGATGTGAAATTTCTCTTACGTTTATATAATTGAAATATTTGATGTGATATAATAAAATATTAAAATCTTTATATATAATTAATATAATAACTATCATAATTTTTTTTTTAAATATCATAATGAAAATTAGATTAGAATATTCTGATTTATTCTTTTATTTGTTTATTATGATATAAATTATATCAAAGATGTTTGATAAAATTTTTTTGTAAGATGAAAACTCCCAATAAAGATTTCTGTCCAGCTCACGGGTATGAAAAATGCGATGCCGCGCTTCACAGCGCTATGTCGAGTGCTTCCCCACTTCATGTCGGACTAATATTGCCTATCACCAAGGTCATCTTGATCTTTTGGTTATGAGCTTTGATTTCCGACTAAGAGGTATTGAATTCGGAGCATGTGTATATGAGGACACCTGTTAGCCCGCGGAGACTTCAAGCTGACTTTATCCGGTCCCACCATACCGGCTAAAAAAGAAAAATTATATAACTATAGGCCTAACATTTACCCTTTATAGCACAAACCACATCCCAGCTCGAAGACATTATACATGCAGCAAGGGTTATTTTTGTCAATGCACTTAAATTTGTGAGACGAGGATTAACTATTTTAACTGTTCTTAAGGGTTACAATATTCGCCATGGCTCCCTCCGGCTTTGCTTCTCTTCCACCTCCTCCCCCTTTCTCTTTATAAAAGGC
Source organism: Dendrobium chrysotoxum (assembly GCA_019925795.1). Classification (NCBI taxonomy): domain Eukaryota; kingdom Viridiplantae; phylum Streptophyta; class Magnoliopsida; order Asparagales; family Orchidaceae; genus Dendrobium; species Dendrobium chrysotoxum. The sequence goes on along the minus strand of CM034302.1, from coordinate 88,825,782 downwards.
CCTTCCACTTGTAGAAGCTAGCCTCACCATCTCTCTCCCTCTCTCCCTCTCTCTACATCTCTCTCTTTTGCTCTAGCTTGAGGCTTTGAATTGAGGAGTGAAGGGATCAGCAAGTATGTTGCCAAGAAGTAGAACTTTGCCTCCAAGGATTCATGACAGTGTAGTACGTTTGATTTATATTTATGTTTATCTCATTAAACTTCCGCTGACCTGATGAATTTCTCTTCCTAAATGCATATGAAAATTTCAAATTCTGCTTAGTAAGTAGATGTTGATTTATTGGATACTAACTGAGTGGCTGCTTCAACGTTTTATGTTAAAACTAAGCTCGATGAAAGTCGTGAAGCCAGGGCCTACTTTCAGATTGAAACCCAGCCAAAGACCCAGCAAGCCTCCGACACCAGCAACGTCCCGCCTGAATATTCCAAGTGCTTCGATGACGATGGCCGCCTGAAACGAACAGGCAAAGCAGAATATTAGCTAGTCATAAAATTTTAAAAAATATATATTTTTTCTTATGTAATTTAAACATATTTGCTAGCATATGCGATGCAGGGACAATGTGGACAGCAAGTTCGCACATAATAACAGCAGTGATAGGGTCCGGTGTTCTCTCTCTGGCATGGGCTATCGCCCAGCTGGGTTGGATTGCTGGGCCGACCGTTATGATCCTCTTTGCCTTCGTCATCTACTACACTTCCAACCTCCTCTCCGACTGCTACAGAACCGGCGACCCCATCACCGGAAAAAGAAACTATACTTACATGGATGCTGTAAAATCATGCTTAGGTCAATATATCTCTTACTTCATTAAATATTCCAACTTCTTTTTTATTTTATTTTTATAAAATAGTTTAAAGTAAGCAATTGTTCGATAGATATATATATATATATATATATATATATATATATATCTCGGAGTTTATATATATTTATCCATACAACTTTCAAAAAATTTATTTTTCCCTACAAAAGCTTCACAATCATCTTTAGAAAACTTCACAGCTATCCCAAACATTAATAATAAGTAGTAGGAATATTAAGGAATGAAAGATGAAGAAATAACATAGGATATTTAAGAAATTGGAATTTACATACATATCATTAAATTCTTTTATATTTAATTTTTAAATAACGTAAAAATAATTATTAATATAAATTTAATTATATTGAAATATTCTTTTCATGTATATATTTTTATATTATTTACATACAAAGATGTTATGCAAGTAATGAAATATAAATATTTAAATATAAATCCCTCTCGAATAACAAATTGCATGTTAAAATAATTAAAAAAGAAAAGAAAAAAAGTAGAATTTCTCGTCTTAGAGAGTACGTTGGCTTGTAGGAGGAGCAAAGGTGAAGATCTGTGGAGCCATTCAGTATGGAAATCTCTTCGGCGTCGCCATTGGTTACACCATTGCAGCTTCTATCAGTATGGCGTAAGTTTCTGAATGTTCAAGTCTGATTAATTTGATGATTTTAAAATCTCGGAGTTTATATATATATTTATACGTCATCTGATATTGTTGCTTACTTGCTTGCTTAATTAATTTGTAGGGCGATAAAGAAGTCGAACTGCTTACATGCAAATAAAGGAAAGGGCGATAAATGTCAAATGTCAACCAACATGTATATGATGATATTTGGGATTACAGAGATACTTTTCTCTCAGATTCCAGACTTCGATCAGGTCTGGTGGCTCTCTATAGTTGCAGCAGTGATGTCCTTCACTTACTCCACTGTTGGGCTTAGCTTAGGGATTGCTCAAGTTGCAGGTATATTCACAGCATTTTATTTGTTCTCTATTTCTTAGTTATTTATTCAATGGTTTAGTTAGCTGCAAAGTTGTAAGAAAAACTTTTTTTTCCTCCTCCAAATTTCTCATCGGCTTTTTTTTTCCTAATCTCTTATTACTTTCATTAATTTAGCTGTGATAGTTTCTTAAATTTGCATTAATATTCTATGTTTCATAAGAGCAGGACCATTTAATTGAGTTCGAGCTTGAGATATAGCTTTGGCTTCGTTTGGGACAGCTTTTTTGCTACTTTTTAGAACAGTTTTTAGGTAAAAAATTTTTTGAATTAAAGATTGTCGTACTTATAAGCCGTTTTAGAAAGCAGCAAAAAAGTTGTCCCAAACGAAGCCTTATTTAATGATTTAAATTCAATCTGAAGTAATAGGTAATGTGATGACTTGGCTTGTATCATGTCCAAATGGTCTCATATTAGATTGAATATTACAGTTTTAACCTCTCAAGAGGTCACTAATCCTAAAAAAAGTTCACTACAAACATACTAATTATGGAGTTCTTAAAGAAATTTTATCATTTAGATTAAAATACATCTCACATATTTAATTTCTAACCCTTAATTAACTTACATTACCAAACATCATTTTGTTAATTTGACAACTTTTTACATAAAGATAAAAATTTTACAACAAAATTCTAATCTGAAAATGTTTTTTTTTTAATTAAATTCTAAATAATTTGATCATGATAGATATAAATATATCAACCAATTCATTAGTTTATTGTCTAATAAATGATATTTTTATAAATAAACAATTTTAGATGCTAAGTCTCTATCATAACTTTATATGAAATGATGCAGGTCCTGGACCTAACTAAAACGCATCTTTATTATTATGATGATCATAGTCATCATTATCATCTTCATCCTCTTCCTATCATATTGGCGTCAAGGTTGTTCATCACTCCACTTCTGAAGGAATAAAATTTTAAAGAAAGTGCTCCATGATGCACTATTAGTGCTGAATGTCAGGTCACAGTATTTGTGGCCCAAATTGATCAGGAGCATTATCTTTTCCATTTTGCTTTTCGTAGTTCTAATAAGGTTGATCATATTGTTAGGATAAACCAGTAAATGAATGACTAGATTTAGATCCAAATTCAAGTGTTGGTTGATAAATAAAATATTAAAATATAAACAATTTGTATAATAATGGCATTAAAGAGGTAGGAGATACTATATTAATATGTTATGATGAGAGATATAAGGTGTGAATGAATATTGTTGATAAAAATCTTTGTAACAAGCATTGATATAATAAATTGTGATCACTTGTGACTTGGAACTTGCAGAGAATAAAGGTTTCCGAGGTAGTCCCTTAGGTATCAACATAGGGGCAATAACCAAAGCTGGAACTGTGACCCCAACTCAAAAGGTGTGGAGGAATCTGCAAGCTCTCGGGGACATTGCCTTTGCCTACTCATACTCTATCATCCTCATTGAAATCCAGGTCATTCGATTCTTCTCCAATTCACTTAACATGCAATAGACTAATAATTAGCAATATGATATTAACACAACTATATTAATTAATTACTCACTTAGTCATCCTAATATATAGATTACTCTTCATAATTAATGAAATCAGGATACGATAAAATCACCTCCGGCCGAGAACAAGACCATGAAGAAAGCCACGCTACTGAGCATAGCGATTACCACCTTGTTCTACCTGCTATGTGGTTGTATGGGCTATGGAGCCTTTGGAGATGTTGAAACACCTGGTAACCTCCTCACCGGTTTTGGATTCTACAACCCTTATTGGCTCCTTGACATTGCAAATCTCGCTATTGTCATCCATCTTGTTGGTGCCTATCAGGTACGTATGAAATGTAAATTTTATCATTCATGTAGAAATTATTCATCATCTAATTTTTAGATTTTTTAAGCTTTCAATCTAATTAATATGTACCATCTTAACTTTTCTTCTAAATTATTATTACAGGTTTACTGCCAGCCTCTCTTCGCTTTCATAGAGAAATGGAGTTCAAAAAGATGGCCAAATAATGAGTTCATCACCCACGAATACGAGGCAACAATTCCTTTAGTAGGCTTCAAGCTGAAGCTCAATCTCTTCCGACTAATTTGGAGAACAGTCTTTGTGATTTCAACTACAGTTATCTCTATGTTGATGCCTTTCTTCAACGACGTTGTCGGCATTTTGGGAGCTTTTGGCTTCTGGCCTTTGACTGTTTACTTTCCAGTCGAAATGTACATTGCACAGAAGAAGATCAGAAGATGGACAGGTAGATGGGTTGGACTTCAGGTGCTCAGCCTATCGTGTCTTGTTGTGTCACTTGCTGCTGCTTGTGGCTCGGTTGCTGGTGTTATACTTGATCTTAAGGACTACCATCCCTTCAAATCTACTTATTAGCTTTAAGTAATAGTAATAATGATAATGATAATGGTAATAATCCTCTTGCTTAGTGATGCTTATGACGCGCGCAGGGGTGAAAGGAATAAATGTATGATAAACTGGTTTTGAGGTCTTCTGTGCTAATTTCCTTTCTACCTTTTTTGTACATCAATAAGATGTTTTGATTTCATTCAAGTGCGTTTAATTTTAATTCGAGATCTTATCTAAACAACTTAGGCTAGAGTAGGATTTTAGGATAAGATCTCAAATCAGCTCATATATATATACACACACAGAGAGAGAACTTTTCTTCGCTATAGAGATGTGGAGTGTAATGTTATATTTAGAGAAGCGACAAATTAGCTATATCATACTTTTATATATTTTAGGCTCTCACGAAAGATAATCTTTAAAAAAAATGAAAAGCTTACTAATTATCTTATTGAGCAATAAGAAAACTAAGTTCTTTTATAAAAAAATTTATGCACAACATTTTTATAAGTGGAACTAGGTTGTTGCTTGAATTACATTCAACATGAAAGTTTTTTTTTTTTTGAAATATTTAGGTCAATTAAGGCATATTCACACACATATCACATACGAAAAATTTGAATTCAAGACCTCTTTATTAATAATCAAAGCTCCCAACCAATACATCAAGATGAGTTAGTAAGATCTTTTATTTTCATTGCAAATTATATTAGCAATGGTGATAGGTGGTGACAATGATCAACAAAAAGGTGGTGAGAAAAGTGGTAAAATAGTTGTTTTAAGTATTTTAACAATAAAAAAAAAGTTATTTTTTGGATATTTAGGCTAATTAAGGTAAACTCATACACACGTTGCATACGCAAGACTCAAACTCAGTATCTCTTGATTAGTAGTCAAAGCTCTCAACTAACAGACTAAGGTGAGCTGTGTAAAATATAAAATAGTTAAAAATATAAAGCAATGATTAAGACTTCATCTGGGACTGTTTTTTTATTACTTCTTAAAACGGAGTTTTAGTACAAAAATTTTAATTTTTGTATTAAAACTCTATTTTAAGAAGCAATAAAAAAGCCACCCCAAACGAAGTATAAATTAAAAAGAACCCTAAATTATTAATTAATAAAAAAACAGGCTATAAAAAGCCATAATCTTCGGCTGACAATCATTGAGAACATCTTCATGGTGATCAGAGAGCCGCAGCAGGATTGTATACACATCTCCAAGTCCTCTTTATTTTCCTCTCTTCCTTCTCGCTTCCCACTTGGGGCCTCAAAATGTTATTTTTATTTTTATTTTCACATCTTCTCCTTAGTTCTGCCCTAATTTGATTTGAAGAAATTATTTATGAATTCCAATTCCAAACTCGATTAATCTAAGCAGTGTTGATTTGCTTTCTACTAAAGTTTCGTTTGAGATAATTTTTTAACTTTATAAAGCAGCTTTCTCGCATAAATTTTTTTTTTAACTTAAAAACTTTTTACTAAAAAACTGTTTTAAAAAACAGTAAGAAAAATATCCTAAACCAATACTAAGGCAATTCAATGAATCCAATGTGCTTTTATTTATCTCCGTCACTGTCAAGAAAGAAAAAGAGGTTCTTGATAAATGGACAAAGTTTACCTTTCTTTCATCAAACTCTAATGGTCTGTTTGGATGCATTTAGGATTCAATTTAAGTATGTTTTCGTAAATCTTCTAAATCCGAATTTACTAAGCTCCTTCTAACCACAGTCGCTCGTCTACTACAGTCCACTCCGACCACCGTTGCCCGTTGAGTAAGGTCCTTTCGACAACCGTCGCTTGCTGACTGCAGTCAACTTCGACCACTGTCGCCTATCGACTAAGGTCCTTCTGACAACCGTCGCTCGCCGACTAAGGTCCTTCTGACCACCAACGCCCGCCGACTACGGTCAACTCCGACTATCGTCGTCCACTAACTAGGTCCTTTCGACCACCGTTGCTCGTCGACTACAATCAAGTCCGCCACCGTCGCTTACTGACTATAGTCCACTCTGACCAACCGTCACTACGATCCTTCGGACCTCTATCACGACCAACCAAACAAACATGCCAACACTCTTTTAAAAATAACTATCATGTAACAAAGTCTATACAATGTGTATTTGCTACATAAAGCCTTCCCCCCAAGAAGGATATCATTTGTAATAAACCATCAATACTAGTGGATTCATTAAAACTGAGGGCCTGTTTTTTCCCTTTTCAAGGTTTTTCATATAAAAATCTTGATATCTCTTATGAATGATATACCTCTATCTTTTATTTATTTGTGTGCTTGATCTTCGTATAAAGTTAAGACTCTAAACTTTATCTATCTCTACCACCGCAAATGTTCCAAGATGCAACAAATATATTAAATCTTGACAAATCCCGTAAAACTGTTTGACAATGCTATTCATGATTTAACTTTTATGGTAGTTACCTTATATGATATTTGTGTTTTAAATATGAGAATTATTAATCCTAATTTTTATTAACATCAATAAATTATAATTATGAATACAATAATTATGGTGTTATTTTATTGCTAATTTATTTACATAATATTTTAATAAGTATTTCAATATTAATTATAATGATAATTATCTGAATAATTATTTATTTATAATTTAAAATAATTAATCATTTAATTACTATTTATATTACTAATTATTTCATTAATTTTTAAATGCTATTTAATAAAACTTTATTTACTAACTATCCTTATAATTTTCTGATTAATTAATTAATTACTCTATGATGTGATTAAAAAAAATATGTTTTGAAAAGAGGTTTAATTTTCTTTGGGAAATGTTTAATTTCTGGAATTTTGAATTTTATAATCGAACACTTATTATGAATGATATATCACTTCGAAAAGTGAACATATCGTTCTCTAATAGGTTCAGATTATAAATCTCTAAATTTATCTGATTATTATGATCAAACTCAAGGAGAAACAATATATGATCCCGAAGGATCAAAATAATGTTTAATCCATTGTTCGACTACAATAATTGAGATAAGAGATCATTAATTTCATATTTAAAGTTATGATTGTAACTGATATATCTATCCAGAGAAAGAAGATATCAATTACTATCGATAGTTCAAATATAATGATAATGATCGTAAAGTTTGAATTTCCCAAAGATAATCAATTGAAGGTTTTGAAAACTTGATTTTGAAATCTGGTCTGGGTTTCTAAATCTCCTACGAGCGCAAGCCCTCGTAGTTAATTACATCGTAGGAAACCAAAAAAATTTCCTACGAATACTCTCGATTACAATAGCGATACGAATTTTATTTAAGATTTTCAAAGCTTGATGTTAAAGGAGGTTAAGGACTTGAATTTTCAAGTGGGATTGGTTCAATGTTGAACACTTATTTCTGGAGTCAAAGAAAGAAGGGTAGGAGGTGTTTTGAGATTCTGAATTACTTCAGAAACACCTCAAACTATCCTAAGTGTTGGGCTTGAATTAGATTGAAAGAGATTTTTAATTTGAATGGTCAATTTTATTAGAAAGTGGGAATTAGATTCCCAGAAGATTGAGGTCTTAAGATTAAAGACATGCCTCAGAACTTAAGTCTAAAATGGGTACTGAGAATCAGTGACCCAGAACTTAGCTAATGCAGTGCAATCTGGACTTACCCCGGCCTGGATTAGGGAGCCAGCTAAACCACCTAAATGCTTTTAAAAACCATGAGTCAAAGTCTTTTAAATTAGAGTGGTTAGGGATATTATTTAAGATTGGTTTAAAGAATTGGGGTCGACATCTAGAGCAGATCCTAATTGACCCCTTAACATATGTTGGGTTAAATGTCTAAATAAAATGCAATTAAGATTTAGACCCGATTTTTTTAATTTGTATCTAATGCGATGCATGCTAGTTGACTCGATGAAATGCTTAAATCAAAATGAAGCAGTTTTAAAACAGGCTTAAAAAATAGGTTTTATCCTAAAGATTGCACAACATCCCCTTGGACAGAACTGCACCCTAATAGGTCAGGTGGTCTGCCAAAACCCGCAGGCGGGGAGGTGCCTAACACGGATGAGAAAAGTCAATATGTATGCATGAAAAACTCCCGGCGAGTCCGTGCTTACTTCTTAAGAGCGTTAGAGTTTCTATCTGAGCTTAAAAATTTTAATTTTGTTTAAATAGAAAAAGTTAATGACCGTACCCTCACGAGCCTCCGATCGGGTTCCAGGCTAAATCAAAATCGACATGCAATAGCGCCAAATAAACTACTAAAAACATGTGGGTCCTTAATCGCAATCAACATCAAGTAATCAAATCAACATTTAATTAAATTAATTAAATAAATGCTCAAACTGAAAGTCCATAGGCAAGTGCCCTTAATAATACAACCTAGGGTCTGCAGTAAAGTAAAGTGGCCGGGTACCACTGACTACAACCCGGATTCTACTCCTAAGACTCAAGTGACTTTGAGATTTGAGATTCTTCTCGTTCTTCACTTCTTCGTCTCCTTAGAACTCCTTGGATCGTCGGGTCTGGATATTCAAATGAAAAGAAACTCCCCCTGAATAGGGGTGTTATCTTTTCTCTTTGGATACTTGAACTTCATCCTAATTTGGATCTCCAAATGGATAGGAACTCTCCCCTAAGGGATGTTCCTTCCTCTTTGGATTCCAAATTGGATTTTAAATATCTCAATCTCAAAGTACTTTAAATAATACAACTCAAAATCAAATCAAATTACATTAATGAAAATTAAAAATCTAGACTCAACAACCTGCCAGGTTATCCTAATAATCAACAGTTTAGAAATATCCCAAGCAGTTATATATTTGAAATTTAAAAATGCTCAATTACAGCCACGCTTGGCCATGCTCTTTTAATTTTAAAGGGGGTTTTAGCAGTTTGCTGGAGCACCTGTGCAATTTGATAATTATAATTTTGCCCCCTTTAATTTATGCCCTGTATGAGCATGGCCACCTGCATAAGATTGAATTAGTACAAAATGTCCCTAGCCTAAGGGTAGATCTAATCGTACAATCAATCACATCACAGAGTGCAGTAAGTAAATAAACAATCACAGCAATCCTATGTCTAGCAAACAGCATGCAGTGAAAGCTCAAAAATCCGGTACACAGTAGAAAAGTAAACACCGGCCTGGCCTAAGACTAAAGTTGGTTGTCCTAGCAAACCATCTAAAGTGTGTGTAGGAGGCTGTGTGGTTTTGATATGTCTTAAATAGGCATTTGATTGAAGTTATTTGAGGTTCAAGTTGGTTGAAGGTTTAAGGGAAGATTTAATTTGAATTTAAATATTAATGACTTGAAATTGATTTTAAACTTGATTTTAATTGTTTGTTGGATATCACCTTTGTTTCACACCGAGGCCGTGAAGTTTATTTCACCTTCCTTGGGGCTAATTTAATAGCCTCGTAGGCCTGGGTTACCCAGTGGTACCCGATATAATTAAATGATTTGAATTTGATTAAGGTTTAAAGGTTGATTAAATTTTAATTAGAATTGGTTGATTGCTGGTTTTAATGTTGAATTAAGATTTTCTGGAATTTTTAATGATTTATTGAATTTTGGAATTTTCTGGATTATTTTAATGATTTAATTCAAGGGTCAAAAGTTGACTTTTTGATATAAAAGGTTTTATGGAAAGTTAATATTTTATTAAAATACTAGACCTTAATACGATCAGTTAGACAGTAAGTACACTGAAATTGGATTTTTCTATATTTTATTATGAAGGTTTGAAGTTTTGACTTGATTTTGAACTAGATTTGACCAAAAGTTGACTTTTTCAAATTTGATTGATTTCTAGAAACTTAACATTTTTAATAAATATTAGAGCTTAAGATGAGTTGTATGCCTTTGAGTTTGCCCAATTTGGAGTTCATTTGAATTAGTTATGAATTTTTGAAGTTTTGACTATTTATCGAATTATTTAAATTGTTTAATTAGAGACCCTTTTTGTGATTTGGATCCAAATGATCTCCAAACTCCTTGAAATCAACTCCAAAGGTCAGGAATGACCTAAGGAGTGATTTCCAAGTGTTTGGAAATTTTCTGGAATTTTTAGTTATTTTTAATTAATTAAATCAATTAAATTTTAGATTTCAATTAAAATTAAATTAAACTTAATTTTGAAGTCCAGTCAAGGGGCTTTTATTTTTCATTGATTAAGGGTTCAATTCTGGTCAGTTTGAGGTATTATGTGTAATTTTTGGATTTAAAATTAATTTATTATAATTTTTGGAAGGTTTAAGGGCTTAATTAAGGTTTAAACTTGATTAGGTTAATTAGGGGGCTTAATGATTTCAAAATCCAGTGAAAAATTTTCCTAAGGCTAAGAGTGTCACTGAGTTCAAGTGGTTTGAGTTTCAAGTCAATTGGAATTATATCCTTATTAATGGAAATTTTCTAAATTCTCTAAGCAAAGTCCTTAATTGTTGTCCTTAAGGATGACACTAAGTTTAATTGGGTTTCAAATCAATGTTTCTAACCCTTGACAATATATGAATATAAACATGCATAAACACAATCAATTCCTAAGTCTAGGAGAGCCTTAAAACTAGGTGGTGTGTGCACCCTAAACATACAAATCAAATTAAAATTTAATTAATTGAAAGATTAATCAATGAATAATTAATCAAGTAATCATTCATTGATTAATCATCACTCCACATAAATTCTACTCAATCAAGCTCAATCTATGTTCAAACTTTCATGTGATCTCTCAAGGTTTAAGGATTTAAATACATATAATTTTAAAATGGGTTTTAAAATATACTTATATATAAAACCTATATATAATAATATAAGTTTTAAAATAAGATAAAAAAAAAATATTTTAAGTTAAAATAGCTTGAGAGATCCACTGACCTTAAATGTAATTTGAAAATAATAATAATTTTTTTTTGAAAAATATTTAATATAATATTAATTAACTATTATGTAAATATATAAAAAAAAATATTAAAATGATTCAAATGATTTGAAATAATTAAAGTTTTGAATCTTAAAGTTTAAATTAAAAGTTTCAAAGTAGAATTTCAATATATATATATATATATATATATATATTTAAAATTTTAAATTATTTAACTTTAATTAAATACTAATTAGTATTTAATTACTTAGTTAATTAAAATATAAAGTATATTTTAAATTGACTTAATATTAAAATAAAAAAAAATTAAAATAATTCTTTCATCATTAAACCTTTTGAAATAAAGAAAATTTATTTAATGATTTAATATTGAATTGATCAAACATCAATTAATTGTTTAATTATTTAAATGACAAGGATCATGGTATAATTAAGGTTAAATTTCTTTTAAATCATACATGATTACAACCTATATCTATTTTCCAATGAAAGATAACTCTTGAGAGGTTCCATAGAGTACTAACATGCATTGATTGGACTTAGGTTGTTTTATTTATGAATTTACAAAAATCTAAATCAAAATTTGTCCTACACTTTTATAAATTCACAAACTGATTGAAATTGCATCAAATATACTTAAGAAAATTAAGGGAGATCACAATTAGATCCTAAAACACCTCTGCAAAATTTCAGCTCAAAATAATTTGAAAATAATTATTTAAAAATTAAATGAAGTTTTATGTATTTTCAAAATAATCATCAAAATAATAATTAAAACAACTTGAAATTATTTTTAAAATAAAATAGGTCAAAATATGAACAAAAAGAGCCTAAGAACTTTAAAAATGATGGAAAAATGGATTTTTCATCATTTTTTGAAGTTCTGGGCATTTTTTGTATTTAAATTAAAGTTTTAATTTGTACAGTCAGCCGGCGGCGCTGACTGTACGGCGCTTTTCCACGCGGCGGCAGCGGATTAGATGGTGCAGATGGCGGCGGTCAGGCGGGCCCCACGCGCTTTCGACTTAAGTGAGTCAGCAACCCTTCACAGCCGTTCGATCCTCCGCGGTTTGGATTGGACGGCCGTGATCTTGCCGAACGGTGATATCCGCAGCAAATTAAACCGCGCGGTCATGAAGCTCCGCGGGATAACACGATCTGGGCCGTTGATCGCAAGATCAACGGCCCAGAAAACGTCCTAGCCATGCAACTCGCGGAAAAAGCCATAGATCAGGTTTTTTAATCCGTTCTCTCAAATTATTCAACTAAATAACATGAAATTTTAAACAGATATTGCCAAAGTGAAGAGAATTAATGTGGAACTAATTATTTGGCGTTAAATGCTCTTAATAGAAAGTTAAAAGACCCTAAGTGATCTAGCCTAGGGTTTAAGTTTTAAAGAGATCTAACCGATAGATTTGGGAAATTTTTAAACCTCTGAGCTTGTTGACTGTCCACGCAACTTTCCTTAGTTGAGGTAGAGGTCTGAAACTCGCTGGATCTGGAGATTTTGGCCTGGGGCGAATTAAGTACTTTGCTCGCCGGAAAGATCGCCGGCAACTCCTTTGACCGGCTGGTTTTGGCTCGAAAAGTGTAGGGGAGGTTCTTAAGGTCTCAAACGAGATGAGTATTCGTTTTGAGAACTTAAGTTTTGAGAGAGAGAGTCTAGGTAAGAATGAGGGCTCCAAATGGGGTGTTACCCTATTCAAACGTCCCTGAGCTTATTGGATGGCTAGGATCGACTGAGAGGGTGTCTAGGATGTAGCCACCTGTCCAGGAGGCAGTTGGGGTCAGGGGAATCAAAGGACAGGAGGACAATCCCATGTGGAAAGTTTGTTTTGTCCTTTAACCCACATGGATTTGATCAAGGGCCGTTTGATTTTGATCTAAAGGCTATAATGAGTCCTGGGAAGGTTCTAGAATGGTTTAAAACTGCTGGAGTGGATTAGGGAGGAGTGGGTTAGGTTTAAGATGGGTTTTGACCATCTTTGACCACTCTAAACCCTTATTTTGAATGGTTGACTGGTCTCCATGCCACATGGCAGCTGAGGTGGCATGGGGAAAGTGGGTTTGAGCTGGTTGGGTGTGTTGAAGGGAGTTTAAGAGTTATGAGCTTGAGGTTTAAATATATGGGGAGTATTTTGACCAAGTATAAGAGTTTGACCAAGCCCAATAATGCATGATTTGACTTGCAATGAGTTTAAGACGACTCAAGGTATGTAATAAAATGATTTTGACATTTTAGAGGGTTTGATTGAATCATAGACTTTGATTTGATTCAATTGAGTTAAGTTTGACCAAGCTTGGGTTTTAGTTGACTTGGTCAACTTTGACCAAAACTTAACTCATGGAGAACTTGGGAATGTTTAGGACATCCAAGAGGGTGAGTTTAAAGGTTTAGAGATTTAGAGAACTTAAGTTTAGATAATTGAAATGATTCTGACCCCAAACAAATCAAGTTTGACCATACTTAGGCTTAGTTGACCAAGTCAACTATTGACTGGGTCAAAGGTCTAATAAAACTTAAATACCTGAGGAGGGTGACTAGATTAATTTGAATAAATTTGAAATTGATTAAGGGTTTGATTCAATGTATATGAGCTTAAGGGTTGAACTGGTCAAACTAGGTTGACTTGGTCAACCAGGTTGACCTAGGTTTAGGGGTTAAGCTCAACAGGTTTGAAGTGATGAATGGGGTCTGGTAGAAGTGGTTTCAAAGTCTGGAAAGGTTATTTAGATCAAATGACATGTTTAGGCCCTTAATGGGCCTAATGGGTCAACTAGGTTGACTTGGTCAACTAGGTTGACCCAGGGTCAGGGAATGGGTCCAATCAGTTCAGAACGACATTCTGAGTCTACTGGTGGTGGTCTCAAAGTCTGGGGAGGTCGTTTGGTCAAAATGACCTATTTGGGCCCTTAATGGGCCTTTTAGGTCAACCCTGGTTGACTTGGTCAACCAGGTGGGTCCGGGGTCTAGAAATGGGCTCAACAGATTTGAAATGATATTTGGAGACCAATGGAGGTGGTCCCAAGGTCAGAGGAGGTCATTTGGTCAAAATGACCTGTTTTGACCCTAAAGGGACCTTCTGGGTCAACTAGGTTGACTTGGTCAACCAGGTTGACCCAGAGGCTGGTTCTGGGTTCAATGGGTTTGGTTTGACATTTGAAATTTGCTGGAAGTGACTGCATTTGATTTGGAGCTCATTTGACCAAAGTGACTATTCACACCTCATAGGGGTATTTTGGTCATTTTGGCCTCTGGTCAACTAAAGGTCAAATTGAGTCCAACAAAATGTAGTTTAATGCTCAATGGGTCATAATCAAGGGTCTGGAGGTGATTGGAGGCTTTGTAGAAAGCTCCAGGGTCAAAATCCACTGGGTGGCAAGTCCAGTGGCATAGACTGTAAATATTTGAAGGTTTTACAGCCTTTGGGTTTCAATTCAGTTTCTGGGGTTAGAGATCTCAGAATGAGCTCAAATTTGAAGGGTTGACTCTAGGGACATGTCATATCAGTGTGGAACTGACAGACCTTGAATCAGAGGTCATTTGATAGGGTTTTGAAATGTTCAAAGATTAACTGGAAAAGGCTTTCAGGACTTAGACCTTTTGCCTTGGATTTGAATCTGGAAATCTGGTTTTGAATTGGATTTTGAGCTTGAATGATAGGATTTGGATTAAGTTTAGATTGAATTGGAGTTCAGATTGATCTAGAAGAATCCTAGGGTTTAAGAGGGTCATATGATCTAGAGTCAGGTAGAATCCTAGGGTTTAGAATAGATCCTAGGGTCTGAAGTCTAGGAGAATCCTAGAATCTAAATTTTTCTTAAATTGTATTGATCTGGGGTCAGGATTGATTTGAATCTGGATTGATCTAGGATTAGATTAATCCTAGGGTCAGGATTAAATCCTAAGGATTGGAATGATCCTAAGGTCTGGATTGGTCCTACTGAGCTCATACAAAAATGAGGTCAACAAATGGACCCCCAATATGTGTAATAGAATGTAGTTCTATTGCACATATTGGTGTTGACCGAATAGAATGGTCAAGTCCGGAGTTTTGATCCTAAGGGAAAAATAAATTTATTCCTGGGGAATCAGAGTTTGAATAGATACTAGGGTAGTGCTAGGAAAAGCGTACTCTACCACTAATAGGTCTAATCCTAAGGGGAAGGAAGAATCTATCCCTAAAGGAGAAGGAAGTCTAGGTGATCCTATAGGAAGGAAGAACTCCTAACTATAAAGGATTAAATCTGGATTTGATTCTAAGGGAAAGGAAATCCTAACCTTAGAAAATTAAATTTGAAATGATACTAGGGTAGTGCTGGAGACAGCGTACTCTACCACTAGTAGATCTAGTCCTAGGAGAAGGAAGAAAACCTATCCCTAAGGAAAAGAAGGCTTGGATGATCGTATAGAAAGGAAGAACTCCTAACTATAGATGATCAAGTATGAATTTGATTCTAAGGGAAAGGAAAATCCTAACCTTAGAAAACTAGATTTGAAAGGATACTAGGGTAGTGCTGGAAACAGCGTACTCTACCACTAGTGGATCTAATCCTAAGGAAGGGAAAGAATCCTATCCTTACAGGAAAAGAAAAATCTGGATGATCATATAGAAGGGAAAAATTTCTAACTACAGAGGATCAAGTTTGAATTTTGATACTAAGGCAGTGCCACAAAGGGCGTACTCTACCACTAGTAGATCTAATCCTAAGGGAAGGGGGAAATACCTAGCCCTAAAGAAAAGAAAGCTTGATTGAGATTGATTCCAGGACGGTGCCATAGAGGACTTACTCCATCACTAGGAAGTCTAATCCCAAGGGAAGGAAGAAGAACCTGCCCTAAGGAAGAGAGAATTGGATTTTGAAATTAAACCCAAGACGGTGCCATAAAGGACTTACTCCATCACTGGGGAATTTAATCCTAAGAGAAGGAGAAGGCTTACTCTAAGGAAAAGAGAACTTGATGATCGTATAGGAAAGTAGTATTACTTCCTATAGGAAATAAAACTTAAAGATTTAAATTTTGAAACTAGAATGGTGCCGCAGAGGGCGTTATCCATCACTAGTAGATCTAATCCTAAGGAAAGAAAGCACGATGACTCACATCTGTCCTTAAGGAGAAGAAGACTGGGGGACCCTGAGGGAAAGAAGTATTGCTCCCCACAGAAGGTCAGATCTGGATTTTGAACCTAGAATGGTGCCACAGAGGGCGTACTCCATCACTAGAGGATCTAATCCTAAGGAAAGAAAGCACGATGACTCACATCTGTCCTTAAGGAAAAGAAAACTGGAAGATTCTATGAGAAGGAAGCATTGCTTCACACAGAATCGGGTCTGGATTTTGAATCTAGGATGGTGCCACAGAGGCGTGCTCCACCATTAGAAGATCTAATCCTAAGGGAAGAAAGCATGGTGACTCACATCTGTCCTTAAGAAAAAGAAACTAGATGATCCTGTGAGAAGGAAGCATTGCTTCACACAAAATCGGATCTGGATTGATCGTATGTAAAGGAAACTTGCTTTACATAGAGGATCAGGTCTGGATGATCACGTATAGGGGAAACTTGCCCTGTACAGAAGATCGGATCTGGAATGATCGTATATGAAGGAAACTTGCTTCACATAGAGGATCGAATTTGGATGATCGTGTATAGAGGAAACTTGCTCTATACAGAGGATCGAATCTGGAATGATCGTATATGAAGGAAACTTGCTTCACATAGAGGATCGAATCTGGATTGATCGTATACAGAGGAAACTTGCTTTGTATAGAGGATCGTGTCTGGATTGATCGTATATAAAGGAAACTTGCTCTATATAGAGGATCAGGTCAGGAATAATTGTGTGTAAAGGAAACTTACTCTACACAGAGGATCGGATTTAAATTCTAGAATTTGAGATTTAAATGATTTTTGAATTTAAATTTGCAAGTGTTTGAATTTGAAAAACTTGATTTGACGAGTTTGAATTTGAAGGGTTTTGAATTTGTGATGTGTTTTGAATTTGAAAGTTGATTTGATTTTGATTCATCTTGAATTTGATTTTGAATTTTGAAAAACTTGAACAAAATCGAGCTGAATAGATTCAAAAATTGAAACTTTTATTGATTTGAAATTCGAGCTACATCAAGCATAGTATTTTTTCAGGAATCGCCCGTTTACAGGAAGCATTGGGTGATTTCCGTTACAATCCACTAGCTGATACGAGCCTCCTTCGTAAACTGTTCCCACTACGAAGGGTCCTTCCCAGGTTGGTTCAAACTTTCCACCGAGCTTTCGGTGGGCTAAGATAGGTCTCTGAAGAACCAAGACCAAGTCGCATACTCGGAAGGTTCTAGGTCGCACTAGCTTATCATGAGCTTGAACCATTCTGGCTTTATAGAGTTCTAGATTCTGCTGGGCTTGGAGACGACGTTCTTCAAGACCCTCAAGTTCTTCAAGTCGAAGTTGTGCATTCTGTTCTGTTGTGATCTGATTCTGGACTGCAGTTCTGAGTGAAGGGATTTGAATTTCCAGAGGGAGTACGGCCTCGGACCCATACACTAGTGCAAACGGTGTGGATTGGGTCGGGGTTCGATATGTGGTCCTGTAGGCCCACAGAGCTTCCACCAACCTCTCATCCCACTGATGTTTATTGTCATCCAGGGTCTTTTTGATGATTTGTACCAGGGTTTTGTTGAAGGCCTCAGCCAAACTATTAGCCCGTGGGTAATAGATTGTTGAGTATCTCCAATCAATACCATGGCGACTTGCAAAGTTATTGATTTTTGTAGACTTGAAAGCGGACCCATTATCGGATATGATTCTGCGAGGCACGCCGAATCGATATACGATATGGTCACGAAAGAATTTTATTACATGATGTGATGTTACATTTCTTAGTGGTACTGCTTCTGCCCACTTTGAAAAGTAATCAGTCGCTGCTAAAATGAAGCGATGACCCCTTGAAGAAGGAGGGTCAATTGGCCCGACGATATCCGTGCCCCAACTTTCGAAAGGCCACGAGGCTATCGTAGGATGCAACACATTAGGGGGCTGATGTAAAACCACACCATGAACTTGGCATTGATGACAACATTTTGCAATTTTCATGCAATCGTCAATCATCGTAGGCCAGTAATAACCAAGTCTTTTGATTTTCATTTTCATCTTAGGACCCGATTGATGAGCACCGCACAGTCCATGCTGGACTTCGTTAACGATCTTCAGGGCCTCTCGTTTGTCTAAACAACGGAGCCACATCTGATCGAACGATCGTCGGTACAACGTATCGTTGACTAGTGCGTATGATAGGGCACGTTTCTTAATTTGGTTGGCAAGAGACCTGTCGTGGGGAAGCTTGCCTTCTTGCAAATATTTGATTATTGGTTGTCTCCAATCTTGTTCTTCATCGACTGCTGAAGATGTAGAGAGGACCTGGGAAGATTGATTGTTGAGGTATTCCATGTCTACAGGGGACAGGACTTGACGACCCTGAACTTCTATAGGGATGAAATCCTCTTCTGGGCAAGCAAATTCCTTTGCAAGCTTTGCTAGGGCATCCGCCGAGGAATTGCTTCCACGAGGAACCCTATACAAAGTTACAATGGGAATTTTCTCTAGTAGGTGCATTGTGTATTGATGATATTTCAGGAGTTTAGGATTCAAAACCTTATAGGTCCCTGCAACTTGGTTGATCACCAGTTGAGAGTCACCATAGATCTTAATCTCTTTAATCTCCATTAGGATTGCAAGTTCCAGACCAGTTATCAAAGCTTCGTACTCAGCTTCGTTGTTCGTACAAGGTTCTGATAAATGGTAGGAAAAGTGCATCATTCCCTTATCCGGTGTTATGAAAACCAGACCGACTCCGGCTTTCCCAGGAATAGTAGATTGAGGTGTTTTGCCCCTTTGAGAGGACGCTGCACCATCAAAATACATTTCCCAAGTTTGAACATTGGATTCATCGAAACTCATGATTTGCTCGTCAGGTAAATCATCATTTAGAGGAGATTCCGCCGGTAGCGGGTGTGCCGCAAGGAAGTCGGCGACGGCCTGCCCTTTCACAGCACGCAGGGGAATAAAAGTGATTTCAAATTGTAACAATATCATAGACCAACGAGCCAGACGTCCTGACAACGTGGGCCGGGTCATAAGATATTGTAGGGGGTTGACACTGGAAATCAGACTGACCTGATGAGAAAGCATGTAATGTCTTAGTTTTTGTGCTGCAAAGACTAAGGCAAGGCAATGTTTCTCAATTGTAGGATATCGGATTTCCGTTGGGAGTAATCTCCGACTCAGGTAGTAGAGGGCATTCTCTTTCCCATCGTCATTGATTTGAGCTAGAAGAGCCCCGAGAGATTCGTCAAGGGCTGCAGTGTAAAGGATTAAAGGTCTTCCCGAAATGGGGGCTGCCAAAACTGGCGGATTTGTCAGGTATTGTTTGATATTTTCGAAAGCATTTTGACATTTCTCGTCCCAAATGAATTTGGCGTCCTTTTTAGCTAGGACAGAGAATGGTTGACATCTTCCAGAAAGATTAGAAATGAATCTTCTTATATACGCCAGCCTGCCCTGGAGGGATCTAAGTTGAGTGAGACTCTTAGGAGGCGGCATATTTAAGATAGCTTCAATTTTGGCAGGATCAATTTCGATTCCACGGTGCCTGACTACGAAACCTAAGAACTTCCCTGACGTGACGCCGAAAGCGCACTTCAAGGGATTCATTTTAAGGTCGTAGCGGCGCAACCGCTCGAAAACAGTTCTTAAATCATAAAGATGAGCCTCTTTCACTCTACTCTTGACGACTAAATCGTCGATGTAACATTCGACTTGATTATGTATTAAGTCATCAAAGATATGAGTCATGGCCCGCTGGTATGTTGCACCAGCATTTTTGAGGCCAAAGGGCATCACTTTATAACAAAAGATCCCTATAGGACTTCTGAATGCAGTGTTTCTCTCATCTTCTGGGGCCATCTTGATTTGATTATAACCAGACGAGCCATCCATAAAGGAGAAAATAACGTGCGAGGAGGCAATGTCCACCATGAGTTCTGGGATTGGCAAAGGAAATTCATCCTTAGGACATGAGTTGTTCAAGTCCCTATAGTCAACACAGACCCGGATTTGACCATTTTTCTTTTGAACTGGCACGACGCTAGCTACCCAAGAAGGATATTGTTCTTCTCGAATAAATCCAGCCTCTGCCAACTTCTTGACTTCAGAAACGACTTGTTGTTCGATCTCCAGACGCATACGTCGTGGAGCTTGCTTGACAGGAATGGCATCGTGCCGGATTCCAAGTTTATGGACTGCTACGTCAGCGGACAACCCCGGCATTTCGTCGTATGTCCAGGCGAAGCAATCTTTAAACTTGAATAGAAGTTGAATTAGATCCTTAGACTCATCCTCACTCAACAAAGAACTTATGAAAGTGGGGCGAGGGTCATCCTCTGTTCCAAGGTTGATTTCTTTAAGTTCATCGACTGTTGATTTAATTTCTTCTTCGAATTCAGGGGGTGCATCCCGAACCTGAAGTTCGTCAGAATCATCAAAAGTCTCCAAACAAAGTCCATCGAATGAATCAATGACTTCAGTAGGGACATTTTTAAATTCAGGACGACTAGTTATCATTAAACAAAATTCATCATCGTCAAATGATCTAACGGTACTAAAGCCGATACCACTAGTCCAATGTTTATTAAATTTTGAATTCCAAAGTCTTTCGTGGTATCTAGCCTGACCCTTAGTCCATTGACTCGGAGCAAAACCTTTAGAAATAAGAGATCTAACACCAGCAGGAAAGTAGCCAAAAGGTAATTCCATTAATTCATTGAAATTTGCCTCTTCAAGGATTACATCATCTTCATTCCTTGAGGAGGAAGAGCCAGGGAAGAACTTCTTGGCTTTCCTTACTTCTCCATCTAAGTTCGGAGCATCCTTAATTACTAACCCTGAGACCCTGTCAGCAGACAGTGGGGTTAAGGTTAAGGATTCAACCGTTCTATTAAGCTTTTCATATAAACTCAATTCAGGCTCGTCATTTTGAATATTTAATTTTGTATCCTCCTGGTCGCTATCCGATTCTAAAGTGAGATCAAACTTCGGAGGAGGATTGATTTTTGTATAGTCAAAAGCAAATCTGGCACCCCTTTTTCTTGAATCTTCATCAGAACTTGTTTCAAGTTCGACGTAGATTGGGGAATTTCTTTTTTCAATTGAAGGGCGACCTCGACCGCGTGCTCTTTGGGCCATCCTCCCACCTCTTTGAGGTACAATGTTTGGAGGCCTAAAGATCACACGCTCGACGTCGTCTTCACTACTTGAGTTTTGTCTCTTTTGATTTTTGACTTTTTCTTTTCTCAATCTTTGAATTGCTTTTGAACTTTGATTTTCTGCCTTTTCCTCCTTGATGTTGATCTCTACCTTAGAACAGGTAGTGGACCCTTTAGGAACGTAGTACGCCGCATCCTCGTAGATCCCGATCTCGTGAATAGAGAATGGTTGCAGATCACCCTTAATTTCAAACTCAATGCCATCTCGTTGGTACTTGATGCATTGATGTAGGGTAGAAGGAACCATCCTATACTCATGGATCCAGGGCCTTCCTAAGAGCGCGTTAAAGGACGTTGCCGAATCAATTATATGAAATTTCGCTTCAGTTTTCAATTCTCCTATCTCTAGAAGAAGGGTAACTGAACCTAAAGCCTTTTCGCCCTTTTCATTGAATCCACGAAGCACTAACTTGTCAGTTGAGAGCTTGCTAATATCAATTCTAAGGTATGCGAGAGTCTTTATATTCATCACGTTGACCGATGCACCCGGGTCAACTAAAACTCTTGATAACTTAAACTTGCCCACATTTACTGTGATGTAAAGTGGACGATTGTGGTCGGCAGTTCCAAGGAGTAAATCTTCATCAGAGAAGGTAACCCCAGGGATTTCTTTAAAGTACAAAGCTTCTTCCTCGGAAGTTGAGGCTAATTGAGCTAAGCAAATCTCTGGGTCGAGAAGTGCTTTAATCAGAGTCTCCCTCATCTCTTTTGAAAGGACAAGGGCATCATAAATGCTCAATTTGGCAGGCAACTTCCTAAGGTGAGCTAAGACATTGTAATCAACACTTGGAACATTAACGTTGGGACCCGGTGGATTTGAAAGAATTGGAGTTGATTGTTGAGCGAGGATTTGAATTGGATCATCAGAAACAACTTGTTTTCCTTTATCCTGAGGAGGTAGCCTAGGGGGTAAGACCTTCCCACCACGTAGTTGTACTTGCACGACTTCATCGGAAGAACAAACTACAGGGGAGTCTACGCTCTCCTTAGGCGATTGATTGTCGTTATCTGAGCGAGAGTCTGAATCTGAAAAGTCTATCACGACAGGACTCCCTTGAAAGTTAATTTCAGGGGTTTCACTATCTGATAAGACATCAGATTCATTTCTCTCTTGAAGAGTCAAATCTGGAGAGTTGAGTGTTTGAATTTCTTGATTGATCTCAACTTGTTCTTGATTATTTTCAACAGAAGAGTCATTAACATCTTGATTCTCAACATTAATCATCAAAATATGGGCAGAAGGATCAGACTTTTTATTTAATTTTCGACCCTTTGCCTTTGATGGGGCAAAGTAAAAGTCAGATAATTTCAGTGGTTCAGAGGTTTTGAGCCACCATCAACCACTTGTACAGATCTCTCATCAACAAATTTCCTCTCTACAGAAAGTTCACTCTTTTCATTTTTATTCAGTACAGTAGTTCCTAAGACTACTGGAGAGGAAACTGTCCCAACGTCCTCCTGCGAAGCCTCGAGGTCAACCTCCCAGATCGGGTCCCGGGCTCTCGTCAGTAACTGTTGAGAAAGACGAAAAGATTTATTAATCGACTTTTTAAATGCCCGGGATAGTGCTATATCCCAACCATCTTCAATAGACAGAGAAGAGTTAGAATTCATACCTGAGATAGACTTGACAGACCCCTGATCTGGATCGACTAAGTACTCCTTTGGAATTATAATATTACCTTGACGAAAGTTCTTTTCTAGCCAATCTTTGAAGACGATGCAGTCTTCGATTGTGTGGCCTAACATGCGATGGTAGGGGCAAAAAGTTGGATCGTCCTTCTTATTTGCCTCTTCCAGCTTCTTGGCCTCCGGCAATCGAAAATCTGGCTTCTTCTGAAGACTTTTAAAGATCTTTCTCACCGACTCTCTCTTAAATGGATATGTGCGAGCCAATCTCTCTTTAAAAGAAATCGGGTGAGAATCTCTTATGGGTTGAGAAGTTACCTGAAAAGGTGGAGATTTTTGAGTTTGTTGTGTTGGAGAATTACTGGACTGAACATTCATTGGTTTCTTCCCCTTATCAACAGCTGAAACCATTGCTGTTCTCTTTTCAAAGGATTTCAATGGTTTGCTAGCTTTCTTTTCCTCGGTAGAATCCTTCAGGAATGGCATTTTGGAAGCCTCTTCCTGTAGATTACTAGCCTTATTCAAAAGTTTTTCGAAGGTTTTGATAGTGAAACCCTTCAGGAGAAAAGCAATAGGCCCATGGATGTTCTTTAAAAGAATCTCCACTGCATGTTGCTCTTGTAACTGGGGTTCACACTTCATCGAGAGATTTCGCCATCTCAAGATGTACTCAACCAAAGACTCTCCCGGCTTTTATTTTTCGATGACGAGATCACCAACGGTTACACGCTGCTGAGCTCCTGAGAATCTCTTTAAGAATAGACTCTCGAGCTCTGCGAATGTTTTCACTGAACCATTAGGTAAATCTGCGTACCACTCAAAAGCAATACCGGATAGACTACTCACAAACTGGCGAAAGAGTAGAGCATCTGACCCTCCTGCGTTGCAACAGCTCGCTCGGAAGTGGGCCAGGTGCTGTCTTGGGTTTTCTAAACCACTAAAAACTTTAAATGAAGGTGGCACAAAGCCTTTGGGATAAGAAACTGAATCATATTCTTCAGGGTAGGGCCTACCCTTTGGAATAGATACAGTCCCTTGAGAATGGGCTAAGGCCTCCCTTACCTGGGTTTCAATCATCTGGCGAATATCTTTGTCGGCTGGAGAGGTTGGGGAAGCAACCTCTTGAGTTCTAGGACTTGATTCTGTTTTCCTGCTGTGCTCACCCACGGTGTGTGTTGTAGGTTGCAACTGCTCGGATTGAGATTGCTGTGCCTTGATCATCTGATTTTGCATCTGTTCCATTCTGAGCATCATTTGTTCAATTTTATTTTCCAGACTCTTGATGTATTCATCTTTCTCATTCAATTTAATTGATCCATCGGAGTCTGAATCTACTGCTGCAGAGGCTTCTTCTTTACCAGATCGGTATCTTGAAGGCTCAGCATCTTTATTTGATGCTCTGGTCTCAACCATACAAATGTTCCCAGCTGAATCTTCTTCCATCAGATCATCTGCTTCTGGATCAAAGGCTTCAATTGCCTTGTTTTTGAGTATGTCCCTTATTTCTTGTACCACCTCATCGACCGGTCTACCCTCAATTGACTCGAGATCGATTGGTAGGTACCCTTTATAGTTAATCATCTCTTCAAATTCCTCATCTCCGAACTGGGTGAGGACCTCTTGGATTTTCAAATCATCAGCAGTAGGTTCTGCCACCAACTGATCTAACATCTCTTGATCGTCCTCAAGTTCTGTCCCCTCCCCTCCGACTGTCCCGGGGTCAGTAGTCGTGAGGGTGACATCCTCAATAGGGTGAGGGATATCTAACTTAATAGGTGACGAAGGAGTTTGACTTGTAGGAACTCCAACATCAATCCGAGGAGAATCCTCACATCCCTGAATAAGGAGTCGGGGGATCTTAACAGGTGACTGGACTGGTAACTGAGCTGGTGACTGAACTGGTGTCTCTCTAATCTGAATCCCAACAGTTCTGCTTATCTTCATTGGTACATAAGGTTCATCCAAAGGTATGGGCCTCTTGCCCTTAACATCAACTGGTTGTAAATCTTTGACGATCTCTTTTGATTTGGCTATCACAGGGGCCAACTTTGAGAGTCTTGAAGGGGGAACTGGAGGTCTACCACTGAGAGGGTGACTCCTACCAGACCCAGTTAAAACTATCTCCTCAGTTTTAGTAGTTGGGAGACGAGGCACCCAATGATATCCATCCACTAATACTGAGGCAACTGGTTGCTTAACGAACTTTTTGTTTCTCCTCACTAGCTGAGGAGTCAGGTTTCTTGCTTCAGATTTTTCTTCTTTTAGAACTTCTTTCTCAAGCTTGTGTGAGATCACCCCCTTCAGGTGTCTCACATATTGTTCTTTAGTCTGACCTGTCTCAGCAGCATAGGTATGAATGATGTTCCTTAACATCCTAGTTCTCAAAATGTTCTTCTCCTTGGTGGTTCTCTTAACAGTGTAGTCGACTGGGCTAGGTGGAGAGCTAGCAATCCGCGTGACTCTCTCCTCCCCTGCAGCAGCTGCGAGGGGGTGAAAACGACTCCCTTTCAGGAGTGAAGAAGAGGCAGGGATAGGCAGCTCCTCAGCAGCCTCAGGCTCAACTAAACTCAAGGCTTTCTGTTTAGCTATCTTCTTTGACTTAGTAATTTTCTTCCTTATCCTTCTCAGGTAGTTCTTCCTAGCACTCTTAGTGCCAAACAGTGCTGCAGAACTAGAAGATCCTTTTTCAACAGTAGATTTTACTTCAATTTTCTTGTCCTCACTCTGGACTGAGGGTGCAGAAGGTGTAAGGATAGCACCTGCTGCCAGTTCCAACACTGGGGGAAGGTCACTCGTAGCTCCCACAGCTAGTTCCACTACTGGACCATTCTCGCCCTCAGCAGCGAGATTGATGATTGTTCTACCATTAACAGACAATTTCAGAGTCTTGAAACCCATCCCAAACTGAATCGCACTGCTATGAATTAACTCTTCGACTTGGAGGTCTCGGTCAACAGAGAACAGAAGTTTTCCAGCCATTGCAGAAGATTTGATTGTCTGAAATTTGAAAGAGAAGATTTGAATCAAACTTTTAAATTTGAATTTTAACAAGAAATTTTCTATATTTTATCACATAAATCGAATTATAGGAACTATAATCCGATATATAGTGATAAAGTATAGATATCAATTTTGACTTGAAGAAAATTTGAATTTTTGTTGTATATGTTCAACTACAAGAGAATGTTGTAGAGAACGTATAACAACAATGGTCTGGATTTGATTTGAAAGAATTTGACGGGGGTTTAAAATTTTGAAAATTGAAAGATTTTCTTTGACTATTTGAAACCAATAAGTCGGATTTGATTTCAACTTAATAGTTAACAAAATATCAAAGAAAATCAAGGAGTTTTGACTCGACTCTCTTATCCCACTGATCAGGCTAGGGATAAGATGTCAGAGATTTGACTTGATGAAAAGACTAGATGATTAAATTTGAATCTGAAAATAGTACATGTTATACTACAAGAGAATATTGTAGTGGTACATGTGACAGTGAAAATCGAATTTGAATTGAAAGGGAATTTAAATGACTCAAAAAATCCGGCAGCATCTCCCCTTATTTTTGAAACTTGAGGTGTTGAATTTGCATTCAACAAGACAGTTTACAAACATTAAGAAAAATTTTACAGGAAGAAACTCGACTCTTTATATCTTATCAAAGATAAAATGTCAGAGTTCAAAATTTGAAAGACATTGAAACTAAATGTTGAATTTGAATTATCAATGTTCATCTACAAGAAGTATTGTAGAAGAACATTCGACACGTGACGATTAAAACTTGAAGAGAATTGAACGGATATTTCTAAAAATTTGAATTTCGGACAGCACCTCCCCTTATTTTGAAACTCGAGGTGTTGAATTTGCATTCAACTCGACGGTTTACAAATGTTAGGGAAAGCTAGGGAAAATCACTTGACTCTTTACATTTCAAAAGAATGATTTAAAATGAAATGTCAAAGATTGATTTATCCGGATAAATTTGAATAAATATTGCATATATTAAGCTACAACAATAGTTATAGAGAAATATATGGCAATGCATTTTGAACTCGATTGACTTTGAAAAGAAAAAATTTTTTTTGAAAATCCGGCGGCATCTCCCCTTACTTTTGAAACTCGAAGTGTTGAACATATGTTCAACATAACGGTTTACAAACCTATAAGAGGGAGATTCTAAGAAATCAACCTGACTCTTTCATTCTGATGAGTGACTCAGAATGGAATGTCAAGGATTGAAATGACCGGAGAAGTTGAAAGTACATTAACTATATACAACTACAATCATTGTTGTAGAATATATAGTTGCAATGATTATTATAACTTGAAAAGAGATGTTTGAAAAATTTTAAATTTCGGCAGCATCTCCCCTTATTTTGAAACTCGAAGTGTTGAACATATGTTCAACATAACGGTTTACAAAAACAGGGGGGATGTTATAAGCTAACCTGACTCTTTCATTCCGACTAGTGATTCGGGATTGAAATGTCGAAGGTTAGATTAACCAGAAAATTTCAAACTTTGGATTAAAATTTGGAAGAGGAATCTATATCCTATCACACATATTGAATTATAGGAATTACAATCCTATATGTAATGGTAGGATATAGGAATCGACTGAGATTTGAAGACAATGGAATTTTGCTAGACATTTGAAATTATGGCTTTGAAATTGAAGAAATCTTCTGTAAATTGTGAAACTTAGCACGCTATGATTTATTTGCATGCAAGCTTGCAACATGTACAGAAAGACTTTGAAAAGCTCAGCTTGACTCTTTCGCTCTACCAATGAACTTGGAGGCGAAATGTCAAAGCCAGACTTGGAGGGAGGTTTCCTACACTCACCTCTCTTTTCACATGTCTTACTTGAGTTGGCCACACTCACCCAAGGAAGAAATGGGAGAGGGACCAACGGAAGAAAGGTAGTCAAAACTACCGATGTAATAAAATTTATATCGCTATTAAAGATGGAGAGAGAGATTTTCCCCAGTGGAGTCGCCAATTTTTGATGTGATTAAAAAAAATATGTTTTGAAAAGAGGTTTAATTTTCTTTGGGAAATGTTTAATTTCTGGAATTTTGAATTTTATAATCGAACACTTATTATGAATGATATATCACTTCGAAAAGTGAACATATCGTTCTCTAATAGGTTCAGATTATAAATCTCTAAATTTATCTGATTATTATGATCAAACTCAAAGAGAAACAATATATGATCCCGAAGGATCAAAATAATGTTTAATCCATTGTTCGACTACAATAATTGAGATAAGAGATCATTAATTTCATATTTAAAGTTATGATTGTAACTGATATATCTATCCAGAGAAAGAAGATATCAATTACTATCGATAGTTCAAATATGATGATAATGATCGTAAAGTTTGAATTTCCCAAAGATAATCAATTGAAGGTTTTGAAAACTTGATTTTGAAATCTGGTCTGGGTTTCTAAATCTCCTACGAGCGCAAGCCCTCGTAGTTAATTACATCGTAGGAAACCAAAAAAATTTCCTACGAATACTCTCGATTACAATAGCGATACGAATTTTATTTAAGATTTTCAAAGCTTGATGTCAAAGGAGGTTAAGGACTTGAATTTTCAAGTGAGATTGGTTCAATGTTGAACACTTATTTCTGGAGTCAAAGAAAGAAGGGTAGGAGGTGTTTTGAGATTCTGAATTACTTCAGAAACACCTCAAACTATCCTAAGTGTTGGGCTTGAATTAGATTGAAAGAGATTTTTAATTTGAATGGTCAATTTTATTAGAAAGTGGGAATTAGATTCCCAGAAGATTGAGGTCTTAAGATTAAAGACATGCCTCAGAACTTAAGTCTAAAATGGGTACTGAGAATCAGTGACCCAGAACTTAGCTAATGCAGTGCAATCTGGACTTACCCCGGCCTGGATTAGGGAGCCAGCTAAACCACCTAAACACTTTTAAAAACCATGAGTCAAAGTTTTTTAAATGTAGAGTGGTTAGGGATATTATTTAAGATTGGTTTAAAGAATTGGGGTCGACATCTAGAGCAGATCCTAATTGACCCCTTAACATATGTTGGGTTAAATGTCTAAATAAAATGCAATTAAGATTTAGACCCGATTTTTTTAATTTGTATCTAATGCGATGCATGCTAGTTGACTCGATGAAATGCTTAAATCAAAATGAAGCAGTTTTAAAACAGGCTTAAAAAATAGGTTTTATCCTAAAGATTGCACAACATCCCCTTGGACAGAACTGCACCCTAATAGGTCAGGTGGTCTGCCAAAACCCGCAGGCAGGGAGGTGCCTAACACGGATGAGAAAAGTTAATATGTATGCATGAAAAACTCCCGGCGAGTCCGGGCTTACTTCTTAAGAGCGTTAGAGTTTCTATCTGAGCTTAAAAATTTTAATTTTGTTTAAATAGAAAAAGTTAATGACCGTACCCTCACGAGCCTCCGATCGGGTTCCAGGCTAAATCAAAATCGACATGCAATAGCGCCAAATAAATTACTAAAAACATGTGGGTCCTTAATCGCAATCAACATCAAGTAATCAAATCAACATTTAATTAAATTAATTAAATAAATGCTCAAATTGAAAGTCCATAGGCAAGTGCCCTTAATAATACAACCCAGGGTCTGCAGTAAAGTAAAGTGGCCGGGTACCACTGACTACAACCCGGATTCTACTCCTAAGACTCAAGTGACTTTGAGATTTGAGATTCTTCTCGTTCTTCACTTCTTCGTCTCCTTAGAACTCCTTGGATCGTCGGGTCTGGATATTCAAATGAAAAGAAACTCCCTCTGAATAGGGGTGTTATCTTTTCTCTTTGGATACTTGAACTTCATCCTAATTTGAATCTCCAAATGGATAGGAACTCTCCCCTAAGGGATGTTCCTTCCTCTTTGGATTCCAAATTGGATTTTAAATATCTCAATCTCAAAGTACTTTAAATAATACAACTCAAAATCAAATCAAATTACATTAATGAAAATTAAAAATCTAGACTCAACAACCTGCCAGGTTATCCTAATAATCAACAGTTTAGAAATATCCCAAGCAGTTATATATTTGAAATTTAAAAATGCTCAATTACAGCCACGCTTGGCCATGCTCTTTTAATTTTAAAGGGGGTTTTAGCAGTTTGCTGGAGCACCTGTGCAATTTGATAATTATAATTTTGCCCCCTTTAATTTATGCCCTATATGAGCATGGCCACCTGCATAAGATTGAATTAGTACAAAATGTCCCTAGCCTAAGGGTAGATCTAATCGTACAATCAATCACATCACAGAGTACAGTAAGTAAATAAACAATCACAGCAATCATATGTCTAGCAAACAGCATGCAGTGAAAGCTCGAAAATCCGGCACACAGCAGAAAAGTAAACACCGGCCTGGCCTAAGACTAAAGTTGGTTGTCCTAGCAAACCATCTAAAGTGTGTGTAGGAGGCTGTGTGGTTTTGATATGTCCTAAATAGGCATTTGATTGAAGTTATTTGAGGTTCAAGTTGGTTGAAGGTTTAAGGGAAGATTTAATTTGAATTTAAATATTAATGACTTGAAATTGATTTTAAACTTGATTTTAATTGTTTGTTGGATATCACCTTTGTTTCACACCGAGGCCGTGAAGTTTATTTCACCTTCCTTAGGGCTAATTTAATAGCCTCGTAGGCTTGGGTTACCTAGTGGTACCCGATATAATTAAATGATTTGAATTTGATTAAGGTTTAAAGGTTGATTAAATTTTAATTAGAATTGGTTGATTGCTGGTTTTAATGTTGAATTAAGATTTTCTGGAATTTTTAATGATTTATTGAATTTTGGAATTTTCTGGATTATTTTAATGATTTAATTCAAGGGTCAAAAGTTAACTTTTTGATATAAAAGGTTTTATGGAAAGTTAATATTTTATTAAAATACTAGACCTTAATACGATCAGTTAGACAGTAAGTACACTGAAATTGGATTTTTCTATATTTTATTATGAAGGTTTGAAGTTTTGACTTGATTTTGAACTAGATTTGACCAAAAGTTGACTTTTTCAAATTTGATTGATTTCTAGAAACTTAACATTTTTAATAAATATTAGAGCTTAAGATGAGTTGTATGCATTTGAGTTTGCCCAATTTGGAGTTCATTTGAATTAGTTATGAATTTTTGAAGTTTTGACTATTTATCGAATTATTTAAATTGTTTAATTAAGACCCTTTTTGTGATTTGGATCCAAATGATCTCCAAACTCCTTGAAATCAACTCCAAAGGTCAGGAATAATCTAAGGAGTGATTTCCAAGTGTTTGGAAATTTTCTGAAATTTTTAATTATTTTTAATTAATTAAATCAATTAAATTTCAGATTTCAATTAAAATTAAATTAAACTTAATTTTGAAGTCCAGTCAAGGGGTTTTTATTTTTCATTGATTAAGGGTTCAATTCTGGTCAGTTTGAGGTATTATGTGTAATTTTTGGATTTAAAATTAATTTATTATAATTTTTGGAAGGTTTAAGGGCTTAATTAAGGTTTAAACTTGATTAGGTTAATTAGGGGGCTTAATGATTTCAAAATCCAGTGAAAAATTTTCCTAAGGCTAAGAGTGTCACTGAGTTCAAGTGGTTTGAGTTTCAAGTCAATTGGAATTATATCCTTATTAATGGAAATTTTCTAAATTCTCTAAGCAAAGTCCTTAATTGTTGTCCTTAAGGATGACACTAAGTTTAATTGGGTTTCAAATCAATGTTTCTAACCCTTGACAATATATGAATATAAACATGCATAAACACAATCAATTCCTAAGTCTAGGAGAGCCTTAAAACTAGGTGGTGTGTGCACCCTAAACATACAAATCAAATTAAAATTTAATTAATTGAAAGATTAATCAATGAATAATTAATCAAGTAATCATTCATTGATTAATCATCACTCCACATAAATTCTACTCAATCAAGCTCAATCTATGTTCAAACTTTCATGTGATCTCTCAAGGTTTAAGGATTTAAATACATATAATTTTAAAATGGGTTTTAAAATATACTTATATATAAAACCTATATATAATAATATAAGTTTTAAAATAAGATAAAAAAAAAATATTTTAAGTTAAAATAGCTTGAGAGATCCACTGACCTTAAATGTAATTTGAAAATAATAATAATTTTTTTTTGAAAAATATTTAATATAATATTAATTAACTATTATGTAAATATATAAAAAAAAATATTAAAATGATTCAAATGATTTGAAATAATTAAAGTTTTGAATCTTAAAGTTTAAATTAAAAGTTTCAAAGTAGAATTTCAATATATATATATATATATATATATATATATATATTTAAAATTTTAAATTATTTAACTTTAATTAAATACTAATTAGTATTTAATTACTTAGTTAATTAAAATATAAAGTATATTTTAAATTGACTTAATATTAAAATAAAAAAAAAATTAAAATAATTCTTTCATCATTAAACCTTTTGAAATAAAGAAAATTTATTTAATGATTTAATATTGAATTGATCAAACATCAATTAATTGTTTAATTATTTAAATGACAAGGATCATGGTATAATTAAGGTTAAATTTCTTTTAAATCATACATGATTACAACCTATATCTATTTTCCAATGAAAGATAACTCTTGAGAGGTTCCATAGAGTACTAACATGCATTGATTGGACTTAGGTTGTTTTATTTATGAATTTACAAAAATCTAAATCAAAATTTGTCCTACACTTTTATAAATTCACAAACTGATTGAAATTGCATCAAATATACTTAAGAAAATTAAGGGAGATCACAATTAGATCCTAAAACACCTCTGCAAAATTTCAGCTCAAAATAATTTGAAAATAATTATTTAAAAATTAAATGAAGTTTTATGTATTTTCAAAATAATCATCAAAATAATAATTAAAACAACTTGAAATTATTTTTAAAATAAAATAGGTCAAAATATGAACAAAAAGAGCCTAAGAACTTTAAAAATGATGGAAAAATGGATTTTTCATCATTTTTTGAAGTTCTGGGCATTTTTTGTATTTAAATTAAAGTTTTAATTTGTACAGTCAGCCGGCGGCGCTGACTGTACGGCGCTTTTCCACGCGGCGGCAGCGGATTAGATGGTGCAGATGGCGGCGGTCAGGCGGGCCCCACGCGCTTTCGACTTAAGTGAGTCAGCAACCCTTCACAGCCGTTCGATCCTCCGCGGTTTGGATTGGACGGCCGTGATCTTGCCGAACGGTGATATCCGCAGCAAATTAAACCGCGCGGTCATGAAGCTCCGCGGGATAACACGATCTGGGCCGTTGA
Organism: Dendrobium chrysotoxum; assembly: GCA_019925795.1. Classification (NCBI taxonomy): domain Eukaryota; kingdom Viridiplantae; phylum Streptophyta; class Magnoliopsida; order Asparagales; family Orchidaceae; genus Dendrobium; species Dendrobium chrysotoxum. The sequence goes on along the minus strand of CM034302.1, from coordinate 88,792,503 downwards.
TCGCAAGATCAACGGCCCAGAAAACGTCCTAGCCATGCAACTCGCGGAAAAAGCCATAGATCAGGTTTTTTAATCCGTTCTCTCAAATTATTCAACTAAATAACATGAAATTTTAAACAGATATTGCCAAAGTGAAGAGAATTAATGTGGAACTAATTATTTGGCGTTAAATGCTCTTAATAGAAAGTTAAAAGACCCTAAGTGATCTAGCCTAGGGTTTAAGTTTTAAAGAGATCTAACCGATAGATTTGGGAAATTTTTAAACCTCTGAGCTTGTTGACTGTCCACGCAACTTTCCTTAGTTGAGGTAGAGGTCTGAAACTCGCTGGATCTGGAGATTTTGGCCTGGGGCGAATTAAGTACTTTGCTCGCCGGAAAGATCGCCGGCAACTCCTTTGACCGGCTGGTTTTGGCTCGAAAAGTGTAGGGGAGGTTCTTAAGGTCTCAAACGAGATGAGTATTCGTTTTGAGAACTTAAGTTTTGAGAGAGAGAGTCTAGGTAAGAATGAGGGCTCCAAATGGGGTGTTACCCTATTCAAACGTCCCTGAGCTTATTGGATGGCTAGGATCGACTGAGAGGGTGTCTAGGATGTAGCCACCTGTCCAGGAGGCAGTTGGGGTCAGGGGAATCAAAGGACAGGAGGACAATCCCATGTGGAAAGTTTGTTTTGTCCTTTAACCCACATGGATTTGATCAAGGGCCGTTTGATTTTGATCTAAAGGCTATAATGAGTCCTGGGAAGGTTCTAGAATGGTTTAAAACTGCTGGAGTGGATTAGGGAGGAGTGGGTTAGGTTTAAGATGGGTTTTGACCATCTTTGACCACTCTAAACCCTTATTTTGAATGGTTGACTGGTCTCCATGCCACATGGCAGCTGAGGTGGCATGGGGAAAGTGGGTTTGAGCTGGTTGGGTGTGTTGAAGGGAGTTTAAGAGTTATGAGCTTGAGGTTTAAATATATGGGGAGTATTTTGACCAAGTATAAGAGTTTGACCAAGCCCAATAATGCATGATTTGACTTGCAATGAGTTTAAGACGACTCAAGGTATGTAATAAAATGATTTTGACATTTTAGAGGGTTTGATTGAATCATAGACTTTGATTTGATTCAATTGAGTTAAGTTTGACCAAGCTTGGGTTTTAGTTGACTTGGTCAACTTTGACCAAAACTTAACTCATGGAGAACTTGGGAATGTTTAGGACATCCAAGAGGGTGAGTTTAAAGGTTTAGAGATTTAGAGAACTTAAGTTTAGATAATTGAAATGATTCTGACCCCAAACAAATCAAGTTTGACCATACTTAGGCTTAGTTGACCAAGTCAACTATTGACTGGGTCAAAGGTCCAATAAAACTTAAATACCTGAGGAGGGTGACTAGATTAATTTGAATAAATTTGAAATTGATTAAGGGTTTGATTCAATGTATATGAGCTTAAGGGTTGAACTGGTCAAACTAGGTTGACTTGGTCAACCAGGTTGACCTAGGTTTATGGGTTAAGCTCAACAGGTTTGAAGTGATGAATGGGGTCTGGTAGAAGTGGTTTCAAAGTCTGGAAAGGTCATTTAGATCAAATGACATGTTTAGGCCCTTAATGGGCCTAATGGGTCAACTAGGTTGACTTGGTCAACTAGGTTGACCCAGGGTCAGGGAATGGGTCCAATCAGTTCAGAACGACATTCTGAGTCTACTGGTGGTGGTCTCAAAGTCTGGGGAGGTCGTTTGGTCAAAATGACCTATTTGGGCCCTTAATGGGCCTTTTAGGTCAACCCTGGTTGACTTGGTCAACCAGGTGGGTCCGGGGTCTGGAAATGGGCTCAACAGATTTGAAATGATATTTGGAGACCAATGGAGGTGGTCCCAAGGTCAGAGGAGGTCATTTGGTCAAAATGACCTGTTTTGACCCTAAAGGGACCTTCTGGGTCAACTAGGTTGACTTGGTCAACCAGGTTGACCCAGAGGCTGGTTCTGGGTTCAATGGGTTTGGTTTGACATTTGAAATTTGCTGGAAGTGACTGCATTTGATTTGGAGCTCATTTGACCAAAGTGACTATTCACACCTCATAGGGGTATTTTGGTCATTTTGGCCTCTGGTCAACTAAAGGTCAAATTGAGTCCAACAAAATGTAGTTTAATGCTCAATGGGTCATAATCAAGGGTCTGGAGGTGATTGGAGGCTTTGTAGAAAGCTCCAGGGTCAAAATCCACTGGGTGGCAAGTCCAGTGGCATAGACTGTAAATATTTGAAGATTTTACAGCCTTTGGGTTTCAATTCAGTTTCTGGGGTTAGAGATCTCAGAATGAGCTCAAATTTGAAGGGTTGACTCTAGGGACATGTCATATCAGTGTGGAACTGACAGACCTTGAATCAGAGGTCATTTGATAGGGTTTTGAAATGTTCAAAGATTAACTGGAAAAGGCTTTCAGGACTTAGACCTTTTGCCTTGGATTTGAATCTGGAAATCTGGTTTTGAATTGGATTTTGAGCTTGAATGATAGGATTTGGATTAAGTTTAGATTGAATTGGAGTTCAGATTGATCTAGAAGAATCCTAGGGTTTAAGAGGGTCATATGATCTAGAGTCAGGTAGAATCCTAGGGTCTAGAATAGATCCTAGGGTCTGAAGTCTAGGAGAATCCTAGAATCTAAATTTTTCTTAAATTGTATTGATCTGGGGTCAGGATTGATTTGAATCTGGATTGATCTAGGATTAGATTAATCCTAGGGTCAGGATTAAATCCTAAGGATTGGAATGATCCTAAGGTCTGGATTGGTCCTACTGAGCTCATACAAAAATGAGGTCAACACTCTATTACTAACTAATTATTTAATTAATATTTACATTAGTAATCACCGAAGTAATTATTTATATTTTAAATTCTATTAATTCAGCTAATTAAATTAATGATTAATTAAAAAATTAAGAATTAGTCTGATCCCTATAGGCGGGTTGCTTTCCCTCTTCACTGTTTCTTCGTTGCCGTTCGCGTGTTCGGCTTCGCTGGTTCGCGCGAGGTAGAGCACGAGTCGCTGGCCATTGCCTGTCTAGGGTTTTCTTTTCCTCTTCTGCATTTATTCGTTGCTGTTCTGCTTCGCGTGAAGTAGAGTTCTAAAAGAGTCGAAACTTCTTCGACTCCTCCACGTTGTTCTTGTCGGATTGGAAGTCGCGCCGGGATCTCGCCGCGAAGGTAACGATATATCTCCCCTTTCGCGCGCTTCTTCGGCCAGATACGAAATCCATAAAAAACTCGGATTTACGAAATGCGGGGTTTAGGGCATACCGTGACATTTAACTTTGTATTTTTTGGCGTTTAGCAGGATTTAGCTCAAATCTTGCCTAAATCTGGCCTAAATTCTGCATCCAAACATGCCCTTGAATTGACGCATTGATGTAAAAATGGAAGGGGATTCGTTGCGTTCGCTCTCCATGAGACCGGGTCGCAGAGCTGAGCGAGGCTGCAAGACAGACCTACAAACTCGAGGTGATTTTGAGGTAAAACCTGGAATTTTGTTTGATATCAGTTCGTAATGCTATGATTTCGCGTTGCAGATTTCGAAGGTGGCTTCTTTTCTCCTGGTAAGGCTCTTCGAGATCCTATAAGGATGATTTGGCAGCGGGGTTGTATACGCTTGTTCTTGGTGTCCGCGATCGCATGGGTGATGCTCGTTCTAGTTGCGTTGCTCTTTCACGTGTGGTCTTGCCGCTCTGAAATCAGCTTTCTTTCAGGTGTGTAATGAAGGGTGCGAAGATAAACATTTTTTGCTTATCTGTTTTAACTGTAACGCTTTCTACCTACATAGAGATAAAATAGGTTAAGTGAACTTTCGAGTGTACTAGTTGCACATGCTGCTTTAACCTACTTGGGATAAAGGTTAACATCGCTTAGTTAGGATGAATAGTGAGAGAATCACTAGTTTCTATTGACAGTCATCATTTAGACTGATCTATTTCATCGAAACTTGAGAGCTCTTTTGCTCAAAAGTCAATTCCTTGGATGACAATGAGGGTGCTTTGCTTTCACCAACTTCTTCCTCTTTGGTCACTCTTAAGAACTTCTGTCTTATCATTTTCTAATTCTCCTTTTCTACTTACCACTTATGCATTGAAGAGAATAGTTGATTAGGCGTAATGTTACCTTGGAAAAAAAACATTTTCAATTCGCTGCTTTAAGTTGATGTAATTATCATTTATGTTAGTGAGTCCAACTGGATGAAACGCCATGCCTCTAAAACTCCATTTCAACTTCATTGGCTAACTTATCAGCTCTTGCTCTTATTCTAATTTAAACTTTAATACAAACGACTTAAGTTTTGAACTCCCAAAACAGTTTCTTATTATCTTAAAACATCTCAAACTATGCAGGTAATCTAATTACAGAGAGGCTTAGCACCATCATGTCATCATGCCGGAATATCAGTGACTTAATTCACTGCAGTTGTTTTGGCTTTAAATCACTTCTTGCTACATGCGCCCCATTTGTATTCCTTTTATTATCATAAACTACTACTTTATTTGAGTTTAACATGTACTTTGGTCAGGGAATTGCATGAACTGAGTAGGGAGGTATTGAGTGTCAATTGAAATTAAAGCCTGAACAAAAAAACCGTTGTGATGAAATTAGTTTGGTATTGACATTTATTTTATTTGTATGTCAGAATTCATATAGTCTTTATTGTTCTTGCAGCTCTTTGTAGGAAGGATAGCAAGGTGCTTGTGATTTTGGATGCAATTGGTTTTGCACCAAAGGCGCAACACCGTAAGTCTGGGATTGGATTGTTTCATATTTCTTTCAAGAAATGGTAATGTAGTTATCTGGCATTTCAACTGTCCTTTTTTTTTGAAACTACAACTGTCCTTTTAGGCTGCTCTATTCCTTTGGCTGATGATCCAGACGCCATTATCATTCCTGATAAAACTCTGGACATAATACCAAAAGAATTGTTATACATAGAAGTAGACAATCAGTTTCCCCCACTATTTGGTGGACACCAGAGCTGGTCAGAGAGGGAGGATAGTTTCAAATTGAGCAAAAGTATGATGGTAAGATCCAAAGTTTTTGTTAAATAGCATGTATAACATATTGTTATTCATTGCTGAGACATGTAATGTCACAACACCATGGCATTGTGTGGGTTCCCGTGCCTATCATATTTAATTATGCTCTTAATCTGAAAAATGATTGCTTATTGCTATTTCCTTACTTGCCTGAAAATGAGAATTCCATGGCAATTATTTGTATTTTTATTCAAATATTTCCCTTCTCAAAATTTTTGAGCATTATTTGTAGCTATACTGAGCGAGATTATTATTGCAATGAAGCAAGCGTGTTGTCTATTTTCTACTCTTTGTTTAAGGTTATTAATGATATAATTTCTGCATTTCAAGGTCCTTTAGGTGGCTAACACCACAAAAGGTAAATGATGCAAGACAGTTGCCAGGCTGCTTTTATTTCAAACTTGAACATTTTTCACAACTCATTGCTCCTAATTATTGGTGAAATATCCATTGGCGCTAATCATTTAGAAGAATTTAGGCAAATTAGTGGAATCATTTTTAATTCAGTAGTCATACCCCCAAAAGCTAATTTGTATCTTCGTCTTCCTTCTCCATCTCTAACATTATGAACATCCATGTAAAGTAAACCACCGGATCATATCCTAGTCAACCCTTTCCATCTATGCTTAGACTGCGTAATGCAACCTTTTCATGAATTGCTCAAATTGAAGTATTATTGTACCATTTCTTTTGAGTTAGTATAAAAAAAATGTTACCTAACTCACTTGTGCGGTTTGGATGAGGCGTTCTGTCATTTGAGGCCTACTCTTTGGGAAAAAAGACTTCAATTACTGAGAAGACACAATCTTTTCTAGTCCAGGATTAGGATGCATTCCCTACACTTAACAGCTTCTATAGAGGGAATCCAACTGTTATAGAGATAAATTTGTCCATCAGGATTCTTAGAACAACTTAGTTTTTAAGGGTTTGAATTTAGTTTGCCATGAAAAGCATTGTCACTTAATGTGAAATTTTAATACTTCTAGATGTTGTAGAAGTCGAATGGAATTTCAATTACTTAGTTTCCACAATTCAAATGCTACGTGTCTTCACTTTTCTTCCATTGTGCACAGTTAATATACTTCACGAGCAATGATTCAACTGATATGATCCAATGATGCACGGACACGGCGACACGGACACGGTACACGGCTTTTTTAAAAAATATAGGACACGGGTGTGGCGTGGACACGGCATAATAATTTTTTTAATATAATATATAGAAATTAAGGTAACATCATATTATAAATGAAAATAATAATAAATCAATATCATGATAACTTGTTTAGCTTATAATATAATGTTGAGTACAAAATTCATCAAGCTTCAACTACTCAGTATAGGGAATGATAGGATTAGCTTCAGAGATTTGTCTTTGGCCTTCAATATTATCATCATTGAATATCATTGCTTCCAATTCTGGTTCATCAAGAGAAAGATTTACAACCTCCAATATTCCCAAATGATGATGAAAGGAAGTAAATGCTACAAGTATCTTATCAAAATGCAATTTGGAGAATGTATGCAATGGCTTTCAGCAGATCTTGATTCATACATGGTCAATGTGGATAAGAAGTATATGAATGATCCAAATAATAATGATTAGGAGACAATAAAATGGTTTATAAGTTATTGCAATAGAACATATAAATTGAGTTTGAGATACACGTGTTCAAATCTATAAGAAGAGATAAGGGTATGTAGAATTTAATCTTGCATCAAATGAAGGCACTAGAATTAGTTTAATGTTTAACAATTTTGGAAAAACAATCAGTTGGAAATATTGTTCGCAGCTTGTAGTGGCTCTATCTACCACAAAATCAAAATGCATAACCATTTCTAAAGCTGTGAAGGAAACCAACTCAAACTTTTAGAAAAAAATATAAATTGCTTTTTCGATCACAAATCCACTGAATCATTGAGAAATGAAGAGAAGAAATGGTGAATGGAGAAAAGAAATGACGAAATCCACTTACAGGGCTTGAAGAGATGCTCGGTTTGGCCGCAGCTTTCTTCAGCTGCGCGTAGAAACGACGAAGGAAAGGGTACGGGACGGAGAAGATGAAAACTTATGGTCGGCTTGGCCTCGGGTGGACACAGAACAACAAAGGAAGGGGAAGACCTGCTCGGCTGCTCGCAGTTTGGCCTCGGGTGCACGCAAAAATGACGAAGGACGGGAAGACCTGCTTGGTTGCTCGCGGTTTGGCCTCGGGTGCGTGCGGAAACGACCAAGGAAGCGAAGACCTTCATGGCTGCTCGCGGTTTGGCATCGGGAGCTCGCCTCACTCGTCCTATAAAGATTTTTCTTTTCTTTTAATTAATTATTAAATATTAGGACACGCGTGTCCAATTTAATTTAATATACTTTTAAGTGCGACACGCCACAGACGTGTCCGACACGTGTCCATGCCATGTCGGACGCATGTTCGTGTCCGACACGTGTCCGACGCTGCATTCCCTCTTTAAGCGGAGTGTCTGTGCAACCTAGATCTAATCATGAGCAATCACAGAAGATGCATTTTGTAAGTTTCCATGCATTGGTATTAGCATCAACTAAAGAGGATTTTGATAGGAAACACCTGAAGATTTCAAGTATTTCCTATCAATTTTGAGAAAACATCGAGAATTCTCCACAAAAATCTGCACAAAACCAGGAAAACAATAGGTAATTTGTATTATTTGATGAAATATAAATGAAAAATACCAAGATACAATTGATCCTCTATTCGAGAGGAGGATCTATCTCTCCCAAATCTCTAGATGCCGCTAGAGCCGAAAAACCTAAACCTAAGAGATCTCAAATTTCAGCTAAATTCAAGATGCCCTAACCCTAGGAAAACAAACTATTTAATGCATACAATTCAAAACGAAATCTCTAAATAGTCCCTACATTCAATTTCCCTCCTAAACTTCATCAAAAATCCTTCCAAAACTGCTCTGTTTGAATTTGATGTTTGATCAACATGCAGGAGGCGTAGAACTCCGCCTCTGTTGTTCATAAGCCGGTCCAATATGGACTGGCTAGACCGGTCTAACAATACTCCCCTCCCAAAGATCCACCTTGTCCGCAAGGTGGAAGACAACACCCTCCTCTACTCCTTCTTCATCACAAACGGTAAGAACCTAAAGAGTTTGGTCCTTACACCTGTGCCCCGGCATATATCTCTCGTCACATCTGAAACAGAGCCCCTTCGCCCTTTTCTTCTGTAATTTCGTTTCTGTGAGCTTATTGAAGTTGTCCCCCGGTCTTACTTCTACAGTCTTCTCCTTCGAAGTCTCCCGAAGAGTACTTAGTGTTGGCTCCTTGGGTGCCAGAAAGGTGGTGGTCCTTCTGTTTGGACCTCCTTAGTTGCTGCCTCTCGTCTCTCTCTCCAGGTGCCTCTGATCCTCCACTAATTGAGCTAGCTCAATAGCCTCTCCCAAATCACGAGGCCTCATTACTCTAATTGCTGCTCGGATCACTGGCGTCAGTCCCTTCATGAAATTTTTCTTTAGCACTGTCTCAGGAAGATGGTCCAATCGACTAGCAAGGTACTTGAATCTCTCCCGGATAGGGGTGTTAATTCGGTCACGGTTCGGGTTTGGGTCGAACCCGAAATTGACCCGACACTATTCGGGTCAACCCGAACCCACCCGCTTCAGATCCAAGTCAACCCGACACGACCCGAATGACCCGGGGCCGAACAAAAATGGCTAGTTTTCGGGTCAAAAAGGGTCAATCTTCACTTTTCGGGTAAAAAACGGGTCAATTTCTGGTCAAAGGGTCGACTCGAACCTGACCCCATTTTTGAAACGGGTCAAATTGTTGGACCTAACCCAAAATTTTCGGGTCGGGTTCATGTCGGATTTTCGGGTCGGGTTCATGTCGGATTTTCGGGTCGTGTCACCCTACTCACGGTACTCCATCACTGAACTATTCTGTGTCAAGGCGAAGAACTGCTCGTAGAAGTCTCCTCCCATGCTGGTTTGGAAACGTTCGAACATGCAGTCCTTAAACTTCCTCCAGGTCCTTACTGGTCGCCTCGTATCCCTCCATTGGTACCATGCTAAAGCTTTCCCTTCCAAGCACATCCCTACTGCCGTCAGCTTCTCCTCCTCTGTCAACCTATTGACAGTAAAGTACCTTTCCACCCCTGTAGATCCACCCATATGCATCCTCTCGTTCAAAGATAGGCATCTTCAGTTTCCTCACTCTCAGATCGCCTTCGTTTCCTCTGTTCCCTTCATAATTTCCCCTTCCCTAAGGAGGTGGTTTCCCCCAAGTGCCCCAATCATCCCTTTTACGTTCATACCCCAGCCTTTCATCAAATTTTCACCTTCTCCTCTCAAATTCAGCATCCCTTAGATCATAACAAACCTCTCCCCTTTCAAATTCAGCTCCCCTTTGGTCATAATTACCCATTTCCCTTTCCAACCTAGCCCCTCTCCTCTCCAAATCAGCACATCTTTGTTCTTGCCCTACCTCCTCACGCCTCTCCTCATACCCTCTGCCCGGCTCCTCCCTAGGAATAGGCTCTAGGAGAGGTATTCTCTCTTCTCCCTTTAGAGTCACCTCCTCCTGATCTCCCCTTTGCCTGATTGGCTTAGGGTTTTTCCCATCTCGTTGGCTGTTGGCGCCTTCCCTCCCCTCCGTCGGTGATATTTTGGTTTGTCCCTCGAGCACTTTCTTCAACATCTCCCCCAGGTTGAAAAAATTATCATCCATCTTCTCGTGGATGGCTGAAATGTCTTTCTCTAAGTCTGAAACTTGAGTTTGTAGATCTGAAATTTTAGATTTCATTTGTCCGATCTCCACTTCAAGGTGTTCCTCCAATGCATCCACTTTCTTGGCCGTCATCAATACCCGAATCTTTGAAGACTCAAAAATCTGGAATTCGAACTTTGAAAACAGCAAATAGCCCCTCTTCCAGCTGAAAAACAGCAGCTGGTTTTCACAGAAAAAATCCCAAAACAGTCCCAAAATCTGCTATGATACCAATTTGATAGGAAACACTTGAAGATTTCAAGTATTTCCTATTAATCTTGGGAAAACAGCGAGAATTCTCCACAAAAATCCGCACAAAACCAGGAAAAGAGTAGGTAATTTGTATTATTTGATGAAATAGAAACGGAAAATACCAAGATACAATTGATCCTCTATTCGAGAAGAGGATCTATCTCTCCCAAATCTCTAGACATTGCTAGAGTCCAAAAACTTAAGCCTAAGAGATCTCAAATTTCAGCCAAATTCAAGATGCCCTAACCCTAGGAAAATAAACTATTTAATGCATACAATTCAAAAGAAAATCTCTAAATAGTCCCTACATTCAATTTCCCTCCTAAACTTCATCAAAAATCCTTCCAAAACTGCTCTTTTTGAATTTGCGGTTTGATTGGCATGCAGGAGGAGTAGAACTCCACCTCTGTTGTTCGTAAGCCGGTCCAGTGGACCGGTCTAACAGATACCATGGTTTTTATTTGCTAGTGGCTGGTTATGTTAAAATCTTATCTAGTTTCCAAGAATGCTATTCATGGCACGTGAGATAGAATTAACACAATGCATAACTTGATCCTTAATTGGTTCCAAGCATATTGTTTCATTTTATAGCCGACTCACAAGTTTTTTTTTTCTCTGAAGTCTGTAAACTTTATATTCTATTCCATCTGTTTTCTAGGTGCACTGTGGATTTATCCAAAATGGTGGTGCGGAGATGGATCTAGTGGATATAAAGTACGTTAAGAAATGCAAGTTTGTGGTTGCATCTGGAATTTTTGATGGCTATGATACCCCCCATCAACCAGCAAACATCAGTGTTCGTTCTCAAAAGCTCTTTTGTTTTCTGATGGTGGTGGATGACGTATCACTAAACTTTATGAAGAAAAATGTTAGTGTCCGCATCGACAAAGATGGTGGGAAGTGGGTTGGAATTTGGCGAATTGTTACCTTGCATCATGCACCATACGATGAACCTCGAAGAAATGGAAAGGTTCCAAAAATATTGACTCATAGATTATTTCCTCAAGCACAATACAGTATTTGGATTGATGGAAAAATGGAGCTCATTGTTGATCCATTACTGATTCTTGAAAGGTTGACTAATTTTACTATTGTAGCTTCTAAAATTCAGTAATATTATTAATGAATTATTAAAAAAATGTTCAGCACTTTGCTTTTAACAGGTATCTTTGGCGGGGAAAGCACACATTTGCAATTGCTCGTCACAAACATCACAAAAGCATATATGAGGAGGCTGATGCAATCAAGCGAAGAAAGCGTTATGCACGGCCTTTGGTTGATTTGCAAATGAAAATTTATGTTTACGAGGGAATGGAACCTTGGAGTACAAAAAAATCAACGCTCAGTGGTATGGCATTCATTATCTATCCATAAAATTCTATGCTAACAAAGTTTTTTACTTTTTGTCTCTTTTATAAAGAATGATTTCTTTGTCCATAAAAAATAATCATTCGCCTGCCAACACGTTAACTTTGATTCCAATCAGATTTGCAGGCAGTTTATTAGGCCCAACCGTAGCCTACATGGCCTAAGATATAATAATAATGTGAGTTTGGGTGGTATTTCACTTGGTTAACTCGAATGATTCGTACTTAAACATTGTTGTTCATCATGCAAGCCACTAATCGATATGAGATGTGAGGCTGTTTTATGGCATCAACCTAAGGTTTAACTTCAGTGGTGGTATTTATCTTAACCCATCAACCCAAAGTATTATCAACCATTCATAGAATTCATCTTTAATCTTAAAAGTATCTTTCTATTCATCTTCTTCCCTCATTTTTTAACTTAATGATATCCATTTCACAAATCAATTTAAAAAAAAATATCACAACATTATTCATCATACCTAGCATGTCATCCAAATGAGATATAGGAAAGCTATCTTTAATCGTGATTTTATTGATGCTTAACTCACCACACATTCGCTGAGCATCTTATTTTTAGGTGTAAAAGCAATAATGTGTGCTTTCACTAATAAATCCCTTTTTAAGTATGTCATCAACTTGCCTTTTTAGTTTAACATGCTTTGTTGGATTTACCATGTAATGAGGTAAAGTAGATAATCATGTTCTTGGAACTAAGTCAATAGCATATTTATATGTGCCTCAGTGGTGGTACTTTATTAGGAAATTCATTAGGACAACTATCTTTAAAAACAACCTAACGCCTGTTTAACATCATCAAGAAAAGTCACAATGCTGCATTATTCAACAATAACTGTTAAGGCATATATCACACCCTCTTGCATAACCCTCTATCTGAAATGCTTGTTTACTTAGCATACACCAAAGAATTTTTTCACTTTATAGGGAGCACTAGTTCTTTGTCGTTACAAGGAGGTCAAGTAGCAATGACCTGATGATTTTGTACATCATTATGTTAATAGATATTTGTAGCATTCATGCGCGCACACACCCTCTTCTAATTCTCCCCTCACCCTTTATTTTTCACCTCCTTAGCCCTATATGTCATTTTATATAATCATTGTCTAAAACTTGAACTAACACCATTCAATAAATGCAGATGTGCCAGAGGGGGCTGTCATTATTCGCGAGCACACTGCATTAAACAATCTTTTTAGTTGTCTCTGGTTCAATGAGGTCAACCTCTTCACTCCAAGGGACCAAATTAGTTTTGGTTATGTGGTTTACAGGCTTGGAGATGCATTTAAGTTTTATATGTTTCCCAACTGTGAATACAATTCACTCTTCATATTGCACAGACACACCAGAGAGCATTCTTCTGCTATTGAGTGGGTTAAGAACATGACAGAATTTAAAACCAAAGGTTCTGGATTGAGAGAGACCAGGGGGGGATTAGGACTCTGGAATCCATATACCGCAGATCTCAGTTCTGTGAAACTTCCAGCTGTTACAAGAACATCTCTAGCAGGCTAATTCTACAGGCTTTTTTTTAGTATTTTTATTTTACTTGTATTATTATTTCTGTGATTGATTGGTCCAATTGGGAATAAATGCCTTCCCATTTAATTAAGAAGATTTTTTTTAGTGAAAATTTTATCGGCAGAGAACAACTTAGGTGCTTAAGATTATACTTGAAAAAAAAAAAGGAAGAGATCGCTGAATTTTTTGTTACAGTTTTCTTTTGATGTCTGTCAGAAAATCTTTGAATTGCCTTATGAATCTCAGAAGCTTGTGTGAATTGGAAGGGGCAAAGCGCGTACGCGAGTTGCCTGTTGGCGTGCTTGAATTGCAGAATAGAGCAGCTAAACGAGCCATTTGCAGTGGGACTAGTTGAGCTTAAGCTCGTCTTTGGAGCTCGACTCAAATTCAAGCTTGAGTTAGGTGTTTACACCCCTAGGTGAGATTCATTATATTTGATTAAATGGTTTATCTCATTATATATAGAAGATGAAGATCATGGTTCTGAAAGTCTGCCGGTTCAACTATGAATCGGGCATGTGGCCAGTTCGGTCCTCACGAAGAACATGCCCAACATCAAACTGGTGAGAACCTTTGGTTCAGTATGTGAATAGGTCCGGTTTTTAAGAACCGGCTGATTTAATGCATTATTTATTTAAATACTTTAATTTAATATAAAATATTTTATTAAATATTAAATTAATTTAAATATAATATATTAGTTAATAAATTTTAAAAATTATATAATAAGTAGTAATTAATTATACACATGATTCCACCTCTCAATGTGAGCTTTTTACTTTTGGCAAAAAATAAAGTTATATAAACAACATAAGAAAAATTTCTCAGGTAATGTGGAATTAAACTGTGTCGTGTGTGTATGATAGATTACTTAAGAGGATTCTTTTTAAAAAAATTTTATATACAACATTCAAATAAATTTGATATATTATAGATATAAATTATATATAAATATATAATATAAATTAATAATAATTTATGTTAAATTTATAAATTTATATGTGAATTAAATTTATATTAAATGTGAATAAAATCTAAAAATTAATTTAAATTTAAAATTATAAAAAATATTATTTTTGCTATTTTAAAATAAATTTATATTTTTATATGATAATTATATCATTATTATTTCATTTAAAAAATATTTTAATTTAAAATTATAAGTATAAATTAATTATATAATTTATATGTATATATTATATTAAAATATTTAACATAAATCAATAATAATTCATATTAAATTATATAAATTAAATTTATATAAACAATATTATTTTAATAATATTATTATCTATTACATTATCTAATTCGATCCCGATTAAACCATTATCCAGTCTAATTTTCACATTAATTTAAAAAATATAACATCAGCCCACATAAATAGTTAAAATGACCAATTTAAAACATAGATTTATTTGAAGATTATCTCACTTTTCTACGCGCAAAAATGTAGACATAAAAAAAATCTTAGTAGACAACATGGCCTCTGATAAACCAATTTATTGCATTATTAGATGGCAAAATGTCAGCAAGTTCTACATTTGAAACTGCAATTGCTTTCCCTTCGCAAACGTTTAGAATTTCAAGAGGAAAGTGCGAATTTCCATAGGCCCTAACTCCACAACAAGGGTGGAATTGTTCACTGGACCTCCTCTAAGTGGAGTTGGATTATCTCCACTGTCACCTTCAACTCTCCAATTCAATTTCTTCATCTCTGCCTTATCTTGATTTGCTGATAAGCTCGTTTCTTTCAGTTCCTTAATCTGCATTTTCAACAATAAAATGTATGAAACGCCAAACTTACAGATTTATGATGCATCCATATTTTATAATAATCAAATATCATATTAGACATGTACAAGCAGGACAGGTGAACAGGCCATATTCTTTTAAAAAAAATATATTTCAATTTTTTTTATTTAGAAAATCTATTTTTTCCAACTTCAAGCTAATAGTCAATAATATCATGTGATTTTTTCAGTTGAAATATTAAAAATAATTTTTCCTTAAATTTCACAGGCATATTATTAGCTCAAAAGAATTCAACCATCTGTTCTGAATCCCATATACTGTGATCATACATATTACGTTAAAGCAAGTTTGGCTCAATTAAAATTGAAATTTTTGCTTTTGCTTGACTCTTGAAAACAATTTTGAATCGACTCATAATTAATCTTTTGTGCGGCTTATAGGTATTTTATTAAGTCTTCATTTGGGACAACTTGCTTATTGCTTCTTAAAGCGGCTTTCTAGTACAAAAAAACTAATTTTTTACTATAAAGCTGCTTTAAGCAGCAGTAAGAAAACCGTCCCAAATGAAGCCTTAAACTACGAACGAGTTTAAAGCAAATTCAGAGTTTCAAATAATTTTTAGCACCCTTATAGTATACATTAAGAATCACTAGCCACAAAACGCAAATGGACATAAATACCGTTTTTTGTGCAAAGATCTTCTTCAATTCCACCTTAGCCAGTGCTGAATTCTGGACATCCTCACCAGCCTGAAGGAAGTCATGGTGTTATAAGAATGTCTGAACTAAAAAAAAGAGAAGTGAAGAATAATGTAAAATGAAAACCTCATATAAATGAGCCAAACGCAGGAGCACAGTGCCATCATCTAATTCCTGCAAAATGATTAAGTTCAACTACAAGTACTCTTTTTGGAACAGAAAACTTGCACTCAGATATGTCTATACCTCGAGTGTGATGAGTGCAACATTAGGAGGTAAGCTGTAACTAGGATCCATAGAAGTGGCTTTCGTGATTTGGGAAGATTTCCAATTTCTCTCATCCTATATGATAGGTGTTTGTATGATTGTCAGGAAAAGTAGTTTAAATGAGTATAGCAACTAATTGATGAAGTACCTCATATGCAAATGCTAAAAGAACAGGAGAGTATATCTGTTGACCATTTGTCCGCCGCCACTGTGCTCCATGTCCTAATTGATTGACGCTCATGTAGTAAGTTCCCCTAACCTGAGCAGATTGTAATAAAGAAACTCAAATCAATGAAGAGCTAAAAGTATTCCTTTAGGATGTTCTTCTTTAAACGGTATCTTGACACTTAGCTTTTGAAAAAAAAACATTAGAAGTTATGGCTTATCATGCTACAAAACAGTTAGACCTTGAGTTATATCAAAAGAAGCCCATAGCATAGTAAAGACGAAAGGTACTGAGTTTAATCTTACATGAAAAAGCTGAAAAATATGCTGATCTAAAAATATTAAACGGTTGCCTTGACCGATATGCATAAACTTTTGAGTTAAAAATGAGTTTGATCAGGGCAAAAAAACTTAAATCCCACTTTAGTTCATACCCCAACGATAAGTCCAGCTAGGTTATTTTCCTCAAGTTCTCAATCAAGAGAAAAAAGAAAGGTTTGAAGTAATGTTTATGGCATAATCCAGTGGTAGAGGCGTGACACTACATGGGGAGGTCAATGCCTTGGGATATAAGTAAGACCCTTCAAAGACAAGGCAACGTCAATTAGCACTTTATTGCAAAGAACAGATTGCGTGGATAGCTAGCAAGCTTGGGTAATCGTTAGTGTCTATGGATCTTAAAACAAGGCCAGATGATGTGGTAGTGTTGTTGAAACGATAATGATCAGATATAAGACAACAAAGTGGTAGTTGGCGATCCAAAAGATCACATATGATGGAGAAAAATAATGTGAGGGATATGTAGGGGTGCAAACGAGTCAAGCCTACTTGCGAGCCGAGCTTATCGAGTTTCGAGCTCGAGTTCAATCGAGATGAAGCTCGACTCAATTACTCATCGAGCAACTCAAGTGCGAAAGGCGGAAGGTGAGAGGGGTAGCGCGGAAGCGGAAGCTCAGGCTTGGTCGCGTGGAACCGTAGATGCAGAAGCGGGATTGGGACGGGGAGAGAGCCTTGCGCCTCACGAGCTCACATCCATCGCCACAAGTCGAGCTCGCGATTTGGCAGACGAGCCGAGCTCAAGTTAAGCATGACTCGAGCTCGACTTGACTCATTTGCAACCCTAGGGATATGTATAGAGGCACATGCGCGAAGATGATGAGAAAGAAAGAGAGAGAAATAATAGGAATTGTATAGAGATATGGAGAAGGGGTGAGGGGTGAGGGGTGTTTGTGAGATGGGAAATATAAAAATCATGCAATGTGAGGGATATATATAGAGGCTCATGCGCGAAAGATGATGAGAGAGAAACAGAGAGAGAAAAGATAAGAATTGTATAGAGATGTGGAGAAGGAAAGAGGTGGTTAGGAGAATATAAAAATCAGAACTATCAATATGCAATTTGAAGGTGTCTATCTAGAGGGTGGTAGTTATAAAAGTCTGCCTACATTCAAATATTTGCAAATTTTTTTATTTGACAACTTTCTAAATTTAAGGGGGTGCCGCACCGCCTCAGCATAAACTCCTTCTGCCCCCATGTATGAGTATGCTAATAAACGTCATGTTTTGAGTATTTGCATGTAGTATTTCAAAGAAGTTGCTTGTGAAACTTTATTTATGCTTCTAGTTGCGCTACTAAGTTGCTATCGAATGCTGCCATTCCTAGGAAGTTATTGGCAATATCAAGTGATTCACTCAATGAAATTGAGTTTTAGCTTCCCAGCCTTCCCTCCTTTTCTACAATGTAGGATGATAAAGAAAGATCTCTCTACGTATTTAACCTAGAACTGGCACTAGCTTATGTTCTTATCTCAGTCATAATTAGTGGCTTGTTTGTCCTTAAAAATTCCCTAAAACTAAAATCACGCAATTTTCTTGAAGTCTGAACCTTGTACGAGTTAAGTACTTACTAACCAAAGGGCAAGGAATGCAAAAAAGATTCTATCACATGGATGAGTGAAATACCGTGAGACCCTGACAAACATCATCCACACAAACTGTCTCATTAAGGGCTTCTCCAAGAAAACTTCCTTCAACATCAAGTATACGCCTTGTATTCAAAATAACTTGGTCAGCATACATTAAAAATTAAGTGCAGTAACTAACAGTATTATGTCAGAATGGAACCTATGAAGCATGATCTCCAATTGACCATCCTGAATGCTAGAGCCTCCACAAGCACGATCTACAAGAATAGACAGCTCATAGTTCTTATCTTCTATATACATTCCCAGGTTGAGCTGAAAATATGGAACCCAATAAGCAAATCAACAAAAATGGATCCAAATTGTAAATGAATAATTAACGTTCCAAAATGTTTGCTCGTACTGCAGTCGATTTCTCGGCAAAAGACAAAGGAAAGGTAGAGTAATAATTTATAAAAAAGTGAGAAATGAAATGCATTGACCTCTGGTATGACAACATATGCTTCATTTCATAGAGGGATTAAATGATTTTTACATCAAAACATCATATGCTCCATGATGCTGCTCTTTTGTCATATAGATACCCAACATATAAAGATTAAGATGCATGTAATAACCATAAATTAAAATTTTTTTGGGCCCAATCCAGACTAGTTCAAACTGGTCCAACTTGAGCGCAACTGGGTTGAGCCCTTGCATGTTTTGCACATATTATTTAGAAATGAAAAAAATGATCAAAATTGTCCCTTACTCTCTATGAAGGATCAAAATGATTCCCAACTATATTAAAGGACCATTTTGCTCCCTCAAGTCCTTAAAGGACTATTTTGATTCCTCTTTAAAGAATTGAGGGAATAAAATGATCCTTTAATATAATTGAATATCATTTTGATCTTTCATAAAGAGTCAAAGGACTATTTTATGCCTTGACTAAGTAGTGTACTCTTTAATTTCAAACTTATACTCAAACACTTTTGAATATATTAGAACCTTAATCTGAGCAAACCACTTGAATTATACTATATTTTAATCATCAATAAGTATTTTGATTATGTCATGTAGTAATGGAAATTTGTATTAATATGCATACCGCTAATTAATATCTGATTTTCTTCTATCTCCTAAATTTCGAGCTAGATATCATGTTAAGCTTTGATTCTGAAGCATTTCTGAATATATTAGAGCCTTACTTTATAGGAAACTACATGAATAATGTTATCTTGTGATAGAAACCAAGTATTTTGATTATGTGACGTGGTGATGGAGATTTGCATGGCCTGGCACTACTTTTAAAATCGGCCCATTCCCTGCCAACAGAAACTTGGTCTAAGAAAATGATGCATATGTGAAAATATACCACAGGCTAACAATTTTTTTCTGCCTCGTCTGGATATGTGAAAATTATACATATGTGTTTAAGTTTTGGGTCCAACAAAATCGTTACTCTGACATTTTGTTTTTGATTTATGAAACTGTGCTACTGATTTGATCCATATGACCGCCTATACTCTCTGATATGCATATTTTAATACCTATGATTTATCTCAACTAACTTTTATTATACATATTTCATGATTACTATCACTATAAAGGGTATGCACGCATTAATTTATTAGTCTCCTAACCATTGTATTATGGTTATTCCTCCTACTGAGTTGAACAAACTTTTTTGTGGTTTTCTTGAGATTAGCATGGGTAAGGATGTATTAGTTTTGATGAGATTATACAGTCATGTTAGATTTGAGTTTTATGTCGATTATGAATTTCTGTTCTATTGGTTCTGAGTTTGTATACGGATTTCAACAATTAACTTCACATTCCATTTTGGTGGATAAACTGCATTATTGTTGAAATCTAGTCAAGTATTGATTATATTTTCTTTTGGGGATATAAATGCAAACTGTGAATGACAGATTTTATGTGCACATCTATAAACTAGAAAGTCATCCCATCTAGTCTATATATTGCCAAAAATTTTGGTTTTATTAGGCAGGTCTTGACAATTCATGATAAATAGATATTTCTTCACAATTGTTGCGTGCTTAAATTAGTGCATCAGAAAATCAATTCATTGCAGGCAAAGACATTCTTAGCGCATCACAAAGTCAATTCATTGCAGGCGAAGACACTCTTTACCGGGTAATAATTCCCTGCAACAGGTTGATTCACTGTAAGGTTCCAATCGTCTCTATGATCTCGCACCTGCATCCATTTGAGTAGTTATTTCATGTCTCAATAAGCTTATCAGATGCAATATGCAAGATGAACATACCAAAAGCTTAATAGACAGTTGGCTAAAAATTGAAACAGCATGCTGAACACAAGCACTTCAAAATAAAAATAAAAAAACAACATAAGCGATTTTAAACATTATACATCACTTGTAAACACGAGAATAAATAAATTTAGAGACAATTTCATAAATACTCACAAAATTTTGACTGTTTACAAAATTAATTCCCAATAAGAAATACTAATCTCATGTCTAAATAAACTAATCATAAACAATATGCAAGACAAGCATATCAAAAGCTTTATGGACAATTGTATATAAATAGAAACTATGTGCTAAACGCCAGCATTTAAAGGTAACATAGGTGATTTCAAACATAACAAATTTGTTGCAAAAGTGAGAATAATTACATTTGGGGCTAATTTCATACATGCCTCCCAAAATCTTGGCTATTTATAAAACTAATACCTCTCCTACCTCCCTTCATCAAATTTCCATCCAAATATCAAAAACTCACAACAAAATCCTAACATGTATTGAACAACACAGATTAGCTAATTTAACTCAAAAAAGACCAAATTTTTATAAGATGATGATAGGAAACAATAGGAAAACAGAAAAATAATTGCTGAAATTAGAAATTTTGCAGATTAACCAAGCATATTTTAAGGTTTTTATGGATGAAAACACAAGAAAAATACTTTAGATTGCTAGGAGATGAAAAGAAATAGCAAGATACAAACGATCCTCTATTCGAGAGGAGGATCAATCTCTCCAAAACTCATTAGACGCTGCTAGAGCCCAAAACACCAAAGAGAACTTCAGAAATCAGCCACAAAAAAGATGCCCTAACCTTAATACTAACTCCTAATTAAAGCAAATATAAAAATAACCAAAAAGACTAAACAACCCCTCTCTTTCTTCCCTAAACCGTAGACCCCACCCCCAACAATTCAAGCCTGCGGCCCAACAGGCTTCCTCCTGCTGTAGGTTTTGAGCCGGCCCAAGGGTTGGGTCGGCAGGACCGGTCCCTCCTGGACTGGTCTAGGCGTATCAATATCCCGCTCCCAAAGAATCACCTTGTCCTCAAGGTGGAAAGACGGGAATTGATGTTTGTGGGCTCCGAAAATTCGGCCCCGGCCTCCCCGCGTATGCTTTTCCGGGGGAGTTTTAACGGATTAAGTTCCGGGATAAATTTTGGAAGGCAGATGGATTTGTAGATAAGACACTACCCAGAGATTTCGCCCTCATTTTGCGAGGACTTTATGATTTGAGTTTTGGTTTCCTATAGGCGCAAGCCCCTATAGTTAATTACCCCTCCTGATAACGAGAGAGAACTTTCGATTAAGGCTAGTCGTCAATTAGATACGTAGAAATACGCATTATCTAGCATATAGTAGCAGCATGGCTTTGGATATTGAAGGTTGAAGATTTGATATTTAAAATTTGAAATTTCACCATCTTGCGCTTAAAGCGGATGGTGGGGGAATGGATGATGGACTAGATCAAGATCTCATGGTTCCGTCGTCCCAGACCATCGTGGTCCCTGGTCTACTTAGTCAGAGGAGGTAGTCGACCCAACCTGACAGAAGGATTCTTGTTGGCAGCCATGGGTTGCTTCGTCCAAGAGTATCTTGTAGACCTGGGGGGAGTATTTGCCTAAGGGGACAAATTTGAATCCACCTTAGCTAACAGAGGGCTTTGTGCCTTATCAATCATATCCTTTTGATTCATATCTCAAGGATTTGATGCCAATAAGGAACGTATTGGCTCTGGCCATAACCGTTATCTTGTGGTGCCATTTGGCATTAGAACCACTCGGTTCAGAGGGCACGGGTCATAACCGTTTACCTGCAGTTCCATTTGACGGCGAAAATGTCGGTTAAAGGACACATACCACGTCCTTACTGACAGCAGATTGTTTGAGAATAGATCCTAGTGATATTTTCGACCAGGCATTAGCTCTATGTGAGCTAAAGTAAATTTCAGTTTGTCCACCTTGGCAAACTGTTGCGGAGGGTGGATGGATTTTGCTTTATGTGATTGATGATTGATTTTTTATTTTAAATATCTTGGAGTTTTGGGATTTCCTGAAGTTTTAGGTTTTGTGGGTGTTTGGGTGGCATTTGTAAGACATTTGAAATATTTGGAATTAACCCCTCTGGTTGAGATATACGTTCAACACGGCCATCATCGGGGTGACTTTGAGGTCATTTGAAAATACTTATATTTTGTGAGGATTTGAACTTTGTGGAAGTTTGGAGGCATTTGAAAATATTTGATCCCCTTCGGTTGATATAAACATTTAACACGGCCATCATCGGGCTGATGGGGTTATTTCATTTATCGACTCTGTCGAGATGTCGATAGAGGATTAGGTTTCGTAGGCTTTGTGCCCTTTTTAATGAATTCTCTTAATTATAGGCCTTGAAGGCCTTATATGAACTATAAAATAAATATTCTGGTCGATATCGCGACCGCATACTTATTTTACTGTTCGAGCCGTATCGATTCCTATCTACCTGCATAGACGGATCGGGCTCGAACTTGGGTTTATTTTTTTGACCCGTGCAACATCCTTGGATGTCACGTGTGTATCAATAACACACTCGCCGGGGCCTATACGGGTTGGGTGATTGCACTTACCCCTTTTGTGTACCTATGTGCATACATATTACAGTGTACGTGCGGGGGCATTTTTGGATATTTAACGGATCTTCTTTGGTGACTTGTAGGGGTTTACATTTGCTGTATGTCTTTCATTTCTGTTGGCAGATGATATATAGTGCATAGAGCGGGTCTCCTATAACAGCCCGTAGGAGCTTGTATCTGTTATAGCCCTCCTGCACTTGCCCGTAGACAATATGCTGAATGTATGAGTGTATGCCTGTGTTTGCAAAGGAGCCATCACTTCTACAGCATTTCTATCAATGTCACTTGTGAGTGAACTGCCAGTTCTATCACTGGTTGTCGCTAATAGGTGTACTGTTATGTATGCCACAATTCTTCCATTGTCATCGTCTGTAGGAGTTTGGTGTGTTTGCAGGTACTGCAAATAAGCAACACACCAATTTCTTCATAAGCATTTGTCAATGATCTTTTATATCCACTTGCAGGCTTACCTATTATTGCTTGTGGATGAGGGCATCATGTATACTGCAAGATTTTAGTCATTAACTCCTAATCTTGTAGGCCACCCATTGTGTATACGAAGAACTCATTTACTTTTATTTGTGAATGAAGCACTGTGTTCGCTATGAATCTTCTAGCAACATAAGTGTTTCTATTCATTACAGCTCTTCTAATGTTACTTGCAAGTGTATTGCATTTCTTGTATGCGGCCGCTAGCAAGTTGTCATGTTCATTGAAAGTGAACGAATCCATAAGGTCACTTCTATTGAAAGTTTGCATCGTTGCTAGCTATCATTTGTAGGTGGACCATTGTATAAAGAAGGAGCCTTCTACAGTGACTCATAGGGACTTCCACATATACTCATAAGCTTGCTACATGAAGTATTTTTATTTGCCGTTGAGTTAACATGCTTGCTAGGAGTTGAATAACATTAATTGTACATAGACCTCGTTCACTCCGAGCTCATTGAATACATCAAACCGTCATGTTCATTACATGTCAAATTTCATTGTTCGTAGAGGGCAAATAATTATAGACCTTATGCTATTGCTTGTGAGCTTGCCATTATATCTTTCATTCTGATCCTTACTTACAAGCAGATTGTCTCTGGAGTTCTTTATCCACCAGGGATTCTTGCATGTTCACTTGCACATTAATCATTGAATTGTCAATTGATTCATGACAAAGTGTGTGGCATTTGTAGTTCTTTGTATGGCACAAGCTTTATGTTCATCAACGGATGTTCATTTGAATGTTTTGGATCATTGATTGGCCTCTTGTGTTTCCAACTTTAATTTACAACTTCTTTAAGTATATTTTTTGTTGGCGGACCATTGCCTTCTTTGCATGTCAACAATCACATCCACTAATAGCTTCATCTTTTAGTACTTTCAAACTTCTTTGCATAAATTTGTAGGCTAATTGATATGAACACCACCGGCTTCATATTGTTTCTGTGTAAATTAGAAGTTCTGCAACATTTTATACAATCAAATTGCGTATTCATATTGCTTGTTGCTTATGAATGGGATATAGGAATTATCCTTATCCACTATCCCCCTTCATTTGCTCTCAAGTGATTTGTATTTGTAGTCCTTTGGCTCATCACAAGTCTTCACACATTCTTGTGTATTTAGTTTGTGCATTTCATCATCTTAGTTTTAGCTCATTAAAGTCCAATAGTTTGCAAGCACAACTTCCTGTTGTTCAATTCAGATTCAAGTTCAAAATAGGTTCAATCTTGAGTTCAATTCATCATTATCCACTGTACAAGTTCCCTGTGGTTCAAACCAAGTACTTTGCTTGAGTTCAGATTGTCCAAAATTGATTCAAGTCATTGTGATTTGTTGTCATTTGCTTTAAGTCCAAGAAATCTTTTTAAGTTTGAGTTCACTTAAGTCGTTTTGGTCCAATCAAGTTCAAGTTAAGTTCTGTTTGCTTGATGCCAAGTTCCCTATTTTTGCTGAAAAATTCGGCAGCCTCCCGACGTCTCCACTGTTTAGGGAAAAAAACCAAGAGGCAGCCTTCCCCTCCACGCTATGTGAGCGCTTCAGGTAGATGTCCGTAGACACCGCGTCTACATTTTCTTTAATCCCCGCGACGCTACATGAGCACTTAAGGGTCTTTGGCACCTGTTGAAAAGAGCACAGTTGTTTCCCCACGTATGGGTACTTATTTTTTGTCCCCCTCATGCTACGTGAGCGCTCCGGGGATTACCCACATCATCGCAAGCGTCGTATCGGTTTCCCTCCCACCGTGCTACGTGAGCGGGTAGGGAGGTTTGCCGGCTCGTCGTAAGCCTCAAGAGCAGGATTTAAGTTAAGGAGGTTATACCTTGGTGGTTGGCGAGGTGAAGGTGGTGGGTTGGCACATAGATCGAGGCGAGAGAAGTATTTGCATTTTTTTATCTTTTATTTTAATTAATTTTAATTAATTATAATTGATTATAATTGATAATAATTAATAAAAATTAAGGATAATTAATTATAGTTAAGTAACAAATTATCATTATTATTAATTAATCATAATTAAAATAAATAATTTGATTAATTAAAATTAATAATAATTAATTAAAGTGAAGATAATTAATTATAATTAAGTAACTAATTATAAATATTATAAATATTATTAATTAACTATAATTAATAATAATTAATTTTGATTAATTAAAATAATTATAATTAATAATAATTAATTATACTTAAAGATAATTAATTATAATTAAGTAATCAATTATAATTAATTATCATTATTAGTAATTAATTATAATTAAAAAAATCAATTTATAATTAATTTTGATTAATTAAAATAAAAAAAGAAATAATTTTTTTTTATTGCCCTAAAGGGGCTGTTCGGCAACAGGGGATTTGGCTGAAGAAGCTCTTGATAGGGAGAAATTTACCTTCACAGCGTGAGCTCTCGTCATTGCTCCCGCTCAAAATGTCGTAACTTCCTATCCGGCAGGGAAGGAACGTCGTCTAAGAGACGAAGTCACCCAGCCACGAAGGAGCCGGAGAAGTGACGTGTGCGATCTCCTTTACAGCGAGCGAGCTCCCTTTTTGCTTCCGATCAAACTGTCGTAACTTCCGTTTCGACAGGAAGGGAACGTCGTTGGAGGAGTGAAGTCGATCGACAACGAAGGAGATAGGGTTTGGCTTGCAATCGACTGGGTTGGAGTTGGAGTCGGAATAGAGTCGGAGGGAGTGGAGGATCCGAGTTGGAGGTTTGCTGTTGGAGACGAGAGAGGATGCGGGAATGGGAGAAGAAGAGTCAAGAGAGCGAAAGCCTCGTCTTCCTTCAGTATTTAACGACGAGCGAGGCAGGACAACGCATTCAAAGCGAACGTGGGAGGAATGCCGAAGACGTGCGAACAATGTGCAGCCGACTTTTTGCGACGTGCGAGTGATGACTCTGGACAGGTACGAAAGATTTAGAGATTTTTTTTTGGGCTGTCGTGTAGTATACAGGTCAACAATGTTGCACCCTCTCGTAAGGCTCCCACATCACATCATAATCTGGAAGCTCCCTCCACTTGATCAATACCTCCTTTCCCCTCCTTAGCGCACCCCTTGCAACTCAAGGGGTTCCAATACCGCTTTCAAATCTTTAGTCAATGTTGTTGGCAACTTTGAACTCACTGTATGATCCCCTACAACTCTCCTCAATTGTGATACATGAAACACTGGATGTATGGTGGCGGTGGGGGGAAACCTCAAACAATACGCCACTGTCCCAATTTTTTCTAATATCTCATAAGGGCCAAAATATCTTGGAGCTAGCTTATTGTTCCTCCTGTTAGCGACCGTCCTCTATCTATAAAGTCAAAGCTTCAGGAACACCCTATCCCCTGCTTCAAACTGAGTATCCTTCCTATACCCATCAGCCTGTTTCTTCATAATCTGCTGCGCCCTCAACAGATGACTCTTCAATTCTTCTAACACCCTGTCCCTGTCCTCCAAGTACTCCTCTTCTGAAGAAACTGGTGTGATCCTATGCCCAAAATACATCAGGTGAGGCGGATCCCTTCCGTACAACACTTTGAATTGGGTCATCTGAGAAGCAGAATAATATGAGGTGTTGTATTAGTACTCTGCCCATGCTAATCATTTGACCCACAACTCGGGAGTCTCCAATACAAAGCATCGTAGGTATGTCTCCAAGCTCTTATTGACCACCTCCGTCTGCCTATCTGTCTGCGGGTGATAGGCGGTGCTCCTCTTCAGTACTATCCCATATAGTCTGAATAGCTCCCTCCAAAAATGTCTGAGGAACACCTTATCCCTATAGGATACTATAAACTCTGGTATCCCATGCAGTCTGACCACCTTCCTAATGAAAGTTGATGCCACTGTTACTGCCATGTAGGGGTGTCTTAGAGGAATGAAATGAGCATACTTGCTAAGTTTGTCCACTACCACCAAAATCACTGTGAACCCTTCCGATCGGGGTAATCCATCTATGAAATCCATGGATACCTCCTCCCACACCCGACCTGGTAGAGCTAAAGGTTGCAGTAATCCTCCTGGAGACATGGCCATATACTTATTTCTCTGACAAATTTCACATCTGGCTACCAACTCCTTCACATCCTTGTGCATCCCCTTCCATTACAACTCTGAGGCTAGTCTCCTGTATGTCTTCTGCACACCTGAATGACCCCCAATAATGCTCCCATGGAACTCCTGGAGTAGGTGTTGAATGTGAACTGATGTTCTAGGCATCACAAATCTCCCCTGGTACAAGAGCCTTTCACCTTCTAAAGAATTCCCTGGGTGGCTACTCCCCTCCTTCAATAAATCAGCCCTAATCCTTCCCAACTCCTCATCCCATGCACTCTTCTCCTTAATGGCCTCCCAATCCAGCATCAGTGATATCAACACTGTTATTGCTTGTAACTTCCCCATACATCTGAAAAAGACACTACTACCTTTTCTTCATCTCTGGCATATACTATATTTCAAAATCATATCCCAACAACTTTGACAACCATCTCTGGTGCTCCTCTGTCACCATCCTCTACTCCAATAAGTACTTCAGGCTCTGCTGATCCGTCCTGACAATGAAATGCTAGCCTAACAAGTAGGGTCGCCACTTCTGGATGGCTAACACAATAGCCATCAATTCCGTCTCATAAGAAGATGCCAGAGATCTACGGCCATGATTACACCACTTTATTTCCGAGCTATTATTTATATTTGATTTATTATTGTATCTTTTCCGATTTTACCTCACTTGAGGGAGTAGGTTCATGTGACCCTAGAGGGCACTTTTGTCTATTGGATTTACTATTGTAATTTGGCTATTTATAGCCCCCTCCTCTTCTTTGGAGGGGATGATAGATATTATTATGAAAATTTCCTACACTTGTGTCTTGGAGAGTTAAGAGAGCTTTTGTGAGAGTTTGAAGTCCCTAGGTGAGGGCAACGTACTACCCATCAGCTGCAGGAAACGTCCGGGCTTGTGGTCCATCTCCTCCACCATCGTCTCCTCTTATTTCTCCTAGCCGCCACCTCCTCCTCCACCCTCCAAGCCGCCGGCCACCACCTGCCTAGGCCTTAGCCGATCCCTCTCCCATCCCCAACCCTAGCCGCCCCCTCTCCTCACCCTCTATTCCCTTGGCTGAAATTTCATACTAAAACCCAAGGTCCACCCACCCAACCGCCAGCCCCAACTCCCTCCCTAAAGCCGCCAGCCATCCTCCTCCTTCCCCTTGGATCCAAAATTCAAACTAGCATTCACTACTTGCCAATCCCATGGTTAATTTGGAAGGTTCCTTAATTCAAATTTGAAAGTTTTTGAATTTGAAATTCCTTCTTAATTAAGATGAATTATTTTTGGAAATCTCTCCAATCAAACCTATTTGAATTGATCAGTAAATTAAAGAGATATTTGATTTAAAATCTTTTTCCTAATTTAATTTGCTTAGATTGGCAACTCAATCAAACCAATTAATTCCCTCAAATCTACATCGAATTATGTGGACCCCTCCCCTTCCCCTCTTGGCCGCCCCCTCTCTCTCCCTCTTTCATCTAATTATTAGCCTCATTAAAGCTCCCTAAGCAACCCATCAATTCCCCATCTAAGTGGGCCGCCCCCCTCCCTTCCTTCCTTAAAGTTTGGGGAAATTCAAATTCAAATTTCCCAATCACCTCCACCATTTAAAGCAGGAATTAAATTTCAGAATTTCGGATTGATTTCCCTCCTTTAATCAACAACCAAAATTCTGAAATTAAATTCTCTCCTTCCCACCTCTATGGTCAGCCACTACCCCCACCCCTCTACTTTGAATAAATCTTTCTAACTCCCTCCTCCTAAACATCGATTACTACAAGATTTTCACCTCACAAAGGTTGCTGTCCCGCATCCCACAACCAGCCAACTTGCTGTCCAAAAAAGTTCTACTTGATGTCCAAAAATTTCAGCAAGGCTGCTCTGCTATCCGGAAGATCTCCCTTTGCTATCCAGAAGCTCCAGCACCCCATAGTTTTTTGTTGTCCTCTCATGAATGGCCGATCTGGAGCTTGATTACGACTTCGTATTTGACAATAAAGGATTAATCGACATTTACCGATCTCCGTTCTTTGACATAGATCTTGAGAACGACCACTCCATCGAAGAATACGTGGAATGAATCCTCTTCTCCCTTGCAACGGCTATTGATCAACGACAACCTCCCGTTCAGTGGCAACTCTCTTCTGAATCCTAACGAAGGCGAACTCTCTCCCTAATCTTATTTCTTCTAAGTCTTCCTCAATTGTGGCATCATGAAGATTATGCAAGCTTTCTCTGCCTAACCAATTATTAAGAGTATGAGTGAGGAATCTTAATAGCGACTAGTCTAACTGTTAATCTAGAGATTTCCTTTGAAAACCCCCACGTGATGCAAAGCTTGATTTGAATTGGTTATTTTGTGCTCCTAATAATTATCCTGTAATCAATTGTCTAAGCTAATAATCTCTTTATTGTTTTCAATCTTTCATTTAAATCATTAGAAGTTGAATAATTGTTCTTACTCTTCATCAAGCATGTAATTTCATAATTAAACATCAACCTACGCATATAGTTCTACATCACCGTGCTTTTGTGAGCGATCACGAGTGACGCAAGAGGCCAAGCGATCATGATGCGATTTGACATCCAGGGACGAAGACAGCGAGCAATGTGTGACATTCACATGGAGACGAAGATAGGTTTGCTTATCAATTACTTAGAAAATAATTTAGATTTTGCTTTAAAAAATATAATTTTTTCCCTAATTATTTAGTAGATTAAATATGTATTATAATTTATTAAATGATAAAATAGAGCAATATATGCAATATAATCTCACATATACTTGTACTACCTAAACTATCCTCATATTTAACTTTGGAGTTAACTTTAACACTTATTTTAGCCTCAGAGATTTAATTGTATCAATTTTTAATAGTAGAGGGACTAAATTGGGGCAATGCGAAACTCTGGGATTAAATTGGGCATTTATTAATAATTGGGGGATCATTTTGAGCTTTTACTCTATAATTAAACATACTACGTAAACCAAAACAAACGTGAGCAAAATCGAACAACCTCAAACTCCCAAACCCACCACGAAAAACCCTTACAACCGTACCTGATTCTGTCATGTCTCCATTGATGCTTTACTGCTATCGTTTCTCCTCCAATTTCTCTCCTCTTGTTGTTGTAAACCCATTTCTTTAGTTTTAGCATGAGGGAGAGAAAAAAAATAATTAACTACAATGATGATTTTAATGAATATCCTCTAAGTGACAACTATAGAACTTTAAATTTATAAATTATGATATTAGACTACTGTTTATATTGAATTGAGAGTGAGAGAGACTATTCATTTAGTGCTAGTTGCAGCCTTATATGATTTTTATTGGCCCTGCTTTAACTTTTTTATGATCTTCCTTTAATGTTCATGTTTCCCATTATTACATATTTTTTATCAATTTAATGGTTAAATTCTGAGGCTTACACCTCAAAATACCTTGAGGCTTATGCCTTGCCTTTTTGAAAGAAAACGCTTCAATACCCGATTGTGCAATTTCAAGCATTGACAATAGCAATATATTCTTTCCTACAATCCGAGTTGCTGCCAAAACAGATTATCATTAGCATATAGTCAATTACAAATTATTTCTTGCAATTGAATAGGTAATTAATTGTAGAGGATAACACATGAGAAATTTCAAACTAGATTATAAAATCCTTTCAAGGGAGAAATCTATAGGTAGTGTCATCTCTGACATCTAAAATATCTTCTAAAAAATTAAATATTCATATATTCAACAAAGCCGAGCAAGGGCTTTCAAAGCCCACATTGTTATTAGATTCATTCACCTTTACAATTTACATATACTCTCCAACAATGACTTTTCTTATGACTTTTGCCCTTACTACATCAACCTCTATGTCAATGCTTTCTATCAATTCTCTTTATCAATATTCTCCGTTGATAACTCCGTGAATGCTCTTTCTTGATACCTCTATTTAAGGGTCTTATGAATGTCTTTTCTAACACAAATCACTTTATTGATTCTTTCCACCTGATTCCACTACTCTCCTTTTCATGGATCAATCACATTTCTTTTATTACACTTGCAACATATGGGGCAACATATGGGCAACAAAACTTTTGAATACTTCATTTCTAGTCACTACTATTTCCAAAATCAAGTTATCATTTTTTATACTATCTTGAGTTTGCAAGTAAATGTTACTATATCTAAAGAGAAAAGGACTCAAATGGTCCCCTAACTCTTTGGAAGGGATCAAAATGATCCTCAACTATTTTGATGGACCAATTTGGTCCCTCAACTCTTTGAAATGGGACCATTTTGGTCATGCTATTAAAACATAATATAAATTTCGGATGACAGCGAGGGTATGATCAGAATAACCACAAAAATGACAAAAACAATAATAAGAAAAAAGTGAGAATGCTAGTTATGTTCACAGTGAGCGAGCTCTCGTTGCTACGTCCGATCCAACAGGAAGAACGGAAATCTTTCATGAGTTCCAATTGGATAGGAAGGAGCGTCGTCGAAGGAGGCGTTAACGACTTGTTCAAACCCCTCCTGTTGCTATGTTGACGAACTTTTGTGAATTCTGATTCGATGGGAAGGAACGTCGTCAAAGGAGGCGAAGAAAGGCTTTAGCAACTCGTTCAAAACCCTACCCCATCCAACAACAACGAAGACCGTGGAAGAGAAGAGAGAGTAGCAAATCGTTTAGGAATTAATTTATGTAATTTAATTAATATCAATTAATAAATTTAAAAATTAATTAGATAATTAATAATGTAAATAATAATTAGATAATTAACAATCAAAATAATAATAGCAATTACATGATTATTTAAGTTATTAATATTTATAATAGTAATTAGATAATGAAGCTAGTTAATATCCCTAATATATTACTAGTTAAGTTAAATAATTAATATATAACTAAAATTTTTAAAATTTTTACTAAAAATGTTGTTAATTTCTCTTATTAATCAAATGATTAATAAATTTATTTAATTATAATTACTTAAAAATATATCTAATAAATAGTTTAATTACAAATTACTAAAATACCCCTATTCTTTTAACACCATTAAGCCCAACATCCACTAGTTTGGATGTTAGGATTAAAATGGTACTATTTTAAGGAATTGAGAGACTAAATTGGTCCCTCAAAATAGTTGGGGATCATTTTGGTCCCTCTTAAAGAGTTGAGAGACCATTTTGATCATTTTCTCTATATCTAAATTATCACATAAGCTAAATATTTATAGAAAAAATCAATAATATTTAACTATTTATTGATGTTATAATTCATAATTATTGAGGATATTCTCCTTTTATGCATTTTCTTTAAATACCCTCGTCTCTTGCCTATATATATCGGAACATATATGCTTGTAATAAAATTCTTTCTAATTCTCTCCCTTATAACAAACCCCAAAAAGGATTTTAAAAGATAAATAAGCCATTTGCATAATAATTTCTTGGAAAGCTTTTCTTAATATTTCTACAAGATAATAGACAACTTTCCACATCCATGCCATTGTCGTCCATCAGCACTTCCTTCAAATTCCATGATTAATAGGGGTTTTTGCAAATTGATCCAAGATTTTCAGAAATAGCTCAATCAAATCAATTTAACCCATGATCCATAATCACGATCTAACTAAGCTATGTCCTTAAACTCAAATTTAAGTCAACTCAACAACAATAACAAGCTTTATCCCACTACGTGGGGTCGTCAAATTATAGTCAATTAAAAAGTCATTTTGACTGTAGTGCTTAAATGACCATCACAGACCCTACCTTTGTTTTATTCTAAATTTAATTTGTACGCTCAGATATTTGTAGCTGTAACTTAATTTTCCAAGGAACAAGGAGGATGTCAAATGATAGCTTAGCAGGAAGAGGGCTCCTATCCATGCAACCCTGCCCACGGAAAAGGAAAAAGATGACTTCTATGAACACAAAGCAGGCATGGCTTCTGGAAGACCAAAGTTGACGGGAACGGCAGTGGGATGATAGACCCTCGCTACCATGCTAAATAAACCCTTAAATGTAACACTGGGTGGAAATAAATTTAGAACACTTCCAAAGCCCATTTGTATGTCACATTATTCGTCTAGAACACACATAAGAATCAAAGATTACCTGTGCTTTCTTGAATCAATTAAAAATGGCCATGCCTCTACACAAATCAAAACAATATATTGTGGGTTCAAAACAAAACATAATCCCATTTCGAAAATACCAAATATATTTTATTTAATATTAAATAATAAATAAAATAAAATAAAAACATAAAGTGATCCCAAACAGCCCCTTAACAATGGAAAATGCTCTTAGATCTTAGATGTTTCTCCTCCAACCAAAAAAAAAAATCATAGATATATCTTATGAAGCCGAATTCGTAAGTATTACCCGTTTTAGGAAATCCCTTCCATTGGAGTCGGTATGAAATGTCCTATTCGTGACCATACTGGTTGTCAAACGAGTAATAACCTCTTTTCCAACACCATCAGTTGGGACTGGGCCAATCTTCATAAACAGAAGGGATTCAAAATAAAGAACATAAGGTAGAGAATCAATTTGTATTCTAGTTGTTCTTTAAACATAGATGCGATCATTATAAGAAAGCACAAACTTACAGTATATTCAAATTCAACATTTTCCTTGTCCTTGTATATTCTTGTGACCTGAATCAACACCGCTGATTATAAGATCCATAATGAAGTTTTTCAACAGAAAAATAAATTCATTTACAAAAACTAGTATGAAATTGATGCCATGTTAACTTGATACAAGCAAGCATGAGAGATTTCATGTTAAGATCCTTTATTTTGTTGAATCAACCCAATCCAGGCCTAACCTGATCAATCAGGTTTTAGCTAAGACAATTAAAGATGCTAGTCAGTAAAATTTATCTCAAACTCTTACTAATCAAACATTAGCAAGAATAATTATTTGTGCAGAAAGAAGGTATAAAAAATTCATTTAAAAAATAGGCTTTTAAAGTTTAACAAAAGTTAAATAGTACTAAATCATCTAATAATAACAAGAAATCGCACACGAGTTATGCTCGCACGCCAAACGTGTCACATTGGGGATTAGAAGGTTTTGAAAGTTGCACTTTTTTATACACATGCGGGTGAGTAACAAAGCCGACGGCAAAGCGAGGCAACAAGGCGATGAGATTTGCAAAGCAAATACACACTTCTTTTTTCATTTTTCTCTTTTTTTCCTCTTTTTTTTTCTATTTTTTCCTTTTTTTGTTTTTTTTTTCTTTCTTTCTAGATCATAAAGTTGGAACCCGATCAAAAAGTCCTTGTAAAATAAGAGCAAAATCTCTACGCATTGTCTTATCTTCAAACTAATCTGCCGAAAATTAAACCCAACAACACATCCTTAAAACTCTCCCAATAGAGAGACTGGGGAGAATTTTCGGATCCCACAGATGTCAACGACAACGATATACTAGAATCGCAAGCATGCGGACAATGGGTGGTTGTGGTTGCAAGCACACGAGAGAGAAAGTGATATGGGGAAGAGATTTGGTGTGATGCCATGGAGCTAAGGAAGAGGAACAAGACTAGGCTTGAGAGGTCGATGAGTTGGGAGTGTCGATGGCAGCAATTCGGGCAGGGAGTGACAACAATAGTAGCTGGGGCATTAGAAAACGAGAGAGTGATGGAGAGAGCAAGAAAATGAGAGAGTCCGAGAGAGGGACAACGAGCATGAGGGAGGATGAGGGTGAGTGACAAGACAAACGAGGGAGAGAGTGAAATGGGTGAGGGCGCCCGGCATGGATGTGGGTATGCCACAGAGGGGGAGGCACGCACGATGCAGGCTTTTCTCTTTTTCTATTAGGTCAACAATATTTTCCGTAAAAAAATAATAAATTATTTCTAAGTTTCAGACAAAAAAAAGCAACATGTTCTTCAAATAATATCATCAACTTTAATTATAGTAACTTCTAAACCTGGCTTTTTCTATAATAACTTTTAAATAAAAATTTTCAACATAAACAATTGAGCCAAATGAGGCATAAACCCTTTTGCACACAAATGACACCCACAAATTCCAAAATTGCTCTCATCCTGTGCCTAAAATTTCCATCCTCATACTCTTTTATTTGCACCCTATGCTCATCTCCATTACTAAAACCCTCATTCACTCGATTGCTAAGCTCACAAACTCCTATGCTTCTAGTCCGCACACTCTCCCACCAGACCATGTCCACACATGCATGTAACCCCAACAATGGTTTCTCTTCTCTACCTTCGACTTTACAGGACCCTCATAACTTTACCCTTTATTGCTTTTCTCACATACGACCACTATGTTCCAAAAAAATGTGCTTGAGTACCTTCTTTTTATGTCATGGTTTCTTTATATACACACCTAAACCTTCCCTCATCCTTTGTTGGGCTCCTAGCTTTAAAGCACACGCTTCTTGCGCATATCTGCCTAATATGCTCAATGCATCTTGTTGACCTCAACAACTATTCTGAAGTTGATCCAATCGAACATGGCAAAAAATGGCGAGCAATGAAAGTGATGTTGCACAATATTGCTCTGAAACATCATGACCAAAACTAAAATCATTCGATAACTACTCATTTCGCAAAACAAAACGCAACAACACATCTGGAACATCGCAAATAGCCTGAAAAGTCGCTCATATTACCTAGATCTCTATTAGAGAAAAATTCAAAGATTTTACTCGTGTGCAAGACAAGAACGAGATTTCGACATGCAAAAGTGACACAAACTTGCAAGGAATCAATACACATATCAAATTTGCTTTTATTATTATTTAATTATCTAATTATAATTAAAAAATCTCTCCTTTCCTCCCATTCTCGCACCCTATTTTTTGTTCAGCAATGAATGTCCACACTGTACCCATATATTTCGTACTCACCCCTTTTTCCCACTCAAACTCTTGGCCCTTTCTCTCGCCCTCATTTTCTCTCCTCCCGCACATATCCAAAATTCTTGAAACCCTCTAATGTCAAAAAAGCGAGGACCTCTCATAAGTGCAGGCATCGGCACGACCTACAGCGTGTGGAAGGGGGAAATCGCCCAAGGAGCTCATGCGAAAATGCATCAACGCAATGTGTGGAAGAAGGCATCATTGTGATCTACAGCATATGGAAGTAAGGAAATTATGCAGGGAGCTCACTAGATAAGGCATATACAAGACATGCTATTAAAGCAACATCATCGAATCTGTAACATACAAGCAGAAAAAGGCGTTCATAGGCTCCTCAAGAAAACTCATGTACCTTTCAAATGACCATTACTTACCAACAAGAATTTAGCGTTGCACGATAACCTACCCGCTATAAGCTAAGAGCAACCAATAGAGCAGTGCCACGACATCGGATCCGCAACATCCGCACAAGTGGACAGAAGGCGTTCACCGACTCTTCAAGGAAGCTCGTGCATCTTTCAAATGATCACTACTTGCTAACAAGAGTTTATTGCTGCATGACATCCTACCTATAATAAGCAATGGGCAACCCATAGCGCAGTGTCACGCCACCGGATCTACAACACTCATACAAGCGGACAAAAGACATTTGCAGATGTCAAAATGAAATATTGCGCGCTCTTTCAATAATAGTCATTTGCGCAATTGATTATAATTAAATATTTCAAAATGCCCCCCTCATGCATTGAAATATGAACACCCGCATGGGCCAAGGCAAGCGTGATATATGCATACACGTGACGTTTGAGGATGCTGCGTGGGTCAAGAAATGAACTTAAGTTTGAATCTGATCCTTCTATGTGAATAGATAGGAGTTGACATGGCTCGAACGGTTAAAAAAATATACAATCGTGGCGTCGGCCGGGATATTTGTTTTATATATTCATATTAAGCCTTCAAAATCTATTACAAGAAAGATTCATTAATAAAGGTATAAAGCTGACGATGAACCCGATCCTTTGTCAACAAGCAGACAAAGTCAACAAGATTCGATCAACAAAATGAAATTACCTATAAAACTCCGATGATGGCCGTGTTGACATAAAATCTCAACCGGATGGGACATCAAACTTTTAAAATGCATCCCAAATTCCCATGAAATATAAACATTTAAAATGATAATAAAGCCACCCCGATGATAGTCGTGTTGATAGAAAATCTCAACTGGAGGGACCTTCAAACTTTTAAAATGACTCCCAAATTACCATACCTACAAAATACAAGCATCTAAAGTGGTAATAAAGCCACCTCAATGATGGCCGTGTTGACAGGAAATTTCAACCGGAGAGGTTAATTCACAAATACCTATAAAAAACTCAAAACCCTTCCATTGAGAATATCAATATTTAAAATCAAAATTCAATCATTAAACACTTAAAGCAAATACACATCGACTAAGCATTGTGTCTGTTAAAATTTTCTTTTTTTTTAATTAATTCAACACCTAGCATCAATTCTAGTATATTATTTCTTTTTGAAATGAAAGAAAAATATGCAAATACCTGATTTATCCATGAGTTAAATTGTTGATGGACTTCATCAACTAAGGATCCCCTTACGACTTTCATAGCTACCTTTATCCATGAAGGCCAAACAGAAAAAAATTTATCAATCACGTCAGAGCAATTTTAGTAAAAGGATTTTGCTGACAATGAAAATTCTCTTAGCATTAAAATACCAATCCCGAAGAATCTGTAGGAGGTCTACCATCAGGCCGGAAAATGTAAGCATGAGATGCCTGAAAAAAAAAAAAAATTTCATAGTCTACATTTTATAAAATTAAGCACCATAAATATGACAATAAGATGTAATTACGTACCTGAGAATCTTGTTTATCACCAGGACTAGAACCATACCAGAGATAACTTTGTTGCACGTGTAAATCAACCTGATTAATAGAACCATTGGTCTAAGAAACTGCACAATCCAAAACATCTAAGCTTTGTTTCCTCACTAGAAATGCATAAATTTACCGTAAAACATTTTCCAAAGTTATTCCAAAATCCAAAGCTCTAAAGTTGAAGAAATAAGGTTTTACATAAAGAAGAATTACTGCGGGAGAAATGGATGACTTTGAAAAAAACATGGTGAAAGAATACCAATAAACATAGCATGACATGCTAAGCATGCGTGGTAAATTTGCATAGAACCATCAAGAAAGAGTTAGGAGGCAGATCTGCGGATTTATGATGTTTACCAAGCTTTACTTATTTTCCAAAGCATCAATTTCATAGTAAGAGTCCTTTAATAAAAAAATCTCTCATTGAAATTTTAAAGTTAAGCTGAACCATGAAAAACCTTTAAAATTTTCATGTAAAACATAGATATTTGAAAGAGAAGCAGTAAATAATCTGATTTACATAATATTGATTTCCATTGAGATATAATGCTTGATAGTAGCAAAAGAAGGAAAATGACAGAAAACAGAAGGATTCTCAATGACGTTGGTAATGAGATAACATAAAATTTTCAGGTTATTTTATTTCCATTATAACCGAATTATATGATTTTAACATTAGTTCAATTGGAAAAACAAATAATTGACAGGCCAAAAAGTTGGTTATATCAAAACTTAACATAATATGCATCACAAGCAAAACATGAATTCATAAAGATAAAATGTACAGCCTTAAAACTAAAGGAAATATTGAAAGCTAGTGATTTTAAATACCAACCAAGACCTGAAAGTAAGAATAAGCAATGAGGAATGAAGAGAAGAATCACTGAAAACACCTTCGTCTAAGTATGTTACATAATCATCCAAATTGGCATAGGCCAATTAATTATATGAAAAACTAATTGTTTATAGCTAATTATCAAGTAGAGCAGAACTGAAGAAAAACAACTTCCATGATTACATTATCATGGTAGACAGTATAAGGAGTATATTAAACTACTCACTCCTGTTCTGTGGTTCACCACTCTGTTCAGTTTCCCAGAAGTTGACGAGAAGGTTATTTTAAGAGGCCCAGGTCCTATCTCCACTGTTTCATCATCAGCTGATGATATAGTTGAGGTAAGGCTATCTGAAGTGCTTTCTTCTGCGAGAAAGAAATATTAAATGAAGTAATATAACTGGTCAAATTAACAATTAGTAAATAAAAAAATCACAGCAATCTATGATGGTCAGTAGACAATCAAAATTCTTCCATTAGTATTCCATGAAATAAACCTTTCTTAGTTGCTTTTGATATAAAATAAGTATTCCATCCCAATGGTGGCACAAGTACTTTAAATACAAGCCAGAACTTTGCAGAATCCTTTGGCAGCTCTCCAAGGTATGCCTTGACATAAAAATTTCTTATATTCGCAGTAGTATTGTCCATCTCAATAACTTGAGTCTCAAGAGCATTTCCATTAGCATCCCGTACAACAAGCTTGTTATCATTAACCTGATGGAAGTAGAAAAGTTTAATTGATAAATTATAATATAAATTTACGGGAGAAGATGTACAAAAGGTTTCCGAAATAGGAACTGCAATAGGATAAATAGCAGCTTATGGTTGGATAAATAGATAGGTACTTATATTGGGGTTCTTTGAATGATGTGATACACTCCAAAAAAACAAGAGCCGGGCATGTTTAATTACGTGTGATGAAAAAAAAGGTTTACACATGCTAAATATGATCAAGTCTCGGGTGATCAGTTTTTTTAATTTTTCCCTCCAAAACTTGAGCATCTACATGATAAAAGCCAACCCTATAATCCTGAGTATTAGGTAGAGCAACATTCAAAGACGATTTTCCCTACATGTTCTTTAAGGTAGCTAACGTGAATATTTAAGCCAATGTGTTTCATCTGTAGCTACAGTAAGCTAAAGGACCTTCTCTTCTATAGCAATCTGATAAGTGACCTGGCATTGAGGGGAGAGAAAATAAGCTTTCTAACATAAAATTTGTGCTGTGGGACAACAAATGAGCCATCTCTACCAATCTTTCTTTAAAGTAGCTTCTATGAATATTGAAGTTGTTAAATTCAGAGAATTGGAGAGGGGAAAGGCTTAACTTTATTGCACAAATCTATCCATATTTATAGATCTATACAGGAGATCTAATGAAGAAACAAATAAATTACAGAATCATGTATAATTGCCCTAATATAATCTTTCCTAAATCAACCACCTAACTATGGAAAGAGATCGGCGTGATCTAGGTGAGCCTCCCACGGATCTCAATCCTAGCCATGGGATTAATTGCCAAGGGATGGCTGGGATTTAATACTCCCCCTCAAGCTGGGGAATACAGATTTGTCATTCACAACTCAGTAATCAGTATCAAAAAGGCAGAGTTACCATGTCTCTTCATAAGAAT
Organism: Dendrobium chrysotoxum; assembly: GCA_019925795.1. Classification (NCBI taxonomy): domain Eukaryota; kingdom Viridiplantae; phylum Streptophyta; class Magnoliopsida; order Asparagales; family Orchidaceae; genus Dendrobium; species Dendrobium chrysotoxum. The sequence continues at coordinate 88,752,055 of CM034302.1, read as the reverse complement.
ATTTGCAAGCTTATCTTTTGATGAGACATGATAGATACATATAAGACCATTGTCTAATTTTTCCTTTATAAAATGTCTGTCCACTTTTATGTGCTTGATCCTGTCATGCTGAACTAAATTGTAAGCTATGCTAATTGCTAATTTATTGTCACAATGTAGCTTCATGGGTCTTTCCCACTTGATCCTTTGGTCTTCTAGAATCATCTTGATCCATAATAGCTCATATATTCTCAAAGATATAGCTCTGTATTATGCTTCAGCACTAAATCTTGCCACCACATTCTATTTCTTGCTTCTCCATGTAACTAGGTTTCCTCCAAGAAAAGTGCAGTATCCTAAGGTAGATAGTCTGTCTACTGGTGAAACTTGCATAATCTGCATCAATATATGCTTCTGGGGTTATTCCACAGTCTCTTCTGAAGAGAATCTCTTTCATTGGGTTCCCCTAAAGGTAGTGCAGTATTCTATCTATAGCTTGCATGTGAGTCTGTTTTGAATTTTGCATGAATTGGCTGACCATGCTTATAGTAAATGCTATATCTAATTTGGTGTAGGAAAGGTAGATCAATTTCCTCACAAGTTTTTGGTAAGCTCCTGACGTGCCTTGGTATAAAAAACAACAACAAACTCCAAGAGATTTACCACAAAAATAGATTTATATTGATAGAAAACCAAAAACGAACAAAGCAAGATATAATGGTACTCTTTCGAGAGGAGGACCTTCTCTCCCAAACCCTAGATGCCACTAGGATCCCTCACAAAAAGAAAACTACAGCACTCTCAAATCAAATTCTGCATACAAATATAACATAAATCCTACTACTTATAGCAAACAATAAAACAACAAATTCCAAAACAGCCCTCCCCCAATTTCCTCTCAAATCAGCCCCCAAATCAGCCATCTCTAATTAGAAAATATCTATTAATTATTCTCCTCCAACTTAGCTCCCAAATCTGCCCTTTTTAATTAGTAAATATCTCCTAATTAATCTCCTTCAAATCAGCCCTTTTTAATTATGAAATATCTCCTAATTAATTCATTCCTTAATTACTCTTCTCACATATGTAATGATAGGTTTAATGGGCCCCACAAGGGGGGCTAAATTGCCCTCTCCTATATCAATACTCCCCTCACCAAAATGCACATTGTCCTCAAGGTGAAAGGTAGGAAACTGTCTCTTAATTGCCTCGTATGGCTCCCATGTGACATCATGTTCTGGCAGATCTTTCCACTTGATTAGCACCTCTTGTGTCCCTGTCTCCCCTCTGCGCACACCCGCTACTTTCATGGGTTCCAAATGACCTCCATGACCTCCGTCAAAGTCGGGGGTAGAGATGATGGTGTATACTCTCCTATTGACTTCCTCAGCTGTGAGACATGAAAGAATGGGTGCAAAACTGATGAAGGTGGTAGCCTCAATCGATAAGCTACTGCTCCAATACGCTCCATGACCTCATAAGGCCCAAAGTACCACGGGGATAATTTCTCATTCCTCCTTCTGGCTAGTATTTTATGTTTGTAGGGCTCAATTTTAAGTAAACCATATCTCTTGGCTCGAAGTTTACTTCTCTCCCGTGCTCATCAGCCTTCTTTTTCATGATCTATTGGGCTCTGAACAAATGTCCCTTTAGCTCAGATAATACCTTGTCCTTCTCCTCTAAGTGCTGCCCCACACTGAACACTGGTGTAGCGCTCTGCCCATAATGAATCAGATGGGATAGATCTCTCCCATAAAGAATCCTGAAAGGAGTGGTCTTTGTTGCTGAATGGTACGAGGTGTTGTACGAATATTCTGCCCACGCCATCCACCTTGCCAACCTCTTCGGCGTGTCTAATACAAAGAATCTCAAATAGGTCTCTATGCTTATGTTGACCACATTTATTTAGGGATGGTATGTTATGTTTCTTTTCAGGACTGTCCCTTGCAAACGAAACAACTCCTTCCAAAAGTGGCTAAGGAACACCTTATCCCTATCTAAGACAAAGGACTCTAGAAATCCATGCAAGCGTACCAACTCTCGTATAAAAATAGTAGCCACAGAGAGCGCAGTGTAAGGGTGCTTCAGAGGGATGAAGTGTGCATACTTGCTCAGACGATCCACTACTACCAGTATCACTAAAAATCCCTCAGAAAGTGGCAACCCCTCAATAAAATCCATCGTCACTTCCTCCCACACCCTCTCCGACATGGATAGAGATTATAGTAACCTTGACGGTGTCATTGCTTAGTACTTGTGCCTTTGGCATACATCACATCTGGCTACCCAGTCCTCTACACGGCACATTCCCACTCAGTATAATTCTGCTGACAATCAACTGTAGGTTTTTAAGCTCATAAATGTCCTCCAACTGCACTACCGTGAAACTCCTGTAACAGCGTGGGAATGTATCCCGATCCTCTTGGTAGAACAAATCTCCCCTGATGTAGCAGCTGGACTCCTCTCAACGTGTAACCAAGATGACTATTCGGGTTTTGCAGCAAATCAGATATGGACTGGTCTATCCTCTCAACTTCCTCAAGTTCTTCGGTAAAGGCCAATCTAGCATTAGTCTCAATCTTGGACTGGTCTACTGCTACCCCTGCTCTGCTCACCACATGTCCCAGGTACTCCACCTGTGGTTGTGCAAACAAACATTTCTTCAGGTTGGCATATAACTGGTTCTCCTTCAACATCTCTAGTACCGTCTTCAGATGGCCCATATGCTCGACCTCCGTACGATTATAGATCAAAATGTCATCAAAAAATATCAAGATAAACTTTTTGAGGTAGGCTAAAAAACCCAATTCATGAGACTGAAAAGTGGTTAGGGCATTGGTGAGGCCGAAAGACATTACCAAAAATACGTAGTGACCCTCATGAGTCCTGAAAGCTGTCTTTTGTACATCCATTGGCTTCATTCTGATCTAGTGGTATCCTGACTTCAGGTCAATCTTTCAGAAAATGACCGCTCTAAATAGCTCATCAATCAACTCATCGATTACAGGGATAGGAAACTTGTCCAGCATAGTTTCCTTGTTTACGGCTCGATAATCTGCGTAAAACCTCCAACTTCCGTCCTTCTTTCTTACTAGTAGCATGGGGCTGAAAAAAGGACTCACACTGGGCCTAATAATCCTTCCTCGAGCAACTCTCTGATGAGTTTCTCGATCTCATCCTTCTGAATCTGTGGGTACCGGCATAGTCTAACACTGATAGGCGACGCTCCCTCCAAGAGATGGCGTGCTTGTGTTCCCAAGGTGGCGATAACCCGTTAGGATGCTAAAAGACCTCAGAAAATTGCTGCATAAGCTATTATACACAATCAGGGGCATCCATTGGCTCTGAGTCTCGAAATTCCTCTAAGCTTTGCAGCTCCACCATGTAGCCCAGCCCTGCTCCCTGTATCGCCTTGACCATAGTTTTGAGTGAAACCATGGTTTTGCACATACTGACATCTCCCCAAAGTACCACCTTTTTCCCCTCTACTCGAATCCCATAGTCAAGGATTTCCAATCCACCTTTGTTTTCAGGATCTTCTGTAACCACTTCATCCCTGAGATCACACCAGTGCTCCTCAAATCCAAAGGAAGAAAATCCTCTACTATCTGTATACCCTAGAGTTTCAGCACCAACCTCCTGCAAATCCCCCTACTCCTATCTACATTTCCCGTTCCCATCATGACTCCAAAGCTCCCTGTATCCACCAACTTCCATCCCAACTGATCCACGATCCGGTTGGAGATGAAGTTATGAGAAGCCCCGCAATCCACCAAGACCACCATTGGCTGCTCCCCGATCTATCCCCTCACCTTCATGGTGTGATTTGGAGTAAATCCCACCACAGAATTTAGGGGCACTTCCGCCACATCAAGGTGCAGATGCTCCCTTCCTTCTTCTGCTTCCTCTATCTAGTCCTCGCTGTTAGCCTCTTCCTCCTCACAAACCAGGACCTGGAGTGTACGATCCTTGCACCGATGGCCTGGTGCATACTTCTCATCACAGAGAAAACCAAGACCTTTCGCTTTTTTGGTCTGCACCTCTGCCTCTGTGAGACGCCTGAAATTGGCCTTGGGGTGAACTCCCCCACTCTTCCCCTTTGGTGCCTCTCCCTGAAATGATACCGTCTGGGTCCTTGGCGCCAATGAAGTTGAGGTACTTCTGTAAAAGCCTCCGGCAACCCCGCTCTTATCGTTTCTGTGCTAGCTCCATCATTTCCTTCAACCCCCTCGGCCTCAGCAATCGAAGGCCCGCTCGTATGTCAGGCTTGAAGTCCTTTCCCTCCAATATTGCCTCTGAAATTCCCTTCAACCTCCCTGACAACAACTCAAATCTCTCCCAGTACTCCATGAGTCCCCTCATGTGTCAAGGCAAAGAATTGCTCATGTAGGTCTCCATCCCAAATGGCTAAAAAATGTTTCAACAAGCAATCCTTAAACTCCTCCCATGAACGGATCGGGTATCTAGCCTCTCTCCACTGGAACCAAGCGAGAGCTTTCCCCTCCAGACATAACCCTGTGGCTATAAGCTTCTCCTCCTCTCTTAACCCATTCACCACAAAATACCTCTCCACCCAGTATACCCACCCATGGACATCCTCCCCTTCGAACACCAGCATTTTCAACTTCCTCACATTCGCTTCTCCAACCCAACTTTCTCTCTTATAGATAGTTCCCCCCGTGTATCGAGGGTGGCAATCCCACCTTTCTTCCATCGCCCTCACATGACCCGATCCCCATGGCTCAGCTCGTCCACCTTTCTCTCCGATTGTCCACTCCCCTTGCCCAAACGTCCTCCCATAGTGGTCAGTCGCCCTACCACCTCCAAAAATCACACCATAGAACTCTGTTCCTGCTGTCCCTCCATCCGAAAGCCCTGATCCTCAGAGCCCTGGGGGGTGGTTCTTGATGGAAGAAACTCGCCTCGTTGAACTCCGGTTGAGGGTTAGCAATCGAAACTGCCGATGAGGCTTTGGATTGCATCTCCAAGAGCTTCTTTATCATCTCTTCCATCCCTCCCAATCGGCTCTCCATCCGATTTTCCAGAGTTGAAAATCTTTCCTCTATCCCGAATTTGATTTGCTCCACTTCGCCTTCCAATGCATCAACCTTCTCTGCTGTCATTCACGGATCTAAGTTCCAAACCGCAAAAAACAACAAAATTCAGCGACTATGGTCTTCAAACAGCAAAAAGCAGCAACGGGGAGGAAGTACATAGCAGAAATCAGTGAAGAGAATTACGATTTTGGTCCAGGACATGGCTCTGATACCAATTTGATGCACCTTGGAATCAAAAACAGCAACAAACTCCAAGAGATTTAACACAAAAATAGATTTATATTGATAGAAAATCAAATATGAACAAAGCAAGATACAATGGCCCTCTTTCAAGAGGAAGACCTTCTCTCCCAAACCTTAGACGCCACTAGGATCCCTCACAAAAAGAAAACTACTATACTCTCAAATCAAATTTTGCATACAAACATAACATAAATCCTACTACTTATAACAAATAATAAAACAACAAATTCCAAAACAGTCCTCCCCCGATTTCCTCTCAAATTAGCCATCTCTAATTAGGAAATATCTCCTAATTAATCTCCTCCAATTCAACCCCCACATCTAACCTTTTTAACTAGTAAATATCTCCTAATTAATCTCCTTCAAATCAGCTCCTTTTAATTAAAAAATATCTCCTAATTAATTCCTTCATTAATTCCTCTTCTCACATATGTAAGATAGATTTAATGGGCCCCACAAGGGGGGCTGAATTTCCCTCTCTCGTATCAACTCCCTTATCGACATCTGGATCTTCTTTAGCTTTCCCCAATTTGAGATTTGGTTCTACTGGTGTTGGTGTAGGTTTATAAGCTAGTTTATCTATTTCATTAAGAAGATCATTGATGTAATTTTGTTGTGAAATGAAGATTCCTTTGCTGGAGTGGGCCACTTCAACTCCAAGGAAATACTTTAATATACCAAGTTCTTTGATCACAAATTTCTTGGTAAGACATTTCCTTAGAATCACTTTCTCATTTTCATCATTCTCAATCAAGATGATATCATCCACATAAACTAATAATATTATGACTTCCCCTGAGTCTGAGTGCTTGAAGAATAATGTATGGTCCCCTTGAATCTGTCGATAACCATTAAGAAGCATGACTTTTGAGAATCTTTCAAATCAAGCTCTAAGTGACTCTTTAGCCCATATAGAGTCTTTTTAACCTACAGACCTTGTCACCCCCAGATTTTTTTTTGAATTATGAAGAAATCTACATAAATATTTCTTCCTCCAAGTTCTCGTGTAGAAATGCATTTTTTACATCCAACTATTCCATATGTCAATTATAATTAGCTGCTAGTGAGAGTAGGACCCTAACAGTGTTCATCTTGGTCACGTGTAAAAATTTTCTGGTAGTCGATGTCGTACATCTGAGTGTACCCTTTCACCACTAGTCTTGTCTTATACCTTTCTAGTGTGCCATCAGCTTTGTATTTCACAGAGAACACTCATTTGCAGTCAACTGGTTTTTTCCCTACCGGTAGGTTGGTGATCACCCAGGTATTGTTCTTCTCTAAGGCATGCATTTCATCTTTCATGACACTTTTCCAATTTTTATCAGATAATGCATCAAAAATATTATTAGGAATATGATAGGAAGTGAATGCTTTTTTCACAAAATCAACGGATGAAACACGAAAAATTGGGAAGCAGAACGCCTCAAAATAATTTTTATTAAAAGAAAAGAGAAATGCAAGATACAAGTGGATCTTCAATTGGAGAGGAAGATCCGGCTCTCCCAAATCTCTAGCCCCAGCTAGAGCCCAAACAACCTAAAAATAAACTAAATTCAACAAACAACACATCCCCTCAAAATTAGCTCCCAACAGCCGGTCCAAGAAAGGACTGGCAGGACTAGTCCAGAAGAGACTCGATCTAACAATACCCCCTCCAAAAACCCACCTTGTCCGCAAGATGGAAAAACGGTTTCCTCCTCAATTTCCTCATCATCACAAACAGTTAGAACATGAAGAATTCGTCCTTACACCTATGACCTAGTGTATAACTCTCCTAACATCTGAAACACACCCCTTTGCCCTCTTCTCCTGTAGTTCCGTTTCTATGAGTTTCTTGAAGTTTTCCCCAAATCTTCCTCTTACAGTCTTCTCCTTCGGACTCTCCCTAAGAGTACCTGGTGTCAGCTCCTTGGATGCCAAAAAGGTGGTGGTCATCCTGTAAGAACCACCTAAGCCATTACCTTCAGTCCCTCTCTCCAGGTGCCTCTGATCTTCCACTAACTGGGCTAGCTCCATAGCCTCTTTTAAATCACGAGGCCTCATCACTTTAACTGTCACTCGAATCTCTGATTTAAGCCCTTTCATAAAGTTTCCCTAAAGTATAGTCCCTGGAAGCCAGTCTAGTATGCTAGCCAGGTGCTCAAACAGCTCACGACATTCCACCAATGTCCCCTCCTGCATTAGGGCGAAGAATTACTCAAAGAAGTCTCCTCTCTTGCTGGTTCAAAAACATTACAACAAGCCGTCCTTAAACTCCCTCCAAGTCCATATGGGTTGCCTCGTATCCCTCCATTAATACCATGCCAACACTTTCCCCTCTAAGCACATCCCGACTGTCGTCAATCTCTCCTCCTCCATCAATCTATTGATGATAAAGTATCTTTCCACATTGTAGATTCACCATGGGCGTCATCTCTCTCAAAAATAAGCATCTTCGGTTTCCTCGCCCTCGGATCTCCTCTGTTCCCCTTGTTTCCTCCATAATTTCTTATTCCCCAAGGGGGTAGTTCCCCCCAAGTGTCCCAATCATTTCTTCTACGCTCGTACCCAAACCTCTCATCGAATTTCCACTTTCTCCTTTCAAATTCAGTACACCTTGGATCATAATCAATCCATCGCCTTTCAAATTCAGCACCCCTCCGATCATAATTAACCCTTCTCTGTTCAAATTTAGCACCCCTTCAGTCAGAATTAGCCATTCACCTTTCAAATTCCGCCCCACTCTCAAATTCAACACCCCTTCATTCATGCCTGTCCTCACGCATCTCCCCATACACTCTTCTTGGCTTCTCCCTAGGAATAAGCTTCAGGGGAGGCATTCTCTCTTCTCCCTTAAGATTCTCCACCTCCTGATCTTCCCTTCGCCTTATCAGATTAAGGTTTTCCTCACTTCCTTGGTTGTCGGAGGCTTCCCTTGCCTCCGACAATGCCGTTCTGGGCTGTCCCTCGAGAAACTTCTTCAACATCTTCTCCATGATAAAAAATTTCCCATCCATCTTCTCATAGATGGTTGAAATTTGACTTTTGAGATTTGAATATTAAGTTTGGAGGTCTGAAATTTCAGATTTCAATTATCTGATCTCCCCTTCCAACACTTCTACCTTTCTTCCTGCCATTGGTACCCGAATTTAGGCTCCCACTTTGTGGAGAATTTAGCCTCCAAACAGCAAAAAACAGCAAGCTTGGAGAGGAAACGCAGTAGAAATCAGCAATGACTACTTCTATTTCAGCCAAAAAAATTGCTCTGATACCAATTTAAATGAAAGGATATGAATTGACATGACTTAAATCATCGAACAAATACATGGTCTAGCGCCAACCAGAGTATTTATTTTATACATTCATATTAGGTCATCAAGGTTTATTATAAAAAAATTCATCACTAAAAGCATAAAGCCGACAACAAACCTGATCCTCTGTCGACAAATAGATTCGACAAGGTTCAACCAATAAAGTAAAATTACCCATAATCCCCAATGATGGCCATGTTGAATGCAAAAATCAACCGGAAGGATCCACATAAATTTCAAAGAAATATCCCTAAAATCTCACCAGTACAAATGAAATTTTCAAAACATATCACTTTTCAAAAATCCAAAAATGCCTAATTGAAATTAATCATTTAACACTTAAAGCAAAATCCATCCACTATCCGCAACACTTTGTCAAGATGGACAAGTTTGAAAATCACTTCAGCTTACAAAGAGTGAATATCTGATCGAGAATATCACTAGGATTCTTCCTCAATTTGTCTCTTGCCAGTAAGGACGTGGAACGTGTCCTCTGATAGGTTGTCTCCATCGAGTGGCAGCACAGGTAAACGATTATGATCGAGACCCTCTGACTAGGTGGTTTTGCCGCTAAATGGTACCACTAAATTACAGTCATTGTCAAAGCTCGTATGTTCCCCAATTGCTCTAAATCATTGAGTAATGAATCAATAGGATATAACTGATAGAGCATAAAACCCTTTGTTAGCTAAGGTGGATTCAAGTCCGTCCTCTTAGACAAACATTCATCTCAAGTCTATAAGGTACCCTTAAACGAAGCAACCCATGGTTGCCAACAAGGATCATTCGTTCAGTTTGGGTTGAATATCTCCTCTAACTAAGTAGACTAGGGACCATGATGACTCGAGATGACGGAACCATTGGATCTTGATCGGGTTCATCGTCATTCCCCCTACCATCCGCTTTAAGTATATGGTGATAAAATTTCAATTTTCAAATGTCAAATTCTACTAATATTATACGATGGATACTATGTATCTATTTAACGACTAGTCTTAATCGAAAGTTCTCTCTCGTTATCAGGAGGGGTAATTAACTATGGGGGCTTGCGCCTATAGGAAACCTGAACTTAGATTATAAAGTCATCACAAAATGAGGGCGAAATCTCTGGGTAGTGTCGTATTTAAAACTTAATCTGTCTTCTAAAAATTTACCCAAGAATCTTCTCTCGTTAAAACTCTCGCTGACAAAAAAAGGCGGTCGCGGAGAGACCAGGGAGCGAATTTTCGAAGCCCATAGCTACATTGAGCCAAGTCCTTCCCCTGATGAAGGGCGTCCTTTTTAATCAACTACAAACACTAGAATAATCATTTTAATTGGGCTAGACCCCATGGTTTTTCCACTTTTTCAAAATTTTCACATAAAAACCTTAGTACCTTATATGAATCTTGCACCACTCTCTTTTATCTATGTGTGTGTTGGATCTTCGTATAAAACTAGAACGCTAAATCCTATATCTCTCTATCGTCGCGAATGTTCTGGCACGCAACAATTATATTTGCAAAATCATTTCGATGTAGCACATAATGTTGACTTATCTTTAGATTACTTGATAAACATTTAAATTGTCGTGATGTGTTATATAGGCCTATGTTTATGATTATATATGCCTTTAGATAACTTGATGTGATATTTATCAAATGCCATGAGTAGATATGACCTACCATGATTAAAATTCTAAGATTTACATGATACATGTTATGGCATATATGAGATGGCCTCGTGCATTTGATGTGGTATGGTAACTTGCATAATAATGAGTACATATTACGATTGAACAAGATGCACATTTGAATACTATATTTGTTTACATCAGCGGCCTTACTTATGGATGTATATGATTATGTCTGATTTGTGATTTCACATGACTTGTGATTCTACGTAGTTATTGTGTATCACATAACATGATATGTTTATTCAGATATATGATTGAAAATAACATCCATTATATGCAATGTAAACTATATAAGTCACATAGCATGTGATTTACATGCTCTAAGCTGTGAACGTGAATGATATGTATAAATAAGAACAAAATATGAGAGTGAGAATTATCAATATAAACAAGGAAGATCCCTAATTGGCACGTAATCTTTTAGCCCCACAAGAGAGTAAGACGATGAATTTATCAAAATAGGCATATATGCATATGGAGGCCAAGGTATTATGACAAAGGTACTAAACATTCAAAATGGGTAGAACATGCACTAGCTAATGGGCATATGACTTGAGTACCAATATGGCTGACGAGCACGCCAAGGCACCAGGATGATGATTGTAGCATAATTTTCTAAAGTTATGGCCGCTATGATATTACCTACTATTCTATGCTACATGTAAGCAAAATAATATTCTGTGATCTATTTTTTCTTTTTAACAGGAATGCTTTATCTTGTTGATGCACCCTCTGCTATTGGCGGCCAGCTAGCATTTTAAAAATTTGAGCCATACTTTCTTATATATATATATGTATATATATAGTACAAAGCTTATAGCCAGCACTTTTATCAAACATAGTAGAAACCTAAACTATAGAAGACCACAGAAGCCATCAAGGCTGAGACTTTTGCAGTGAGACCAAAATCAAAATTGAAAACCTTCAACATAGGATGAGAGGAGCATATGTTGGGAGAATATGACTTCTCTAGAAGTTTGTTAATTATAGGTGGTACTGGCATTATGTGCTAGCACTCGTGAGATTTGTAGAATGCAGTTTACAGAACTCAACAAAAGGAGTAAGCTTGCGTAAAAGCAATAAATGGCTTGGAGACTAATATATTCAATAGATTGGTGACCATACAGAACTACATTCAGATTTATTTGTATCAAATCAAAAAGACCAGTTTTGAAAACAGATGTTAGGTATGTACTTACTGGAACCTTAACATACTCCGTACGATCCCATCCAAGAGAATTATAAACTACCATTACCTGTGCAAACAAATGAAATTCATCACTTACACGTTAAATTTTGAAAAATAAAATAAAATAAGCTCTAGAGAATAAACATGAGACAAAAAAGGGAGGCTATAAATCGGAAAAGGAACATAAATACTTACTAAACTCTTCCCATCTGAAATTTCTTCTGTAGATGGGCAGTAACTTATATTGAGCAAATTGCACTGAAAAAATGACAAGAAACTTATTATGTCTCATTTAATTGCATAAGAATTTTAAAAAAATGCTGCAATTTGCAATATTCCACGCACAGGAGAATGAAATTAAATATCAACAAGGATTTTACACTGCACAAACCCCCAACTGGAAGGAAGGAATTGGCATTGACATATAAAATAATATGCTAATGGTGATGATTATGTTTAGTTAGTGTTGAAACTCACTGATTCATGACAAAGAAGAAAATTAGGATAAGTTGCTAGAAAAGGAATTTGTATATTTAAATCCGATGGTCTATGTTTGAAGTACGAATGTTATTCTTTGTATCTGTATAGTTGTAGATATTTTTTTCTGTTTTGATGTTAGACTGGTTTCCACATTTTCTTCTTAAATCAATCAATATCACTTCTATCAAATACTTCGAATGAATTAGAAAGATTTTTGTATTTTCCATAGTTTTATCACTTAAAAACTAGATCCACCCAAAAATGAGATAGGTGATCATTGTTAAAATGACATCTAACAAAACCAAAAATTTGGATTTTCCAATTCATCATTTAAAAGGAACAAACTTTGCAATCTACATAAATTTCAAACTTCATCCAACCAAATGAACCTTGCTAGAATATGAACTATGAATATAATGTGAATCATAGTACATCACAAATCCAAAGTTTGTTTAGCAGCATGAACAGCAATATCAACTTTGAATTCTTAAGAAGTCGGTTAAATCTACGAGGACTACTATGTAATGGTGAATTTTTTTATATAAGATGTTCTGCTCATGTTGTGAACCTTATCGTGCAAGAGGGCGTGAAAGAGGTCGATGTCTCCATAACAAATATTAGAGAGAGTATCAAATATGTTAATGGTTCATAGGCAAGAAAACAAAATTTTCTGGATTGTGTCCACCAAAGCTTTCTTGATTCAAAAAAAGGATTGCTATAGGATGTTCCTACGAGGTGGAACTCAACATTTATCATGCTTGATTCTGCTATTTATTTCTAACGTGCTTTTTTACATTTGGACCTACTTGACTCTAACTTCAAATCTTGCCCCACTAGCAATGAATGAGCTAGCGTAACAATAGAACTTTATTACCACCAGTGTTGCAGCAAGTAGCCTTAAATTGTGTCAGATGCTGACATGAATTTTCAGTACCAGAAAATATATTAAATTTCGATACTATGTATCCCTTTGGATACTTCACTTGGTTGTATTCTACCAGATACGGATGACCTTTGCGTACTAAGGCCTTAGCAGTTTTGGAAGCAATAAATGCTTTGACTTTTTGACTGATGAGATCCTCAATATGAGGCTTGCTGACCATTTCATCAGCTTCCTATTGGCCTTCTAGTCCTTAACTAGGAGCGTCTAGCTCAGGAGGCATAGTTTGAAAACCTCCAGCATTCACTGTTGGATAAACAGTATTTCCTTGAAGATTTATTGTTTGTGGTCGGCCAGCTGTGGCTGCTAGGCCAAGTTATCCAAACAGTTCTTTCATCATATTGCTCATCTCATCAGGACGAGCATTCAATTGGTCGATCTCTTGATCTTTCTTTTGTTGGAGAAGTTGCATTTCTTGCTGCAGCCTTCTCACAACTTTCTCGGCTTCTTCCTCCTCAACTTATTCTGGTTGTGGAGATATCCTATTTGCAGGCATTGCCTGTTCTTGGTTGCCTCGTATTTGGTCTTCATTTTGCAGATTTGAAGATGCATTTCTACGAGTATATACTCGTTGATTAGATTAATCAAATACATGGTCAACCATTTGGACAACTTCAATGTCTATAGGATCAATATATCCTTCCACTTCTTCAACATTGTTGTAGTAGTTATCATCCACCTCAAGATCATTTCCGAGTTGGGACTGCTGCTTCCAATGAATGATTGGAATGATTGGAGAGTCGAGGGATTCGTTATAGATAACATGCTCCTTTTTCTAGAACATTCTTGTCGATAGAAATTTTCCGACTAGAGGATGACTTCTGAGTATGATGTTTAAGCCGTCCTTTATGATTTTTCTTGTCATAATCATCCTTATGAGCTTTAGGATATTTGGGTCTTTTTAGAACCCAAACATGCTATTTTTGTGACGACCACCAGCATCAGCATCAGAATGTACCTTTAAATGACCAAAGTCATGATAATATCATTGGGGCCTTCGTTTGTCATATTTTCTATTATAGTTTTTTGTATATAGACTATCAGAAGACTCACCCAACTATTTTCTTCCGTAATATGAATAGTGAGCCGTACTAAGACAGTATTTTCTTGGTTTTCAGTAGTAAGGAGGACGATCAATATCCTCTCTATAAGACTTCCTTGAAACTTTATCATTTCAGGAATGAGCTGCATATGAGAAAATGATCTAATTGACAGATCTTCTCAATCTTCTTTGTAAATTTCTATCTTTGACGCCCTTCAATATTTTGTATATTTTGAAAGAAGCCGACTCTTCCTTCTTCAGTAGTGATTGTTTTTTGCGAGAAGTCTCCCAGAAAGACTTCTTAATTTTGTCGTTAGCACCATTCATTTTCACCAACTTTAATGGCTCAAAACCATTATCAATGGGGATGTTCGTCTCAATCTGAGGTAGTCGTTCCTGAGTCATGAAAGGTGTCTCCTAGCCATTAGCTTGGAAACGAGCATTAGCCTTTCTGCGAGCTTTCCTGGAAAGTTTAGTGCCAATAGTAGTAATTTCAGCGTCATATTCTTTAGGGGTTTCACTTAGAGTTATGTTCTAGTTGGTTGGATTAATAACAACAGATCTCAATCTAGGACCAGAAGTTTTCTTTTGACTAACTGGGGCAATGATAGGTACTATAGAAAGCCTAAAAAATACGAAAGCTCTTTTGGGAGCTTTTTCATTGTCAACTTCAGTAGGCATTGTAACAACACCCTTGATAGTCTGTTCATCAGCATTGTTCTCAGGAAGGAACTGAATAGCTTCAGAAACAGTTCCAAATTGAATAGTTGCCCCGACATGGCCTGTGTTCAGAATGGCCTGAGGGATTGCACTTTTGCTTCCTCGCCCAGTTTCAGCCATGAATAAATTCACAGGCGTCATTTTCAACAACCTGTTGACAGAACTTGCAAGGATTAGAATCAACCTGAATTCTATTGCAAAAGAAAACATATGCTTGCAATGAATGAAAGTTATTTTGGTAGGATTCCATTCTCCTTAAGATAGATTGTAGTTAACCAGATTCTCCCTAAGGGTAGTATCAGGGTTTAGTTAGATCTGGATCCTTGCTTCCTATAAGCACAAGCCCTCATAGTTAATTACCCCTCTTACTGCGTAAGAGAAAACTCTCGATTAAGGATGAACAATTTTAGGTGTTTTAGTCTCAGTTATGAAGGATGAAGTTAAACTCGATCAAGATCTCATTATTTCATCGTCCTGGGTATAATGTAGGTTTCAGTTTACCAACACTAATGATCGTTGATCGTAGTATTCAGGGAATCTGATTAGCAGCTATGGGTTGCCTCATCTCAGGGATCCCAAATAAACTGAAGTGGTTATAGGCTGGTTGTAATTTTATGGAGGTTTGGGATTTACATCTGTTAGAATACGTTGTAGTTGATTTAATTTGGGATTTATGACTTCCTTTAGAAGTTATCCGATTAATTGAATTAGTCTGAGATTTATGGCTTCCATTAGAAGTAGCCTGATTGTTTTAGAAGTAGGTCTTATAGCTTTCATTGAAAGTAACCCAATTGTTTTATAAGTGGGTCTTACGACTTTCATTGAAAATAGCCCGAGGTTTTAATTTTTTGGATAGGCCTTACAGCGCTGCTTGTAAGTTGTTTGTTTGTTTAGTTGAGAGTTTAATACTTCTTTTAATGTCTCTCAAATAGCAGGTCTTACAACTTCCTTTGGAAGATGTCTAGCTATTTTGGTAGGTCTTACGACTTCTGTATTTAGAAGTAGCCTGAAAGTGGGTCTTACAACCTAGCCCAATAAGCTAAGTGGTCCGTAAGTTTTGTTTGGATAGGTCTTACGACTTCCCTTTGATATTGCATGTAGTTTTTGTTTGGGTTTTAGGATTGTTGTACTTCACTTAGAAGTTTCCCTAACGTGTAGGTCTTATTGCTTCACTTAGAAATTGCCCATTTGTTTGGTATGGATAGGTCATACGAATTCCCGTAAAGTTATCTATTTGTTTGTTTGGATAGGTCTTATGACTCCTATTAGATGTTGTATGTCTGTTTGTTTGTTGGTAGATTGCACAACAATTACTTTAGTTCAATTCTTTACTGTCTTTACACCAGTGTTTTTTGTTTCAATGCTAGTGTTTTCTTCTTTTCAGTAATTGTTTCAGTGCTTGTTCTTTTCTTTCAATACCTTGCTTTTATTTTAGTACCCTGATTTTCTTTCTTGCATTATAGCTTAGTTTAACACTTGTTTTTTTCTTACTTTGGTAGTTGTTTTAGTATTAATCAACTTTGTTTCTTCACTTGCAGGTGTCTGGAGCTTTATACCTATAGGAGCTTGCTTGGAGCCTTGGAGAGTTTGCACAGTTTGTGTTTTAAGTGTTGAGAATTTTGTTTTAGTGTTTTAGTTTTTTAGGAGTTTCGGTATTTTAATTGGTGTGTGTTGCAATAGAGTTGATTAGTTTGAACATTGCTTTTCTTCTTTTTTATAGCATTTTGTTTGATTTTTGTTCAATTAATTAATTAAATGAATTTTAAATTGGTTAATTAATGAATTAAATAATTAAATAAAGTTATAAATTAGATATTTTAAATTGAATGATTAAATGGTTAATTAATTTTAAATTGCTCGATAAATTAAATTTCAAATTTACTTTTAAAGTTTGATTAGATTAAAATTTATTTAACATTGAATGATTAATTTTAACTTGCTCAATTAATTAAATTAAATCCATTTTAAAGTTTAATTAATTAATTAGATTTAAATATTGTGTTTAAAATAATTAATTAGTTTAATAATTAAATTTAATCTTTATTTTAAATTTGCTCAATTAATAAAATTTCAAAGTTATTTTTAAAATTAATTAATGAATTTAATTAGAGATTAATATTTAATTAATTAGAAGAAATTAATTATTTTTTAAATGGCTTAGTTATTTAATTAAATTTAATTTTATTTCTGAATTAATTAATTAAATGAATTTTAATCTTATTTTTAATTAATTTAAATTTATTATGTTTTGATTTGGATTTAATCAATTATTAAATGAGTATTTTAAATTAATTAGTTCATTATTTGATTAATTAATTGAATGAAATGAATTATTCTCTAATAATTCATTTCATTAATTTTAAATGAATTAAAAATTTGATTATTTTAAATAAATTCAAACATCTCAAAATTACTCTCTATGGCTGTAAAGCAATTCACAAACCTACTGGGATGATTTCAGCACCCTCCAGCATCCCCTCCTCGTCAGGGGAGGTTGGAACGTCACTTGCCGTGATTTCCACCTGCCCGGATCAAAGATACGACGATGCGGGCTCTTCAAATTGGAAATTCATCCTACCCAGATCAAAAATCAACAGCGTAAAGCCTTCAATTTTAAAATTCACTGCCTGGATCAAAGATCGACAGTGTGGGTCTTCGAATCTAACATTCATCCGCCCGGATCAAAGATCACTGTGTGGCCTTTGCAATTTGTTGGCCTCTGTTGCTTTATAATTTTATATTTATATTTATTTTAAACTATATATTTTTTATTACAAAGATTCCCAAGCAATCAGATGAGAGATGAGGCAACGATCGTCTGGCGAACAGGTTCCTGTTTGTATACTTACACAATAGGTCGTGTAAAAACAAAGTCGAAATTGTGACAGATCAGTTGAGTTGCGGGATCGAGGGGATCAAAGCATGCATTCTAGACGTTCAGTTTTGCGTGCGTACAGGCGGGAAATGGGTCGGCCTTGCTTAAGCACGGGCTGTTCGCGGAGAAAAAGCTAGAGGCGGTTGTGCAAGCGTCGGTCGCAGGATCAGTAGATGAAGGTAAACCCCTGTTTGGGGTTTCGCACGGAGGCCTTGGGTTCAGGAGCCAGGCGGGAGATGGGCTTCGCGCGATCGGAGGTCTAGGAGGCACGGTGGTAGGCTGAAGCAAGACCAGATGATTCGTTCAGTCATAGTAGAGATTGTGTGAGAGGGATTCGAACGGAGTGGGCTGTTTGCGGGAATAATCGGCCGACAAGAATAGGCCAAATTGAAAGTCTCGCGCGAACTAATTGAAGGCAAGGAGTGGCGTTAGTTAGGGAACACAAGTGAGACAAAGAGCATGAGTTTTCTTTGTTCGATTCTCTGCCTTTTTATTGATCAATTCAATAAAGGAATACATCGTTTCCAAAACGATGTATCTGCTTGATTTGAAATAGCAACAA
Organism: Dendrobium chrysotoxum; assembly: GCA_019925795.1. Taxonomy (NCBI): domain Eukaryota; kingdom Viridiplantae; phylum Streptophyta; class Magnoliopsida; order Asparagales; family Orchidaceae; genus Dendrobium; species Dendrobium chrysotoxum. Next base: position 88,734,003 of record CM034302.1, on the reverse strand, counting down.
AGCACGGTCTTTTCTAATAGACGTATCTGTCTGATTAATTTCTGAAACAACGTGTGTATATATATATATATATTATATCTATATCAAATTATTCAAATTTAAAAGAGAGGGCGCTGACAATAATCATTAAAGAGAATTCAAAAGCTTCGTACCTGGCTTAACTTAATTGATGATGTACTAGAGGCACATTTCTCATCCGGATTAAGAAGACAAGGAATAGCAAGGTTGACAACTATCTCAGCCTATTAAATGCAAGAATAAATTAGTCTTATGAAATATATAGGAATTCAATAAGAAATAACAAAAATGATAGCCACAGAAATAAAGCAACGTTCAAAAGGAAGTAAGCAGAAGATGCAAACCTGAGAAGCTCCAAATGCAAGACGCTTTGTATAGTCATTTGTTACATGCAGTAGTGAAGTACCAGAGATAGCATCATGATGCTGAGCAACACCCAAAGCCTCACCTAAAGAAAAGGTGGTTAAACCAGGTTTCCTTCCTACCAGAAACTCTAGTTGTCGTGCAGCCTATTTGAGATATTAGATGTTTCAGTAAAACTCAAAGATTGTGCACCAAAGGAAAAGAAGCAATAATATATGCACAACTAAGCATTGTACCAGGTAATAAGCGCTTAACACACGAACAAATCTCTTGAATGTTGGTCGGCTAGTATAATAGCCAGTAAAATAAGCATTGGGAGCATTGGCATATCTGCAGTTATTATGGAAAGCTAGTACGTAAGAATAATACTAAATGATTTAGCAAGAAACTTCATACATATATACACACACACAATATATATATATATATATAGCTTACGGTAAATAGTCATCTGTTTTCAGTGGCCATGCTTCATTTGAAGCATATTTTGCATCAGTATACAATGATGGTGTGGAATACAGTACATGGATACGGCCATCCTGCCATGACAGTGAAAGTGGGCATCAAAAGTTAAAGGCTTGCATTTACAATAGTGCATATCATTAAATTAGTGAGAGTTTATCACAGTTTTGAAGGCTTCTCCGCCAAAGAACTACATTAAGCATAAGACTTATCCTACTTTCTTCCAATTTGAACATTACGAGTGTATTCTACCCATTCCTGACAAAATAATTTGATTAATGAAAAAACAAATGAATTGAAAAGGACTAATGACAAAGTGTTTGATCACAGACAAATGTCTAGTAACAGCACGTTTTTATTATGATTTCATAACTATATTTGGTGGTCCCAATGTAAGAAAATAAGCATGAGGAGACCACCAAGTTAATAATCGTTTTCCAGCGTCATTTTATAGAGGTCTTACTTTTCCTAATTACTATGTTGGCACGTGGCCTTGAAGGAATCTTAGTGTCGGATTGAATTTCAAAAGCTCACATAGAGAGTGCATGAGAAGACATGACTTGGCACATAAACAAGTACTCCTTGGCACAACTTGGAAAGTAAAAAAATACATCAATTACTTTTGTCATCATTTTGTTAACTATTTTGTCGATTCAGATGCACCGAGTTAGTGGAAAATAATGTTGCAATTTGCTCTTCTTTTGGTTTTCTCTTGATTTGGAAATAAGCTGTTGTGTTTCAAAACGTGGAACTTACTTCAGTCTAAAATTGAGAACTCTTTTATTGTAAATTTTTAGGAAGTGATATTTGGATATGATATGTATATCAGGATGCCTTCATTTTCAATTAATAAATTTACAAAAGTTACATGCTATTCTTCAAACATCCTAGCAAATGGCATATCTAACAACAACAACAAGCTTTTATTCAACTATGTGGGGTCGGCTACATGAATCTTTTTTTCTCCATTGTGTCATGTTAAGAATCAAATTCTCATCTAAATCTAATAAAGAAAAGCCATTTCCAATATTTTCTAACCAAGTCTTTTAGGTCTACCTCTACCTTTCTTAACATAAGTCAAATCTAATGCATCTAATTTCTTAACCGGCTCATTGGAAGGCCGCCGTTTTATGTGACCAAACCATCTAAGGCAACTCTCTCTAATCTTATTTTCCACTGGAGCTACTCCAACATTTTCACACATATGCTCATTTCGTATCCTGACTCTAAGAATAAAGCCACTCATTCACCTGAGTATCATCATCTCTGCAACACTTAACTTAATATTATGCTTCTCTTTTAATGGCCAACATTCTGCACCATAAAGCATTGTAGGTCTCACTACCATCGTATAGAATTTTCCCTTAAGTTAGAGAGGGACTTTTCTATCACACACCAAGCCCGATGCATTCCGCCACTTCAACCATTCAACTTGAATTCTACTAATAATATCCCCATCTATTTCACCATCACTCTGAACAAAAGACCCAAGATATCTAAAATGAATAAGCAAGTTACTTCTTGGCATTAACGTGTGTAAAAATAAGATGTCACAATGGCAACCCCAGGCACCAATTTATAAGGTCTATGTAGAATACCAAAAAGGAACGGGTTTAATAGTAGGCCTCTACCTTAGTCAATTATTAAACAGACAACAGATACTTGAATGAAAATGAGAGCTTTCAAGCATAATTAGGACAAAGTGAGATTGCTGGCAGAGGTAAGCTTAGAATAGAGAAGAAGAGGAGAGATTCCAGAGGCAAAGCTGAATTGATTTCAGTAAGTAAAGACTAACTACAGTATTACAAGAGCAAAGGTATAAACAAGCAGAAAAGCAGTTTATGAAATGATGAATAATAGTGGGTGTTGCTATCGGATCAGAGAGAGCAGTTGTAGTGGAGTGTGCTGGAGCAGAGAGGCGAGCTGAGCAGAATAAAGAAGCAGAGTGGCGAGCTGAGCAGAATAAAGGACGGCTTGCGTCTCAGATAACTTATCACAAAGAACACTTACATGAATACTGAAAGCTTCCAACAACTGCCTATATCGATGATACAGAAAATCCAAAGAAAAAGCATGCACATCAAGTTTAATCAAGATTGTTTAATTCGTAACTTGAGTACCTTATTTTTTGTTTTCCATTTTAAGTATCAACTTTTCAGAATTAACTATATATATTAACCAAGCTTAAATATTGAGAAGCTTGCCTCATATAGGCTTGTGAACAATCTAATTTGTTAGTCATGAATAAGCCCACTTTAGTGTTAAAATACTAGGCTCACTTGGTCACATCTAAACGCTCAACAAGATCATCTAGTTTGAGAAGCTAAATAAACCAAACCAAACGTAAGAAAGCAACAAAATTTCTGATAATAAAATTATAAATACTTCATTTATTGGTCAGAAACATTCTCATTTAACTAATCTTAGCTATAAATTGTCACAGATTGAACTCTTATATATCAAAATATTATTTAGTTTGGCCTAAAAGCCTTGTGATTTTGTCCCGTTGGTGCAACTTTCATGGTCACCCATCATAAGGGTGATCTAGCTACCTCTTGGCAAAACTTCAATTTTCATACCAAAATACACATTGATATTCAAGAGATTTGCTTCACTATACTTTAAGGCATCTCAATATCTCCTCCACTTAAGGAATTAATGTCGTCTTTAAGCAATCTTAAACATAACCCAAAATCATCCATCAAGTAGATAGGTTTACAAAAGTAACAAGGAACTAGCTGATAATTGTGATCTCCTTATTGCAAAAATAAATTGTATCAGAACTTAAAAGACTAAAAAAAATTAATATTATTCATATTATAAAAATTAATTTAAAAAATTGTTAAAAAAAATAAGTTATATAGTGTGTATATGAAACTAAATGTGACTTTTTGCTTTGTATGATTTAGTCCCACGTCACTTGGAAGTTTTGCTTTGTATAGTTTATATAGCTTCTTGTTTTCACTCATGACAAGAGCTTATATGGAATAATAAAGACATATGAGATTGTTGAAATTAATAATTAATAATTATGTGTTCAATATAAATTTAAGAGTTTTATATTAATATTTATATTAATTGTGATTAAGTTTAATATTTATTTAATATTAAATAATTTATTTAATTAATATTATTATAAAAAGTTGAACCGGCCGGTTTTAAAAAATCAGGACCGGTTTGCTGGTTCACCGGTTGAACCGGCGGTTCATTCCAAAATCGGGCGGTTTGACGCAAATGCGGTTTTCAAGTTGAACCGGACCGGCCCTCAGACCGGTTCACGGTTGAACCGGTCGGACCGGCCGGTCCGGTCTGGTTTTTAAAGCACTGGGAAAAACCAAAAAATAGAAATTAATTTAAATTAATTTAGGTTATTGTAAAGGGCTAATGTTGGGTGATAGGAATTTTAGAATGGATTAGAACTCTTTTATATCATGGTTAATAATGTACTCCCTCTTTAAAAATATTTGAAGTAAACTAGATCATCATAAGAAGAATATGAATCATTGATGTTGCTTTATATTTGAAAACTCCAAATTGAAGGTTTAAGATCTTATTAATATTATTTGAACAGTGGAAGACCTTAAAATTAAGTTGAGACGAGTATTGGAATTTATAGCCAAGCTTGAAGTTTTTGACAATATTAAAGTGTGGAAACATTCAAGATGAGTACTCATGACTTTTAATTACAGTAATAATATTTACTTCTCCTACATATGATGCATAACATACTATTATTATCTATTTGCTTGCTGTTAATGCTACATGATTTTTCATTATGATAGACAATTGATCATGTTAAATTAAAAGATGTCATTTATACTATGTTATCATGATGTTATTATAAAATTCAATATGAAATGCTATGGAAAAAGTAAAATGAAATGATATGATATAGTATACTTGTATGTGCATGTTGACTAATGGAGCACATCCCCTTATGGTACTGGCTGGAGACGCAATATACCCGTGCACATTAAAAGAAAAATATTATGAAAAAGGAAAATGAAATGAAAAAGAGGTACATTCATTGGTACTAAATTAGACAGTGGTTCTTATGACGGTTGTATTATTTATGATAAATATGAAAATACAAATATATTATGTATAATATTAGAATGGATTAGAACTCTTTTATGTCATGGTTAATAATGTACTCCCTCTTTAGAAATATTTGAAGTAAACTAGATCATCGTAAGAAGAATAGGAATCATTGATGTTGCTTTATATTTGAAAACTTCAAGTTGAAGGTTTAAGATTTTATTAATATTATTTGAACAGTGGAAGACCTTAGAATTAAGTTGAGACGAGTATTGAAATTTATAGCCAAGCTTGAAGTTTGGAAAATATTAAAGCGTGGAAACATTCAAGATGAGTACTCATGACTTTTAATTACAGTAATGATATTTGCTTCTCCTACATATGATGCATAACATACTATTATTATCTATTTGCCTACTGTTAATGCTACATGATTTTTCATTATGATAGACAATTGATCATGTTAAATTAAAAGATGTCATTTATCCTATGTTATCATGATGTTATTATAAAATTCAATATGAAATGCTATGGAAAAAGTATATGAAATGATATGGAAAAAGTAAAATGATATGATATGATATAGTATGCTTGCATGTACATGTTGACTAATGGAGCACACCCCCTTATGGTACTAGCTGGGGATGCAATGTACCCGTGCACGTTAAAAGGAAAAGGTTATGGAAAAGGAAAAGGGGTACCTTCATTGGTTCTAAATTAGAAGGTGGCTCCTGTGATGGTTGTATGATTTATGATAAATGAGAAAGATATGAATATAGATATGACATGTATGTGACAAGTATGTTATGTATAATATTGGAAGTCTTAAAATGAAATGTTATGATTAAAAGAAATTAGTTTATGATATGAAATGAAACAAAAGGATTATGCATATTGATTTCAAATTACCTTGAGTTACTGTAGTTTAAAAGCATGTTTTACTCACTAAGCTGTAGCTTACTGTTATTTGCTCTAACTTTTCGTTCAGTTAAGTTTAATATAATCAAAATGAGTAGAAGAAGCAGAAATGTATACCGTAGACGTGACGCACCGGAAGAAATGTATTTAAGTTATTTTTATATCAATTTATATTTTTGATGTTTAGTGGCTCTTTCAGTATATTGGAGATAGATTTAGTAATTAAAAATGTAATCTATCGTCCAATAGTCTGTTCCCACCTCGTTAATTAGAGCTCCCGGGCCGGGTCGTGACAGGTGCGTGGTGTTCGATTTGGGGAGTTTGCACACCAGAGAGATAAGATAGGCATTTTGAGTTCAATATACTAGTTGATTTGAGAATTGTTGGTATACAAGCATGTTAATTAGTGGTGGGTGATATGCAAAGTTTAAAATTGCGCAATTGGGTATTGAGGCGTTTTTCGTTCGTGAGGCGATGCGTAAGCCTCAAGGCGTTTTGAGGCGTAAGCCTCAAAATCTAAAAATTGCGTAAAGTCAAAATAAAAATTAAAAGTAATTTTTATATAATATCCAAATAATATGTTAAAGGATGACATTAACTTTCTATTGAACTATGAAGTAACAAATTTACATACATATGAAACAAAAAATTGTATAAGATGTAAAGTGTTAAATGATAAATGATGTGAAATAATTGAAATCCAAATATTACAGAAATAAAACAATATAAAATATATGAATTGTATAAAAATAACATATAATATTTAGTTCAACTCTATTTTTTTATTTCTCAGTTGCCTACTCATCTACGTTTAATTACTAAAGAAAGCTAAAGTAATTGACAACAACTCAAAAATCATCTATACTATCATTACTGAGGGGATTTTTATTTGAGTCACTATCATAACAAATTGGCCTCTTCCCTGCCTCATCCTATAGGGTCCAATACCTCTCAATCTGCTTCTTCTTCATTTATTTCAATCATCTTCATCTGTCATAAATGTTTGTCATCAACAAAAATATAATACTCCAAAATTTTAAGAGGAGATGGTGGTGGCATGCGGCTTTCTAGTGATCCCCTACGGGGACTACAATGGCGGGGGCTACGATGAAGGCGGTGTGCTGCAGGTTGAGGCAATTGAGAGGAGGTTATTGCGGCTTGGGGGTGCAAGAAGTCATGATTTTTTTGGGGCTTTTGTATAGGATTTAGGTGAGTTTTAAATAAAAAATTCTTTAATAGAGTGAGGCGTACGCCTCAAGCTAGTGAGGCGAGGCGTGCCTCAAGGCGGGCCTCATCTAAGATAAGGCTTAAGCCTCATAAAAGAAGCTCGAGGGGTAAGCTTTGAGGCGTTTTTTACTGGAATTGCGCTAAGGCGGGCCTCAAGGCGAGCCACATATTGCGCAATTTTAAACAATGGTGATATGTATGTTTGTACTCTTGCCTGGTGGGGGTTAACCGAAATTATGATCCATGCAACCATTATACTTATATTTTCTATATGATGCTTCTATGTACAAGTCTCTCATAAGATGTTGCATAACAAATAATTCATACAGTCATACATGCTTAGATGCTAATATACTTGGCATCCATATTAATTTGTATACATATGCACATATATATAGGCACATGTCACACCATCCGGAAGAGAAAATGCAATGAGCATATAAGCATGAGAATTTGTCATGTTAGGTGATAGGGAATGGGGCAATGCGACCCCACTGAGAAGTACAACCCAGTAGAGGCACTGCGACCTCGATATGATATGAAGCTTACGGGCTCATGAGGCAATGCGACCTCAGATGCCTACAGGCTGTGAACTTAGTGCTAAACCTTTAAAAATGACATCTTCTACGGCTGAAAAAGAAAATTATGAGATGAATGGAGATCTATTTCTGATTACCTTGTATAATGTACAGTTTGAAAAATAATTGACAATATGGGATTTACCGGTAGTGCAATATTTTCATGTTAAACACCACTAATGTAATAGAATGACATAATATTCCGCATATTCTCATGTGTAGCCGTATTTTCAGTTGTTATATTATAATTTTCTGCGCAACATTCATATTAAAAGATTTTTATATAGTTTTTTCTTCTCTTCCATTCATTGGTAGATGTACATGTAAGTGTTTCTTTTCCTATACATGAATATTGTATTAGAGATGCATATCTTTCTAGTCATTTTTGCTCACCAAATGATTATTCTGGTCATTGCAGGAAAGGGGAAGGAGAAGGTTTAACAAGAATAGTATTAGGTTCTGTTTGTAATTTTGCTTATTTTTAGTCAATGTAAGAAAACTTCTTTTTTGAGGTTAGCAGCCTGTTGTTAGGCACTTGTTTTGGTTTCTGATCGATGCTCTGTAAAAGAAAGTTTTTGGAAATGAAAATTTGACTGATTCTGCTTATAATCAATGTTTAAAGTTATGATTCTTTCAAAACTAATTCTACATTTAGCTCTCAGGTATTATATTGAATATAATAGAGTAATATAAGTTATTGGTAGCCCCTCTTTGTTGCATTAAACGTCGACTATTTAATGTATAGTCGGCGTGGGGTGTGACAAGTATTCCACTCATTAGTGAAACATTCCAAAAGACCACAAAAACTTGTATGCAGAATGAGAACACTAAATTACTGTAAAGATAGTAATGAAAAATCAAACGCAACAGTATCAATATCAATTAGTAAGAAATAAACGCTGTACATTTTAAGTGAGAAAACTAATCCTGCTAATGATCTTTTAAATTAAGGGATCAGAAATGGTAAATGGAAAAAGATGACATCTTCTCTTTCTCAAAAAAGATGCTTCCAAGCTTTTATTATTTCGTTAAGTAGATTTAGAAAGTTCAAGCTTTACTATACAGGTAGAACATTAATAGCTTATGGAAAAGCTCACTATAATCTGATTGGCATACCATGTTTACATAATTGATAATCTTGTCCATTTCCTTGAACCAAGATTCAGCATACTGGTACGCGAAATCATCACCCATTGTCCACATAATATGATTTGTTCGAGTCACATTAGCCTGACAAACATCATGCAAGCAATGGTTGCATTAACACTAAGACAAAACTATAATAAGAATAGTATGCATGGATATTAAAGGGGCATAGTTGAATGTGAAATCCATGTTTACTTGAACCAGAGCAGCATCAATAAAATCATTTACACGCTCCTTAACATTGTAACCATACAGATGAGGATCATCCTGCACATTGAGAATACAAAGAACAAGCAGGGAGTCTGTATGCGTGGTGGGGGTTAGATCTATACAAAGTAATCAGCCTATTCAAACTTCATACTTGGACAGGAGAGTCGTAACCATTCACTTCAAAATAAAATCCTTCTGGAGGGCCGTAAAGAGCAGGGAAAGCACCCGCAAAAATCTGGTTTTTCCATAATTTGCATCAATGAACAATAAATCACAAAGGAAGTATACTGGGATCTAGAAATCTAAGAACCTGGGAGGATGGACCAAAAGTTCTTGAACCACGCCAAATGACTTCAAGAGATTTGTCCACTGTACGTTTTTTTTTGTCCTGGTAGTCAATCCTTGCAAAGAATACAGCATCAAAACCAAGCTGCATGAAAAATAAGGCAATTAAAAGTATACAATTAAACAAAACTTTTCATTTTTGTTGGCATTTTTCATGAGTGGAGTTGATGGTGATACTTTTCATCTAAAATGAACGAAATGAAACAGACAAATAAAAATTAGATTATGTGAACACTGAAGTAGCACTCAAAAAATTGCAAACAAAGTTTCCTAGGCCAACTATGGAAGAGAATAATCAAAAGTAGTAACAACCACCATCACCTTACCAGTCATTTGGACTAAAAAACGTTCATTATACTATCCTGCTGCGAAAAATATGGAGCTCAAAACCTCAGATACAATTAAAAGAATAAAAATGCATAAGAGATATATGACGTCATGAAATGGCTTACATCCATGGGAGAAGGCTGAGCAGAGTTTTATTCCTCAAGTGAGTACAAGCTAAAATAGCATCACACCAAAAGTTATAGCATCATAAATTATTTTTACTTTCATTCCCGTTAAGTCAATGTCGGCTCCGAAAATTTGCCTCGGCCTCTCCGCATCTTTTATCAACGGGAGAGTTTTAAAGGATTAGGTTCCAAGGTAAATTTTCAGAAAGCATATTAGTTATAGATAAGACACTACCAAGAGATTTCACCCTCATTTTAAAATGACTTTATAATATGTGGTCTGATTTCTCATAGGCACAAACCCTTATGGTTAATTATCCCTCCGAAAAATAAGTCATTAAAAAGATACTAAGTACCCAGCATATAATAGCAGCAACTTCAAAATTTAGATTTGGACATAGGATTTTAAAATTTATCATCGTATACTTAAAGCAGATAGTAGGGGGATAATGACGAGCCCAATAAAAATCCCATGGTCCGTCATCCTGGGTCATCGTGGTCCCTAGTCTATTTAGTCAAAAGACATAAACAAGCTAACCTGACCAAAAGATCCTTGTTGACAATCATGGGTTGTTTCACCGAAGGGTATTTTGTAGACTTAGGATAAATATTTGTCAAAGGAGACAAATCTGAGTCAACTTTAATTAACAAAGAGCTTTGTGCTTTATTAAATATACCCTACATTCATTACTCAAGGATATTAGTCATTGGGGAGCATGCAAGCAGTAACCATGGCTGTAATAATATAGTGGAGCCGTTGGGCCAAACCATCCAATTAGAGGGCCTCGGTCATAATTGCTTACCATGTGGAGCCGTTAGGTCAAACTACGAATTAGAGAATCTCATCATAATTATTTACCATGTAGAGTTGTTGGCCAAACCATCAATCTTCTAGAGTCATTGGCGAAACCATCTGTTAGATGATATTTGTCATGTCTTTACCAGCAAGAGATTATTTGAGAATGAATTTTAGCAATATATTTGACAAGACTTTCACTCTTTGTGAGCCAAAGTTACTCTCAAATTTATTCTCCTCGACAAACATTGCGAAGGGTAGATAGATTTTACTTTAAGTTTTTAGATGATTTAATTTCATTTTAAATATTTAAATTTTAACAAATATTTAATTTTAGCTTTCATAAGAATTTAAGCCTCGAAAGGGTAACTTTTGAATTTGGGGGCATTTTTGGAAATTAGGCGGTCCCCTCAGGTTGGGATTCACTTTTAAAACAGTCATCATCAGGTTGACATTAAATTCATTATAAATATATTTATATTTTATTGAAATTTGAAGGCATTAAGAGTGAAGTCCCCTCTAGTTGAGACTAATTTTTAATGCAGCCATCATCAAAGTTTCCAATAACTTGATTTTGTTATTTAAACCATGTCAACTTTGTTTACTTATCAACAGAAGTTCAGACTTTTATATTAACTTTATTAATCATTATGTGGCCATTAAACTTAAGAGTTTGTATTTGCTAGTAGTGAATTTCCTTTAAAGAAATTTTGAAGGTCTAATGTGGACATAAAAATCAATAACTTCCTAAATTTTTTGAAGCCCACATTCGCTTGCTAACTCAAGTCTCATCGACTAAACTCCTTCTAAGGAGAAGGATTGAACTTGAAATTTAACTTAATTTTAAGAGCTAGATATATCGGTCGCAGCCCATACTGGTATTCAATTTTAATTTAAAGATGAAAAATTACAATTCAATTTATTATTTGACCCCGTGCAACATTCTCAGACAATAGATTTGAATACTTAACATGATCGTCAGAGCATATGTGGGGGATTTAAATTTTTAATAACTGATGCGCATGCTTTTCATTATGTTTGTGCGATGCACATGCACCTTTTGATGCATTCACATAGCACATTTGCATACTTTGATCATATTTGCATGCTTTAACACATGTTTTGGTATATTTGCATGGCACGCACACTTTTTAGAATGAGAAGTTTAAAAAATTCATTTATTATTTTTTAAACTATGCAGCATTCTTGGACTTCATGTTTGCATATTTGTTGTGCTCATCCAAGTAAACGCAGATATATGCTTTTTAGTGCATTTGCATATTATATTTATAAATTTTACAGTATATATGCATAATACACTTGTACATTTTTAGTACACTTACATATTATATTTGCGCATTTTAATATAATTACATAATGCAATTTCATATATTTCAATATATTTGCATGATTCACTTGCAGATTACCTAGTGCGCGAGAATGATGTATTTGCATATTTTACAGTACACTTGCATAATGCACTTCCGCAATGCACTCACCTAAATCTCGATACATTTGCACAGCACAATTGCATACATTTACGGTGCATTCACGCAATGCACTTGCAAGTTTTATAGTGCACTTGTACGAATTTTGATGCATTTGCACGATGCATTTGTATATTCATATGATTGTTAATACATTTATAGATTGTGCTTGCATAATCGACAATACGCATGCATGCTACTTAGCATGCTTGTAGACTCTACTTACATGCCTTTGGTACATTTGTGTTATACAACCAAAGGATGCGTAGGCGACTATTTGTTTTGGTGATGTGCACTTTAGTGGAGTAGTGGGACCCATGACACGCAACAGTGTATTATTTTATTTCCTTTCAAATAGATACATTCACAGGGTATGCAACGCATTCACGGCATGATTACAAGCTCCCTTGTAGGGTCTTTATACCTTTAAGCGTGCAGCGAGAATGACGAGGCGAGGCGGCATAAGAGTTTTATGTTTTTTTAGCTTTTCTTTTTTTTTTTTTTTGCTTTTTCCTTCTTTTAGAGAGAGTGCAGCGAGAGAAAGAGAGGGTTTACTCTTTCTAGAGTGAGAAAGAGAGGGATGTATAAACTCCTCTCTTTTAGAGAGAAAAAGAGCGTAGTGAGAGAGATTTCTCTCTTTTTGGAGAGAGAAAGAGAGGGAGAGAAGAAGAGTTGTATGAAGATGAGGTGTTGAGAGAGAAAGGACTAGAACAACAACAACAAGCCTTTATCCCACTATGTGGGGTTGGCTACATGAATCCTTTATCTCCATTGTGTCCTGTTAGGAATCAAATTCTCATATAAATCTAATAAAAAAATGTTATTTCTAATATTTTCCAACCAAGCCTTTTTAGGTCTACCTCTACCTTTCTTAACATAAGTCAAATCTAATACATCTACTTTCCTAACCGGGTCATCGGAAGGCTGCCGTTTTATGTGATCAAACCATCTAAGGTGACTCTCTCTAATCTTATCTTCTATTGGAGCTACTCCAACCTTTTCACGCATATGCTCATTTCGTATCCTGTCTCTAAGAGTAAAGCCACTCATCCACCTGAGCATCCTCATATCTGCAACAGTTAACTTAATATTATGCTTCTCTTTTAATGGCCAACATTCTGCGCCATAAAACATTGGAGGTCTCACTACCATCTTATAGACTTTTCTATCACACAACAAGCCCAATGCATTTCTCCACTTCAACCATCCACTACTAATAATATCCGCATCTATTTCACCATCACTCTGAACAACAGACTCAAGATATCTAAAGCACGCACTCTTACTAATGACTTGGTCGTCCAAAGTCACAACCCCCCACTAGATCTATTATTATTAAAATTACACTCCATATATTCAATTTTAGATCTACTCAAATGAAAGCCTTTAGACTATAAGGTTGACCTCCAAAATTCAAGTTTACCTTCAACTCCCTCTCTAATCTTATCAACAAGAATATCATCAGCAAAAAGCATACACAAGGATACAACCTCTTGCAAATTTCTAGTGAGAACATCCATGACTAAAGCAAAAGGATATGGGCTTAAGGCTAATCCTTGATGTAATCCAACTGAAATAAGAAAATACTTGGTCAAACCACCTTGTGTTTGAACACAAGTAATAGCTCTTGCATACATATCCTTAATGACTTGAATATAAGCATTATTAACCCCTTTTTTATGTAGACATCTCTATAGTACTTCTCTTGGAACTTTATCATATACTTTCTCTATATCAATAAAAATTATATGTAGATCCTCCTTATTCTCTCTACACTTCTCCACCAAACCTCTCAATAAATGTATAGCTTTCATAGTAGACCTACCTAGCATGAATCCAAATTGATTTTGAGAAACATTAGTGTCATGCCACAACCTATGCTCCATAACTCTCTCCCATAGTTTTAAAGTATGACACATTAACTTAATTCCTCTATAATTCGCACAATCATGTGCACCACCTTTATTCTTAAAAATAGGAATCAACCCACTCATTCTCCCTCATCTGGCATCTTTTTAGTCCTCAAAATAATATTAAATAATAAAATAATTAATAGTGTAAATAATAATTAAATGCTTAATTATTTTAAATAATAATTAAATAATTAATTAGATAATTACTATTATGATTAATATTGAAATATTTATCAAAATAACACCTAAATAAAAAATTAAATAATTAATAATTAAATTAATTTCTAATTATATTTATTCATAATTATAATTTATTGATGTTAATTAAAATTAAAATTAATAAGTATCACATATTTAAAACATAGAAGTCATATTAGTCAACCACCTTAAATTGGGAATAGTATTATCAAACAGTCTCACATGATTTATAAGGATTTACCATTCTTCTTGCCAAGCAATTCTCAGGATTTAACACCCTCAGAATTTAGTAAATTTAGATTTAGAGAATTTGTGAAATCCTATTTAAATTAAATCCTACTTGCATCCAAATAGGCCCGTAGGAAGAAGGAGAAGAGGAAAAAGAAAGGAGAAAGAAAGGGAAGATAAAGAAGAAAGAAGAAGGGGAGGAAGGAGAGGACGAAGAAAATGGAGGAGAAAAAAGAAGTAGAAAGAAGCAGAAGGGGGAGAAAGAAGAAGAAGAAGAAGAAGAAGAAGAAGAAGAGGGAGAAGGAGAACTAGAAGTACAGGGGGGTGAGGACCGTGGGTTTGAGTGGCGTGAGGATCCGCCGGATATGAGGGAATGAGCGAAGGTTTAGGTTTTAAGTTTATATTATTTTTTTTTTCTTTCAAGTTTTTTTAGCCTTTTCACCCTTTTGAAAAAGCTATCAAAGGACAGTAATGACCATTGTACTTTATTATTATTATTATTATTATTATTATTATTTATATATATTTTAAAAATTAATATATATAGTTTAAATATATATTTAATCTTAGATAATAATTAAATTTATTTGCTTTGATTCGCTCGTCAAAGGCTCATCACTTACGCACATGGATTTTGCCATTGATCCGTGCACGTAAATTTCCAACTTTCATCAATCAAAAATTCTAATCAATATAGGTGTAGATATTAGCTATTTTAGCGAAGTCTAATGTGTCGGTGTTATAAGTTTCACAAACAACCTCAGTTCGGTCATTTGAATTTTTTGTCAACATATTTAGATATCTTTCATGCGACATCCGTCCTTTGCTTTTCGCTCTGATCATGTGCGGCCAATTCGACCTTGAAACTATTATCGACGTCAACAACCAGTAATAGTCAAATCAATATAAATAGGTGACTATGGTCAATAGGTATGGTACAAAGAATGACACCACAATTAAAACGAATATTAACAGACTAAAATCAATAAATATATACTTCTCATAGCACGCTTCTCTTAGATAGCTACTACAAAGCCTTCCTCCATAAAGTGACCTCATTTTGAAGAGTTTATAGCCAAAAAACACAAAGTAATTTGCTAGGTAAACTTACGTGTTTTTTTTCCCCAGTTAAACCTTAATCCCTAAAGTGACCTCATTTTGAGGAGTTTGTAGTAAAAGTATGTTGAGGGTGTGTCTCTGAAGTTCAAAGCATATTGTGTGTGTATAAGTGTATAAAGCAAAAGCAGTAGTTTGAAATTTTTTCCAAATTACCCCTCTCTTATAGTGTTAATAAATTTATATATTTATTTTTATTGGCATCAATAGTGGATTCAACACCTTTACATAATGGATTATGTTTATTGAGTACAACGTGTGTTGACTGGGTGGGCTCAAGTAAGGGATGGGCCAAATCAAATCAAGAGCTTGAAAACCATTGCCCAAGCCAGAGCAGACCCACTATTAAGTTCATGCTCTTAGCTAAGATTTGATCAGGTTAATTTCAAGCGTCGAGTTGGAATGTCCAATCCAAACTAGAATATGGATTGGATCAGTTAAAAATTAGAATCATACCCTATGTGATGTAAAACGAAAATGATGCTAAAATGATTAATAAGGATTTTGCATGCTTTATTCATTGAAAACAATATTAAGAATTAACTTAGGTGATTCAAACGACGAAATAAAACAAGGGAGGGGTGATGTCAGTTTAGGCCAAGTTACACACATAAGATGAAGAATCAATAATCAATAGTTCACAACAATAATACGTGGAGGTTTTCAACACAATCCCTAGTCTAACAATGAGAAAAGTCACTATGAGGCAAGTCCCTCAATCATTTCTTAAGATACTAGGCTTTAGCGGAGAGGATGACGATGAACTCAATGAATTAATTAGTTCTACAATTGAGAACGACTAGGAAAATAAGAAATAAGGGAAGAGTTCACCCAAATCTTGGTCTTGGAACTTTGTGACAGCACTTGGAAAGATCTCCCGGGTTGGATAGTCACTTTCTTTAATTGAATCTTCTCTGGACAGTGGTCTGGATCCTATTTGGAGAGTTGGGACAACAACTGGAGGATTCCTGAACAGCAGGACAATAGTTTTTGCTGATGAAAACTTTCTTAACAGCTACCAGAGGGCTTATGGCCGCAATACGACTGATCCCCCCTAGCTGGAATGGATGGACAGCAGGCTGTCCTTCTTTAAACAGCAGTTCGAGAGGGTCTTGTTGACAGGAGAGGCTTGGAGAGGTGCAGGAATTCTGGACAGAAATCTTGGAGAGCATATCACAAGGGTTCCACTTGGGTTTGAGGGAATTTCGTGGAGGGAAAACTTGAAAGAAGGGTAGAGGGGGGGAGGCGGCTGAATTGGGGAAGAGAATGGGGGTTAATTGGTGGAATTAAAGGGAGAATTAATTACAGAAGTAATTGGGGAGTCATTTATGAGAGGGAAATATTTGAGAGGAGAGAGGAGAGGTGGCCGGCCATGGGTGAGGGGGAAAAGTGTCTAGATGCGTTGTATGTGGACCCCTAAGCAATAATTATTAATTGGGGAGTAAATCTGAAACTAAATTTCAGATTGGGAATTAATTGGGAGGTTTCCTAAGAGGGGATTACATTAATTGGGCTGATTTTTGAATTCAAAATAATTTGAATTTGGAGTAACAATCTTTCCAATTTAATACTAACCTCAAAAAGGAAACTAATGAAGGCTAATTGATTGAGGCCAATGGTGGAGTTGGGCCGGCGAGTGGGCTACTTGGGTGGCCGGCTACTTGCAGGTGGTGGAGGATGGGACGGTGGGTGGTGGAGGGAGAGGGCTGAGCGGCTGGTGGGCTGGCCATTGGCAGCTAGCTGGACAGGGAAGGGGAAGGGCTGAATCCAGCGGGTTTGGGAGAATGGGGGATGGTCGGCCGGCGGGTAGAGATGTAGAGGAAGGAGCCAACGGGTGTAGGGAGGTGGGGAGGTAGCTGGATGTACGGAAGGGAAGGAAAAGATGAACAGCGAGCCTTGGACTCTTCCAAAGGCTGACGGGTATTGCAATCACCCACCTAGGGTTTCTCCTCTCAAGAACTCACTAAGAGATGTAGAAGCAAAAATCTGAAATTTCATTAATCATTATTTATCCCCCATAAGAGAGAAAAGAAGGCTATAAATAGGCCATCATACAAGAACAAAACAAAAGATCAAATTACCCCATTGGGGTTACATGCATCTAATCCCTCAAGTGAAGGTAAAAGTGGAAAAAAAACACTAATAATAAAATACAATACATCAATCAGAAATAAGGAGATGCGATCGTAGCCGAAGATCGGATGTCCCATCATTCTCCCGGAGTGGGAAAAGCTAGACTCCGTCGAGCAAGCGTCCCGGGTGCTCTCATAAAACTCAAATGTATCTGGGTCAATCCGTTGTAGCTCCTTACGCTCTAGCCATGTACCTCCTGACTCAGGTTTACCTCTCCACCTTATCGACTATCTCCTTCGTCCCCTTCTTTTGTGGAAATAATTTCATCACTCAGAATCATGTCAACATTCTCCGCTATAGGTATTTTAGTCATATTAGGGAGTGGAGGTAGGCTTGGGTTCTCACAAGGTGGGGTCACACAAGGCTCAATATTCTGAACCCTCATAAGCTACTAAATCTTCTATGTTAAAAGAAGAATTAATGTTGACATCAGTAAGTAAATCCACGGCGTATGCATTGTCGTTGATTTTCTTGATTATTTTAAAGGGACCCGCACCTTTAGTATGCAACTTCCTAACCGTTCCTTGTGGGAACCGTTTCGGACGAATCCGCACCATCACTGAATTACCAACCTCAAAAGCTTTAAATCTACGGTTTAAATCAGCATGGAGTTTATAGTTAATATTATTTTGTTCAATTCGGCGTGCAATTTTCCTCATGCAATTCATGCAAATGTGATGCTAAGAATTGGTGTGCATAATGATTGACATGAAATGTGGGCGCATGCAAAAGTTTAAACATGGGAAGGTTTTGGAGGAAAAAAAATAGACTTGAGAGGAAAACACACAAACATATATCGACTCACAAGCACAAACATAGATAGAACTAAAGACAGATCAGTCACAGAATGAGAGGACAAAAGGATTTCATGTTTAAGGGAATTGGAGTTGGAGGAGCAATGAAGACATCCTTAGCTAACAGGACATCTCCACAGGGACTTTCAGCTAGAGTCACAGATAGTCTCCTAGGGGCAGTAAGATAATCTAGTAAGGTCATCCAACTAGGAGAGGGAAGGTCTTTAACAGGGAAGGACAAGGATATAGAGGGCAAAATGTAGGAGTCAGGAGTATGAGAGGACAATGGGCCCTAACTCACAATCATAATAGGATAGCCTAAGGAGTCACCAGCAAGTATGGGACCCAAGAGATGGGGTAGAGTGTCCAGAGCAGTGGGCATCACAGTTAGGGAAATGATAGGAAGACACGGGTTGATATTCTTTCTAATATTAAAGTCAGTATGGGGATAAATCCAATTAGGATAGGCCCACTCTTTCAAATGTAAATCTAAAGAAGCAACTTCTAAAATAGACTCCAGTGAAAAGTTGGGATACTCATCTTCCAAATTAGGCTCAGAATTATTCAAACTTAGATTAATGTCTTTCAAGTTAATATCTTTTAAGTTAATATTAATATTTTTAATAGGTTCGGGTTTAGTTATGATTCTAAGATCAATGGATTCTGGGCCACTTAAATCGGGATGTAAATCAGGTAATAAATTCTCTTAAACCACTGCTAACTCAAGATTATCCAAATCACAATCAGAATAATCCAAAATTAACCCAGAGTCATGTAAAGTCAACCCAGTAGAAGTTACAATTAAATCAGAATCTTCCAAATTTAATTTCATTGTGCTCCAGGTCAGATCAATTTCTTTCGAGATCAACTTAATGTCATCCAGGTAGACCTTATCCAAAGGGATATCCTTAATGAGATTAGGATCGGGATGGGCTAAGGTATCCAAGTTTAAAGATTCTAAATCTCCTAAATCAAGTTTTAAGTCATGTAGGGAGTCTGATTTACCCACTTCAGTTTCATTCTCAAAGAAGTCCTCGTTATCAGTGATATCATTAGCATAAACGAAATGGATGCACTCAGTCTTAGGTTCAGAGGACTTTTTCTTTTTAATGCATTTCTTTATTACAATTATACTTGCAGGGTTAAGGACTGGGGAGGTTAAAAGTTGACTGAGATGGTTAGGAGTCGGTCCAAGTGGGGAGTCATGTGGGACCGATCCAGCAGAAGACCCAATAGAGGGTCGGCCATCAGGGCTAGGAGAAGACCTACAAGGCGGGGCAGCAACACTGATGTTACTAAGGAGTGGGTAGTCTCGACCACAGTGATTTCCACGGCTTGTCCAATCAAAAGAGGCAGGGTGGTGCTCCAGACGACATTCACTAGGTGTTGGGGTCACTCTCTGATTAGATATGTGAGTGGGAGTGGTATATCGGACAGGTTTGGGGGTAACCACAGAGATAGGGAAATGGGCAACTAACGTGTGGTGAGGATTAGGAGTCATGATATCAGATGGGGGTGTAACAGGTGAGTAGGACTGACTTTCACGTGTAGGGCTCTTGAAAGTGCAACACCCAAGGGTTTGATGAACAGGGGTGACCTAAACTTAAAACCAGATGGTTGGTCACTGGTAGAGGGCATGTGTTTGAAATTAAGTTCTCGCCTCATGTCTCTCCAAGTAGGGTACTCACCGCGAGATTCTTTATGATCTTTCAACCTCATCCAAAATTGAAGAGCCCGACCTTTTAGGTGAGACTTAGCTATGCTAACCCGGTGGGACTCAGGAATATCACGCGAATCAAAATAGTCCTCTAATTGTCTAACCCATTCCCTAAAGTAGTAAGGATTTGAGGAGCCATCAAAGGTGGGCAGACGGTTATGAGACTCTAAGTGAGGTTGTTGCGGCTTAGGCTCAGGTCTAGATTGATAAGCGGAGTGGGGCATCTTCCGTCTAGCATGATCGACCGAATGGGCCACGTACCTAGAGTGGGGAGAGTCAACATGTTTCTCCTTCATGGTTTTAGTCATAGAGCCCACTAGGTTAACTAGGTCATCTACCTTCTTTTGAAGCCCTATCGGGTCCATTGGGAAGCGCTAAGTGAAACCTAATGAAGATCGAGTGTAATGGACAGCACTCTACAAGGAGAAAACACCATTACGACTCACTATATGGTGAAGGAATTTACTGGACAGCAAGCCACAAGAAGGACTTAAGTGATCTAGGCAATTAGGATGGTTGTTAAGTTAAGGGCAGCACCTAAACAATTAAGAAACTAACTTATAGTTCACTAAATGAGTGCAGGAATTGCGTGGACAGCAAGCATAACAGTGAAATAAAATATATTAAATGATGATATGTATGAAATACCAGAGCTTATGGATAGGCAAACCCCTAGGGTGACTTCTAGTACATGTTATGCATGCCTACCATGCTTTGATACCAAGATGATGTAAAACGAAAATGATGCTAAAATGATTAATAATGATTTTGCATGCTTTATTCATTGAAAATAACATTAAGAATTAACTTAGGTGATTCAAACGACGAAATAAAACAAGGGAGGGGTGATGTCAGTTTAGGCCAAGTTACACACATAAGATGAAGAATCAATAATCAATAGTTCACAACAATAATACATGGAGGTTTTCAACACAATTCCTAGTCTAACAATCAGAAAAGTCACTATGAGGCAAGTCCCTCACTCATTTCTTAAGATACTAGGCTTTAGCGGAGAGGATGACGATGAACTCAATGAATTAATTAGTTCTACAATTGAGAACGACTAGGAAAATAAGAAATAAGGGAAGAGTTCACCCAAATCTTGGTCTTGGAACATTGTGACAGCACTTGGAAAGGTCTCCCGGGTTGGATAGTCACTTTCTTTGAGTGAATCTTCTCTGGACAGAGGTCTGGATCCTGTTTGGAGAGTTGGGACAACAACTGGAGGATTCCTGAACAGCAGGACAACAGTTTTTGCTGATGAAAGCTTTCTGGACAATGACCAGAGGGCTTATGGCAGCAATACGGCTGATCTCCCCTAGCTGGAATGGATGGACAGCAGGCTGTCCTTCTTTAAACAGCAGTTCGAGAGGGTCTTGTTGACAGGAGAGGCTAGGAGAGGTGCAGGAATTCGGGACAGAAATCTTGGAGAGCAGATCACAAGGGTTCCACTTGGGTTTGAGGGAATTTCGTGGAGGGAAAACTTGAAAGAAGGGTAGAGGGGGGGAGGCGGCTGAATTGGGGAAGAGAAAGGGGGTTAATTGGTGGAATTAAAGGGAGAATTAATTAGATAAATAATTGGGGAGTCATTTATGGGAGGGAAATATTTGAGAGGAGAGAGGAGAGGTGGCCGGCCATGGGTGAGGGGGAAAAGTGTCTAGATGCATTGTATGTGGACCCCTAAGCAATAATTATTGATTGGGGAGTAAATCTGAAATTAAATTTCAGATTGGGGATTAATTGGGAGGTTTCCTAAGAGGGGATTACATTAATTGGGCTGATTTTTGAATTCAAAATAATTTGAATTTGGAGTAACAATCTTTCCAATTTAATACTAACCCCAAAAAGGAAACTAATGAAGGCTAATTGATTGAGGCCAATGGTAGAGTTGGGCCGGCGGGTGGGCTGCTTGGGTGGCCGGCTACTTGCAGGTGGTGGAGGATGGGACGGTGGGTGGTGGAGGGAGAGGGCTGAGCGGCTGGTGGGCTGGCCATTGGCAGCCGTCGGGAAAGGGAAGGGGAAGGGCTGAATCCGGCGGGTTTGGGAGAATGGGGGATGGTCGGCCGGTGGGTAGAGATGTAGAGGAAGGAGCCGGCGGGTGTAGGGAGGTGGGGAGGTGGCCGGATGTACGGAAGGGAAGGAAAAGATGAACCACGAGCCTTGGACTCTTCCAAAGGCTGACGGGTATTGCAATCACCCACCTAGGGTTTCTCCTCTAGAGAACTCACTAAGAGATCTACAAGCAAAAATCTGAAATTTCATTAATCATTATTCACCCCCCATAAGAGAGAAAAGAAGGATATAAATAGGCCATCATACAAGAACAAAACAAAAGACCAAATTACCCCCTTGGGGTTACATGCATCTAATCCCTCAAGTGAGGGTAAAAGTGGAATAAAGACACTGATAATAAAAATACAATACATCAATCAGAAATAAGGAGATGCGATCATAGCCGAAGATCGGATGTCCCCATCACTATGTGCCTCAAAAGCTCAAAATAATGAGCTTTAGCAAAGTAAAACCCAAAAGGCCATATAGCTCGAGGCAATTTTAGGTGGCCAAGCTAGTCATCGAGCCTCAAAAGCTTAGTTCATTCTCATGACATCTAAGCATAGCTAAAAGGAAATAAAAGATTAAGATCCGTTTGGGACGACTGTAATATTTTATAAAGGCAGTTGTAAAGTTGTTGTCGAGAAAATAGTTTTTTTGAAGGCTATTGTAAAAAATAGCTTTTTTGAAAGCTATTGTAGAAAGCAGCTTCCTAACGCAAAAATTTATTGAAAGCAATGAAAAAACATTAGCTAGATAAAAATTATGGTTGAAGTCTAAAAAATAAAATAATAAGAAAGTTGTCTCAAATAAAACCTAAATCAAGCAAAAACATATACTTTGTGCCTCAATAGACAAAAGAAAGAAGCTTTTGCCTAACAACTTTAAAAGGCCATAAAACTCCAGCCATATTTAAGCCACTAAACATCACCTACGAGAGTTAAAAGCATGGTTCAGCATCAACAATCAAGCATATAGATGAAATGCCATAGAAGTTCAAGTTGGTTAAGAACATAGCATTTGGGCCTAAAATGTCCAAAGAAAGAAGCTTTCATTGAAAAAAAAGTTAGACGACCAAACATATCTTTCAAGCCCCAATAATCAAGCATAATAGAAAGGAAAGGCTACAAAAGTTCATGTTTAACCGCATAGCCTCCAAAACTCAAAATTTCAAGAAAAGAAGCTTTAGCCAAGCAAAGCAAAAAGGTTATAAAGTTTAAGACAAATTTAGGCGACTAAGCATAACCTCATGTCCTCAAAATATTGGTCCGACATCATAATGATCGAGTATAACTGGAAGACCATAAATGTAAAAGTCATTCGTCTTATATCACATGACCAAAAACTATAAATGGTTATCACAACTAAACACATTTGCACGTTAAGGATTAAAATATAGCCTTTAGTGGACAATCTATTAACTTCAATGTGCCTTTCAGGCTTATATTTTAAGAAGACAGCAATTTTGAATTTTAAGAAATATGAGGAATAATTGCAATCTTTTAGTGCCTGATACCATTCATTCGTAAGGGTGTTTGGTTAGATGAATTTAAAATGTATGAATTTTATAAAGGCAAAGTAAAAAAAAAATGTAATATATTTAATAGAGTAAAAGCTCAAAATATAATGTGATTTTAAGAAACTATCTGATTGGATGCAAATCAAATACAATGAAATGATTTTTTTGTTTGTTAGGATGAATTTCAAATACAGTGAAAAGAATATCCCTCCCTCACTCCCTATCTCTCTCTTTTGAATGGAAGTTGAAAGAGGTCAAGGGTATTAAGGTCGAGGTGTCGCACAATGACAACGAGGATCGGGATGATTTCAACAACGCTGATATCATGTTTGCTGAACGTGGATGGCAACGTGGACTGGGTTGCAAGCCAAGGGTGGTGAAGAATTTGAAAAATCACAAAAAATGAGGCTTTTGGGTATTCCAAAGTCCTTGGAAAAAAAAATACTTTGCATCAATTTATTCATACCAAATATTTAAAAAATCAAAACTCATGCATTCCTTTTACATTACTCTGCTACTACTTGCAACCAAATATCTCCTAAATCATTAAAAAAAATGAAATGGAAATTAGATCCGTATGATTTATCTTGTAGCAAATTAAAATCCATAGTAATTATAAGGTGCGGGCACATTATGATGTAAAATAAACATGCTAAGTAAGAGGTGCACTCCTTGCACAAGAATCCCCACAACAGGTAGGTACACATGCACAACACCTTACCACTTAACCAACCACCTCACCCCCTCCAACCCCAAAAAATTGCTTAATATGAATGGGTGTGAAAGAAAATCGAAGATAGCACCGAGAATATATTACCTCGGATCCTAGTAAGTAGCCTTGGACGGCAGAATGTCCAAAAGGATCAATCTGCCAACCAATTCTAGGAATATGGTTAAACTGTTTCTTTATCATAAGATGACCAAGAGTAGTTTGATCAATCATATCAATATAGTGGGTAGCAGCTTCATCATGCATACACCAGCCACCATTTCTGAATGAGAAGAAACCCTTGTCATCACACCAAATCAATACCATTGTGATAAAAAAGTATGAACTCTACAAAAGAGCAATTGGTTTGTCTATCATTACATACACGAATTCCAACTGGCCAGAATCTACTAATTTTTTGACCGCTTCTTGCATTATATCACTTTGTTCAGCCCACCATCTTTGGAAAAAAGCCTACACATCAAGCCATATATAGCATTACTTCACATATTCAAATATGGAATTAATAGAGCAGTAAGCAATACAAAGTTTCTGTTCACAATTGAAATTATACTTATCAGTTGCAAGTTAAATATGCTACTATAAGATGGCTATGCAACGGTGTTAAAAATGACCCAATCGGGTTTCTAGTTACTTTGGAGAAAACACTGGAGCAACCAAATGAATATGCTGAAAATGGCATTGCATGATTATCTTTCTACCTTTTTAATTATTTTTTTTTAGTTTAGACTCATCTCATGATGCTCTCATTTTCATAGCCAGGTGACAATTTAAATTTGAAAAATTGAACTTTGTCATCCAAGTTTGGTTATGTAGGCTCAGAATATGTATACTTACATAAAAAATTTTGGACATAACGTGATGCATCATACTACTATATCTATACTGGTTCAGTGGTATATGCAATTTGTTATCAATATCAGTCCCAAAACTAAATGAACCATATACCACATAAATGTCATCCAAAGAGACTAATTCAGTGACTTTTAATATTTGCTGAAATTATTGTCACTAAAATAAGCTCAAATAAGCTCAAATAAGAACTTTCTTAAGTAGAGTTCAAGAACAATGAGCAACTCCATGGTAGATTGTGATTTGAAGCCCATTATAGAAGCTTTGGAAGCTGATGGTAGTTAAATAGATATGCACTAACCAAATAGTGGAAGAAACATTAAAGCAAATAAATAACATAAAAATCATCCTGCAATTAAAACTTCGTTGATGCTTTTGTAATGTGCAAATTAAGTGTACGAGCTGCTCCAAAAATGCGTTCTCCACAATTGTAAAGCCATGGAAGCATGCAAGTGTGAGGTATGAATCCCAATGTTCGTTTTCACACATCAATTGTAGTATTGAATTTTTTTTTTGAAAAAGTTGCACATAAGCGGCAAAATACCAAACAAAGGCTAACCATCTACTCCTAGATGAATACAGATTTGATTTTTCCACTCATTTCCTTCAAGTCCACGGTGATTTGGAGTTAAAATGTGGAGAGGAAAGGAAGGAGTTCATAAAAAAGTTTACATTTTTTTATTATGAATTTAAAATGAGAAGAAAAGAAAATTTCCCACTATCTAGTGGATTTTGCATCTCCTCCAAAATGAGTGGAAACTCGAGGAAAAGAAACTCATGCAAGTAAATTTTTAATAAATACGCAAACTACCCTTGCTCTAATAAAAGAATAAACGTTTACCACATCTCATCTTTCTTCTTACGGATTAGTAGGTGTTTAAATAAATTGATTAGATACAAACAATTTATTAATTTATTCATAAACTATAATAAGTAATTAAATATTATGATAAATTCAAGCTAATTATAGAAACCAAGATAAAATAGGGCTAACTAAGTATTCTAAATTAATATGTTAATTATTCTAAAAAAATCATTAGCAATAGGAATGATAATTTATTTTAATTACAATTTTATTAACTATATTATTTTGAAGCACTTGATCCTAAAAGAGTGTATATGTCAAATTATTTTTCCTTCCTTTTTCTTTTAAACTGCCAATCAAGAAATAAATAAATAATTTTCTTTTCATTCTTAAACTTCAAAAAAAAAGAATTTACATCTTTTCTTTTCTTTTTTTTTCCCACCGAATTAGGTTGTTTTCTTCCCTAAACTCCCAATAAATCACTCAGTAATAAGCTTTTTAGGCCGTTAAATTCAAGATATATACACCTCTAACATATAAAAATATGTTAAACCTCACAATTTTCCCAAGAAAGGAACTATTTGGTTGTCTATTTATATAACCTAAGCGAGGATAAACTAAGTGAAAATAAGATTTATGTTTTTGAAGCTTAAGCAGTAAGCTAAGTTAAACCGTTTGATTAGATGAAAAGATAGGTTGGTATAAACTGACGAAAAGAAGAGAGGAGGAAGGAGAGGTTCAGTTAGCTTATTCTGGCTTATCCGCTAAGTGAGAAAAAGCCGGGCTTAGCCGAACCTGACTTAGGAAATGACTCAAAATTGTATTTTGACAGGCAAAAAAAAAAAAGCTTTAAGTTAGCCTAAGCTGATAAATAAGCCAGGCATAGTTTAGATTATTAACCATTTACAGAAGCAAATTAAAAGAAACTAAATAAAGAAGATATAAATGTAGACCATGTGTATACCTGTTCAGCATAAACAAACTTCCTATTTGGATCTTTGAGCAATGCCACAACCAAAGAGTCCAGCACGTTGTTCACACAAGCACCCTGCATGGACATTTGCAGAAAACAATAGAATCCACTTTCTCAAAGAAGTAAAAAAAATCTAGAAACTGCTACCCACCTGTATGCTATTATTAGAGCCGACGTAATACTGATCGACTGTCTTCAACCACCCAACATCATCGTGAGTGTGAGGAACGAGGTGAACATTGAGTTTTCCATCGACAACGCCGGCGGTCGTATTGTATCTAATAAAACCTCCTCCAACCTCCACGAATAATAGAGAGATCAAAAGCAACGCCGCTGCCATCGGCGACGACATTAACGTATCCGACGATAGAAGGCTGCAGGATTCAGAACGTCGGCGTACCAATTTATGGAAGAATGGAATGATAGTGAGCAAATGGGAAGGTTCGTCTTTTCCCATTTTGCAAGTTGATTCGCCATGGATAAAGACGAGGGTTTAGAGTTGATGAGTACCGCTGGGTCAGTCGCCAGATGGAGGACGAAAAACGTTGCAGAGTCGAATGTCAATATATTGTTTAAAAATAATTTATCGGGACGTAGAGAGAAAATTCAATCTAATGCCTAGAGAAAAAAAACAATTTTCGATTAGATACCGGACGGCGAGGCAATCGCTTATTAAAAGGGCCTGGCTTGGAAACGTCCATGGTTGTTTCATCATTGGCTGGTGCCAGCTTCTTCTTTTTTTTTCTTAATATTTAAATTAATTATGATAAATTCATACCTATACGTCATATATATATATATATATATATATATATATATATATATATATATATATAAAAGATTGATAGGCTTCGTTTGATTGGATTTTTACTTGTATAAAATATAGTTTTGAAAACAGAAGTCTACGAAAAAGACTTTTCAAAAATTTATTTGAATAATAGATTGTTGTTTGAGAAAATTTGAAAGCAGATATTAATTAGGGAAATTTATATATATACCACTTTCTTTAATGCTATTTACATATCTAACATCCAAAACTTTAATATTACATTTATATTACTCATTTAAAATTTTAATATCAAATATACCACTCCTATATTTCATTATCACCACCCATACCACTCTACAAACTTTAATATTATATTCCATGCACCCATTTTTGTTCTATGGATGATAGACATATAATATTAAAGTTTTAGGTGTTAGATATGTAAATAGCATGAAATAAAGTGGTATGTATGTAAAGAACCCTATTAATTATTTGTTTTAATTTTTTTCTTTAACAATTTCACAATAAAAAATTAAATTATTCATCTCTCAAATTTAAGTATATAAACATTTTTTTTATTTTTTTAAAAAATAAAACTTATATTAATATATATACATATGACATTCTTAACAAAAAAATTTAATACAGGTACAATTTGTCTCCTGTTGTTGAGGAGCAATGCATAATACAAACAAATTGACCGAAGATAATTAGCTTAATGAAACCGCACAAATAAGCCGCTGAAACAGAGCAAACAGGGGTTGCAGAACTCTCGTGCTTCCTTCCATGTCTTCTTCATCCGCCCCACAGAGCTCCAACTCCAATGCCGGAGGCTAATGGTTTCCAGTCAGCAAACCCAATCTAGCTCGGCCACCGGTGGAAGCCTCATGCTCAGTGCTATCCTCTCCCTCATCTTCGTCGTTCTCGTTATCAGCATCCATATCTACACTCGCTACTGCCGCCAGTATGAATCTGATAGTCTTATCACCATTATTCACTCTCGTACTCCTTCCAACCGCCCTGCAACCTCCACCGAAGCAGTCTCAAAAGGTCTTGATGCCGCCGCCATTGAAAAGCTGCCGACTTTTCCCTCCAGGCAGCCTGAGAATGGCGGTGGCACGACGAAGTGCGTCATTTGTTTGAGTGTGGCTGAGGAAGGGGAGATGGTGAGAATGTTGTCGGAATGTAAGCATTTGTTTCATGTGGGGTGTATTGATATGTGGCTGTATTCGCATTCCACATGTTCTGTTTGTTGGGGAGAAGCGAAGGTTTTGGTGACCAAGTTTGTGTTTGGAGAGATGGTGGCGACGCCGAGGTTGCCGGAGAGAGTTGGGGGCAATGGCGGCGGCGTGGTTGAGGCAAGGGAGGGGAGCTCGAAGTCGCAAAGGACATGGGTGATGATGGTGGATGGAGAGGAGGACTCGTAGTCGCAAAGGAGGTAGAGCGGGTTAATTTGGACATTTTGCTGACTAAACTGTATTTTGTAAACGAATAAGCAGCCAGGAAAAAAATTTCGTAACCACCCAAAAAATGAGGTTTAGGAAAAAATAATTACAGTTAAGTTTTTATTTCAAACAATTAACACTAACTGATTAAAGCTTATTCAAACGAAGAACAGAGGAAATAAATATAATCAAACGAGGCCATAGTCAAAATTTATAACTAACAGGTTAAGGAGTTGTCTTAGTCCCAACTATTTAATAACTAAAACAAATGCAGGTTGATAAGTCTTATGTGTTTTGACATTTGCACTCATGCCAATATGACTGGTTCCTTACACTTTTTTTTCTTTTTTTTAATTTCAAGAATGACTATCATTAAAGAGTTTTTTTTTTTTTGGGAAAATCATTAAAGAGTAAATTAACTATACAATTATAGAAAGAAAAAAATACAGGATATTGCTCGCCCTTCTAAAAGAACGACAACCCGTTCTTCCACTCTATTTTGATTCGGCTGTTTTTTTTTCGCACAACCAGTTGCCTGATGAACGGGAGATTAATTTTTTATTATTTTTGTATTTTATTATTTATTATAAGTTGGTATATAATTATTATTTATTATATCACTTAATTTTAGTATAGAAAAACTTTAAAAATAGAAAATAAAATTGATGCTTGATATATCATCAAAAAATTACTTGATTGGGCACAATCTCAAGGCAAAATCGAGTCGGAAACTTCCAAAATTAAATATGGGACCATCCAAACTCTGATTTCAGCGAACTTATAGTCGAAATGAACGCCTCGAAAATACAAACCCAACAACACCAAATTCGACTCAGCCCGAGCCCATATGGGTTCAAAGCAAAGACCCAAAGTGCATTTGGAAAGCTCAATCCATAAATTAAATGACCAAACAATTTCCAAACATGACATGCTTATAGCTGAATCGAGCGGCACAACGATACAAATCCAACGAGCACAAGATCATTAAATTCTGATATCATTAAGACATTCAAATGCCCAATAAATAGTCCACGATCAAGGTGATCAACATCGGCCATCATTCAAACCACTCACAACTTACCCTTTATCTCCCTCCTATTTACAGGCTATGCCACTCTTAAAATACTATAAATAGACCTCTCATTCCTCAAGTAAGAGAGATGGACCAAGCAAGGAAGAAAAAAAATAGAGGAGAGGAAGAGAAATCTGAGATCTCTCTTTCCATCAAACTCCTCCTCGACCACCGCCCGACCACCGACTGTCGTCGAAATTCCTCTTGACCACCAATTATCATCGGACTTACACTCGGCCACTGATTATGACCGAATTTCCTCCCGACCTCTGTTGCCTGCCAACTACGGTCCTTATGACCTCCGTTGCTGGCAACAGTCTTTTTTATCACAATTGCTTGTCGACTATGCTCCTTCTGACCTCCATCACCGACAACGGTCTTTATGACCATAGTCGCCTGCCAACTACGGTCCTTCTGACCTCCGTCTCTAGATAATGGTCCTTCTGACCTATGTTTCTTACTGAATATGGTCCTTCCGACCTCCGTCGTCTGCCGACTACTGTTCTTCCAACCTCCTTCGCTAGATAACCGTCCTTCTGACCTCCGTCGCCCGCAGACTATGATCCTTCCGACCTCTGTTACTTGCCGACTACGATCCTTCAGACCTTCGTCACCTAATGATAGTCTTTCTTACCTTTGTCGCCCACCGATTACAGTCCTTCCAACCTTTGTCGTCTGGTAATGATCTTTCTGACATTCGTCGAACACCGATTATTAGGGGGTGTCAATTTTGGTTGTGAGTCGGGTTTTGGTCGAACATGGAACTGACTCGATCCTATTTGGGTTGACCTGAACCCAACCCATTTTTGCAAACAGGTCAGTTTGTTCAACCCGAATCGGACCCATTTGGTTTCCGGGTTGACCCAACCCGACATAGATTTAGGGAATTTGGCTGAAGAAGCGTGTGAAAGGGAGGAAGAAAAAAGGGTCGGTTGGCTATATATGCCACGCACATCTTTTTATTGATGGGCGTTGTATGGTTATCAAGACATATGGCTGACATAATTTATGGATGTTATAGGGTTGGCTTGCTCGGCCAACCCTCTTTTTGAAAAAAAAAAAAAAAGGGACGTCGTTGAACAAGGTGAAGCAGGCTTCTATCTTTCGATTCGACAGGATGGCAAACTGTCGTGACTTCCAATTCGACAGGAAGAAAGAACGTCGTCAAATGAGGTGAAGAAATCTTTTAGCGACCCATTCAAAACCCTACCTGATCACACCCGACACACGCCATGTGAGCTCCCATCACTACTTCCAATCCACAATGATGCCTGACGACGACGCCTGACAAACGAGATCACGAGAGGACGACGTGAGTTTTTGGGTCAGACCAAGTCATTGTCAGGTTTCTGGGTCAACCTGGATCGGAGTCATTTTTTTTAACGGGTCAATTTGTTGAACCCGAACCCGACCCATTTGTGAAATGGGTTAAACCTAACCTGAAATTTTTTGGTCGGGTTCAAGTCGGGTTTTCGGGTTGTGTCAAATTCTGACACCCCTACTGATTATGGTCCTTCCAACCTCCATCGCATGACAACGGTCTTTCCAACCTCCGTCATCTGCCAACTATGATCCTTCCAGGCACTATCACCTTATTACTGTTTTTTCGACCTCTGTCGCCCACCGACTATGGTATGATCATGTCGACTAAACAAACATGTCAATATTGTTTCTTCTAATTCCCATTATGTAATGCACTCTATATGATGTATATTTGCTACATAAAGCATGACCTTTTCCCCAAGAAAGGGCTTCATTTGTAATCGATTGCAAATACTACTGAATTCATTCAAACTAGACCAGGCCCCGTAGTTTTTCCCCCTTTTTAGGGGTTTTCACGTAAAAATTCTGGTGTCTCTTATAAACGCTACACCCTCTCTTTTATCTGATCGTGTGTTAGATTTGTGTACAAAATTAAGACGTTAAACTTTATATTTCTTTATCGCCGCGAATATTCCAGGACACAACAATGCTAATTTCTAATTTTAGTATTAGTTAATTTCAATATTGTGAAAAAACATTACAATATAAAAATAATGATTAATTTTATATTTTTTTATAATTTGTTTTGTAATTTATTGTTTTTAAGTTATTTTTTTATAAAAATGTCATTTTAAATAATTGTACAAATCATGTAAAATGATTTAGACAAAACATATAAAATAATTAAAAATGAACTTGCCCACAATAATAGGAACATTAGCCTTCTTAATGTCACATAAAGCATTACAAATATATTTACAATGTAATTTATTCAATCTGTAAATTGATTCATTCTTGTTGTGTGTCATAAAGTTTATGGCGGTATAGAAATATAGAGTTCAAAGTCCTAGTATTGTATAAAGATCCAACACATACAAACACCACATATAAAAAAGAGGAATACAATAATCATAAAAGACACCAAAATTTTTATGTGAAAAATCCTGAAAGGGAAAAAATCTACAAGGTCTCGCTAAGTTCAAATGATTTTACTAGTGTTTGTCGTTGATTACAAATAATGCCCTTCTCAGGGGAAGGCGTTGGCATGTGTAAATATACATTATATAGAGCATATTACATTATTGTGGTTCGAAAAATCCAATTGTTGGATCCTGCTTTGTTTAGTGGATGTGTCGGGTCGTACTATATGCCATTGGTAGGCAAAGAGTACGAGAGGAGAATATAATGAAGAATGAATTTGGAGAAAGAGATGAAAGATAAGAGATTGTATGAATCTAGACTAAATCTTTTTTATCCATACCTGAGATACAAGTGAAAAGCTAAAGTTTGAGATTACAATGAAAGAAATAAAATATCTCCTTTTTTTCTTTTAGTGGTTCTTTCTTGTGGTCTCTCTCTTGTGAGGACGTTCTCTTCAAGAATGTTCAAGTCCTTCCTTTCTTCTTCTCTCCTTACTCCTTTTACAAGGTCTGGAAAGTTACATGAGGTATGTCTCTGACATGATGGTTATGTTTACCGGTCTGTGTTGTAGGTCAGGCGTTGGTGCTGAGTGAAATAGCAATTGAGATGGGCCAATCGAATAGGCTTGTGAATACTTGTCGTTGTTGGTTGAGAGCTAGTCCGGGAGCCTTTATTAA
This sequence comes from Dendrobium chrysotoxum, assembly GCA_019925795.1. NCBI lineage: Eukaryota > Viridiplantae > Streptophyta > Magnoliopsida > Asparagales > Orchidaceae > Dendrobium > Dendrobium chrysotoxum. Next base: position 88,700,567 of record CM034302.1, on the reverse strand, counting down.
GATGAGAGGAGGTGAGTATCATTAGAGTGTAGCCAGGAGGACGTGTCAATGTAGAATATTAGGCCATTCTGTGGTCTCCATGTTGTGAGGTGAGATGGGTGAGTGATGTCTTAGAAAGGCCTTTAGATCGATCTGGTTGCGAGATATGTCTGCAAGGGCGGTGTATATCGCACGTTATTTGATGTATCATGCGTGAAAATCTTAACTCTGACTGTAATGCCCATAAATCATATTTTAAAGAATTATCTATTTTATATTCTTAATTAATCAACCAAAACTTTTATAAATCATCAAAATAATAAATCTATATATACAGTAAAAGCAACTAACAATTATATATCTTAAAATATTATATTATATTCATTTTTCTAAAATTAATATATAATAATCAAGAAATCAGTACAATTACTACTCTATCATAAACTCTTGACTACAAAAGAACAAGAAAAAATATAAATAAAATTAAAAAAAAACCTGAGGATCTCTATCAATCTCACTTTAACTGATCATGACCCTTTCCCTAACCTGAAATCATAAAAATCTACATAATTAGTATAAAAGCCCAACAAGTAACCAACATTCTATCACATCTTTCAACATAAGCCAAAAGAATCAATATGTATATTTAGTTTTAGTCAATATCAATCATTACTTAATAAGAGCAATAAAAATTTTCAAAAAAAAAATCAATATGATCAGCAAAGTTAAAAGAGATCTATCAAACTATAAGAAAATTTAATAAATAGGACTATCACCCAATAAGCCATACTAGTATGCTATGATATTTTGTATCAATATTAATGCGAGTATGATTTTAGGTTTATCTATCAATTAATTTGATGCACTATCAGGTAAATATAATCATGAATATAATTATGAAAAGTAAGGCAGAACATACAATTTTAATGTGGTGTTTTCTTCCTTATATATATTATCTATCATAGTTATCAATCTATCAATCTTATCTTATATTAATTATTTATTTTCATATGTGGCTTAAAGAATCATTTAAGAGTCGTCACCCTCTATCTGCCAACATAATTTGGTCATTTAGTTATAATATATAACTAGGATTACATCATCAACCTTTTATTTAAAGAAAATCCCATTGACCCATCCTTCTGCACAAGATATTATATTTTAAGAGTCAACATATATTCATTATAGTATTAACAGTCAGCCTTCCTTGCTTGCATGCAAATGTTATTTTTTGTGCAATATAAAGTAATATCATGTATGAAATACAAAAAATTATAAATACTAAAAAATCTATCAAAATTTAATATTATATATTTACTTAAAAAATCATAACTTCTAATTTACCCGGTGAAAATTTAATATGTTTTAGTCAAAGTGCTCATATAAATGATATCTATCACATATCAAAAGTTATGCAGTGAAAGTTTTAATAATACAAATTCTCATTTTTTTTATAACGAAAATATAATTTTGATAAGAAAAATATCAAAATATAAAATTATTGAAATAAAAAATATGGTAATGGTTCCTTAGAATAAGACGGGCAAATTTCTCAACAGGATCGACTGATTAAAATTACACTACGACCACTAAATCTTGTGTTTTCTTTTCTCACTCCTCACTTTCTCTCTTTTTTTTATTATTTTCTTTGTTAGCCGAATTAAGGAAATCAAAATGCTTATTTAATAAAGCATTAAGTGGAATGAGATATTTGTAATAAAATATTAATATAATTATATACTTCAATCAACTTTTAGTATAAATTCATATATATTTTTGTGGGCTTCAAAAATTATAGAAAAATATACATAAAATAACTCATTTTATTTAAAAAAATTTGGTGAAATAGATTTGCAAAATGGACATTTAACTGTCCCAAAATCCCTACTTGTACGTACCAATATATGCTAATTTCTTAAGAATTTGCACCAGTGCCCAAAAATTATAAAAATTTATTATAATTAAAACACAATAATTTCTATCTTATGACAAAAATAGTTTTCAAATGTGACTTATAATGACTCATAAGGAAATTATTTGACATGATTACAATTTGAGTTATTATAATAAATGGGATGAATAAAGATTTATATGCCTTAGAAATGAACTTTTGAGGTCGCCCTCGCCTGGGGGGGGACTTCCTGGAAGAGTTGGCCAGTGCTGGTCTGTTGTGCTCCAGTATTAATTAGTTCCTTTACTGCTCCTGACCCTGCTTTGAGAGAGGGGTAGATTCTCCTTTTGCTTGACCCAAATATAACCTACAATACACCTACAAATGGGTACTTGTACAGGAATTCACGGGTGTACACCAATGACATGAGAGTTATTCTTAAGAGAACATTGGCCCATTCATTTGGTTGGTAGGATCGTAGTCGGGCGACGAAGGTCGATGGGGCTGTAGTCGGCAGGCAACGGAGGTCAGAATGACTATTGTAATGCTATGGTGGTAAAAAAAAAAATTTCCCAAAAAGCCTGATTCATACATTTTTGAGGTCATTAAAATCCTTTTTCGACATTTTAAACTCAATTTTGACACTTTCAGAGCCCAACAAAACCTCTATAGTCAATTTCAAGCAAATTTAAAAATTTTGAAGCGGATTTTTTTAACATTTTTTTGCTCTGATTGATGTCTTGACTTCAGTAATTACTAAAATTATATATGATCAATGGCATTTTACTTGGTTCAAAGCCCCAAGAGGAGGTCCATATTAACATCGAATGAGTGGTCGCGCCTAGTAATTTGTTTGAAATTACAATTTTTTGTTGCAAACTTTTTGGGAGGCTCATTCATTTATTTTCAGACTTCGGGAGCTTTAATGTTCAAAATTAGAGTGACATCTGATATATCATCAAAAATTGTCTTGATAAGGCGTGAATATTATTGCATATCTGAATTGGAAACTTCCAAAATATGATATTGACATTTTTTTATGGTTGTGGAGAAATTTTGGTATTAATGTTTTTTTTTTGTTTTAATAATAAATTGATATTTTTTTAGAACACTGGTAAACAAATAAATTCATATTTTTTATTATATTTTTTTTATGTAGAATGTTAGTATGATGTGCTATGAAGTTTCATTTCAAGTTTCATATTCATTAATTTTTTATTAGTTATTTGAAGTTTGTAACCTTCTTAATTAATTGATCTACACCAAAATTCTTTAATAGCTTCTTAGATTGTTCTAAAGTAATATTATTTTAGAGTCCACATGATCATTTATAAACTTATATCTATAGGAATATTCCATTATTTTGTAAACATTTCTCAGAATAATTTGCTTAAATAATAAAGTTTTTTTTCTTCAATGATGATATATATATATATTCAATTCTGCATTTTTTTTCGATCGTAATTTTTATTATTTTTTATAATGTGCTTATTGCAAAATAAACATGCCATTAAATAATTATATTTCAAGCACATTAGGAATTGCATGTAATAATTTAATTGATTGTTATGTTGACTTAGTAGGTTAAGCTACTTTTTCATTTAATGTTAAGTTACTTTTCCTTTCATATAAAAATTTTCTTATGAGTAATAGTATGTGATTTGACAGATGAATTGTGTGTTAAGCAATAAATTCCTTAGTTTTTTTAGAGAATATTGATTCCTTAGTTGTATTTCATATCAAATGAAATAATGTGATTGGATAAATGATTATTTTATTTGATTAAAATATTCAAAGGAATTTTTATCGAATTTATCAAAATTATATATATATATATATATATATATATATATATATATATATATATATATATTAAAAATTATATATTTTTTTATTGAAAATCTTATAATACTATATTTCTACTATGGTAATGATGAGGGATAACATGTACTGTATGGGATTCAAATTCATAATTTTTAAGAATCAACTTTCTCCTCTAATTACAGGGTCATGGATCCTTTATCTTAGTTATCTTTATTTTAAATTACAAAAAACTCGGCTTGTCCCCATGAAAAAGATAATCATCTTGATAAATTTGCTTCTAACATTATTATATATCTTCCGCTAGAGCTGATAAGATAAAATTATAGAAAAATCCTTGCATTCTAATAAAAAATTAATGTACCTTTGGAATAAATTCCTTTTAATAGCTTGTAATATATCTTTTTGGTGCAGGAAATTAAACCTCTATCATATTAAAAGTGTCAAAATACATTAAAGATTTCAATAGTAAGTTCAAAAGCTGAACAACAAAACAGCCTATGTTCATAATACTATTTTGATGAAGAAGATCAATTGGTACCTTCAAGTTCTTCAATTCTTGAAAAAAATTGAAAATTTTTTTTGTATTGATACTTTTTTGTCTAGATTTTTACACTAATATCCATTTAGATATGACATCTACTAATTTGACAGGTTACAATTGAAATCTTAGAGAAGGGATTCTTAATCCATGTATTCTCAAAGAAGAACTGTGTATATTTGTGATTCTTCTCATAACTTGTGTTAGAACTAATTTCAATTTATTTTCCTCGTGATTTTTTTTTAATTCATTTCATCAAAGTGATTCCATCAACCAGATAGAGTCTATGTGTTATATTGTCTAGATTTTTACACTAATATCCATTTAGATATGACATCTACTAATTTGACAAGAAAATTCAGCGTTAGTTTGTGGCCAAGCAGAAGTCTGATGATAGATGGTGATCGGACAGAAGTTAGGCGATAGTCGATGGCCGGGCGTAAATTCGGCTTTAGTTGGTGGCCGGGTGGAAGTTCGGCGACAGCCGATGGCTTGGCTAAAGTCCGACGACTGTCAGTGGCCAGGAGGAGTCTGGTGGCAAGAGAAATTTGATTTCTCTTCCTTGCCACTCTTCTTTCTCTTCCTTCTTTCCTCCTCTTTCTTTCTCTTTTCCTACTCCTCTTAGTGAAAAATGAGGGGTCTATTTATATTTTTTAGAGGTGTCAATATTGAACACGACCCGAAAACCCAACCCGAACACGACACGAAAATTTCGGGTTCGGGTTAGAGTTTTCGACCCGTTTCAAAAATCGGGTCGTGTTCAGGTTGACCCGGAAACCCGGAAGTGACACGGATTGACCCGCTGACCAAGCTGACCGCGTGACCGCCGTTGCCCGCAGCTACTCGTGGCCAATCACGCGTTGCCCCTGCTGCCCGCGTCAGGCTGCACGTCGCGTAACGCCGCCTGCCCGCTGCGTGACCGCGGATGCCCGCCTCTGTCGCGCCTACTCACCGCGTGCCCTGCCCGCATATCCCAAGGTCCACGTGACCGGCTCCGCCTCTCCGGCTGACCGCGTCCAGCCGGTTTAGGCCCGCATGCGGGCGAGCCCAGCTAGTCGCATCAAGGCCCGCGCCCGCATGCCCGCATCCAGGCTGGTAGGCTTTAGAACCCCAGGTCCAGCTGTCCGGCTGCAGGCGTCCGGCCTCCAGCGTCCCGCCGCCCACATCCGGCACCCGCTTTCGGGTCGTGTTGGGTTGACCCGAACCCGAAGCGGGTCGGGTTGGGGTCCGAAAAACCGACCTGTTTGTAAAAACATGTCGGGTTCAGGTTGACCCGAACAGTGTCGGGTCAGTTCCGAGTTCAACCCGAACTCGACCCATGACCCGAAATTGACACCCATAATATTTTTCTGGGGGTGGCATGGCCAGTAAATAGAGAGAATATCACGGGCATGTTGGGAGTGTTTCGAATGGACGATCGATATCGACTCTTTTGATTATGAACTGTTTATATAATATTTAAATTTTTTAATGATATCAAAATTTGACGATCTTGGGCTCGTTGGATTCATCTTGTTAAGCCGCTTGATTCGACTAAAAAGCATGACACATTTGGAGATTATTTTGTCATCCAATTTATAGTTTGAATCTTTCAAATGCGCTTCGGGTCCTTGATTTGGACCCATTTGAGCTCAGATTGGATCGAATTTGGTGTCGTTGGATTCGTCTTTTTAAGACGTTCATTTCGACCATAAGTTTGTTGAAATCAGAGTTCGGATGATCCAAGATTTAATTTTGGAATTTTTTAATTCAAAATTGCATTGAGATCCGTGCCTGAACATAAAAATAATTTTATGACGTATCACTATTTATAATATATAAAAATATTACGAGTATTATATTTACATAAGAGGCATAGAGCTACGATATTTTAATAGATCGGATTAAAAATAAATTCTCATTATTGAAAATTAATAAAAAATCTAAGCCAAAGAAATCAAGGAAAAATTATTACACACGCTCTTAGGTTTCATTTGGAACAACTTTCTTACTGTTTTCAAAAATAATTTTTTAGTACAAAAAATTTTTGATTCAAAAATTTTTGAACTAAAAGCTGTTTTAAAAAGTAGTAAAAAAATTATAAATTTTAAGGAGTGCATAGTAAATTAAAATGCATAGAAGGAGCATAGTTCGGAAAAAATTAACAAAGGAGCGTAACGCCAAAAAATTTGGTGTGATTCGCATGCAAGCAAAAATGGCCAGATGTTTTGGTGCAATCTCCACTGCTTGGCTTGAGTGAGAGACAAGAAGAGAGTAGAGAGAGATGGAGAAAGAGATGTATAAATATAACTATAAATATAAATTTAAATAAATTTCACTTCTTAAATATAAATATAAAATTTTAAGATAAATGAAAATCAATATTTTATTTATATTTATATTAAAATTGTATATTTAATTTATATTTATGTATAATTATTTATTTTAATTAAAAATGTACTATAAATTTTACATAAATTTATTTTAATTTAAATGTTTTGTTAAATTAATATATATGTAATATTAGATAAAATAACATTTTATTAAAATTTTAATTATTTTTTATAAAAATTTATTAGAATAAAATTTAAATGGTTAAGTTTATTATAAAAATGTATAATATATTATATATAATTAATCAATTAATTTTAAATTATATTTATATAGACTTTGCCCCAAATTTTTTTATATACAGTCTTTGCCCCAAATTTTTCAAAAAAAAAAAAAACAGTCCGTGGCAAACGTTCTAGGATTTCTGCTTGGATGTGGAAAGCGCCAATTTTTTTGACGTCTACCCTTCTTTTTAAATTTTCTCCAAACTATGCTTCTTTTGTTTTTTTGAAAATATTAAGGATCCGGGCCCAATTTCATTAATAAAAAGGAAATATAACATGATAATTAAAATTACAAATATGATATAGGTATACGATTGGCCAAAAAAGATAAAAAGTAAAAAACAATAACAAACCAATGCTCTTAGCAAAACAAGCAAATAAGAAAAATAAAAGGCGTATGTTGAAGCAAAGCTCAGGAGGGAGGGAGGAAGGTAGGAAGCCTTAAGTAGGGCTATTAAAATCGGGTCACGGATCGAATTCAGGTTCAACTCGAACTAACTCGGGACTGTTTGAACCGACCCGGTTTTACAAACGGGTTGGTTTTCCAGATCCGAACCTGACCCGCTTCGGGTTCGGGTCAACCCAAATCCAAAATTTTTGGGTCGGATTCAGGTCGGGTCCAATATTGATACCCCTAGCCTTAAGCCCACATGCCTCATAATACAGTTAAAACAAAACCAGCATTCAGAATAAGATAAAGTAGATCAAGTGCGCGCATTTGTTCATCATGAAGAGAACCCCAAGTTGCCACAAAAAGGGCCTTCCAAAGAGGATAGCCAATAATACTCCAGTATTCACCATCGTCCAAATATTCGATTTTAGGAACCAAAGACATGAATCCAAGAATCCATCCATGCCACAAAGGAAAGATCCAAGTCAGAAAATAAAACTCGAGACGTCCACCAACCATAGCAAGAGCTACGAGAAAAGAGATAACTCCCTCTGTAACATAAATCAATGTCATAATCCCGAAAATAGGATAAGGCTTGCTCCAGTTTTCCACCTAGAAAATTTTGAAACAATGGCTTTCCTAATCAGTGAATTAATGGTCGATCTGCGATTGAAGGATAAGCTAAACTTCCTGTCGTTCCTCTCCCTCCACAAATGATAAACAATACAACAAAATAAGAGAAAGGAAGTTGATATAATTAGGGATTCCACAATTTATTCCTGCAACGGTATCAAGAGCCTGTATAAGGGTTGGTCTGAGAAGTAGGCTACTAAATTTAACAAAAAAATTTGCCAGGATCTAGAAAATGTAGTCACATTCGAAGAAGATGTGATTAACGCTTGTAGAACTACGCTTCTTCTACACATTTTAATTTTCTATGCGCTCATTCTTAAAATTTATCGTAAAAAAGCTATCGTAAAAAGCAATAAAAAAATCGTCCCAAACGAAACCTTAATCATCTAATTACCAATTAATGTTTTCCTTTTAAGAGTCACCGCTTTAACCAACTACAAAAAACCGTGAAAAACTGGAATTTTATTACTGCACTAATTAGCTTAATACACAGTTAAAAGTCTCATACAAAAACACCTAAACCACACCAAAACAGTTACAAAAACCAATTAATAAAACAGAAGAACAAAGCGCCAACCCTAATAGGCTCCACACTAAAACCAGCTAGTAGTCCTCTGGAGCTAGATGCTGATGACGCGGATGTGAAGGCTCGGTCGTAATTAACAGAAACTCATAAACCAAACCGGCAAGGGCCCCACCCAGCATCGGGCCAATCCAATAAACCCAGTGGTGGCGCCACCTCCAACCCACTATCGCAGGCCCGAACGCACGGGCCGGGTTCATCGCCGCCCCGTCAAAGGACCCGCCCACCAACACGTTCGCCCCCACGATGAACCCGATCAGCAGTGGCGCGATCGTGCCAATGGGCCCTCTTTTTGGGTCAAGCCCTGTTGCATAGACTGTGTACACTAGCCCGAACGTTAGCACCATCTCGAGTACCACTGCATTAGCTCGTCCTACTCCCACCGCTACTGCAAGCCCTAATGGTCTCTGCAATAAAAAATAATAATCAAATTATATGAGACAGATTTATTTAAATGAAATGTTGATGACCTCGTAATTGAAAAAATTTGGTCAGCATAAATTTCATAAATTTATTTTAAGATAAATATAAGATTAATTATTTATGTATTTATTCATTTTAAAATGAATTTATTTAATTAAATTATTATCAGAATATTCTTCACTAATTTTTCTTCAAGTCTTATATTTATTGCACTTAAATTTTTTTTTTATAAAAATGCAATCCTATGATTTATTAGATTTTGTTGCATTACTCATTATTAAAAAAAAATTAATTTAAAGATAGTTCTAAATTTTTACAATGGTTTAAGAGATAATTTTATAAATGATTAAAATTGCTTCACTCCAACTTAAATTTAAAGAGATAGAGCACTAATAAGGAAATATTCCTTAAGAAAATCACTATAATAAAATTATTATAAATATTTATATAATTTGTTTCTATTTTAAAATTAATGTTCATAAATCGATCAATCATTAATATAACCATATAGAAACAATTTAAAGAACACACAAATCTCAATATAAAATAGATTGGAGAAATTAAAAAAAAATATTCAAACTTTATAAGGAATTTCATATAGGAATTCCATCTAATGTTAAGACACACAAACACATAAATTTTATAATTTATATAATACTAATGTATCAACTGTATAAATAAAGAAAAAAATATTATGCAGTAACATATGTACAGTTTATATATGGATCTTAAAGAAAGAGTATTTCTTGATACCATTCCTCCGGTGGAAATCCAGAGTAGAACGGCGGCCAATATAGCGCCGAGTAACTGTGCCAACCAGTACAAGATAGCCCGATAGACTGAGATTCGACCGCCGGCAAGAGCGCCGAGCGTGATTGCAGGATTCACGTGACCGCCGGAGAAATTGGAGGTGACAGAGACAGCCACAGCAAAGGCGAGTGCGTTGGCAAGGGCATCAACAACCAGGCCGCCGTTGATCAACGTGTCCTTGTTCAGCTTTGCTGCATGCATGCATGCAAGAAAATGTTAATGAGCTTACACACGCAACAAATATTCCAAGCACGAGAATAATTCTACGAGCATTCGAGTAATATAACGTGTATACCGAGGGAGAGGAGGGAGCCTTCGGCTGCGAAGACGAAGATAGCTGTGGCGATGAACTCGGAGAGGAAGGCACGCATGGTGTCGTGGTGGACAGCGTCCTCGGTCCACCGAAAAGCATATCGGCGAGGCATTCTCTGTAGTGTTCAGGGCAATTTCTTGGTCTTTTCTCTTCTTATGCCAGAGGAAGCTAGAGGGGGTTTGGGGATTTGAAGAGGGAAGAGGAGGAAGGTGGTGTAACACGTGTGAGTTTCTGTGGAGTTGATGACACGTGGGAGGGGAAGAAGGGCACGTTGAGAAAGGTGATGGGGTTGGTGGGAGGTGGGCTAAGAGAATGAAAGCTCTTCTAGACATGGAAGTCTCTTGGAATATGGGCTGGGCTTATCGTCCTGAAATGGATTTTGTAAATGATGGGTTTGTTTTATGAGCGTGACTAGCAAGACCTGAAAAGGGGGAAGACTTAGGGGCTGTTTAGTTGTCTGAAAATTAAATGCAGTGTAAAGTAAATGCAATGTAAAGTAAATGTAGTGTATTTTCAATACTTTGAGCTTGTTTGGTTATTTGCAAAGTAAATGCAGGAGAATTGTTTCCCTTATTTGGTTAGGTATATGCAAAGTAAAATAAAAGTGGTGTATTTGTAATAATTTTTTTTTGACATTATAACTTATGTATTTATAAAAGCAGTGTATTTATAATAATTATAGTAAATGCAGGAGAACGTAAATATACTTATGATAGAGAAAAATTTTAATTTTAAATTTATTAAAGTTCAAATTTTTAATTTTTCAAGTATTTCATTTTACATAAAAATACTTAGTTTGAGATAACTTATTAGTATAAAATTTTTTAAATAAAAAATTTTTAACTTAAAAGCTATTTTAAAAATAATTAAAAAAATTTCTCCAAACAAAATTTTAAAGACGATATCTGATTATATACGACTAGCATTTTCTTTCACCATTTTTTTCCTGTGCCCCAATTTTATGTTGATAGTATTTGCAACGTTTACTTGGATCATTTTGGTCAGTTAATATCTCTCACTTTTCCAAATTACAGGAAGGCTTCACAAACTTGCTTGGAGGGTGAATGCCCAGGATGGGCAACAGTTGCTTTTCCTTTTTGTAATGCTTACATATCTCGATCAGGCTCGAAGTCTCAATATCTGGGCAAACACAAGCCCATTGCTGACCCAGGGAGACCTTCAAAATCCAAGGTTCCGAGGACTATGGATTCACAAGAAGAATCTGGTTTGGTTGCAAAATCTTTCATGCCATCAACCAGACCAGTCACGGAGTTCGACTACTTGGATCAAAGTGTTTCACAGGGAGATGAGGACATTTCTGACTTGCCTTCATTGGAATCGGTAACAGGAATAAATGCCCTGTGCCAGGAACTCTTTACAATACAAATACATTGGAGAGCTTCCTTGCTGCTGGTAAGGATGCTCTTCTGAAAATGGAAGCAAAGAAAGTTAACTCTTTGGATTTTTCAGTTTGAAGGTTAACTGAAGCCCAATCTTTGATTGTCTCTTAGATTTGTGATGATATTATAAGCGGGAAAGCAGATGAGGATTGTGCAATGCTTTCAAGATTCCCCCTTATCTCATTTAAAAAGATTTGCTAACCAAATAACCACAATATCCTCATAATTCATCAGATCTCAAAAGATAAATTATGTAGAACAAAATCTTATCATTACACATCTTTTACAAAGTTTATTCCAGTTTCCTTCTAAATTTCACCATCTCATCCTAAGACAATAAATTCTTTTGATGGGTTAATATTAGATTGACAGTCCAGCTGTAAAACAAGAGTCAAAACTACTAACTAAGAAGGTACAAGCATATTTTTTAACAAAATAGTCTGCACTTGATACCAACTATAATCCGAGTCCAATCATTTGTCTACTTCAATATTTTCACAAATCCTACACACAGCTTAAAAACCTACAAAGATGCATATGGACTTATACAAACACAACAAGAAGGTCCAAATATATCATTATCAGATTGCAGCTTTTGATGACATGAAAAAAGTGCTATGTACAAATATGGAACAAACACATAAAAGAGCAGAAACACCACATGAACCTCGTAGGTAAAAATTCTGCCAAATCGGCAACAGACAGCTTATAAACAAACTAGAAACGAAATTATAACTGACCAATATCCAAAAAAAGGCAAGTTAAAAATTACTATGGATCAAATACTGTCATGTAATTTAACAGCTATTTGCAACAAAATAACATTTTAAATCATTTGTGAAGATATACAAATCAGAACGATGAATAAGTTCTGACTTACATATTATATAAAATGTTAACAATACATCGTAGTTATAGTTCTCATCATTGAAAGAAAAATCAACCTTGTTTGATTAAAGCTACATATCCCTATCCTACTGTTGTTAAGCAAATAGCAAAAACGACAACAAAATCTAAGCAAAATATTGAGCACAGCCAAGGTGATGTGTTGACTCGCCAGAACATACTGTTAGCGAATACATACCTTTCTATTAATGACGTGTCATTATTTTACTTTCCTCTCCTGTACTCTATAAATACTTGTGTAATCTCTCTGCTGAAATACAATTAGTTTCATTTCTCTGTTTCCTGTTTCCCGCCTCCGCTGCTTCCTTTCATGGTATCAAAGCCAATGGGAGATCAAGAATCAGCCGCATCTCCTCCCCTCCCTTCGTCTGAAATTTCTCACCCTCCCTCCGATCTCTCCATTCCCATTTCTCTGAAATTTCTCATCACCAACATCAAGAATCTGCTTCCCCATCCTCTCACCACAGAGAGCTATGCCATCTGGCGTCTCCAGGTGCTTCAACATTTCACGGCAAATGGGTACGCCGGACACCTCACGGGCACCACTCCTCTCCCCGACAATGCCAACTCGACGGATCAACAAAGATGGCGCCTCGTCGATAGCAATCTAATCTCCGCACTGTTCTCAACAATTTCTCAATCGATTCTTCCCTACGTCATCACCGCTGCCACCGCGCATGAGGTCTGGTCGATTCTCGAACGTCATCTTCAACCTACGAGTCGTTCTCGAGTTATTCAACTCAAGAACGAACTTCATCACATACAAATGAAAGATTCAACGATGCAACAATATCTAACTCAAATCAAGACAATCGTCGACAATCTTGCATCATCGGGTTCCAAGATCGACTCAGAAGACATAATCCTATACATTCTCAATGGGCTTCCGTCATCCTATAACTCGTTCAAGACTGCCATTCGAACATCTCTCCTTCCTATAGATCTTGATACGTTGTACTCTCTTCTACTCTCTTCTATGTACAACATAGCTTTGAATGAATTTGGTCTATAACATGATCGGCTTTACATGCACACATGCCAAAACATAATCTTCTCCTGCATGGAATGGTCATCCGTTAGCAATTCAGATATTGTTAAAATTCAAAACAGATTTTTCGTAGAAAAACAATATTTTAAAAAATAACTACGTTCAAGAATACAATTAACATCCTTTCATTCAATTTTAAACGAAAATCCGACTTTTTGGAAGCCATGCAAAACGCTAAGAAAAATAACCAGGCATTGACATCTCTGTTGTTCATGTATGTGCTTTTCAGAGAATAAGTGATTGACATTCAAGAACACTAACTATCGAGAAAATGACGACAATAAATCAATAATATGAGAAGCTCAAAAAAAGAATGTGAAAAGAACCTGCAAAACGCCGTAGACAAGGAGAGTGGCCATGATCCCCACCACGGCAAAGACGAGCTTACCTGCCCTGCTTTCCTTCCAAGCGCCAATAAGAGTTTCCGCCATCACCGATCAAAGCCGTAAGGGGCTGTCTAGTAGCAGGATTTAAGCTAAATCCTGCCAAACAGCAAATTGAAACTTTTGAGTTTGGATATAAAATTAAATTTATTAAACGTTTGAGATTGCAAATCGATGCAGGGATCTGACCAGAGAGTAAATTGTGCGCTACATCGAGCTGTTCCAGGCTCCGCATACCGCCGATCTCGTTCGGCAGCGGGCCGATTAGTTGGTTGAAGTTCACATCGAGCACGGTGAGCTTCTTAAGTAGTCCGATCTCCTTAGGGAAGCAAGATCTAAGCCCATTGTTCATAAGTATAATTTCGTTGAGGGTTTTCGACATGTTACCAATGCTCGCCGGCAAGAACATTTTTTGTTGCTTCCGATCAAAAAATGTCGTAACTTCCGTTCCAACAGGAAGGGAACGTCGTCGAAGGAGCGAAGCCGAACAGCGACGAAGAAGAATTCCAGCAAAACTCGAATGCTGCTTGTAGTGTGCGAACGGAGGTGTTCGGAAGGATAAGCGAGGAGGTGTTCGGAAGGATAAGCGAGCAGAGTGCGTTGGAAGAACGGAGAAGAATTAACCATTTATCCGCTCAGCTTCCGCGAAATCATCCTGCGAGCGAGGCTAGTTGGCATTTTTCCGCGCGAGAGAATTTCTAACCCGCTCAATTTGAGTGGGTTTTGAAGTGGCGCGAAAGGTCGCTTCTAATACATCGCTAATTCATGGGAGCACTTCCTTATGTTCCGCTCAAGATCAAACAAACAACCTAATTTATCAAATACATGTAATTATATTACTTTATACTCCTAATTCTGCATACCAAACAGCCCCTCAATAGATCTGGAATGCTGGAATCACTATAGGGCGGTATTATGCCGAGTTATGATATGAGCTTGGTGGGTCGATCAACCCAACGACTTGTTTGATGGGGATGATAAGGGGAAGCTGATTTGTTCAAAAATCACCCACCTGATCGGCACAGGGTAGCAAGCCAAGATGCACAAGTGGCAAGTTTGTCTTAGCAGCCCGTGGGGACTTGTCTACTTGATGGTATGTGCTATGACATGTGTGTCTCAACTTCTCTCTGATAAGACATTTAAGAGTCAGCAAAGAACATGCATAAAGCAAGCCGTCTTAGCAAGAAACATGGAAAAAGTAGTAGTGTGCATGACATGAGAAAAATTAGGAAAAGTGACATGTAGGGAAGTGCCACATGGTGATTGATTCCCCTGATCAGTTGTCTCCTTTTCGTTGCTCAATATAAATGGGATAAAACCGGCCAGTATCAGAAAGCTGGCTGCTTGGTCAAGACTCTAGTGCTTCGAAGACTGATGGCTCAGGGCAAGCAATTACTTTCATACCTACACCTCAGATAGGAGATAGGAATCCCCAATCATAGATCTCATTTTAGTGTCATTTGTTTATAATTGTCATATGAATGTTATTATATCATCATCAAAAGAAAATAAACTCCTTCAATTTGTATTAACAAAATGATGCTGACCTAACGAGTATGTAAGGATATATATTATGGTGGGCTAACATATCTGAATGACTTAGAGCATGCGAGTGATGAAGTCTATTATAGCTTGATGTTGGGCAGAGACTTCGTTAGTGTGAAATTGACGATTGAAACATCTTAATTGATAATTATATATTTACGTCATTTTATCAACGCTTTATATAGTTATTGTCTGAATGCTACCCTAAAGTTATAATAGCATCATTGAACCTTTTCATTTATATGCATGAAATGCATTATTTGTCGATATTATGAGACGATAAAGTTGTGCTAACTTAGAAAAACTTATGAAGAAATATACTAGAGCAGGATGACATATTTGAATGGAAATACTCATTGAATGACAACTGAAGATGCTACAAGATAGTATGTTTCAAATGTGCATTTTTTGCATTCAATAATTAGCTATTTTGGCACCAAATGGTGTAGTGCATGCTCTGTTCCCTTCACTCCTCACTTGTTATTTTCCACTTAGGGTTGTTCTTCTGCACAAATTTGATTTCTTCACCTCGCCGAGAATCTTTTGCCCAGTGGCTATCAACAATAGCGAAAAGAGAAAAGACTTCCACTACAAATTTATACTTTGTAAACAAAATTACGCTAAAATTATAAATAAGCTATCAAAAGTATGTCGAAATTCTGTCATTGATACCATTCCAAAAATTTCTTATGTTTTATGAATTGAGCCCAAATTAGATAATGTCTTTGTTTCAGAACTTTAAAATACTTTTTGAAATGTCAAATAATAATAATAAAGAACTTTTATTGAATCCTGAAATCAACAAAACTATCAAAATTGAAACATTTGCAATGAGATAAAACAGAAAATCAAAATTGAATTTAAGCACCTTTGGTTAACATATTGAAGCCTTGTTCTCATGAGGTTATTATCTTTTTATAAGCGCCACTTGCTCTTTTAAAAAATACTAATGCTCATATATATAAGTCAACACACACTCAACACCTTTGGTAGTGATGCTGGCCGATTATCTCCTGAAATATCACACTTCGCTTACATGTAATTTGACATAAAAGATATTGATTTAAGCTTCATTTGGGACAATTCTTTACTGCTAAATAAATTCTTAGTACAAAAATTAAATTTTTTTACTAAAAAGCAGCTTTAAGAAGCAGTAAAAAACTGTCTCAAACGACGCCTCAAAGTGTCAGTATCTACTTTTTGTGTATAAGAAGCATATACATACTGCAATTCTCTTATAATTTTTAGAAATGTTCTATTCAATTGTAGAAGACATGTCATTAAGTTACAGATGCTTAAAATGGAAATGAGAAAGTTCATGATAGAGATTGGCCTATATGTATGTGGGGATACAGATTCTCTCTAGTTTTAGTGGTCACCATATAGATTACAGCTTATTTGGACGGTTGAATTTGAATTCGCTTTATTTTAATATATTTTTGATATTGACTGATTCACTTCCAACTACAGGAACAAGCGCTGATCCTTTTTTACGAGTTCATCATTGCCATCAAATCAAATCTCTGTTGTGATCTTATAGTCAGTGGGTCGAGCATGGCTTCGCTAATGATGGATCAATCTCTTAATTATCTTCTAAGCTAGACAAAGCTGTTTTCTCCTTACTTCTCATTATTCTCATTTGATTATATATCATTACAGCTTTTAGTCGGCCGTTATTAAGTAAGCCATAAACTTAGATGAGAAGAGGACTCCTGCCATCTTAAAATCAATGAGTTTCAGAAGGTGCTTGAGTAGCTAAATTGAAATGTTTGTGTAAGCTTGTGAATTATCATCTTAGAAGCCAATCATAAGTGACTTTGGCTAATTTCTTTCTTTTGAAAGCAAATCTAGTTTTCTTTCAGCCGTATAACTCAGTTGTAAAACTGAAATTATAGCATGCTTAGGCTTCGTTTGGGACAACTTTTTTATTATTTTCTAAAACAATTATTTTAATAATAAAAAATAGTGAAAAAGTTGTCCCAAATGATTCACAGCTGATACATCATTTACAAGAATTTTCAGTATAACAAGTTTAAGGCATCACATATTCACAATCAATGATAAAACTATTTAGCAGCTCAAAAGAAAACTCTGAAAAATATCAGAAAATTTTATTTTTATGTTGATCAAGTGCCTGAAAATGCATAAAGATGAAAAGATTTTCTTAAATTAAACTCAAATCTGTGTAAGATTAGTATGGGTCATCGTCGTCGTCATCATCATCATTAGCTTTATCTTAACTATTATGTGTTGGAGTTATCAATCCTCATTTTTTATCATTTCTATTGAATGTCTTATGAGATATAAACTTATTTTTCTTAACAGATCAAAATTTCATTCTCTTTACATAATGCGGTAATAGAAAAAAAATTACTTCGAAGCTCAGGACATCTGAAAATGGTCTTATATTATGAAATTTTCTTAAATAATATTCTTCAAATTCAGATCCAAAATTCAGTATAACACACAATCAAGCTTTACATGTTGGCTTCCTTCTCTTAGAAATTATATCAATATGATTCTTTCTTCTCATAGAGAGATACATCTTCCAACATTACTACAATTAGATTTCTGAGCAAATCAATATGCTCACTTCATGATAGATAATTTGGTGACATTTTAGTTCATTAAAGTTGCTTTAATCCAGCTTTGAGCACCATGCTCTTTCTCAATTGTTGACTTAGGCTTCATTTGGAATAGGTTTTAAACACTATTTTTTTGTTGCTTTTAAAAAATTTTAATGCTAAAAAACTGTTTTTTATCTTTTGACTATAACGACCAAAATTTTATCTTTAGCAACTTATTCCAATGGCTGCTAATAACTTTTTTTTTTTGTTTTTTTTTGGAAACGGAGTATCTACCTGCTGCAACTTCAAAGGGAGCGTTTGACGGCGTAACTAATCTCTCGGCGGAATCTAGTGAGGCGACCCACCGGCATCGGACCCATACTTGCTTTGCCCTACTGAAGAGGCGAGGCCATAGTAAATGAGATTCGAACCCGAGATGGGGTGTTCCTAACAGTGCTCGCCCACCAACCACCTTGAGCATCTGTGGGGGGTTTTTTTTTTGGTGGGTCATATAATTACTTCAATAGATCAATAAAAGTACTGTCTAAAATGAATAAGATATTGTATATAAAGACGCAGCAATGGCCATTGTGGCAACCACTTAAGCACTACTTCAATGGAGTTATTAAGTGTGTATCTGTATTTGTCAAAAGGCTGCAGATTGCTAATTGATTAGTTGTCAGCATGCTCTTGCGGCCAGGCTGGTCCTTAGGCGCAGATATCTTTAAAATATAATATACACAGGAACTTAGAAATATTAAAAATTTTAATTTTTATGTTTAATCTCTCTATGTAGATTAGATTCAGAAGCACGTACTGTTTTTAAGTTTCTAGTAATATGCATGCATGTGCTAATTAATTTTAATTTTTTATTTAAAATATCAGAAAGCAGTAGAAAATATTAAGTATAAATTATTTAGAAACTTTGTTTTTGAACATGAA
This sequence comes from Dendrobium chrysotoxum, assembly GCA_019925795.1. Classification (NCBI taxonomy): domain Eukaryota; kingdom Viridiplantae; phylum Streptophyta; class Magnoliopsida; order Asparagales; family Orchidaceae; genus Dendrobium; species Dendrobium chrysotoxum. The sequence continues at coordinate 88,681,797 of CM034302.1, read as the reverse complement.
TGTCATTAATGAAGTTAAATTTTTCAAGAAAGTGTTCAAAATATAAAATGTTGTAATTAAGATAGAATATTGTTGTAATTTGTTCTAATTTTAATGATAATGATATGGTGTGATAACCAAATTGAAATTACTATATTTTTTTCTTTCAAATTTGTGTTCTATAATTAGAATGTAATTTGGTTTTTTAAGTGTAGTGAACTAAATCACGCAACGAGAAAAAAAAATAATTGAAATGAACTTCAGGATTTAACCTGAAAAATCTGAAGTTAGGCAAAATCATGGAGCCACTATGAAAAATTGGGAGAAATTGTACAAATCTCTCTTCTCTCAGTCTCTTCTTCTCTCTCTTCACTTTTCTATTCATTCTACGTACAAAATAAACAAAGATATGTTTTTCAATACATCGAAGGATGCAACCCTTTAACTGAAATATGAAAGAGGGAAGAAAAACTAATCAGCCTGACTTGCAATGCCACGGTGTTGACTCTGGTGTGCCTCAATGCTATGTTATTTGTTATTACCGCCGCCTTGCATCTTACGATGCTGCAACACATGAGTGTACATGCAGTGCTGCAACGCTCTAATGTACAGCATCCCCGAACATCAAGCATTAGTTTGAGATAACAGTACAACTTAATTGATCAATACAATTAGATTCTACACAAAACTAATAATAAATGCATTTTTTCTATATTATTTTAATTTTAAAAATATATTACATAGCAGATCCAATTAATGTTATGATATGAATTTGTAATAAATTAAATTTATTTTTATTCTAAAGTACACAACATAGCATGTGTAAATAGATGAAATATTTAATATTACAATAATAATAAAAGCAAAGATTTTGTGATCTTACCCCCATAATTTTTATGATGTAACGTAAGAACCACTCAATAGTGAATAAATTAAGAAAGTCATAGGATGCCTTCAATGATGACGTGATCCAATTAATTAACATTCACTTAGGCTTTGTTTGGGATAACTTCTTTGCTGCTTTCTAAAACAGCTTTCTAGTACAAAAATTTCTTAAAGAAATTTTTGTACTAGAAAGCCGTTTTAGAAAGCAACAAAGAAGTTGTCCCAAACAAAACCTTAATGTATAATCTTATATTAATTATTTGATTATATTGTATTATTGAAAGGTGCTCTTTTAATAATTACAATTATAGAGCTATATAGAGATAATTTTGTGTGCTTTGTCAAGTTAGCTTCATAGTGCTCCATAGAAGCAATTAGAATTCCCTTTTCATATAATTTCTTGAATAATAAGTTATCTACTACAATGCTATTAAGTTGATAATATTACCTTAAAAGAATCAAAATAAAGAGAAAAAATTGTGCAAACATATATAATTAGGATGAATTTAAAAATTATTAAATCTATTTTAGGATTAATATTATACATGATAAATTTATATTATACTAATCTCAAAATAAATCTAATAAATCTTAAACTTATCCTGAAAGAAATCATATTGGAATATCATGATAGAATTTTTTTTTTTCAAATAAAGCTATGTATTAACTTGAATGACTAATTATTACTTTTACTAAAATTTATTAAATCCAAAAAAAAGTACCATTGGAATTTAGTCTTTAAATAAAGATGAGTAGATTAATGAACATGATAATACTTAGATTTCATTCGGGATAATTTTTAACCGTTGTTTTTTTTATTTATTGCTTTCAATAATTTTTATGCTAATAAATTGATATAGAAATAGTAAAAAAGCTTGCCCGAATGATGTCAGATTCATTCGGGACGGCTTTTTTATTGTTTTTTAAAGCAGTTTTTTAGTAGAGAAATTAAAAATTTTGTACTAGAAAACTGTTTTAAGAAATAGTAAAAATATTGCCTAAACGAAGTCTTAGGCTTCATTTGTGATAGCTTTTTTATTGATTTCTAAACAATTTTCTAGTACAAAAATTTTCTGAATTAGAAATTTTTGTACTAGAAAGCCATTTTAGAAAGCACTAAGAAAATTGTCCCAAACGAATAATTTATTGCAACTTTATAACAAAGAAGTGATAACTAAAAATGGAATGTAAATGGACTATTTATAAATGTTACTACTTGACAGAATGTTTATGACAAATTTATACAAATATCTTATCATAAAGTAGGGTACATGAACTATGAATAAATAGACTTAAATGGAAAATCACATTAAGTAGTTTAGGATCCATTACTTGAAGATTTACAGAGATTAGACAACAATATAGAATCAAAACCTAAGAGAATGACATGATCTAATTCAGGAAAGAGGAAATAATTCTTGTATGTGGAAGAACATTATGCATATATCATTAAATTTCTTCGTAAAATATCAAATATAATGCCAATTAAATTTTAAAATTTGAAAATAAGTGATCACTCCGACAAATTTTAACTGGTCAATAAGTGATTTTTGTTCAAATAAAAGTCAATTATGAAAAAAATTATACGAGGATATTCTGATATATTTTGATGGGGCCATTTTTATGACAAGTGTCCTTAATGTTACATGTAATATGCATTTGATTGATTTGAAATATTCACTTTGCAAATTAGCTAAAAAGATTATTTTGAAATTAAAGATCAACAAACTATTTTTCAAATTGACCTAAAATAAACTAAACTTTAATATGATTAGCTCAGTTCCATTTTGGATAAACTATAGTATAAATAATTTTAATTCATAATTAACTTAAATGGCTTGCATTAAGAAAAAATAATATTCATATTAAATTTTATTTTATTTTTATTTTTAATTCATAAATTTTATAGATTTAATATTAAAAAATATCTGTGTAATTTAACTTTTTATTTGATCAGCTTTACAAAAGCAAAAAAAATTGAACCAATAATCATAAATTAATAAAGTCAAAATTATAATAAATAATTAAATCATACTTCAACAATATTAAAAAAAAAACTTTAACAATCGAATTAAATAAAATTAATTTAATTTAATTTATTAATTTTATCCAAATAATATATAACCCTAATTTGATTTTGAATACAAATTATTCGAGATATCCTAATTAAAACCACCAATAAAGGCCTATTTGAAAAGCGACAATGTAATGGGCCAGGCTTTAACAAGGCCCATCACTTACGTGGCCGCAGTGGAAGTCTCCGCAATTGATTACCTTCTCCACTAAGAAAAAGGTGAAAATTATTCCTCATGTTGGCAACAACAATGCCAACCAATGCATAATTGACAAATATACCATTATGACTTATCTACTAAGTACAAATTATGACACCCACTCTTTTGCAATTATAGAAAGGCAAACACTTTGAGCATATATTCGATGTCATCTACATAAGAAATTTTAAATTAATGCTATATTCTCCTCATAATTTTGCATTTTAAAAAAAACTTTATTTTATTCAAATGTTTAAGCAAATGTGAAAGGAATTGTATATTTTATTTGAGAGAAAATTGATTAATAAGTTTTTTTTTTTTGAAAATTTAAACAAATTTAATGACAAATTCACATACTTCACGTCAAACTTAAAATTATTTCTTAATTGATAGTATAAACTCTCAATCAAAAGATTAAGGTTTCGTTTGGGACAGCTTTAGACCATTATTTTTTTCCTTCTTTCAAGAGATTTTTCTATTAAAAAGAAGCTTAACAAAGCAGTAGGAAAGCCATCACAAACAAAGTCTAAGATGGGATACATAATTAAAATTTTCAACAATTTAACTTTCTCACTGGTTGCAAAAATACAACCAAACGCTATTACGATGGATAACGATAATATTGGCTTTATAGCGGTTATAGAACTATTGTAAATCTTCTGGGATGGGCAAAATTGTTGTTAAAGAATGAAAAATTGCTACTAAAACCTATATTTTTAGTTGTTGTCTAGTTCTCTCATTTTTATATATTTGAATTGATGTTTTTCTCTAAAATTTATTTTGTAGCTAAAAGGAGTGCAAGTTCTGTCAAATAGATAGAGGTTTCGTTTGGGGCAGTTTTCTTACTGTTTTTTATTACAAAAAATTTTTGAACTAAAATTTCTGTAAAAAAAGCTCTTTAAAAAGCAATAAGAAAGCTGTCCAAAACGAAATCAGAATCTATCATGGTATATTGTAGGGATGCCAAAAAAAAACCGAAAGAAATATATATATTCTATGAGTATAATGCCAAGAAAGATCTTAGATCTCTCTCTCCTTTTCCCCTTGTCTCTCTCCTAAACGAATATGTCATCTCAAGCAACATGAGTTTCAAACCCTATGGAAACTCTTTGTCCATTAGATTTTTAGGTTGGAATCAAATTGGAATCACTCTCGATTGGTAGCCCGCTAAAGCACATTTCTCTCCTTTAGAGAGGATAACAATTTTAGAAATCAATTTTTGCGAAAAATCTCATAAATATCATATTATTTCATAATATTGATTTAACAAATCCCAAAATATTATATACATAATTCATTTTCTTGGTATTATTGTAGCACCTTAAGATTGATATAGAGATCAATGTCGGATGACTACACGGAATGAAATGATATTTTTAAAAATTAATCTTTTTAAAAGAAAGAAATTACTATATATTACTTATTAAATTGATATGTATTTATATATCTAATACTTAAAATTTGATATTTATTTATATCATATTAAAATATTGAAATCATCTAACAATATTATTAATATTTACTTATTTAAACTAAAATATATCTTTTTACACATATTTTAATATGACATAGATACTAAATGGGAAACGGATCAAAATGATCTCTTGACTTTATAAATGATTAAAATGATCCACAACTATATTAAAAGACAATTTCGATCCTTCAAATCTTTAAAAAAGAATCAAAATAGTCTCATGATAGGTGTTGCATCCTGAAGTATTCGCGGCGGTAAAGAAATATAAAGCTTAACGTCTTAGCATTGTACGAAGATTCAGCACGCAATCAGATAAGAGAGAGAGGGTGTAGTACTCATAAGAGACACTAAAATTTTTACGTGGAAACCCCTGAAAGGGGGAAAAATCATGGGGCCTGGCCCAGTTTGAATGAATCCACTGGTATTTGCAGTTGATCACAAATTAGGCCCTCCATTTGGGGGAAGGACTTGGCTTGATATAGCCAATATACATCATATAGAGTGTATTACATGGTGGGAATTAATATATACATGTTTGTTGGGTCGGCTGACCATAGTTGGCAGGCGACAGAGGTCAGAAGGATCGTAGTAGGGGGGGAGACAGGGGTCAAAAAGACTGTTGTCTGGTGATGGAGGTCAGAAGGATTATAGTTGACAGACGTTGCAGGTTAGGAAGATCGTAGTCAGCTGGAGACGGGGTCAGAAAGACCATAGACGTAAGGCGGTGGTCTAGCAGAAGTTCGAGCCTTAGGTGGTGGTTAGGCAGATGTCCGGGCCTTAGGTGGTGGTCCGGCAGATGTCCGCGCCTTAGGTGGTGGTCCGGCAGAAGTCCGGGCCTTAGGTGATGGTCCGGCGGGACTCAGAGCGTCAAGCGGTGGTCTGATGGAGCTCAGGACCCCAGGTGGTGGTCCGGCGGGACTCAGGGTGTCAAGCGGTGGTTCAGCGGAACTTCGGCGGTGGTCGAGGAGGAGCAAGGAGGCAAGAGCGATATTCTTTCTCTTCCTTCTTCTCTCTTGGCTTCGACCCCCCCTTTTCAAGAGGAAATGTGGTTCTATTTATATAATTTTTGAGTGGCATGGCTTGTAAATAAGTGGAAGATCAAGGGTAAATTGGGAGTGGTTCGTATGGACGGCCGATCTTGATTCCTGCGATCATACACCATTCAATGGACCTTTGACTGTCTTAATGATATAAGAATTTGATGATCTTGGGCTCGTTGGATTCGTCTGGCTGAGCCGCTCGATTCGACTATAAGCATGTTATGATTGGAGACTGTTTGGTAACCCAAATTATGGTTTGATCCTTTCAAAAGTGCTTCGAGTCTTTGATTTGGGCCCATTTAGGCTCGGATTGGGTCGATTTTGGTGTCGTCGTGTTCATATTTTCGAGACGCTCAGTTCGACTGTAAGTTTGTAAAAATTGGAGTTCATATGATCACCGAATTAATTTTTGAAATTTCCAACTTGATTTTGCTTCGAGATTCGTGCCTGACAAAGATAATTTTTTGATGATATATCAATAGGATTATTTTGTTTGCTCTTTAATGAGTTGAGAGACCAAAATGATTATTTAATATAGTTGGTGATCATTTTGATCTTTCATAAAGAATCATGAGACCATTTTGATCCTTTAGTCAAGGAAACATTTTGATACTTTGCTCAATACTAAAATAATATAACTCCCTCATTTTTCAACCACACAAACCTCAAGACTTCCCATGTGAAGGAGCATCTCTACTTGTGATGAACCTAAGGCTGGCAAAGTTGTACACAGGAGAAACTTTATTCATCAAGATTGTTAGGAGCATCTCTCCTCGCAATGAACCTAAGGCTGGTATAGTCGTGCACAGGAGAAACTTTATTCATTATTAAGATGGTTTCAGGCCACTTTTCTTCACCTTTAATACAGGCAAAGAAGACCAATGGAAGCCTCACCTGCAACTTTTTATTTGCCCCTAATACCTCGAGCGATGTGAGCTAGCCCATGGGAATATATATAATTTATAACATCAAAATAATCTAAAAAATAACTCCTCCATCATTACAAGCCCTAATCTCATCAACAAGGCGACAGTCCAATCATCCACACTGCTAGAGATGTCAATGCCCTCGCCTGCAAGTTGGCCGGCCAGGCGGCCACCGCCTGCTAGCAACCTCTGACGGTGCTTGCCCGCTCTCCGGTCATATTCCTCACATGCACGCGAGCTGTTCTCTGGCCCATCAATGCCATCATTTGCGAGCTTCAGTGAGTATCAAGTGAGATTGGCTAGCAATGTTAATGATGATGCTGGTTGACTTAAATAGTCAAATTTAGATGTGGAATGCATAAATTAGATAATTTTTTTTGTGTTATGTCCATAAATTTTCCTATATCGCTATAACTAGGAGATATGCATAAACAATACTCGATCTCTACTGTTTGCTATATCTTAAGGCTTCATTTAGACAACTTTCTTATTATTTTTTAGTACAAAAAATTTTTGATTCATAAGAATAAGGTTTCATTTGGAATATCTTTTGACGATTATTTTTTTGCTGTTTTTAAGAAATTTTTATACTAAAAAGTTATTTCAGAAAATAATAAAAAAAGGGTCCTAAATGTAGCCTAACATTCAACATATTTGCTAGAATTTATGAGAACAAAGTATTATTTTTATTTAAAATGAGTTTTTAAAAATTCTTAAAAATCATTGCATGATGTAGTGGTAGGCCACTTTCTTGTAGCTTCATCATCTAAGCTCGTAGAAAAAGGACCACCAAGAGATATTGCCTCTCTTCGCGTTGAAGAAGCAAAAGGCATCACATACTTTCTCTCCCATAGGGTCAAGCCTCTCTCTCTCTCTCTCTCTCTCTCTCTCTCAAACAACAGGCATGCTGAGACAGAAAAGAAGGGCCCATTTTGGTAGTGGCGTTACTCTATTCCAAGCTTATATGCGAGTGGTTGAAGTAGCTTTAGGAATCCCGACTTGTTTGCTCCTCATGTTAGGTGCTTGTCTTTCAAGTGCTATGTATCATACATATAAAGTGATGTTAGGCATAAATATATGTACATCAAGCAGCAATTATTACAACTGATACATCAAATAATATCTTTAGAGTTGCAATTATAGGATGGTGAAATATGACATTTATTTTGATCACATATCATATGTTATAGGGTTTGTTTAGGATGGCTGAAGTGTTTTATAAAGTTTTTGATTGTGAAGCTGCTGTGAGGAAAGCGACTTAACTATTCTTGCTGTAAAAAAGTAACTTTCCACCATATATATTTTTGAAAAGCAATAAAAAAATACTATAACAACAACAACAACAACATCAAGCCTTTGTCCCACTACGTGGGGTCGGCTGCATGAATCATTTTTCTCCATTGTGTCATATTAAAAGTCAAATTCTCGTTTAAATCTAATAAAGAAAGATCATTTCTAATATTTTCTAACCAAGTCTTTTTAGGTCTACCTCTACCACCCTTCCTAACATAAGTCAAATCTAATACCTCTATTTTCCTAACTGGGTCATCGGAAGGCCGCCGTTTTATGTGACCAAACCATCTAAGACGACTCTCTCTAATCTTATCTTCCACTGGAGCTACTCCAACCTTTTCACGTATATGTTTATTTCGTATCCTATCTCTAAGGGTAAAACCACTCATCCACCTGAGCATCCTCATCTCTGCAACACTTAACTTAGTATTATGCTTCTCTTTTAAAGTGGTAGCCAAACAAAATTGTTGTTGTTGTCTGAAAAGTAAAGTAAAACAACGAGAAAGCTATTCTAAACAGACCTAGGTAGCTTAATTCTTAGAGGACACGAAATTTAAAAGAATTATTGTTTTTTTGGAAGGGTGCTAAGCTCTGATATCATTGCAAGAATCATTGTTTATATATGTTAATTAAGCTGGGGTTAAGTGAGACTATGGCGTGATTAAAGTGGCAAAAGAATTTAATGAGCGTGGGCTTAGCTTTTCTTTTGGAGATGCTAAGCTAATCAAATGGCTTTGAATGATTAGAGTGCATTAATTAAGAGTAATGATGAGGAAAGGAATCGAGCACTGGTTGTTGAGGTTTAAACCAACAGGTTGATTATATTATTCCTCCCACTTATTTGAAAACATTGGGAAGAATGATTGTGTTATGCTTTTGGTTAATTAAATTAATGAAAAGTGTTAATAAAATTAAAGAATGTAAGATAGCTTTTTGGTTTTAAATCTCTGCATAATCACATAAAATTATGAGCTGGTTGAACAATGATAGCCAATGGGAGGAAGCGAATCAAGTTAAGAAATCAGTGGCCCCAACAAATAATGTACATGTATGGTAGTAGTGTAATTAGTGGGTTTAATTGTTTTGCTCACTTAAAGCTTTCGGCTGAGAAAATTTGTCTATGAGGTTATGTTATTTGGAGAGATGTGTGTGTGGAAAGAAAGCGATGTGATACTTGTCATCTTTTTTTTTTTTGGGAACGGAGCTATCTATCCGCTGTCATCCCCTCAGGAGGTATTTCGCGGCGTAACTAGGCCCTCGGCTGACCTAGAAGAGGCATCCACCCTAGTGACCTCATGACCCGCACTTGATCAGGCCCCACTTAAGAGGCGCTACCGCTAGAGTAGAATCGAGCACTTTTCATCTTTTATTTAAGAACTTGGAAAGAAAGATTCTGAGATATTACCCAATTAAATTGGTTTCTTCTCATATTTGATATAAGTTTTAATAGATTGCTATTCTTCGAACTTGAGCAAAGTATTAATCAGTATATGTAAAATTAAGACGTTAGTGCCCTCAACGTTGGCGAAGTAATGAGACAGACGAGGGAGATGGATGTAATTGCATTGGTCTGCTTCTTAGAGATGAATGCAGATTGACCTCGAGATTCTATATAAGATTGTGTAGGAAGGTTTCGGAGACCAAGAAAGAAGGCCATCTAATCCATCTCGACATGTTGATATGATAGGACTTGAAAATGAGGATATATAAGACAGTACTTGAAGGCCATGGTGATAATTGAGGTCTTTTTTTTTGGGCAGTTAGGAGATTCGAGTCCGGATGAGATGGGAGGAACGTATTCCATCGACCACTCGGCTGTAGACCCATTTTAGGAATAGTGTAATTTTTAGAAGGTGTTAGTGACACGACTCAGTGAAGATTTTAAAGAAGTACTAAATTTTTTTCAAAAAAATAAATAAATAAAATACTAAAAAGCTATAGTGGTATTTGAAAAGGATCATATTGATTCATCCAAAATGCACTACAGGAAAATTACTCATTACCGGCAGATTTTCTAGCGGATTTCCGACGGACTATTTTTTGGCGGATTTCCGACGGATTACAATGAAATAATTTTGACTAATTTTTAGGCAGATTTTTCGGCGGATTTTAATAATTTCTAAAAAAATTATATATGCGTAATTTAATTAATTAATAATTTTATAAATCATTTAAATTAATTATTAATTTAATAATTTATTTTAATTAATTATTAATTTAATAACTAAGTTTAATTAATTATTAATTTAATAACTTAACTTAATTATTAATTAAAATAATAAATTTTAATTAATTATTAACTTTAATATTTTATTTTAATTTATTCCTAAATAATTAAAATAAGTTATTAAATTACTAATTAATTAATTATTAAAAATAAAACTTAGTTTAATTAAATATTAATTTAATAGCTTATTTTAATTATTTATTAATTTTAATATTTTATTTTAATTTGTTTTAAATTTTAATATTAGTATTATTATTTAAATATAAAAGAGTAAATTTTGTAACATATTTTGCTCTACAGAAAAGTGCTAGACTCTTTGAAATATTTGCACAAGGTTGTGTGTTCGAATCCCATGCGTCACTGCACAGGCTGGCGGGAGGGCAGTGCATCCGAGCTGGCAGCTAACTCGGGCTTATTTTTTTAATTATTCCGGTGACTTTTTTCCTCCGGACAGCAGCCAGAAAAATTTTCCGGTGGAATTTTTGATGGAAAATTTTTCCGATGCTCGTTTTACTGGCAAAAAAATTTCCGTCGGAAGGTAATATGTGAATTTCTTGTAGTGGTGTCAGAGATGACAATGCCTAAATGTAGTAATATAATGACATGTGAATGTTGTGAAAGCTACTAAAGATGGCCATATTAACCCACCCATAGAGTGACCCAAGGAGGCCGTGAAGGACACTAGAGGAAACTAAATTATTCATGTCACATCTTATCCCTACACAACTCTTAACATTATAGCGAACTAACCGACTACTCCCAATTTTTTTTTTTATTTAGAAAACCCCTAACATTTAGCAAATAATGTACAACTAGGATAATGGTTATCAATATTAACAAGTTCTTATGATTAATTATATCTCGAATGAGAGCACACTTATAGGATTTTCCCATAAATGATACTAAGACTTATGTAAGTGACATGCTAGGAAGATTTAGTGCTTTGAAAAGTATTTTGGGTAAGACGAGCATACTCTCAAGAGAGTGAAAAATGTTCTTGAAATAGGCAGAGAGGAGCTCATAAAGTTTTTTGAGATGACCTGTTGAGAATACTTATTGGGAGGAATTCCCTAGTAAAATTTTTAAAATGGATGCTTGAGAACGACTTCTATGAGAATTTCTTGAGAAATTCCCTCTAGGTAGGTTTAATCTTATTATGTTATTACTATAATGGACACATGGACAGCAAAAATGGCATCAAATTCTTCAAAAATCATTTGGATTTATATTCAATGTTAAATAGATGAATTAGAGAAATAGACTGAATGTAGTGTGAGTGATGAGGAAAACTATAAGGCTTGAGCTAAAAGTCAAGAGAAGTGATATGAATATAAATATAATATGGTTGTAGAGCTCTTTAAGAAAAGTTTCATAGTGAATTATTCAATTGTGACTCTGAGCATATTAGAGTTCATCATATATTTACAGTTGAAGATACAAAATAATATAAGGAATATAGTTGAGGTTGACAGTTCCTATGAAAAAATAATGAATGGATGCAATATTGTACTATAAAGCTTTAGAAAATTGTTGGTAACTACATCACAATAAATAAAAAATGAATGAGGTTTACTATGTGGACACATGTGAGATTATTTTTTCATCATAGCGTGACTTGAAAATAAATTACAATAATATAATGATATTTGTTAAAAAAAAGATAATTAATGTTATAGGCTCTAGTAATTAAAGACTAAGGTGATTTTGTATACTGAATGACTTGAAAAAATCTAAGAAAAAGCCCCCAAGAGCTATTTCCAAATCCCAAGTGGCATCCTAAGAGGACCTTCTTGAGAGCAAATATAACTAATATACATAGAATAATGGATTATGTTAACTATAAGACGAGTTATCCTTAAAAGACAACAAGAATTTTATTGATAACACTAGTGTCTACCCTTCAACATCAATCAATCACCATGGTTCAGCATTCCACTTCTCATTCACTATTCCCCTCTCTTCATAAGAGAATAACTAAGCTTAATAGCTTAAATTTTGACATTTCTATATGATCGTCACTTGATGCCTACAAATATTTAATGTTCGAAAGTTGCTAACATCTAATATTCATCTTCATAATTATTTTATCTCCTATCTTATGAGGGGAAAGAACAATCTTACTTGTTATTGCTTCAATTATGACATTTCTTATCGAAAATCTTCTAAATCCTATTAGTAACTATTGTTTGATTTTGATTAGCTACTAATGTATGACTTTTTTTTTATTGCTTGATCTCCCCAACCTATCAGATAACAGACAAGTTGACAATTACCATCTCCTGATTTTTGAGGTCCCCATTAATCATCGTCCAATACATACTAGTAACTAAAGTCTAATGATGTTAGCCACTATCAACTAAAACATTTGCTATTAGTTATTTAATCCCTCATCTTATTAAGAAAATGATAGGCTAATTTGCTACATCCACCCAAATTTTGATACTCTTTATTAATTATTGTCTAATACCTATTATCAATGTTATATGTGTCACAACCTAACCCGATCAGAACATGTCCTATTGTGTTGAGCTGTGACAGGCAAATCTCAAGATCTAGTTTTAGAATTATTTTAGATTTTCTATCAATATTTATTGAAATAAACTACAGACTACAGAGCTACTAAAACATCAAAATACTAAAAATAAACTCATCCACCAATTTTTTTATTTCATCAAAATAAATATCTACACTACAGTACATGACTACATGCAAGAGCTACATGACTGAAAAATTTAACTAGCCATGACTATGACTGTACAAAAAAAAAATCAAAATAGCAAAATACCTATGACTTCAGATCTGATCTTGAACTTCTAGTCCACAATCTCATTTCCTTTCTCAGATCCTGAAAATCAGATGCAAAATCACAGTGAGCTACAACAGCTTAGTAAGCCACACAAACTAATCTAAATTGTCAAATATTCTTTTATCAAATATTTTTGCTGAATATTTAAAAGTAGTTACATGTAGTTTAAATAAATCACTAAACTGAGAATCACTAAACTTAAAAATATAATAAATGCATAACAGTTATTCTCTGATTTAAAAATAGTACGAAATAAATAAATTAATTAAAATTCATATCACAAAGCAGTTCATATCACATATCCCGGACCTAGATAAAATCTTAAAGGATTCTAACCCCTTATAACTCCCTTTTTATTTGTGCTTATAGGACCAGAACATATCATATATCCCAATCTTAGACATAATCTTAAAGAATTTTGACCCCTTGTAACTCCCAGTATTTTCCTAATACCTTATGGCTCACAACATATATAATTTAATATATTATAGCAATTAAATAGTAATTATGCAGATATCAAAATTTTACAGTATTGTATAACTGTAGACAACAAAGAACCCTACTAGGTAAAAATTCACATTTTCAGAAAATTATCAAATTATCAGGAATTGTGTAAAATGATGTTTTAAGACTTTTGTTAAACTACAACCCTATTTTTCAACATCTAGATAATTTTCTATTTAATAAAAACCCCACAAATTTTAAAACCATTAGTGTAAAATTTCTAGAAAATATTTAAAATGTGCATAATCATAATCTCTACAACATACAAAAAGTTACGCAGTGAAAATTTTACATGTAAAAGGTTATTCACGTTTTTCACTAACGGATGCAAAATTTTAATAGAAATATTTGCTAAAACTTACACATTTTTAAAAATTGAGATGTGCATAATGTGCATTACCTCGAGACGAACAAGTTTTCTAATTGGATAGACAGACGAAAACAGCCCAAAGTCGCCCAAAATTTAGATTTTGGTTTTCTCTCGCCTCTCTTTCTCCCTTAATCTTCCCAAACGTTCTCTGTTAAGGGAAATATATTGGAAATGCTTATATAAAAGATGAGTGGAATTAGATATTTTTTTATTTTAATTATTAAATAATATATCATAATATTATTATAATTAATTTTCAATAGAAAATTTATGGAAATTCTTTTAGGGATTTCAAAAATTACAAAAAAATATTCATAAATTAACTCATTTTATTTAGAAAATATTGCTGAAATCGGTTTGTGATTTGGACTTATTATGACTCCAGAAATAATTATTGACTACTCTAGATAAAAAAAATTCTTATAAAAAAATTTCAGGGTTTCACAATATGCATGTTGTCTTAATCAACCATTCTCCTCTTATTTTAAGAGAATAATCAATTTAATCATGAAGAATCACCAAACTTTTGATATTTCTTATTAATTATCATATGATGTCTACTAATGGTCAATGTCTTACATTCTAAATTTATTAAAAATTGATATCTAATAAAAGCATTCTCAACATCTTGACCTCTGATCCTATTTAGAGAATGACCAAACTGACTACCAATCTTTGCCTGACTATTGATGTCCCTCATTAGGTGACATCATTAGTCGCTGACTTCTAACATATGTTTTCTTGGTCACATGATTGCCTTATATGCCATTATTTTAGAAGAATGACTAAGTCAACCACCCATAATTACTTGAATTTTAACATTCACCATTGACAATTAATCGCCCAAAGCCTATTAATGGGTGATATCAAAATTTTAACACCTAGCTTTTTTCTTATTAGTCAATCGATCTCTCCATTTATTAGAAGAACAATTAACTCAACCTCCTATCATCATCCACTTTTTTATATTTTTTATTTATTATCACTTGTTATCATCCAATGATAGACTTTTGAATTTGTTAAACACCAACATCTAATGATTATCTAATGTTCCCTCGATCCCGCTCTTATTAGTAGATTGCAAAAGATGATCTCTTATAATTACATAATTACATGGCTTCCATCATTCCCTATTAATTTTTATTTAATATTTACCAATGCTTGATATCTAATATTTATTAGCCACTAACATCCAACATCTATAATACTAGTTCCCAAGTCCTCCTTTTGTCTAAGGAGTAGATCAATTTGATCATCAATTGCATCACCTAGCTTTTAATATTCCTTATCAACCACCACCTGACTTTTACCTGTGAACAATACATGATGTTTATTTATGAAGGACATGTGATAATTGTCTTCTCAATCTCCCATTTCCCCTCCCATCAATTAAGCAAACAAGATGATTTCCCATGACTTAAGATGTTTTATGTTGACTAACATCTAATGCTTATCAACTATTAACATATGACATCCATCAACTACTAACATTTGACACACACCTTAGTGTATATGTAGTCCCTCTACTATTAAGAGAATGACCAAGCTAATCGTATACTCTTTCCCAACTTTGATATTTTCAATTGATCATCATTTTTAACATATATCAAAAATTAAAATTTGATGCCTGTCAGCCATTGATGTTAAATTCTTATGATATTGTTTTCATGATCTCCTCCCATATCATGAGAATTCCTAAGTTAACTACCCATCACTCCCTTATTTTTAATGTTCCCATCAACTGTCATGCAATGCCTACCAATAAATGACACTTGATATATTTGTCCCCAATGTTTAATACTTATCTTCTTAGGTGTTTGGCACCCCCTCTTATCAAAAGAATAACCAAGTTTATCATTCTTTATCAACTTCAAAATTTTCATATTGAACACTATTTGACACATACCGATGTCTAACTTTCATCGACCATCATTGTCGGATGGCCATCTTATCGATTATCTGATCTCTCTTTCTAGAGAATGGCCTATGTAATCATCCATTAAAACCTAAATTTACATATTCCCCCACGGATTGTCATTTAATGCCTACCAATGACCATCATTTAACATTAAATGATTATTAAAGTCCAACGCTCATCTTTTAGCCGTCTTTCTTCCCTTCCTATCACAAGCATAATCAAATTGATAGTGCAAAACTTATAGCATCCCCTGCCAAATAACATCTATACAAACGACAAACATTTTCCAACCACTAATATTTAATGTCCGTCTAACTAAATGCAAACTCTCCTTTGATAAAGAAAATAATCATACTCAATGCCAATAGTTATTCGAATTTTGATATTTTGCATCACCTATTGCCCTATGCCTACTAATGACTATGGCCTAATATCCATTAGCCACATACATCTGGCATTTATATTCTCAATCATTCAATTTCTCATCCTATCAAGAAAATAAGCAAATCATTTGCCCATTATCACCTAGTTTTATATACTCCATATCAATTATCATTTAACATCTACTAATGATTGGTGTTTCATGTTTAGTAATCACTTATTTTGTCATTCACTGACTATTGACCTATGTTGCTCATGGTTTATGTTTTTCCCTCCTATTTAAAGAACAACCAAGCTGAACATTATTGTTGATTGACATTCATCATTCCTTGTTGTTCATCGGAAGGTATCTGCCAATGAACGATATCCAACTTCCATCAGCCGCCAATTTTTGACATCCTTCTTCATGGTCACCCAATCTCCCTTCCAATTATAAGATTGACCAAGTCGATTGTTGGTTCTTACTCACCTTTTGACGTTCCCTGCAAATTATAATTTGGTGTTTGCCAACGACTAACATCTATTAATTAGTGATATTTTATGCATGACACAACTATATTCTGGTCAACACACCTATCAAACTAAAGACCAAGCCAACCGCCCTTAATCCCCTAGTTCCAACATCCGCCATCAATTATTATCCCACACTCATCACCCAATGAAAAAACACACACGTTATGACTCCTCATAATATCATGCACGATACGACTTCTATGATTCATGTTTATTACATCACATCAACTCTTTTTTCAGTAGTGATGGATGTCATTCGTTGTAATTATTCAGTTGCGCCAAAGCAAAAACTTCAACTAAGCTAGCCGCCTAGCCCTTTAATCTTTCTCCATCCCAAAACTTTCTAATAAAAAATTAATATCTTCTATGAGTTGTGCTTTAGTACCACAATAAATATATTCATCAATCACATAATTTGGAAAAAAAAATTAATATACTGATCAAATATATTTCTACAATCATGCATGTCATGACAGTCACACCACAATCATGCCTGTCATGACCCATCCCAAAGCCTTAAATTCCTCATTCCTTTATAAAAAAAAAAACCTGAACAAAGAAGAGCATGGGCATGATTTCATACATTTTCACATATCAAACACATTAAATTATCATATTAAACCATTATCCTAAGGCGAATAAAACAAAAGACTAAATCCCTTCTTCATATTTTCTCTAAAAAACACCTAATCTAATCTTCTGAGCAGTTCCAAAAGTCAATTGATCTAACTCAGGAGAGCAATCCACCCTCTTCAGCATATATAAATCCAAATGTGGAAATAAAACAGTTGAAATGACATATGAAATTATTGCTACAGTGATAAATTAAAGAGAATTTGGAGCTCTTCTGGCTCTATCCTGAAATAAACAAACATATCATCTCTATTAATTTATTTTAGAACACTGCCTAACTAATCTGGTTAGGTTGTCAACATACACCACCGGCCAAGCAAGTGGCTCAGATTTAGCTCTTAATAAACGATGGAGAGGCCATTGAACCAGTTTGAACTGATCTAAAAGTTATTAATTTATTTCTTTAGATAATATTATCAAGTTAATTAGGTTTTAATGAAATAATTATCAAGGGGTTGTTCAACTGCGCTTTGCCTTGTTATGATGTCTGGTTGAACCAATGTGGTAGTCATCAAATTTATGTGTATATATATACACACACACACATAGGGGCTAATCAACAGTCGAGATTTAAGTCAAGAGACTTGATGGGTTTCTCATTTTCATATTTTAGTTAGTTTCATTAAAACTCGAGGTGTTTGAGATTATTAAGAAAGATGGGGTAAATAATCAACAGTTATTTGAAGCAGGGTGTTTTAATTGATGTAAAAGAATATTTTGATTTTATTTTCACAATGTATTTAATGATTGGTATTTTTGAGATTATAAATGAGTTATCACAATTATTATAAAGAAAAGATCAGGGCATGAAAAAAATAGATTAAATTAGTGCAAAAATTTAAAAAACTGCTCAAGATAATGAGAGAGAATGGATAGAGTGCTTTACTCGACAAAGTGTCACACATTTGTAATATTTTTTAAATTGATGTTACAACCAACACCTCTCGTGCGACTCACAACCTCGAGCACGGCTTTCGTTTTCCCTTTCGCTCCACTCTCACCCCCAAATGAAGACCGCCCCGTGGCAGATGTTTGTCTTCTCTAAGGGTCATGTTATTTGCATTCTTAATTTTGATCTTATAGCTCCTCTTGGCTCTGATGATGAAACGACAAACTGAACTATTTTAATGTATCATAACCTTCCAAATGAGATGACAAACATAATTATTTTAATTTAGCCCCGCCCACCACTAATAAAATTTTTGTGTCCGCCACTAATGAATTGTACATATAAGGCTCGTCGACGATCAACGTGGACAAGTAAAGAAATAATAAACCTACATCATAATCGTATTGAGTTATTCTATACTATAGTTGATCAACGTGGCCCGGTATATGTACATATGGTTAATTCAATCCTGTAGTTCAGTCCAATATTCCATATACATGTTATTCAATCCTTGTAGTTATATACAACTTACCATATTGTTGTACATGAAATAATCTTTCATGTTCCTATCGTTAATGATTCCTTGTTTGAAAAGTTCAACGATAAATTTGTAAATGTTGTTAATGCCACTGTGCAATGAGTTGAAACTATTATATATGGACTGAATGAGTGGTCACTTAATATAGATTTTACAAGCAGAATTTTCTTATGAGAGCTACTATCCTATGGACAATCAATGAAATACCTATGGTAGATTGGCATGCCCCTATTATATGGAGAATAACAAAGCATTCTAATTAGAGAATGGTGAAAAAAGTAATTTTTTTAAATTGTCACATGTGATTTCTTCCAATTCACCACCAGTACCAAAAAAGCTATTACTGATATTAGTCATCCTCCACCCAAATTCTCATGAGAAAAGATTTTTGTAAGGGTATTTGCATTACCTAAAATTTTATGTGGCACATCAAGTAGTAAATAAAAGCCCGTTAGATTTGGTAAGGAACACTTTTGGATAAGAAGTATCTTTTAGGAGCTACCATTTTGGCATCACTATTATCTTCGCCACAATCTAAATGTTGCGCACATTGAAATAAATGTATTCACGAATGTTTATAATAAGATGATGAATGTGAAGGGCAAGACCAAAGTTTTAAAAGTAAAATTTAATTTGGCATTATTAGGCAAATGCTCTAGGCTTGATCTGATAGATGTTAATAGTAGAAAAGTCTAAAGCTATGGCTGCCTATACATTAACAACTCGATGCACGAATAGAAACTATTAGGGGGATTGTGAAGGGGTGCATGTATCACTTTGGAATCCATTTTGAAGATAGATGTTGGCCTAAAAATTATAACCTCTAAAATAGTGGTATCAACCCTCTTTATGACAACATATTTGCGACAATTTCTTCTTGTAAATAGATAAATATGTTGATCATAATTTTTGCTACATATTTATATGATTTAGTGTCTAAATAGTTTTATTTGTGGCTTATTGTCTAATAATTTATATTTAGCAGTCAAATATTTATATAAAAAATATGCATAAAAATGGCTATTAGCTAAAAGTTTTTATGCATAATATTTTTTTATATAAATATAATTAAAAATATATTGCATTTCAAATAAATTTATTTTAAGTTTCTGCATTTAATAAAAGTTTGTCTTGTATGTTTTTTACATATCACACTCTCACATGACCTATTCGATCTATTAAATAATAATTATTTAGGTTAGAATAAAAACTTAACCTCAGCTAAAGAAGAAGCAACTCTGATATTTGTACCAATTAGTTTAGTTTATGTGATATTGCCCCAATTTATAATGTGAGGTGAGGGCTTAATCTTATCTTAAATTATTTAAATGAGAGAGATTTATATATACAATATTCAAAATTATAGAATTTACATCTTTAACTCCGAAAATTTAATATTTACATAATATAATATTATTATTTTTAATAGTCTTAATAAAAATCTCAACGATGATGTGAAAATCACAATGAATTCATACTGGATGATAAAAATAGAAAAAGATAAGAAAATTGTGATAGGATCTTGCAGAAAAGGCTCCTGAAGGGGAGAGATTATTTTGTGCGGACACCGGACGGGAAGAACCGTCCGGTTTTGTCTTTTTGAACAGTAAAAGTGCAGTATGAACAGTAAAAGCATAGCAGAGATAAACTGCATGGTTCTCCCCGTCCGATGTCCGCACAAAATAATTCATCACTGAAGGGATATTACTAGAAAAGAATCATAATGGGATCTTTTTAGAAAGGGTCACGACTGGATCTCTAGGAAGAGGATTCGTGGGACCTAAGGTAGGTGCCCTAGCGAAAGGTGATCAGATCTCTCGAGTGAAGGGTTGCGATGGTACTGATAGCCCGTGCCAGGTTAAGAGTTTGATCACTAAAAAAGGGTAATGAGATATCTCTGATGAGGGACGATGGACCGGCGGCATGATTCAATGATAAAATTGTAATGGAGAGGTATTTAAAATTTGTGTTATTAATATAAATGATTAATTTTAGAATAATTTTTATTGCTATATATATTTTCTTACAAAAATATTGCTATAGATGCAGATCTCCTTTAAAAAAACGTCAGATATTTATTGAGAAGGTATTTGTTGCCGGTCCCATCATCTTTGTCAACGTACATTATTTTATATAAGAGTAAAGTTAAACTTCAAATAAATTTATATTGAGATTGAGTAATGTACACTCTCTCAAATAAAATATACGCATTAATCTTTTCATTTTGAATTTTTTTTTAATGTAAATTTATTTGAGAATTGTGGCTGTATTCTTTGAACAAATTGGCTTGATAATGTTAAGTAATTGGAGTCAGATGATTAATATAATATAAACATCTTGAAAGTCTAAGAAGAATGCAAAGCTTATTTTTATATAATTTAATTTTTCAATTGAAAAGTTAAAGAATTAAATTTATTAATATATGAACTCCGATTTCAACAAACTTATCGTCGAGCTGAATGTATCGACGAGACGAACCCATCAACATTACAAGTGATTCGATCTCAAATGAGCTAAAATCAAGCACTTTGAACAAAATTAAAAGCTTCAATATATTTATTGAAGGATCAAAATGGCTCTAAATCTTATAGGCTTATAAACAAATTGATCAACTCGACAGGATTTATCCATCGACTCAAGATCAATTGATTTTAACATCACTAATGCACTCAAATATTGTATAAACATTCTATGAGCAAGGGAATCAATTGACAAAGTGTTTTGTATTCTTACTAATTTAACAAAATGGTCTCTCAAAAAGTTAAAAATGGAGTCTCATTTCTACTTCGGGAGCTGAGAGAGCTAAAGTGCGCTATTTCCTTTTTTGGAGATTACAATAGACAACTACTGTCCCTTGACTATTAGCATCTAATCATGCTGTTAGGGTTCAAATGTTTGCGTATAGGCACCTGATTTCTATAATCCCTATAACTTGAATTAATAAAAATTCTTGATGCGGGTAACTCATCTACTACAATTATAAAGAAAGGAGGATTATTGTATAGTCAATTATATAGTTGATTATTTATAACTAAGTCAGACTTCATGATTTTTCCATTTTTTGATGTGAAAAATTTTGATCTTTTATAACTTTTATCTATGTATTGGGGATGAGGAGTAAATACCACAATAACAAAACAAGCAAGAAAGTAAAAAGCAGCTGAAAAATGAATGATACCAGAATTTAACGTGAAAAAATCCAAAATAGAAAAAAGAAAACACAGAGCTACACCACACAAATAAATCCACTATGAAATTTGGAAAATATAAGTACATATCTATCTTCTCTCTTACTTTCTCCTTACTTCTCTTCTCATATACATCGTTCTCAATGTCGACTATAACAAAAAATACAAGAGAAAGACAAATATAACCACCAAGGGATGTAACCATTGAGAAAAACAAGAAAGAAAATTGTCCAGTCTGTCTCGCAGCACTGCGACACCAGTTTGGAGCGCTGCGGTGCTTAAACATCTGTCTTGATTCACTACAGTATCGTATCTAGACCGTTGCGGTGCTCCGCTCTCTGTTGTTTAGCGCTGGAGCGCTTGAGAATATAGCGCTGGGGCGCTGGGGTACGAAGCGACGGGGTGCTCGGGCACACAGTGTAGGGCCATTGTACTAAAAAAATAGGGGTAAACTCCCAGCACCCCCCAACGAGCATGAGAAACTTGAGGTCAAGGCAACAAAATGATCTGATTGATCAAAATAATCAGATTCCACACATAACACTATGCATGTTAATTTTTGTACAAAATTAAGATATTAAACGCATAATCAAGCGTCTCAAATTTTTACACTTATGATTTTATTCGGTTAGGAGTTTTTATTTCAAACTAAAGAAATCAGATTTTTATTCTCAACAATCAAAATCATAATAAAATCTAAAAATATGACAATTTATGGGTTATTTTACACTAATTTTTAATATTTTTCTCTCTTTTTGAATAAAAAAATCAAAATATCTCTTCAGATCTAATCAGGATTAATTTTAAATCATTAAATCTCCTTAAACATAAATATAATATAAATTTTTGTTAATCACACATACATTACATCTATTTTAAAATAAATCCATTCATTTTAATATGAAAAAACTCTAACTAAACTTTTCTTTAAATAAATATCACTTATTCCTCCACATCTCTTCAATCAAATCCACCCATTTTTTTTATCAAAATCATCAATTTTTTTTAATTCATTAAGTTTTAACACTTTCCATTCATTGATTGCATTGCCATTGACCACCACCACCCCTCTCCATATATTCCAAAGCCTCCCCTCCTCCCAAGCTCCTCATCTCCTCTCTCACTCCTCCTGCACGCTCTCTCCCCTCCTCTCGCTGCTCTCCATCTCCAGAGGCAATTCTCATAGCAACTGCCAATCTAACAAAGCCAAGCTCCATACCTTCACTTAAACTGTGAGCATTCTTTCGATCTGCATGCCAGGTCAGAGCTTATTTTCTTAATTTCCTATATCATTCCTTAATACATAGCTTTTTCCATTTTCTTCTTACAGCTCGTGGTTTTGAAGGCCTGGATCCCTTTCCTCCTATTCCTTAACCACACCTCAAAAAAATATTTTCCAGCATGTAATTTCTCTCTTACCACTTCCCAATCCACCCAAAAAAAAGCAAAAAAAAGAATAAAATCTTATTTATATAGTTCCTTAATCTGGCTTTCATCTCTTCTCATAAAATTCCTTAGCCAAAAATTTATAAAAGCCTCTAAATCATGTAACTTTTTTGTCTATCCTATCAGTTAATCCTTCAAAAAAGAAAAAAAAAATCTCTTAAAGCTGCTTTAGGAAAGTCCAGTCCTTTTGTTCTAAGAACTGGCAAAGCCCTTTCCTTTCTCATAACAAAACCTTTATAAAAATCATTAAATCATGTAATTTTCAACTTTACCTTTACCATCTACTTAAATACCAAAAAAAAAAAAAGGTAATTTTGTAAAAGTGAATTTTCAATGCCGACGGATACAGAGAGCCCGAATGTGTCGGCGCCGGCGACGCCCGGCACTCCCGCGCCGCTCTTCTCTTCCCTCCGAGTGGATTCTCTATCCTACGATCGAAAGTCTGTCCAGAACTGCGGCAAATGCCTGCCCGTTGATTCCTGGATGTCGCCGCACTCGTGTGTTACCGTCTTCCCAAAGCCTGACGTGTCCCTCACTCGCAAGGTATGTATTTCGCTTTCGTCCGACCGCCTTTCACCAATTTTAAGTATAATTATTGGGGTTTTTACCAAAGAGGGAGCAGATTAGTCCCGTAATCATTACGTAATGGAGATTAGGGAGTAGTTTACTATTTTAAGCTATGTTATTAATTAATTAATCTCTTTAGGAATCTGGATTTAGTTTATTAAGACAATGAAGCTTCGCATCGAATGCTTTGTAATTTTCTTCCACCGACCGACCGACGCTTGGATTTGTCAGTGAACAGAAAAGCTGCTTCGGCGCCATTAAGCGAGTGGCGAAAGGTCAATCGTTTTTTTAGTATGGAAATTGAGAGAAAATTTTGGGTGAGGGTCAGTTTTAAAATTACTTTCTCCAAAAAAAATTTTTTTTTTTAAATTATAAGATTTATTTTTACAAAAATGTAATTTATGATTAATGATCTATTTAATTATTTTTTATGTCAGATTAATAAGATTAAGATTTTCAAATTTATATTTACAATCCTGCCACTAATTTTTTCCATGAAATTGAAGAACTTTTAAAAGGCACATGAAAATATACCGTACAAGCCTTAAGATTCGTGATAGGGGGTAGAATATTGATTGACCGATGATTTATCTATCGGATACGTGCACGAATCTCGAAACATATTGTAGGTTAGATGTTGACTTTTTTGCTTTATAATTGATGCCTAATTAATAAAAAATGAAATGTTTTTTTTTTTGGTTATTTTGGGCACTGAAAATGAATGATATTTTAAAAGACTGATTTTTTTAATATATCTAAAATAAAATTTAATAATATGATTTTAATATTTTTAAATTATTTGGATCAGTATAATAAATTTTAAAACATTTTCTTTTTCCATGCCTTTTAAGCCTTATATGACTTATATTTAGTTAGATGCTGCATTTATCATAATTTTATTTAAAATTGGATATTATAATTATTTTTTGTAGCTATCAAACGCTAAAGGGAACAATAGCCTTAAGTTTATTTATACTAATTAGTAATATATTGTTATCTTCGGTGCACGTTTTCTCCTACCTTTCTAACTGCCACCATTTTTTATAGTGTATTGATATCTGAACATTGAATGTTCACAGATTTTAATAGGGTAAATAAATGATGATTTTATTGGTCAATCAAATGTTACAATAACTGATTGATTATTTATATATTATAAAATCTTAAAATAAATTTACTGCCTTTGAAATCCATTATGGTAAATTTTATCTCAAAAAAAATTTCAATTTGGTGCCCATAGAACCCATTCAAATGCCTAATTTATTGAGAGGAACCAATCTAGACCAAATTTTTTCTTCATTACCTTGTACTATATGTTTTTAGGGCATCTGGTTCATTTCCTATATATAAGACCATATTATTTAGGTAATCTTTTTAATATTTAGAAAATATTATGCTACAATTATAACTTTGTGACAGTTAATTTTTGTATAATTTTATGTTAAGAGTCTGTTTGGGGAGAGATTATTTTGTTCGGTGACCGGACCGTCCGGAGGCGAATCAGGATGCGCTACGTCACACGGTACACAGCAAAAAGTGATGTGGAGCGTTCTGATTCGCCTCCGGACGGCGTTCGGTGAACACAAAGAATAATTTCACCTATTGGGACAGCTTTTTGTCTCTTTTGTTTTTCAGACAGCAACCACAGTTTCATTTGGCTAATGCTTTCAGAAATTTAATTCTGTGGTGAAAAGTTATTTTCTGCAATCATAATAGAGAAATTATTTTCTACATAACTACTTTACAACTAATTTTTTTATAAAATGCTCCAGTCGTCCCAAACGGGCCCTAAGTTATGATTAGTTCTGATCAAGCTTTATGTTATATCTTGCTAGAAAAAAAACCCAACATAAATATATTCATGATTATAGATCAAAATTATTTTTTTATAGAAATCCATATATTGTTTTGGGTGACCCCTCCTCTCATGAAAACCTCTTTTCATTAAGATAATTATTTACATATCTTCTTAAGGATCCACACTCGAATTGCCTAAATAGTCCTAAAAAAGTTAGTTAGTACTAAATACAATAATATAAAACTATTAATGAAAAAATTGGTATGTTAGTGTGTCCTTTTAGTAGTCGTCTATGAAATAAATTCTATTATTTAAAAAAAAAATTGAGCTATGCTATCACAATAATTCACCTTAAACAACCCTATCTGTAAAATTTGTCTTATTTATTGTCATAGTGCTAAAAATGTATAGTAAGTTGACTGATTGCGCCGTCCAAATTGAATAACATAGCAATAATACAAATTAAGTGATAGATTAAAGAATTCCATGTGGCTAATTACTGTTTTTTTATAACTCTAAATACAAAATAAAAATTTATTTATTTTTCTCTATAATTAAATAATATAAGCTTTCAATATTTTTAATAATTAGTAAAACAAATAAAGATAATAAATTATTAATTTTATAGAAAGTGACACCACAATAAATAAATAAAATATGCAATAAATATGAATTAGATAAGATATGTTTATTTATTTTCTTGCAATATTCCCTAGCAATAATTCAGGCTTCAAGCCTTAAAAAATCAATTATTTGTAGTATTCTTTGTCATAATAGAACAAATATTCCTTTAGAGGTTAGATGTTTAGCTCAAGGATTTTAAATTAAGTTTGCATTTCAATCTCCCTTTCATCATACAAGTATTTTGTTTTATTTGTTTCAACAGAGAAAAAGTATTCAAGTAGTCAATCTCTCGTAGTGAGATAAAGGTTTCGTTTGGGACAATTTTTTTACTGTTTTCTAGTACAAAAATTTGTAGTTCAAAAGTTTTTTTTACTAAAATACTGCTTTAAAAAACAATAAAAAGGCTGTTCCAAACGAAGCTAAAGTCTTGATTTGGAAAACTTCTTTGTTTAATTAATTTTTTTCTTTTCAAATGAATTAAAAATATGAGTTTTTTTTTAATTAATTATTTTGGCACGTTTATTTAATTTAGATTTAATTTTGGTATGATTTTAAGAACAAAGGCATCTTGATCTATTGGTTGGAGCTTTGATTATCAATCAAGAGGTATTGAGTTCGAAGTTTGTGTATGTGATTTATGAATGAATTTGACTTAATTGGCTTAGATGTCACAAAAAAAAATCCAAAGGGATGGGTTCATTTAATGAAATCTTTTCATTCAATCATTTTTTTAGGCATCAATGTTATTTTTGAACTTTTTAAATTTTAGGAGGGATTTACATACATTTGATTGAATTTTTAGATATTTACATATCTAATACTTAAAATTTATATTTACTTTCACAATATTTTAATCTTTAAATCACATTAAAAATAATATTTATATTATTTTACTTAAAATGAAATGTATTTTTAGTGCATCTATTCTGATGAAATTTAATGACTATTTGGGACAGTTTTATGATTGCTTGATTTTTTAGATAACAATCATAATTTTATTTGATTACTGTTTTTTATGCTTTTTCACTATTTTGTGAAAAATTTATATATTGGAAAGCTATTTTCTGCAATTACAACGGCGAGGTTATTTTCTCAACAATCAACTTTATAAAACACTGTAGTTATTCCAAACCAAATAGATTCTTAGTCATTAGGATGTTATGTAAATAATTATAGAATTTCGTAGTTAGATATGTAAATATACAAAAAAAAATTAGTATATGAGCATAAATACGCCTATTTTTTAAAATGTATTTTGCGTATGGAGTTGCAATTAAATGAGGGAAAAGTTTTGTATCAAATACTTTTCATAGAAATTTAATCAAAATAAAGTGCAAAACTATTACATTTAGAGGGGATTTACATGAAAACCACAAAATTTTAAATTTTTATTTCATTTCTATATTTTAATATTTATTTATATTCTTTTTTTGGGAAATTTATATACTAATTTAATGTTTAATTTTTTTAGAGATAAATATAATATTTAAGTAAAATAATATTAAAACAAATCTAATAAATTTTAAATTTTAAAATTTTGATGAGATATTCTGACCCAATTTATTTTGTCAAATAAGTCCCAAATTCAACGAAGCAAATCAAGCCTAACAAATTGTTCCATCCATTGCATCGCAGCTGGGAGCCGAATTTGTGGGCACATTCATCCTCATCTTCTTCGCCACCGCCGCCCCAATCGTGAACCAAAAGTACGACGGAGCAGAAACCCTAATCGGCAATGCGGGTTGCGCCGGCTTGGCCGTGATGATCGTAATCCTCTCGACCGGCCACATCTCCGGCGCTCACCTCAACCCTTCTCTCACCCTGGCCTTCGCCGTCCTCCGCCACTTCCCCTGGATTCAAGTTCCGGCTTACATCGCCGCGCAGGTCTCCGCCTCCATTTGCGCTTCGTTTGCCCTTAAAGGGCTCTTTCATCCTTATCTCTCCGGTGGGGTTACCGTGCCTTCTGTTTCTGTGAGTACGGTTCAGGCGTTTTTTCTCGAGTTTGTTATCACCTTCAATCTTCTCTTTGTGGTCACCGCTGTGGCTAAGGATACTCGCGCGGTCAGTTTTCGCTCTTTCTTTCTCTATTTTAATTACTTTTAGTTTAGCTTAATGACATTTTTTTAATTAATTAATTAGGTTGGAGAGCTTGCCGGGATAGCGGTGGGGGCTACTGTGATGCTTAACATACTGGTGGCTGGGTAAGTATTTCTTAATAATATCATTAGTCATATTTAATCAGTTTTATTTTTGTTTTATGATGTGCTTATGCTTGAATAAATATTTTATTTATTTACATTTAATTTCCGATGTTAAATTTATGATTCAATATCCTTTTTAGTAATTTTACTCATATTATAGTTGGTTAGCCTTTTTTTTTCTTCTTAATTTTTTTAACACTAATTAATGAGCAAATCAGCACTATAAACAGCAACATCAAACTTTTATATCACCTCACTACATGGGATCTGCTAGATGAATTATTTTTTCTACATTTTCTTACATTAAGAATTACATTAGGCAGTCGACAACCAATATAAAATTTATCGAAATAATCATTTCATGAATTCTTTAGTAGAAGCAATTATATGAAAAAAGAAATTATATTATGATATTTTGATATAAATTATATTAGAATAGAAAATAAAAACTATTAAATTATAATGCACTAATCTTAAAATAAATTCAATAATTTTTAAATTTATTTGTATTAATTGCATAAATCTCAATGCTCTACTTTTGATGCTTATAAAATCAATATAATTTAACATACAATATTATCATTTCATAATATTTATTTTATAGACAATATTAAAAATATTTCAGTAAAGTTCATAAAATGAACATTTATTCAATAAAAACGAAGACAAAGACCAGTGTGAATATGGCGCGACAGAGTTGAAATTTGTATGATGGATTGGATTGATTATTAGATTCAATTGTTCGCATCAAAAGCAGGCCACCCACACCACAACTTGACATCACCTTATCAATAATTGCAGACATGATGCATTGCATCAGTCGTAAGACAATTTACAAGAAAAAGTTCTTTGGATTTTATAAATAATACGCTCTATGTCGTCATGTCAACAAATTCCAAATGAATTTTTCTCCCCTCAACTTGTAATCAGAATCCCTCATGGAGCTCTCATTGATCTGTTGGTTGCAGATCTTTAGCTACCAATTAAGATTTTATTTGGGACGGCTTTCTTACTGCTTCTTAAAGTATATTTTTAGCATAAAAATTTTAATTTTTTTATCAGAAAGCTGCTTTAAGAAGCAATAATAAAGTCGTCCCAAATAAAATCTAAGAGGTCTTAGATTCGAGTCTTATGTATGTGATGTATATGTGAGTTATTTGTCTTCATTGACCTAAATATCGCCAAAAAAAATTAGAAATCCGCCCTCCCCACACCCCAACAAACAAAAAAAATAAAATTTCCCCCAATTTGTAATCAGAAAAAAAAAAAAGAACTTGCTAATCGCTACTTTGCTAACCTTATTATTAGTGCTTCATTAAGGCTTCATTTGGGATGTAGCTCATTTGGGTCTATTGGTTAAGAGTTTTGGCTATCAACTAGGAGGTCATGGATTTAAGTCTTATGTATGTGATGCTTGAGTGAGTTTGCCTTAATTGGCCTAAATGTCTCCAAAAAAGAGGTTTCATTTAAGACAGCTTTTTAATTGTTTTCTAAGCGACTTTTTAGTACAAAAATTTTTAGTTCAACTAATTTTTGTCCCAAACAAAGCTCATCAAGTACATTATATTATTACTCAGGAAAAAATATGATAATGATATCAAATTTTTTTGTCGGGTAGGCTTTAAAAATTTTTCTATAATCTATTTTAGGATCGATAATTATTTATGTATTATACTCATCTCAAAGTACAAGGTGCAAGCCCAGGTTAGTTTATCTCAATACAGTCTTTTTTTTTATTATTTATTCTTTAGTTTAAAATCT
Source organism: Dendrobium chrysotoxum (assembly GCA_019925795.1). Lineage (NCBI taxonomy): Eukaryota > Viridiplantae > Streptophyta > Magnoliopsida > Asparagales > Orchidaceae > Dendrobium > Dendrobium chrysotoxum. The sequence goes on along the minus strand of CM034302.1, from coordinate 88,651,563 downwards.
TTGTTATAATGGAGTGGCATGATCATAATTTTGATAATCATCGTAACAAAAAAATTGATTCATATTGTTTGATTGATTTTTTTTTGTTAATATAAGTATCAAAATAATTGAATTTATTTTAAGATTAATATGATATAAATTTGATTGAATTCCGTATGAGACCATCGGATCATGTAACATTACAATTTAGGTTTTGTTTGGAACGACTTTTTTATTGCTTCTTAAAGCAGCTTTATAGTATAAAAAATTTATTTGTTGTACTAAAAAGTTGCTGTAAGAAGCAGTAAAAAAAACCGTTCTAAACGAAGGCTTAGTTTAAGAAATTTGACATCATGGTCGATTTATAACAATCATCAAATACTGTCAACTTCAAAGGGAAAAAAAAATCATTCTTTTTATCTGATGGACTCAATCAATTAGCACAGATATATCACTCTAAGAGTTACAGCGTATTCTCTTAGGTATTTTTTTGGGATAATTTTTTAATTATTTTTTAAAAATAACTTTCTAATATAAAATTTTATACTAAAAATTATTTTATAAAATAATAAAAAAATTATCTCAAACGAAATCTTAATCTAATCATATAGTATTTAATAGGCTCATTAAGTGTCATATACATAAGCTTTATATACATAACATAAATTTTATGTATTTATTACACAATATAATACCTAAAATTTGATATTATATTTTATTTATTTAAAAAAAATTATATTAATGATATTTGAGATGTAAATTTTACATAGATTAATCTGACTTAGTCACTAAATTATTAATAAATAAATATCAAACTTTATAATTTGGAGTAAATATATAAAGTTGTATGGTATTTATGTAAGTCCTCTTAATTACCATTTTTTTCCATCCACAAGAAAATAATCTGTAATGATTCAAATTCTTCTACAAAGGCACTGAACTGAACTTTGAATGTGCGATAAAATGAAAGAGAGAATATTTATTTTCGTGAGAGAATTCCAATATTTTTAAAATCACTTTTTTCAGTCCTAAAAGCGTTGCTGCTTTTCATGCTTAGTCTTTTCTGCAAGAAAAAAAAAATCAAATAAAATAAATCAGCACTAATATTTTAATCATATATAAAAAAACATTATATTTCTCTAAAAATATATTTATTTGTCCCTTATTTTTATCAATTCATGCAGGCCATCGACCGGCGCATCGATGAACCCGGTTCGCACTCTTGGCCCGGCTGTGGCTGCCGGCAACTACAAGCAAATATGGATCTATTTGGTGGCGCCGACCGCCGGCGCCATCGCCGGCGCCGCCGTGTACACCTCCGTGAAACTCAGCGATGACAACGATCCCATTACTCCCCGACCGGCCCGAAGCTTCCGCCGTGGCTGATATAGATTACTGACGCTGTACTCGTTTACTGCATCCCTCGCATGTCTCTGTTGTATAAGAATAATAGTAATAATAACGTTTGCAAAGTAATAATATTGTAATAATTACAACTTCCTCGTGATACTTCGGAAGTGACGTTAAGTCCACGGGCCGAGCTGAGTCGGGCCCGCTGCGCATTGTGATATATTTGGCGTGTTGCTGTTTGATAGTGAGAGAGATATCTCTGCTTGTGTGTGTGTGTGTCTGACTGTCTGTGTTGTTGTGAATTGTGGAAGAATAAAGCGGGGAGAATATATATATATATAGAAATATAAAGAACGATGTGTGCCGTAATGTTAGTCTTCTCAAGCACGTCAGATAGCATTCTGCAAAATTATTGCCATGTTGGCTGTGCTACTTTGCACGCTATGTCTTCATTTGCATAGCAGTTTTTTATATAAAATTTTTATAGAAAGCTGTTTTAAGAAGCTGTTGAAAAGCTGTCCCAAATGAAGCCTAGGAGTTGGGTAATTAAAGAAATTTTGTTTGGCCTTTGTGAAAGGTTTTGTTCCCTCTATTCATCGTAGATAAGTTTTGATCCTGCTGAGGTCAAATGATGGTCATGCCTTAACCAGCTCCATCATCTTCTCATCCTTCGCTGTTCCGCTACCCCAACATTTCTAAATCCTTTGTTTGCTTTCTACTTTGTTTGCTCCTCCATCTTTCATCTGATAGTATCTTTTTGATTCATGGGGTCAAACCCTCTCTTCCTGCCTAATCCTCTGTCATCATGCATATCTTCCTGGGCTAATATGCCAAATTCTATGCCTTTAAACTTTCTTTTGTGGAAGGTCAAGATGATGAGATCTTCCTGGTGAATTAAGTGCATATTGGTGCTCGCAATTGGGAACACTACCTTGGAAAAAGGTGTTTCTACGGATGTCTTCTTGCTATTGCTAAAAGATTATGGAATCATAGTGGCATTTTAGAGTTGCTCACTTAGTTTGATGGATTATTCTTATTTCATGTTCATGATAGGACGTTCATTGCTACTTGGTTTGGGATTTTTTTAATTCATTAACGATAAGTAATTTGTGTTGAAAAAATAAACATGGGACTTCAAATAAATTAGAATTGTTGTTGGAGAATTTCCTATTTGGGATTTTTAAGCTTTTCTCAATGTTGTTGGAACTCTCAGAGAATTTTTGAATTAACTATTATGTGGATAACCCCCACCGAGCATTAATAATCTCACTACTTTTCTACTTCTAAAGAAAGATTGATTTTTGTTAGGGTTTATGTACTTGTTAAGCCATCTATTATGCACCCATAAATTTTGTTAAACTTTAACAAATCTAAGGCTACAGAAAATGTTGTTTGTTATTAGTGGTCATCGGCATATAGTTTGTGTGATACTTTTTCATATGATATTTATGCGTTGTTCAAAATAATCTAGTTTTTAGTAGTAATTAGGATTGATTTACCTTGAACTAAAGACCATAACAGAGGTTAAACTTTGTAATAAATTAACTAGGTTTAGGAAATTGTGAATGGAGATGTAGAAGAGATGTTGCATCTGCTCAGAGCAACATCAATAAAAGAAAGATGATCATAAATATCATCCACAAATAGAGAATAAATGACAATTCATTAACAAAATCTAGATAATTGAGAAGCCTTAGAAGATGGCCAAATCATGAGAAACTTCCATCATGATAGAAGGAGGGCTCAAGGGAAACTAGAGACATCTATGCAAAGAGGTGTCATCATCACGAGAGGAACACCAAAGAACAAAGGGATAACGAAGGCCCCAGATAATGATCAACGTAGAGCTCTATGTCGACAATGGTGTGAAAGGTAACTAGAGAAGGGGAGAGAGTGGGTAAGTGTGTTAGCGTTGATGAAGCTTAATATATCTTATGGAATATTATCATATAAATTAGGTATTATTATTGATATATCATATTAGGATTATGTCAATACACATCACAAGACTACTCTATCAAGAAAGCTATGGCCATTGAACATAAAACCACATGTTAATGATCAACAAAAGAGAGACGCAAAAATTTTATTAAAAAAAATTTATGCAATTTAAAAATTGTTGCAATTCTACCAATTTAATTATTATATTAATCTTTCAATTCTAAAAAATAATCTCAAATATTCTTACATGTAAGCCTAAATGATTTTTAAGGGTTGTATAGAATTCTAAGAGCTAGAATTCAAAGTATAAAAATTATCTTAAGATGTATTTTACAAATAGATTATTTATGTATGAAATATACAAAGTGTTATTAGAGTAGCTAAAGTTAATCATAATTTTAAATAGTAATTAGCCTTTAATAATTTCAAAATAGCTTCATATTTAGAGTCGGAGAATTCTCTTGTAATTTGAATAGAAAAATTATCTAATATACCCTTTCAGAAGATTTTCAAATTCTTTTGTTAGAATCTTTTTGATTTAGGAAAAAGAACTCCCTTCACGAGCTTCTTAGGGAGGAGGAGGGAGAGAGGGAAGGGGAGAGGGAGAGAGACAAAATCATAAATCTTTATTGTTTAACCATGCCATCCTATTGCAATTTATAGCCTGTATATAGACACAAATGCTACACAACAAGCTACAAACATAAAACAAGGACCAATATCTAACATCTTTTGATCTTTTTTATTTTTATTTTTTTTAGTGAATCATTAGAAATTTATGGAGTCTTTTATTTGCAAGTATCTAGAATTCTAAAGTATCAAAAATATAATGTAAAATAAAATCATATATGTCATGTAAGAGAAACTTAAGAGTTTAATTTTTTATATTTAGTTGCTTGCAAAGTAAAATTAATATTTGAAATACTCTCTAATGCTCTCTCTCCGAAAAATACTGAAAATAATCTTCTATAGTTCTTAGAGATTGCCCAATACCCCTTTTACAAACTTTACAGCCATAAATTATGAAAAATCGGATTTTTCTTTTCGATTATAAAAGCGACAATATTAATCGCAAATTAAAACTAAAATTTGTTAACAGAAATCTTTTGAAGTTTTGGCGTTAAAATTCCATCACATCTAATGAGGGTCATAGGAGTATGTTAGTTCCAACTCCTAGGGGAATAAGACAGTTAATTGCTTAAATAAATTATTCAAAAAATAAGAAATTAAGAAAAATCAAATTGAAGTAGAACTAGAATTCTTCATCAGGTTAGCCATCACATTCACATTCATCATCATCGTCGTCATCGTCATCATCTTCATCCTCCTCTTCACAATCATCATCATCATCATCATCATCATCCTCTTCTTCACAATCATCATCATCGTCGTCATCATCATCATCTTCTTCACAATCATCATCATCATCATCGTCATCATCATCACATTCACATTCATCATCATCGTCATCATCATCTTCACAATCATCATCATCGTCGTCATCATCTTCTTCTTCACAATCATCATCCTCCAGAACATATGGACACCCATAAGTCGTACTGAAACCAAGAATGTTGCAACAGTTAATCTGCAGCAAGTATGTAGTGCATAATCAGGGAAAAATGACTATATTTAAAGAACATATATGCATGCTATATATATTTCCTAAAAGATTCATGCCTCTCTCTCTCTCTCTCTCTCTCTCTCTCTCTCTCTCTCTAATGACTATAGCTACACTCCCAAATATATCTAAAAAAATCCTTTTGGGTCCACTTTTTTGGGAGGTTAAAACCCCATAACAAGAATACCAAATCAACCATCACTTAAAATCCTTTCAGATTTCAAGTCAGAATATACTAAATGAATTTATGAGTCAGTTTGGGAACTCGATCAGACAACTCATACAAAAGAAAACGATTAAGTAAAAGAAGAACAGCTTACATCTCCTTTGGCTAACAATGGAAGAGAACTAAAAACTTTGCAAAAAATCTTTGTTGCTTCCTGCAACCTATTTTTCTGCGTAGGAAAATGTACTGCAAAACATGGCGGCTTCATTCTTCTTGTTTCCATCCTTCTTGAACTGAATGTGGGAAACAAACTTCCATGAAAGAAAGCTTTAGTCTGTGAACCCACCATGACCGGCCACCTTTAAGAACTACGAAATCTCTACTTGCTAATTCTCACAGAAAAGATATACGGAGAAAGTAAAGATAATCCAATGCTTATCAATTCTACAATAATCAAGCATTGGGAGATATTATTATTTTGGATGAATTGTTATATCAGAGTCCTGATGAAGAATAATAGCCGTTTGGTGAATGATGGGGGTATGATGACTGAGAAGATGGCTAATATTAATTATAAATATACAAAGTGGCATCTCCTGTCATAATTGAAGGAATTGGTATTCAGTATTCTAATCCATAATTCGAGAAGAGGGTGAAAAAGAATGAGAGAATGCGAAGAGAGAGCTTTCCGTTCGCCAACACGATAAAAATGTGAGGGCAGTCAGCATAAGAACTGCTTAATTTTTTTCATTTGAATCAAATGAGAACTGAGATAGGCCTAATATGTAATCAATATATCTATATAAAATAAAAGAAATACATAAAAATAATCAATTATAATTACATTATTATTTAAATAAAAAAATGTGATGTGAAGGATGAAATAGTTACATATTAACAAAATTTTTTTTTTTTTCGAAAATCAAATTAAATCATGTTTTATTGAAATTCAAATTTAAAATTAGCAATCTCATGATTTTTGGATTATAATTTGAAATAAATTTTAATACGAAACTCGTCTTGATTTGTTGGTTAGGAGCATTGGCTACTAACTAAAGGTCTTGAGTTTAAAGCTTGTGTACATAAGTTTACCTTTAATTAACTCAAAAGTCTAAAAATAAATAAATTTTAATTTAATTTTGAATTTTTAAACAAAAACTTTATCATGTATATATATATATATATATATAATACAATTTGTCGGTTTGAGCTTCAATAGAATTTAATGAACCAAAAGTTAGGTTGGCTCAAATAGAGATATAACCAAAACAGACTATTTGTTTAGTCCCTTTGGTGAATCAATCAGACGTTATCGGATGCTTTCATGCAATAATAATGCATAATTGTTAAGATAATTACGTTAATTATAGATTGCTTCGCATGTCTTTAAATTCCGTACGCAATAAAAAATTCATACACACATTACATATACAAGATTCGAATCGAAAATCTCTTAATTGATAGTCAAAACTTTCAATCACCAGACCAAAATGAGCTGCATATGTAATTGTTTCCCAGTAGACAACAACTGATGCAGAATCATGCAAGCATTATAGTTCTCTTCTTGATCGTCAATAATAATGAATTATTTTGCTGCAATGCGAGCATAGAATGGAATAAGATCTGAGGTACTGATAATACCTTCAGCTTGAACCATGCGGCAATATTTTGTTCGGAATTCAAACGTTTTTCTGTGAACTTGAAAGCAAAAAGAGCAGTCCCCTAATCATAATTTAGCAGAATAATTATAAGGAATTCGATTGAGATGTTGATTTCATTTGATTCAGCACAATTGTGGATGATTATAATTTTTTTATAAAAAAGATTGTAAAATTATTATGAAAAAAAAACTTTTAAGAAATTTACTGTGAATATTATATATATAATATTAGATATTATTTCTTCCGACTATAACATATAAACAAATCAACTTCCCACCACTAAAATTATTGAAAAATAATAAAAAATAAGCTAAATAAAAATATGACATCAATTTAAAAATAAAACAATAATAAATCTACCCCAATTAACATCCATTTGGTACACCTATTAACTTTTTGTGAGGAAAATAGTTTTTTTTAACTGTTAATCTATTATAGGCATTATAAATAATTTCTTTTTGAAAAAATTCTATAATTCTTTAATATTTATCATACACTAGCAAATCTAATTCCAATCATACAAATTTCTGGATAACAATAGCCAAATAAAAATATAATAATTTAAAAAAAATATGTGAAAGCTTGCCCAAACATACCCCTAATATTACTTTGATTATGAAGTGATTAGGGAGAAGCTTGAAGGAAGAGAAGGTGGTAGACTTGTATCTAGTGATATTATGACCTCAAGAAATTGTTGAAAACAAGAAGGTGCATCCAATCCATAAGGTTTCCTATAAATGTGGAGCATGAAAATGTCCATCAATGAGATCTCACCCAGCATTGCAAAGAGAGAGAGATTGGAGTAGAGAAATCAAACGTAGCCAAATTGTTTCCAGATCTCACTCAGCATTGCAAAGAGAAAGAGACTGAAGTAAAAAATTTTCTATTAAAAAGCTGCTTTAAAAATCAATAAGAAAGCTGCCCTAAATGAAGCCAAAGAATTTCTAATCATTGATTGAAGATTTTCATTACAACTTTTTGTGAATTCTCATCATCCAAAAACACCCTAAATCACCTACATTGACCATCATATTTAGTTTTCTCAACAACCAGCTTTAGAGCAAATAATTACGCTACAATATTTCATGATCAATTTATACAATGGAGAGTATAATGATCTAAATAGTTCAATTGAGATGCAAGTCGAAATATAAGTATTTCAATATCAATATTCACTCAAATAACAAATAACACTCAGAAGTCAGAACGCTATGGCAAATCTAGTCCTACCCTTGCATTACAGAGAAATTACTTTCATAACTCAGACTTCTAGATTATAATAAAAGCAACTTACTCACTGGTCCACCCTCTGATTATCATGAAAATAACTTCAGTCGACATAAAAAAACCAGCTTTGCCACAAAATTCATTCATTGTGTAGAGGAAAAACAGTTAATATATCATTCATAGGAACAAAAGTTTAGCTTGCCAAATGCAAATCAAGTAAATCCCTAGTCTATTGAAAGTCGAACAGGCTTACAATATGCAAGTATTGACCAAATTGGAAGAGCAAATTGGTACATACAAGCACTGAAGTCTCTTCAAGATTTTATTGACCAAATTGGAAGACGAACGAAGCCAATTACCAGCATAATTTAAGGGTTTTTTTTTCACACAGCTTCTGAAAGTCTAGTACGAACAGAATCTGGATCAGGCAAACGTTTGATACTGCAAATAACCAAAAAAAAATTTCCAGAGTGAATTTAACAGGACAATTTCGCTGGCCTTTGAGGAAATAAAGTACCGACTAAATAAGAAGACGGTTTCAAATAAAAGCAATAGCTGAACAAAGCAGGGGTTTTACATTGGATGGCGCAGTAAATTACAATGATATCACCCAAATCACGAAGAGCACAATAAAACCTCTATCTATACTTCTCACTTTCACCAAATTCTCAAAGCAATTATATTTGCAAGTATATGAATTTTTTTCTTTTTTTCCGTAGGAAGTTAGATATTTAAATAATGAAGATTTGAGATACGATTTGAGATACGGCTCCTATTTACCCTAAATTATAACAAACAGGCCATCTAAATGGGAAAAATATGAGGAATGAGCGAAAGGTTTTTATAAGGGAAGCATCAAACGATATTTTCTCCCAATTACTACGAAAGGGAAAAAATTGTAAAATGTGTATTCTACAGATTACTTCAAATCCCCCTTCAATAATTCAATTCCCACAGGTGTGCAGCACTTCTAGGCACAATTTGAATAGAAAATAAGCGCAAACATACAACCCAAGGTCAAGCATTCAGTTGCTCCAAGCGGAGTATAAGAAAATATTAAAGGCTTCCAAAAAAAATCTGTTAATACTTGGGAAGTTATGGGCAAAAAATCATCTGGGTGGGTACAGGAAAGTGGGTAGGTGGCTAATATTGTTACTAGATTGTGTTTCAAAGACCCTCATTTGTACTAAAATACTACAATAATCTCAACTAGAGAGATTAATAGGTACTTACCAGTAAAGGAACTCTCCATTACATGTGCTCTTCTTACACATCCAATCTGGAACCAACTCTTCCAACAGGCCCAATTGCTCTTCCACTTCACCTGCCATCCAAATGATGAATTAAAAAAAATCACATCTACATCTAACAAAGAATTGGATTTGATGGGGCCGTTGACAATAGGTATTAGTGTATTACTCGTCTCTTCAATATCCAAATTATTTGAAATTATTTTGTGCACAAGCTCCCGTTTTGTAATCAAAGAACAGTCAGCAGATTGACAAATATAGTGGACTGTGTCAAACATGGCTGGCAAGCAATCAAGTAAAGCTTGACGCTTCTCAGAGTTTAATTGGATCAACTTTTGAGCCTCATTTATTGTAGCAGTTGCATCACAAGTCTGTATAAAACGAAAATTAGTGCATACAAGATAACAATTAAATAAATGGGGCAGAATTTATTGTCCGGTATTTCAAGCAATAAAGGTTTGCAAAAGCCCACAGTCAAGGGCTGCTTCCCTGACACCAAATCACACAAAGTTGTAATGCTCGTCCAAAAAATATATTAATGAGCAACTCAATTGCATATTCTTTGAATGCATGAAAATTGAAACGTGTTTCAATATAAGACAACATCAATTATTCCAGATGAGACTTTACTTGACCGTAATATGTAATCTATATCAATGTGGTAAGTTCAGCGTGAGAAGATGTTTCAGATAAACCCTTCTAATGGAAAAACCTTCGCCTAAAATATGCGCTATTAGACAAAATAATTATAGGGAAAACTCAATGGACGATTAAAAGAATTTAACAGAATAACCTTCTGGCATGAATAGATCAATGCAAGCAAGCATTAACGAAATACATAAAACAGAAGCACCAACAAATGTCATCAGAAAACAATGCCCAAATTGTGCTGATATAGGACAGTTCACAATTGGAATTTCCTAATACAACTAATAAGGTATGTAGCATGAATTAATATAAATAAACTTACACAAACTAGGAGTCATTAATTAAGTCAACGACATGATCTCTTTAAATGTAAAACGTCTATAAGAATTTAGAACCACATAAAATCATATAGCAAAATTCAAATGTGCAAGAAAAGATTAAAAATAAGAAGATTTGTTATAAAAATTGGTTTAATTGTAAAAATTCTGATAATTGGAAAATATATAAAGAGGCACGTAAGGAATCTAAGAAAGCAATATGCGATGCTAAGAGTTTAGCTTTTAGTGATTTATATAATAGATTAGATACTAAGGAGGGAGAAAGATATATGTATAAGCTAGCCAAACAAAGAGATAGGAGTAGTAAGGATTTAGTTCAAGTGAAGTGTATTAAGGATGAAGATCAAAAAGTACTTTTTTTAGAAGATGATATTCAACATAGGTGGATGAGATATTTTGCTAAACTTTTTAATGAAGAATGTGAAAATAAAATTGACTGTAGTGATCTTAGCACCCTAAATGAAAATAAAGATTTATGTTTTTATCGGCGTATTAGTAAAACCGAAGTTAGAGAGGCTTTGAAGAAAATGAAGGGTGGAAAAGCTGTTGGACCTGATGATATTCCAATAGAGGTGTGGAAATGCTTAGGAGATGAAGGAATTTCTTGGCTTACTAAACTTTTTAATACTGTTTTGAAAACTAAAAAGATGCCAGATGAGTGGAGAATGAGTGTGTTAATCCCTATTTTTAAGAATAAAGGTGATGCACAAGATTGTGCGAATTATAGAGGAATTAAGTTAATGTGTCATACTTTAAAACTATGGGAACGAGTTATGGAGCATAGGTTGCGGCGTGATACTAATGTTTCTCAAAATCAATTTGGATTCATGCCGGGTAGGTCTACTATGGAAGCCATACATTTATTAAGAGGTTTGATGGAGAAATATAGAGAGAATAAGGAGGATTTACATATGATATTTATTGATTTAGAAAAAGCATATGATAAAGTTCCAAGAGAAGTGCTATGGAGAGTTCTTGAAAAGAAAAGAGTTAATAACGCTTATATTCAAATCATTAAAGATATGTATGCAGGAGCTATTACTTGTGTTCAAACACAAGGTGGTTTGACCAAGTATTTCCCTATTTCGGTTGGATTACATCAAGGATCAGCCTTAAGCCCATATCTTTTTGCTTTAGTCATGGATGTTCTCACTAGACATTTGCAAGAGGATGTACCTTGGTGTATGCTTTTTGCTGATGATATTCTTCTTGTTGATAAGACTAGAGAGGGAGTTGAAGGTAAACTAGAATTGTGGAGGTCAACTTTAGAGTCTAAAGGTTTTCGCTTGAGTAGATCTAAAACGGAATATATGGAGTGTAATTTTAGTAATAATAGACCTAGTGAGGGCATTGTGACTTTGGCCGATCAAGTCATTAATAAGAGTACACGTTTTAGATATCTTGGATCTATTGTTCAGAGTGATGGTGATATAGATGGGGATATTATCAGCAGAATCCAAGTTGGATGGTTGAAGTGGAGGAATGCATCAGGCTTATTGTGTGATAGAAAAGTACCTCTCAAACTTAAGGGAAAATTCTATAAGATGGTGGTGAGACCTGCAATGCTTTATGGTGCCGAATGTTGGCCATTAAAAGAGAAGCATAATTCTAAGTTAAGTGTTGCAGAGATGAGGATGCTCAGGTGGATGAGTGGCTTTACCCTTAGAGATAGGATACGAAATGAGCATATTCGTGAAAAGGTTGGAGTAGCTCCAGTGGAAGATAAGATTAGAGAGAGTCGCCTTAGATGGTTTGGTCACGTAAAACGGCGGCCTCCCGATGACCCGGTTAGGAAAGTAGAGGTCTTAGATTTGACTTATGTTAAGAAAGGTAGAGGTAGACCTAAAAAGACTTGGTTAGAAAATATTAAAAATGATCTTTCTTTATTAGATTTAAACGAGAATTTGACTTTTAACAGGACACAATGGAGAAAAAGGATTCATGTAGCCGACCCCACGTAGTGGGATAAAGGCTTGATGTTGTTGTTGTTGTTGTATAAAATCATATAGCAATAGTAATAAGATTCTCATAAAAGGATTTTCAATTATGCCAAATTTTACTAAAATTAAGAGTACTTGTAAGCCAATGAGAAGATAAGTTATGATTTTAGTCCAACACATTGTAACTATCGAGAGTTTCAAAATTTTATTTCTGGCGGATCAATGGGTTGGATATCTTTGAACATTATCATTTATTTAATTCTAAAAGGAATAATATTGTTGAAAAAAAAATAAAGAACATCCTCAATTATTTTAGCTAAGTGTTCCATGTGAAATGAAATTGACATGGGCTAACATGAAACATAAGTTTAAACATAAATATTTATCATTTGGTGAATATCAAATGAATTTCATAATTAACTATAGAGTTGTAAACAAAAAGATTTTAGAATGTTTGAATATCATATAAAGTTTACACATCATCTAGCTAGACATGACTTGACAATGACAATTTTGTTAGCATTACTTGTTGCATTAAATGTCTTAGGCAAGAGCTTAAGAATAAATAAGCTAAAATTCATCAAAACCATCATCTAAGGCTTTAGCTAGATCTTTAAGTATTCTGACATGCAACTATTATTATATTAAGGTCATTGCACCTATATTGAAAACTAAGCAAAATTCAATAAGAAATCATCTAAAACAAATGAAAGATATAAAAACTCAGACAAGAAATTTTGAATCAAATATCATTGAAAAGACTATCAATCGTGAATGTTTTTCTAAGAAAGTTTCAACTACATAAAATGATTTGTAGTTTCACTATGAATCTATATATGCAATGTTGAACCTTGTACTATATAAATTCAAGTGTTAGAAGTAATATTTGAAAGAAATTGAGTATGAGAATAGGGGTGTAAACTATTCGAGCCGAGATCGAGTCATCCCTAGCTTGAGCTTGATTAGTTAACTGAGTTCAAGCTTGAGCTCGAGCTCGAGCTTTATTCCAAGTTCGAACCGGCTCACGAACGGACTAATTTATTATGAAAGAGAGAAAATGATTATTATTTAAACAATTGTTATAATAAAATGATAAATAAATTCATAAAATGAAGACTAAGACCAAACTAAGCGACATCAATACTTCAAGAAAATTATTAAAGATGAATACTTTAAAAGAAGAAATTTAAACTTGATCCATTTGAGCTAAGATTAAATGTTCATAATTCATCAAAAATCATATTTAAGCCATTTAGATTAATTTTCTTCAAGGAGATTGTTTGCCTATGTAAAATATCATTATTGATAAATGTGTGGTATGTTTGCTGCCAATTTCATTAGCATTTTATTTTTCTAGAGTTTAGTTTTAGGTCATTATTAGTAATCCTTAGGATGCATAAATTAGTTCTTTAGTATTTTCATCATTTACCTAGTTTGCATCAATTGCATTAGTATATTTGCAAAAAATTGGCTACTAACACTAGTACTTACAGTTTTCAACAAATATGAATAGAAGGTGTGTAATTAATGTCTATACAATAGAAATTTCAAAAAAAAAAAAAGAGATATGAATCTAATTTTTAATGTGTCTAATTTGACTTAATTCATAAGTTTGCCATCAATTCCTTAAATACTTCTCACTCTCCACCTCTTCTTTGCAATTCCACATTAAACTCTCTACCAGTTACTTTCATACTATTTGTTCACGAGGCTATTATAAATAATAAGATTGTATTCACTATTGATGATGAGTTCTAGAAATATTACTAAAGAGATAGACCTACTTATTATGATTTAATGATTGATTTACAGAAGGCACAAAATTTAAGCTCATGTTTACTTTAATAACAAAAGTTAAATTCATTGAAGTCAAACTTTTCCAAGTCGGGTAGATTAATGCAATAGAACAATCGGGCTTCCTTTGGCATTAGAATTTTGAAATTATATAGCTTCGGCTTTCTTTACTTGTTAATTGCAATTATGGCTTTCATTCTCCTTTTGGGTAGTGGAAATTTGGAATCTTCACTTGGCTTTGGTGGTGGAGTTTGAATAATTGTTGATAGGAAATTTGGGTAGTGGCAACTTATGTTTTGGCTAACCTGAAAATAATTATAGGCCTATGGCAACATGTGGGTGGCTTATAGCAAGATTTGTTTACACACATTTCTTACTAAAATTATAGGTTGTGATTTTTCCAACTTAGATTTTGTGACTACCATATTGTACAGTTTACTACGCACTCCTATGAAGTGCAAGCTTCGACGTTCACATATTTAGGCATTAGGCTCCGAAAGAGAATTTAGGGAAATTTAAATTATGATTGGAATTAATAATGGGATTAATTTAAATTTGAATTGACTTGATTATATGCCAATCATATCTACAAGTCTAGAGGAGGAGTGTATAAATAGTTGTTTTGAGGCAAGTAGAAGCACAACATTGGCTTGAATAAAATCTACCTTTCCAAATTCAATTGAGTACAAGTTGCACACGTGATTCCTTTGAATGTAATGCAAGTGTGACTACCTATTTTTAGGGGAAATCTTCTTCTTATAACATCACGACAATATTTTTCAGTATTTTTATTATTTATTCAATTTCATCTACATAATTTAATATCAATTTCTTTGTGCTCTTGATATTATGCAAAAATTGACAAGTAAAAAAATTAAATTAACTTAAATTAAATTCAAATGCTCATTGATTTCAAGAGTTGTAATTCCTCGTTGAACTTCTTAGAGTATTTTTATCATTTCATCATCAAATGGATTTTAATTATAGTACTGCCTATTTTCATTTAAAGAAAACAAGTGTTGGAATTATTTGATGGCTTGTAATATGTGAAATTATCAATTTATTTGCATGTAACCATGATAGACATCATATTAATTGCATTACGAAACATGAACTCTAAATCATCCCACATCATAAGGTAATGGTTGCACATCATGCGATGTCTGGGAAAATTAACTAGTAAATAAATACAGACAAAAACATCTCTACAAAAGAATGAAAGTAGACAACATCTAGAGAAGTATAATTACAAGATAAATGAAGCAGAATAGAGATTTCTATGGATAAATACATTACAAGTTCTCCCAAAATAATAAACCCCTAACTTTGTATAACATGTTAAATAGGATAGCCATGTCAAAATAGTCTGGATAAGGCTAAAGATGATGATATCAACTAGGATCTAGGATCAACTTGAATTTCAATTATATGTGACAGTAGGACAAAAAAATGATCGAGAGGTTATTCAATGCATTTCTATAGAAAGATTTTAAAGATTGAATACTTGAATGACTTTTCTAAATGCTCAAACAACATAGCTTTGGTTTCAAAACATTCATTTTAAGGACAACACATTGGACAAAGAGACGTACCAGTTTTGTTTCTTCTTCACAAATGCTTCTTTTAATGGACAAGGATTCATTGGAATAATGTTCATGGACTTGAGTTGGTTCTGCAGTGTCAAAGTCAAGCTTTGATTTGCTCAAGTCCATCTTCTGTGGAGAGTACATTAAAGTGCGACGTACTGAAGGTGTTGACTTGGGTTTGTCAACTGACTTTTTATTTGTACTGACCAAGATTTCAATGGGTGTCGGCATGGGTCTTTTGGGAGTTTGCAAAGCAGGTGTTTCCGAAATTGCATCACCTGCAATCTTACTAACATTTGCTGGAGTATTCTGACTTGACTGGGGTACAATACAAGTACTTGGAGTATCAATAAGTTCAGATACTATGTCAAATGCAGTCGAACCACCTTTTTCAGGTGTTCTCTCCACTAAATTATCAGGACTTGAAATGTAAATGGCTTCAGACGGAGATTTAATGGAAGACAGTAAAGTTATACTATCTTTACGAGAGGTTATATAAACGTTCTTGCTAGACTTGCCTACATCATCATCAGCAATTGCAGACAGTGCGGCAGAGGCAAGAACTTTAGTTCTTTCAGCTTCTGGGACAGTTTCCTTCCGACAAAAATGCTTACGAAATGATGAAGAAAAATGAGAGGCAATTGAAAAGGAATCATGTTCCACTGATGCCTGCTGAGGAAATTCACTGAATGGTTTTACTGGCAGAGAATACAGATATTCGATGTCATTCCTTTGATTGAATGGCTCTGGAAGAACAGCCTCAGGAATTTCAGCATCCTGCTCTCAACAGAAAATTTACATAAAGTGTAGCAATAAGAGGAAATTACTTTGGAACATAAAATAAATACAGGCACCAAAATTAAAGGATTTTTTTAATTAAAAAAGCTGTCTAACCTAGCACCATTACATAAATAAAGTGGTGAAAAAAAAAACTTACCCATGTACATATATTGACATGATAGGATCTGTTGAAGTACTCTCAATATGAGCCATCTATATGCATCCGAAACTACCTCATTTTAGTTTTGGGATATCTAGATATACAGCAAAAAAGACTATCTGATTTACTTACAACACCATGAAATGTGCTTAATATTACTAATATAACAACAACAACGTCAAGCCTTTACCCCACTACTTGGAGTTGTCTTACATGAATCCTTTTTCTCCATTATGTTCTGTTAAGAGTCAAATTTTCATTTAGTTTTAATAAAGAAAGGCCATTTCTAATATTTTCTAACCAAGTCTTTTTAGGTCTACCTCTATCTTTTTTAACATAAATCAAATCTAATACATCTACTCTCCTAACCGGGTCATCAGAAGGCTACTGTTTTACGTGACCAATCCATCTAAGGCGACACTCTCTAATCTTATCTTCCATTGGAGCTATTCCAACCTTTTCACGCATATACCCGTTTTGAATCCCATCTCTAAGAGTAAAGCCATTCATCCACCTGAGCATCCTCATCTTTGCAACACTTAACTTAATACTATGCTTCTCTTTTAATGGCCAACATTCCATGTCATAAAACATTGTAGGTCTCACCACTATCTTATAGAATTTTGCCTTTAGTTTGAGGGGGACTTTTCTATCACAAAACAAGCCCAATGCATTCCTCTACTTCAACCATCTAACCTGAATTCTACTAATAATATCTACAGCTATTTCACCATTACTCTGAATAATAGACCCAATATTTCTACTAATAATGTTTAATATTACTAATATTCAACAAAATTGTATCGGTGTTCAGCTTGGTAAACTCTTAATCTAATTATAGTTACTTTGCATTCATTCCTTATTTTCATCAGCCCTGCAAACAAGCGAATGCAGCCACTGTGACCCTATTCAACAATACGTAAGGCATTCTTGTCTATGCACAAGGTTAATGAGAGTGAAGGAAAGAGGCAGCGAAGGAGTGAATGGAGTTAAAGTTCAAAATATATATATATTTCTCTTCTATTAACCACAATGTTATTTCTGAAAAGATTGAAAATTCTGAGAGGCATGTAAGTATTATTAAAGATTTAGTAGTATTATATGTAACATGTAAGTATTATTAAAGATTTAGTAGTATTATATGTAAATAAACTACTTTAGGATACTGAATTACATAAAAACACTCTGTTTTTTATAAAAAATGTTGCATGCATAATAAACGAGGAGATATTGTTACCTTAATATCTCCCACTTTGTAAATACTACAAAAAAATAACTAAACCCCAAAATAATATAGCGTAAGGAAATAAATAACAGTTAAGAAGCTCAATGCCTAAAAGTCCCACGGACAAGCTTCGAGCACCAATAAGATATTGAGGACATGTCTTTGAACTTCCATTCATGAACTGACGAAACATAAACCTGTCCATCCAGCAATGTCTTCATTCTTTTAGAATATTCCCTCGGTTGCATCAGAAGTTCTTAGGCAGTAAATAATATATTTCCTAAAATCTAAAAATAACCAGGGCATATTAAAAATTCCAAATAAGATGAGAGGTAGTAGCAAAGGTTGCAATTAAAAAAACATTTCAAGTTTTAAAGAATTAAACAGAAGTGCAATATTGTAGTTCAATAATTCAAAAATGGAAAATAGAGCACATACTTGATTGGCGTTGAACTGCTCCAACAATCTCACACGAAAGGCATGGCATAAAGCCATGGATATAGTCTGTCCAGGATATGAAGGGCGTCCCATGATATCGAATAAAATGCTGACTTTCAAGTCTGGTTTCATACATAAAGTTCTCTCATCGTGTACAAGTACCTTTTCTATCTGAATAGCATCAGGAAATACATATTTCATCTGAGCAAGATGGGCGTATGAGAACTTCCTAAAAGGAGAGGATAAAATCGGTTTCAAGGTCAGCTATATTTTTAATCAAATGTGAACTATGTTATTCCCGCACCTTTTAGTCAATATCTCCACTTGAGTGCAAATGTCCCGAAAAGTTGGCAACCTCTTCCTCAAACCCAACAATCTAACAGAGGAACACATTCGATCAAAAAGGTCGGCCAATGTCTTCAACCTGAGATGAAAGGCTAAAGGTTAGGAAATTGAAGGTAATATATAGGAGAGGAGGATGACAGGTTTCTCAAACATACTTTTCTGGAAGTTCTGTGGATTTCAATGTTATTTCAGAAATATGAGTTTCTGATAGGATATCTTGACTTGCAGAATTATCATTAAGTTGTTTTCCTCTACTAGAAAGCTTCCGATCAGATTTTTCAGGAGTGGGAGATGCAATTCTATTTCCAGAACCTTCGTCCACAACAGCTTCTACATTCTTTATTGCTGCTAGAGAAACATTGGTACTTTTTTCCACACCAGGAATTATCTTTCTGCACCTAAATTCAATTGGAGTTTGCTTCTCTTTACTTTTTTCATGCTCCATCAGCTGTCTGATTGCTAAAAGAAAAAGGACAAAGAAAGAAAATTCATATGAGGAATTTTTCAGAATCATTTCTTCTTTTTTTTTCACTTTTACTTAAAACTTAGAAATACGTTTAAGCATCCAATTATCTATATCTTTATTAAAGCTTTGATGGTAAGGTCGTAAAACTATTTGATGGTGAGACAAATATCTCATATTAGATCTCATTCCATGTGAGTCAAATCTTCCAAACGTTAGGAGTGGCATATTAAGCATGACTTTACTTTTCATTCTTGTCACACAGACAAACATGGATTCTTAAAAATTGATTAGATGAGTAACAGTCAAATTTGATGCTGCAATGTCTAAACGTAATAATTAAATTAACGAGGCCAGGCTCTAATATAAGTTACTAAATAGCACACAATGATCACAAGAGTTGTTAGGTCTTTAAAACCAGTCCTTCAAACAAAATAACCCATACCACAGTACATACTCTCAGCAAAAAATATGAAAACTAGAACTTCATTTTAAATAGAAGTTACTGACAGAAAATTGAGAAAATCATCATCATCATTGACGGATTTATCCTAAAATTTGGAGCCAAGCTTTGCATGAGATGTTAAATCTATTCTAAGTAATTTTTTTTGTGCAACTTCCTTCCATGTTGCCTTTAGCCTATCCATTTTTCCCATCTTAATCCTCCAATGATAATTTCGTCTTGCTGCCTTATGGGTATCTGTTTTACCTTTAAGGCATAGTACATGTCCAACCACCAAAGTATATTTTCTACTATCTTACATTCAATAGTATTACTACTGATATTACTCCTGTAATCTCTCTATGCTTCATAATTTTGCCATGCATTCATCTTATAATTCTTATTTTGTTATGCATAGCTTAGCTATTAGAGACTTCTTTTATTGTCAATACTCAAATCCATAAAACACGGCTAGCCTAGTTATAACTTCATTAAATTTTAATATTGCCTTCATAATACACAGCCTAGCCGCCTCTTGCTGTCTGTCTCGCGCCTGGAGCTGCTTCCTCCATTGATCGCCTGTGCCGAGGGGAGTTTTCTTCCCTTGTTTTTCCTCTTTTTTATTTTGTTGTTTCTCCTCTGCCAGTATGGCTATGAACCGGCATGTTGATTCTGGTTTCTTGGCAGGATCAGCTAAGTCTCGTTCGTTCCTGGAAGCTTTATCTGGGTTGTCTTCCTCTGTTAGTTTTCCCGACCTCAAACATACTACATTTTGTGGTTTACCTGCTTTGTGGGTTTCGGAGGAGGAATTTTTTGCCCTAGCCAAACCTTTTAAGTTTGCTTTAGTTGGTTTCTTCCCTTCTCGCCGTCCTAGTCTCGCTTCGATTAGGAAATTTTTCTTCAATCTTAAGTTGAAAGGTGAATTCTCTGTTACTTTGTTGGATCAATCTCATGCTCTTATTAAGTTGGAGAATGATCTTGACTATAGTAGGGTTTTTTGCCATATATCATATCTGGTTTATAATTGCTTCATGAAACTAACCAAATGATCTCCTTTAGATGATATTAGTGTCGAATCTCCCATTATTCCTATCTGGATATCATTTCCTAACTTGCGCCCTCATTTCTTCTCCCCTCGTATCCTTGATGGCTTAGGGCTTCTGTTTGGTAGACCATTGAAAGTGGATAATGCTATTACTTTGGGCTCTCGACCATCTATAGCCCGGGTTCTGGTGGAGATTGATATTACCCAAAAATACACGGATAAAATATGGATCGTTCCTGAGAAATTAGGCTATGTTCAATAAGTTGTTATGGAGGATTTTCCTCCTTTTTGTGTCAAATGTAAACGCTTAGGGCATTCACATGATGCTTGCCGCCCTTCATTTGATAATGGCCCTGTCTTGATCACTGTTGCTTCTTCAAAACCGAGTCTTTCTAAGCCTGTTAATGCTTTGGGGGTTTATGAGGAGAATGCCCTTCATTTGAGTGGTGGGGTATTTCCTGTTGTGGATGATATTAGTCCTGTTGATCCCGTCATTGATTTGGCTGGTCCGTCAGTTGTTGATTTGCCTCTTATTAATCAATGTTGCATTCATGAGGGTGATGTGGATGCTATTCCTGCTTTCCTTCCTTCTACTTCTGATGGTGTTGAAGTTGATTATGCTAAGGGTGAATGTTTAATTTCTAATCCTATTGCTAGTGTATTGGCGGGTCCTGGGGTGATTGATTTGTCTTCTGGTTTGGATGGAAAGGGTGGTAATTTGGATAACCCTCTTCCTAGCCCCATCATTTCCCCGACAGCTGCGATTTGTGCTGCTGGGGCTTGTTCTATTGGTGCTCTAGACTTTAATGTTGATGGTGGAGCTGCGGTTTGTGATGTCTGTGATTATGGAGCTAATGTTCCTGATGTTCCTGTCAGTCGTTCCATGAATGCTAATAATTATTGTATTAACCTTATAGCTAGTCCTACTTGTGCTGATGTTGTGGAGATGTCGGGTGAAGCTGAAATTCCCAATGATCTTGTACATTTGGACCCTGGTGATCGAGTTTGTATTCCACCTGTGGGTGAGATTAGGCATGTTCATAGTGGTGTGGTCACTGATGTTTTGGGTACTACTGCTCCTTTTTGGTCTCTTTCAGATGGTGATGATCCTATGTCTAAAAGTTTTGATGTGCCTCTTGTTGATGTGCCTATATATGTTATTTTCAAGGATGATCTAATAACTCAACTAGCTTGTAAATCGAGAGATAATGAGATGTTGCAGGGTGACTGGTTACATGATAACAATTCCTTAGCTGGTGGTGAGGGATTTAATGAGAATGATTTGATTTCTCGGGATAACTTGGATTTAAGTATCCATCAAATTGCTGGTGCTGATCTTTTCAAAAGGAGTAGTAAACATAGAGTTCGTAAACCCAAAAAGAAATGATTTTCTTTTTGGTTTTGGCTGGGGGGTGACAGTCTTGGACCCCCCCCCCACCCCTCCCTCGTGCTTGCAAATGGCATTGATGCAACTCTAGGAGATAAGTCTCCTTTTCATTTTTTGGGATCTCTCGTGCTGCTATCGGTTTTATGGGTTGGGCTATTTTGGTACGGCTCGTTTTGGCTTGATTTTGGTGAACTATGGCTCGGTTGTGGTGTGGTATTGGAATTGCATTGGGACTATGATGAAGCAGTATCCCTGCATGCCCCTCGGAAGGCCATGGCTAGATTTGCAATCTTGGTCGTTTTTTTTTCCTTTTCAGATTGTTTGGACTTTCACTTTGGAGGACCTGATGTGCTTGGAACCTTTGTGACTACCGCTTTTTCCTCTTTGGATGGCCCAAGCCTGACAACCAAGTGGCGGTCTGAGTCCATTTACTTTTGTGGGTTTTCCTTTTCGTTGTTTTGTTCAGGTTGTTTGGCCTGACGCTTACTGTGTTATCCTCTGGCTGTATTCTTCTTATATGTGATTTCTTTTTTGTTTGAGCTTGTGCTGTAATGCTTTTTTTATCTAATGAAAATTTCTTTTGCTAAAAAAGAAAAATATTGCCTTCATAATATTCTCCAATCACTTAAATTTTGAGACACATTCCCAATTTAACCAATCAATCTTAACAATAGACCAAGATAACTAAATCTATTATTTCCATATCATTGTTTAAAATTGAGCAATATAAGGCTCGCATTGAGGCCCGCCTCAACGTAATTCCAAAGAAGGCTCGAGGCGTAAGATTTCTTTATGAGACTTGTGCTTCAACTTGGCTGAGAAAAGGTCAATGCGGAGAGAACCAAAAAAGCTACTCTATGGTCTCTTGACCAAGCTGACGGCGTGAGAGTCGGCGAGAGCGCTGCGAATTGCAGAGGGGGCAAAGCAAAATCAAAAGAGTGAGCGGGAGAGCGCAAATTTTTGGGAAAATGTCGGACGGCCAAATGTGGTAAAAAGAAATTGAAAGGGGCTTTTTCGCAACAGGATTTACGCAGGTTTTGAGCAGGATTTAGCGTAAATCCTGCCAAACAGGCATAAATCACATAGCGGAATAAAACCGCCCCTACCACCTTTTTGCGGTAAATCCCGGATTCACTAATCCGGGAGTTCGGCGGATTTACGGGATTTGGCCGAAGAAGCGCGCAAATGGGAGAAAATGGTTACCTTCGCAGCGAGCGAGCTCCCTCCCGTCGTCGTCGTTACTTCCGATCCAACAAAAGGAACGGCGAGCTGTAGTGACTTCCGACGAAAGGAAGGAACGTCGTCGAAGGAGGCGAAGAAGTCTTTGATCAACTCGTTCAAAACTGCACCTCACGCGCGAAGCAAACGAAGTCGAACAGTTACGAACAGCTGGAGAAGGGGAAAGAAAACCCTAGGCCTACGGCTACAGAAGGACAAAGCAGAAATTCTTGAAATCGGCGGCAATTGGCAGAAAATTTAAATAGGAATTGATTCAACTAATTTAATTAGAATTAATCAATATATAATATACTTAATAATTAAATAATTACTCAAATTAATTGATAATTAATTTAAATTTTAATTTAATTATTTATAATAATTAGTTACTAATGATAATCAAAATTAAAAATAATTAATTAATTAATTAATAATAAAAAATATAATTAAAATTCAAATTAATAAGTAATTTCATAATTAAAATATTTTTTAATTATAATAATTTTATAATTGTAATTTATTAATGATAATTAAAATTAAAATTAATAGATAATTTGTACTTAAAATATAAATTAAGTTTAAAACTCAAAACCTAAATGCCCTACCATCCAAATTTGACATAAATCTAATTTAGCTTAATTAATATAATTTAAAATATTAATAATTAATTAGATTAATTAAATAATTAGTAGTATAATTAAATAATTTAAACTAGCTTAACTAAATAATTAATTTATAGTTGGTAGTTAAATTTAATATAATTAGCCTGATTAATATATCATTAAAACTAATTAAATAACACTTAAATAATTAATAAAATTTTTAGTAGAAATATTAGTTAAATAATTAGTTACTTCAAAAAATAATGAACTAATTAATTAGATATCAAATACTTATTAAATTAACAACTAAATATTTAATTTGACACTTAGTACTATAATTTGTAATTAAATTATTTGATAATTAAGCTAATTTTTAATTATATTATTTATCATTATAACTTATCTATGATAATTAAAATTAAAACTAATAAATAACTCTTACTTAGTACGCTAGAATTTGAGGAATTCGAAATAACTCTTAGCCAATGCACCTCAAATAGCAGCGAGTTCTTTGTATCTGCTATATAAAGGAGATTATGGTCATCTTTTCATTTTTCATAACTTGATAGTTAAATCTTGTTTTTAAATATTTATAATTAAATTTAATGATAATTATTTTAAATATGTCAGCTTAAAAGCCTAACAAGCCAATGGTTTAAACAATTCAGTCTTCCAACCAAATTTGGGTTGATTTCCAAATAGCTAATAAATAAAAATAACATTGTTACTTAATCATTAAGTTTAATAAAACAATTAATTAATGTAAAAAGAACAAATTGTGGCCCGCACATTGAATACTTTGGTTGATTATGACTTAATTAGGGCTGTCAAAATCGGGTCACGAGTTTGGTTCGGGCAACCCGGTACCGACCTGGCACTATTCTACCTGATCTGAACCCGACCCATTTTTGTTAACAGGTCAGTTTTTCGAACCCGAACCCGACTCGGTTCAGGTCTGGGTTAATCCGAACCCGACCTGCTTCGGGTATATTTCACTAAATTTTTTTTATTTAATTTGATTTACTTAAACCTAAATCAAATTAAGATAAGATTTACTTCAATCAATTTAAAATAAGCCAGGCTTAATTCAGTTGGGGCAAAATGGTTTATTATTTTTTGGAAATAGCATTTACTTATTTCATAACAATATTTTAAAACCCTTCTAAATCAATTAAAAAATAGGTCAAACAAGGTTGATTTCGGATTTTCAGGTCAACCCGAACCCGACCCGATTTTACAAACGGGTCGAAATCCCTAACCCGAACCTGACCCAATTCGGGTTGACCCTAACTCAAAATTTTGGGTCGAATTTTCGGGTCGTGTCAACTATTGACACCCCTACACTTAATGATCATGAAGTTGAATATGAAAATAATATCTGTATTGTTATGAGAAAGATTAGGTAAATTAACAACCTTAATCTTCAGCCAGATAATTAAAAAAATCAGTATAATTCAAAATTGGTCTAAGAAAATGAAATTTTCCAAAAGTGATCGAACAAAATCTATTCCAATCTAAATAAAACAGAACAACCATCGATAAGCAAATCTAAACAATTTACAAACAACTAATCTGACACACAGAACAACAACAAAGACAACAAGAACGAGATTTTCTTCTTTATTCTCATGCTCTAACTGACACCACTTTCAAAGATAAACTGCGAGGAAATTGTATGAAGATTTGAAGGGGCAATAAGAACTGAAAACTTGCTGCAAGAAGAAGAGATCAGAATCACACAGGCATGAAAACTCAGCTAAAAGAGGAGGTGACGTCGGTTTATCAACGCGTCATGCCTCCTTGCACAGGCGGCGGCTGGTTCATTTGCACTTTTTCCATGTTGCCTTGCCATCCTGCAACAAATCCCAAGGCCCTTTATGTGTCAAAATCCAGCCAAATATCTTCACCAATATATATATATAACAAAGGCCTAAACTTGTTGCCGAAAATTTAGCCCAAACATACGAAATTGTCTTAAAAAAAATTTGTTTGAGAGAGAGAGAGAGATGCAAATACCTAAGGACATGTTAAATCCACGGTTCTGGAGCTCACGATAAGCCTGGCAAAGAGCACAGGCCTCACAACACCAGTGAACAAGGCAATCATTGCAGGGGCTTTCTGGAAGAGCATATAGCGCGCGCAATTTCGAACGGTAAACACACGAATATAAGCACTGGCATCCCGTCACCAACGCGATCAACGCGTACAACGCCCCACTCGTCCCGCAGGCTACAAAATTATAAACCAAATGATTAATATCGCTGATTTAATCTTTCATAAAATCAAAATATAATACAAATGAACCAAGCTTCGTCGATCGCTTACATGTTGAGCCGCGATCAACTATCTCTGCAATCCGGCCGAAGGTGATGCAGGGGCACCAGAAAGTGAGGCAACCTGTACTTGAAATTCAATAAGCTAATTCTAGTTGAGACGGTGGAAATAGAGCATTAACAGATCTCAAAGGTGAAAAGCATATAATAAGTCTTTATGAGCTTACAGTTGCTGCAATCATCGAAGCAATCGCAGAGGCCAGTGGACCATTGAGCAGGAGCTTGAGATTGGAATCCGGGCATTGGCATCGGAGGAGCGCCGGAAGGATAACCGGTGGCCGTTGGAGGAACAGCGTTAGGCTTGTAATCCGCCATTGAGTTGGGAGTTGGAGGTGAAGATGAAAGTTTATAAAGGAAAGGGGTGCTGATTAGCTTGAGAGCTTCTCTGCCTCTTTGCTATGGAAATGAGGCCGATGTATTACATATATTCAGAGGGGAAGTGAGCTCTTATGTTCTTGCTGCTCGGTTGTATAATGTGGTTGATTTGACTGAATCATAGTTAATGGAAGGCAAAGTCAAAAAAATACAATGTAAATTGTGTGGACCATGGAGCGGTAGCAGCTAAGAAGATTTCTCCTGCCAATCAGATAAACAAAATATTAAGGGTTGTTAAAACTTGAAAGGTTTTTTTATTTTTTATTTTTGAAGTTGAATATATGCCTGATTTTATTTAAAAATGTTTATAAGCTGTCACGTTTATTAACTTAAAATATTTTTGATTCTTTCTTCGTAGGGGTATCAAAAGCCAGCTCATTTTGATCTATTCATTTTTGATCTATTGATTAGGAGTTTTTGTCTATTAATAAAGAGGTTTTGAGTTTAAAGCTTGCATAAATAATGTAAATATAATTTTGTCTTATTAGCCTAAATGTCCAAAAAAAGAAAGATATCAAACTGATCAACATATCGTATTCAAGTCTGACCTGATATTGACTCGACCCGAATTCAAATAATCTGAACTTGGCCCGTTTAATATATAGATAAACATGTGGACCAAAACAGACCCGCTAGCACCCTAATGACCAAAACCAGACCCGATAACCTATTTTTTATTTAAATTTTTTTTATAACTTTTAAACAATAGATTTTATGTTAATTAATACAAATAAAACAGTCATACTAACAAATAAAAAAAATTAAACAAGTCATTTCAGGTTAAAATAAGATTTGTGGGTCAACTCAAACCTGATTCGTTTATTAAAGAGGTCGAAATTCTCGACCCAAGCCTAACCCAATTATTAAATGGGTTAACTCAAACTCGAATTTTTCTGATCGGACTCGGGTCGGGTTAGCTTATCGAGTCATTTTTTGATACCCTTATTTCTTTGCATTGAAGAAGATGACCCAGAATAATTATTGAAGCTAATTGATGCGCGGCTTATTACTATCGAGCCGCATATAAAAATAAAATATCAGTGATATTGAACAAATTAGGATTTATTTAGGATGAATGCAACTTTTTATAAAATTGGTTGTAAAATTGTTGCGGAGAAAATAATTTTTTTAAAAACCGTTGTAAAAAGTTTCTTCTTAATACCAATTTTTTTGGAAAGCAATGGACAAATAAAAACTATGATTCTGATTTGAAAAATAAAACAATAAAAAAGCTATCACAAACGAAACCTTAGTGGCCTATTTACTGAATCAGAAAGTTATTTATTCAAAATTACTGATTAAAGTCGTATATTTTATAATTTATAAGTCATCTTAAAAAAAGATTACGAGCTGCAAAATTTCCTTTATTATAAGCTAATCGAAATTTATATAACATGTAGAATGTTAATTAAGAAATGGTATGGACTGCTTTTATTAATAATACAATTTAATTTTAATTTTTTGTGACATTTTGATTTATAATTAATTTATAATTTTTTCTTGAGCATTGCTAAACATCTGCTTAAGATGTAAGAAAAAATAATTCTTCTATGAATAAATCCTCATTTTGTTTAATGAGATGGAGAATAATTAATATAAAAAAAATCAAACAAAAATAGTTTCTTTGATTCATATTCTTATTTCATATTTGCATATATGATTCCAAGAAATTCTGAATTTTTTATTAATCTAATCATATATAATAAAAATTGATAAAATTTACTCAATTATTAAAAAAATTGTAAATTTAATACATTTAATGTATTGATGATAATTTTATTAATTTTTAAAATCCTAACAATATATATTTAATAATTGTAAAATTAAATTAATTTATTTAATAATAAAATGCACGTGATTGTTGGCCAACGGTGAAAGCTTTAAATAAATCAAGTGGTATTATAATTATATTTAAAAAATCAATGCCGACGACCAGATTTAAATTTCAATGCACGATGTTTATCTATAAAAAAAAAAAAAAACCGTATTTAATTTCGAACGCGTACATTCCAAATATTCCGTTTGAAAAAGTCCGACGAGTTAAATGAGCGAAAAAAACAAAAAAATTTGTATTTTGTTTTTTGCCACTGAAGAAAAATGCAATAGTTGGTTTTTTCATTGTTTCAAATATAATAACATTATTTGATTATAATAGCCTTTAGCCTCCCTATGTTCATTATCAGTAGGAGTATCAATAGAAGATAGGGTCCCATAACACAATTTGAATCTGATCTGAAAATTTTAGGCTTAGGTCTTACCTTTTGACTCATTTAATTATTAAATTGGGTTCGAGTCGATCTGCCAACTTAGAGTTAACCTGATCTTGACTCTTGAAAAAGCTAATATTCTAAACGGTTAAAGAGACTATCATGATATCATAGTCATTCACTTTAGAGATTAAGGAATGAAATTCATTTTTCTTGGCTCCCACTCACTCTCATCGCTTTGGTATCGCACGTGACTTCTAGTATTTCATTTTTCCTTTCCTTTTTCAATTTACACCGCAGTAGCTGCTTCACCCTGTTACTCGACAATTTCATTTGATGGCCGAAGCTCCTTGCCTCCTTCTCCCTTCTTTATTCTCATTCCTTAGTCAATATTACTCAACATTTATCTAATCGACAACAACAAGTAGTTTAGGTAAAATAATAAATTTGTAAATCAATTGTTGTTGTTCGTCTATTTTGAGATGATGGTCCATTTTGACTCCAGTTGTTATTGAATGGATGATTTTTTGTGTGAAAGTGAAACCCTAATTTTAGGCCAATGAATATATATATATATATATATATATATATATAGTTTTTCTTGTACTCCAACATATACAACCATCATCGTCGCAAGCTCCAGCTCCCAACCTCCTGCCTTAATAGGGCCCATCGTCGACGTCTGCTGGTCCCATTGCCAGTTCCGGAGCCCGAGTTGCCCTGTCCGACTCCGAAGCCCCTCTCGTACTGCTTCATGTCCCTTTGCAAGTGTACGCCGCCTGGGTCGCACGCTCATCTCATGATTCAGGTGGGGTCACGCGCTTGTTAGTATTAGGGTCGTTCACGTTCCCTTCCCAGCATCTTTTGCCACCGCCTACTGATGACTTAGGGAAGTTTCCTTCATTTTTCTCCTTTTGGTGCAATTTTTTTCATTTGGCCTTGTCGATTCATCCACCTCCGGCCGTTCGCAGCCAGTGAATCGATTTTGTGATCCAGATTTTTTGGATGGATTTTTTAAATCACGCTCTTTTGTTGATGGTTTACCTTCTTTGTGAATCTCGTAAGAAGAGATACTTGCGTTTGCGGCTTCATTTCAATTTGCTCTGGTTGGCTTCTTTCCTTCTCGCCATCCTAGTTTCGATGCCATTCGCAAGGTTTTTTTCAACCTTAAGCTTAATGTCGAGTTTTCTATGACATTGCTCGATCCGTCACATGTTTTGGTTAAGTTGGCAAATAGCAAAGTATTTTGTCATATATCCTATCTTATAAATAATTGCTTTATGAAATTAACCAAATGGTCCCCTTCTCTTGATATCAATGTTGAGTCCCCTGTGATCCTCATTTGGATTTCCTTCCCAAACATAAGACCTCATATGTTTTCTCCATGGATCCTTCGCGATTTGGGTTCTTTGTTTGGTCGGCCCTTAAAAGTCGTCAATGCCACCTCTGTCGGCTCTCCCCCCTCCCTTGCGCGTGTCTTAGTTGAGCTTGACATTACCAAAAAGTATACGGATAAAGTTTGGATAGGTTCTGAAAATTTTGGGTACATTCAGATGGTTAAGATGGAGGATTTTTCATCTTTTTGTGTTTCTTATAAATGCATTGGTCATATTAAGGGTGAATGTTGCACTCAGTCTTTTGTACCATACTTTTAATCCTTCTACATCTGAGGGGAATGCAACTGGGAATGCTAATACTGTTTCAGAAATGGTTGTTTTAGATGAAAATGTTGTTGTTGCCTCTGATAATTTGGATAATCCTGCCCCTTCTTTATTGATTAATGGGGGTATTAATGGTGGTTCTGGTGTTGTAGTTGGTCTGGGGGTGGTGGTGGCTGGGATTGAGGTTCGACAGGATAATGTTTAGGTGATGGTGGATTTGGGTCAGGTTTCAGAAGCTGTTGCAGTTGATGGTATTTTGGCTATTGTTCCAGATGTTGTTGTCTTAGGGGTTCAGGTTGATCCTGCTGTGGATGCTTGTATGATTAGCTTGATTGATAGCCCAATTGCATCACCCATTCTACATTCTGGTGGTTTTTTTGGTTCTTTGGAACCTGGCGACTGTGATGCTATTTGTCATTTGGATGGTTTGGTTTCTGATGTGCCAATTGAGAGTGATGTTGCTTTTGTTGAGTTGGGTGTTCAGCCCCTCGATGTTGTTCTTCATAAGGTGATTGAGCCTGTTCTAAATGATCCCATTTTTTACTCGACTGGTATTTAGAATGAGCCATTTGTTGATGTTTCGATTACACTAATCTCATATGATTATTTGAAATCTAAATTAGCTTCCAATTTCATACAAGCTTGTGAGGATCAATCAGATTGGCTTGATGGGCATTTCTCCTCACCATGTGGGGGTGCTGGGGATGATTTGGATGGCCTAGATGCTGCCTTTGATGAGATGTATAGTTTAAATGTAAGTCGAATTGTTCAAAAAGCCTTCTCGATGGTGGTGGCAAATGTCGGAGGCAGAAATAAAAAAAGAAGTGGCTTTTCCTGCTTGTGGTGGCTCTTCCTAGTTTTACTGGATGCAAGTTGTTGTTACATTGGTTGGTTCAATCTTTTGGGATGCTTTTGTTCTGTTTGGTTTTATTTCTTGCTTAACTTATAATAGATAGAACCAGTAGCTCTTAAGTTTTATTTCAATGACTGTTTGTTTAGCTAAGCTTATGGTTATTTATGGACGTGTAATTCTCCTTTTAATTTAACGCGTAGGCCCTTCCAAGAATTATATATATATATATATATATATATATATATATATATATATATATATATATATATATATATATATATATATATATATATTATTGCCGCCGAGCTCTTAAAATGACTAATTCATTATTTAATTTAAATCAAATTTTACTAAAATTTAAAATTCTGACTAGCCATTTATTGTATAGTATGTGATATCAAGAAATTAGCCAAGAGTAGCATGTCCCCTAAAGTTAAACATCTTGTTAGAGTTGACTTTAGAATTTGAGTGGGTCCATCTTTGGGATTAAGGTGTTTTTATGACTTACCTACTTATGAAAGCAATGCTTGTGACTTTAACTATGGCTCAGTTTGAGATATTTTTCTTATCACTTTCTAAAGTAAATGTTCAGTGCAAAAAATATTTGTTTGAAAAAATTTTGTAATAAAAATATGCTTTAGAAAATAATAAAAAAATTGTCCCAAATGAAGCCTATAAATTACTTATGAACATAAAGTTGCAAACATACTTCATTTGTATGAGAGAATACAAAGATAGTGCTTGGAAGTTAATTATGAGTTTGTGACTTGAGCTGTAGATTACTTATGAATGCAAATCAACTATATACCATCCTTATTTATTAGTGCAAAGATGTCATTTGAAATGTGATTATATGTATAGGTGATTCAAGTGATGAAGCAGCAGAGCAGAGCGTTTGAGCTTTCTAAGCACATTTCAGCTAACTCAGCTTAGAGACGGAGAAAACGGAACAGAGAGAAACCAATAAAACTATGTATTCATCTGTCACTGTAGCATACATAGAGAAGCTTCTTATACAGGTGATAGTAGGGAAAGTGTGTAAAATACTAAAACACCCTAGGTGGTTACATAAAGTAGAAAAGGGCTTAGTGAAAGTGGTGGCAAACTCTGGCATACGGCAGAGCAGGAGGGCTTGGAGCATGATGCTGAAGTATCCTTGTCATCAAGTACTTATCAGTTAAGTACATGCGTGGTATGATAATCCCTTACGTTTGAGTGATTCAATAATCAAATAATCAATGACTAATTTAATTAATTATTATTTATATTTAGAATCTATTGCATATTTATTTATTAATTATGTTTAATCTTATTGCATTATGAAATATTCACGGTGGTAGAGAGATGAAGAGCTTAACGTCTTAACGTTGAACGAAGATCCAACACACATGCAGATAAATGGAGAGGGGTGCAAGATTCATAAGAGATGGTGGCGGCTGCCAGGTGGCGAGGGTTTGTCGACGGTGGCTCTATGGGATTCACGCCTTAAAAACTCCAAGAATCCTGTTTGCGAACAGGATTCTGGGATGGCATGTACGTGTGAGAATCTCCCTGGTATAGCCAATAATGACTTCAAGGAAGCAAACTGCTGCCCTTTAGGTGTTTGCCTTTATGCCTCAAAGGATAGGAGAAAGGAGCTGCTCTCATTCGTACCTGGCTTCGGAGAAGAATAAATGGGTAAGAAAGCTACTTATCTTCCTATATGAAAATAGTGAGCTAGTATTCTTGTTGTTGTATATATTTTTTGTATTTGTCTGCTGCGTCAATTGTTATTTTCATTTCAAACCATGATTGTTATTGGATAAAATGTTCTAATGCTTGAGAATGAAAAAAAAAAAAAAAAAACTAACAGCATACTTGTAAACAAAAATAATGGTTTGAACTAAGAGTTACTTCCATTTTTTTTAAAAGAAAAGGGAAATACGAAGGTATATCAAATCCTCTCTGATATTGTCGTATACACCATGTTCTTCTTTTAATTAGTATTTTATGTACATGTGCTATAGGTTATATATTTTCTCGTAATTTCATGTTCACTATTCTGCTATTTTACCATTTTTATTCCGTTAAAAAAAACTCTAATCATGTATTTAATATTTAAATAAATGAAGAGGTCATAATTTTCCTCAAAGATAAATAATCATGTGTATATTTATTTCATTTTCTTACAACACTTCCTTCTCTTAAATGTTGTAGTTATGAATTCATAAGTTTAATAGAGATTGAAGTTTAAAAAAGAAAGATATGTTTAATTTTAATAATTAAAAAAATTTAATTATTATATAGTGTTCTATATATATATATATATATATATATATATATATATACATATATATATTTGAATAGTAAACTATTTTGGTAAGATTAAAACTGATAATAAGACTGTTGTTTTAAATAATTAATATAGTTAATTATTAGTTCATTTACTTAATTTCAATGATATGGATTGATTTCATCTT
The DNA here is from genome assembly GCA_019925795.1 of Dendrobium chrysotoxum. NCBI lineage: Eukaryota > Viridiplantae > Streptophyta > Magnoliopsida > Asparagales > Orchidaceae > Dendrobium > Dendrobium chrysotoxum. The sequence continues at coordinate 88,618,069 of CM034302.1, read as the reverse complement.
TGATTTACAATCTCTATGCTTCTTTATGCTCTTATATTCAATAAATGGTAATTAGATGGGAGGGGTTGTGTGTATATTTATGTCTCATTGCTCCTTTTTAACAAAAAAAAAAATCTCGCATATGCATGTTAGCATAATAGACTTTTTTTATAATAACAAGCTCCCCGTTTGTAATCATAAATGACATTTGACTTAAATATTTCTTTTGTCGTCATCATCATATATACATGTTAGCTTGTATATTTGAATGTGAAATTCTGGCACATGCTTTTCTCTTCTCCTTTATTTGCGAGGTACATTTGGAGTTATTGGAGCTATTTAGATGAAGGAGCTTGGACAACATATAGGAGCATCAGTCACCCTCATTTCTTCCAAATGGGGGTGCTACGGGCGGAACCACCGGGTCATAGCCCCCGATGCTGTAAGTTCTCTTAAAACTTAGAAGCCCTTAGGAGCTTTTCTGGTTGTACAATCCCCTCCCCTTAGGTCCTTATAGTAGTTTCTTTTTCTAGATTGTCTTTATTTATTATAAAACAAACTCTTTTTCATCCCATACAATACTAGTGACATTTAAAGACAAAAAAAAATCAAGGATTCAGTTTTAGAAAACTTAGACTTAGGATGCATGCACCATTTAGGATAGAAACACTAAATATAGAAAACTTAGTGACATTTTATCATAAGATTAGTGTATTATTATCTAAGCTTAATTAATCATAAGTAATAACTAATTAATAATTGAAAGCTCCTAATAAATCCATAAATAATCCAAATGTAATACATCTAAATCTTTAACTTTTAATAATTAAATCATAACTAATGTACTTAATTACTAAAAGATGAAATTTGAATATAGATTGAAATCAAACCTAATTAATACATTAATCACCCCTTAATTAGATAAAATTCATTTGAAAACAAACTCAATTTCAAGTGTTATAAAATACAAGAAATTTAAATTAAAAAAATGCCAAAAATAAAAGACATATAAAATTCAAATCCAGGTTTATTTAGTGATCAATCCCCTTACAATTAATCATGTATACATAATCCACAACATACTCAAAACTAAATGAAAATAAAACCTAAAGGCTAATAATCTAGACTTACATGAAACCTCTAAAGTAAATAAAATCGGCAATTCACTAACGATCAAAGTGAATAAAATAAGAGACTAATTAAAAGTTCAACACAACTCAAAATCTAATAATTAACCTAAAATTTAATCAAACTATAAATCAACCATTTAAAAATCAATTAATCGACCCCTAATCTTCAACTAACTAAATTAACTCAATTGGTTACTATAAGGTAACCCGGGTCTACGAGGCTATTAAGTTGGCCCCAATGAGGGTGAAATAAATCACATGGCCCCAGTGAGCAACAAAGGTAGTAATCACTAAACACTAAAATAAACTCTTAAAATTAACTCTAAGGTATTAATATTTAAAATTAAATTAAAATTTCTTTTTTGGCTTTTAACAAATCAAATTATGAACAACTTGAATAAGTTACCTACATAGGACATACCCAAAATCACACAGCCTACTACACACACTTAGATCTGCTTGTTAGGACACGACTTCTAGCTCTAGGTTAGGCCGATGTTTTCTTTCTTTTTATTTCTGTGATGTGGCGATTTACATGTGAAACATGTGCTGTTGTTTTAGCTTTATGTGATGATTTCTGTGATGTTGATTTTAATTATTGTATTCTCTCTGTGTTGTGATGGGCGATATATTACTTATAGGTTAGGAGCGATCTGGATGCTCACGATATTTTCTGTAGGTGGCCATGCTCATTTAGGGCTAAAAGGAGGCTAAAAATAAATAAATAATTTATAATTGCTACGGGTGCTTCAGCTGCTTAGCCCCCAAATAAATAAGAGCATGACCAAGTGTGGCTTATTTGAGCATTTCTATTTTATCATATAACTGCTTGGGATGTTTGATTATAACTGCTTAGGATAATCTTGTATGAGAGTCTAGATACTTCTTTTTATAATTTTCATATAATTTATTCAAAGTATAGAGTTGTGAAAGTCTATAAAATGGTGTATTTTAATAAGATATTAGGAATCCAAAGAGAAAAGAAAATCTCTCTACAAGAAATTTTTTTCATTTGGATATCCTATTGAGGATGTACCACAAGATGACTGAAGGAAGATGAACAATAGAAGAATCAGAAGATGAAGATCAAGACTAAAATGCCTCATTTTAAGACTTACGTCGTTCTATAAGAGTAGAATCCATGTTATTGGCGGTGGAGCCTGGCCACCTTTACTTTCCTGCAGACCTTGGGTTGTATATTATATGGCACTTATCATGAACTTTGGTCACTCTGTTCTGTTGATTTGTTGTGATGATATATTTACTTTATATGTATATTAGAACTACACACTTTTTCCTAAGTTTCTTACTTTATTTTGCTTTAGGGTGGCTCGGACGGAGTCTTTACGTTAAGCTCTTTAGGATGTTAAATTTTCTATAAAGCTAAAATTTATTTAAAAACAAGATAAAAATGAACATAGGGTTTAAAATTAATTAATTTCTTAAAACTAATGCATGACCCTTTTAAGGGTCACCTTTTAAAATGATAATGAATAAACCTTGTTCACTTTACAGTGACTACTAGCCAGTCCTGATTAGCCCTACATACACATTCATAACCTTGAGTCAATCATTTAGATTTTCTTTTATAACATAGAGGGATAGTTAATTTTGCATAAATCATAGTACCATTCATGGTTGGGACTAGTGCCAATTTCTTTTCTATGTCACCCACCACTCTTGCATTTGCATAAGACAAAAATTTCATAGATTTAATACGTTAGGTGGAGTTTAGTTGGTACCCCTTTCCGAGTAGGATGGTAAATCTAGGTCAGGGCTACTTAGATCTCTAGTGGGGTTTAAGTTATAAGTCCCCTATGTGTGTCTTTCATAACTTCTGATAAATTCTGAGTTGTCATTTCTCCTAGGATAGCAAATTCAATCTTTGATCTTCTAAACTCAAAATTTTGATCACATCTTTATATATTCAAAAGGTCTAATCATCAATAAAGATAAAGAGAATAGTTTATCCTCTTTAGAATAGAATCTAGAAAATCCCATTCGAGCTGATGTATTGGATGGGGGAAATCTCGTGACTTTGATCATGTCATATATATTATTACCCATCGAGATGTGTAGGTGAAAATCGCTATTCTCCATGGTTAATCGTATATATGACCTCATATGCTCTTTCATTGGCCTGCTTGCATAGATTGTAAAGACCTACGACCTTTTTGTCCTACGGGATAGTGAGATCGCACCATTTGCATTCTGTTCCCAGCCAGCAAGAACCTTTCGAAGACCTACAAACGGCATGCAATCTCTCATAGTAAGGGTGAGGGCCAAGGGAGTATCCCATCAGGGACATAAACTAGAGGGATGATCCTTTGGTGAGATCATCAGCAACAAAAGAGAGCTTTGGGGTAGGTGGAACGAAGGACATAGGAAAATCCTCAGGAATAGGTGGAGGGGAAGAGAGGTTGTTGGCATAAGAAAGACTAGGTGGTGCTAGAGGGGCCCCAAGGAGGGAGGAGCCCAAGGGGGGAAAATCATTTGGATTTAGGGCCATGCAAAAACGGGGAGATGGAGGCCTCTCTCGGCGGAGGAGGCGGCGGGAAGCAGAGATGCAAAGGAAAACCTTAGGAGCACGACTTTTTCTCCAGCACCAATAATAATCTTAATGAAAGGATTCTCGATTCAACTAATTTAATTAAAATTAATCAAAATATAATATACTTAATAATTAAATAATTAGTTAAATTAATTGATAATAAAACTACTTAACATTACCTTCTACTTAACAAGACCCAACATTTTACAAATTAATTCTCAATAAGTATGGAGCTAGGTTGAAGAAAGACAGGCCAACATATACCACAACTCAACAAGATGGATTTTCTCCAATATTTATTACAACTATTATTTTCGATGGGAAAACTTTTGATGGATTTGTTGGAAGGAGCCAAAAAGGAGGCAAAACAAAAGACAACCTTTGTTATTATTGGTTTTATTTTATGTTTGATAATTTTATCTATTACCTGAATTAAAATGTTTAAAAAGTGTTGAAAATATGTTATAATTTTTTCATATCAAGCTTTTGAAAATATTTGTGATATTTTTTTAGCAAACTCAAACAAAATTATTATAATGACCAAAATTATAAAGAAGAAATAATGAACTTTATGAATTGGTGAACCATATTGCTAATGGTCTATGTTTTTCTTGTTTCACAAAAGCTTTAGTTTAGATATCATAAAACTGCTTAACATTGTCTTATACTTAACAAGACCCATCATTTTGTAAATTGATCCTCAATGAGTATGGAGCTAAGCTGAAAAAAGACAAGCCAACATATACCACCACTCAACAAGATAGACTTCCTCCAATATTTTTTATAACTATTATTTTTTATGGGAAAACTTTTGATGGATTTGTTAGAAGGAGCCAAAAAGGAGGCAAAAAAATATACCATTTGTTATTTTGGATTTTATTTTAGGTTTAATTATTTTATTTATTGCATGAATTGATCTATTATTGAAAATATGTTAAAATTTTGTCAATCAAGCTTTTGAAAGTATTTGGGTTATTTTTTTAGCAAATTTAAACACAGCTATTGTAATGACCAAAATTATAAAGAAGAAAAGATGAACTTTATGAATTGGTGAACAATATTGCTAATTATTTATTTTTTCTTGTTTCCCAAAATCTTTAGTTTAGATATCATAAAATTGCTTAGCATTGCCTTCTACTTAACAAGACCCAATATTTTACAAATTGATCCTCAATGAGTATGGGTTAAGCTGAAGAAAGATAGGCCAACATATACCACCACTCAACAAGATGGACTCCATCCAATATTTTTAAAAACTATTATTTTTGCTGGAAAAACTTGTGATGGATTAATTGGAAGGAGTAAAAAAGGAGGTAAAATAAAATACAACCTTATTATTTTGGATTTTATTTTAGGTTTGATTATTTTTTCTGTTGCCTAAATTGATCTATTAAAAAAAGTGTTGAAAATTTGTTAAAATTTTTTCATATTAAGCTTTTGAAAATATTTGGGTGATTTTTTTAGCAAATTCAAATACAGTTATTGAAATGACGAAAATTATAAAAAAATGATGAACTTTATGAATTGGTGAACAATATTACTAATGGTCTATTTTTTTCTTATTTCACAAAATCTTTAGTTTAAATATTATAAAATTGCTTAAAACTACATTCTACTTAACAAGACCCAACATTTTACAAATTGATTCTCACTGAGTATAGAGCTAAGCTAAAAAAAGATAGGCCAACATGTACCACCACTCAACAAGATGAACTTCCTCCAATATTTTTTACAACTATTATTTTGATGGGAAAACTTATGATGGATTTGTTGGAAGGATTCAAAAAGGAGGCAAAACAAAATACAACTTTTGTTATTTTAGATTTTATTTTAGATTTGATTATTTTATCTATTGCTTGAATTGATCTGTTAAAAAAGTGTTAAAAATATGTTATAATTTTGTCATATCAAGCTTTTGAAAATATTTGGGATATTTTTTTTTAGCAAATTCAAACACAGTTATTGTAATGACCCAAATTATAAAGAAAAAAATAATGAACTTTATGAATTGGTTAACGATATTGCTAATGGTCTATTTTTTTCTTGTCTCCCAAAATCTTTAGTTTAGATATTATAAAATTGCTTAACATTGCCTTCTACTTAATAAGGCCCAATATTTTGCAAATTGATCCTCAATAAGTATGGAGCTAAGCGAAACAAAGGTAGGCCAACATATACCACCACTCAACAAGAAGGAATTCCTCCAATATTTTTTACAACTACTATTTTTGATGAGAACACTTTTGATGTATTTGTTGGAAGGAGTCAAAAGAGAGCAAAACAACATATAGCCTTTGTTATTTTGAATTTTATTTTAGGTTTAATTATTTTATCTATTGCATGAATTGATATGTTAAAAAAAGTATTAAAAATATGTTAAATGTTTTTCATATCAAGCTTTCAAAATATTTAGGATATTTTTTTAGCAAATTCAAACACAGCTATTGTAATGACCAAAATTATAAAGAAAAAATAATGAATTTTATGAATTGGCTAACAATATTGCTAATGGTCTATTTTTTTCTTGTCTCCCAAAATTTTTTATTTAGATTATAAAATTGCTTAACATTGCCTTCTACTTAACAAGACCCATCATTTTGCAAATTGATCCTCAATGAGTATTGAGCTAAGCTAAAGAAAGACAGGCCAACATATACCACCACTCAACAAGATGAATTTCCTCCAATATTTTTTACAACTATTATTTTTGATGGGAAAACTTTTCATGGATTTGTTGGAAGGAGCAAAAAAGGAGGCAAAACAAAATACAGCCTTTGTTATTTTGAATTTTATTTTAGGTTTGATTATTTTATCTATTGTATGAATTGATCTGTTAAAAAAGCATTGAAAATATGTTATAACCATATCAAGCTTTTGAAAATATTTGAGATATTTTTCTTAGCAAATTCAAACACAGTTATTGTAATGACCCAAAATATAAAAAAAATGATGAACTTTATGAATTGGTTAACAGTATTACTATTGATCTATTTTTTCTTGTCTATCAAAATTTTTTGTTTAGAAATTATAAAATTGCTTAACATTACCTTCTACTTAACAAGATCCAACATTTTGCAAATTGATCATCAATGAGTATGGAGCTAAGATGAAGAAAGACAAGCCAACATATACCACCACTCAACAAGATGGATTTCCTCCAATATTTTTTACAACTATTATTTTTTATTGGGAACCTTTTGATGGATTTGTTGGAAGGAGCCAAAAAGGAGGCAAAACAAAATACAGCCTTTGTTATTTTAGATTTTATTTTAGGTTTGATTATTTTATCTATTGCCTCAATTGATCTGTTAAAAAAAGTATTAAAAATATAAAATTTTGCCATATCAAGCTTTGAAAATATTTGGAATATTTTTTTGTAGCAAATTCAAACACAGTTATTGTAATGACTAAAATTATAAAGAAAAAATGTTGAACTTTATGAATTACGGAATAATTTTGCTAATTGTCTATTTTTTTCTTGTTTCCCAAAATCTTTAATTTAGATATCATAAGATTGCTTAACATAGCATTTTACTTAGTAAGACTCAACATTTTGCAAATTTATCCTTAATGAGTATGGAGCTAAGCTGAAGAAAGAGTGGCCAATATATACCACCACTCACCAAGATGGACTTTCTCCAGTATGTTTTTACAACTATTATTTTTTATGAGAAAATTTATATTAGATTTTTTGGAAGAAGCAAAAAGGAAGCATAACGAAATACATTCTGTGCTATTTCTAAGAACTGGAAATTTGGCTGAGAATTTTATTTTACTATTTCTGTCAATCTAAAAGGAAAAGGAGGATTTTTTAGCCACTTCGGACCATTTTTGTCTGTCGACCCAATTGGGAGGCTTGTTCGTCTTGAGGTAAGTCATATTATGCCCATCTCAATTTTAAAATATACATAATTTTTAGCAAATTTTTTTATTAAAATTTTATTTATGTTAGTGAAAAATACTGATAATTTTGTACCAATAAAACTTTTATAGCGTAAGTTTTTTATATGCTATAAAGATTATGATTATGCACATTTTAAATATTTTTTGAAAATTTTATAATGGAGGTTTTGAAATTTGTGAGTTTTTATTGAATAAAAAATTATCTGGACTCTGAAAAATAGTGATGTAATACGATAAAAGTCTTAAAATATTATTTTATACAATATATGATAATTTGATTATTTTATGAAAATGTGTATTTTTGTCTAGTAGGATTTTATATTACCCATCGTTATAGAAAATTATATAATTTTGACACATGCTTAATTACTATAATGTGATAATATATATGTATATGTGATTAAACTATATGTGTTGGGAGTCATAAAGGGTCAGAATCTTTTAAAAATATATCTATAAGGCACGTTCTAGTGGCTATAAGCCAAATTCTTGTACTTACAGACATGTTCTGGTTCTACAAGCACAAAATGGAGTCATGAGGGTTCAGAATCTTTTGAGATTCTGTCTGGGTGTGAGAAATGTGATATAAATTATTCTATGATTTATTTGTTCAGTATTATTATTTTAATAAATTGGATAATTATTATGCTTTAATTACCTTTCACAGCACAAACAGTGTTTTATTTGATTATATTTAACTGCTTTTAAATATTCAATAATATTTAATAAAAGAATTTGAAATTTTAGATTTGGTTTGTATGGTCTGATGACCTATTATAGCTCACTATGATTTTGCTTCTGTTTTCAGGATCTGGGAAGGAGAAGGAGATTATGGATTAGCAGTTTAGGATCAAATATGAATATATAGTATTTCTCTATTTTAATTTTTATATAGTCATGGTTAGTTTATTATTCAGTTTTATAGCTCAACATGTAATCATGTATTATAATGTAGATATATATTTTGATGAAATGAAAGAAACTTGGTGAATGAATTTATTTTTAGTATTTAGATGTTTTAGTAGCTTTGTAGTCTGTAATTTATTTAAAATAAATATTGGAAGAGAATCTGAATATTTTAAAATTAGATCTTGGGATTAGCCTGTGACAGCTCAACACGATAGGACAAGTCCTGGTTGGGTTGGGTTGTGACATGATCAGCCAATTAAAATTCTAAAGCTTCCAATATGCTTCAAGCTATTTATTTGAGCCCATTTGGGCTCGAATTGGATGAATTTTGGTGTTATTGGGTTCTCCTCTATCGAGACGTTCAATTTAAGTATAAGTAGCTAAAATTAGACTTCGGATGATCCTGAATTTAATCTTGAAGTTTCCAATTGAGATATGCCTTGAAATTCATGCCTGATCAAGACAATTTTCGGTGATGTATCAATATTAAGTTTAAATGAGAAAGAAAAACCAATTTAGTTTTTATTACTTACTTCTTGTGTATCTGTATGTTAGCTTTCAATACATTTTTTTAGTTAAATGTATTAGTGGGTCAGGTTGGATCAAATAGGTTGAAAGCGTATTGGGTTCGAGTTCAAGGTTTTGACCCAAGTCGGGTTCATTCAATGCTGATCAACTTCGACTCGGGCTCGAAGCCAACCCGAAAATTTATTTTGATACCCCTAAATCATTACTATGTTATACCTCATAACAAGTAATATATATATATATATATATATATATATATATATATATATATATATATATATATATATATATATATATATATATATATATATGATCTCCGGTGATCAAAATAATAAAAGCTTTTTGAGATTTAGGTTTCATTTGGGATAAATTTCTTACTGCTTCTTGATATATCACCAAAAAATTATCTTGATCAAACACGAATCTCGAGGCAAAATTCAAGTTGGAAACTTCAAAAATTAATTCGGAGACCATCTGAACTCCGATTTCAACAAACTTATAATCGAATTGAATGTCTTGGAAATACGAACCTAACGACACAAAAATCGACTCAATCCGAGCCCAAATGAGTCTAAATCAAAGACCCGAAGCGCTATTGGAAGAGTCAAACCACAATTTGAATTACCAAACGATTTCCAAACGTGACATGCTTATAGTCGAATCGGGCGGCTCGACGAGACGAATCCAACGAGCCTAAGATCGTTCAACTCCGATATCATTAAGACCTTCAGATGCCTGATAAACGGTCCATGATCAAGGGATTCAATATCGGCCGTCCATCCAAACCACTCAACATTTGCCCTTGATCCTCCTCCTATTTACGGGACATGCCATCCTCAAAAAACTATAAATAGCCCCTCATTTCTCTTAAGGGGGGACTCCGAAGCAAGAGGAGGAAGAATGAGCCAAGGAAGAAGAGAAGGAAGAGCTCTCTTGTCACCAGAATCCTCCGCGACCACAGACGGACTTCCCCCCTGCTGCTGACTGACGCCGGACTTCCGCCCGGCCACCAAGTGACGCCGGACTCCTGTCCGGCCACCAACAAACTCCGGAATTTCCACCGGCCTCCAAGTGACGCCGAAATTTTGCCCGGCTTCTACCCGACGCCAGAATTCCGCTCGTCGCCGGATTTCTACCCGACGCAGGACTTCTGCCCATCGCCAGACATTCGTCGGACTTCTACCCGACGTCGGACCTCCGCTCGTCCCCATATTTCTACCGGATGCCGGACTCTTACCCGACTCCAGACCTCTGTCTATCGCCGGATTGCTACCCGACACAGGACTTTTGCCCGGCCGTCGACTAACGTCCGATTTCTAACCGACGCCAGACCTCCGCTCGTCGTCGTATTTCTACCCGACGCCGGAGTTCTGCCCGTTTCCGGACATTCTTTTGACCTATATCCGACGTTGGACTTATGCCAATCGTTGGACCTCTACATGACGTTGTCCTCCCGACCACCGTTATTCACTGACTACGATCCTTCAAGCTTACGTCGCCCATCAACTACGATCCTTCAAGCTTACGTCGCCCATCAACTACGATCCTTCAGACCAAACAAACATGTCAACATTGACTCTTTGTATTCCATTATGTACTTCATATAATGTACATCAAGCTAAGGCCTTCCCCTTAAGGAAGGGCCTCATTTGTAATTTGCTGCAAATAATAGTGAATTCATTCAAACTAGGCTTGGCCCCGTGGTTTTTCCCCTTTTTTCAAGGGTTTTTCATGTAAAAATCTTGGTGTCCCTTATTAATACCGCACCTTCTCTTTTTATTTGTATGCGTGCTAGAATTTCGTGCAAAGCTAAGACGTTAAACTTTATATTTCTCTACCGCCGCAAATACTCCAGGACGCAACACTTCTTAAACCAGCTTTTTAGTACAATTATTTTAAATTTTTTTACTAGAAAGCTGCTTTAAGAAGCAGTAAGAAAACCGTCCCAAAAGAAGCATTAATAATCTATCAATCATTTGCTTTTGTATTTAAGCCACACAAATTGAGTTTAGTGAGTGGAAAGTTTTGATCGAATGGTGATAAAACCTAAACAAACTTATAACTAAGCCTGCCTTAGCTTGATAATATTGAATCATTAACAAACTTCATCATTGACCGCTTCATTAAAAAGATTCATTATTTTAACTCCAAATTCAGACAAGAAGTAAGAAATTTTCCAAAAGAGATGGAACAAAATCTCCTATGTGACTCAAAAGCAATTCGAACAACAAAGTCTAAAACAATGTACAAGAAATTAATCTCACACAGACAACAAGAAGAAGACTTTCTCTTTCTTTGACGCCCACTTCTTATATGGAAGATGATTTTAGTGAAAACTGTTGATATGAAAAGTGAAAATTTACTGCAAGACAAAACAGGACTCACAAATGCATGAAAACTCAATTGAAAACAAAAGATTATGTGAGGATATTCTAATATAAAACATATAAAAATAGACTTCAAAGTATTTAGATTTATGTTGTGATTGATGTTGCATAGAAATAACGTGAATTGCAGTAATCATAACATAAATTCAAACACTCTGAGATCTTTATGATGCATTTTGTATCATCATATCCTCACATAATTTTGTTGATTAACGCATCATGCCTCCTTGCACAGGTGGTGGCTGGATCATTCCAACACCCTGCATTCTTTCCATGTTGCCATGCCATCCTGCAAAAATCCCAAGCTCCTTCATGTCAAAATCCAGTTAAATCTCTTTATAAAGACAAGGGAAACAAACATCTAAACTGATAGCAATAATCAAAAGAATGGTAGCATTTAGCACTTCTCTATTGAAATATTATTTAAAAAAAAGATCTGAAAAGTGCATCTCCGTCAATTCGATCGAAATATTATGAATCATTATTATATATTTTTACGATTTGTAATTTAAAACTGATGAAAAAACTGTGGATCTAAGAAGTAAAGATGCAGAGAGTAATAAGAGAGATGGAGAGATACCTAGAGACATGTTAAATCCACGGTTTTGGAGTTCACGATAAGCCTGGCAAAGAGCACAGGTCTCACAACACCAGTGGACAAGACAATCATTGCAGGGGCTTTCTGGGAGCCCATATAGCGCGCGCATTTTGGAACGATAAGCACACGAATATAAGCACTGGCATCCCGTCAACGCCGCGATCAACACATACAATGCTCCACTCGTCCCACACGCTTCAAAATTATAAACCAAATGATTAAGACACTCATTTAATCTTTCATAAAATCATGACAAAATGCAAATCAATCAAGCTTCGTTGGTCGCTTACATGTTGAGCCGCGATCAACTATCTCTGCAATCCGACCGAAGGTGATGCAGGGGCAGCAGAAAGTGAGGCAACCTATTATGGAAATTAAATCAGTTAATTTAGCTAAGAAGGTGGAAAAGTAGTATAGAATGATCCTTTATAAGCTTACAGTTGCCGCAATCGTCGAAGCAACCGCAGAGGCCGGTGGACCATTGAGAGGGAGCTTGAGGTTGGAATCCAGGCATTGGCATCGGAGGAGCGCCGGCAGGATAGCCAGTGGCCATTGGAGGAGCAGCGTTAGGCTTGTAATCTGCCATTGATTTGAGAACTGGTGGTGATGATGAAAGTTTATAGAGGAATCAGAGCTTGGCTGCCTATTTGCTAAGTATATGAGGCTGCTTTATTATATATAGACAAGGGGGGAGTATTCTCTTAATCATCGTCATTAGCTGTCTTCGTCTGCATATATAAATGGTTGATTTGACTTAATCATCGTGTAAATCATGTAGACCAAGTGGTGGTGGTAGCTGCACAGCAAGCTTCCAGGAAGATACAAGTTGCAAATAGATATTAATGTTCATGGTCATTGAAAGTTTTTTGTTTAGGGTTTAGGGTAGCTGCACAGCAATCTACTTGGCCGGACCGTCCGGATGTGGGGTCAATTGGCCGCGGGAGGGCGAACCGGCGAAGGCCGGACCTCCGGCGGGACGTGAAGTCGACCGGCTCGGCGAAGGCGCTATATGTGAGCGGCCAGCGCTAGTTCGAACTCGGAATATCAAAGGCTTGAGGCCAGCTGGCCAGGCGTCGCCGCTAGGGGATGAGTGGTCCGGATCCGCGGGTCATCGGGGTCGAAGGTGGATTTTTGGGTCAACTCGAATCTGACCCGTTTTACAAACGGGTTGATCAGAACCCGAATTTTTTTAGATCGGGTCCAAATCGGATTTCAAGTCGTTGCTCACGTAAAATTTAAATTTACAGTGGATCATTTTGTGTATATGTACATTTAGAGTTTATGTACAAATACTTATAATATAAATGTCTTAAATCCTAAATGAAATTTTACAGTTAATATATAAACAAAATCTATATTTTCTTGTAATGATATGATTTTTTATGCCATTTTTAGATTTTAAAGCACCAAAATGAAGAGTTCATCTTAATTTATTTTTAACAACTTTGTTCATTGAGACTCTTGTGAGTATTCCCCTTCTTAAATTTTTAGCATAAAAAACCATCTTACTCTCACATTATACTTTCAACTAATTATTTATGTACATACAATATCTTCATACAACCTTAAGATATTAAATTATTTCTATTATCGCAAAAATAGTTAGCTAGCAATCTTATTAAGGTTTCGTTTGAGACAGTTTTCTTATTGCTTTAATACAAAAAAAATTTTGTACTAAAAAATTACTTTTGACGAAATATAAATCAACTCTTATTCAACATCATCATATTCAAATTTTGTCATTTAAAATGCTTTGAAAAAAACAAATCTTGATTTTATGAAAAAAAATATTAATTAATCACTGCGTTAGGAATTCTTTCATGGTTGAAACATTAAAACTATTAAGCTAAAAAATGCCAAAATTTTGAAATACCAATTCAAAGGAGTTAGGAAGAGTTTGGTATTACATAATTTGTGGGCTGTACTTTGTAAAAGAGATTAAATGTTTATTTAATTGTATATATTTAATAATAAAGTACACATGCAAGCTGGTGAATGATGGAAGCTTTAAATATCTAACGCGATATTATTATGCGATAAAATTTAATGCCAATTGGTATATGCTCTGACCAAAGTTTTAGCGTTTTATGACTTTGGATAATTTCTTATGTTGAAGATTTTATAAATGATATATTATATGAGGTAAGGATTATAATTATCTTCTATTATTTAAAAATTTCATTTTAATTTTTTATTTTTAAATAAGAATTTAAATAATTTTATGAAAAGACTAATTTGATACATGTTGAAAGAGTCGGGGACTGAATTGATATTTTAATGAAAAAATAATCAAAATGGTCCATTGATTCTTTTTGAAAGATCAAAATAGTTCTCAACTGTATTAAAGAATAATTTTGGTCCCTCAACTATTTAAAGAAAAACCACTATAACTATTTAGATTCATTTTTTTTAAATTTGAGATATCGAAATTGTCATTTAATATAATTGAGAATCATTTTGATCATTCATCCTTTTTCTCATATTTTTATATAATTAAAATTATTTCGGTCTTTAAAAAAAGTTGGAATTGATTCAATCATTTTCTCTATATTACATGATATAATTAATAAAAAAAAGATTTTACTCTATTTTGAACAAATATATTCCACTTGATAAAAGGAGAGACAAACTAGAAAAAAAGTCGAGGAAGATGATTGGAAGCTTTTAAATTTATTTTGAAATCTATGTGATATATTTTAAAATTTAAGAAAATTTTAATTGAAATTATCGATGTAATTGCAAAATTTTAAAATTTTAAAATTATTATTAAATTTTGAGATTTAATTATAATTACATCAAAATTTTATTTTGATATTTAATATATAAGAATTAGTAGTGAAGTTAAAATTGTTAGGAGATTCAAAATTAATCACATATTTGGTCATTTATATACAACTTTGTCTTATGTAAAATGGAATGAATTAATATAAAGCCAAACCATAAAAGGGAAAAGAAATAAGACATAAATGTAAAGGGATGAATATGAGTAGTTGAAAGTGAAGACATTATTTATTAGAATAATTAAAAGATACAAAGACAATTTCATGGGAATTAACGAAAGAATATGGATAGGAAATTTAAATTTTGTAAGCTATTGAGCTCTACATCTATATTGCCCTCAAAGCAAAGCAAAACTCATATTTACATAATTGAAGGCTACTTTTTACTATAGAGCCACTCCAAATTAATAGTTTTTTTCATTATATTTTGTGAATTAAAATATATAATAAATATTTTTAAAAGAGGGAGGTAAAAGCACTAAGTATAATGGAGAGATTTTTTAACATATGATTCATTATATTTATTAAAGTGGAGTATTATGAAAAGAACATTCTTTGTTTGTCTTGGTCAAATTCTTCAAATAAAAGAATATATAGAGCGATAATAATAATGTGATCATAAGAATTTTTTATTTTTTTGCATGTCCGATGCCCAAAAAGGAGCATTCAGTCTCATAAAAATAATATAATTTTATAAATTTCTTTCGTAGGTTAGAAGTTCCATGCCCTAATTGGAAAGGAGAGTGATTTTACGTGTTTGTCTTCATAACGATTGATATTTTATTTTATTGATATTATTTATGGTGGAGACAATAAATGACAGTTTATTTTCTTCTTTTTATATATAATAAATACAATTTTTTTAATTTTAAATGATATTTCTTTTCATAAATGAATAAGGATTACATTCTTTCAATACCAGTGCTTTCATGATTATTTACACTTTAATTAGGTAAACTTGGGTGGTTTGGCCACAACTTCCCCTTTTGTAAGCCAATATTACACTTATGATCATCATATCTTTTCAGCTCATTTGATTGAAGTGTTCATGATATTTATTGTCGAAGTTAATTTTTTTTTCTTTCTTGATAACTTCAATAATGTCGCTCTGGGTATCCAGCTTATTATTGATCACTGATAATCCTGCACCTGGAGAGATTATTCTGTACGGAGTCTGAATGCGTCCGGAGACCAATCCGAACATGCCACATCATCCAATATACTGTGTATTGGGTGACATGACGAGTCTACATTGGCCTCCGAGCGCGTCCAGACACTGCACGTAATAATTTTTCCCGCACCTGGCTCTAATTTCTCCTGAAAATCAATAGAGATGGCAGAATGGTTGGAGGCCGGGGGTATATTTTAATAAATTTATAATTACTGGCTATGAATGATTCTAGAAACTTCTCAATCCATGCTTTTCATGAGTCTAGATATTCACTATATTTCCTTGTGGCTCTATCATTATCCACAATCATGTTATTATCTAGCTCAAATCCTGAATCTTCTGATGGTTTGTAGCTCCATCTGTTATAGAGGCAGAAGGCAGGGTTACAGTGATGGGTGCAGCACCATCATCGTCTTCACACCTCTTCACCTTCACCTTAATCATCATTAGCTTCATCATCATCTCTTTTTAAAGAGTAAATCAACACATTTCTCTCGCAAAGGGTATTCTCTGAAGATATTCTCATCAAGATTCGTCCCTATCAAATTTATTTAGTACACGAGTGTTTGTGGCTTCTCAGTAGTATTACCCTTATTTTTAGCAGGGGGGGTTTTTACATGCATCTTCTCATTTTTTATGTATCGATATGTCAAATATCTCAACTTTGATGTTTATTTATATAATACTTTAGTGTCTCAATTTCATTAAAAAATATGCATGAAGATATATTTTTTATTTTTAAAAATTAATATTAGTACTATTTTTAATATAATTAAAATTTTATATATTATATAAGTAAAAAATATAAAAATTATCTGATACATATGTAAATCTTACTAACAACTTTTGACTTCTTTTTTAATAGTTTCTTCCTTTTGAACTTCTCTATAAGAGATTATATGATCTTTTTAGTCTTCTATGATTTGAGACAATACATGTTTTGTTTGGGATAATTTTTTTATTATTTTTTAAAACAGTTTGTTAGTACAATAAAATTTTGAACTATAAATTGTGTCCTAAAAAACTGCTTTAAAAAGTAATAAGTAAACTATCCCAAATGAGACCTCAATCAAATGTTCTGGAGAGAGTACGCCACAACCTCAATTGCATAAAAAACATCCATATATATACATTATCACCGAAACCCAACCTTATTGAAGCTTGCTTGCAAAACAATTGATTCTAAAGCGAGAATCGAAAGTGACTAGAAGAACAAGGATTTTTGATCGTACACATGGAGCAACTACACAACAAAGTAATTAATAATAAAAATATTTGAACATTATACTTTCTCAAGAAGCCTCTTAGGTGGAACCCCGCCAGGGGGTGCTGTCCCCTTGAACCCCCGACATATATGCCTTATAAGTTTACCCCCCTGAAAATTAAGGTTGGTTCCGCCCCTGCCCATTATTTGATGCTTTTTGTTGACTAATCTGCCAATGGCTGACATTCAATATTGACATCTTCTGTTATTCAATTCTATTCATTAATCAATATCAACATATGTCATCACCCAGCATCAACCGACGCCTAAAACCCATCATCAATGCCTAACTTCATATGCCTACTACACTCATCATCAAACCCCAACCATACAAGTTGTATGAAGCCTATAATCAACCAACATCAGGTGGCATATGGCTTTGGATGCTCGTCATCATCCCTCACAAGTCATCAACTATGGTCATGATGGTGTCTTTTAGCACCCCTGATTCAACATCTGCCATAGATTGATGACAATTGGTAATCACTATATATATCAAATACTCGCGCATTGTAAATCATTTCCCTTTGGCTGACACACGCCATAAACCTTTCACATCACCTTCCACAACGCCATCAACCACTACCTTAACAAACAGCCTCTACATGCTAAGTCTAATTTAAAAAATGGAAGACACAACTTAAAATTAGTACACCAACTTATATTAGTATAATCATTTCAACAGAGCTATATCATATTCTAATTACTTGAATTTGATAAATCATAATATAAACCTAAAATATTAAAATTTCTATGATGCAATAATAATCATATAATATAATCCAATTAATGTCATTCTAAGTATAACTAAGGCTTCATTTGGGACGGCTTTTTTAAATTTAAATTGATAACTAGAAAATTGCTTTAAGAAGCAGTAAAAAAGTCGTCCCAAACGAAACCTAAAACCCAATAAAATTCAAATCAACATTAAAACTAATTTTGCAATAAGACAATTTCACACAAACCAAACATTAAAACTCCATTTCAATTAATTTCAAACTCATATTGAAACAAAATTTCTCTTGGGCATTCTAATCTTCATCTATCCAAAAACTATCATGTTTTAATATAAGAGATCTGACCTCTGAATCTGTGTGAATGGTTGGTTACTTGATGCCATTTCCAACAGCACCTTCTTGAATATTTCAGAACGTCAAATTCCAAATATTTGGACTTAGGATGAAAACGTCAGGCAAACAGCAGAGCTCGTGGAAGTAGACCTACTCCAATAGTGACGACCAAGTTGATAAAAATAACAGTATATAATGTTTAATGTACCAATTAAAAAAAAAATGTCATCATCATCATAAATACGAAATCAACGATGCTGCCAGTACGATTCATACTCATCATTAAGACTTCATTTGTGACAGCTTTCTCACTTATTAAAATAATTTTTTAGTACAAATTTTTAATTTTTTATTAAAAAGTTGATTTAAGAAACAGTAAGAAAATCGTCCCACATGAAGCCTAAGTGTGATCAAATTATTTTGTTTGTATAATGAATTCATAAAGCCGGTTGAAAAATACTGAACGACCTGATATTCATAATCCAGCTCTTATATTAATGCCAAAAGCTAACCGGCCAAGCGAAAAGTATTCAGATCAATACAATATATTCAGCACATGTTCAACTTCGGACAAAGTCAAACAAGAACTCTACACAGAAGCAAAAGGACAAAATCCAATAAACTGATTCCAAATTACAATTTGGAACGACCGTCAGTCCGTTGTATTGAGGTTTAATGTGCATGATTTGTATTATTTCTGCAAGTGAATAACACATCGCAAACACTTACCCTCTTTCATTAGGTTGAAAGCCTCGTTGATATTGTCAAATGTAATATCGTGTGTGACGAACCCTTCAAGATGAATTTCCTGTAAAAGCATGTGATACAAAATTAGCAAATTTTTTAAGAAATCCTAATCATATCTAATTACCAATCAGATTAAGAGTAGAATACTTTTTCTCAAAATATGAAAATTTCATCCATAAAATGACAATAATGAAGAGAAGAAGAGACTGAATTTGCTAATGGAGCTTGCCTTGTCCATGTACTTCTGGACCAATGATGGAAGATCTGTTTTCGGTCTCCATCCTCCAAATAGAGAGCCCTTCAAAGTTTTTCCAGAAAGTAGCTGTGCATAATGTAATGACACTTCAGGATTTGTTTTTGGCACCCCTAGAGTCACAGTCATTCCCCATGCCTAAGCAAATAATACAAAAATATGGGTTAAACATTATAACTAAAAACTAATCATGAGGCTTAAGTGAGCATAGAAAGTTATGGACGTTACATCAGAACATGATTGCAGCGCAGTAGATACTGCTCCTGTATCACCAATGCATTCAAATGAGTAGTCTGCTCCACCATCTGTCATCCGTTTAATCACCTGCCATATTAGCATAAAAAATTTCTTCAACTTCATGCAAAAAAAAAAAAAAAAGAGGAATAATTATTCAGCCTAGAATAGTCAACTATACATCTTTATGAAAAAGCATCACGTTAAAACTTGTTTTAATAAATTTGAGTTTCAAGATAATGGGTAAAAGGAAGTTTTTCTACAATGAATTTATTCAAAAGTAAAAGAGAACTTGCACGGAAAGAAGCTTCTGTTTCAGCAACAATAAATCCAATGCAGACCTTGCTAACTTCCAAAGCCATGCATATAAAATTAGTTCACTTGGATCTCTAGTGTAAAGATTGCTGCATGTCCATAACTATGTTAGTCGCCAGCGCATGCTGTTCTGAAAAACTGCTTCTTAAACCATGTTGCTGCACCATAGCATCCACAATTTCTAGCATTCACAGTTGTTAATCTATATGGATGGTCACTAATTGAACATTAGATTGTCTAGTAATATTGTGTTGCGATACCTGAAATGTCTAAATAGGAGGTTAAAAGAATATGGTTTCCCAAAAGAACATTTTTGTTTCTTTTGAACATCAAACTCTTCGCAACCAGATCTAGAGAAGAGCAGCACAAGTGATTTAGTTTCTGCAATTATTGGAACTGCTTTGAACCTGATATGGTACAGAAAGGTTTACATTAGCATGCATACAAGATGTTGTTCATTCATATTTTATGGCCAAAAGACCAGGGTCGTGTATGTACCAACATGTCTATTGTTGACCTACACTTCAATTACGCGGGTAAAGGAGCAAAAACAGCAACAAAAGCAACGAGCGCGGCGGAGCCACGCGCCATTTGAAGGGTCAAATGACATCCGATCGCCGAACGGATTGCGTCGTTGCGACCAGAACGTCGAAGCCCCTCGCAGTCGAATCGGGCTCGACCAGTCAAAATCGGCGACCGACACCCGAAAATGACGTGCGACGTCAACCAAACGACATCCGATCGCAAAATGGACTTCGTTGTTGCGTTTGGAGCTTCGTCAATACTTAAAAGAGACTACAAATTTATTCAATTGAAGTCGTGCAAGGAGATCAGCGAGAGTCCCGAGGTAACGCGCACAAATAGAAAATTGACGTGCGACTTCAGCAAATGATGTCCGATCGCAAAATGGACAGCGCAGTTGCATTTGGAACGTCCAAATCATCTAGGAGGGACTATAAATTTGTCCAATTAAAATTACGCGCGCAAATAGACACGGATCTTGAGGCGATGTCGCACAAAAATCGAGACGGATCCGATGATATGAGGCTCCGGACAGCATGCATAATTCTTTCCACTGCATAAGAAATTGATAAGCTCTTATTAAATGATAAAATGAAAGACAAATACAATTCTTCCAACATAAATCTTGGGGCATGACACATTATAACATATTAACAAATGCAACTATGACTAATATAGATTTTGGTGATGCTCTTTCTATAACTATAAGTTACATGCAAAAACATTATCGGGCTATTGACTCAACATGTTTTATTCAGGTGCCATAATTGGTCTTTATTTTCTAATAATAAGTGATATAATAAATTTGTTTATATGAGAAACAATGGTGTGCATAGCACTACTATAGGTCTTAGCACTATTTGTATTAGAACCCATTATGGTACATCATGTACCTTGGTTGGGCTAAGACATTTAGCTGATAAGAGAATGAATATGGTATCTTTAGGTGCTCTAAGTGATGTAGGGTACAAGATTCTGGGGATGCAAAGATTCTCAAAATTTAGAGGTCCTTTAGTTGTCATAAGAGCAAGTAGAATAAGAGAAGCATATGTTGCTAGAGGTAACATCAAAAGCTGCGCCATTTATTTCTTCACCAACATTTAAGCATCACATTTTGGGGATAAAAAAAAAACATCACATTTTGGGGAAGCAAGGGAGAGTTAAGCTTCAGTTGAGACGACTTCTGTTTTTTTGCTTTTGTTATTAAGCACAGTTTCAATTATGCAATCCCAAAAGCAACTTTTCCAAGAAAAAAAATGGAAAAACTATGAAAAATTATAATCCAGAGAGACATTATTTTTTATTGGTCACTTTTTATACCATAAAAAAGGTCAAAAACTTATCCCAAATGAAGCCTTAGATCTAGTTGCATGAACAATTCTTTTAAAAAAAATTCAAGACCAAGCTGATGGTAATACTTCAAATGATAAGATGGATGGAGTTTGAGTTGTAGTCTATTTTAATGTAGAGTCGTACCATTGTATTATTCAAGAGACAAAGATATCCAATGCAAGCTTAGTTATTTTACTTCAGTGTGCAGCATCAATACCACAAGGACCTCTCACAAATGTTCAGTTTAGACATCATCTAAGCCTGATGAGGTGGTAGGACACTGAGTCTTCTAAGGATTTCAGAGCTTAGAGTGCTCTACTTAAAGATACGTCATTAGTCATATAAGATATCCAAGTTCTGTGATTGCAATGAATCAAAGGGAGAATTGTTATTATTGACTCGATGATTAGCTACATTGAATTTTCCCGAATTAAATACTACAACAAAGAATCAAAAGATTCTTAATACCACTTCAAAATTTGCACCAAGGAGTACTCAATTCGCCAGTTAAATTCCTTCTTTGGCTTTGTGGTTGAGCACGACAATTATCAAAAATGAGTTTTCTCTAAGGTTTGCATCATGGCATCTTCCTTGTTCCTCAATTGATATCCCTCCTGACTGCTTAGGTTTTTTGGTTTTGGAAGATTTGGTGACTTCGAGATTAATGTGAGAAAAGAACTTTATGAGTTACACTGATTGTGAAGGTTTTTTGTCTTTATTTTTGTTTATTTATTTATTTATTTAAGAGTATACTTATGATTTGGGAATGGCTGTGAGTTTTCCTTCTTTTTGTCATGCCTCTTGTGTTTGGCAAGAATACTTCTTTAAGTACCACTCCCAGCGTAGACCAAACATTAAGCAATGTGTTGTATGCATATCACCAGAATTTCAGAGATTGTGCTAGGAAGCCTTTGAAGAATGCTGCTGGCAAATCATTAGCGAATATAATAATGGTGGGCATGTATATTTTTATTCCCCACTGCAGCTTGCTGCTTTAGAGAATAGCATAGATGTTTCATTCATTCATCCTACTACCTGTGGGATTGGCTCATTGCAGTCATCGGGATTGATGAAGCTCGTTACACCAAAAGACTTTCCTGCATAATGGAAAGAACTTCAGAAACTAAAAGCACGGAGAGTTTAGGGAATGCAACAGAACAAATAATGGCTGCCACGCACCTTTCTCAAACTTGCCAGGATTATTATCCACACCAATAATCTGAGAAGCACCTCTTAGTTTAGCAGCTTGGGCAACCTAATTACATCAAACACAACGCAAAGAATCAAAAACCTTTCCCTAGAAAATCGATGTGATGTAAATTTTGGAATGTTAGATGGAAAATGGATTTTGCTGCAGTACTTACTGAGAGACCCACGGTTCCCAAACCAAAAATAACTACAGTTGAACCTTTAGATACATCAGCAACTTTCCAAACTGCTCCAAATCCTAATAGTAAAACATGTTTCGTGTTAACGCGAAGACGAGCTCAATATGTATTCAAGCAAAGGTTTTGTGACACTAGTAGCAGATTACAATATTATATATCAAAATAATGGAACTAGAAAATAGTACTTTTGCAACACCGGTGTTGACCTTCATGTTATATCAAAAAAAAAGAAGATTTAAAATCATACCTTGCCCGTTGGATCCTCAGAGCCTGCAGAAATCCCGCGCCCATCTCGCCACAGCGACAGTAATAATGTTCTGTTCATTCGGCGCCGAAACGTCGTGTCTTCTGCGACTTTGCTGGAGATAAGGACATCCCACTCTCGTCGTTAAATACACGAGGAAATGAGACTTCCTCACCACACGACACTTCCACGATTTTTCTCCCTCTCTCAACTTATCTTCCCGCTAGCAGACCTCAACCGAAACCTCCTCAGGCTTCCGTCACCCTCTCTGCTTGCGAACCGAACTCCCAGCTCTTCCCCGTCGCCTCCACAACTGACCCCTCTACCCTAGCTTTAGCCGAGCTCTCTTCTCCGATCTCCATCCCGAAGCCTTCCAGATTTTCGCAACTCTTCTACCTGCTCGACGTCGGACATCTCCCGACCTACTTGCTCGACCCTTCGGTCCACAGAGAGCAGAGAGAGAGAGAGAGAGAGAGAGAGAGAGAGAGAGAGAGAGAGAGGGAAGGCTCCCTACCTCATTCCTCCCTTAAACCCGACGCCAAGCTCCTTCCTGCCCTAGTCGCCCGACTTCGCTTAGACGACGACATTCCCTTTGTGTAGGATCGGAAGTCACGACATTTTGAGCAGGAGTAGGGAGGGGATCTTGCTAACTGAGAAGGTAACTCCCTCCCTTTCGCGTGCCTATTCGGCCATGTCCCATAATTAACCAAATAAGAGAGAGAGGAGGAGAGGGATTATTATTATTATTATTATTTAATTAATTATAATTATTATCATTAATTACTGTTAATTATAATTAAATGATTATAATTAATCTTATTAATTATAATTAATTTAATTAGAATTAATTTTAATTAATCATAATTTATAAGATTTAATTATTATTAATTAATTACTTAATTATAATTTATTAAAATTAATTAGTTATAATTAATTAAAAGTTAATTATAACTTATTTTAATTAATTTTAATAAAATGTAATTAATTATTTTAATTAATTATAATTAAATAGGTAATTAATTAAATATAATTATAATATATTAATTAATTATGAATAATTAATATTATTTATAATTAATATAAAAAATAAATAAATAAACAAAAAAAAGAGGAAAAAATGCAAGAAGCTTCTCTCCCCTTGCCTCGGTCCACGTGCCAACCCCGCCGATCGCCAAGGTATAAACATCTAAACTTTAAAACTCCGAGAGTTTACTTCGTTGTTTGCAACGGATCGGAAAACCGCCTATACACGCTTTTCTTAGCGTGGTGGGATGGGGCCCCGATGCGGTGCCTACAACGAGCAGGTAATCACTTCGAGAGCTCATTCCGTCGTTCGCGACGCACCGGCAAACCGCCTATACACGCTTTTCGTAGCGTGGTGGGAAGGGAACCCGGTGCGGCACCTACGACGAAGTGGGTGATCACCTAAAATCTTTTTTTCGGCATTCGCGGCGCGCCGGCAAACCGCCTATACACGCTTTTCGTAGCGTGGTGGGATGGGAAGTCGGTGCGGCGCCTATGGCGAGAAGGGGATATTCATAAGTACCCGCTCGCGGGGAAATAACTGCATTTTTCAAACAGGTGCTATCGAAGACCCATACACGCTTTTCGTAGCGTGGTGGGGGATTGAAGACTTTACACGGCCGCGGTGTCCTCGAAAGAGGGCACCTACCATACACGCTTTTCGTAGCGTGGTGGGAAAGGCCCAGTTTTTCATAATTTCCCCTAAACGGGGGAGATGCCGGAATGCTGTCGAAATTTCGGGTGAACAGAAGACCACACTCGAACCTGTTTTGGACTTAAACAAGCATGGCTTCTGGACCTAAATAAACTCAAATGAACCTAACTTCAACCTAAACCAGAATTTAAATGAACTAAGCTTGGACTCAAACGAATGCAGAAGACCTTGAACCAAAGGAGACTTGAACTCGAACTCAAGTGAAGAACAAGGAACTTTAATTTGAACCAAACAACAAGAAGATTTGAATATTTGCAAAAGTCCTAAACTTGAATCAAATGACGAAGACCTTGACTAAGAACTTGAATCAACTTTGAACCATAGTAGACTTTTGAATATTCAAACTTGATCTGGATAATAAGACTTGAACTCCTACAAGACAACAGGGGACTTTGATTTGGATTTCAGCCATTATAAATACAAAGGACTTTGACTGGAACGTTTTGAACGAACATTTGAACCATAGGAACCTCGAACTTGCATTGAGCATAAGGACTATGCTTGAATATGAACTCAACAAGATTACAAGAGACTTGAACATCGAACTACAAGAACTAGAACTTGAACTCAAGCTAAATTCAAACTTGAACTTGATTTGAAAATCAAGTGGACAGAACTTGTAGACTTGGACTTGAATGAGCAAACTATGGAGAACTGAACTCATAACAACATGGAGCTTAAACTTGCAAACTTGAACATGGACTTGGATTTGAAACAAGTGACAATAATACTCAGACTTGAACTCTACAAGATAACAAGGGATTCTTGGAGGAAGATATCGGAATATAATCAATATGCAAACAATAATATCTCCTATATGTATATGAAAGAAAAGTATAGTGACGACATGCTCAATACATCCAACTCACAAGCAAATGCATCAATTCTTGTCAAGCAAGATATGAAGGTGATGATTGAAATAGAGCAAGGATGAAATCGGAGACTCATCATGAATATTGAACCACCCTTGGGGACGAAGAGCTTACAAGTAGAGTTTGTTTGCAAGAAGAAGATTACAAAGCCATGACACGTAGCCTCCTACAAATACACAAAGTGACAAATGTGATGTTCACAAACAATACCAAGGATGTTACCAATCATGCCATGAGTTAAAAGTTAAAATGACAAGATCACAAGTAAAACAAGAGAGGTGTTGAGCAGGCAACACTCTTTGTTATCAATACAAATCAATAAAAAAAATGATGAAATGAGCACATGATAATCTAGTACCAACCAGATGCAGTAGTTTTCCACAAATCAAGACAACAAATTGCAATGAGTATAGATGCTTGCAAGAAATGATAGAAGACCCGTCGTATACTCAACGCACCGCTATGGGTAAATACAAAAGAGAACTACAGCAGATATGAACTCCTATGAGCCGCTGTAGGAAACCCTACTGCGTATCTAATGTGCTATTCAAAAGTGAAATACAAAGTTAATGTATCAAATACGAGTCCCTACAAGTTGTCGTAAAAGATTCGTGGTACGCCCAATGTATCAACCACAAGCAAAAAATAGAGTAACTACAACAAATGCATGTGACCAGCACTAGAAGATTTGTATGCAAAGTAATGACTACGAACAAAGGCATCATGCAAATGCAGTCATCTATGAATAGCAAAGCAGGAGATTCGTTAGTGCACTACAAATAGTGCATGACAGTCTGCCTGTACAAAGCAGCAAACAACTCAGTCCACGGGCTGCTGCACCACGCCACCAGATCCGCAACTTTCATGCAAGCGGACAGAAGGCATTTGCAAATATTCCAAATGTATCCCCCGCATGTGCACCTTAATTTGTATACACATAGGAACACAAGAAGGGATGAATATAACCAAACACCCGCATGGGCCCCGGCGAGTGTGTTATTGGTACACACGTGACGCCTAGGGATGCTGCGCGGGTCAATAAGTTTGAACCCGATCCTCCTAAAGCAAGTAAACAGGAGTCGACAAGGTTCATCAGATAACTATAAAATGCCCCCAAACACCCGCATGAGCCCCGGCGAGCGTGTTATTGGTACACACGTGACGCCTAGGGATGCTGCGCGGGTCAATAAGTGAATTCAAGTTCGAGCCCGATCCTTCTATTCAGGTAGATAGGAGTTGACACGGCTCGAACTATTAAATAAATATACGATCGCGAGGCCGACCGAAATATTTGTTTTATACGTTCATATTAGGCCTTCAAAGCCTATAATCAAGAGAATTCACTAACAAAAGGCATAAAGCCTACGAAACCCGATCCTCTGTCAATTGCTAGATAGAGTTGACAAGGTTCAACCCATAAATAAAAATGACCCCATATACCCCGATGATGGCCGTGTTGAATACAAATCTCAACCAGAGGGGTTCATTCCAAATAATCAAAAATGCTTCCCAAATTCCCAAATTTTCCACACAAATCTCAAACAAATATCTCCCAAACTCCTACAAAAATCTAAAACTCCAAAAAATTCAAAAATCCAAAATTCCAAGATATTTAAAATCCAATCATCAATCACTTAAAGCATAAAATCCATCCACCCTTCGTAACAGTATGCCAGGGTGACAAGTTAAAATTTACTTCAGCTCACAAAGAGCCAATGCCTGGTCGAAAATATCACTAGGATCCATTCTCAAATAATCTCCTGCCAGCAAGGACGTGGTACGAGTCCTCTAACCGGCAGTTTTGCCGCCAAATGGCACTGCAGGATAAACGGTTATGACTCGGGGCCCTCTGAACCAGGTGGTCGCCGCCAAATGGCACCATTATATTATGGTTATGGCCAGAGCCCGTATGCTCCCCAATGGCATCAAATCCTTGAGATATGAATTAATAGGAAATGATTGATAGGGCACAAAGCCCTCTGTTAGCTAAGGTGGATTCAAATTTGTCCCCTTAGACAAATATTCCCCCCAGGTCTACAAGGTTCCCTTGAACGAAGCAACCCATGGCTGCCGACAAGGATCCTTCTGTCAGGTTGGGTCGACTACCTCCTCTGACTAAGTAGACCAGGGACCACGATGGCCCGGGACGACGGAACCATGGGATCTTGATCGGGTCTATCATCCATTCCCCCACCATCCGCTTTAAGTGCAAGATGATGAAAATTTCTATTTTAAATATCAAATTCTCCAACACTTTTAATGTTTCAAATATCTATTGCTGCTACTATGTGCCAGATACTACGTATCCATATCTCTACGTATCTGATTGACGACTAGCCTTAATCGAAAGTTCTCTCTCGTTAGTGGGAGGGGTAATTAACTATAGGGGCTTGCGCCTATAGGAAACCAGAACTCAGATCATAAAGTCCTCACAAAATGAGGGCGAAATCTCTGAGTAGTGTCTTATCTACAACCCATCTGCCTTCCAAAATTTACCCCGGAACTAAATTCGTTAAAACTCCCCCTTCGAAAATAAAAAGTCGGGCGGAGGCCGGGGCCGAATTTTTGGAGCCCACAGATTTCTGGCGACTTCGCTAGGGATTGGTTTCTCTTTCCATCTTTGGCTAGTCATCTCAGTGCTACATTAGCAGCTATTTTCAACTCAGATTCAAAATTTTGAATCTTTCAAAAGTGATCTTTTAATGAATCAAAATTTTGAATATTCTAAAAATGGTCGCTCAAACAAATTCATTAAGATAACGAATTTAGCAGTATTTTAAATTTTGTATTATTTGCATTTACTCGCTAATGTTATCTTTTTTTTTTTTGTTTTCTATTCTGTGCAAGTCTCTGCATTTTTGAAAGTGTGGGGTGATGTATCAGATTCTGATCACTAACCCTTACCTTTCATTTATGCAGATGGATCTACAGAATACGCCCATGACTGTCCAGCTGGGACAAGGAGCCAGGATCCAACTGGCAAACGCCATTATTGAAACTGGAAATACTGGAGCTACTATCCAGTTTGGTAGTATCGACTTTCCAGCTATTACCGCAAGAGCTGCTGGTATCCCTCCATGTGGCATTGAATCTGAAGGGCATGCTAGGAGGCCCCACTCTACTGAAACTGCTACCCGTCGTGTGCATTTGTCAGCGCCACGACCTGCTGTCAAAGACCCTCAAAGGAGGATTTCTGTGTTCAAACGACTTTCTCAATCTGAGGTCCCAACCACCAGAAGGATAGTGATTGATGGGAAAATCTCAGTGGTACCTACCAGGACCACTACGCTGCCAATGGGATCATCTGTACCTGGGAGAAACAATACTGAAGCTTCCTCATCCGGAGGAAGGCCCACCAGGAGGCAGAGAAGGAAGATGAATGCTGAACTCCGAGCTCAGCAGCTACTAGTGCCTGTGCATCCCTCGAACCTACCTGCTCCAGAGCATATATCCAACGTTCTTACCCGGAACAAGTTTACTGACCTGAGGTGGGTAAAGAGAAACAGCTCTACTGGGGAGCTAAAGAAGTCCCACCTCCTCAAAAGAAGGAGCCTGAAACTCTTTCAGCCCGAGTATATCGAGTCCTGAAGACCGTGAAGGAGAGAGGACTGAACAAGAGAAGGTATCAGCGACCGCTGATGGTCGAAGCCAGGAGAATTCCACCAAGAGAACGTCTGTCTCTTGCTGTGGAAAGAAAGGAAAGAAGATACACCCCACGCGGTGAACATCGGGGTGTGACACCTGAACCACGTGTTCAGGGATCCACCGCCGAGAGGTCCCGGTGGAAGGGAAAACAAATCTGGAGGCCAAGGCCTCGCAGAGAAGAAAAGAACAAAAGAAAGACTGACTTGGGCGTGACATCCGGTACTGCTTCCCAGAGATCCGCCCCCAGTTACAAACAACATCAGAAATGGGTCCAAAAGAAGACCCATGATGACACTCCTCCTGACGGTAGACACCTTGGAGAATCCTCCAAGGGATCCCGTCGCTCACCAACTCCTCCCAAGGAAGAGTCCAACTTCGATCGCAGCCCACGGATCGAAGAAATCTTCGTGCTGAATCAAGAACCGGAGATCCAGTGGCGTCGCCGATCGGAGATCCGACTACTAGAAGAAGAAGAGGAAGAAGACATGGAAGATGAAAATATTGAAGAATACATGGAAGAAAATCTTGAAGAAGATATGGTAGAAGGAAATTTAGGAGAATATATAGAAGAGAACTTGGAAGATGTAAATAACACTTTAGACATGGAAGTGGTCTACATGGTGAGACACATCAATGTTGAAGAAGAGGCCAACTACGACGACGGTGAAGATGACGATCGTTGGCAACCACCGCCTAGACAAGTATACCGGCGCCGCCGCGAAGATGGATCCACCACTGGCAGAGGTGTTCATTCCCAAGAAGAGCGAGAAGAGGCTGAGGAGAATCCCTTTGCTGACGAGAACGTCACGCTCGCAGAAATGCAGAGACAAATGAAACGTCAAATGAGGGCAAAGGATAGGGAAATCTCTCAATTGCACGAGAAAATAACAGAGATGATGACCCAAATGACGGCAATGATGCAGATTATGCAGAGAAATGCTGCAGTTGGTTCTATGCACAATCCTCCCCCTGATCCTCCAAACTTTCAAGTATCGCAAGTCTCAGGAGTACGGGACACTCCTGAAGGTGGTCATGAGGCTCAGAATACCACTCGTCAGCCCACTCCGCAGAATATTGCAAGTACATCCGAGCCTGTGACTGCTGCGCAGCTTGAAGGGATTATCACCGAGAGAATCAGGGCTATTATAGCTATTGATCAGGCAGAGAAATTGGTGGGTAAAGGTCGCCCGTACCCGGCAGAGTATGATCAGGTGCCATACCCGAAGGGATATTCTGTGCCAAAGTTAATACTTTTGACGGCAATAAAAATCCTAGACAGCACCTGGCGCAATTCAAAGCCACCTGCGGGAATACTGGAGGGAATGATGCTCTACTCTTTCGACAATTCGTTAGCAGTTTGATAGCAGCTGCTTTCGAATGGTACGCTGAACTACCAAATGACTCTGTAAAGACATTTGCAGAGTTAGAAAATATGTTCGTGAAGAGGTTCGCCAGTGCGACCGAGAAAATAACGATCGCTGACCTTGCTTTGAATAAGAGAAAGAAGGAAGAATCAGTGACCAAATACATCACTCGCTGGCACAATCTGAGTATGAAATGTGAGCAACAGCTTGAAGAGGAACATGCCGTATAATTGTTAATGGGAAACATTGATGATAAGATGCAACCATTCCTGTGCATGACTACTATCACCACATTTCAGGATTTACTGGATAGAGTGGCAAAATTCGAGAAACTGAATTTGTCAAAATCAGAGAACTATTCTGATAAGCCTAAAAAGGCTAAAGCCTCAGGTGCTAGAAGAGGTGAGGCTGACTCCATATTTTTCTCCAGAGCTGATAAGGAGAAACAGGTGATTTATAATGTAGACAAAGGCAAGCAGCCAATGCAATATCAAGAAAAGCCTAAACAAGTCTACAACCCTAACCCCCAGCCGAAGTTGATACTCGGGGGTAATGACAAACCACGAACTTATCAAGGCGGTGGAGAACACCCGAGGCAAACAACGGGAACTGGTGATCGAACGTTCCCCTCGCTCAAAGACAAGATGAATAAGGAATATTCATTTAAAAGGGAAAGCGTCGCTAAACTATTTCGATAAGCATTAAAAGCGGGTTTAGAACTGCCAGAGTGCAAAAGACCCGAGGAGTCAAAACATAGTGGCGACCCAAACTATTGCCCATATCATCAGGTGATGAGTCATCCGATCGAAGATTGCTATATCTTCAAAGATTGACTTGAAAGAAAATATCGAAGAGGAGAGCTCACATTGTCTGACAATGTGCTGACTCACCCCAGGAAAGAGTGAACTCGGGTAGTTACAACTTCCTCCGTACCCCCGGTTGAAGAAAGGAAAAATGAAAAGAAGTCAGCTCAAAAAGAGCAGTGGGAGACTGCGGTCTCCAAGAAAACTGTGAAAATGTTGAAACAGCTTGAAGGAGTTCCAGGTGTAAAGTGGAAATCTCCTACAGAGCCAGTGTTAAATCTGAAGGCTCTGCCCGTGGCGCAAGATTTTACTTCTAAGCAATTCTCCAACCAAGCTGGCTCTTCGAAATCTGAAAAGAAAAAGTCCAAAAAGAAGATAAAGTTGAAGAAGCCCAAAGAGAAAAAGACTACAACTCAAAGGGTCATTGACAGTTTGGATGAATATTATCAGACTGCGAGGCGCCCTATTAAGCTTGCTGATTTCATGTCAGAGCTTAAAATAGAGGAAGCTGAAGAAAGCAGTGAAGACCCTCTTCCAGTGGAGGTATGTCGGGTCATCTCAGTGGCTCCAAATGCGCTGACAAAAAAAGAATGTACCGAAGATATACCCTATGAATCTTGTATGATGGTGTCACCAATGGACTACAGTTCAGAGGAGGATCTATATTTTCCAAAGACAGATGGGTCAGACCCCGACATAGCGTCGCAGATCGGACACGTGAATCTGGGAGATGACTCTGAATCAACGGGTGAATCTCTAGATGCGACGATGGCAGACTCTGAAGAAAATGCACCGTCAAATGAATCTGAGCCAGAGGAGATCGCTCAAGTGCAGTTGAGAAGTGGCAAGATACTGCCACCTCCGCCAAAGAAGCAGATCTCCAACAAAGATAAGGGAAAAGAGATAGTTATCAACGAAGACATTATCTCCGAGGATCCCAAGAAGAAACATACTCCAGTTAAGGGAATAGATTATAATATCTTATCCCATCTGAGAAAGATCCCTGCCCAGCTCAGCATATACGACGCTCTGGTGATGTCCAAGAATCTTCGGGAGACTTTGATTCAGGCTCTCAAAGACCCCGAAAGATACGAGGCGTACTTCGCTGAACGCAACCTGACTGAGGTCCTGCAAGCTCGTAACAAACCATTCATCACTTTCACCGAAGATGACATGATGCTCGGGACTGCAGACCACAACCGACCTTTATATGTTACTGCAGAGAGTGATGATTTGGTAATCAGTCGAATTCTGATCGACCCTGGATCCTCCATCAACCTTGTGAGCTTAAAAGCACTAAGTTCGTTGTGCCTCAACGTAGAGCACCTCGGGCCAGATAAGCTTATGGTACACGGCTTTAACAAGAAAGGGCAGAAAACCCTTGGATCGTTTATGCTACCTCTTGTATTTGGAGAATTCCATACAGAAGCTAAATTTCATGTGATTGATGCGGACACTTCATTCAAGGCGCTCCTGGGTCGCCCCTGGTTGCATGAGTATGGCATCGTCCCATCAACACTACACTAGTGCATGAAGTATCTTAGGGATGGGGAAGAATTCAGGATCTCTGGTGATATTCAGCCCTTTGCAGTCCATAGAGCTACAGTTTATGAAGATGCGCAGTATTTCATGCCTAAAAAGCCGAGGCTGTCAAACTCTCTAAAGGCTCAAGCGTCAAACCCAGAGGGTGCAAAACGTCCTAAGCAAGAAGGTGAGAGGAAGCAGGTGGGGAGAAAGAAGGCGTCGCCGACTCTTCCCAAAGAAACTACCACTTCTAAAGAGAGAAAATGTGTACCTCACCTTGGGAGCGACACAAATGAAGATGAGGTCACCCCTACAAAATCCCAGAGGGTTTGCCATTCGATGGACGAATGGAGTAGGGAGGTCGCATATTCAAATGATGATTATGACTACGACTCTATCTATATGAACACGGTGCAAGATGTATTCTCCAGAAGAATAGATAGCTTGTCAATCTCAGACAGCGGGCTTGTAGTCACTCGCGTTCCCCTACAGTATTTCAAAGAAATAATTTCACGAGATGTGCATAAGGTTGAATAACTTATGACCCTTTATCTACCTCCATTCAGAAAGGGGATTGAATCAGGGAATATATTCTATTCCGTAGGAAAGGTTGAAGAAGTGAATCGTGATTGGGACCACGTCTTCATCGATTCTGAAGAATTACTACCTATGAGGCTACCTAGGTTTAATACTAAAGGTATTCAAAGAATGTTGCAAAATCGGATCAATATTCCCACCTCCAAACGACAACTTCATATGTGCCTAAGTCTCTGGTATGGAAGGAATCCGCGTCCAATGCGGCGGAAGGAAATGAATGCATATAAAGGTATTGGGTTCGTCAGGCGAAAATGCATCCGGAAGGAGACTTGCCGAGCCATCACTTGCAGGGAAGTTGAATTCAACGACGTTTCTGATGAAGAAGTCTATGAAGCTGATGATTACGATGATCAACCTCTAGAGGCCAAGCCTGCACCTGAAGAGCTGGAAGATAGTGGACAGGCAACCACTATGGATGAACTAAAAGAAGTCAACTTGGGAACCGAGGATGACCCTCGCCCAACCTTCATTAGTTCCCTTTTGCCAGAAGATCAAGTGGAAGAAATTAAAGAACTTCTCTGTGAATTTAGGGACTGCTTTGCCTGGACATACGCTGAAATGCCTGGCTTATCCCCTGATGTAGCTGTTCATAGACTAGCAATCAAACCAGAGGTGGCACCCGTCAAACAAGCTCCAAGGAGAATGAGATTGGAGATTGAAGAACAGGTGATCGCAGAAACGAAGAAGCTCATAGATGCGGGTTTCATTCGTGAAGAAAAATACGCCGATTGGATCGCCAATATCGTCCCGGTGAAGAAGAAGAATGGACAGATTCGTATCTGTATTGACTTTCGGGACCTCAACCGGGCGTGTCCAAAAGATGATTTTCTGCTGCCTGTATCCGAACTCTTGGTAGACAACACGTCAAATTATGACATGTTCTCGTTTATGGATGGATCGTCAGGATACAACCAGATCAAGATGGCGCCCGAGGATGAAAGGCACACATCATTCAGAACACCCATCGGCATTTTCTGCTACACGGTCATGCTCTTTGGCTTGAAGAATGCTGGAGCCACCTACCAACGGGCGATGACCCATATATTTGATGAATTAATACATCAGAAGGTCGAGTGCTATGTAGACGACTTGGTTGTTAAGAGCATGGACCGGAAAGATCATTTAAAAGACCTGAGGATTGTATTTTAAAGAATCAGAAAGTTTGATTTGAAAATGAATCCTCTCAAATGTGCTTTCGGGGTCTCCTCCGGCAAATTCTTGGGGTATGTCGTTCGTCACCGAGGTATTGAAATCGACCCCAACAAGATCAAAGCAATCACAGAGATGCCACTGCCAAGAAGCCTCCGTCAACTCCGTTCCTTGCAAGGGCAACTGGCTTTCATTCGGCGATTCATATCGAATCTGTCGGGTAGGTGCCTGCCATTTTCAAAACTAATGAAGAAGGACGTTCGCTTTAAATGGGATACAGAATGCCAGGAAGCGTTTGACAGCATCAAAAGATATCTGTTAAATCCGCCCATTCTCGCAGCGCCAATTCCGGGGAAGCCTCTTATACTGTATACGGCAGCACTAGAAGAGTCCCTCGGAGCATTACTGCGCAGCACAATGAGGAAGGAAAAGAAAATGCACTCTACTACATCAGCCGGAGATTAATCGGAGCAGAAGCACGATATTCTCCGATTGAAAAGCACTGTATGGCGTTGATCTTTACAGTCCAGAAGCTCCGCCATTATATGCTCTCCCACAAAATCACATTGATATCAAAGATCGATCCGCTGAAATTCTTGATGACTAGACCAGCGTTGACAGGTCGTTTAGCAAGGTGGGCAGTGCTGTTGCTGCAATTTGATATAGTATACATGCCACAAAAAGCGATAAAGGGACAAGCTTTGGCAGATTTTCTCGCCGCGCATCCAATTCCAGCAGACTCTCCGCTCAATGATGATTTGTCCGATGAACAAATCATGCAGGTTGATGAAGAAGAAAAGCTACCTTTTTGGGAGATGTACTTCGACGGGGCGTCGTCTATCAAGTCTCCCAAACCTCCAAATCTTACAAAGGCCCAGGCTGGCATCGGTCTTGTCTTTATAGAACCCGAGGGAGGCATCATGAGATTCTCGTTCAGTCTAACTGAACCTCGGACCAATAATGAAGCCGAATACGAAGCTCTAATAGCAGGACTGGAGATTGCAATTGATGTCCAAATCACAGATCTCCAAATCTTCGGCGATTCTCAACTTGTGATAAATCAAGTTCTGGGCATTTACAAAATCTGCAAACTTGAATTGGCTCACTATCACCGACGAGCTCTCGAGCTTCTAAAACAAATATCGAATGTCAAGATAACTCAAGTTCCTCGAGGACAGAATGCAAAAGCAGATTGTCAAGCTAAACTAGCCAAGGAGCTTGCATATGAAGATAAGAGGCCACCTATATTCATTGCAGTTGAAAACCGCCGGGTCTTAGAGCCAGCAACTCTACAATTCCCGCAGGCAGAGGAAATATCAGGTTCAAGCCAGCAGGATGCAACCCCGGTTGATCCTCAGCCTCCCCAACAAATCACTATTAAAAATCAACCGGTGGAACGTCAGGTAGTAAAGAGACGAAGAACTGGTAGATTCTCAGAGTCGTGGTTGGATTGCTTAGATGTTGAAGTCGAAGATGATTGGAGGCAACCATTCGTCGACTATTTCAAAGAAGGCAAACTTCCAACAGATAAATCTCTGGCTGCACAAATTAGAAAAAGAGCATTGCGATACGCGTTTGTCAACGACACGCTGTATCGACGGGCTTTTGATCAGATGTGGCTAAGGTGTCTAGGGACCAAGGAAGCTGAGAAGGTGGTAGCAGAAGTTCATGAAGGACTCTGCGGAGCACATCAGTCAGGTCCCAAGATGGCTACCAAAATCAAGAGAATAGGTTATTACTGGCCTACGATGGTGAGAGATTGTATCAACCATGCGAAGAAGTGCCACGAATGTCAGATTCACGGTGATGTTATTCATCAACCGCCAAATCCACTGCACCCAACGATAGCGTCCTGGCCATTTGAATGTTGGGGCACAGATATAATTGGGCCAATAGATCCGCCGTCTTCAGCCGGACATCGTTTCATTCTGGCAGCAACAGACTATTTTTCAAAATGGGCAGAAGCAGCTCCGTTCAGGGAAGTCACGTCCGAGCACGTGATCAATTTCTTCACCCACAATGTCGTCTACAGATTCGGTGTACCACGCCGAGTGATCTCAGACAATGGAACAGCGTTCAAGAGTACAAAAATCTAAAAATTTGTTGATCGTCATAAGATCGACTGGCGGTACTCGTCTATATATAACCCAAGAGCCAATGGTTTGGCTGAGGCCTTTAATAAGACGCTAGTGAAGTTGTTGAAGAAGATCCTCACCAAGAATAAAAGAGAATGGCATACGAAGATGGCAGAAGCGTTATGGGCGTATCGTACTACCTACAAAACACCAACCAAAGCCACTCCCTACTCACTAGTGTTCGGGGCTGAAGCCGTCTTACCACTAGAAGTTGAACTACTCTTCGGGTCGCTATCCAGAATGAACTCACTCAAGAGCAGAATGCTCGCCTAAGAATGGAGCTCGATGCACTCGACGAAGTTAGATTGCAAGCCCAGCAAAACCTAGAAATCTACCAGGGAAGGATGGCAAAATCATTTGATCGGATGGTGCGCCCTCGGTCCTTTCAAGAAGGGGAATTAGTCCTGGTGCTGAGAAGGCCAATCATCCCTCACCGAAAAATTGGTGGTAAATTCATATCCAATTGGGAGGGTCCCTTTGTTATCGAGAAGGTGTATCAAGGAGGAGCCTACCAGCTTATCGATCTGCACGGTCAGAGGCCTATGCCGCCGATCAACGGTCGACATCTGAAGATGTACCATGCATAAGATTGCCCGAAGAAATGTT
Source organism: Dendrobium chrysotoxum (assembly GCA_019925795.1). Lineage (NCBI taxonomy): Eukaryota > Viridiplantae > Streptophyta > Magnoliopsida > Asparagales > Orchidaceae > Dendrobium > Dendrobium chrysotoxum. Next base: position 88,580,331 of record CM034302.1, on the reverse strand, counting down.
ATGCTTAATGTACTGTGTATTTTATGCATGTTTATTAACATATACACTCTATATTTTTGAAATTCTCTTGTATTACAAGAATGCATTTCAAAATCTTCCTGCAGGACAGGGGGCATTTTAAATATTTATTTGGGTCGACATCGTGTTACGCGTCGAGATCCCCAAATAAATATTTAAAATCACAAAATTTTAAATCTATTCTATTCTGAAATGTCCCTGTAATACAGGGGGCATTTTAAATATTTATTCGGGTCGACATCGTGCCGCATGCCGAGATCCCCGAATAAATATTTAAAATCATCAACGCAAATATTCTTTTATACTGAAGAATACAACGAATTCTTTTCAAAGTATATGCAGGTGAGCTTCAAAAGATTAAGGCATCACCTTCTCCAACGTATCAAGATTTCAAAGGTCAGAAAGAAACTTTTGCAACTACACACTAACAAATTGAGCCAGAACAACCTGAAGTCTTTCAGCAGCCTGAAGCTTAAAGTTCGAGTGGGTGTAAGAGGTCGGATCCAACACGCCCAAATATGGCCGGATCGCTGGCGGCTCTGTCTACTCAACACGCCATAAGAAAGGCCGTGTAGCGGAACCCCCACTTCGTCAACCCGTCATTAGGGACTATAGGAAGTACGAAGGCTAATTCAACTCGACAAGTTCAAGTGATCGTAGTCTACCAAATTCTCCTAATTGACTGGAGAATCAAAGTTCCAATGGGAAGAAGGAATCTCGAGCAACTACCAAATTCGCGTAGGCTCTAAATCTTCAACCACAAAGGAAGGCTCAAAATCTGTCAACTTCAGCAAAATCAGCATTGGGAAGCACAATTCCCCTAGCTCAAGTCTGAAGCCTGAATGGGTGTAAGAGGTCGGATCCAACAAGCCCAAATATGGCCGGATTGCTGGCAGCTCCATCTACTCAACACGCCACAAGAAAGGCCGTAGTAGAGGAACCCCCATTTCAGCAAACAGAGGACGAAGAACTGTCAAATCCCAGCTCGCCCAATCTGATGAACTCAAGTGACTTAGATTAAAGCCTCCTCGAGTGGTTAAGGATCAAGATACTACTCAAGTTTGATACTATCAACCGAATCCAAAACTTGCAAATCCTTCAACAAATCCGTAAAGCACAAAACTAGGATCGAAGAAATTCTTCTTCAATAAGTCCACCAAAGCACAAAGCAAAGGACCGAAGAAATCATCCTAAAGTTAATGAAAAGCCTGAGGCTGAACTAAGAGGATTCTGTCATCAGCAAGTCTGTTATGCACAAAGCTCTGGACCGATGACTTCTCGCCAACGACCTAATACGTCTAGGTCACCGGCATCTACCCCTTCATAAAGCCTGCCAAAGCTATAAGCAAAGGGCCGAAGGTACAAATCACCTGACAAGTCAGTAAAGACAAATCAGGTAATTCTCCATCAATGTCCACGGTGCAAAGCACGGGGCAGAAGAAATCAAATCTTATGACTCGATTGAAAGCCAAAAAAAGTACGTCGAATGACGTCTATAAGTGTCTCTAAGGGCTGGGAGCATTTCAAATATTTATTTGGGTCGACATCGCGCTGCGTGCCTAGATCCCCAAATAAATATTTAAAATTATTTACATCACCATCAACACAGCTCAAAGTACAATCACAGAAATCACAAGAGCAGAATGAAAGAGAGCTCATCAACAGCTGGATTTATAAAATCAATTTATTTTATTCATTCAGAGTTCATATACAAGTTTACAAATCTCATCCTTTTACAATCTACATCAACAAAAAAAGAGAGAAAAGTGCAATGTCCTTCGCAGAGGACTACAAATTTGTCTCCTAGACTATGCCTGAAGAGGAAGTCAACAACTCTACTCAACTTCTTCCAAAGACCAGGTACTCTGCACTTCTGGAGCCTGCACAAAATAACAGAAATATCAGCAGAAATAAGAGACCATGCAAGTATATGAAAAAGCTACTAAAAGGAAAAGTGTACCTGAAACCAAGGTCTCCCGTAATAGCTCACGAACTGGTGTCTCGCTCCGCCTGGAACCTGCACAGGGCAACAAGGGTCAGTAAGCAGCCAAAGAAAGAACAGGAATAGAACAAACAAACTAAAAACGTACCAGAACCAAATCCCTCTGTAGCAGTGAGCCGGCTAGATCCTGCACCTGTAGTGACCTGCACAAGAAACAAAGAATTGTCAGCACAGTTATAAAATCAGAATTGAAAACTAAGGAAATAGTAGTGTCAAAAGAAGAACAGAAAGTGGCATTACTATATACTATCATCAACCTACAAAGTGCTATCTACGAAGTAACACTCTAGAGATCTGGGTATAAAGTACTCTATGAGTATCTTTTGGATCCCTACCTAACTAGAGCCAGCATGTCAATCCTATTGATGACTACAAGTGCATCTAAAGATCTATAGAGACATAGGGATGGACTCTTGAAGATCTACAGAATGACAACCTTAGTGTGACATCCAAGTAAATTTTTGGAGATCCACTAAATGAAGAGCTTAGTGTGACATCCAAGCAAGCTTTTGGAGATCCACTAAATGAAGACCTTTATGTGACATCTAGAGCAAATATCTAGAGATCCATAGGGTCAATCAACATACAACAAACGTGATTCGCTCTAGACGCGAACCAAATTTGTTGGGGGGCATTTGTTGACCTTCATGTTATATCAAAAAAAAAGATTTAAAATCATACCTTGCCCGTTGGATCCTCAGAGCCTGCAGAAATCCCGCGCCCATCTCGCCACAGCGACAGTAATAATGTTCTGTTCATTCGGCGCCGAAACGTCGTGTCTTCTGCAACTTTGCTGGAGATAAGGACATCCCACTCTCGTCGTTAAATACACGAGGAAATGAGACTTCCTCACCACACGACACTTCCACAATTTTTCTCCCTCTCTCAGCTTATCTTCCCGCTAGCAGACCTCAACCGAAACCTCCTCAGGCTTCCGTCACCCTCTCTGCTTGCGAACCGAACTCCCAGCTCTTCCCCGTCGCCTCCACAACTGACCCCTCTACCCTAGCTTTAGCCGAGCTCTCTTCTCCGATCTCCATCCCGAAGCCTTCCAGATTTTCGCAACTCTTCTACCTGCTCGACGTCGGACATCTCCCGACCTATTTGCTCGACCCTTCGGTCCACAGAGAGCAGATAGAGAGAGAGAGAGAGATAGAGAGAGAGGGAAGGCTCCCTACCTCATTCCTCCCTTAAACCCGACGCCAAGCTCCTTCCTGCCCTAGTCGCCCGACTTCGCTTAGACGACGACGTTCCCTTTGTGTAGGATCGGAAGTCACGACATTTTGAGCAGGAGTAGGGAGGGGATCTTGCTAACTGAGAAGGTAACTCCCTCCCTTTTGCGTGCCTATTCGGCCATGTCCCGTAATTAACCAAATAAGAGAGAGAGGAGCAGAGGGATTATTATTATTATTATTATTTAATTAATTATAATTATTATCATTAATTACTGTTAATTATAATTAAATGATTATAATTAATCTTATTAATTATAATTAATTTAATTAGAATTAATTTTAATTAATCATAATTTATAAGATTTAATTATTATTAATTAATTACTTAATTATAATTTATTAAAATTAATTAGTTATAATTAATTAAAAGTTAATTATAACTTATTTTAATTAATTTTAATAAAATGTAATTAATTATTTTAATTAATTATAATTAAATAGGTAATTAATTAAATATAATTATAATATATTAATTAATTATGAATAATTAATATTATTTATAATTAATATAAAAAATAAATAAATAAACAAAAAAAGAGGAAAAAATGCAAGAAGCTTCTCTCCCCTTGCCTCGGTCCACGTGCCAACCCCGCCGATCGCCAAGGTATAAACATCTAAACTTTAAAACTCCGAGAGTTTACTTCGTTGTTTGCAACGGATCGGAAAACCGCCTATACACGCTTTTCTTAGCGTGGTGGGATGGGGCCCCGATGCGGTGCCTACAACGAGCAGGTAATCACTTCGAGAGCTCATTCCGTCGTTCGCGACGCACCGGCAAACCGCCTATACACGCTTTTCGTAGTGTGGTGGGAAGGGAACCCGGTGCGGCACCTACGACGAAGTGGGTGATCACCTAAAATCTTTTTTTCGGCATTCGCGGCGCGCCGGCAAACCGCCTATACACGCTTTTCGTAGCGTGGTGGGATGGGAAGTCGGTGCGGCGCCTATGGCGAGAAGGGGATATTCATAAGTACCCGCTCGCGGGGAAATAACTGCATTTTTCAAACAGGTGCTATCGAAGACCCATACACGCTTTTCGTAGCGTGGTGGGGGATTGAAGACTTTACACGGCCGCGGTGTCCTCGAAAGAGGGCACCTACCATACACGCTTTTCGTAGCGTGGTGGGAAAGGCCCAGTTTTTCATAATTTCCCCTAAACGGGGGAGATGCCGGAATGCTGTCGAAATTTCGGGTGAACAGAAGACCACACTCGAACCTGTTTTGGACTTAAACAAGCATGGCTTCTGGACCTAAATAAACTCAAATGAACCTAACTTCAACCTAAACCAGAATTTAAATGAACTAAGCTTGGACTCAAACGAATGCAGAAGACCTTGAACCAAAGGAGACTTGAACTCGAACTCAAGTGAAGAACAAGGAACTTTAATTTGAACCAAACAACAAGAAGATTTGAATATTTGCAAAAGTCCTAAACTTGAATCAAATGACGAAGACCTTGACTAAGAACTTGAATCAACTTTGAACCATAGTAGACTTTTGAATATTCAAACTTGATCTGGATAATAAGACTTGAACTCCTACAAGACAACAGGGGACTTTGATTTGGATTTCAGCCATTATAAATACAAAGGACTTTGACTGGAACGTTTTGAACGAACATTTGAACCATAGGAACCTCGAACTTGCATTGAGCATAAGGACTATGCTTGAATATGAACTCAACAAGATTACAAGAGACTTGAACATCGAACTACAAGAACTAGAACTTGAACTCAAGCTAAATTCAAACTTGAACTTGATTTGAAAATCAAGTGGACAGAACTTGTAGACTTGGACTTGAATGAGCAAACTATGGAGAACTGAACTCATAACAACATGGAGCTTAAACTTGCAAACTTGAACATGGACTTGGATTTGAAACAAGTGACAATAATACTCAGACTTGAACTCTACAAGATAACAAGGGATTCTTGGAGGAAGATATCGGAATATAATCAATATGCAAACAATAATATCTCCTATATGTATATGAAAGAAAAGTATAGTGACGACATGCTCAATACATCCAACTCACAAGCAAATGCATCAATTCTTGTCAAGCAAGATATGAAGGTGATGATTGAAATAGAGCAAGGATGAAATCGGAGACTCATCATGAATATTGAACCACCCTTGGGGACGAAGAGCTTACAAGTAGAGTTTGTTTGCAAGAAGAAGATTACAAAGCCATGACACGTAGCCTCCTACAAATACACAAAGTGACAAATGTGATGTTCACAAACAATACCAAGGATGTTACCAATCATGCCATGAGTTAAAAGTTAAAATGACAAGATCACAAGTAAAACAAGAGAGGTGTTGAGCAGGCAACACTCTTTGTTATCAATACAAATCAATAAAAAAAATGATGAAATGAGCACATGATAGTCTAGTACCAACCAGATGCAGTAGTTTTCCACAAATCAAGACAACAAATTGCAATGAGTATAGATGCTTGCAAGAAATGATAGAAGACCCGTCGTATACTCAACGCACCGCTATGGGTAAATACAAAAGAGAACTATAGCAGATATGAACTCCTATGAGCCGCTGTAGGAAACCCTACTGCGTATCTAATGTGCTATTCAAAAGTGAAATACAAAGTTAATGTATCAAATATGAGCCCCTACAAGTTGTCGTAAAAGATTCGTGGTACGCCCAATGTGTCAACCACAAGCAAAAAATAGAGTAACTACAACAAATGCATGTGACCAGCACTAGAAGATTTGTATGCAAAGTAATGACTACGAACAAAGGCATCATGCAAATGCAGTCATCTATGAATAGCAAAGCAGGAGATTCGTTAGTGCACTACAAATAGTGCATGACAGTCTGCCTGTACAAAACAGCAAACAACTCAGTCCACGAGCTGCTGCACCACGCCACCGGATCCGCAACTTTCATGCAAGCGGACAGAAGGCATTTGCAAATATTCCAAATGTATCCCCCGCACGTGCACCTTAATTTGTATACACATAGGAACACAAGAAGGGATGAATATAACTAAACACCCGCATGGGCCCCGGCGAGTGTGTTATTGGTACACACGTGACGCCTAGGGATGCTGCGAGGGTCAATAAGTTTGAACCCGATCCTCCTAAAGCAAGTAAACAAGAGTCGACAAGGTTCATCAGATAACTATAAAATGCCCCCAAACACCCGCATGAGCCCCGGCGAGCGTGTTATTGGTACACACGTGACGCCTAGGGATGCTGCGCGGGTCAATAAGTGAATTCAAGTTCGAGCCCGATCCTTCTATTCAGGTAGATAGGAGTTGACACGGCTCGAACTATTAAATAAATATACGGTCGCGAGGTCGACTGAAATATTTGTTTTATACGTTCATATTAAGCCTTCAAAGCCTATAATCAAGAGAATTCACTAACAAAAGGCATAAAGCCTACGAAATCCGATCCTCTGTCAATTGCTAGATAGAGTTGACAAGGTTCAATCCATAAATAAAAATGACCCCATATACCCCGATGATGGCCATGTTGAATACAAATATCAACCGGAGGGGTTCATTCCAAATAATCAAAAATGCTTCCCAAATTCCCAAATTTTCCACACAAATCTCAAACAAATATCTCCCAAACTCCAACAAAAATCTAAAACTCCAAAAAATCCAAAATTCCAAGATATTTAAAATCCAATCATCAATCACTTAAAGCATAAAATCCATCTACCCTTCGCAACAGTTTGCCAGGGTGACAAGTTAAAATTTACTTCAGCTCACAAAGAGCCAATGCCTGGTCGAAAATATCACTAGGATCCATTCTCAAACAATCTCTTGCCAGCAAGGACGTGGTACGAGTCCTCTAACCGGCAGTTTCGCCGCCAAATGGCACTGCAGGATAAACGGTTATGACTCGGGGCTCTCTGAACCAGGTGGTCGCCGCCAAATGGCACCATTATATTATGGTTATGGCTAGAGCCCGTATGCTCCCCAATGGCATCAAATCCTTGAGATATGAATCAATAGGATATGATTGATAGGGCACAAAGCCCTCTGTTAGCTAAGGTGGATTCAAATTTGTCCCCTTAGACAAATATTCCCCCCAGGTCTACAAGGTTCCCTTGAACGAAGCAACCCATGGCTGCCGACAAGGATCCTTCTGTCAGGTTGGGTCGACTACCTCCTCTGACTAAGTAGACCAGGGACCACGATGGCCCGGGACGACGGAACCATGGGATCTTGATCGGGTCTATCATCCATTCCCCCACCATCCGCTTTAAGTGCAAGATGGTGAAAATTTCTATTTTAAATATCAAATTCTCCAACACTTTCAATGTTTCAAATATCTATTGCTGCTACTATGTGCCAGATACTACGTATCCGTATCTCTACGTATCTGATTGATGACTAGCCTTAATCGAAAGTTCTCTCTCGTTAGTGGGAGGGGTAATTAACTATAGGGGCTTGCGCCTATAGGAAACCAGAACTCAGATCATAAAGTCCTCACAAAATGAGGGCGAAATCTCTGGGTAGTGTCTTATCTACAACCCATCTGCCTTCCAAAATTTACCCCGGAACTAAATTCGTTAAAACTCCCCCTTCGAAAATAAAAAGTCGGGCGGAGGCCGGGGCCGAATTTTCGGAGCCCACAACCGGTTCAAGCATATAGTTGTTCTGCTACACCCAAAAAAAAAACTAACATCCACAATAGTCACATTTATGTAGAACGTCCAAGAATCTCTGTTTCTAATGCAAATCAAGCATTAGAAACAAAGATTGAGACACAATCCACAAATGCAACGAATATGAAATTTTTGCAAAAAAAAGTTGTTGTTTGTCTTGAAACAATTCTTTAATATCTTCAAGGAAAAAAATCCAATTCAAACAAAAAATTTATGAACTTCTATTATAAATTAACAACAAAAATAATGCACGCCACTGAATTTTTACACAAAAGAGCAACAAAATCCAAATTATAACAAATTTAACAAAATTCAACCATACTTAACCAACTAATAAAAAAAATGAATAGATGAGGGAGGAGAAGACATGAAGAAAAGCAAAGTCATTAGAAAGAAAGCCTAGCATGCTTATAAGAGGATAATTTCTCCAAAATTTTTCAAATTTCAGACCTAATCAAGAAACCAAATCCAAAAAAAAAAAGGATTTGAACATCCATAGTAAATTTGTCCTATCCTTAGAGTGGGTCCCAAACTTCCAATTGCTATAGTGGGTGACTAAGGATTTAAGGAACACCTCTGGATCATTGAGAGAAAAAAAAAAAGAGGGGAGAAAGAAAGATATATATATATATTAAAATATCGGCCTTTATTGCCGTAACTAAAGATCGGACGGAATTTTTTCGGGAAGCCTTCATTGCTACTCAGGATCGTACAGATAGTCTTCATTACTATCATTTGACACCATAATGTCAGAAATTAATTCTTCCCAGAGCATTGACCAATTTGAGGATCCTATGGTGCACCAAGGATGAGGTGACCTCCAAAGCATGCAACCTTCCTATTACCTAAATAGGAAGAATTATCTAAAGTGGTCTTAATTTGTGAAGACCTACTTAAAATGGAAAGGGAAGTTACATCACCTCCTCGGAGGACCAAAAGAAGGAGATCCTAATTTTTGGGTATGGGATGAAGCGGACTCCATGATTATGTCATGGTTGTGAAATTTCATGACTCCAAAAATTAGTGATACGTTTATGTTCCTTTCCACTGCAAAGGACATATGGGATGCCGCCAAACAAACTTTTTCAAAAGCTCGGGATGCTGCTCAAATCTTTGAAATTAAGATCAAAGTAGGGAGCACAAAACAAGGAAGCAAGATCGTGACTGAGTATGCCACTCTTCTACAAAACCTATGGCAAGAACTTGATCACTACAGATGTATAGAGACCAGATGTTCAGAAGATGCTTCTATCCCAAAGAAGTTTATGACTTTCTTGCAGGACTAAATGCAGAATTTAATCAAGTAAGAGTCCAGATCCTTTGCAAAGAGGAGACACCATCATTAAATGAAACCATTTCTCTCATTTGCGCTAAAGAAAGACGACGAGGAGTGATGTTGGAGCCTAAGGTGGTTGAAAGTTCAGCGATGGTGATTAACAAAGAAGCACCATGGAAGGAAAAAGGTAAAAACTCCTCAAAATTCAAAGACAGAGACTCGCTTTAGTGCAGTTATTGCAAGAAGTCAATACACACAAAGTGTCACGACCCGGCCCGACTAGCCCGAATTAACGGGCGGGAACAGAAGGTCGTATGGAGGAACATCAAAACATTAAATTTTCAGAACATACACTTACACTTCACATATAAATTTCATCCAACATATGAATATGAAAGAGCCACTAAAAACTTCCAATCATAAAAATTTGATCAAACTTCTTCAACAATATCTAAAACAAGAAAACATAAACATAACCTTAAATTTAAACTTAAACAACATCTGAGTTCACATCAATAACCACTAAGTTCATCACTCAAACCTTATACTCAACACAGACTCAACATAAATAACCATATAAGAACCTTTCTTCCTGAGGCTCTCTACGACTGTAGGTGTACTGTCGTCTCGTTGCCATCACTTCCTAGATGGTTCTCCTGAAAAGATTCCCACAAATAGGGGTGAGCTTGCACGCTCAGCAGGTAATTCATACAATTCATAAGAATTTGCATAAAACCAAGATAAAATATTCTTTTATAATGAAAAGTTTAAACAACGATAAATCTTGCATCGATTCATAACATTTACATAAGAAACTTTTCATAGAAACTCTTTCATATCATTTCCTCAATCATAAACTTTCATTTAACTTTTCCTCAAACATTATATATAAATGATATTATGCATAATGAATGTTTATCACCCGTCTCGGAGGTGCCCATAAATTTTGTACTGATCAGGTACACATTTTCATATCATTTAGCCATTCCTTTAGTATTGACTCTTTCGAGTCCCTTTACCATTTGGCTCTTTCAAGCCCCTTTATCATTTGGCTCTTTCAAGCTCCTTTACCATTTGGGCACTCCACATCAACATGCACAATCTTAAATCATAATTTATAATTTCTGTTCAGTCAATCATATGCATAATGAAACTATCATAAATCATTTCATTGGCTTAAAACATGAAAACTTCGAATTAAAATATAGCATGAAAATTTACTAACATCTTGAAAGAATCTTTTGAAAGGAAATAATTTCTTCTAACATAATATTTGCAAAACTAAATTCAAACCCTATAAACTTTAAAACTTTAAACATTTGCATTTGCAGTTGAATAAAACGAAAGCAAAGCGATACATGAAAGTCTTATGATAGATATGAATACCTACCTTATGATTTCCAAGTGAACTTCTACAACGTCGCTCAGTCACTTGACGCCCCTTTAGCGATCTACACCTAACATGACACATAAATTCAAAATAAACTTTACTTTTCTAAATTGAGTAGACATTCTAAATACTTAATTAAAATTATTTAAAATTTAATTAACATTTTCGGATTTATTAAAATCCAATATTTTTTAAAACCATAAATCTTCAATTTCCTCAATTTAGTATTCCAAACTTATCCCTAAACATATATTAATAATTACTTTGTTTATTTTCGGATTTAAATTAATTGGAAAATTATGAAAAATAATTTTTTATGAAAAACTCTAAATTTTGCATTAGGAACCTTCCTAAGACCCTTAGAAATTATTTTTGTGAAAGCACTTTAAGAAAATTTGATTTTTAGGAAAAACCCTAATTTTTCAAAACTCATTAAAATTTGGTGAAATTCATTTTCTACCGTTAAAATACTTTCCTAAACTTCCCCTATTGATTTCATAAAGAAATCTCAAGTTTCGGCGAAACCCTAAAACTTTCCCTTCCAAATAACTTGAGAAAAGAGAGGGATTGATTCAAAATTTTCATACCTTAAGACTCCCCTTGTCTTCCTCTTCGATTTGCACTAAGTTTCTTGCCGGAAAACCGTCGCCGGAGTCACCGTCGAGATCTCCCCCGTCGCCTCTCCCTTCCGCCTCCGCTCCTTTCACGTGCTCGGTTCGGCCGAAATGAGGAGAGAGGGTTCGGTTCACTCATATTAGGGAGAAGGGGATTGCCAAAAGTCTATTATGCCCTCACTTAAAACTTCTCCTATTGATTACTTAAAAAGGATAGTTTGGGCATTATTGAGCTTCTAAAATTTTTATCTCTCAAAATAAACAAAATTACATATAAGTTCTATATATCAAAACGATCAGAATTTTGCATAGGATTTTATAAAATTATTTTCGTTACATTCCGTTAACTTTAATTTTTCACTTAAATTTTGTCGCGACGCATCGAGATGCGTGCGAGGCCTACGATCGTCAAATTTTCAGGTTTTACACAAAGGAGACGTGCTGGAAAATACATGGAAAACCTCTTAGTAAGGAGTGGAATCAAAGAAGTGAAACAAGGAGTACACCACATGCCAACAATACAACAAGTCAGCCTAATCCAGAAACACAGTCCAGCTTCAGAGAACTCAAAAAAGAAGATATTGATAAACCAAAACAACTCCTGGTATCCCTTAAAAAACCAAATGCATCTTCCTCTATTGCACTTTCAAGTAAGTTTCCTATTTTCATTGGTTTAAGTGTCTCTAGAAATCATTTAAAAGGATTATGAATCATTGACTCAGGAGCCACAGATCATACGACATGACACACTCACTTACCCACTTCATCAACTATACTCCTTGCCCAAGTGACAAGAAAATCATCACTACTGATGGTTCTCTTAACACAGTAGCAGGCCAAGGAGACATACCCTTATCTCCTTCCCTTACTCTAAAAAATGTGCTCCATGTGCCTCAATTATCTACAAACCTCATATCTATACAAAAACTTACTAGTGACTATAATTGTCAAGCACTTTTTAACCCTACCTATTGCTTATTTCAGGACCAGGGATCGGGGAAGAAGATTTAACTTGCTAAGGAGAGAGCTGGACTGTACTACCTGGAAGAGCTGAACAAATCTAAAAATAGCTACTCTATGTTATCCCTAGTTGACAAGAAGTGATGAGGACATCAACAGGAGATTCTGGCGCGTCTATCATCGGAGGAATCGTAGATCAACGGCTACGATTAGGAGTCTTTATTTATGATGCATTTTATGTATTTCTTTTATTTGTTATTTGCTAGTTTTACCATTGTACCCCTGAGAGGGATTAGTTCGTGTTATAGCCCAAAGGGCATTTCAGTCTTTGTTGTTTTTGTTGCTTTGAGGCCTATATATAAGGGCCCTCACTATTGTATTGGGGATGATGATTGATGAAATAAAATTTTTGCATTCTTGCTTCCATGAGTCTTGAGAGCTCTAGAGAGATATGAAGGTCCTAGGTGAGGACAAGAGCAACACCCGCCAGCCGCCGAAAGCATCCAAGGCTCTCGGTTTTCCCTACTCCACTTCCTTTCTTTCCCTAAACTGTCGGCCTCCCTCCCTTATCCACCTCAAACCGCCGACCTCCTATCCCTCTCCACCTTAAGCCGCCAGCCTCCCATCCCTACACCCCAACCCGTCGGCCCCCAAGCCCATCCACCAACCCGCCGTCCACCTCAATACCAAGTTTTGGCCCCTCCTTAGCTGCCGGTCGCCCTAGTCCAAACCCTAGCCGCCGGCAAGCCCACTCCACCCCTTTGATTTCAAATTCAAATTGCTTATTAATACTTTCCTAATTTATCCAATTATTAATTTGGAAAGTCTCTTATTTGAATTCAAATAGATTTGAATTTCAAAATCTTTCCTAATTAATATTTTATATTTTAGGAAGTTCCCCTAATTACTATAAATCTGAAATTAATTCAAATTTGATTCCTCCAATCAACAATCAATGCAAGGATCCACATACATTGAATGTTGACACTCACCCCTCCCCTCCTTTGCCCCCCCCCCCTCTCTCTCCCCTTTTCTAATTTATTTCTTTCCCCAATTACAATTCTAAATTAGGGGATAATAATTACCCCTTCCCTCCTCTTTTTCCCCTTTGTTTGAAATTCAAATTTCAAATTCCCCATTCAAATTCAACCCAAATTTGAAATTAAATTTCAGATTTGATGTTATTTTCTTTCTCCAACCAACCCTTAAATCTGAAATCAACATTCTTCTCCCTCCTCACCGTTACCGATCAATCAAACCCTCTCCTTCTCCCTGTTATTTCTTCTCTCATGCTTGAAACGTCATCAAAGGAAGAAGATACACGATCTCCCTTGGCCTCCTTATCATGAATGGCCAATCTCGAGCTTGATCACGAATTCATCTTCAACAATCAAAGACTAATAGATGTGTTGAGATCACCCTTCTTCGACATCAACTTGGAGATCGATCACACCGTCGACGACTACATCGAAAGGATCTTCTTCACATTGACTACCGCACTCGACGAACATCGGCCTCCCGTTCAGTGGCAAATCCTCCAACATTCATCAACTTCTTCTCTGGGTAATCTCTCCTTGAGCGATACTGTAAGCACCTTCTGTCTTCTGGTGGCGTCATTAGTTTTGCTTAAATTACTCTTCTGCTAAAAGCCCTCAAGAGTGTGAGTGAGGGAAACTCAAGGTGAATTTTCTAATTATTAATCAGTGGATTCTTATTATTTGTGCACCTAGCTATTTACTATAATTTTGTTGTTATTTTGATTATCCTGCTAACCTATATTGTAACCGCATACCAAAATAAAACAATTAAGAACTCCTAGAATCTAAACTTGTGAAACATTAATTTTAAAATTGGCTAGCTTAACAAATTTTTATTAAATTCCTGCAATTCCCTTTTATGTTTCACATTAAGTCTACTATCTAGCTTCATCATTATAGATTAGGACATCCATCTTTTAATATCCTAAAACATGTGTATCCAAAACTTTTTCAAAAATTAGAAAATGAATATTTTCATTGTGAAACTTGTGAGTTAGCCAAACATAAAAGAGCTTCTTTCCCAAATAAAAATAAGAGATGTGATACTCGTTTCTATCTTATTCAAAGTGATATATGGGGACCCTAAAAAATCCCCAACATCTCAGGGGCACGCTGGTTTGTCGTTCATTGATGATTGCACTTGAGTCTCTTGAATCTATCTCCTAAAAAATAAATCCGACGTTAGCACCATTCTTCCCATTTTTCACACAATGATCCAGAATCAATTCGGGGTAAAAAGAAGAAAATTTCGTTCGAACAATGCTAAAGACTATTTCAACCAAACCCTATCATCCTACTTCCAAAGTGAAGGTATCATCCATGAGTCCTCCTGCGTTCACACCCCACAACAAAATAGGGTTGCGGAAAGAAAAAATAGTCACCTTCTAGCATCCACTCGTGCTTTCCTATTCCACCATAATACACCCAAATTCTATTGGGGGGAAGCCCTCCCAACTGCCACTTACCTCATAAACTGACTACATTCAACAGCCCTGGGGCTAAAAACTCCAATGGATATTTTGTCCTCCTTTTACCCCGAGTTTTTAACCCATAATAACCTTATACCCAGAATCTTTGGGTGCACTGCCTACGTTCACATTCACAGCCAAAAAGAGGAAAATTAGATATAAGAGCACTCAAATGCATCTTTGTTGGATATTCAGCCACCCAAAAATGTTATAAGTGTTATAACCCCCCCCCCCCCCAAAAAAAAAAAAAACTCGTCTCTGTTGATGTTACCTTTGATGAACAAAATTTCTATTTTACCAAACCTCATCTTCAGAAGGAGACTGAAATTGAGAAAGATGAGAAAAATGAGCTTGCTCCTCTTGACCTTCCTCCACCACCTCAAACCAATCCTCCTGAAATCAAAAACAGGGAAACTGAAGAAAAAGCTGTCAGTAGATTTGGGAATGTATATTCCAAACGTAGAAATCCAAACTATGCTCCGAAACAGATCTAAGAATCTGAACCATCTCCTGAAATTAAGGTAAATACAAATTCACCATCTCCTTTGTACCCCATAACTAACTCTATTTCCTTAAATAATTTTTCATCCTCACACAAAAATTTTCTAGTTACACAAGAAGATATTCATATTCCTAATAATATTTTTGTGATGAAAATTGAAAAAATGCCATGAAATATGAAATGTAGGCCCTAGAAAAAAACAATACGTAGGAAATCATCAACCTTTCGAAAGGAAAAAAACCAGTTGGCTGCAAATGGGTGTTCTCTGTAAAGTACAAAGCTAATAGTACACTGAAAAGGTACAAAGCCAGACTCGTGGTGAAAGGTTATACTCAAACATATAGCATTGACTACCAGAAAACCTTTGCACCTATAGCTAAGATGAACATTATTAGAATCCTACTCTCACTAGCAGCTAAGTACAATTGACATCTGAAACAATTAGATGTAAAAAATGAATTCCTACATGGGGACTTGGAAGAAGAGATATTTATAGAGATACCATTAGAATTTAAGAAAAAATCTGGAGGTGACAAGGTGTGCAGGTTGAGAAAAGCCATATATGGGCTAAAACAAACACCTAGGGCCTGGTTTGGAAGATTCTCAAAATTCATGCTTCTTAATGGATATCGACAAAATCAAGGAGACCATACACTATTCTTTAAACACTCAGACTAAGGGGGAGTCACAGTATTATTAGTGTATGTGGATGATATTATCCTGACTGTAAATAATGAAAAGAAGAAAGTTAGTCTAAGGAAAAATCTTACTAAAGAATTTGACATCAAAGAACTTAATAGATTAAAATACTTTCTCAGAATTGAAGTAGCCCACTCTAATAAAGGAATCTTCATTTCACAATAAAAATACATTAAAGATCTTCTGAAGGAAATAGGTAAACTAGATTGTAAACCAGCACTAACACCAGTAGAACAAAATCTTAAATTGGAGGAAGCTAAAGAAGATCTTGATGTAGACAAGGGTACTTACCAGAGACTTGTGGAAAAATTGATCTACCTTTCCCACACCAGACCAGATATAGCATTTGCTATAAGTATGGTCAGTCAGTTTATGCAAAATTCAAAAACAGACAGATATGCAAGTAGTAGACAGAATACTGCATTGCCTTAAAGGGAACGATTTCTCTTTAAAAGAGATAACGGAATAACCCTAGAAGCATACACTGATGTTGATTATGCAGGATCACCAGTAGACAGAAGATCTACCTCTGGATGGCTTCTAGATACTGCACATTTCTTGGAGGGAACCTAGTTACGTGGAGAAGCAAGAAATAGAATGTGGTGGCAAGATCTAGTGCAGAAGCAGAATATAGAGCTATGTCCTTGGAAATATGTGAGTTACTATGGATCAAGATGAATCTAGAAGGCCTAAAGATCAAATGGGACGATCCCATAAAATTACATTGTGACAACAAATCAACAATCAGCATAGCCCACAATCCAGTCCAGCATGACAGAACCAAGTGCATAGAAGTGGACAGATATTTTATTAAAGAAAAATTAGACAGTGGTCTAGTATATATCAACCATGTATCATCGAAAGATCAACTTGCAGATATCCTTAGCAAAGAATTAGACCGCTCTGACTTTCTCAAAATGATTGCCAAGCTGGGAATGACAGACCTATATTCCCCAGCTTAAGGGGGAGTGTTAAATCCAAGCCTCTCGTTCCCACATTGAACCCACGGCTATGAATAGAGATCCGTGGGCCCACCTGAATCACGTTGAAAACCTTCCATAGCTAGGCAGCTGATTTAGGAAGGATTGTATTACTCATTATTCTGTAGTTATTTGTTTCTTTATAACGCATCTTGTATAGACCTATAAATAGAGATTATGTTGTATAATAAAACTTAAGTTTTTCCCTCTCAAACTTACTGGTTTCAACAATTATTTATAGTCCTCGTGGAATATCACAAAGAAACAAAAGAGTTTTAAGGAAAGTTCTGTCAAAAGACTGAACTGAAGAAGCCACTATCTACAAAATATAGCTACAGCAAGCATATGAGAAACCACAAAATATAGAAACATAGATAGTTGTCAAAATAGAAGAGTGAATAAACATAGATAGTCACAGAACGTCCAGCACATTATCCCAGGATGATGGGACCGTGGATCTTGATCAGGTAGACCAAGTATCCCCATCAATGTCTTTCGAATAAACCAAGTTCTAAACGTCAAAACAAAGCATAATTTGTCATTAAATAAGAGTATTCTTCGGGATCAAATATAAAGAAATTAACAATGAGATCTTGCATTTATAGGAAATATTCATCACGCATATCTAATATAAATATTAAATAGCTCAATTTTTGTCTGGGCAAAGTCATTGTATCTCTTCTTGGAATTCCAAAAGAACAAGAAGAAATGGATCAAAAGAGCTCATGAATGATTTCAAAGCCCACAACTTGGCACCTGGTTTTGAACAAAAAGAATAGAAATGAAAGAGAGTGCAAGCTAAAGAAGTCCTATATGGATTAATGCAATAAACAATAGCTTAATTTGAATGTTTTACAAATATCATATGAAGAAATGAATATATTCGATGACAAACTGGCATCCACTATACTTCAAAATGCACATGAAAGAGAAAAAAATTATTCTTATTGTGCATATCGATTACATTATCTCAACTGAAGATGACATTGAAGAAATTGAGCAACTACTCCTAGAAAGGAGTTTAAAATTAAGAATCTCGAATAACCCAAGTGTTTCCTTGGAATGGAGGTGGCAAGAAGCAAGAAAGGTATCCTCATCTCCTATCGTAAATACATACTTGATCTGTTGACATAAATTGGAATGCTTAGTGTAAACTAGCTACAACACCTATTGAGTGAAACACAAAATATAGAGAAATTAAAGATAGAATTCTTGTACTCATGGGGAGATACCAAATATTGATTGGGATACTAATACACTTGTACACTTGTCCTATATAAGACCAAAAATTCTCTTTATAGTCAATATAACATGCCAATACATGCACTCTCGATGTGAAGAACGCTTAAAGGTTATTTACAAGATCTTAAAACGTTTAAGATCTACACCTGACAAAGGGTTATTCTAAAAAATTTACAAATGCAAACTAGGAAACTCTATTGATGGGAGGAGGTACTAAAGTATGATGAAACCTTGTCAGTTAGATAAACAAGATCCAGAACTCACCAGTTTCCCCCATTCATGCAAAAGAGATTTTAGGGAACTAGCTTAATCTGGTTCAAAGGATTAATCGAAGAGTTAAAAGTGCAGAGTACAAATCTTATGAATTTGTTTTATAACAACAAGGCCGCAATCAATATTATACAAAAACCAATACATATGACCGAACAAAATATGTTAAAGTAGATAGACACTTCATTAAAGAAAAGGGTGAGGAAGGGCTTATTAGTATCACTTATGCTCCTACAAACCAATAATTGACATATATTCTAACAAAAGGGCTTCAAAAATCAAGCTTTAAAAAACTAGTTAATAAGCCGAGAATGCTAAATATTCATTCACCACCATCTAGAGAGGTAACGTGGAAAATGTGGGGATAATACCACATATGAAAATATGGGAATTATCCCAATTAATGACAGAGTTCACCTTTTTAGTTGGTTGTTAGTTTTTCTAATTTTGAGCTATTCGTATTATGACTTTTGTAGAATTCAAATTTCCAACTGTTTTCACCATATAAATCCAAGCCTGAGTGATACGAATATATATATATATATATATATATATATATATATTCAAAGAAAGTTCTCTACCTTCTCTATTTTCACAAAGCTTTCTTCAAAATGATGAAAAGGGCTTTGGCATGATTGCATTTTTTGCACAACAGAGAACTTCTAACAGCCGGCACAAAGGAGAACTTCCAACAACCGGTGCGATGAAATTACCTTAAATGTTCACTTCTTACGCATATTTCATATCCTAAATGAATCATAATTGTTAAGATTCATATATGCTGTGATATTGTATTTTCTATTTCATTTGCTTTGACACGTGTAGCTATTCTATTTGCTCTAGCTGGCTTGCCTCAGCTATTTATATTAGATGTATTGTACATTGCTGTATGGAATGAATTACGTTCTTTCTCTTTTCTTCTTCGTTTCCTCTCTCTGTTCTCTGGTTGCATCCGTTCTTTGGCTTGTTTCATGGTATTAGAGCAGGCGGTTCTGCGCCTTCGTTCCAATCGCTCCCTGAGTCTCAATGGAGGCGTTTACTGCTTCCCTCACTGCAGATGCGCCGGAAGAAATCCAAGATTCAGCCACTTCATCCAAATTCCCTCCCATCCCGCCTCAACTCAAATTTCTAATGAGTAACATCAAATCTATAATCTCTCTTCCTCTCACTGTCGAAAATTACCTAATGTGGCGTTCTCAGGTTTTTAAAATTTTCCGGGCAAATGGTTTTGATGGGTTTCTTGATGGTAGCTGGACTTTCCCTTCTTCCCAAGATTCTTCTTCCGGTTCACCTTTTTCTGTCCAATCTTGGAACCTTCTTGATCAAAACCTGGCGGCCGCCCTATACTCGGTCATCTCCCCTAGCATACTTCCTTAGTGCTTTCTTTAGATCACTATTTTGACATTTGGGAAACTCTCTCTCACCGCCTTCAATCTTCTACCCGGTCCCGCACAATCCAACTTCGTAATGAGCTAAATCATCTCTCTATGAAAACCCAAACCATGGCTCAATACCTTCTCTCCGTTAAATCTAAGGTTGACGCTATTGCGGCGACTGGCTCTCCGCTCAATTCGGAAGAAGTAATCTTCTATACGTTAAATGGACTTCCGGCTCAATACCAAGCCTTTAAGACTGCGATTAGCACCAATCTTCAACCTCTAAACATCGACAATCTTTATACCCTTCTTTGTAGCAAGGAACAAAATCTCGCTCAAGACACTGCCAAAGATCTCCAAATCTTCGAATCATCTACGGCCCTTCTCGCACATCGCGGACGCGGTCGCAGATGATCCAATTTCAATCGCGGCCGTTCTTCTTACTCCAATCGCTCCTCTCGGAATTCCTCCCGCCGTCCAGACAAAGCTAGTCAGAACTCGATTACGTGCCAGATCTGTTCCAAAATCGGTCATTCCACCTTAAAGTGCTGGTACCGCCATAACGAAGCTTACACAGAAGACTCTCAATCGCAGTAAACGGCTCTTTTCTCTCCCTCAGAATCCAACAGTTCCTCCGAGTGGTATCTTGATAGCGGCGCATCCACCCACCTCACATCGGATCTGTCTCAGCTTCAGTCTATAAAACCTCACACTGGTTCTCACCAAGTTATGCTTGGAAACGGACATCAAGTTCCCATCCAACATTTAGGTAAAGGTCTTCTACCTCTCCCTCAAGGTAACCTCAATCTTCACAATCTTTACTACGTCTCAAACTTATCTTTTAATCTCATTTCCATTCATCGGTTAACTTCTGATAACAATTGCATTGTCAAATTCTTCCCTCACAAATTTCATATCCAGGATTCGATGGCGGGTCGTCTTCTTCTCACGGGACCGTGCATTAATGGTCTCTATCCCATTCGATCTCCCTCTACCAAATAGCATCTGGATCTTCTATCTACTCAAGCGGTCCCTCATCTTTGGCATAAAAGACTCGGTCATCCGGCGGCTAACACCCTCATTCAGCTCTCAAAACACATTTCTTCTATTTGTATTACTGACCATAGTGCTATCTGTAATTCATGCCGGTTAGCTAAAAGTCACCAGCTGCCATTTAATAAATCTACACAGTGTACTCGTGCTTGTTTCGAAATCGTTCATTCTGACGTCTGGGGTCTGTCACCTATGTTCTCTACTAATGGTCATAATTACTACGTATCTTTTATCGACGATTTTTCCAAATATTGTTGGGTCTATCCTATTACACATAAATCGGAAGTAATCCACAAATTTATCGAATTTCACAAAATGATCTCTCGGCAATTTAACAAACAAATTAAAATCTTCCATTTTGATGGTGGTGGCGAGTTTATAAATAACCATTTTAAAATATTTTGCAAACAGCAAGGCATCCTTCACCAATACTCATGCCCGTACACACCATCTCAAAACGGAGTCGCCGAACGCAAGCACCGTCACCTTATCGAAACTGTTCGTAGTCTTCTCATCGAAGCTCATCTTCCCCAATCTTTCTGGGATGACGCCCTACTCACTTCCGTCTATCTCATTAATCGTTTACCTACCGCCTCTATACATCACAACAGCCCCTATTACATGCTTTATCAAAAACAACCTACTTACAAGCATCTAAAAATATTTGGTTGTTTATGCTATCCGTGGCTCAGACCCTACTCCGCTAACAAACTCTCTCCCTTTTCCACACCTTGCATTTTTATCGGTTACGCTACCTCACAAAAAGGTTATTGATGCTTTAATCCAAAAACTGGTCAGATTTATACCTCTCGGCACGTTATTTTCAATGAAGCCGTCTTCCCGTATCAACTTGGGTCTGCCATCACCCAGCCAAATTCGGATCAGCATCTCATCCCGCCTCTCACTCTCGTTCCTACCTCAGCCATCCACAATTCACCCGATCCAAAACCTCACTCAACCAAATCACCAAATCTCGCCTCCCCTGGATCTCAGTCTCCCACGGCATCCCAGTCGGTCACGCTATCTGCTTCTGACGCTGATCACATTCCCAATTCTATTAATCATTCTGATGCTCATCTACCTTCAGCTGTACCCACTTCAAATCATCCTATGCTAACTTGTTTTAAAACCGCTAACCTGAAACCAAAATCTATATTCAATCTTTTCCATCAGGACCTTCCTCCCGATCCCACAACTTACGCTGAAGCCGCTAAAGAATCCCATTGGCGTAAGGCCATGTCTTAGGAGTTTCAAGCCCTTCAATCCCAAGGCACGTGGGATCTTGTTCCTCCTCCGTTAAATCAAAATATTCTCGGCTCTAAATGGACTTCTCGTACTAAATATCTTGCCGATGGCACCGTGGCTCGGTACAAAGCCCGCCTCGTCGCCCAATGATTCAATCAAGAATACGGGTTGGATTATACCGAAACGTTTAGTCCAGTTGCCAAAATTCCTACTGTCCGTGTTCTTCTCATAGCCGCTCTTCATCACAAATGGCCTATACATCAACTTGACGTATCTAATGCTTTTCTTCATGGTAGCCTAACCCACACCGTTTACATGAAACAACCTCTTGGATTCAAAGACACCACTCATCCTACATACGTGTGCCGGTTGAAAAAGGCTCTCTACGGCCTCAAACAATCGCCACGCGAATGGTACTCCACTCTCTCGGGCTATCTTCAAACTCTAGGATTCAAGTTCAGCTCCTCTGACCCTTCTCTTCTAATCTACAATACCAACAGCATTGTCATGTACTTCCTCGTGTACGTCGATGATATCCTATTGACCGGAAACTGCACCACCTCCATCCAAACCCTTCTCACCAATCTCCACTCCAAATTCACCATGCGTGATCTCGGATCCCTGTCCCAATTCCTCGGCATACAAGTCGTCCACACCACTTACGGTCTCCACTTAAATCAGAATCGGTTCACCCAAACTATTCTCTCTCGGGCAGGAATGATGAACTGCAAATCTGTCACCACTCCCTCTCAATTGAAAACCACCTCTACTCCAGCTAATTCGGCTATCTTCCCCAATGCAACCTTATACCGCCAACTTGCAGGTTCCCTTCAATACCTCACTTTAACCCGACCGGATATCTCTTTTGCCGTCAACAAGGTATGTCAACATATGCAAAATCCTCTCAATCTTCATTTCGAGGCGCTTAAACGTCTGTTACGATATATAAAAGGCACCTTACATTTTGGCATTTCTCTGTTTTGCAAATCACCAATCAACCTGCACGCTTATGTGGACTCCGACTAGGCTGGAGACTCTACCGATCGGAAATCAACTTCCGGCTACTGCACATTTTTGGGATCGTCTCTCGTCTCCTGGAGTGTCAAGAAACAGACTGTCGTCGCTCGTTCATCTACGGAAGTCGAGTACCGTGCATTGGCCTCCGCCGCTGCTGAAGTCATTTGGCTCCGTCGCCTGCTTCAAGAATTCAGCTGCCCTCAGTCCTCTGCCACTCCACTTCTATGTGACAACACCTCAGCTATTGCGTTAGCTCACAATCCGGTGTTTCATGCGCGTACAAAACATATCAAGGTGGATTGCCATTACATCCGTAACTACGTCAAAGACAAGGCTATTCAAATTTATCACATTTCTACTACTGATCAGCTCGCCGATTTGCTAACTAAACCTCTAGCTACGCCACGGTTTCAGCTCCTCTCACGCAAACTCGTTACCTCTTTCGACGCAACAGTTTGAGGGGGCCTGTTAAGATACATATATGCTGTGATATTGTATTTTCTATTTCATTTGCTTTGACACGTGTAGCTATTCTATTTGCTCTAGCTGGCTTGCCTCAGCTATTTATATTAGATGTATTGTACATTGCTGTATGGAATGAATTACGTTCTTTCTCTTTTCTTCTTCGTTTCCTCTCTCTGTTCTCTGGCTGCATCCGTTCTTTGGCTTGTTTCAATAATTAATCAAAAATCTCAATTAGGAAGACATCTAATGATCAATGATCTAAAACTTTGAGGAGAACAGAAACCAAAAGAGATTTTATGATACATCAACTCAAAATATGAACGTGTTTGTTACTAATTATATAACGCGTCTCCTAATGATACCAAATTATTTTGCAATGCATATATCTAACACAAAAATTCATTTTGTTATTGTTTATAATGCTGGGTAGCATACGTAAAAAAATGTTACTAATGTCCAATTGTAAGCATAAAAAAACTTTACCAGTAGCTACTCCACAGCTGAGGAGGCATATCCTATCCATTGGTGCATCCTTGCTGATTTTAACAGCACAACCAGAGTGAACTACAGCATACTCACTAAAACTTGACACGGCACAATAATGGTATATAGGTCTGCCCTTTATAGAAAAGCGGGTTTTTTGATTAGTATGCATGACCCCTTTACGTTCCAGACCAAGCTTCTGACATATATTGCTTCTTCCAGAAAAACAGTGCTTGCAGCTTTGGCATTCTCCAATGAACACTGTAAGCACATGATCTCCTACCTCAAATTCGGTCACACCTTCTCCCACGCTCTCTACAACCCTGGAAAATCACAATGTAGACAATTCAGTTACTTGCTACTAGCATAAACCATGTACGAGAGCCCAAATGGAAAAAAGAGCTGAAGAGCAAAACCCAGAAGCTTCATGTCCGAATATCCGGGGAAACAAAGAAGGTTGTGCCTGTAGAAAGAAAAGCTGTTTAAATGGAAAAGTCGCTGGCAAGCATAAGTTTAGGGTCTGTTTGGATGTAAGTAGGATTAAAGCACCCTTAATCCATTAATCCTATCAAACAGTTTATAAAGGTTGATTAGATAAAGAAAATCAAATAACTCTCATTCCTTAATCCCATAATCCTTTATTTTTCTAGTATTAAAGGATTGAGGAATTGATAATGAAAGAGAGAGGATGAGAAGAGAGAGTGATAAAGCACAAAGAGAGGATTAGGGCGAGAGAAAGAACATGATTAATAAGGCTAATCAACCTATTTAGTCAAACTCTAATTAATCAAATTAATTAAATAGAGATAATTAATTCATCAAAGTTAAGTCAATTTAATCCTAATTAGTCCATTAAGCACCAATTAATCACCCCTTACAGATTAAGAAGTATTTAGTTAGCTTATATTAGCATGCTAATTATTAATTAAAAAATTACAGCTTCGGTAAATCAATTATTAAAAAATTAATCTATGTCAAACTAATTGGTTAGTAAAATCCCTAATCTGCACAAATAAACACTAAATAGCTTAGTAAAATCCTAATAAATTTAAGTTAATATCTAGTCACTAATTGGTTAGGCAAATTACCACTGATTTTAATTAGTTAACTAGTACCGAATATCTATTAAATAATTAATATCTAAGTAGTCAAATTATTTAATTAGGTCGTGATTAATCTAACAATTAAACCCTTAAATTAAATTGGCAACCTAATTATAAATTAATTGCTAATCACTTAAACTTATTGATTCATTACTTTAATAATTAAAATTAACACAAAAAAACACAAAATAGCTTAGTAAAATCCTAATAAATTTAAGTTAATATCTAGTCAGTAATTGGTTTGGCAAATTAAAATATTAACCACTGAGTTTAATTAGTTACTAGTACCGAATCTCTATCAATTAATTAACATCTAAGTAGTCAAATTAATTAATTAGCTCGTTATTAATCTAACAATGAAACGCTTAAATTAAATTGGCATCTTAATTATAAATTAATTAGTAATCACTTAAACTTATTGAATCATTAATTAAATAATTAACAATTAATTCAATAAATTATTCTCAAATCAATAATTAGAAACTTAAATTTGTCTAATTAAACTCTTAATTGTCTGTTTTATTTTAATGACTATCAATCTATCAAAACAAAATGTTACTTAACCTGCTTCGTAAATCAAATTACCTTACAAATCTAATCCACATTCTTAAATCCATTGATCCTCCTATTTGTATCCAAATAATTTTCAATATTTAGGTCAATAAGGATATTAAACTCCAAATAATTTTAAGGATTTAACATCCTAATGATTTACTAAGAAGTAGGAGATTATAAGAGAATTACGTTCATCTTAATTTCAGAATTTTAAAAGTTGACATTGTAAAATAGATAGCATATGTTTTACATGCAAAACCACCGATGAAAAATCAAGGGAGTGTGGCTAAATGAACTTGCAATGTGAATGAAATGTTGGGTAACAAAGTTTGTCCATCTCTGAACAACGAGAGGAATGTCAATGCATTATTTCCTTAATAGCCATTTGATTTATTAGTGTTAACTCTATGATCTCCATTTATGCTTATTTTCAGCCATGGGATTCCTTGGGGTATTGTTTTAACTGCTTACAGATTTTCTGTTTTATACAATTTGTATTAGAAGTTTACTTGCATGGTGATAGCTGCTTGCAGTTGACGCCAGAACTATTTATTAGTTCTTGGCGTATTTCTGAAGCCAGAAAGTTTGATGTTATTTAAAACATCTCTTTTGGCGGGGTTGGGTGTAGAGGATGTTTACATCAGCATATAAAAGGGTCTTTTCGATTCATGTAAGGTGTGTATTTTTCTGATCACAAGGGAGAAGTAATAAAAAAATCGCTCATCGACCTTCTTCGTCTTGGTTCTGTTTTCTTCTTCTTGGGTGTGTGGTTGCTTTGTCAGGGGTGAAGAGCTGTTTTTCTTGACTAAAGAAGAAACAGGTGAAGCAATTGTCTCTCTGTAACAGTTCTTGAAGGTTCGTGGGACAATTTACACATCAATTGGTATCAGAACAAGGTTGCAAGGGAAGGAATGATGTCAATGCAGAAATTCGACATTGATAAGTTCATTGGAGAGAACAACTTCAGCCTGTGTTAAATCAAGATGAATGCCTTGTTGGCGCATCAAGGAATTTTTTATGCCATTTCAGCTGAAGGTTTGGCAGCACTTACAGACAGAGTAGGCCGGGGAAATAGTACACAGCACAATCTTACTCTCACTTGGAGCCGAAGTGCTGAGGGCAGTTGCAAAAGAATAATCTGCCATCGAGGTTTGGCAAAAACTCTTACTCTCACTTGGAGCCGAAGTGCTCAGGGCAGTTGCAAAAGAATAATCTGCCATCGAGGTTTGGCAAAAACTGGAGTCCCTTTATCTGAAAAGATCTCTTGCTAATTGATTGTTTTTAAAGAAACAATTGTGTACACTTCAACCTGTAGAGTCAAAAGATCTTAAAAAAACACATGAATGAATTCAATAAAATAATTCTTGACTCAAGAATGTTGATGTAAAGATAGATGAAGAAGACCAATGTATTATTCTACTCAGCTTACTGTCAAAAGCTTATGAACACATTATAGATACAATGTTGTAGGGAAAGCAAACTTTGACAAGGACAAGGTAAAATCTATTGACGTTGAAGGATGTTCAGAGGAAATCTGAAATGTATGAAGAAAAAAGTGTAGATAGCTTGCTAATGTGAGGCAGAACAAAATTCAAATCCAGCATGAATAATAAAACTAATCAAAATTGATCAAGATCCAAGTCGAAAGCCGCAATAATATGCTTCCATTGCCATAAAGAAGGTCATTACAAAAAGGAATGCCCAAATAGAATAAGATGGCGAGCTAATAGATCTAATGATGAAGCCAAAGCTGGAGTTGTAGCAAACTCGAACGATTATGAATCATCATAAGTCCTAGTTGTCCCTGTAAAACGATCCAATGGAGATTTGATTATACACTCAGGGTGTTCGTTCCATATGATACGAAACAAGCACTCGTTTCAAGAACTGAAGATGGAGGACAATGGTGCATTATTGCTTCGATACAACAAACCTTGCAAAATTCTAGGAGAGGGATATGTCAATGTGCAAATGCATGATGGAGTATCAAGACACTGTAGAATGTAAATATGTTCCAGAACTTAAATGCAATTTGATTTCGATAGGAATGTTGGATGCAGGCTGGTGTGCGGTTAAATTAATAAAGGCTCAATAAAGGTCACAAAAGGAGCATTGGTAATCATGAAAGGATTACTGGCAAATAACTTGTACATTCTTAAAGGTCATACAATGAAAGATTCACTTGCAAACATTACATCTGCGGCTATTGACAACACCAAATTGTGGCACCTAAGACTTGGGCACATAAGTGAAAGAGGATTAATAGAATTAAGTAAGCAAGGGATGTTATGCGGTGATATTACTCAGAGCATGGAATTCTGTGAGAATTGCATATACGGAAAAAGCACCAAACTGCGTATTGGATCAGCAGCACATAGCAGCAAGGGCATTCTTAATTATGTTCATAGCGATTTGTGGGACCGTCAAGAGTAGCAACAATGGGAGAAATAGATATTTCATATGTATTATTGACGACTATTCTAGGTGTGTTTGGGTTTATTGTCTCAAAAGGAGGGATCGAGCTCTTGATGCATTTCATGAATGGAAGCCACTCATTGAAATTAAGGTTGGCAGAAGGGTAAAGAAGCTGTGACCAGACAATGGGTTGGAATTTTGCTCAAAAGCCTTCAACAATTTTTGTGTTGAACAAAGTATAGCTAGACACTTCACAGTTGTTAACACACCACAACAGAACGAGATAGCTGAGAGAATAAACAGAACCTTGCTTGAAAAGGTTAGGTGTATGTTATCAAGCGCTTGCTTGAAAAAGGAGTTTGGGGTGAAGCATTGAAAACTACAAGTTATATTGTCAACAGACGCCCGTCAACTGCAATTGGCCGTAAAACTCCTATGGAGATGTGGACTGGACATAAAACTGATTATAGCAATTTGAAGGTGTTCGAGTGCACTGCATTTGCTCATATCAGGCAAGACAAATTGATGCCAAGAGTTATTAAATGCATATTCATAAGATATCCTGATGGTGTCAAAGGGTATCAATTATTGTCACGACCCGGCCCGGATACTCGAATTAACGAGGCGGGAACTAAGGTCAGACGGTAGGATCTAAACAATTCATAAGTATAAGAACATAAAAACAGTAAATCTCCTTAATCAGCGGAAGAGCAACAACAACAACAACAACATTAAGCCTTTATCCCACTACGTGGGGTCGGCTACATGAATCCTTTTTCTCCATTGTGTCCTGTTAAAAGTCAAATTCTCGTTTAAATCTAATAAAGAAAGATCATTTTTAATATTTTCTAACCAAGTCTTTTTAGGTCTACCTCTACCTTTCTTAACATAAGTCAAATCTAAGACCTCTACTTTCCTAACCGGGTCATCGGGAGGCCGCCGTTTTACGTGACCAAACCATCTAAGGCGACTCTCTCTAATCTTATCTTCCACTGGAGCTACTCCAACCTTTTCACGAATATGCTCATTTCAGCGGAAGAGCCACTAACTAAAATTCTTTAAATACTTTCACATCTATTTCAGATCACAATTTACCTGTTTTCAGATGCACGTCGTCTTCTATAGACGAACTCTTCTCTTTCTCCCATTTTCTAATTCTGAAGACTACCTGAAACATTTAAATTCATTGTTTGAGTTCACTAAGTAATTCAGTGGGTATCAGTTAAACAAATTTTCATGCATAAAAGACATTACATATTAACGTTACTATCATTTCATTTCTTCATTACATTTGGCATAAAAATATAATTCCTTTCTTTAATTTGTTTCTTTCTTCATATAGACTTTATCATCATATCTTATAGCTTTTATCTTTAACTATTATTCTTTTTCCCATTTCTTTTATACAGGAGCACCGTCAAAATGTACCAGAGGTACATCCATTTCCATTCCCTTTTCCTTATGTCATAACCTTTTCCCTTTTATTTTTATCGTGCACGGGTACATTGCTTCCCCAGCCAGTACCATACGAGGGTGACTCCTGAAATTTGCATGCATATCCTTTTCCATTTTCTTTTCTTTTTCAAATCTTTCATGTACTGTTCATTCATATATTCTTTCTAATTATTCATATATATCTATATACGTTCTTAATACATATACATCTTCTTTGACATACTCATGCTTGTAAAATCATTTGTTTATTTCAAACAATAGTTTCCAAAAATGTAAAACATAACTTTTATATTCATACTTCTGGAAAGAAAATGACATAAAGAAAATTTTATAAATACCCACTTAATTTCTCTTCCAAGAATTTTTGTGAAGTCAAACTCCTGAAGCTTTCGATCTTCTCTCTTCTAAATCTCTACTATCAAACAATAAAAGTTAACTAATAAAATTTCAAGATAGAAATTTACTCATGCTCGAAATTTACTTACAAATTTGGGAATTTCTCAAAACCTTAAATTCCTTCTTCCTCTCCCAAAATTCTTTCTTTTTGCTTTCAATCCCTTTCTTTGCCTTAATGAAACACCCTCGCTGTTTAGATGAAGAAATAGGGAAGGATTTATACAGAAATAGAGAAATAAAAGCAAACCTTCCTCTCTTTCTTCCTCTCAGCCGTTCCTCTTCAACAAGTTTTCCCTCTCGCGATTCCTTCTACCGGAAAGAGCGAACTAACAATATCCCGTGAGAGGAGTCGTTACTATTCATCCTTATACGCGAAAATCCAATCGACAATTCAATCCGAGCCGTTCCGGAGGAGTTACGCACGCGAGCGGTGCCGCTCGCGGTCCGCCTGGACCGCGATCTCCCTTCCCGCGAACGTCTATAGCGGGGAGGGGCCGGTTCGACTGAACCGGTCTTTACAATCTCCCATTCTTACAAAAATTTCGTCCTCGAAATTAAATCAAGTAAAGAAACATACCTTAGTTAAAAAGATGAGGATATTGACTTCTCATTTCAACTTCCTTTTCCCAGGTGGCATCTCTTTCTGATCCATTTTTCCATAAGACTTTCACAAAAGGTATTGCTCTATTCCTCAACTGTTTCACATCATATTCCAATATCCTTTCAGGTTCCTCAACATATTTCAAATCAGGTTGTAAGTCAATTGATTTGGACTGTATTCTCTTGGATTCATCTGAAACATACTTCCGGAGTACTGATATATGAAACACATTATGAATTCCTTGCAAATACCCTGGTAAATCCAATCTGTAAGCCATATTTCCAATCCTCTCTGTGATTTCAAAAGGACCTATAAACCTTGGACTCAATTTTCCTGTCTTTCCAAATCTTTGCACACCTTTCATTGGGCTAACTTTTAAGAAAACAAATTCTCCCACTTCAAACTCAACTGGCCTGTGCTTTGCATCATAATACTTTCGTTGCCTGTCTTGAACTGCCTTTAATCTGTCTCTGATCAATCTGATTTTGCTAGTAGCCTCATCTACCAATTCAATTCCAATTACCTTTCTTTCACCAGTTTCTACCCAACTCAAGGGTGTTTTGCATTTTCTGCCATAAAGAGCCTCATATGGTGCCATTCCAATACTAGATTGGAAACTATTATTATATGCAAATTCAATCAATGGTATATGAGTCTCCCAATTTCCTCCAAAATCTAAAACACATAGTCGCATTAAATCCTCCAAAGTCTGAATTGTCCTCTCTGATTGTCCATCTGTCTGAGGATGAAATGTTGTGCTGAAAGTCAGTCGTGTGCCCAAAGCTTCCTGAATTTTCTTCCACAATTTAGAAGTGAAACGAGCATCTCTGTCTGAAACTATAGATTTTGGAATTCCATGCAATCTCATAATTTCATCAACATATAATTTTGCCAACTTCTCTACTGAATCTGTCTGCCTGATGGGTAAGAAATGAGCTGACTTTGTTAATCTGTCAATAACAACCCATATTGCATCTCGACTCTGTCTCGACCTGGGTAATCCAATCACAAAGTCCATTGCAATGTCTTCCCATTTTCACTCAGGTATTGGTAAAGGTTGTAGTTGACCACTTGGCTTTTGATGTTCTGCTTTAATCATTTGACAGGAAACACATTTTGCTACAAATTCTGCAACATTCTTCTTTAATCCTGGCCACCAAAATAATCCTCTCAGTTCCTGATACATCTTTGTACTGCCTGGGTGAATTTCATAATTGGAAAGATGAGCTTCCTGTAATATCTCTTCTCTTAAGCTTCCAACTTTTGGAATACAGATTCTGCCCTTATACTTTAATAAGCCTTCTCCATCAATTTCAAAGTTCCCTAACTGTCCTGCTTGTACTTTACTTATGATCTCTTGAAATTTTTCATCTTGAGACAATGAATTGAGCACTCTATTTTTCAAAGTAGATTGAATCATCAACTGGTTCAACATCATATCTTTTGTATTTTTCTGATTGACCACTGAAAGTTCTAATCTTTCCATATCTTTGATTAATTGTTCCTGCTGGGTAATTAACCAACTTGCATTCCCAAGAGCTTTTCTGCTAAG
Organism: Dendrobium chrysotoxum; assembly: GCA_019925795.1. Lineage (NCBI taxonomy): Eukaryota > Viridiplantae > Streptophyta > Magnoliopsida > Asparagales > Orchidaceae > Dendrobium > Dendrobium chrysotoxum. The sequence continues at coordinate 88,548,283 of CM034302.1, read as the reverse complement.
TGCATCTGCAACCACATTTGCCTTCCCAGGATGATACTGTATGTCCAGGTCATAATCCTTTATAAGCTCTAGCCACCTTCTTTGTCTCAGATTCAGTTCTTTCTGATTGAAAATATACTTGAGGCTCTTATGATTTGTGAACACCTCGCATCTAACCCCATATAAGTAATGTCTCCAGATTTTAAGTGCAAAAACTACAGCTGCCAATTCTAAATCATGAGTGGGGTAGTTCCTTTCATGAATTTTCAGTTGCCTTGAAGCATAAGCCACCACTCTGCCATGTTGCATCAGTACACATCCAAGTCCTCTTAAGGAAGCATCACAGAAAATTTGGAATCCTTTTGAGCCTGATGGAATTGTCAAAATTGGGGCAGTCATTAAACAATTCTTTAATTTCTGGAAAGCTTCATCACATTGAACACTCCAATCAAATTTCACTGCTTTCTGGGTTAATCGGGACAATGGCATTGCAATTTGCGAAAATCCCTCCACGAATCTCCTGTAATAACCAGCAAGGCCCAGAAAACTCCTCACCTCTGAAACTGTCGTTGGTCTTGGCCAATCTGAAATGGCTTGAACTTTATTCTGATCCACTGAAATTCCTTCTCCACTAATCACATGTCCAAGAAAGTTTACACTGTTCAACCAAAATTCACACTTTGAAAATTTTGCATACAACTTATTCTTCTTTAATGTCTGCAACACTGCCTGTAAATGACTAGAATGGCTCTCTTTATCTCTTGAATAGATCAAGATATCATCAATGAACACAATTATAAATATGTCCAAAAATGGCTTAAAAATTCTGTTCATTAAATCCATAAATACAGCTGGTGCATTTGTTACTCCAAATGGCATTACCACAAACTCATAGTGGCCATATCTGGTTCTGAAAGCTGTATTTGCTATATCTTCTTCCTTGATCCGTAGCTGATGGTATCCAGATCTCAAATCAATTTTAGAAAAAACTGTAGCTCCCTCCAGTTGATCAAAAAGATCATCAATTCTGGGCAATGGATATTTATTCTTAACAGTAAGCTTATTCAGTTCTCTGTAATCTATGCACATTCTGAAGCTCCCATCTTTCTTCTTTACAAACAGCACTGGAGCTCCCCATGGTGAGGAACTTGGCCTGATAAATCCCTTATCTAGCAATTCCTGTAACTGACTTTTCAGCTCCTGCAACTCTTTAACTGCCATTCTGTAAGGTGCCCTTGCTACTGGTTCTGAACCTGGTATCAACTCAATAGTGAAATCTATCTCCCTTTCTGGTGGTAATCCTGGCTAATCATCCAAAAATACCTCTGGATATTCGTTGATTACAGGTATATCTTTCAATTCTTTAACTTCCTTATTTGTATCCTTTACTTGAGCAAGAAAACACTGACATCCCTTGGATACAAATTTACATGCTTTCATATAAGTGATTATCATTGATGAAACTCCTCTCTCTCCATAGAATTTCAACTCTCCTTCTCCAGGCAATTTAAACTTTAAAATTTTCTTGTTGCAATCAATAATCACAAAGTGTTTTGATAACCAATCCATTCCCAATATCATATCAAATTCTTGCAATGGCAGAACATTTACTGTTGCTTCAAACTCTCTTTCATTTATTTTGAAAGTCACTTGACATACACCATTTACATTCATAATAGATCCATTTGGCATTAAAACTTTCAAAATTATATTTGTCTCATAAACATTCAGTCCAACTGTTTTAACAAATTCCTCTGAAATGAAGGAGTGTGAAGCTCCCGTATCAAAAAGAATTCGTACAGACTTTCCTTGCATCATGATTACACCTGTAATCACTTCAGGTGATTCCTTAGCATCCTTCTGAGTCAATGCATATACTCTAGGCAGAGTATTCTGTCGGCTTTGACTTGATCCTGGAGTAGAAGCAGCTGATTCTACTGTTCTTGGTCTTCCAACATTCTTCTGAGATCCAGTATTCATCCTTGACTCTCCTGCTGGTCTTTGCCCCAAAATAGGATAATTCTTGGCTATGTGACCTGGTTGATGGCACCAGAAGCAAGTATTTATACCTGATAAACATTCTCCTTTATGTTGTCTTCCACACTTGCTGCAACTATTTACACTTGAACTATCACTGCTACTAGACTTTGATTTCTTCCAATTAAACTTTCCAGTTTGTGAAAGAGGTTTGCTGCTATGAAAATCCTGTGAAGCTCCCATAACTTCACCACTCTTCCTTTTCTGAAAATCACGTCTCCTTTGAGTATTTAGCAGGTCCATTTCTATTCTTCTAGCCCTTTCCACCAGCACTTTATAATCTTCAATTCCAAATGGAATAAGAGGCTGTCTAATTGCATCCTTCAATCCTGCTAAAAATCGATTACACTGTTCTTCTGCAGTATGAATTAAGTGAGGGGCATATCTGGATAATGTTGTAAATTCAGTTTCATATTGCATAACTGATTTATCTCCCTGCACCAGTCTCATAAACTTATCCTGCATTTGCCTCCTTACAGAAGGAGGTACGAACCAATCTCTAAACAATTTTGTAAACTCATCCCACTTGATTTGCATGTCTTGAATCCCTCCAGTTTTACTTTTATGCTGACCTCTCCACCACCTTTCTGCTTCTCCATCAAGAGCAAAAACTGCCAAGGAGACTTTCCTCTCCTCTGGACAAAACATTCCTTCTAAAATCTTTTCAATTCTCAGTAACCAATTTTCAGCTTCAATTGGTCCCTCAATTCCCTTGAATAGTGGTGGTCTCCTATCTTGAAATAATTTGAGATACTTATCCATAGGTATTCCACCACCACTATTACTTCCTGATGGTTGATTCCTTGAGTCTTGAATCATTTGAGCCATAGCTGTCATCATTTGTGTTAGTGCATCAGGATTAACATTTACATTAGGTACTGGCCTTTCTACTTCCCTCTCTTCTTCAGAATCATTTTGATTCCTGCTTCAATAAAATATTCATTTCACATTAAATCTTTAAGTCATTAAAATCATCCTAATGGCTCTTCCAGTACAATTCATATCTAAATTTGGCTCTGATACCACTTTTGTCACGACCCGGCCCGGATACTCGAATTAACGAGGCGGGAACTAAGGTCAGACGGTAGGATCTAAATAATTCATAAGTATGAGAACATAAAAACAGTAAATCTCCTTAATCAGCGGAAGAGCCACTAACTAAAATTCTTTAAATACTTTCACATCTATTTCAGATCACAATTTACCTGTTTTCAGATGCACGTCGTCTTCTATAGACGAACTCTTCTCTTTCTCCCATTTTCTAATTCTGAAGACTTACCTGAAACATTTAAATTCATTGTTTGAGTTCACTAAGTAAACTCAGTGGGTATCAGTTAAACAAATTTTCATGCATAAAAGACATTACATATTAACGTTACTATCATTTCATTTCTTCATTACATTTGACATAAAAATATAATTCCTTTCTTTAATTTGTTTCTTTCTTCATATAGACTTTATCATCATATCTTATAGCTTTTATCTTTAACTATTATTCTTTTTCCCATTTCTTTTATACAGGAGCACCGTCAAAATGTACCAGAGGTACATTCATTTCCATTCCCTTTTTCTTATGTCATAACCTTTTCCCTTTTATTTTTATCGTGCACGGGTACATTGCTTCCCCAGCCAGTACCATACGGGGGTGACTCCTGAAATTTGCATGCATATCCTTTTCCATTTTCTTTTCTTTTTCAAATCTTTCATGTACTGTTCATTCATATATTCTTTCTAATTATTCATATATATCTATATACGTTCTTAATACATATACATCTTCTTTGACATACTCATGCTTGTAAAATCATTTGTTTATTTCAAACAATAGTTTCCAAAAATGTAAAACATAACTTTTATATTCATACTTCTGGAAAGAAAATGACATAAAGAAAATTTTATAAATACCCACTTAATTTCTCTTCCAAGAATTTTTGTGAAGTCAAACTCCTGAAGCTTTCGATCTTCTCTCTTCTAAATCTCTACTATCAAACAATAAAAGTTAACTAATAAAATTTCAAGATAGAAATTTACTCATGCTCGAAATTTACTTACAAATTTGGGAATTTCTCAAAACCTTAAATTCCTTCTTCCTCTCCCAAAATTCTTTCTTTTTGCTTTCAATCCCTTTCTTTGCCTTAATGAAACACCCTCGCTGTTTAGATGAAGAAATAGGGAAGGATTTATACAGAAATAGAGAAATAAAAACAAACCTTCCTCTCTTTCTTCCTCTCAGCCGTTCCTCTTCAACAAGTTTTCCCTCTCGCGATTCCTTCTACCGGAAAGAGCGAACTAACAATATCCCGTGAGAGGAGTCGTTACTATTCATCCTTATACGCGAAAATCCAATCGACAATTCAATCTGAGCCGTTCCGGAGGAGTTACACACGCGAGCGGTGCCGCTCGCGGTCCGCCTGGACCACGATCTCCCTTCCCGCGAACGTCTGTAGCGGGGAGGGGCCGGTTCGACTGAACCGGTTGAACCGGTCTTTACAATTATGGTGCATTGAACCGGGCATGGAGAAATGCATTACAAGCAAAGATGTTATTTGCAGGGAAGATGAGTTTTCAATGAAAAATAAAGATTATTCACCAGATAGCCATGATGAGACAGACACACACAAATCAAGAGTTAAAATTCAGGTTGAGTCAATATCAAACAGTGAAAAACAGCATGTTGATGAGGTTCATCCATTGAGAAAGGTTCAATCTGATCAGCCTAGCAGCAGTACTCGTAATGAGGATAAGTATAAATTGAGCCGTGATAGAGAAAGACACGAAATCAAACCACCAAAAGGTTTGGACATGCTGATATCATTGCGTATGCTTTTGCAGTAGAAGATTTTGAAGAGCTTACATCATATTCTGAAGCTGTTAACAGCAGAGAAGCAATTCATTGGATTCATGCAATGAAGGAAGAAATGAACTCTTTATACAAAAACAACACTTGGAATATTGTAAACAAACCATTGCATCAAAAGATTATAACTTGCAAATGGTTGTTTAAGAAGAAGGATGACTCCCACAACACCTTGAAACCAAAACTCAAAGCTAGGTTAGTTGTGAGGGGTTTTACACAGGAAGGAGTTTATTATAATGAAATTTTTTCTCCGGTTGTTAAGCAAACATCTAGTAGAGTAATACTATCCATTGTAGCCCAATTTGATCTTATAAAAGATCAAATGGATGTGAAGACAGCCTTCGTACACAGATCTGGAATAAACAGTTTTCATGTAGCGACCGGAAGGACTCAATGATGGAGATGTCAATCATGTTTGTCAACTGAATAAACCCATATATTGTTTGAAACAATCACCTAGACAGTGGTATAAATGTTTTGATTCTTTCATAGAAGGCATTGATTTCCAAAGATGCATTCTAGACCACTGTGTATATTTCAAACAAGATACTAGTTGCATAATGTATGGAATGATCTCCACTCGACCAAACCTTGCATATTCAATTAGCGTTGTAAGCCGATTAATGGCAAATCTTGGAACGAAGCATTGGGATGCTGTAAAATGGATAATTAGATATATATAAAAGGTTCATTAGATCTTGGATTTGTATATGAAGGTAGTAATTCAAATTCAAAAATTTGTTCAGGTTTTTCTGATTCAAATTTTATTGGGTGTTTGGATACTAGATGGTCATGCTCAGGTTACATGTTCACTATATTTGGCGGAATAGTCGGCTGGAAATCATCATTACAGCACACGGTTGCTTTGTCCACAACTAAGGCTGAGTTCATTGTTGCAATTGAAGCAATTAAAGAAGGTCTTTGGCTACAAGGATTTCTAAAGGAGTTGGGTTTCCAACAGGATACTTTCATATTGCACTGTGATAATTAAAGTGTCATACATCTTATTAAGAATCTTGTTTTTCATGAGAGATCCATGCATATTGATGTGAAGTTACATTTTATTAGAGACACCATTGCCAATGGTAATGTTACCATTGAAAATATTGCAAAATATTGCATCTGAAGTAAAACCCGCAGATGTAATGACCAAATACTTAACCGATTGCTAAATTCAAATTTAGTTTGAATTTTGTCAATTGTTGCATTGCTGAATCCATCATAAATAAAGATCAAAGTGGAGATTGTTAACTCTATGATCTCCATTTATGCTTATTTTTAGCCATGGGATTCATTGGGGTATTGTTTTTACTTCTAACAGTTCTTTTTATTTTGTACAGCTTGTATTGGAAGTTTACTTGTAGTTGACTCCAGAACTATTTATTAGTTCTTGGCGTATTTCTGAAGCCAGAAAGTCTGATGTTATTTAAAACATCTCTTTTGGCGGGGTTGGGTTTAGAGGCTGTTTACATCAGCAGATAAAAGGGTCTTTTCATTTCATGTAAGCTGTGTGTTTTCCTGATCACAAAGGAGAAGTAATAAAAGAATCTCTCATCTACCTTTCTTCTTCTTGGTTCTGTTTTCTTCTTTTTGGGTGTCTGGTTGCTTAGTCAGGGGTGAAGAGCTGCTATTCTTGATTAAAGAAGAAATAGGTGAAGTTGTTGTCTCTCTGTAACAGTTCTTGCAGGTTCGCTGGGACCATTACACATCAACAAGGGTGATGATAGCAATGCCTGGGCAGACATAATGGCGGTTATAAGTGAAAGTTTTGGGTGTGACAACAATGAGTGACAACTTTAAAGACCAGCTTGTTTCATTGCAAGTGTTTGGATCTCACTTTTGGAAGTGAGTTTCAATGGTATCTATTTATTTAGCAATAACACGTTTTTTTGTAAATTAGGTTCATAAGATAGTTTTGGCTGCAGTGAGTTTCATTTATCCATCTAACATTGATACATCACCAAAAATTATCTTGATCGAGCATGAATCTCAAAGCATATTCAAGTTGGAAAATTCCAAAATTAAATTTGGGACCATCCAAACTCCAATTTAAACAAACTTATAGTCAAATTGAATGTCTCAACGAGACGAACCCAACGACACCAAAATCAGTCCAATCCAAGCTCAAATCAAGGGACCAAAACACATTTGGAAGGATCAAAGCATCAATTGAATGATCAAATGATATCCAAATATAGCATGCTTATAGTCGAATCGAGCGGCTCGACGAGACGAATCCAACAAGCCCAAGATCGCTTAATTCTAACATCATTAAGGCACTTAAATGCTTGATAGTCGCTCTATAATCAAGGGAATCAACATGGGTTGTCCGATTGAGCACTCTGTATTTACCCTGAACCTTCTCCATATTTACTGGGCATGCCACTCTCAAAATATATAAATAGATTCCCACATGAAAGACGGGCTTGGACCTTTGGCTGGAGATTGGAGTTCAAAGATCCTAGAGTTCTACCTAAGCACCACCGCCGACGAACTTTTGTCCGACGAACTTTTGTCGATCACCATCCATCTGTCGGCCGTCATCGAACCACCGCCCGTATGCTGACCTTCACTAAACAACTACCCGTCTGCCGACTATCGCCGAACCACCGCCCGGGTGCCGCAACTACAATCCCTCCAACTACCGTCGCTCCCAGACTACAACCCCTCCGACCTCCATCGTCGGCCAACTACGGTCCCTTCGACCACCGTCGCCCGCTGACTACGGTCCCTTCGACCACCGTCGCCAGCTGACTACGATCTCTCTGACCTCCGTCGCCTACCAACCGTGGTCCCTCCAACCACTGACGTCCGCCGATTGCAGTCCCTTCCCACCACCGTCACCCGCCGACTACAATCCCTTTGACCGTCGTCGGACCACCGCCCGTCTGCCGACCACCATCGGACCTCCGCCAAGCCATCTACCATCACCGGACCTCCGCCCAGTCGACGACCGTCGTCAGACCATCGCCCATCCGCCGATCACTGTCGAATCACTGCACGTTCGTCGATCAATCAGACCTCTGCTCAGTTGCCGCTATTATGGTCCCTCCGACCACCGTCACCAGTCGATTGCGGTCCCTTCAAACACCTTCACCAGCCAACTATGGTCTCTTTCGACCACCATCACCCGCTGACTATAGTCCCTCCGACCACCATCGCTCATAGACTACAATCCCTCCGACCTCCGTCGCCCGCCGACTATGGCCCCTCCAACCACTGTCGCCCGCCGACTACAGTCCCTCCGACCACCATCACCTACCGACTAAGTTCCCTTCGACCTTCATCGTCCGCCAACTACGATCCCTCCGACCACCTTCACCCGTAGACTACAGTCCCTCAGACCTACGTCACCTGCAGACTACGGTCCCTCCTACCTCCGTCGCCACCGACTACAGTCCCTCCCACCTCCGTCCGTCACCCAACTACAGTCCTACAACAAAACAAACAGGCCAACACTCTCTTGAGAACAACTCTCAAATCACTGGATTCTTCCAACTCCAACAATGTAATGTGCCCGTTATAATGTATATTTGCCACATTAGGCGAAGGTCTTCCCCCAAGGAAGAGCTTCATTTGTAATCAACAACAAGAAACACTAGTAGAATCATTTTAACTTGGCGAGGCCCCATGATTTTTTCCCTTTTCAAGGTTTTTCACTTAAAAAATTTTGGTGTCTCTTATGACTCTTGCACCTCTCTCTCTTATCTATCTGTGTGATGGATCTTCGTACAAAGCTAAGACATTAAGCACTTTATTTTTCTACCGCCGCGAATGTTCCAGCTCGCAACAAACATCTTTTATTTTTTTAATTACTAGTTCAAATGAATTAATATTAGAACAATCGTCACATTAATTTAATACTATTCCATTCCCATTAAATGCAATAAGCAAAACATAATGTGTTTTCCAAGCGAGTTTCAAGAATGATAACTAAATTACATTTTAAGAGAAAGCTCGTCAACAGTAGTAAATTTTGATACTTTTATTTCTCTTTGTATTAACTGTGGACGTATATCCAAATCCACACCCTTCCAGTTCATAGGACGGGTAAAACCACCCAAAAAAAAAAATGCTCGGTGGTAAAATGATTGCTAACTAAGACCTGCATTCTTTTTCCGAAATGAACGAATATCTGAATCTCAGCGGGTATAGCGATACACGAAGCAGTAACGATCTAGGGAAAAACCTACAGTAGATTTTAACTTTACGATCCAACCAACCTTAGATTCCCACTGGGTTACATCGCTGCGGCAAAGAGAAGAGCAGAAGACCTTGATCCGGATCTCCATTGCTTTGGGTGGATCGACCTCCACCTCTTCCAACGCAAGAGGCTCGCCCGGCCCCCATGCCACCGCAGCTAATACAGAACTCGAAGAAAGTGTCAGAATTATAAGAGACTTCGAATCTGGAAACGGGGAAACTATAAAAATGGCAGTAGAGGATAGAGCACCTTTGCAAGTAAGTACGGTGGCACTTTTGGCCGGCGAGGACATCGGGGCGGTAGATGTGGTTGGTGGGAGGAGTCGACAGAGCCAGGATCCGTAATATCAGTGCTAAGATAAAATAAATAAAAGTCTTTGAGAATGAAGATTGGGGAAAAGGTGAGTACTTTTTCTTATATTTTTTAATTATTATTATTATTATTATTTTTTTGTTGAGAAATTTGGGGCAAAAGATCATGTATATTAAAAAAAAGCCTGTTACAGTACTATGCAAAACCCAAACCAAAAAATGAACTATAAAAAACTATAAACCCAAAAACAAAGGAAGAAAAAAGCAACACCTAAGATTACTAAAAAAAATGGTAAAGAGAGAAAGGAGGGGCAAAAGGAGGACTCATAGCAGAAAATCAACTACTCCATCATCAAAATTCAGAAAAATAGATATTTGAGGAGCAGAAATAAAGACAGGAACCCAAAGTAGAGATAGGTAGCCCAGTTTGCTATAGGGCCATCCAAAGAATAAACGATTGACTCGAGGACCTCAACTGAAAGCACCACGTAGAACGTCTAACAAAAGGCCATTCATCAAAAATCAATGGCTGCCCAGCAGCGTCCAAAGACAGAATGGCGAGTAGTTGGCCATACTCATTATAGTCCAAGCACCAAAAACGCAGCAGAATAAACCAAATAGCAGTCCAAAAAAACAAAAGGTCCTCAAATACAACATTAGTAAATGTATGGGAACCGATCCTTAAGCATGTCATAGCTTCTCCAACATTTAGTCTTGAGCCGAATTGCATTCTTAATGGCATATAGTATAGTAGATGGGCTATCCCAAGTACCAGCAACATGTCTTTTGTTCCTTTCCATCCATAAGTGATAAAATGGCACAGTTAACAGAAAAGAAATAAAAATTTCTTTCCATAGTGTTAAGCTACTGCATATTGTCCAAGAAATCAAAAGTTCGTAGAAGGTTCGGTCACAGGAAAAAAGAGTTCAAACATGACAGAAGAGCAAAGAACACCATATAAGAAAAATTGCATTCAAAAAACAAATGCTTATGTGTTTCTAGAGCGGTGAGACAGAAAAAACTGGATGGCTACATGCTAATGTATTTCTTGATGAGTAAATCAGCACATTTCTACTTCTCAATAATAGTCATCCAAGCATAGCAAGAGAACCTAAGAGAATAATTTTTATGCCAAATAAAATTTTACCAATGAACCTTCTCCAACTGAGAAAAGAATTTAGCAGTAAAATGCTTAAAAGAGGGGTTGAAAGAGCCTTCCCATGCAACAGTTAGTTGCTCATTAATCAAAACTATTAAGATTGCCATTCGAACCTGCTCAAGAAATATCTCAGGAAGAGCCCATTGATTGCTAATAATATACCTATCAACAGCCTGCTGAGGAAATGTAGTAGGAGGGAAAATTTCTGCTAAAGCTTTGTAGTTACACCAGGGGTCCCATAACATAGAATAGTTGCCGAGAGGAGCAACAAATAGAGAAATATAATTTTTAATTTTATGGGCAGTAGAACATATAAGTTTCCAAGCTTTGGATGCATTAAGGGGTGGTGGCTTCCAAGGGGAGATGTATTTAGCCCTAAAGCAAGAGCTAATGACATAATCTTGATTATACAGCCACCAGATAAAGGAGTAAGAGACACCATGATAGAGATATTCAATAGATGGAATACCCAACCCACCCTGAATTTTAGGAATGGAGGTGGATTTCCATATAATTAAATGAAGCTTCTTCTCATTAATGCTACCGTGAAATAATAACCTCGAGCAAAATTTAAAGATAGACTTGTGGAAGTCTTTAGGTAAAATGGACCATCTAATCCAATACGCAATAATGAACTTCAAGAACTAAACCCTACCTGCAAAAGAGAGAAGCTTAACTTTCCAACCAACAAGTAGAGTAGAGATTTTACTCAGTAGAGGTTGGAAGTGAGATAAATTAAGTCTTTTGGAAGATATAGGAAGCCCCAAGTATTTGAGGGAGGAGTCCACTTGAGAAATGCCGAGAGTAGCACAATTATAAGAGATAGTAGATGCATTGTTGGAGAAATTATGGAACTTTTATTGGGATTAACATGGAGACCCAAAGAAGCGGCAAATAGGCACAGAGAACTATTCAAGCAAGCAGCATTTTGAGCAAAAGCAGCTCCAAAAATAAGCAGGTCATCCTCATAATCCAGATGATTAAAATAAAGCCCATTGAAATTTAAGCCTGTGAAAGGCGAAGTGGGGGATGGAGATTGCAGGTAGCATGACCAATTGTCCATCACAATATAAAAAAAGTAATGGGGACAGAGGACATCCTTGGTGAAGGCTAGAGGAAGATTTAAAGACCCCCTCGGGAGACCCATTCAGGCAAATAAAGAAATGAATGTCTGAAATGCAATCTTTAACCCATTTGATAAACCTCTCAGGAAAACCTTTTTGCTTTATTCTATTGAGAAGGAAATCCCTAAAAACTAAATCAAAAGCCTTCATGATGTCAAGTTTAACACAAAATAAATTTTGAGAAGATTTTTAGTTCCTCAACACCTTAGAGGCAAGAATAATGTCATCAATAGAGCATATGTTATGAATGAATCCATCTTGACTCTTATAAATAATATGAGGTAAAATCAGTTTAAGCCTATTAGCAATCAGTTTAGCCACAATCTTATAAAAAATATTGCACAATGAGATTGGTCTGAAATCAGCAATATTGGAGGCATGAGAACACTTGGGGATTAAGGTGATAGAAGTGGCCTTCACCCCTTTGGGTAAGTTGCTAGTGTTGAAAAAGTTTTTAACAGCATTACACACTTGAAGCCCAATGATGTGCCAGAAAAGCTTATAGAACTCAAAAGTAAAGCCATCAGGGCTGGGTGCCAAAGTAGATTTTCCAGCAAAAATTACAGCTTTGATCTCATCATTAGAAATTGGAGCCACAAGCGAATTGATTAAATGTGTAGGAATTAGTTCACCGGCAGAGATGCTGAAATTATGCGTATTAGATGGCTTAAGGGCATTAAAAAGACCTTCAAAATATTGTATGAGAACCACAACAATGTCAGGATAAGAAGAGAAATGACCAAGAGGGGTCGAGATTTCTTTCAATGTGTTTTTATTTTTCCTCACTTTGATCTTGGCATAAAGGAAGCCAAGGTCATCCTCCTCATTTGTTAACCACTTGGCTTTGGCTCTTTGGGAGATCCAAGAAGACCAAGAAGATTGCAACACAACCAGCTATTCATTGATCTTTTTAAGAGAAATATTTAAGGATTGATCCAAAGGAAGACTTTGAAGATCGAGAAGGCATTGGTTCTGTTTATTTTTTAACTCTAGGATAGACTATGAAAGGAAGTTGGAGGAAGCCCAAGTTTAGCCTTTAAGGATCCTTTTTAGGTTTTGTAAGAATTGGTAAAAGGATACAACTAGGCTGCAATGAGCAGGTTGAGATAAAGTATTGAGAACATCTTCCTAGAAACCATCCGTATAGACCCAATAATTTCTGAACATAAATCTATTGGGTTTAGTTATGACTGGCCAAGCAATCATAATCAAAGGAGAATGGTCAGAGCAATTAGGGGGAACCACTTTATAATATGCCCAGGAAAATTATCAAGCAAAGCAGAGTTTACCAATAATCTCTCCAGTTTAATGTGAATGGGTTGATATACTTTTTGATTAAACCAGGTGTAAAAGAGGCCCACAGATGTTAGGTCTTGGATGACACAATCGTAGATCACAATGTTAAGTTCACCCAGTCTACCAGACGATAAAGTAATACCTCCATCTTTCTCAGAATCGAACCTGCAGCAGTTGAAATCACCAATAATGACCCAAGGTTGAGTAATAGCTGGCGTTAAGTCCCTCAATTGGTTCCAAAGAATTCTTCTATCTTCTGCATTGTTAGCAGCATAAATAATCGAAAGCATAATAAGGGGGCGCGGATCTCAAGGAGAGAATACCGTGAATGATTTGAGAAGAGAGGAAGGAATGTGGAAAAGAGAAGTGAGAAGAGTCTCATTTTAGCCAGATTCTACAAGGGGAAGAGTAACTGAAATTGTTGAAGCTAATCTCATTATCAAAAATCACATGGGAGTTAGTAAACCAAGGGTCCATTTTAGCAGACTGCTGAATTTTAGCTTCTTAAATACAAATCAACTTTAAATTATTGGAGCTTACCAGCTCTTTGCAAGCTCGCACCTTGTCGGGGCTATTAAACCCCCTCACGTTCCAACAAGCAAAAGGGGGAAGGGACATTAAGACTTGGAGGATTTAGCCTTCTTGGTTGTGTATATATATATATATATATATATATATATATATATATATATATATATATATATATATATATATATATATTCTCAACTTGATATCTTGGAATGTTCTTGCAATAGATTTTCTTTATAGGCTTTGTCAATAAGCTTCCTCTCGTAAGGTAGACATGTAAAAAAAGATCTCAAACATTTCACATGGTGATTATAAATTATCTTAATTATTACATATGAGGCATCCTAACAATATGACTAAAATTTTTATAAAGTTCTCATAAAGACACACAACCTTATATCTCAAATTATGGCTAATGGGTTAAATCCCCACTCAATCTTAGATATCATAATACACATTCTACCTAACATATGAGTGACATAATAAAATGTTATAAAATCTCAAAAGTCAATATTAAATTAATGCAAACTACTTTGAATTTAATTCCCTAGAGTGAGGTATATAAACAAGCATCGTGATGTATTCAAGTTCTCAACTCAAATCTCTCGAGAGATTTTCATCGCCATCTAAACCATGTGATCATTATATAATTGTTTCTATTATAACTTCTCCATTCATAGTATCATCGACTTAATTTATTCTCATTTCTCATTAACTCTCGAATAGATTGCACTCTTTAGCACTCTTTTCTATGCTACATGTGGATCTGGATTCTATTGCTCACAAATAAAGAGCCAATTTTACATTATAATGAAGGGAGGAGGTAAAATCCTAATCCTTATTAAAGATGAAAGACATCAATTTATTTATGATGTTTATTATATGTTAGATATTAAGAGTAATATTTTATCAATTACTTGAAAAATAATATAAAATCCATGTGCAAGATAAGGTAATATATATACGAAATAAATTAAATGAGTTCATTGCTAAAGTTAATTTGACAAATAATATAACTTTAATTTTAAACATAAAAAATAGTATAATTATATATTTAAAAGCTTCTACAAAAAAATGTATGATTATTTCATATAAGGCTTGGGCATCTGAATTTTAGAGTCTTTAATATTGTGCTAATGAAAAAGGATGAGGTATGGCTTTTTCATAAACCTGTCATTTTAGAATAAACATGCTTTATTGCATTTAAAAAACTTATATATTAGAAAAATATTTCTAAGTAAATTAAATTTTAGAGTAGACATGCCACTTCAACTAGTGCTTATGAATATAGGACTGATTGTCTCAACCATTTCTATAAAGTGTGCCATTTTCTCATTTTCATTGGTGATTATAATAGAAGGACTTTAGTCTATTTTTTAAGGATAAATCATAAGCATTTAATATGTTCAAGAAATTTATGATAATTGTGGAGAAAGAAAGTGGCTGATGAATTAAATATATTTGATCTGCTGATGATGGTAAGTTTACTTATAAGGAATTTGAATAACATTATAAAAGCATGACAATCAGCATCACTAATCAATATTATGTTTACTCAAATAAAATAATGTGTGAAAAAGAAGAAGAATTATACTATCCTTGATATGGTGTGGAACATGATCAATAATAAGATCATGTTTACCAAATGTTGGGTTGAGGCAATGGTATATAACTTTTATACTCTCAACTAATTCCCAATTTTAGTCATAAATGATATGATGTCTCAATATATATGAATATGAAGATATTGGAACATCTCATACTTAAAGGTATTTGAGAGTATTGCTAGTGAACATGTTCCCAAATGAAAGAGAACCAAGTTGGATGATAGAAAGTCCAATCTCATCTTTATAGGGTACAAATCAAAAGCTAATAAATTATTTGATCATACACCTTCTATTTTTACTAAAGTAGAAATATGAAGCTCAACAAACAAGGTGTTGGAGTTTTGAGATAAAGTTTGACCAATTATTTATATATTAGACTTTATCTTAAAGCAAATATAATGGCTATAAGCACCATCTCAAGTCTGATCTTAGTTGGCTATCTTATCTCAAAGTTAATAAATATGGCTGTAAATTTTATTTTGAACAATTTTGGGTCAGAATATCCTTAATGAATAAGGATATTTTAAACTCAATTTATTTAGAGATAACCAAAATATTTAGCCACTTAATGTGAGTTTTCTTTAAACTTTGCATTGATCCAAATACAATAAAACTTTTGTTAAAGTTTTTCATTACATAAGCATTCTAAGAAATATATTTTCATTGCAAAATATTTTGTATTATTCAAAAATTAAATATCCTCTTATTTAATTTTTATTATTACTTAGAAGTTATTTGGAAAAATATGAAACTCTTTAAGCATATTATTAGATTTAGGGTCTATTTGGGACGACTACAACGCTTTATAAAGTTGGCTGTAAAGTTGTTGTGGAGAAAACAACTTCACTATTATTATTGCAGAAATCATTTTTTCACCACAAAAATTTTTAAAAAGCTATGAAAAAGCAGTAAGACAGTAATAGCTAAATGAAATTATAGTTGCTATTTGAAAAGCAAAGCAGCCAGAAAGCAGTACTAAATAAACACTTATTCAAGCGTATTTATGGCATTGGTTTTATCAAATGTTCTCAGTGATGCTTACTTTGGGTTTTTACAATGAAAAATTTGATAGCTTTTAAAGAAGCAAGTTTCCATTACCTCCACTCAGAGCACTGACAGTAACAACCTGAGCATCTCATCCACCGTCCATACATAACAAACATATCCCATCACAACCTTACACGTGTATAAGCTTACTCTATATATATTATATACATCACTGAACAAACTAAACATGAATGCATAAGGTTTCTAATATCATCTATGACTGCTTTGATTTACTGATTAGCTAGTACTTCTCATTACTAGTTGTCTTCATGGTATCATAACAGGAAAAAGACTAAACCCCCCTAGTCTTTCCCAATGGCTCTGTCTTCATCTTCGCAAACAACAGACCACCCTCACCTCCTTCTCTCCGACTCCATACCCATCCCCTCCTCTATGAAGTTGGTTCTCTCCAACATCAAGACTATTGTACCCATATCTCTCTCCAATGACAACTACCAATGTGGAGATCCCAAATTCTTAAACTACTGCGAGCCAATGGCTTCGCCGGGTATCTCGACCACACTACAGTCCAACCTCAGCGCCTTCTATAGCAACCAGATGGAACAACTCTCCCTAACCCTTCCTATAATTAGTGGCTTCACTACAGGAAAAACAGTCATTACTGGCGGACAAAATCCGCCGGTAAAGTGAAAAATGCGCCAGAAATAATAGGTTTCCGGCGGATTTCCGACGGTAAAACGCGCGACGGAAAAATATTTCCGTCGTATTTTTTTCGCCGAAAGTATTTCCGGCGGACAACCGGCGGATATGTTTGACAACCCGACGCCTTTTCTATCGCCGTGTTCTGACGAATAAGCCGCCGGAATTATCGACGGATATTCCGCCACAACGAAAAATGATGCCTATTTTTACCGTCGGATATCACCGTCGAACTATCCGTCGGAAGTTCCGTCGCATATTTCGCCGGAAATTTCGTCATATCGTATTTCCGACACATGTACCGACGGATAATCCGCCGGAAACCTGTAGCAGAAAAAAAAACCTCACTTTGAAAAGTGATTTCCACATTTATACTTGCATGCAAAAAATTACAACACAATATATATTCTACAACATCAACAGTTACACAAACCAGAAGAGCATCATCCAGATAAGGAATAATTAAACATGTATACAATAAACATATATAAGAAGAGTGTCATAACCAAATATCTAAACATGTTCAAACAGCAAATAGATAAATATGTCCAAAAAACACATAAATACAGATGTCCACATTAGTAAAATAGATAAATAACGTCTACTCTAATTCAGTTTCATCCTCAGGTGATGTTGTACTCCTACCACTACTCATCTGCTCCCTCATATTTTTCATTTCTTCTAACATTTGAGCTTGTTGCTGCTGCATCTGCATCTACTGCTGCTGCATTTGCATCTGTCAATCAACTTGGGCTTTCCGTACCTGTTCTAGCTCGGCTGTAAGGGCAGCTATCTGTTAGGTATATAAAGACTCCTGGGTACTAGAAGAAAAATTATCGCCACTAGATGTCTGCCCTTCATATGCATAGGCCTGCGAGCCTAACCCGTATACTCTGCCATGCTGCATTCCTCCTACCGCTTGCGACCAAGTGCGGTAGTCAGAATAGTCTGTTGATCCAGCAGAAGAACCTTCATTTTCTATCTTACCCTATATTCTTCCTTTAGAAGCCTGCTTTGAAATCTGGAGCACACTTGAACTCCAACTTTAAGCCTCCAACAGGTCCCAAGTCATTCAATTAAAGAATGAACTACACAATGTCTCCATGAAGAATCTCACCATGCCGCAGTATCTCACGACCATCAAAACACTTGTGGATAACATAGCTGCCACCGACTCCACTGTAGATCCTGAAGACATTATACTCTACATACTCAACGGCTTACCCCCTGTTGACCTTATTTTCACTCCACACCCAGGTCTTGGGTCAATCATGTTGACCAGGTCAACCTGGGTTGACCAGGTCAACCTGGGTTGACCCAATAGGCCTTTATGGGTCTATTCAAGCTCTAGTCAAATCCAAACTCAGTCCAGGGCTCTCCAAGCCCTATTTCCTCCTCCATTGGACTCAGTGGGTCAGGCTTGACCCATTGGGCCCAGGTCTTGGTCCTGGGTCAACCTGGTTGACCAGGTCAACCCAGGTTAACCCATTAGGCCCATATGGGTCTAAATCAACCCTAAGAACTTCAAGCCATTCCCTAGACTCAAGCCCCCACCCCCTTTGACCCAATTGACTGGGTTGACCAAGTCAACCCTTGACTTGGTCAACCCAAGTCTTAATGGGTCGGTTTGACCCTTTAAGAGTCATTTAAATCCCATTTAAAGCTCTAACTCCTTCCTAATACTCTCTTGACTCAAGACCACGGCTAGGGAGGCTTGAGGACCCTCTAATAAAACCCTAGATTGGATCCTAGCCGCTGATCATGAGCCTTGGTCTTTAAATAGACTTCTTAGGGTTCCAATAGAAAAGATCTTGCTCTTACTCTAGACCTAGACGCTCCCAAGCCTTGAGATTTGGCATACGAGCTCCCTAGGTCTTCCTCCACCCTTCCCAAGTCAAACCCCGCCGGTCAAGCCCGCCGGCGGCGATCTTTTCGGCGAACCGAGACGAAACTCCTTCCTAGACGAATTTCGGCCGATCCAAGACGAATCAAGGTCCGAGTTCAACTAGGAAAATATACGGGGACAATCTACAAGCTCAACAAGCCCAAGATCTCCCGAATCCACCGTGTGGATTAGGTAAAATCTCAAACCCTAGTTAGGATCACTTAGGGTTAATTAGCGAAGTCATTAGTGTGCATTAATCAAAAATAAATATACCACATGATTTCTATTCATGCCTAGAGCCTAGGTTTAAAATTTCATAAATTTTCATGCACCCGATCGCGAGAAAGAAGGAAAAAACCCATTAGGGTTTCGGGTTACGTTCGCGTAACGGTGCGAGATCTGGACCGTTGATCTTACGATTAACGGTCAAGATCTGGTCGTTCCGCGGCTCGAAACGATCGCGGGGTTCGATCCCGCGAAGACTCCGTCCACGTGGCTTCATCACGGCCGTCCAGTGAAACCGCGAAGGATCGAACGGCCGGGAGCGACCGCTGATGCAAATAAGTAACGTGCGGTTTTCCGCGCAATCATTTCCAATGATTGCGCGGCGGCGCAATCATTGGCAATGATTGCCCGTAACCGCTGAGCCACCCCCGCCCTGCCACGTGGCCACCAAGCCGTCGCCGCGGCGGAGTCTCTCCCCAATCATTGCCCGGGACCGCGGAGCCCGTCCCGGGCCGACACAAGGCTTCCGCCGCCGCCGCCACCGCCGCCGAGGCGAATTTTAATATTATTTAATTTAAAAATTCTTTTTTAAATATATTTTAAATCAAAAAATTGTTTTTTTTAATTTAATACTATTTAATATTATTATTATTATATTAATATTATTATTAATAGTATTATTATTATTCTAATAATAATATTATTATAATAATAGTTATATTATTATAATATTATTTAATATTATTATTATAATATTAATAGTATTATTATCATTATAATAATAGTTATATTATTATAATATTAATTTAATACTATTTAATATTACTATAATATTAATATTATTAATAGTATTATTATTATTCTAATAATAATACTATTAGGATAATAGTTATATTATTATAATATTAAATTGTTACTATTTAATATTATTATAATGTTGATATTATTAATGATAATATTATTATTTTAATAATATTATTATTATGCTAATATTCATATTATCATAATATTGATATTTTGATGATATTTTTATCATATTAGTAATAATATTATTATTTTGCTAATACTACTATATTATTAATATTTTAAAATTACCTTAACTATCATTAAATTATTATTAGTATTTTAAAACCCTTTTTATTATTATTATATTTTTTTATATTTATTTTAAAATCCAGATATTACTATATTTGATTTATTTTAAAATTATTAATTATTTTTAAATATTAATTATTTTAGATTATTTAAAAATTACTTTTAAACCTATTTAACTTCAAAAATCCATAACTAATTCATTTTAAATCAGATTTTGACGTATAATACCTTGAAATTTTCAAAAAAATGTGAATTTTAATTTAAAAATATTTCCTGAATGTGATTCTATTCTTTCTGGATGTTTTCTGTATTACTGTGTTATTTAGCTATTTAAATATAATTTAATTAATATAGTTGGCTATTTTAAAATAAAAACTATTTTAAAACCCCCCTTGGTGGCTGGTAGGCCTCCCATGCCTATGAATTGAACTAATTTCAACTAGCTTATCTTTAAACCTATATTATTATGCATTTATAATATTTATGTGCTTTAAAACTTATTTTAAAATTAAATATTATTTAAATCCCCTAATTTTGGGAGGTCTACCTCTTTGAAATTTTAAACTTAGGACCTATATATGAGCAGCATTCATGTGGGAGAAGGATTAGTGAATGATTGTGTCTCAATCATTCACTAATCAGTTCATTAGGCTTCTTTACTTAGTATTTTTGTAGTCCTTGCATGTGTTGGTTGCACAAGCACATAGCCTAGGCTCTCTTAGATCTAAGGACTTGATTGATGTGTCTATATCTGCTGCATTTATCCTCTATGTTATGCTTAAGGGTTAGTTACTTTATTTTATTCCTATATAACGTAGTGACACCTTAAGGACAACAATTAAGGATCGTCTAGCGAACTTAGAATATTTCTAGGAGCTAGGATAGACCCCGGATTACTGTGAAACTTTAAACACTAACATTTAGTGACATATGGAACCCCCTAAAATTTTCTAGGAATTTTCTGGACTCTTTAAAACACTTAATTAATAAATCCTAATCTACCCATTAATTAAGCCTTAGAAACTTCAAAAAAATCTAATAAATTCATTTTAAATTAGAAAAATACCCATAATATCTAAAACTCTCCAGAATCCAGTCTCCAACCTTAGAAAATTAGGGCCCCTTAATTGGACACTAATCTGGACTTTAATTCAACCTTAATCAAAAATCACCTTTTTGCCTTAATTAAATCATTAAAAATTATTAAAAAATTATAAATTTTCCCCAAACACTTGGGAACACCTTCTTAGGTCATTTCTGACCTTTGGGAGTGATTCCAATCAGTTTGGAGCTGATTTGGGCCAAAACCCCCAAAGTACCCCTAATTAGACAATTTCGATAATTTATTTAATTGCCCCAACTTCTAAAAATCATAGCTAATTACAGAAAACTCTAAAATGGGCAAAATAAAAGGCATTCAAATCTAATTAAATTCTAATATTTACTAAAAATATTAGGTGTCCAGAAATCATCCTAAAATGAAAAGTCAACTTTCCGGTCAACCATAGCCTATAGTCTAGGGCCCGAAACTTCTAAAATTCATAACTTTGCATAGGGAACTCTAAATCCAGCAAACTCAAAGGCATTCAACTCACATTAGGGTCTAGTATTTATTAAAAATGTTAAAATTTTAGAAATAAGCTTAAATCAAAAAGTCAACAAACCGGTCAAACTTAGTTCAAAATAAGACCAAAACTTCAGAAATTCATAACTTTTGATAGAAGAGTCCAAATTGGGCATGCTAACTGTCTAACTGATCGGGTTAAGGTCTAGTATTTTATAAAAATATTATCTGACCACAAATCCCCTCTAATCAAAAATTTAATTTTGGGACCCTCCTTGGCTTAGTGTATAGGTGGACCCCGAACCTCCTAAAACTCACTAATGCAATTTAAACTTTAAACATCGTTACCCTAAATAATAAAACTGATCCACATATTAAATTAATTAGAAATGGAGCCTAATTCACTAATATTCAGACTTTAAATAAAACTCCCTTTTCAGACCTACAACAAACCTCGATAGTAGGCAATTGTAACCAACTACCCAGCTCAGGATCCATCCCAACCACACAGACCTATACACACACTATAGAATTATTTGCTAGGGCACCACTTCTATACTTAGGCTAGGCCGGTGTTTACTTTTCTGCTGTGTGCCGAGCTTTTTCGGATTTCACTACATGCTGTGATTGAATTGTTGATGTGTTTGCTTACTTTTACCGCACTCTGGGATTTGATGTGATTACACGATAGACTACCCATAGGTTAGGATCGATGTTGATACTAATGATATCTCCTGCATGTGGCCATGCTTATGTAGTGCTAAATAAAAAGGGGGGCAATAATCATGATTTAAAATACTAATGATGTTTTATGCAGGCGCTCCAGAAATTGCTCAGCCCCCCTAAATAAATGAGGGCTAAGTTAAAAAATTATTATAAATTACTACAGGTGCTCCAGAGCTTGCTTAGCCCTCAAAATAATTAAGAGCATGGCCAAGTGTGGCTGTGATGAGTTCTTTCTATTTTATATAAATTGCTTATGATATATTAAATTGCTTGGGATGATTTTTACTAGGATAACCTTGCAGGAGAGTCTAGATTTACTGCTTTCCATTAATGTAATTATTTGTAATATTGGTTAAGAGTTGTGAAAGTCTATTTTGAGTGGGGATACAAGAATCCAAAGGTTGGATTCCAAAGAGGAAAGGACACCCAATACGAGGATAATCCTTTTCTATTTGGAAATCCAAATTTGGATCATTCTACTACCTGAGGAGTCCAAGGAAGTGGAGATCTAAGGTGTCCAAAGAAGCTGAGATCCAAGGAGTCCAAGGAAGAGGAGATCAAGAAGATGAGAGCAAGAGTATCCCACTCAAAATAACTGGCGTCTATTTTAGGATTAGAAATCCGGGTTGTTGGCAGTGGTGCCCGGCCACTTTAATTTGTTGCAGACCCTGGGTTGTAATTAAGGGCAGTTGGCCTATGGACATTTATTAATTTGTTTGAATAATTTTGATGTGTTTTGTTTATGACTGTGTGCCTCTAGGGTTGCTTGCTTTTCTTAGTTTCTTGGCGTTCTGCATGCCGCTTTTATTTTAGCCTGGATTCTGTTAGGCTCTCTAAGGACTAAAACTTTTTCTACTCGCAACTAACATTCAAAATTTTAAGGTTTAAATATTTTAGAAACTTAACGACCTAGGGAACTGCTGGAATCGTCCGGGGTCGCATGCATATTATTGTATTTCTCTCTTTCCTTCTGTAAGACACTTCCCCGCCTACGGGTAGAGTCCGAATAATCTGACCTATGAGGATGAGGTGCCGGACCTGGGGAAGCCCAGTCTAATTCTAAAAATTATTTTTATAAGCCTTTTTTTAAAAGTTCTATGCATACCTGATTTGGATACTTCAACTAGCATGCATTGCATTAGAGACTAACTAAATCAAAATTTTAATTGCATTAGCTCTAGGAGCATTCACCCAACATCAGTCCGGGGCCAATTAGGAGAGTCTCTAGATGTCGGCCCCACTTCCAATAAACTATAACCTACCCACCCATCTTTTATAAAATGACTGGACATCATGGCTTTAAAGCGATTAGACGGTTAGCTGGCTCCCCCTTCCAGGCCAGGGTAAGTCCAGGTTTTGCATTGCATTAGCTAGGATACGGGCGTTAGTGTTGTAGAACACTAAATCCATTAAATCTAGGATTCAATGCTACTATTATTTCGTAGTACGCCTCATCAGTAGGTAGGTCTTCTGTCTTCCAGAGACCATAAGCCCTATATATCCACGTCACATGGATGACGCCACCTCCATCTTTCTCTCCTGTATGCTCTGAGTGCATGACCTTTATTTTATCCAGTTTCTTCTCACTATCTTAGTCCCTCCGGGTGTAGATCTGAGCCGTGCATGTTGACTAAGCCTAGTTGAACCTCTCTTTCCCTTTGAATAGGATTTCCTAGTCTTCGCCCTATGTGCCAATCCCAATTTGGAAAGAATAATATAGAATCCTTAATCGAGAGTATTATCAGGCCCTGGCTTTAGATGTAATTAACCACGGGGGCTTGCACCTGTGGGAAATCGAATCCCACTCTCAAATAAATCCCATTCGAGCTAATGTATCAGGTGGGGGAAACCCGTTGTGATTAGATCATACATATTGTTATCCATCGAGGTGTGCTGGTGAGAGCTACAACCCTCAATGGTTAATCATATGTGTGATCGAATATGCCCTCCCATTGGCACAACATACTGCCTTCCCCTCGCGGGGCGGCGGTGTTTTGTGTTGTCCTTTCGGAGGTCCACACCCCCGGCATACCAAGCGTTCAAGACCTCCATTCGCACAAAACTGACTCTTATCAATTTAGATAACCTCTACTCTTTACTCATTAGTGAAGAGATCAATTTAGAAGCTAAATCTACTAGAGATCTTCACCTGGCTGACTTTACAACAGCCCTGTATGCGTATCGTAGCAGAGGTTGTCGAGGATGAGGTCACTTCTCCTTAAGCTCCTCCCCTATCAGTCACACTACTCCATCCTTCCCAACTACCTGTCAAATATGTAACAAGCGTGGTCACTCCGCACCACAATGCTGGCATTGTCTGAACATCAATTACACTCCCAACCTGTCGCAGGCCACATCTAAGGCGCTGGTTACAGATATGTCATCCCCTACGCTTGACTGGTACATTAATTCAGGTGCTTCATCACATCTCACTCACTCACTGAAAAACATTGCTCAACCAACACCATATCAAGGCTTGGACACCATCACTGTTGGCAACGGAGGTAACCTTCCCATTACCCATGCTGGTGCCTGGATACTTCCCACCCCTAATCGTAAGCTTTCCCTATCTCAAATCTATCATGTTCCTAACATCTCTCACAATCTCATTTTTGTTTCTAACCTTACTCATGACAATAATGTCTTCGTCTCTTTTTCTCCCACTGGCTTCTCAATAAAGGACCTGAAGACACAAGCAACTCGTCTCCAAGGCATATCAAAATGGCCTTTACAAAATTAAACTTCCCTCTCCAGCAAATTTAGCCACCGCATTATCGACCACCTCCTCCTCATCACTCATATGGCATAATCGGCTTGGTCATCCGCATCATCAAGTCACTACTGTTATCGCTCATCAAAATCGGCATCTAGACATTCCCACCTCTGTTAATTTCTGTTCTAACTGTAAGGCTTGTAAAAGCCATAAATTAGTCTTTCCTACTGCAACAAATTATGTATCCTCTCCTCTTGCATTACTTCACTCGGATGTATGGGGTCCGTCCCCAGTTCTTTCACATTAAGGATACAAATATTACCTACTAATTATAGACAATTTCTCTCATTTTACATGGCTATTTCCCATGTTTTAGAAAACTGAAGTGTCTCAAATCTTCCTTAAATTCAAAATGTTTATCGAAAAATAACTAACTCACACCATCAAATGCATAAGAACAGATGGCGGCATAAAATTTTTAAACTCTACGCTCAAATCATTCCAACAGGCTAATGGCATTCACCACCAAGTAGCCTGTCCCTACACTCCAGAGCAAAATGGCACCGCTAAATGCAAAAATAGACACATTACCGAAACCACCAGAACCTTGCTTCACACAGCCCACCTACCCTATACATTTTGGCCTGACACTGCTCTCACTGCCACTCACCTCATCAACAGACTGCCTTCCTCCAATACAAACAACATCGCTCATCTTCAACTTCTATTCCAACAGAAACCAGACTATTCACATCTTCGAACATTTGGGTGTGCATGCTACCCCTGGCTACCACCAGCTCAAAGACACAAACTAACCCCTCGTGCTCCCACTTGCATTTTCCTTGGCTACTCAAAATCCTACAAATGTTACAAATATCTAGTTATATCCACAAACAAAATAATTCTTTCTTGCCACGTTGTCGTTGATGAGAATACCTTCCCTTACATCCCACCCTCACCCACCACAAACATCAACCAGCCAACAGCTTCCTCATATATCTCACCATTTCTCCTGACCCCAACATCTCAGCATCCCACATCAATCTCAGCTACTCCCAACTCCTCCTCTCAAAATGCCACTCACCAACATAGCTCCATTCACATCTCTCCAAAACCAACCTCCACAAATCCTCCACAACATTCTCCTCAACCATCCAACCAACACATATTCCCCACCCCATGATAACTCATCTCTGAACAGGGTCCCATAAACCTCGCACCCTCCTCAATCTAATCCATAGCATTCAAACCTTAGCTCCACCATCCCACACCGATCCAACCACTTACTCAGATGCAGCCAAATTCCCTCACTGGCGAGAAGCTATGGCTCTCAAATTCCTAGCACTGCAAAAATAGGGCACTTGGACCCTTGTTTCTCCTCCTCCCAATGCTAATAAACTCGGATGCAAATGGATGTATCACTTCAAATACCACTCAAATGGCACTCTAACTCGTCATAAAGCAAGTATTGTCACTCAAGGAAATTGTCAAGAGCATGGTCTTGACTACCACGAAACCTTCAGCCCCGTAGCCAAAATGCCATCTATCCACGTCTTGCTCACCGTTGCTCTCAATCATCTCTGGCATGTACATCAATTGGATGTAGCCAACACATTTATTCATGGAGACCTCACCGAAACCATCTACATGTCTCAACCCCGTGATTTCGAAGATACAGTACATCCATATCATGTGTGTCTCTTACACAAAGCTGTCTACAGCCTCAAACAAGCCCCCTGCCAATGGTTTAATACCTTCTCCAAATATCTCCAATCTCTTGGCTTTCATCATAGCAAAGTTGATCACTCCCTTCTCATTCTCTCTAAAGATAACACAAAACTATATCTCTTAATCTATGTTGACGACATTCTACTGACTGGAAACAATCCAATAGCTATGCTTCAATTCATTCAGCAAATCAGTCACAAATTCATTATGAAATATCTCAACACTGTTCACAATTTCCTTGACATTGATATACAAACAACACCTCAAGCTTACTTTCTATCTCAAACAGCCTACGCCGCATCTATCCTACAACATGCAGGACTTCAAACCTGCAACTCTCTATCCAATCCCATCTCAACCAAACCAACTACTCAACCATTTTTCGATCCTGTTCTTAACAATTCCCTCATCTATCCGACAACTTATAGGCTCCCTTCAATATCTCACCATAACAAGATCTGACATTGCCTATTTGGTTAACCTCCTATACCAATATATGCATGATCCATAGCTAGCTCATTTCCATTAGCTTAAGCATCTGTTACGGTATATCTAAGGCACTCGCAACTTTGGAGTACCCATCTCCTCGGGACCTTGCAGCTTACTTCATTTTCAAACGCAGACTGGGCCAACGATCAGAGAACTAGAAGATCTATATATGGCTACTGTTCATTTCTGGGAAATACCCTCAACTCATGGTCAGTCAAAAAACAACATACGGTAGCAAGATCATCGACCGAGGCGGAATACAGAGCACTTGCAGCTGCCACAGTAGATATCCTATGGCTTTGACGGCTTCTAGCGGATTTTCACATATCCACACCGCATCCCACTACTCTCTTATGCAACAATATGTCAGTCATTGCCATTGTCAACAACCCATTATTTCACGCAAGGACAAAACACATTGAGATAGATCAACACTTCATCCGAGATCATATACAAAACAATCCCATTACCGTCGCAACCCCATCAGTACGGTCGATTAGGTAGCATACATATTCACCGAACTAATTTCCACCCCCAGGTTCCATAAGCTACGCTTCAAACTGTCGGCCCAACAAGCACTATCACTTTGTGGGGGAGTAATGAAGCTAGTTTCCATTACCTCCATTCAAAGCACTGACAGCAACAACCTGAGCATCTCATCAACCGTCCATACATAACAAACATATCCCATCACAACCTTACACGTGTATAAGCTTACTTTATATATACTATATACATCACTGAACAATGTAAGAAACTAGACATGAATGCAAAAGGTTTCTGATATCATTCTATGTCTGCTTTGATTTACTGATTAGCTAGTACTTCTCAATACTAGTTGTTTTCAGTTTTAGCTAACTCAAAGCATGCATTTACCATCTAATATTGCCAATGGTTCTAATGTGTCACATTCTAGTTCATCCTTTTAGTTTATGCCCAAAGTATCTTGAAACATAACATTCTCCAAACCCTATGAGACTGAACCAAAGGTTGAACACATATAGGCGAAGAACCATTTCATAGAAATTTGAAGGATAAACTAGATTTATTTATTTATTCATTATTTGAATATTATCAGCATCAAGAAGAAATTATAAGACCACATGTGCAACAAGCTTGCACCTAAACATCTACTTAATTTATTCTTCTTGACTCAGTAGACATAATTCATAATTTGATATATATAACACATGCAAATATAGACTTCTATACAACAACAATAACATCAAACATTCATCCCACTACATGAAGTCGGCTATATGAATCTTTTTTCTCTATTGTGTCATGTTAAGAGTCAAATGTAGACTTCTATGATAAAAATATTTTATATGTTGACAATTAATATGAGACTATCATTTATCACACACATAACTTTATTAACATAATTCAGATAATTATTAGCATGCCAATAAACTTCATTAACATATTAAATAAGTTTTATTGATATGATATCTGTCAATACATCTTAAATGCTGAAACCTTTTACAGGCTACCATGAAAATTGAATAGTACACTGCCTTTGCTTGCAAAGAATACGACTAAAATTTAATATCCAAGTCGTTGCCTTTTCATCATAAATGTAATGCAATATGACAAAAAATAGGGATAGTTCATCGTCCTTAGTCTGAAAGGTTATCGCTACCGTGGCCTATTTCATCGCCATTAATGAACAGTTGCGTGGTCAATGCCTTGAGCCAACCGCGAGAAAGATAGACGACGAAATGAACCTATTATACTCTCTTGTCTCCTGCTCGTGGACTGTGCTCATCAATTTTAAACCCATCCATCCCTTCAACTCCTCGCCTTTTAGCATCACTCATTACGTCAATCTCTGGTCATTAAGTAATATTGCTCTGTTTTATACTTAATCTTCGTGTTTTATTATTCGGGTTTAGTGCTAAAATACTACTGTAGTCATCGAGGGAAGATACTGGAATGACAGCTAATAGTAAGCTATGGGGGAAGTGCTGTCGGTTGAAGGCAGAGTGGACGTGCAGCGCTTGCTTTGCCGAGCCAATTATGTTCGTATTATTCTTCTTCTTTCGCTGTGAGCTTTTTATTTAAACCAATGGCTGTCTCTTATCTGTTTCCAAGCTGATGTTGGAAACTTTTCCTTGGCAATTCTTTTCATAAAGCTCCACTTGATGCAATGAGAATCTGAATGATGTTAGCCCTTCATGTTTATTTATTAGTATAATTTAAAAGAGAGAGAGAGAGAAAGAGAGAGAGAGAAAGAGAAAGAGATAAGGATTGTGATGTTGATGATTATATATAAGATAAGAATCAAGGGGTAAATGAGTTTAGTTGAAGCCATTTTTTATTTGGGCTTGAGCTATATTAATTAGTGGGGCTCAAGTTTATGCTTATAAGTTTTATAAGCTGTGATTCTAATTGATATTGCTGTTGTAATGAAATGATAAGAGGAACTAAAAAGTAAAGTAGAAATAATAAAATAATATTGGAAATATGAAGAAGAGATTTTAAAAAAATTGAATATTTATATATTTAAAAGCTTGATCAATATTAATTAACTTTAGTCACCTTCTTCTGGATTATAATTAAGTATGGGTTTAAAGATGTTGAGATAACTAATCAATGCCAAAAGCATGCAAACCTCTCAATAATTAGCCTAATCATGATTTATTCCTCCAAGATTACCTAACTAACCTCTACTTAAGCTAACCTGATCTCCATTTAACTAAAATTTGACACTGCTTTTAACGCCAAAACAAATATTCTAATCCGTTTAGCTCTTCCAAACAAAACAGTAATCTAAACTCTGAGAAGTGCCTATACTTTGACAAGATAAGCAACTTCATGAGACGGAGACAACGCGTTAACTAACCTTAGATCCGCAATCTAAGTACATTAGATTACAATCTTAAACAACAGGAAAGGACCTAAGCTTGTTGAGATGGCAAACTTGATGCAAAAGAATATAATATACAAAATTGAATCGAGTATGAATGTGATGTTAGATCTCAGTCAACCTTACGCTTCCTTCGTTTCTGCAGTCTTCAAACTTTGGGAATCTCCCTCCATGTTTCATGCTCTTCTAGTTCACACAAGTTCGGTGCAGCTGTTCCCACTATTATTTTCTTTTCATTAACATGAGTGGGACTACGTATATAATAAGCTATTAGCTCATGTCCTATCATTTGTGTACATCTGATAAGGCGGTTTTGTTTTCTGGCCGTTGAAGAATAGCTTGCATATATAGATTTGCTTCCAATTCTTCCTTCCTTTTCATCAATCTCCTGTGGGAATTAATGCTTATTCAGATACTGTTCAGGGTGAGTATATATAGTAGCTTAGCTCTTATAGAGCTTTTACCTTCATCGAATTTTTGTTTTTGTTTTTTTCAAGATCTCTTTAGTCTTCAGTATATTCAACGTTCAAACTACCTGAAAAATATATTGTTTCATCATTTAAGGCATTGAAAAAATGAGTTGATTGTGCTGTGTTTAGATGTAAAGAGTAGAAGAGAAGTGCCTTTCTTCGTTCGAAATATACAAGCAAACTTATTCCAAGCTTTTGGAAATGGTACTGTTTGTGTGATTATATACTGATTCGGATTTTGCATTTGATTTTAGTTATATATTAATGATTTGAACTCTCATGGTGCTCTTGTTAATGTTCTCTTTCATTTATAAATGCATGGAAACCATTTATTAGCTTCTTCAGGGAGACTGTCCACTTCAGTTTCTGATCAATTTAGTTCTTTTTTTTTTTACTTGTAACTACTAGCTCTTCTCCAAAATTCTGCAAATCACTTGTCTTCAGTCCATTGAGCAATCGAATTATCCATTTGTTTTTAGTTTTGTATGGCTCTACAACGAAGACATCATGCTTCGAAACAGCGAGTTGTCTTGTGCTGTATTGTTCGTGGGAAGGGGTAGTGCTTTTTTTTTTTTCCTGTGAAAATTTACGAACTGATTCGAAGCTTTTGGAAATTATGTCATGTGATTATGCTTTTTCAAAATTCAAATTTGGTTGCATTTTTATATTCTAACAGATTTTGAGCTCTGATTGGTGCTCTTGTCAATTATTTGTAGGATTTACTTGCTGAATGGAGGGAAACTATCTTCTATTGTGGAGCATTTCTATTGCAGTACTATCCTGCATTTTTTCTTGGTTTTACTGGCAGAATTATAAGAAGAAGATAGGCTTTGGGTCCATCACATTACCACCAGGTGATACTAGCTGGTCAGCCATTATAGGCGATTGTTTTAGGTGGTACAACTCTATATCAAGCTCTCATCCCCCCCAATTTGTTGAAGAGCAGGTGAAAAGGTATGTAAATAAACTCTCATGCATCTTTCATTGAACTGTAGCTTTATGAATGATAACATTCATAATTTAGGAGCATGAATAACAAAATTTTCTAATAAATTTGTCTCCTCATTTGTAGGCATGGAAAAGTGTTTACTTGCAGTCTATTTGGAAGAAGAGCTGTAGTTTCAGCTGATCCGGTGTTCAACCGGTATATAATGCAGAATGAAGGAAAGCTATTTCAATCTAGCTATCCAAAGTCTTTTAGAGATCTGGTTGGGAAGAATGGGGTGATTGTAGTTCACGGTGAGCAGCAGAAGAGACTTCATGCAATTGCGGTGAATATAATGAAGCTTGAGAAGATTAGTTCCAACTCAAGTTTCTTAAGTGATGTACAAATGATAATGCTTCAAACAATAAACTGTCTTCCTGATAATGAGGTTGTTCTGCTTCAGGATGTTTGCAGGAAGGTATGCTAAAGCATAGATGCTTTGCTTTTTCTTTGATTACACAATAATACTTAACAATCTGAATGATTATTATGATTTTTGTCTTAAGGTGGCAATCAATTTGATGGCTAATCAACTGATGGGGGTGTCATCTGAGTCTGAAATCAACGAGATGGCATGTCTGTTTTCTGATTTTGTAGATGGTTGCTTATCTGTCCCAATTAACTTGCCAGGATTTGCCTATCACACGGCTATGAAGGTGAATAGTTTAAGACAGTTTTATTCATATTTGCATTACTAACAATTATCTCTTCCAACGCTTCAAGAGATTGTTTTCCTGTTAAAATTTATGATTAATTACTTTAAACATTTTGAACAATCAAAATTCAATGGTATAAATTATAATTAAAGTATACATAGAAAATTGATTTTAAAAGCGAATCCTTCATATGAATGAGCATAATGAAGACAGTTACAATTAGCTGTCATACTTATTGTATTGGTAAAAATTAAACCAAATTAGCAGTTGGAAAATAAACAATAAAAATGATGCATTAGTCAATTATCTCATTATTTTGTTGAATTTACAGGCAAGAGAAGGCATCATTGCCAAGATCAAGAATACAATAGCTGATGGGATGCAGCAGGGTGGATCTGTAGAAAGAAGCGGAGTGCTTGGAAGGCTGGTGGAGGAAGAGAACTTGAATGATAATCAAATAGCCGATTTCATCATAAACCTGCTCTTTGCTGGAAATGAAACTACAACTAAAACAATGCTGTTTGCTGTTTATTTCCTCACTCAATGCCCTCAGGCATTAGAGCAGCTCCTGGTGAGTAGTGTTTACTTGAAACATGGATTCTGCTTCTCCATTTTCTAAACAATGTTTTGTAATGCTTAGTGTTTTGAAATGAGTAAATATTGATTAAAGTCAAGCTAGGAAACGACAATGATAATTGTTGATAGCTGAATAAATCTCTTTTGGAGAATTTATATAAAACTCCATATAGTTAGGCCCTTCTGTAAAAATGCATATTAGTCTTAGCTAGGACTTCACAAATAAAAATAGAAGTCTTATTTTTGAACAGTACTGAGAACTAAGTATTTCATGACCTGGCTCGAAAGCTCATGTTAATAAGGCGGAAACATACAGTCAGACGGTAAACAATTTTCCAATTTGAACATATAACAAACCAATTATTACCTATTTTCATTTGATCTCCTTCTTCTGTATATAAACTCTTCTCTTTCAATCATTTAATCCACAGAAGGTTTATAAGAGAATTTCAATTTAACAATTTAAGTTTTTGATAATAAACTCAGTGGACAATTACAATTTATAGTATAGCAAACATACATATAAATAGTCATGTTCATTTATCAAACTTTTCATTTAACATACATATGAATATTTAATAGAAATGTAGATCAAAATTTAGTCCTTTAAAAATTTATTCCTTTAATATTTCATTAATTACTATAGGAGCACCACCTAATTTTGTATCAATAAAAGTACAACTATTTTCATTTCCATTTTTATTTCCTTTTATGTTTAAAGTGCAGGGTATGTTGTGTCCCCAGCTAGTACCAAAATAGGATAAACTCCTGTATTTGCATGCATATATATTTTCCCTTTCAATATTTCTTGCTTATATATTATGATTCTTTTTATTCATTTTATTTTTGTTACATATACATATTAATCTATGTAAGCATTTTTCACGCACATATATATTGTAAACTTTAATTGCTTGGTCATCCTCGATTTGATGTATATAAGACAATAAAATATTAATAAGCAAAATATACATGATATAATATTCAATAATTGAAATAAAATAAAAGAAAATGAAATTACTGTAAAAAAAACGTAATTATCCACTTCGTTGCTTTTCATGAGCTGAAATCTTTCTGAATTTCCTCAATTCTTAAGTAACGTTCTTTAGTATATCACCTAAAAAAATGATGCAATCATGCAAATCTTGTGCCATTACTTCAAAATAAATCTTCATTTCATAATAAATTCTTACTCAAATTCCCTGAGAATCTTTGCTTAACTCTGATATCATCTCAATAATTTGATTCATCCACTGTCCAAAACAATGTTAGTAGTATTAACAATATTAAAAAATCAAACGTTATTCACAGAAATGTCTGACTACTCCATTCATTAATTCGTATTCTAATTATGTTATATATCATATAATTAAAATAATATATCTATATATTATTGTGGGCTAGTATATTCGTGGTTATAGAGTGAGAGAATTTTTCGTCTTAGCAATGCATGGATAGCCAACACACAAACAAATGGTTGCGAGAGAACAAAGAAACAACATAATTTTTTTACATGGAAAACCCAAAGAGGAAAAAACCATAAGGCCTTGCATAGGTGAAAAGATTCCAATTTATTTGTGTAGGTTACAATGATCAACTCGTCCCTTTAGCTTGGAGATCGTGAAATTACAATAGTTTGGAGAATTGGTTGCACTTCGTATGGGTACTTGAAAGTTTGTAACGAATGTAGTCGGACGATAGAGGTTAGAAATCTGGTGGCAACGGCTAGGGGAAGGTCCATCAGAGGTCAACAGCTGGGTGGAGGATAAATGGCGATCAGCGGGGAGGAGGTCCTGCGATGATCGATTGTCCGGCAAAGGTCCGATGGCGACAGGGCGGAGGTTCATTGGAGATCGGCCGATGGGAGGTGGTTCAACAGCTATCTACGGATGGGCAAAGGTCCGGCTACGGTAGATGGCCAGGTGGTGGTATTGCAGCAGTTGGTGGTCGGGTGGTGGTCTGTCGGTGGCCAGCGGTGGTCCAGCGATGGTTAGGTGGCGGTTGGTGATTGGTGGTCGGGCGGTGGTTCAGTGACGATTGGCGGCCTGGAGGAGGTCCGTCCACGATTGGCAGCCAGGTGGAGGTCATGCGGAGGTCCGATTGGCCAACGGAAGTTTGCATGCGGTGGTGCATGAGTGGAGCTCTATATTCTCGAAGCCTCAAAGCCCTGTCCAATCTCCAGCCAAAGGTCCTCCTCATGTAGAGAGTAGGGGTTTATTTATAGATTTTGAGAGTGGTACGGCGGTACGCTATGTAAATATGGAGAAGATACAGGGTAAATTTAAAGTGCTCCATCGAACGACCAATACTGATTTTTCTCGATTATGAAGCATTTTTCAAGCATTTAAGTGCATTAATGATGTCGGAATTAAGTGATCATGGGCTTGTTGGATTTGTCTCGTCGAGCTGCTCGATTCGACTTTAAACATACCATGTTTAGAGATCATTTGGTCATCCAATTAATATTTTGAACCTTTCAAATATGCTTCGGTCCCTTGATTGGAGCCATTTGGGCTCGGATTAGACTAATTTTGATGTTGTTGGGGTCTTCTTCTTGAAATGTTTAATTTGACTATAAGTTTGTTGAAATCAAAGTTCGGATGGCCCCAAATTTAATTTTGAAAGTTGTCAACTAAGATATGCCTCAAGATTCACGCTCGATCAAGGCAATTTCTGATGATGTATCATATATAAATTATGTTAAATACCTCTCTTATTCTTCTTTCTGTTGAATCTAGATCACACGAACTATTATATTTTTCTTATTCTTCTTCTTTCCTATCACATACAATTGTATAATGAATTTAATAAAATTTAAACAAAATCATAAGCTCATTCTCAAGTAAAAACTAAAAAACATTACTTACTCTTGTTCTTCTTCTCCTCCTTCAACTTTCTCCTTCTTTTCTCTTCCACACACACTCTCTCTCCTAATCTCATTCTTCCTCCCAATCACTGCTCTCAACTTCTCCCTTTTTTTTTGTTCGTGCAGCTTTATTGGATGGAGCGGAATTTGATATCTCACACGAGAAGTCGTGTATTTTCTCTTCCGATCGTATTGGTTTTGCTTGTTCAAGGGATTCGGCCACTCGCTCACTCGCCCGCATGCACTTGCACTTTGCTGTTTCGCCTGCTCGCCTTTTTTAGTTAGGGAACCGGTTCGATTGAATCGGTCTAGCCAGTTCTTAGAAATTAATGCTTACATATAAGCGTGTTTTGATTTCTTGAAACATTGGCACACATTTCTGACTTTCTTGAAGCTTAAAGATTACTACTGAAGTTTGCTATGAAATATTAATATTACTACATGAATTTATATGCATAGGGTTTCATGAAAAGCTCTATATATATATCAGTGTTTTAAAACAAATTCTGAAAATAATGTCAAGATTTCAAGAAGAATTTGCAGTGTCATATCTATCGGAATTAGTTGTCCTTGAAAAAGAAAGTAATTTGTAGTCTTTGTTTGAATAATTCTAATGTTATTATGCTTTTCCACATAAAGGATAAACTATAGAGAGTTTTTATAAAAGTTTCACATTTCATTTTAATTGTCAGAAATATCATTAAAGATATATTTCACCATCCTGATCTTCATTAACTTCTTTTTCGGTTGAAACTGAACAGATTGAGCATGAGAGCATCAGAAGAATGAGCCACAATGAGATTCTTGAATGGGATGACTACAAAGCAATGCCTTTCACTCAATGCGTATGACTTTATTCAAAATTCTTCTTCTCTTATTGTTTCAATTTATCAAGCAAAGCATCAGCATATTTAATCAATGCCTTGTCATGTACATAATGCAGGTTATTGATGAAACCCTCAGACTTGGGGGTATAGCAATTTGGTTGCTGAGGGAAGCAAAAGC
Source organism: Dendrobium chrysotoxum (assembly GCA_019925795.1). Classification (NCBI taxonomy): domain Eukaryota; kingdom Viridiplantae; phylum Streptophyta; class Magnoliopsida; order Asparagales; family Orchidaceae; genus Dendrobium; species Dendrobium chrysotoxum. Next base: position 88,511,622 of record CM034302.1, on the reverse strand, counting down.
AGATGTGGAATATAAAGGTGATGAAGCTTCCTATGTTCAAATGCCTCATTATTATTTCCTTAAACAGTTTTCTTACGATTATTAAGGAGTTTTAAGGACACCAGCAAGATATTAAACAATAAATAATCATCAAGAGCGAAAAGAATCAAAACTAGAAAAGAAGATACAATAAAGATTGATCTATTGCTAAGGTTTTGTTTGGGACGGCTTTCTTACTGTTTTTTAAAACAGCTTTCTAGTAAAAAAAAATTAATTTTTGTACTAAAAAGCTGCTTTAAAAAGCAGTAAGAAAGTCATCCCATATGAAGCTTAGTCTGTGCAGCACATTTTTCTTTATATAAATCAAAATAAAAGTATTGCCTACCTCATTCATATCTCAGTAATGTTCTACCTTCAATAAGGGCATGCTTGTACTTATATTTTCTTTTTTGGATAATTTCTCCAGACTTTACTATCCCACAAGGGTACCTTGTGGTGCCATTTCTATCAGCTATTCACTTGGATGAAGGAATATACCCTGGAGCTTTACAGTTCAACCCATGGAGATGGTTGGCTGAAGAGAACAAGGTTTTTCATATTCAGTAATACATTCCTTAGCATTATGCAAATCATTTTGTTATGTATGAAGTAATTTAAATTGCAATCATACCTTCTTAAATTCATTAATTACATCATAGATAAGAGTATAAACCCATGTAAATTGCATCAAATTTACAATTAATATGGACTTATTTGATATCCCAGAGTGTTTACTTATATATTTTAGTTATGTTTCAGGAGAAGAGAAATTGGAGAACTAGCCCATATTTTTCACCTTTTGGAGGGGGAGCTAGATATTGCCCTGGGGCTGAAATTTCTCGCCTTCAGATTGCTTTCTTTTTGCATCATTTTGTTCTCAAATGCAGGTTAGTATTTGTTGCTTGGCTGCTTACTGAGAATCATCTTTGTTTAGATTGATATTACTTTATTTTAAGGGCTCATTTGATTACTTTGTCAAAAAATCTAAATAAGGATCAAAATGATGCCGCTACTCTTTACGAAGGATCAAAATGATCGCCGGTTATTTAAACATTCCATTTTTGTCTATTCAAATTTTAAATAGAGAACTAAATGATTTGACAGAAAGACTAATTTGATCTTTATTTAAAGAGTCAACAAACCAAATTGACATTTTTATATAGTCAATGGCTATTTTGATCGACCAAAAATATTAGCGAACTAATTTGCGCGTTTAAGGGCTCATTTGATTACTTTGTCAAAAAATCGAAATAAGGATCAAAATGATGCCCCTACTCTTTACGAAGGATCAAAATGATCGCCGGTTATTTAAACATTTCATTTTTGTCTATTCAAATTTTAAATAGAGAACTAAATGATTTGACAGAAAGACTAATTTGATCTTTATTTAAAGAGTCAACAAACCAAATTGACATTTTTATATAGTCAATCGCTATTTTGATCGACCAAAAATATTAGCGAACTAATTTGCGCGTTTTCTCTGAAGAAATCAATTATATTTGAGTTGTTTGTCAAGTCTAAAATCTATAATTGTTTATGTTACAACCTAGTTACATAAATTATAGGGAAAATGTTAATAGTATTGCATTAATAAGTATGATTAGACCATTTTTATATGGAATGAAAGGACTTCAGGTAATATAGGATACTTAGAACTATTGATATTTGAGAGAGAAGGGGGAACAACTTAGGCTTCACTTGGAACGGCTTTTTTACTGCTTCTTAAAGCAGTTTTTTAATTTTTGTACTAAAATGTTACTTTAAAAAGTAATAAAAAAGCCATTCCAAACGAAGCCTTAACCACAAAAGAGTTTGACACTTTGCTTGATTGATGCTTTAAGCCTCCAACTTTCAAATAGAGAGCTTATTTAAAAACTCCTGCTGACCCTAAACTACCAAATAGCAATTTAGTACCTAAAACCAAATAAATATATATTTTATTATTTATTCGCTACCAATTTATTATTACTTCTAATCAAATAATAAAAAACCAAGAAGTGAACCACTATGATAATTTCTCTCTCTCTCTCTCTCTCTCTCTCTCTCTCTCTCGTTACACCTACAAGTTTTATTTATTTTTTTTCTGTTTCCAGTTCGCATTTTTTTGTTCTTATCTTGCTTTTCTTTCTTATTGAGTACTTGTAATTTGAAACTTAGCTGCTAATTTAACTTGGATCAATCCATAACTCTATGATATTAGGAAGATAAAGAATATAACTCAATTATTATTATTATTATTATTATTATTATTATTATCATTATTATAAAATGAAATAAATTTGAGATTTGTTTGGGACGATCGTAGCTTTTTCTAAAAGTGGTTATAAAGTTATTGCGAAGAAAGTAACTTTTTTGAAAGCTGCCGTAGAAAGCATCTTCCTAACACAAAAATTTCCTAAAAGCAATGAAAAACAGTGGACAAAAAAAACTATGATTGCGATTTGAAAAGCAAAGCAGTAAGAAAGTTGTCCCAGACGAAGACTTAGGCTTCGTTTGGGGCGGCTTTTTTATTGTTTCTTAAAATTGCTTTCTAGTTTAAAAATTAAAATTTTTATATTAAAAAGCTGTTTTAAGAAGCAGTAAGAAAGCCATCCCAAACGAAGCATTAGTTATTTCTGTGCGCAATATTTACTAGTATATTTATGTCTTATTTGATATAGAGTCTGTTTGAGGTGGTTGCAGTATTTTATAAAGTTTATTGTGAAGCTGTTGTAGAGAAAACAACTTCGTTATTATGATTGCAAAAATTCCTTTTCCATGAAAGAAATTTCTGAAAAATAATGAGATAATAACAAAAAAAGTAGTATCTAAATAAAATTATAATTGATAAATGAAAAAGAAAATAGAAAAAAGCTGTCCCTAATTCCAAAATCCCAAAGTGACCCTTAGTCATCATTATTTTGAATAGGATTAATACTCTTTGCCATTGGGCCTTTAAATAATTGTAAATAACAGCCCAAAACATAACAAACTATCTAAAGGCCCAGTAGGCTGCGCCTTCTTCATGAAAATTTCCCAAAAGAAAGGTTTTATGTGATAACACTAACTATACTTGGCATTGAGCTTCTAATTTATTTATTGCATATACCTCTCCAGATGATTTTTAAATTAAAGATCATCACGTACGTATTGTGACTTGTGAGCTATAAAATAAAAAATATATTTGAATCAAATTTATTGATTTTCATAACGAATTGATCATTTGCAAGTATAAGAAATAAAATAAAATGATCAAAATTTCCAACTTCCAACCACTTGGTTAAAAGGCATTACTTAGATACGTAGAGTATATATTTAATATTCAAATATCGTAAGAAAAAATGATCAAAATAACTCCTTAACTTTTTAAGAAAAATCAAAATAGTCTCCAATTATATTAAAGGATTATTTTAGTTCCTCAACTGCTTAAAAAGAACCAAAATAATCTCACCACGAGATTATTTTGATTCCTTTTTAAAAAATTGAGGGATCAGAATTATACTTTAATATAATTGGGGACCATTTTGATCCTTCATAAAGAATCAATAGATCATTTTAATTATTTTCTCAATATTGCAATATATACGTTAAGTAAACATGATTGTGCAATGAAATCTTCATAGCAAAATGATGCTTCTAATATGTGTTACTAAAAAAAAAATGTGAACAGGTGGACTCAAATTGCAGAGGATCGGATGTCCTTCTTCCCTTCAGCTCGTCTTGTGAATGGATTTCAAGTGCTTGTTTCCAAGGTGTAGGATACAGTTCAGGCAACATTACAGACATTGGCTTCTTTTTCTTTTAAATGAAGAGATCCGACACAGTGGAAAATTGTGTCATGTTAGATGTACGTAGTCATAGTGTGTGTATATTCTTGTCTCCATTTGTAAATATATTTAGCATAATATGTATTTCCCAAACTACACGTCTGTAAACATTTATACTATAGATATCTTTTTCCTTCTTTAGTGATAACTATTGTGCAATAAATATTTCCTTATAAAAGCAATAAAACAAAGAAATGGTGTCCTTAGACAAATTGAAGCTGTCTAATGAAGAGTTCAACTTATCAACAAATTAAAAAATATATAAGAGCGAGTTCACCCCCATTCAAAATTTGGAGTCGTCCAAATAAGAATTTAACTTTTCTAATGATTCACAAAGAATTGAAATCACCTAAACTTTTCTAATGATTCACAAAGAATTTAACTTTTGCTGAGGGAAGCAAAAGCAGCTGTGGAATATAAAGGTGATGAAGCTTCCTATGTTCAAATGCCTCATTATTATTTCCTTAAACAATTTTCTTACGATTATTAAAGATAACAGAATTCTAATCAAGGGAGTTTTAAGGACACCAGAAAGATATTAAAGAATAAATAATCATCAAGAGAGGAAAGAATCAAAACTAGAAAAGAAGATACAATAAAGATTGATCTATTGCTAAGGTTTTGTTTGAGACGGCTTTCTTACTGCTTCTTAAAACAATTTTCTAGTAAAAAAAAATTAATTTTTGTACTAAAAAACTGCTTTCAGTAAGAAAGTCATCCCAAATGAAGCCTAGTCTGTGCAGCTCATTTTTCTTTATATAAATCAAAATAAAAGTATTTCCTATCTCATTCATATCACAGTAATGTTCTACCTTCAATAAGGGCATGCTTGTACTTATATTTTCTTTTTTGGATAATTTCTCCAGACTTTACTATCCCACAAGGGTACCTTGTGGTGCCATTTCTATCAGCTATTCACTTGGATGAAGGAATATACCCTGGAGCTTTACAATTCAATCCATGGAGATGGTTGGCTGAAGAGAACAAGGTTTTTCATATTCAGTAATACATTCCTTAGCATTATCCAAATCATATTGTGATGTATTGTGAAATGGAAAGATGTGTTCGTGGAATATGACATGGCGCGAAATGTGAACTTTGTTTGTCCCCAAGTGAAGACATCTGTAGCCCTTATGAGAGGTAGAGTATCCGAGGAAAACACAGGCATGAGAGCGAGGATGAAGTTTGCTGGGAGAGAGATGTTTGAGCCAGGGAAAGCAAAGACATCCGAAGGTTTTGAGGTGATCGTAGGTTGGAGGTTTGCGGTGGAGCAGTTGGTGGGGAATGCAAAGGTTTATAGCTTTGGAGGGCAGCCGGTTGATGAGGTAGTTGGAGGTTAGGAGGGCCTCAACCCAGAAGTGCAGGGGAAGTGAAGCCGCATGGAGGAGAGCTCGGGTGGTGTCGAGAAGGTGGTGATGCTTGCGTTCCGCAACGCCATTTTGTTCGGGGGTGTAGGGACAGTTGAGTTGATGTGTTATACCTTTGGCAAGAAGAAATTGGCGAAAGGAATTGCTTGTGTATTCGCCGCCAGCATCCGAGCGAAGAGTTGTAATTGTTTTCTTGAATTGAGTTTGAATTAAGTTAGTTAGTGTTTGAAATTTGGAGAAGGTTTCATCCTTGGAAGTCAGTGGGAAGAGCCAACAGTACCTTGTATAATCATCTATAAAAATTACATAGTAACGATAGCCAGAGGGGGAGGAGATCAGGGCTGGTCCCCATACGTCTGAGTGAATGAGGGAGAAGGGTTGAGAAGTACATCTGTGAGCAGAATTAAAAGATAACTTGTGGCTTTTGGCCACATTACAGGACTGACAGACTTCTAGACGCGAGAAGGAAACAGGAAATGTAAACAGTTGTGAGAGCTTGCCGGAGAGTTGTAGGTTGCAGAGTTGTATGGAGCGCGGACTGTGAGGAGTGCGAAGTGGAGGTGACTGGGTAGATACCATCACGGCAGCTGCCACGAAAAAGCACTTGATTGCTCGGTTGATCCTTTATGACGAAACCATTGGCGTCAAAAGAGATTGTGCATTGATTATCAGAGGTTAGTTTATGAATGGATAAGAGATTATGTGAAAGGGATGGAACGTGAAGGAGTTGACGAAGGATGAGCTTACGATTTGTGTCCGGTAGTGGATGGAGACCTTGGCCGCTGTTCTGGATGGGGAGAGTAGCTCCGTTGGCAATGGAAACTGAGTCTGGACAACTGTAAGGGAGTAGGGAGTGAATGTTGTGGGCGTCTGCAGTCAGATGGTTGGAGGCTCCTGAATCCAGAACCCACTCGGTGGCAGAGGGGGATTGATTAGTGAGGAATGCTCTGGGTGTGGATGTTGAAGCAGGTGGCGGTGCATACTGAGGGTTGCATCGGTGCCAGCAGGAGAGGGCAATGTGGCCAACCTTACCGCAGATTTGACAGGTGGGACGGGAGGAAGATGGAGTTGTTGAAGGGGGTGGTTGCATATTGAAGACTGCATTTCTTAGCTGGGTGTTGCGACCCCTGCCTCGGTTCGGGTAGGCTGGTAGACCACGGAATTGTCCCCTGCTTGAGTAGAGAGCGGTGGCTTCGAAATGATGTATGGGGTCTTGCTGAAGTTCCAGTTGTTGATTGACTTCTTCACTGCAGAGGAGGGAGTAGAGAGTGTCTAGGCTGAGAGGCGCCTGAGAAGTGCGAATGGCGGTTTTGAAAGGATTGTAGGAGGGCGGTAGCCCATTTAGGATGTACATAATGATGTCCTCGACATCAATGGAGGATCCCGCAGCTGAGATGTTGTCTACGATGGTTTTGATGCGGGAGAGGTACTGAGTCATTGTGCCATCTCGCAGTTGAACACGGTGAAGTTCGCTCTTAAGTTGAATTACCCGGGAGCGATTGGTTGGTTGAAGACGTAGCTCGAGGGTCTTCCAGATTTCATGGGAGGTGGACAGGTTCACAATGTAAGGGAGTATTGCTGGTGAGATGGTTGAGAGAAGAGCAGACACGAGATTTCTGTCTACTAAAATCCAGAGCCGGTAGTCGTTGTCGGTTTGTGGTGGACAGGTCTGTTCTCCGGTGAGGTATTTTTCGAAGCCGTTGGCCGAAAAAAGTTTGTGGATCTGAAGACGCCAACTGGCGTAGTTGTCAGCCGTGAGTTGATTGGGGATGATGAGTTTGAGATTGTTCATGAGGAACTTAAGGGGAGAGGGTATGACGATTGCAGCCATGGTGGCTGAGATGGAGGAGCCGGAGGTATTGGTGGCCGAGGAGGCTTGATCCGCCATAGAACAGGGTGGAGGCTTTGAGAAGAGGATTACAAGCTGTTGAGCAGAGGCTCTGATACCATGAAAGTTCAGCTCTCTGAGAGAAAGAACACTAAACGAAGAAGAAGTTACTGTAGCAAGGTAGAATGTATTAATGTTGAAGTGAGAGTTACAATGGTATTATATAAGCAGATGAATAGAGTTGGTTAGGCAGCGGCAATGAGTAATGTGCCGTTATGCTCAGACTGTGCAGGAGTAGTGGTGTGAGCGCTGGAGCAGAGGGGCTGAGAAACGTCCTATGGTCTCTGCATGATGTCGAGTGATTTGTATTGCTGACATGAAGTAATTTAAATTGCAATCATACCTTCTTAAATTCATTAATTACATCATAGATAAGAGTATAAACCCATGTAAATTGCATCAAATTTACAATTAATATGGACTTATTTGATATCCCAGAGTGTTTACTTATATATTTTAGTTATGTTTCAGGAGAAGAGAAATTGGAGAACTAGCCCATATTTTTCACCTTTTGGAGGGGGAGCTAGATATTGCCCTGGGGCTGAAATTTCTCGCCTTCAGATTGCTTTCTTTTTGCATCATTTTGTTCTCAAATGCAGGTTAGTATTTGTTGCTTGGCTGCTTACTGAGAATCATCTTTGTTTAGATTGATATTACTTTATTTTAAGGGCTCATTTGATTACTTTGTCAAAAAATCTAAATAAGGATCAAAATGATGCCGCTACTCTTTACGAAGGATCAAAATGATCGCCGGTTATTTAAACATTCTATTTTTGTCTATTCAAATTTTAAATAGAGAACTAAATGATTTGACAGAAAGACTAATTTGATTTTTATTTAAAGACTCAATTAACCAAATTGACATTTTTATATAGTCAATGTCTATTTTGATCCACCAAAAAAATTAGCGAACTAATTTGCTCGTTTTCTCTGAAGAAATCATTATATTTGAGTTGTTTGTCAAGTCTAAATTCTATAATTGTTTATGTTACAACCTAGTTACATAAATTATAGGGAAAATGTTAATAGTATTGCATTAATAAGTATGATTAGACCATTTTTATATGGAGTGAAAGGACTTCAGGTAATATAAGATACTTAGAACTATTGATATTTGAGGTAGAAGGGGGAACAACTTAGGTTTCATTTGAAACGGTTTTCTTACTGCTTCTTAAAGCAGTTTTTTAGTATAAAAATTTTAATTTTAGTACTAAAATGTTACTTTTAAAAGTAATAAGAAAGCCATCCCAAACGGAGCCTTAACTATTAAAGAGTTTGACACTTTGCTTGATTGATGCTCTAAGCCTCTAACTTTCAAATAGAGAGCTTATTTATAAAATCCTGCTGACCCTAAACTACCAAATAGCAATTTAGTACCTAAAACCAAATAAAAACATAATTTATTATTTATTCGCTACCAATTTTATAATTACTTCTAATAAAATAATAATAAAAAAATCAGAATTGAACCACTATGATAATTTCTATCTCTCTCTCTCTCTCGTTTGAGTAACACCAACAAGTTTTTTTTTTCTGTTTCCAGTTTGCATTTTTTTGTACTTATCTTGCTTTTCTTTCTTATTGAGTACTTGTAATCTGAAACTTAGCCACTAATTTAACTTGGATCAATCCATAACTCTATGATATTAGGAAGATAAAGAGTATAAGTCAAATATTATTATTATTATTATTATTATTATTATTATTATTATTATTATTATTATTATTATAAAATGAATAAAATTGGGATTTATTTGAGACGGTCGTAGTTTTTTATAAAAGTGGTTATAAACTTATTGTGGAGAAAGTAACTTTTTTGAAAGCAGCCGTAAAAAGCATCTTCCTAATACAAAAATTTCTTAAAAGCAGTGAAAAGTAATGACCAAATAAAAACTATAATTGCGGTTTGAAAAGTAAATCAGTAAAAAAAATTATCCCAGACGAAGACCTAGTTATTTTGTGTTCAACATTTACTGTTATATCAGTGTCTTAGCCGATATAGAATCTGTTTGGGGCGGCTGCAGCGTTTTATAAAATTTATTATGAAGCTACTGTAGAGAAAACAACTTTGTTATTATAATTGCAGAAATTAAATTTTCACCACCAAAAATGATAAGAAAATAATTAAAAAATAGTTTCTAAATAAAATTATAATTGATATCTAAAAAGTCAAAGCTATTCCAAAATGACCCTCAGGGCCTCAGTCATCATTATTTTGAATAGGTTTAATGCTCTTTGCTATTTGGCATTTAAATAATTGCTACAAACAACGGCCCAAAACAAAAGGTCCAGTGGGCTGCGCCTTCTTCATGAAAATTTCCCAAAAGAAAGGTTTTATCATTTTATGTGATAAGACTAACTATACTTGGCATTGGACTTCTAATTTATTTATTGCATATACCTCTCCAGATGATTTTTAAATTAAAGATCATCACGTACGTATTGTGACTTGTGAGCTATAAAATAAAAAATATATTTGAATCAAATTTATTGATTTTCATAACGAATTGATCATTTGCAAGTATAAGAAATAAAATAAAATGATCAAAATATCCAACTTCCAACCACTTGGTTGAAAGGCATTGCTTATATATGTAGAGTATATATTTAATATTCAAATATCGCAAGAAAAAATGATCAAAATAATTCCTTAACTTTTTAAGAAAAATCAAAATAGTTTCAAATTATATTAAATGATTATTTTAGTTCCTCAACTGCTCAAAAAGAACCAAAATAGTCTCACCACGAGATTATTTTGATTCCTTTTTAAAGAATTGAAGGATCAGAATTATACTTTAATATAGTTGGGGACCATTTTGATTCTTTATAAAGAATCAATAGACCATTTTGATTATTTTCTCAATATCTTAATATATAAGTAAACACGATTGTGCACTGAAATCTTCATAGCAAAATGATGCTTCTAATATGAGTTACTAAAAAAAAAATGTGAACAGGTGGACTCAAATTGCAGAGGATCGGATGTCCTTCTTCCCTTCAGCTCGTCTTGTGAATGGATTTCAAGTGCTTGTTTCCAAGGTGTAGGATACAGTTCAGGCAACATTACAGACATTGGCTTCTTTTTCTTTTAAATGAAGAGATCCGACACAGTGGAAAATTGTGTCATGTTAGATGTACGTAGTCATAGTGTGTGTATATTCTTGTCTCCATTTGTAAATATATTTAGCATAATATGTATTTCCCAAACTACACGTCTGTAAACTTTTATACTATAGATATCTTTTTCCTTCTTTAGTGATAACTATTGTGCAATAAATATTTCCTTATAAAAGCAATAAAACAAAGAAATGGTGTCCTTAGACAAATTGAAGCTGCTAATGAAGAGTTCAACTTATCAACAAATTAAGAACATATAGGAGCGAGTTCACCCCATTCAAATTTTGGAGTTGTCGAAATAAGAATTCAAATTTTCTATTGATTCACAAAGAATTGAAATCACCTAAACATTCACAGCTACTTAGGGGAGCTCAACCAATCCATGCCAGAGTTCATGTTATGAGAGTGAAGAGGAGATAACAAAGGATGTTGAACCAATAACAGGGGATGTGAAAATAGATATTCTTCAATGAACTCATCCTTTCACACAATAATTTTACCATTTTCTTCATTTATAAAGTAGAATATAACTGAAGGTAGAGGTGTCAAAATAGGTATTCAGGTCGAACTCGAAATTGACTGGGTCCAAACAGGTTGACTCTAACCCGACTCGATTTTATAAACGGGTTGAAACTTCAGACATGGACCCGACTCGACTCGTTAACCCTAAATTTTCCAAGTTAAGTCAGGACGCACAGGGGCGTGTGGGCAAAGGGGTTGCAAGTGAGCGAGCTAGGGTGTGGGAGGGGAGAGGGGGCACGGCCTGCGGGGGGCGCGACGGACAGAGATTGGTGCGGGTGCGGATCCGGCATTCCGAGTGCATGCGCGTCATACGAGCGCGGGCATGGGAGCGGGTCCTGGTGTGGACGCGAACGCGGGACTGTGCGAAGGTGCGTATGGCTAGCGGTCTCGAGCGCTGGAGCAGGAGGTCGCGAGCGGGGATCCGGGTCAATTCGGGTCACCTTCGGGTTTCTGGGTCAACCCGAACCTTATTAACAAACCCAAAATAAAATCATCAAGTAGTCCATTGCAAATGCTCTGTTGTGGTCTCCGAGTCAATTGCAGTGCACAGCTACAGTTGCCACCTTCTCTGTTAGTATTGTCTCACCTTTTGGTTAATCTAATCTCAACCGTTTATCCTTAACTAACCTCTATGTTACTTTAGTATAAATATATACTATACATTGTAAAGCAGAGAATATACATACACATAAGAATGAAAGGCTCATCAGGTTCTTCTCCCTAATACTTTCTTTCCATTGTTCTTCTATACTTTTCTTTGTTGTTCTCTGAAATTGCTTGCATGTGAAATGCATCTTTGTCAATATGGTATCAGAGACCTTTTAAGCCCAACAGTCAACCTATATGTATTTTTTTCAGTACTCATCTTACAACTCTTTTATAATGTCTGAGAACTTAGCTACCGACTGTTCCGATGTAATACCACCTTTTGGAGGAGTCTCCATCCCACCCCAACTAAGTTTCTCATGGCTACCATCAAGAATGTGATCATAGTTCAGCTCACCACCGACAACCATTTAACTTGGCGCTCCCAAGTACAGAATATTTTTAGGGCAAATGGCTTTGAAGGATACCTTGATGGATCCATTCGCTCGCCGCCTCGTCAAATTACCTTAGCAACCGGTGAAGTTGCAATCAATCCTCAGTTCTCCATTTGGACATTGATTGCCAAAACCTTACAGCCGTTCTGCTGTCCACAGTTTCCCCAAACTTATTGTCATACATTTTGAGTTTGGATTTCTGTGTTGATATTTAGAAAACTTTAGACAAAAGGCTTCAATCGACAAATCGATCGTATGTCATTCAGTTAAAAAATAAATTACACAACATATCCATGGGCAACAAGATAATGCATTAGTATCTCTCTGACATCAAGCTAAAGGTTAACACCATCAATGCTGCCGAATGCATTCTTGATCCAGAGGATGTCATCTTCTATACACTAAACGGTCTTCCAGCTTCATATCAGTCATTCAAAATTGTAATTAGAACAAATCTTCAACCTCTTCATCTGGACGATTTTTACTCACTATTATGCATTTAAGAAACCAATATCTTGAATGAAGCGGTTCGTGAACTGCAGTCCACCCAGATATCTGAAACTCCAGTTGCTCTCGCAGCTTATCACGGACGAGGTGGAAGCTTTTTTTTGCTCGCACCAATAGAGGTTGATCATCACTACCTGTGTCTCAAGGACGAGGAGCTCAATTTAATACCTGAATTGAGTGTCAGATTTGCAGTAAACTGAGACACTCGACTGTGAAGTGTTGGCTTCGCACTAATCTTTCATATACCGCTCCCTCTACTTCTGCACTGGTCGTTGAATCCACTGATAACAATACTCAAACCAACGACTGGATTCTTGATTCCGGTTCTACCTCCCATCTCACTAATGATTCAACTAGGCTACTGTCGCGACAACAATACACCAGCTCTCAGCAAATTCAGGTTGGTATCCATCAATCTGTTCCCATTGGCAACATTGGTCTTTGTTTGTTACCTACCCCTCAACGTAAGCTCACCCTCTCTCCCCTTTTTTATGTTCTCAACTAAACGGTCTTCCAGCTTCATATCAGTCATTCAAAACTGTAATTAGAACAAATCTTCAACCTCTTCATCTGGACGATTTTTACTCACTATTATGCATTTAAGAAACCAATATCTTTAATGAAGCGGTTCGTGAACTGCAGTCCACCCAGATATCTGAAACTCCAGTTGCTCTCGCAGCTTATCACGGACGAGGTGGAAGCTTTTTTTTGCTCGCACCAATAGAGGTTGATCATCACTACATGTGTCTCAAGGACGAGGAGCTCAATTTAATACCCGAATTGAGTGTCAGATTTGCAGTAAACTGAGACACTCGACTGTGAAGTGTTGGCATCGCACTAATCTTTCATATACCGCTCCCTCTACTTCTGCACTGGTCGTTGAATCCACTGATAACAATACTCAAACCAACGACTGGATTCTTGATTCCGGTTCTCCTCCCATCTCACTAATGATTCAACTAGGCTACTGTCGCGACAACAATACACCAGCTCTCAGCAAATTCAGGTTGGTATCCATCAATCTGTTCCCATTGGCAACATTGGTCTTTGTTTGTTACCTACCCCTCAACGTAAGCTCACCCTCTCTCCCCTTTTTTATGTTCTAAAGTTTTCCCACAATCTTCTCTCAATTCATCGCTTAACCACTGATAACTCATGCTTTGTTTCTTTTACTTCCAACGGCTATGCTATAAGGGATTTGAAGATTGATCTTGTGATTCTTTCGGGGCCTTGCCGTGACGGTTTATATCCACTTTCAGTGCCATCCTCCACATCTTCTTCAGCTGCCTCCCTTATTGCTACCTCCTCAGCGCCAAATGTCTGGCATTCATGCCTGGGTCATCCTCATTCCACAGGTTTATCTACTATAGCTAAATCTGATCCTACTTTATGTTTTTCTCCCTCTAGTCATGTGTGTCATCCCTGCCGTATAGCTAAGAGTTGCAAGTTGTCTTTTTCTACTTCTACTACATGTTGTAATGCTCCTTTTGAGCTTATTGTGCCTGATGTATGGGGACCTTCCCCTTTTCTTTCAATCAATGGATTCATATATTATGTTTTATTTTTTTATGAATATACACGTTTTTCCTGGGTTTATCCGATTCTCAACAAATCTGAAACCTTCTCAAAATTGTTTCATTTAAAGCCATGGTGGAAAATCAATTTGATAAACCAATTAAAACTTTTCGGTGTGATAATGGAGGATAATACACCAGCATTTCCTTCAAAACATTCTTAGAATCGGCCAGCATTATTCAGCAGTTCAACTGCCCATATACACCTGAACAAAACGCTTAGCTGAACGAAAACACAGGCATATTATCAAAACAGCTCGCACCCTTCTTTTTCACACTAACCTCCCACCCACCTACTGGGTAGATGCGGTTCTTACTTCTATGTATCATATCAACATATTACCTACCTCCACCATAAATTCTAGCTCACCATATCAACGTCTATATCACTGTCCTCCATCCTACTCTCATTTAAAAGTTTTTGGTTATTTATGTTATCCATGGCTTTCTCACACCGCTCCACATAAATTCTCAGCAAAATCTGCCATTTGTGTTTTCTTGGGTTACAGCTCTGCTCACAAAGGTTATTGTTGCTATCATTTAACTCTCCATAAACTGATTGTATCCCGGCACGCTACATTCATTGAAAATTCATTCCCATTTATCACTACTTCCCCACCTTCAGCTGAGTCATCCTCCCCTACATTTTTACCACCACTCACTCTTACTCCTTATCCGTCCACTCCAAGTCCTGCTTCTACTACTCCATCACAGTCCGTTTCGTCCACTATACCTCCACTGTCAACTAATCTACCTATACCTTCCCTTACAGAGCTTCCCAATTTACCTCCACCCATGGACTCTTCACCCATTCCGCATCATATGGTAACAAGATCTAAGACTGGGTCTTTGAAATCGAAGCAGATTTTCTCCTTAATCATCAAATAGCTCCACCTACTGATCCCTCTTGTTACTCCGAGGTTGTCAAACACAAATGTTGGAGGGATACCATATCTATAGAATTTCAGGCACTTCAGTCCCAAGGGACTTGGGTTTTGGTCCCACCACCTGCTGATCATAATATATTAGGTTGCAAAAGGATTTACAGAACCAAATTAAACAGTAATGGTTCGATAGCTCGTCACAAAGCACGATTAGTCGCTTAGGGTTATAAGAAAGAATTTGGTATAGACCAAATTGAAACGTTTAGTCCAGTAGTCAAGATGCCTACTGTTCGATTACTTATCACAACTAAGCTTCATCGAAAATGGTATATAACACAACATGATGTATCAAATACTTTTTTACATGGTGACTTACATAATACCATGCATATGCATCAAGCACAAGGTTATAAGGACCCACAATTTTCGAATTTTGTTTGTATGCTGCGAAAAGCTTTATACGGGCTCAATCAATCACCTCGTTAGTGGTTTGCAAAGCTTACCTCTCATCTCCAGTCACTTGGGTTTAAACATAGTACAGCTGATCCTTCCTTATTGATCTATCATTAGAACTCAGACTATATTTACCTGTTAGTATACGTTGATGACTTACTTCTAACAAGCAACAACTCGTCTCGCATAGCTACCTTACTATCTAATCTAAACAGTCATTTTAAGCTCTGTAACCTGGGCAACCTGAATCATTTTCTCGATATCAAATATGTGCCTTCTTTAGCTGGTCTGATACTCAATCAGTCACAGTATGCCACAAATATTCTGCGAAGGGCTGGCTTTGAACACTGCAAACTGATAGTGACACTATTTCCACTGAAAACATTGTCTGACTCCACAGTAGATGCTCCCTATGACAAGCCTGAATTGTATCGTCACCTTGTGGGTTTCTTATAATATCTAACTATCACTCATCCGGATATTTCTTTTGCAGTTAATAAACTTTGCCAGTTTATGCATAGACCGTCCTTGCAACATTTTCAATCCCTCAAACATCTTCTTCGATATCTTAAAGGCACAATACAGATCAGATTGCCCATCAATAACACTTCGTCTACTTTAGTTGCCTATGCTGATTCAGATCAGGTTGGAGACTCTCTTGATAGACGATCAACAATCGATTGTTGCATTTTTCTTGGTGATACTCTTCTATCCTGGTGTGTGAAAAAACAACCTATGGTTGCTCGCTCTTCAACCGAAGCTGTGTATCGTGCTTTGGATATCATATGGATTCGCCGTTTGTTACATGAATTTGGGTTTCCAATTTCATCACCCATCGCATTATATTGCAATAATGTCTCTGCTATTGCGCTCGTCCACAATCCTGTCTTCCACGCCCACACCAAACACATTGAGGTCATCAAAGACTATATTAAGTCTCAAACTGTTACAATGCACCACATCAAATCCCAAGATCAGATTGCTGATATCTTTACTAAGGTTATATCTAAACAAAGATTTAATCTTCTCCGTAACTAGTTAACGGTGTCTCCTACACCATCAGCTTGAAGGGGCATGTTAACAAACCCAAAATAAAATCATCAAGTAGTTCGTTGCAAATGCTCTGTTGTGGTCTCCGAGTCAGTTGCAGTGCACAGCTGCGATTGCCACCTTCTGTATCAATATTATCTCACCTTTTGATTAATCTAATCTCAATCGTTTATCCTTAACTAACCTCTCTGTTACTTTAGTATAAATATATACTATACATATAAAATAAAGAATATACATACACATAAGAATGAAAGGCTCATCGGGTTCTTCTCCCTAATACTTTCTTTCTACTATTCTTCTATACTTTTCTTTGCTGTTCTCTGAAATTGCTTGCAGGTGAAAGGCAACTTTGTCAACAAATCTGAACTGATTTTAAAAATGGATTAGAATCTCGAAACTGAACTCGACCTGTACGACAAACAGGTTGACCCAAATTCACGGATTGGTTTCAGGCCGATTTCGGATCGGGTCATGGTATGATACCCCTTCAAGATTTGTTGTAATGTGCCGCTACAGGCACTATCTCTTGAAATAATATAAGCTTTCTTCCTTGCAGCTTGCAAGATTGCCTTCAAAGGTCCTTAACGGACTGTAGCGACGGCAACATCTCCCCTCATCGAACCGTCACAGTCATGAACCTCGCTATCGACGAGCCGGCCATCCTCGCCGGACCCACTCCGTTGTAAAAATTGGGGAATCACTATCGAAGGGATGACCATTCTCTTCTTTATAAAAGCTAGGTATTTGTGGGAAAACGGTAAACGTGCGTCGCAGTTGCAGGCTGCTTCCCCGTTCTTCAAGCATTTTTCATTGCTTATCCTTTCAGGTACGCAATCTTTTTTCCTTCTTCATTCGATATCTTCCTCCTCTAGGAAAACCGTGTAATCTTAATCGCGTTTATTTAGGTTTTTATTTTTTATAATTTAGCTAGCCCTAGCTTTCAAATTTATGTGCTAAGAACACTCCGATTCATTGCGCAGAGTCTACTTATCTGCTTATTTGTTGGTCATTATCGGATCTGATAGGAACTTATTTTTTCCTAGTTGAGGCGATCTTTTCACAAGTCGATTGGTCTGGAATCGTGATAGTCGGAGCGCAAGCTCTATCTCCGGGTTATTAGGTTTCTGCAAGGTGATAGTCCCCCGATTATACTTCATTATTGTGTTTTTTTTTTTGGTGACTGATGAGGATGTCGTATGAACGGTGATTTTTTTTTGGTGGTTAATTTTGCTATTTATTGGAATACAGAATTTTAGTAGAAGTTCGTAAGTATTGAATACAGAATTGTAGTCTTCCAATAGGCTAGGTACTAACTTTTGTAGTTCCCCCTTGGTCATCTGTGTATCTGCTAAGGTAGGCTTATCTTTTCACCCGACTAAAAACCCGTGGTTAACATTTTTTTTAAAAGTATCATTTCATCTTGCATGATACTTTCAACATCCAAGTAAGCTGCCGAATTGGAATGATGGGATATGTGAAAGCAATATTTGTAGTAGAAATTCCTTATATAAAATAATCAGCAGACAATTCTTGAGGTTTGAATGTTTCTCAATAAGGCAATGCCTTAAAGGTTGAAAATATGAGTAATAAGCATTTGAAGAGACAAAATTGAAACATAAGCATTTGATTTGTTTTTTCCACTAATTTTGAAAGATGATAGGCCTTTAAATGTAGTTTTTTATATCTGATTTGTGTGAAGTGTTCAAGACATATGAATCATAACAATGTCATCTTCATTATAGGACAAATTTTAGAAATGAGCACTTTAATAAAATTTATTATAAATATGAGCGTACGGGGTGGAAAATATAAGAATGAGCAAAACCGGGAATAGGATTTACGGTTTCTTAGAAACGGGAAAAAGGAATTCCGGTTTCAAATTTTTAGAAGAAACCGGACAAAAGAATTCCGGTTTCTCCATTTATTTATTCATTTAAATATTTTTTAATCTAATTTAACGAATTCAAAAGAAACCGGAAATAGAAATTCCAATTTCTTAAGAAACCGAAATTTTGATTTCCGGTTTCTACTTGAATAATAATAACTTTAATAACAAAGTAATTTATTATGAAGTAATAACAAAATAATAATAACTTTAATTTAAATTTTAATTTAAAATTAATTTTTGATTAAATTAAAATTTATTATTATTTGAAAAATCAATTTCATAATAAAATATTTAAATTAAAGTTATTATTAATTTTGTTATATAAATTATTATTAAGGAAGAATATATTATGATATTTTTTTTAGAAATTAGTAAGATTTGTATTAAGTAATTTATTATGAAGTAAAAAATTTAGTATAAGAAGTTAATTTTATGAATATACACATGCATAAATTTTTAATTTAATTTAGTAATTAATTTTATGAATATAAATAAATTAGTAAATTACTTAAGTAATTTATTATGAAGTAAAATATATGATAATAATAAATTAAATATTTTATATAAAATTTATAATTAAAGTAATAATAATTTACACAAAAAATTAATAATAACTTTAATTTGTTATTAAAGTTATTATTATTTTGCTATTAACTTTATTTTGATTAAATTAAAATTAAAGTTATTATTATTTTGTTATTATTAATTTGTTATTAATTTGTTATTACATCATATTAAATTACTTAGTTATTAAAGTTTTTATTATTAAAGTAGAAACCGGAAATCAAAATTAATAAACCGGAATTTTTATTTCTGGTTTCTTTTGAATCCGTTTAAAGTAAATTAAAAATAAATAAATAAATAAATGGAGAAACCAGAATTCTTTTTTCGGGTTTCTTCTAAAAATTTGAAACCAGAATTCCTTTTTCTGGTTTCCAAGAAACCGTAAATTCTATTTCCAATTTTGCTCATTCTTAAATTTTCCACTCCGTATGCTCATATTTGTAATAAAATTTATTAAATTGCTTATTTCTAAAATTTGTTCATCATTATATCATCAAAGACTTCTCTTAACATTTACATTATTATAATATTTTTAATTATGTAATTCAATTTGTTTTTTAACCTCATTATATAAATCGTGTATATTTTATGCAAATAATGCAGTAGAATTAGCATATGCATGCAGTAGTAAAGGGACAAAATCTAAATGATTTCTTGGGTTCAGTCCTTGAATAATTTCAAATGTTGTATTGCTTGTAGATTTTCTTATAGTGCAATTGCATGCAGATTTAAAATTAAAAAATTGCAAATCCTTTCGCCTAGATTTTCTTTTTCAACCAAATGTCTAAATAGGTTTTTAAGGCTGCTAATTACTATCTCAGCCACATCATCCGCTTGATAGTGAAAGTAATTTATAGCCAAACTCTCACGTAAGCTAAGTTAGCAATTAAGTGGCGACAATGTGGAAAGGAGAGATGTATTTGTTTCTAGACTCTTTAATGACCTTGTGATTGATTAAAATATACATAGTGCTCTTCTATGTTTTCTCTCTCAGTTGTCGTGTACAATAAGATCTCCTTCTATTTGGCCTATATTTTCATTTGTACAACAATCAGCTAACAATTTGAAACTTCCTCTGTTGGACTGCAGTTGGTTGATTTCAGCAATATGGAATTTGTAGAAGTAGCAAAAGGGAAACATCTTTTGCGTGAAAACAACATTAAGAAAGCAACAAACATCAATTATTGCAACTAAAGAAAACATAAATAGAATTTATATGGTGTGGATTTGTGTGGTGCTAGATGCAAAGCAGGCACTCGAGGATATCGAGCTATGTGTGTGTGACGTTACATGCACCACTTTGTGGTGTATCAGGAGACTTATGATCAAGCGAGGAATTATTGGTTGACATTTCATGCGAGATTAGGACTCGTCGAACCCACATGTCGTTGTGCATACAAAAGCGATATGTGGTTCAATATTAAGGCTAGACAAGTAACTAAGTTTGATGTGGGGTTGTGGAGTGAACATCGAACGTGATAACAAGGGGGAAGTGATTGTGATTGTCTATTATGAGTGAGATTTAAGATGGTTCAAAATGGACAATATAAGGTATTAGAATCGGGTTGTGGATGTGAGGCTATGAATTTAAGTCGGTCAAAATTTAATACCGAGGGAGATGAAAAATAACTCCACATGCACAACTTATATCGATTTACATACACAATTTGTATCTATCAGCACTCAATTAATTTCAAATAATTTCAATCATTCAATTATTAATTAATAATAAATCAATGGCTTATCATGGATCCCTATTTATTGAAATAGGGTTACAAGGGTAAAACATTTAAATGTGAAACTATTCCTATCCAATTTATACAAACTTTCAAATTAAAACTTAATTCTTATTCAAGAGAATATAAAAATCTTATAAATAATTCAAATTTAAAAATTATAATAAATTCAAATATAATTATAAGTAGGCCTAAAAAGGCTTAAAAATTGGTCAAGTTTAGACCTGTTAGTAATTGGATTATCAACAATTGTGCTATTGTTAAAATATTTGATCAGCTTGATGGCTTGTTCTACATCAGGGTGCAATCTAAAAAAATTTATTTGGTTGGGTAAGTGGAATTATCGTGCTCCCTAAAATGAATGATCGAAGGTGGTTGCAGCATTTTTTATGCTTTTTGTTTTATTTATTGAGATTGATGCTATCTAAATGTTTGCTAGTAGGACAATTAGTAAAAATATATCTTAGGTTAATTGACATATGGATAGGTCCAACATGAAAGTGTTAGCAAACCAAACAAGCTACATATGTTCAAAAGATAACAGGACATCTAAGATATCAACTTACCAAACAATCTCTTGAAGCTGCACCTATGTACTTTCTCAATAATTCACTTATACATACTACTATTTGTACTTTTTTTTGCATTCTCTGATAGTTGTTCACTTTAAAATTCGTGGGTTATACTTCCCCATTTATTCCCATTGTGAATTGTGTTTTATTCTTCCTTTTTCCCATTAAGATTCATAGAGGGATTGGGTATCCTTGGCATTGAAGTTAACTAGAAATATCATTACCATGAACTAATTTGTGAATTATATATTAGAAGCAACCCAACCAGTAGATGGAACACTGCTAGTAGTGCTAACGATCCTAAATGCAACACTTGCGAGCTCCACAGTAATCTAGATAAATAAAAATAGTCACAATAGTAGTCCAGATAGTTGCATGAACAATAGAAACTACAACAATGGTTTGTACAACAAAAACAACTTTGATTGTAGCTTAGATCAACAATAACAAGAACAACATGTGCAAGCCGCTAGTCTAGCCTAACGGCTAGTCCACAGAGTATACAGAAGCTCTTTGAGATTAAGAGGGTCTCTTACATACGCAAAAGTCCAGCTCCCACAACAGCCACAATTTCAAATTGAATGCTTGCAGGGTATAGAGAAGAAGAAGACAAAAATAGGTGTACACCCACATAAAAGTAATCTTCATTTACAGTTGTAAATCAAAAGCTCGAAAGCATCTTCCAAGAAAATTCTTTCTCTCTAGGTAAACCTACTTTTTTTTTGGATAAAACCCACATATGGGCCTATGCGTTAATATAAATAACAATTACAAGTCCTTAATGATTCAAAAGCTCTCTAAAAATATAACATTTGAATCAAAACTTATGAGCTATTGAATCAATCTATTACAATAAACAAACTAAATTAAAAAGAAGGTAAAACACCTATAGAATCACCCAAGGGAAGATATCTAAAAGATGCCAAGGCCAACACGTCGAAAGCTCCGCAACCAGCAGAGCCACAGCACAAGCCACAATATCCATGAAATCTTCGACCTGCAAAAAGCACAAGACACAACAAAGAAAGCAAAATGGAGCCACCCCAAAACAAGAGCTCAAAGAGGCAACTATCAAAACCAACAGAAAACAAAGAGGGCCAACCAAGAAGCCCCTAAACAGGACCAACCACCTAATAGAAAAAACCTCCCCAAACCGAGCCGCTAAAGCCAACAAATCAACAGCCCAGGAAAAAAACAAAAGAGAAGCCCAAACACCAATTATTTCTAGATTTCTGCCTACAACGTTTGCTTCCACCATTAGAAAAGGCTTTTTGAAAATTACGACTTACATTCAAATCATATAGCTCATGAAACTCATCCACCGGTTCAACCCAATCAACCCTAACCTCCCCACTAGGCGAAGAAACATACCCAACTAGCTAATCAGAGTGATCCATAGGAGTTTCTATCAAATTAGATGATAATTTAATTTTCAATTCATCAGATGAAATAAGCTCAATTGTCACATCAACATACAGCACATCGCCCATCTTCAAGTTACAGGGCAAAGCAACAGTATCAATGACGTTGAGATCGCCACCCACAGGCACCTCAGAAACCAAAACCTCCATAGGACTTACAGCTTTATAGGCCTCCAACGAACCCGAATTACCACCAGAATTCTGAACGACTTCATTACCCACATCAGAACTAGTGGAGGAAATGGGACTAGCTGTAACGTTAAACAAACAAGTATTTGTTCCACCATTAATGGCAACAGGCAAAACAAAATCTGGTGGGTTCTCCCCCACAGTAGGACCGACATCCGACAGGTCATCCCCCTCCACAGGAACCACACCCCGAGCTTCCACACCAACCGAAACAGTAACAACACCAAGACCCCCATTAAATCCCTCATCAGGAAGATTAGTCACAACATTCACAGCATTCACCACCAAATCATTTACATTCAAAGCAGGAGTTAAATAAGGAATAGCAACATTAGAAATATTATCCTTAGCCTTATTGGTATTCCCATCAGAATTAATAATAATAGTAGCATTATTAGGAGCAATCTCTGGGCCAAAGGCCAAGAGATGAAAATCACTCCTCAAATGACCAATGCATTTACAGTGCACACAAAAATGAGGAATCACTTCCATCTCAATAAGCTGAATATATCCAAACTTTTCTGGACCAATCCATACCAGGATAATTTTTAGTGATGTCAAGTTCGACGAACACACGCGCTACGGACGGACGGGAACCAATGGAAGTAGCATTATCAACTTTCAACGGGTTACCAAACAGAGTTCCCAAACCGTGGAGAATACGTGGGGAGAAGAGGTGAGGCCTTAAGTTTGGGAAAGAGATCCAAATTGGGATAATAGGTGACTCGACAACAATATCGACAAAAGGGGACCATTTTATAAGTTTCATGTAACAGTTACTAACAAAATAAGATCTATGATAGAAGACCCTACTGTAATCAAGATCATTCACCAGTTTAATCAGCACATGGGACATATCCAGCTGCGTAATCGAAAAATCACCATTCAACTTAAGGTTGAAGAAAAACCTCCTACTGGAGTCAAGGCTAGGCCGCCGCGAGGGGAAAATACAACCAGAGCAAATTTTCGAGGTGCTGCCAAAGAGAGGATCTCCTCCTCCGAGATCCAAAGAGAGGGTAAACAAAGAAAAACCGATGATTTAAGCTCAGGAAAACAAACATCAGACGGATTAGCAGTGAATGCTTCCAGAAACGAACGCGATTTCAATGGAATATCCGAAAAGCCAGGATCTTTCAAACGTTTCACTGGCATTCCGGCCGCAACTGGCCGGAGGTGGACGAAACGGAAAAAGCAAAACGGAAGATCACATAGAAAACAGAGAAAAAGAGTAAAGGAGCTTCCCTGACAACGGCCTCGACGGCCAGCTCCGCTGAGAGAAGCCAATGAGAAAACCCTAGTGGACGGGTTTTCCTCCTGCGGAAGAAGCTAATGCAAACCTATATGATAGAAGCGGTGTTAATCTAGGTAAACCTACTTTTTTTTTAATCTCTAATTTTCTTAGTTTCTCATATTTAGGGTTTTAAAAATTCAATTTATATTAAGTGCCCACGACTCAAAATCCTAATTCTTAAAATTAGTATATATTATTATTTGATTGTATAGTACGATCGCTATTCTATAATATGATCATGTAACAGTTTCATGTAACAGTTACTAACAAAATAAGATCTATGATAGAAGACCCTACTGTAATCAAGATCATTCACCAGTTTAATCAGCACATGGGACATATCCAGCTGCGTAATCGAAAAATCACCATTCAACTTAAGGTTGAAGAAAAACCTCCTAATGGAGTTAAGGCTAGGCCGCCGCGAGGGGAAAATCCAACCAGAGCAAATTTTCGAGGTGCTGCCAAAGAGAGGATCTCCTCCTCCGAGATCCAAAGAGAGGGTAAACAAAGAAAAACCGATGATTTAAGCTCAGAAAAACAAACATCAGACGGATTAGCAGTGAATGCTTCCAGAAACGAATGCGATTTCAATGGAATATCCGAAAAGCCAGGATCTTTCAAACGTTTCACCGGCATTCCGGCCGCAACGGGCCGGAGGTGGACGAAACGGAAAAAGCAAAACGGAAGATCACACAGAAAACAGAGAAAAAGAGTAAAGGAGCTTCCCTGACAAAGGCCTCGACAGCCAGCTCCGCCGAGAGAAGCCAATGAGAAAACCCTAGTGGACGGGTTTTCCTCCTGCGGAAGAAGCTAATGCAAACCTATATGATAGAAGCGGTGTTAATCTAGGTAAACCTACTTTTTTTTTTAATCTCTAATTTTCTTAGTTTCTCATATTTAGGGTTTTAAAAATTCAATTTATATTAAGTGCCCACGACTCAAAATCCTAATTCTTAAAATTAGTATATATTATTATTTGATTGTATAGTACGATCGCTATTCTATAATATGATCAATTAAATTTTATTAGAATCCCTAAACCTTCATTTCAGCTGCTTAATTATATTAGTTAAGAAAACTGATCATATAGTACGATGAACATATTAGTACATATTATAATATGATCAATTCAAAGTTTGAATTAATTTGATTAAGAAAATTAATTAGAGCTATTTAAAAGAAGATTGATTGTATAGTACGATTGATATCGTATAGCATGATTAGTTCAATTTAATATCATTAATTAATGCATATTGATCTTATCTCGAATTAAGGCATATCATACGATATGACTTATATGATCAACTTGTATTAATTTCTTTATGAAATTTTATTTTGATTATATCTCTAGTTGTAAGTTATTTTAGAATCCTTTATACCTAAAACACTTAAAAATAAGACTTAAAAAAAACATTTTTATTTCTGGTCTTCACTTTTGTTTTTCTCAATCTAGCTTATTTTTTCTTGACTTGCAAAGTTTTTAGTTGCTTTGTTCATGAGTTAGCTTTGCTATCTTGAGCTATGAGCTTTCTTTGAGTTTTTTATATTTTTACTTCAAGCGTACCTGACATTGTAATTTGCTATTCCAGTGTGTACTTGCAATGTTAGTACTTAACCCTATATAAAATATGTTAGTATAAATAGTTCAACCAAATTATGTTTGCAACATCGAAACACTATCATAATACTATGGGGCATGGGCTCATGGGGTTAACAAAAATGGATAAAAAGAGAAAATTTCTACCATCTTTAAAGCTTAATATAAAAAGGGAGCTTCATTTTAACATGGGATTCTCTCAAATTTAATGAATTTATCATTCTCTTAATGGTAGATGAAAATATTATTGTTTTAAAGGATAAAGCCATAAAAAATGGGGGCGAATTAAACCTTTCAAATCTATATAATATCAATTTTAATTTTATAT
Source organism: Dendrobium chrysotoxum (assembly GCA_019925795.1). Taxonomy (NCBI): domain Eukaryota; kingdom Viridiplantae; phylum Streptophyta; class Magnoliopsida; order Asparagales; family Orchidaceae; genus Dendrobium; species Dendrobium chrysotoxum. The sequence continues at coordinate 88,485,807 of CM034302.1, read as the reverse complement.
ACAATCTTTGTACTTTTCTAATTATTGTAAAATATCAATTTCTAAAAAATTTTCTCTCCCAATTATTTAAATATTTAAATTAGTATTTTATTTAATTTTAAATATTATGAGAAAAAAGAGAATCTCTATCACCTTTAAATCCTAAAATAAAGAGAGCTCCATTTCAAAGTAGGCTTTCTAAGTTTATTTTAAGTTTTGTATTCCCTTAATTTGAAGAAAATGCATTTTATATTTAAGTTTTAAAATCATGGGGATTTCATAATTCATATCTTATCAAATATCTAATATAGTTGAATTAATCTATATACCATGTAATGATTTAATTAATATAAGGGATCAATTTAAAAAATTCTCTATGTGGACTCCAAAATTTTGCGTCCTAGCCTCTCAGCGCCATCTATTTTCTTGTTTGTTTTATTTATGTAGGCGAGGAGAGTTTTAACGAGTTTAGGTTCCAGGGTAAATTTTTAGAAGGCATATTGAGTTTTAGATAGGACACTACCCAGAGATTTCGCCCTCATTTTGTGAGGACTTTATGATTTGAGTTATGATTTCCTATAGGTGCAAGATCCTATAGTTAATTACCCCTCTCGATAACAAGAGAGAACTTTCGATTAAGGTTAGTCGTAAGATAGGCCGCATAGGTTGAAACCCAACGTATAATAGCAACAGTTTTATAGTTTGAATTTAAATTTAAATTTTGGAGTTTATCACCATAAACTTAAATAGGTGATGGGGGGAATGAAGACGAGCCCGATCAAGATCCTATGGTTTCATTATCCTGGGTTGTCATGGTCCCAACCTAATAGAAGACATCTTATCAACAGCCATGGGTTGCTTCGTCCAAGGATACTTTGTAGATTTGGGATGGTGTTTGTTTAAGGGGATAGATCTGAATCCATCTTAGCTAACAGAGGACTTTATGCCAATCGAATATATCATATGATTCATTACTCAAAGGTTTGATACCATGAGGGAACATACGGGCTTTGACATCGTAATATAATGGTGCCATTTTGCAGCAAAACCTCCCAATCAGAGGGCACGTGCCACGTCCCTGCTAGCAAGAGATTATTTGAGGATAAATCTTAGTGATACACCCAACACGACATTCGCTTTTTATGAGTTGAGGTTAATTTCAAATTTATCATCCCCAACAAATAGTTGCGGGAGGTGGATGTGTAGTTTTAAATTTTTAGGTGATAGATTTCATTTTAAAGATTTATACTTTTATTGGTTTTGAGATTTAATCCCTCAGGTTAGATTTTCTATCAACGCAGCCATTATCAAGGTGACATTGCAATCACTTTTATTTTTGTATGAATTTGGTCAACATTTTAAAAGTTTTTGGTCTTCTCCGGTTGAGATTTTCTGTCAACACGGTCATCATCGGGGTGACGTTGAAGTCACTTTAAATTTATGTATTTTGTATTTATGTTCACTAACATTTTGAAAGACAGATTTCCCTCCAATTGAGATTTACATTCAACATGGCTATCATCGGGGTGACATGATTGTCATTTTGAAAAATATTTATATTTTGCAAAATTTTAGGAGGCATCTTATATTTCAAGTCAGGTGGACTCTAGTCCTTTCAATGAGGAGGATGAGACTTGAATATTTAATCCACGCAATATTCTCAGACCGTTGAATTTAGGAATCAAATGTGAAGATCAGAGCACATGATGATCTTGTTTTCATATATAGATTGAAGTTACTATAAAGGTATTGTCTTCTGTCCGCTTGTACAAGCATTGCGGATTCGGTGGCATTTATTATTGACGAATTTTGTTTTGGAATAAATGTATTTTAACATTTTAGACAATTCTTTGTCTTCTTTGTGATCATTCAGGCTTTTGTTATTTCCATGGTTCAATAGTCATACATATGCTAGCAATATGTACTCTCCTTGCTCTCCTTTTACTGCAATATATATTTTCCCAACTTCTGTAATCAGTTTGGTTAGGTCTTATTACAAAAGATGCCCCTGCCTGATGATAACATATTATCACTCTTTATTTTCCTCATAAACATGTCTTATATCATTATAGATTTCTGGTAATATCGACAAGTCAGTGTGAGCCTCCCTCTCTCCTTCTATAACTACAGTTTTAGATGGATCAACTTCATTCTTACTGAAAGATACGGTTGTAAACTGATCATCCAATTCTAGTTCTTCATTTATCTTCAAATAAAGTCTTCTAAGTTAGCATGATTTTCCCTTGAAGTTGCATTTTGAAATGTATACCTTTGACCCACTACCAAGCTTGCAGTTTCGTTCACTAGAATCTCTTTAAAAGATGGCGAATCGGCCAATGCGGAAAGGATTACATTTTCATAAGACTCTTAGAAAGGTTGGTTGTAGAAATAGCTATAACAACAGATAATCTTGTTGTTGTTGAATTTGTATGCAACACATTGGGGTTATATTCTTTAACAGATATTGGACTTTAGTTGGAACCATTTTCATGTTTGGAAACTCAAAGAAAAACTAATTCACTTTTCTCTATAAAATCCCATATTCAACTATTGCTCTACTATAGAATTTGTCCACTGAGTAATCAAATGAATTATGGCATTTGCTAACAAGAAAGGTTCATGAAAGTTTTGCTGGAAGGATATATATATATATATATATATATATATATAATCAAAACTAACTTTATGTTTTTACATTATTTAAAGTGACAAATCAATTGTACAGGGGTTCCTTGTCATTCAAAATTTCGGCAGCATCCCGGCATCTAGGGGTGTCAAAAACTGACACAACACGAAACCCGACCCGGAAAATTCCGAGTTCGGGTAAACCCGTTTGTTATACGGGTCGGGTTCGGGTTTGTAATTCTGACCAGTTTGTAAAATCGAGTAGGGTTCGGGTTGACTCGGAAACCCGAAACCAACCTGGATTGACTCGTTTGTAACGTCCCGAGTGACCTATCAGCGTCGTCGCGTCACTCGCATCAGCACGTGACCCGGTGACAAGTGACCGGTTGACCGCATATTGTCTCCTCGTCGAGTCACATCCGTGCTATCACTGGCGTCTGGTCGAGTCCGAGTTGTCGCTGCCGCCATCCTGCTCGCGCTGGCTCCTGTAGCGCAGAGCCACATATGGCTCTTGTATCGCGGTAGAGACCCAGATGGCCAGTCGGCTAGATCCGCTATGCCGCAAGCGCATGATTTCTAGCCCTCGCGGGTCGGGTCGGGTCAACTCGGTAACTCGCACGGGTCAGGTCTTGGTTGAAAATCCTGACCCATTTGTCGGGCTAGTTGAGCGATGCTGGAGATGGAGGGAGACAGACAGGATTTGGCCGGCTAGGGATCATGAGCGGGCTAGTTGAGCGCGGCAGGAGGGTTCACGGGATGGAGGATTGAATGCAGGCGGTGTCTTTGTGTAAGGTCGGTGAGGTCAGCGGTTGGGAGTTGGATCGAGCGTGCTTAGGCGAGGAGGCCTGGGTTGCGTGCGATGCTGGGTTGCGGGAATAGGATGCGGAGGGGCTGGTTACCTGCGGATGAGGTCGGCGAGTGCAGAGGAAGAGGTGGAGGTTAGGCTTCGGCTTCCTTGTGTCTGTGAGTATCGAATGCTTGTGTCCGGTTTTGAGAGAGCATCTATTTTTTATGCCGTGAGAGGGAGTTAGGGTGGTTTGTGAGATCGTGGGGGAAGTGGGGTCGGTGGTTGGGTCCGATCGTGGGTTACAGGTCAACACTCTCCTATTTATTTGAATGTTTAAACTAATCTTAAATCTATGTTTAAATAATTTAACTTTAATTATTGATTAAATTTTATTTTTTAATTGAGGAATGTTTTACCTAGCTATAGCCTCTGTAGGGCTGCAAATGAACCGAGCCGAGTCGAGTATGTGAGTGTTCATGTTTGAGTTCATTTAATATCAGCTTGTTCAAGTTTGGTTCGTGTTGTTCGAGCATTATTATTTGTGTTCATGTTTGGTTCATTTAAATTAATAAGTGTTCATGTTCAGTTCATGTTCGGTTCATTTAGTGCTTATCGAGCTTTAAACAAACGAGCTATAAATGAGCTCTACTTTTAGATGTTCATTAACTTAACAAACGAGCTTTATCGAGCTTCCTAACAAACGATTACATCGAGCATGTTCGTGAACATATTTAACAAATTTTTTAAACAAATTAAACAAACACGTTCATGAATATATCTATGAAAAAATACATTTATAATAAAAGCAATTGTCTATGTAAAATGAAAATAACATTAATCAATATGAATATATTTTTAAATGAAGCTTACCTGTTGCATTTCTCTCCATTTGGTACAACAGTTGAAATATTATCTTCTGCGTTCATAGAAAAGCTTTAATGGTTCCGTCATAACTACAAAAATGCACTTTCGATTATTCATTCACTAAGATTTAATAAGAATATTTAATTAACATATAATATAATATTTATTTATTTTAAATTTTATTATTTAACAATAATTATATCATTATATTATAATAAATTTATATTGTTGTTAATTATAAATTAAGTAATTATTATTAGTAAATAAATGATAAGTAATAATATTAATTAGAATTAATCGATTAATATCAATTAATATATAATAATAGCTTATTTATTAAATATATATAATAATAATAATGAGAATTAATCGATATTGATGTCAAATATCAAACATTAATCGAGTTCTTTGTTCACGAGCTTCTTATCGAGCTTCATGTCGAGTATGTTCATGAGCTTTAAACGATCATATTCACGAACCTAATCGAGCCAAACGCATTGTTGTTCAAGCTTGTTTATTAACACATCGAGTATTTACAAAAGTGTTCAAGCTTGTTCAACTAATCAATTGAACGATCACGAACGAGCTCTTGTCGAGCCGAGCCTCGAGGAGCTTGTCGAACGCTCAGTTCGCGTGCAGCAAATTTAATTAATATTTTCATTTTGTAATTGAATTTTATGCTAATTTAATTATGAATTTTTGTTTGTTTTTATGAGATGCTACTCATTTAGGACTTCCATCTACACACGCCAAACGGAACAGTAATTAATATTTTCATTTTGTTCCAATGATTAAAACCACTTATTCAAACATCTTTCATGATCCATCAAATTTTTTAATGATTCTGATTTAAAGTAGCGAATATATATTTTAATTATTTTTTATATTACTGATGACTTTAAGCTACTTCAAATCGTGATCATTCAAAATTTTTTTATGGAGGAGAAAGATGTATAATAATTCAAAATTTTTTGATGGAGGTGATCATAATGACTTATCCTTCCAAATTTATAGTAATTCAATTCTCTCTTTATCTCACACACACAATTTTGATATGCCAATAAAGCAACATAAAAGGATAGTTCATACCAGTTAGCACCCCCACACTTTTACTTACTGCCTGGTTAATCAAACATAATTTGATTTATTTTTTTTTTAAACTAAAAAGGTCCTTTCCATTGCAACAGTTGAAAAATGAGTCGGACGGATGATGGGCATCACACTTTTTTACATTTTGGAAATCCTTTCAGGATGATCTTTTCCAGGGGGGCTCACTTCTCACCAAAGCTTCTAGCCTTGCTTAATAATTTTGAGCTAATGCTCGCCACAAGTTTGACAAATCTTAAACCCAATGATTTATCTGAAATTCTTAGCCTTTCTTGGATGCGGCAGGCTATTGAGTCCTTATCTGAGATTCATACAAACATCAAAGGTTTAATTACTGATCTAGAGTTTCCTGTCTCTCATTGGGATGAGAAATGGATTGATGCGTACTTAGATGGCAGTGTAAAATTGCTTGACATTTGCATTGCTTTAAGCTCCTTGCTTTGTCGATTGGATCAGTCTCAACTTTTCTTGCACTTTGTTATTCAAATGTTGGAGCACTCAAGCAATTCATCCCAGCAGATGAAACTAGTGTGGGCATCTCTTCATGATTGGAAGGGTCAATTTAGCTCTAATAATCTCAAACTCGAAAACTGCCATGATATCTTGAAGAATCTTGCAGGAATCCCTTACTCTGAAAATGAGAAAATTTCAGACAAAAGCAACGTGCTGATGAGAGCCCTTTATGGAGTTAAGGTACATACTGTGATTGTTTGCAGTGTTATTACTGCAGCACTGTCAAGTTGTTCGAAGCCTCTAATTGAATTGCGTGTTCCTGACAAGTTCCTGTGGTCCAATGCCTTCAATGAGCTGCAAGCTATTGTTCTATCAGAGGTCCGAACCCATCTGCCAAGTGAAAAAGTAATAATGTTGAAAGAGCTAGAAGCTGTAGAATTGTGTGTGGAGAGGTTGCATGTTTTGACTGGCTGTGTTTGTGACAAAGATGAAAAAGTGTCATCGGAAATGAATTTTGTTTGCATGGGGAATTGCATTGAAAATGAGCAGAGTGAAAAGGAAGCAGCTGGCCAAGAACAACTAGAAAAACTGGAGGACGTTGTTTCTGATTTGGCTGGAAGGTCTGAGAAACTTTCTGAGGGGTTGGATCTCCTCTCCACACAAATTGATGGCTTCTTCCAGATTGTGCTGACTGGGCGGGATGCTTTACTTTCCAATCTCAGAGCATCAAATCGAATAAGAGAGAGCAATGAAGAAGAGAATGCGATAAGGTGATTAAATTAATGTAAAATATGTATTTATTTATTTATTGTGGAAAATGGTTTGTTGGAGTTTGTTCCTTGTTAAATTTGTGCTTAACAATAACTTAATATAATGAGATGATATGGTTTGCTAATCTGCTGTTCTCCCCAAGGGCATCAATATTTACACGATCCGAAAACCCGACCTAAAAATTTCGGGTTAGGGTCAACCCAGACCCGAAACGGGTCGGGTTGACCCAACGGGTTGCCGGGTCAACCCAAAAACCCGTTTGAAATGACTGCCCGGCTGCCCGGAGACCTGCCCGAGCCTGCCTGCGGGCCTGCCCGAGCTTGCCTGCCCCCTGCCAGTAGAGCTGCCTGCGTGCCCGCAGAAGCTGTTCGCGTCTGCCAACACGCGACAGCGCGCCCGAGGTTGCCCGCGTGCGTTTGTGCCCGCGCACCCGCCTAGCCCGCCCGAGTTTGCCTCCGAGTACAAGCCCGCGTCCGCGCCCGCATCCTAGCCCGCTTTACCTTGTCGGGTCGGGTCAACCCGGCAACCCGCCGGGTCGGGTCCGGGTTCGGATTTCCAACCCATTTTTCTACCCGGATCGGATTAGGGTTGACCCGTTTGAACGCGGGTCAGTTTCGGATTCGATCCGAATCCGACCCGTGACCCGAAATTGACACCCCTAGTTCTCCCTTGCTGGAGTAATCTCTGCTATGGTTCTACAGCAAAGTTAGTGCACTTAATATGGAACTATAAAGGCTTTGTTTGCACTGCTTCTCTTCTCTCTCTATATATTCAGAGAGAGAGAGAGAGAGAGAGAGAGAGAGAGAGAGAGAGAGAGAGAGAGAGAGAGAGAGAGTTGTTATTTTAAGGAAATCATGAAATTTATTGACCTAAGATGTCGCTTGTAATTTCATTTAACTGCAAAAACAAAATTTTAAAGAGTTCATAGACATTTTTCTTGGCAGAATTTTTGATTGAGAAGATTTCTCTTGGACGTTTAATTTTTTCCAATTATAGGGTAAAATCTTTTTGCATGGCTTGTGAATCTCCCTTGGAAAGATCAGAAGCTTTTGTAGTGGGCTCTGTTTTCTTAAAACAAATTGAAAGAGAGATATTCAGAAGGAAAAAAAGTTGTGCAAGAAAATCTTGGTATAAATTGTTTTATTATGATTTGAATATTATTGGATTTATCATAAAATTAGTGCTGTATATAAATAATATATATTATATTAATTTTAAAATAAATTTAATGAATTTTAAATCCTTAATATAATTTGTATTAAAACATTGACATAATTTTACTAGTCTCATAAGTCTTAAGATTATTATTTTTTTATTTTGATGATAATAAATAAATAAATAGATGTTCTAATATATTAATTAAGTGTTTAGACTATACTGGAATTATAACAATATCAATTTAACATAATTATATATTATAAAATACATAACTAAAGTAGCGATGGAATCATTTCAAATAAATTAAGGATTCGTTTGGGAAAACTTTAGATCACTATTTTTTTTTTCAGCTTTAAAAAAAATTTTATACTAAAAAATAGTTTTATAAATAAATAAAAAAGATAGTCCCAAAAAAAGCCTAAATCAGGTGCAACAAAGGTTTGAATATACATCCCAAAGTATTAATTAAGGTCTATTTTTTATATCAAAATTTGACCTTTAAATTTTATTAATTAAGGTCAATTGCGTCACATAAGTCCATAAAATATTTTTATGCATGCTTTGACAAAAAGCTCATAAACTTTTTCTCGGAATAATAAAATTCATGATTTTTAAAATACATTCATAGTTTGATTTCAATTTTTAATAAAAGTAATAAATATTATTTTGAGTTAAATTCATGTTTTATATATGTTTTAATGAGAATTGCATATTACATTACATTACATTATTTGCATTATTTCAAAATATTCATTTTCATATCTTTGAAAAATTTTCTAATTTAAACTTCACAATGTCACATTTGCTGAAATTATATTTTATATTTGCTGAAAATAGTTTTTATATTTGCTGAAACTTTATTTCATTATTAGCTGAAATTGTGTTTATATTGTGGAAAATAAATCCTTAGATTTGCTGAAATCTATTTCTCATATTTGCTGAAATTACATTTTCTATTTGGAAAATTAATTTTCATATTTACTGAAATTACATTTCATATTTCTAGAAAACTAATTGCATTTTTTTCTGAAATTAAATCGCGTCTTTGCTATAATTTATTTGCATACTTTGTCAAAGTGCAATTTATTTGTAGATTGTCGTATTATCTTTTACCATTAATCATTTTTGAAAGTACTAAAATCATTACTTCATCGTTATTTCATTTGATAAAGTTAAATTCTTTTTTATTCATTAAAAAGGTACGTAATGAAAAGGGCAAAGGGTGTTGAATCTGTGAAATTATTAGGTGCGGAGTCCGGATGGCGTTCAGAGGCAAATAAAAAAGCGCCACGTCACCCAAAAAGTGTACCGAGTTCGATATCGAGCTCGGTACCGACATGTACCGAGCAAAATACCGCTCGGTACCGCACTCTATACCGAGGGGAATCGGATACCGACCTGTACCGAGCACGGTACCGCTCGGTACCGCGCTCGGTACCAAGCGAAACCGGACGATTCTCCCGTCCGGTGTCCGCACAGAATAATCGCTCGTTGAATCTATCGTTTTTGTCAGTTTTGTGGATGGCATCATGCAAGGAGACCCGTAGGATGAAATCAAAGCAGATGATTACGGGATGGCTTCAGTGAGATCACGGTAAAAAAATAAAGATCTTGCAAAGATAGAGATCACATGGATAATTAAACTATGAATTTTGAATTCGCTCAATTCTGATGAACTGATGCTTCAAATTTCTTAGAAAAATATTTTTCATTTATTTTAATCTCAATCAAATATTAAAAAAAAAAAGGAAAAAGAAAAATCTCTGCATTCTAAAAACAATATACCCTTTGTACTTACAACAAAAAAACCCTTTAATTTTTCCGGACTAAATAGAAAAAAGGGGTGTATTTATAAGTAATAATTGATGCAAGTCCAGATCACAAGCTTTCAACTCACCGCCACTAAGCCGCTCAACTTAATACTTCCTCTTGCTTATTATCACTATCTTGATGGGGGCCTCTGCAAGTCTGTTCGATTGAATGTGTCATAACCGTCTTGATTATCCTAAGTCATAACCCAGCTGGAATACAAGACTCGCTTTATTGTGCCATCTGATTAGGAAAAATAATAAATGACAACATTCTAATTAAATTTAATTAAAATATATCAAAAAATAAGTAAATTTATTTTTAAATGAATCGAAATAAGAGTTAATTTAAATAATTAAAATTTTAAAGTCTATCTTCCCTTTTAAAGCAAGTAAGATAATTATTTTCAAATAAAATTGCTACGGGCTAGAATATGCGTGGCGATAGAGTTAGAATTTTTCGTCTCAGCATTATACGCGCGGATATCAATCACACAAATAGGGAATTAAAAAAACACAAGGTTTTTTATGTGGAAAACTCTTGGAAAAGGGGGAAATCACGAGGACACACCCGGTTGAAATGATTCCACTAGAATTTAAATAGATTACAAATAATTGGTTCGCTTTTGAAATTGAGGATGATTAGATATATACAACAATCAACTATTTGGTTGAAATCTAGTGACGAATGGAGACCAGACAAAAATTCGGCAACGTTCAGTGGTTGGGCAAAAATTTGACGTCAGTTGGCGGCTGGATGGAAGTCCGGTGTCAGTTGGTGGTCGATCAGAAGTCCGGCATCAGTCAGTGGCAGGGCGGAAATCCTACGTCAGTTGGCGGCTGGGCATAATTTTGGCGTCAGTCCGGCGATGGTTGGTAGTCTGACGGTGGTCAAGGAAGAGTCTGGTGGCAAGAGAACTCTAGTTTCTCTCTCTTCCGTCTCTTCCTTTTTTTTCTTTGCTTGGGTCCCTTTCCATGAGAAATGAGAGATCTATTTATAGTTTTCTGAGAATGACATGACCAGTAAATAAGAGGGAGATCAAGAGTATTTTGGGAGTGGTTTGAATGGACGGCTAATATCCCTGTCTTAATGATATCAAAATTTGGAGATCTTGGGCTCGTTGGATTCTTCTCATCGAACACTAGATTCAACTATAAGCATGTCACATTTGGAAATTATTTGGTAATCCAATTTATGTTTTGAACTTTTCAAAGGCACTCCGGGTTTTTGATTTAGGCCCATTTGGGCTCGGATTGAGTCGAATTTGATTTCGTTGGCATCATATTTTTGAGATGTGCCGTTCGGCTATAAGTTCACTGAAATAAGAGTTCAAATTGTCCCATATTTAATTTCCAAAGCTGTCAACTTGATTTTCTCTCGAGATTCGTGCCCGTTCAAAATAATTTTTTTGATGATATATCAAAAATATTTTACTATTTTCCAAAAAAAATTATTTTCATTAAAAAAATAGACCGAAAAAGAAAATATGAAGAATAGTATATTAATTTATTAATTTTATTTAAAAATAAAGAAAGCAAGTAACTTTTATGACACTATTTTAAATTAAATTAATTTAATTTAATTTGCATAGCATCTTTCTTATCAAATATCTCAGTTGGCAAATCTTGCCCCATCTTAAAAGATGATTCCCAACTGCTGCCAAATCAAATTATTGTCTTAAATATCTACTTTGGTTCAAGGCACCAAAATATATATTTGAGCCAAGTCAGCAGATGAGCCAGCTCAAATTCGACTAGTTAATGCACTCGGGAGTCGATTTTATCAAGCCACGAGTTCAAGTTCGAGTTTAAATTTGAGCTCATATATTATACAAATTTGATCTTGGCCTGGCTCAGCTCGTTAGCTTGTCGAATCTTTTCGATGAATATTAGTTAACAAATCAACATTCATATTAGCCCAAATAATTTTTTTATCCAAATTCATAATAAGAAATCAAGATTCAAAACGAGTCACTCTCGACCTTTCTTATCGAGCTCGAACATTCAAGTCAAACTCGAGCCTCATCGAGCTTAGTATAAATTAAACAAGCTTGACTTTATTAATCAAGAACTCCACTCATTTACACACCTACATAAGAGTAACGTTTTAAAAGGAAAAAAAAAAAAAAAAAAAACTTGCATTCACTCCATTTCCTTTAAAGCAAACATATACCTACCTTAATAATTTATATCTGGAAGAAATATTTTAACTCTTCCTCGTTTCCATTGGCTCCATTAATAATTCAGACTAAATGGCTTCAGAAAAGCCATAGCTCTGAGGGCACACTCATCTCCGTTAGGTAAATTTTTGAAGGGGCATTAAACCTCGCTAGCTGTGCTGCAGCTCAAACACAGTCAAGTTGGTTGGTAAAATTAATCTTCATTTGATATGACTTTCTTCATACTTCTTAAAAGCAATTTTTTGTACTAAAAAAGTCGTCCTAAACAAAATCTAAAGCTTTATTTGGGACGGCTTTTTTCTTGCTTCTTAAAATAAATTTTTAGTACAATAATTAAATTTTTTGTATAAAAACTATTTTAAGAAGCAGTAAAAAAGCCATCTCAAATAAAGCCTAAATTTGATAAAAAATATAGGACATTGTAAATTTCTCGCATACCCCAAAAAATAATAACTTTAAGTGTCATTTTATAGTATAAAGTATTTACCTTGTAATTCTAATTAATATGTTATATTTATTTCTCTTTTGATCATAACCATTGCACAAATATCATGAGAGTCAAGCTCCGAGTTGAATTGTCTTCTTTATTTTTTATTTTTAGAAATTTTTAGTAAAACCTAATATGTATACATAACTAATATGTTTGTTGAATATTTATGATAGTTCATATATTTATTTTTATTTATTTAAATAATTAAATAAATTTGAATAATATTTTAAAAACTGATACATACATGTGTGAATTTAAATATTTATTTATTTATTCATTTATTTATATTTATGCATCTATTATATAATCATGGAATAATTATTTATTTGATAGTTTTATGTATTATTAAATCAAATTTCTTGTATTATATACACTATAAAATATATACATATATCAAACTATATAGAGAGAGAGAGAGAGAGAGAGAGCGTAGTTTATTATTTTTCTTGGGAAGCGTAAGAAGCTTATTGGATCAGAGCTTCAATCTTTGACGTATGTTCAGTCAGCGTCAATTAACAAATTTGCTGTCTCAAATCTCAATAGACCAACTCTCTATATATTAACAAATTTGCCACTTTTCTTGCCGACGAAATATCGATACTATGGACCCACTACTTGTGAGTCTACATTTGGCCTATTAAGCAAAAAATTAAATTTTTTTACTTTCTTTTCAAATTATATCTGTTCAAGGGTAAATTATTTTATGCGGACGTCAAATGCAGCTCTACATCCGAAGAGAAATCAGGTGCAGCCACGTCAGCGATATCAAGCTGTGGTACCGAGCGATACAGAGTAGTACCGAGCCTCGGTATCAACGTGGCTCATTCTGATTGACCTTCGAATAATGTTCGATATCCGCACAAAATAATTTCCCCTGTTCAAGTGAGTACTGTCTGCCCTTAACATTTTCTTTCAATCTTTCACATTATGTGATTTCCTGAATCTGTTTCCCTTTTACAGTCTTCTCTTTCTCTTGTATTTGATTTTACAGTTATTTTTCTTCCTTGTAGTTTTGTAACTATTTTTCTTTTATAATAGGGGCACTGCCCCAAAATTTCCCCCTAAAAAAAATACTCTCTGATGAATTCAGAAAGAGTTCAGAATTGATAATTATTTATTTTAAAATTTTCAAAAAAAATAAATATTTTAATTATTTTATCCTCTAAATAAATATATTTATTAAAAAATCTAAAAAAATTTATATCTCTATTTTAATCTTAAAATTATGTATGCTCCAATCCTATTCTAGTCACTAAAATAAGAATGAGGCTTCATTTTGAACGACTTTTTTATTGCTTTTAGAAATAGTTTTTTAGTTAAAAAAATTTTAAATAAAAAATTTTGTATTAAAAAACTATTTTAAAAAATAGTAAGAAAGTCGTCCTAAATGAAGCCTAATTCTGCTATTAAATGCTCATCAGCTTAAGTAATAAAAAATAAAAATTATTATCATAATTTTGAAATTAAATATTTCTTATATTTTAACGATGTTTAAATACTCAAATTCCTTTTCTTTTCTATAATAATAATAATAATAATAATAATAATAATAGTAATAATAATAAATTCTGTACAGAGTGATGGCCGAGCATTTAATTTTTCTTCTTCTGCAATTATGAAATATTTCCATCTGAGCCTCTGCCAACGCAATAAAAACAGCCAAACCACCGCCAACAAAATTAAAAAAACTTGGTCTCGTACAGTTTGGCTCCACCGCTAATGGCACCGAAAGTTATATTAACAGAGGAAAATTTTGGATCAGCAAAAGTATATATCAGTGGTCCAGTTAGAGGGCAAAATTAATTTTTTAAGGAGATTAGTATCACATATTTTATGATTAATTATCTTTCATATTTTTAGATCAGGATATTTTAGCTTAAATTTAATTTTAAGTAATTTTATAATCATCTAACTCTTTTAAGATAAATATAATATAATTTTAATTAATAGATAATCAAAATATTTCTTATTAATAACTTTGATGTATTAAATACATTTATACTAATGATATAGATTAATATAATTAGATAGGACAATATTAAATTCGCCAAAAATTTTCATCGGAAGCAGCTAATGAATGAACATGCCACCAAGCTCATCTTGATCTGTTGGTTGAGAGTTTTGATTATCAATCAACAGATTTTAGGTTCGAGTCTTACCTATGTGATGTGTATGTGAGTTTTTTATAATTGACCTAAATATTAAAAATAAAAATCTTAAATTGATGGATAGAAAATTTTTTTTTTGAAAAAGAATCTTTTGAAGTTGGGAGGTTGTTAGGATTTCCACAGCATTTTAGATTTTTATGAAAAATATCTGTTGAATTATTATAATTTTTTAAGAATTTTATTAATGTACTATTTAGATATTTAAATTTATAAATTATATTATACTAAAATATTATTTTTTTATTAAAAAAGTGCAACATTTATTAGTTGGAGTTAACTCTAAAGAAGTTTTGATTAATGAAAATTTAATTTTAAATTTAGCTTTATGATCAATATATCACCATCGCAATTAGAGTTGAAATTGGTTGGTGGAACTTCAAAAATCACATTGGCATGCTGAAATATTTGGGACAATTATGGGAAAATTTATTATCTTAACGTTGCACGAATATTCTACATGCAAATATATAAATATTGTACATCTCATACATAAAACTTTTTGTAAAAAGGAAAAAAATTATAGGGGTAAAGGTCACCAGAGGAGAGACAAGATAAGTTGGTGTTAGTAGATAGCGGGTGTGAATCTGCAAAATCTAACTTAGAAGAACTGCTTATTTTAATCTTCTAATTGTCTATGAGAGCCATTAATAAACATCTATATGTAAATAACAACCATAGTGAAAGAAATCTTTCATATTATTTATCTTCAAAACATATGTATTTATATTTCACTGTTGAAAGAATTTTACACATTAGTCATAAATATATCATTCAGATCATTCTATTTTAATATATTCACGATTATAAAATAAACAAATAGAAAATACAGAAGAAATGCCCAAACAAGCAATCATGATCAGCCTCACTCTATTAGATCTTTACTTTTATCTAAAATAATGAAAAATCACATAATGAGAAGAGACCCAATAGGTCACCAGAATCTATCACTGCACCCAATGCAAGAAAAATAGAATAATATGCATATAATCATTTAGATAAATTAGTTCATATCAATAGGAGCAATAGCAATGCATGTAAGCAATTTCAGTCATTATCAATCATTAAGTTAGTCCTATCCCAATATATTGTGAAAAGTCCTACAGTAAAATTACCATATGCATTAATAAATCAATGCAAATGATATCTTGGACCTATTAGCTATCAATGCACGTCTAATTATGTCAACATGAATGCATCATAGGATTAACTTAGGTTTTGGTTTAGATGAATCTATCACCTTTCTAAGGTTACTAAGAAGTGTACTAAGGAATTTATGGGCTTTCTAGTGCTAGCCAATGCTATGTTCTTGCGTACCCCTTAAAAAGATCCTAAAGGTAATTATTTCAACACTAACATATGAAAAGAAGCGCTAAGAAAATCTTACGAGAGAGACGAATGATCCCATTTTAAAAGTGAGGTCAACATATAGCAATATAGGCCCTCATCATTGATTAAACATAGTCTTTAGGATGCATTTTTTATCTTAAAATAGTAGGAAAAAAGTGTTGAGGAAGCTCATGATTGGGAATCTGTTTGATGAGTCGACCAATGAGTTGATCCTAGGGAATTTTTACCGATTCTTAGGGCACGCGAAATTCAAGTTAATGAAATAGATGTATTTCTTTATTTTCCATTCACATTTGGTATCAACACTACATTTGAGATACAGTCAAGGCATTGCACCTCACTAATAAAATCGATATTCAGATTATTCATAATGATTGAAATAAATAGTTATCCAGCAGATTGAGCAAACTACATGTGAGTTGTTGTGCCTCAATATGATGTCAAGAATAGGTTCTTGAAGCGGTGAACATTATGTTGTGGCTAAGATAATAGATAATTGTCGCTGTCCTATTGAAAAGTGATGTACCAGTGACTTACACTTTGATTGGTCGACAAGTAATGACGATCAGATTCAATGGTTCACATAAATGGCGACATTGAATGAATTATAGGCTTGAATGTACCTCTTAGTTCAAGCAAATTTGTTATGACTATTAATATGGCTTGACTGCATAACTTATTATCTCAATATGGATGATCCTTAGTGAGTGCAAGAAACAAGTCGTTGCAATTTTCTTGTTCATTTTATATTTTTTGAAATTTCATTGCATTAATGGACTCAGAATTAAACAATCTAAGACTTTTCTCTCATAAAGATGCAATCTTAAAAATTCCTAATATAAAATTTTCCATGCTGCTCAAGTAATTGACCAGAAATAACACATCCTTATACTTAAATACTAATAATATTAAATATTTAAATGATCTACCAATAAACAATATATACTTAGTGAGACAGATTTTGACTCATCGACCTAAACAGTAAATTTTATGTACTAATAGTTCTTTCATAATGATAATGTTTTTCACATGCAATAGAAAGCAGTTGGGACCAATAAATTATTATATTTATTTTAAATAAATATATTATTCAACTATTTTTTTTTTAAATAATTTGATGTAAATTCTGTGATAAGATATTTATATAAAAATATAAGATATTATCTTACTTCTACAAATAAAAAAAAACTTTTTTATCTCAAGCGTTCACTATTTTGAATAAATATTTTATACTGTGTAATTATTTTCTATGAGAAATCACTGATATAATTCTTTTGTCTTTTATTATTTTATCGACCAAAATTAAATATATTTCGCCAGTTTTGATTTTTAAATCGACGCCTTTAATGTTTTTCTCATGATTACTAAACATAACATATCATTTCCAAGATTATAAAATTTGATGTCATTTATATTAAATTTATGCTTCACACTTAATATTCTAAAAAAAATAAAATATATAAAAGATTTACATACATATTATACAATTTTTATAAATATATATAACTAAAAATCTTTATATTTCTATATATATATAACAATTAAAAATTTTAAACTTATAAAAAATATCATTAATATTAATTTCTTTAAAATAAAAAAATTATTTTAAATGAATATATTTTGATTTGATTTAAATTTTATAAATAAATATTATAATTTAATTTTGGGAGATTTACATACATACTACTTTATACTATTCTATTTACATATTTAACATCTAAAACTTTAATATTACATACATATCATTCTTAGTTCATTTTCATATCAAATATAAGTTATAAAAATGAAATATATGAGTGGTAGGAAAGAAATATAAGTGGTATATTTGATATTAAAATAATATAGAGTGGTATGTATGTAATATTAAAATTTTAGGCATTAAATAGGTAAATAATTTGTTATAAAATGATATGTATATAAATTTTTCTTTAATTTTCAGATATAAAAATATATTTATATTATATTATATATATAGAGAGAGAGAGAGAGAGAGAGAGAGAGAGAGAGAGAGAGAGAGAGAGTAAATCCCCCAAGCAGTGAACATTTCCACCTTTTTACAGCACTGTCCAATTGAAAGCCAGTATCCTTAACAAAGTTTTACACTTTCACCTACGCTTTACAATCCACGGTCGAGATCGCCGACGGCACCTTCTCCTCTATTATCCTCACGACATCCGCCATAGATGGCCGCAAGCTCGGATTCTCCCCAATGCAAACCGCCGATATGGCAGCCATTACTGCAACTTCCCCCTTATCATACTCTCCGACGAGGTACCGGTCGACAATCTCCGCCACTTCACCGTTGGTCGCCTCCCGGAGCATTTTACCAGCCACTGTCGTTAAAAGCTGCTCTGTCCCCTCATCGAACGCCTCCGCGCCGGTGATCAACACGAGAAGTAACACTCCGAAGCTGTATACATCGGTCTTCTTGGAGACCATTCCGGTCCGAATGTAGTGCGGGTCGACGTACCCCGGCGAACCGGTCATCACCGCTGGAGGCCGGACGGTGGCGGAGAAACCCATACGTGCGCAGCCGAAGTCGCAGAGCTTGGGGTTTAGATCGCTGTCAAGGAGGATGTTGGAGGTCTTGATGTCGCCATGGATTATCTGGAGCTCGCAGCCGTCGTGGAGGTATTCGAGGGCTTGTGCGAGACGGTAAGCGATGGAAGTCCGCCGCTCCCACGGGAGGACGTCGCCGGCGCAGGCGCCCGAGTGGAGTTTGTCGTGAAGGTTCCCATTAGGGATGAATTCGAAGATCAGAACGCCTTGGTCATCTGCACATAAGACGTTCGATCAAATGCCGGTTTGAAATCAACTTATTACTTTAGGTTCTCTGCTCAGCAATTCCAGCTCTAGTGCATACCTTGTTCGTCGCAGTAGCCAAGGAGGCGAACGATGTGGGGGTGATGGACGCGGAGGAGGATGTCAAGCTCCAAGCGGAAAGCGTGGTGGAGGCGTTCGCTGCTGTGATGAAGCTTGACGCTGGCGGCAATGGAGTCATTGAGACGGGCGAAATACACTGTGCTGAATCCCCCTTTGCCGATCACATCCGAGGTGAAATTGGCGGTGGCTGTTTCCACTTCCGTCCATGTAAAGCGTCGTGGAGATTGTGCAAAGATGTCATCTTTTTGTGCCGGAGGCGGCCCATCCAACTCCAACTCGGGCCCATCGGCGACCCGAGCAGCGGTGACGCCGAGCTCGAGGTCTTCTGCCTCGAGGCAGAGCATCCTTCGGCGGCGCAGAAGAAAGATACAGGCGAGGTATGGGAGGAAGGAGGCGGCGGCCAAAGCGAGGGCTATGGCTATGGCGAGGTCCATTGTTTTCTACTCTCTCTGTATTTGTGATCAAGCCTTGAAAAATGAGAGCTTTGGCAAGATAAAGGGCTTGAAATTTATAGAGAGTTTTGCTACATTATTTCCTCTATAAATCTTTAAAAAATTTTATTTAATGATCTATTTTAAATGCTTTAATTAATGAAGAATACCATATTTATATTTATTATTATTATTATGTTTAGGGAATATAGTATTTCTCTTTATATAATATATATGGATCTAATTAAGGGAGAGAAAGGGGGCTTGGACTTAATTATTGTAATGGGTAAAATGATACAGAGTGGAGCAGAGCAGGGAATGAGTGAATCCAAGGTAAGGGATGAAGTTGACTGCGAAGGCTTGCGTTGCGGTTGTTAATTGGGGAACGTGGCTTTTGTCTTCCACTTTCACTTTACTCCGACGAATTAGCTATCTGAGATCTGCTTTTAAAAAAGACTCCCCTTTATTAAAAAAAGACTCATGCTATAGAATATAAAAATAATTTTATTTTATTTATGTTAAAATTTTATGTGATGTAAATTATAGGACTTGATCTAATTGAAATTATTCTATTACTATGAGTTATAGGTTGTTACAAATTGTTCCTAATAATTAGAGAATAATTTGTTGTAATATAGCACATACAAATTGTAGTAGATACCTCGATAGGAAAAATAGGATCCTTGAGGCATTCAAGTGTTCATCTACCGATCATTAATATTTAGTCAATTATTTTGCTTATAGGAGGGGAGATTATCGACTAAGCAATCGAGCATCGGGCTTAATAGAGACAATGGATGTTCGGGCTAGCATTGATAGTAGATGTTGACCTTGGCAGTGACAACGAGCATGATCATTCTTGTTGACGATAGCCATCATCCTTATTATGGTTGGTAGACCTATGTTGGTGCTAAGGTTGATGTCGAGGCCAGGCATTAGTGTTGGTGTGAAAGACGAGCGTCAGCCTTATAGGTGATGATGAGTGTCAATAGGTAGCATCAGCCATATTAGTTGGTGTCAGCGATAATAGTTAACCTTGTTGACAATTGTGGGTTTTTATATTGTGTCAATTGACCTTATTGACAATAGTGAGTTTTGAACTTGTTGGCATCACCAAGCAAAGATGAGCATTAATGTTAGTATCGATTGGTATCAATGTTGATGTTGATAATGGATATTAGCCTTTTTTGTTATAGTGTGCATCAACATTTATGTCGACGATGATAGTGAACATTGATATGGTTGTCAATGATATGTATCATCCTTGCTGGAGATTGCAGGTGTCGATGTTAGTGTTGACTACACATATTAGCTTTTTAGAACGACAACTGATAGTAGTGTTGATGACTGGTGCTAGCTGCTTAGAAATAGAGTTCGAAATTCTCTTCTATGGAATCCTTCTTGTAGCCTCATATTAGCCTCCTCAAATGTGTGAAAATATAGCATATTTATAGATTTATGGAAAGAAATAGTCTATTTTTTATTTTTATTTTTTCATTTCAACCATATAATTATCCTCCTAGAAATATAAATAGATTTCTAGATGAATGTTCTAACTAAAAATTTCTTGAGAATAAAATTTAGATAGTACCAAAATCGATTAAAAAAAATCTAATTCAAACATTTTAACAAAGTTAATTATTTTGTATATAAATCATATATATAAGCTTTATATCACTAATGTATAAAGCTACTAAAATTTAAAATTTATTTTAGTAGAATGACATCTCTTTAAAAAGGAAAGAAAAGTCCTATATCTTTTAAAAATTTTGATCTAATTTATTTTGGAATTTTGATTTCTTAATTTATAGCAAAATGTGAAGAGTCATATATATATATATATATATATATATATTATAAAAAAGTAATTTTTATTAATCCACAAAATCGAATGATATGATATAAACACGAATATAATTTTTTTTTAATTACATAGTTTTTCTTTTGATATTTAATCGGACCAACATTTACTTTCAAGTTGAATTTTCATTAAAAATTTCAGTCTGTCTAATTAAAGGGTGGATTTAAGTTGTCATGTCCAATCACCTTTAACATGGCTCAAATTCAACTAATTAGCATGAATTATGACGCCCGACTTTGGTTAACTATTTATAACAGCTTGGGTTCATGTTTATCATTGAACTCGCGAGCTGGTTTAGGCTTAGCTTGATAAATAACTCGTGAGTTAAATTTGAGCTAGTCCTGAATCGATTCTTAGCTTGCGAGACGGCTCATTTAAAATATATTAATAAAAAATATATTTAAAATAAATATGCATTTAAAATTTAAGTACGAAATTATTAAAAATATCTAAAAATATATCTTATTTTCTTATATTAAACGATTCTTCATTTTTTTTCTTTTAATTTCTCATTTCTTTGATAATTTTTTTCTTTTAATTAGTTGAATCATAATCATTTTCTCTCTTTCATAATAAATGAGTCGACTCAAACTCGTAGAATAAAGTTTGAGTTCGAGCTTGAACTCAATTAACTAATTAGGTTCAAGCTGATGGTAGATTAATAAGTTTTCATTAATATAGCAATATAAATATAAATAAAATTTTTAATATGTATGCAATTATAAAAATTTATAAAATAAAATTAAATAATTTAATATTTTCTTAGATTTGATCAAGCTAGAGTCTATCCTAATATTCTTTAATATACTGATTTTTAATATAATGAAAATATAAAGGGAAGGTTATGTATTTCTTTTTTTTTTTTAGAAAAAAAATTAGGTTACTCTGAGAGTGAAAATTTTAATTGGGAATTGAAAAATCGCTAAGATATGTATGTTAAATTCCTACCTTAGGTCCTAGGGTGTTACACAAATGACCCCTAAATTTATCATGTTTATAATTAAATCGATGTTCTCTACAAAACAAATCGAATGAGCCTAAGATAGCTAAGTTCTTATAATCTTAAGGTACTTAAATGTCAAAAGAAAAATTAATTATGATAAAGAGAATGAATATGTGCTATCTTATAAAGTGATTCAGATTTTCTTCATATATACGAAGCATGCCACACTATAAAATCAATCAAGTTGTACCATTGACTCATACCTCAATTCATTGGGGGGGGGGGGGGGGGGGGGGGGGGGGGGGGGGATACTTTTGAGTGTTGCAATGCGTCGTCTTGACTTTGAGACATAGAGCGGATCGTTGTAGCGCTAAGAGTTGGGCTTGAGACAGAGAGTGGAGCGTCATGGCTCTCCAAACATCAACTTCTACGTGCTTAAGGTTGGGTTGGGTAGTTTTCTTTCTCACTTTTCATGTTTAACTTGAAGGATTGAGTCCCATCATGATGTAGAAGTGTATCATCTTGTTAGTTCTGAGATTGAATGCAGTGTGAAGTTAAGAGAGATAAGGAGAGAGTGAGAGAGAAAGAAATATATATAAATTCTCCTAATTTTCTTACTAAGCTTCTTTGTGTGGTGTGACTCTATAGTTTTTTTCGGATTTCGAGTTTTTCCACTTGAAATCCTAGCATTTTTCTTTTTCGCTGCATTCTATTTTTCTTGTTTGTTTCGTTACGTGGTTTTATTCCAAACACGTCGAACCTTTGTGGCCCGACCATTGCCATCCGACCCGACTCACCGACCACTATCATCAAATCGTCATCATAAAACCAACACCATCAAATCCATTATCACTCAACCCTAAACGTCCAAACAGGCTGTCATATTTTCTTCCAATTCTCCAAACTCATATAATTTTGCCATCTCCGATCAAAGTGACATGCAAATCTTGTAACCAACACTCACATAGTAGAATCATTTTCAGCTGAGTAGAACCCCGTAGTTTTTCTACATTGTAGATTTTCACATAAAAACTTTGATGTTATTCGAACTTTTTAATTTATCTATTTTTATGCTGAATCTTTATATAAAATTAAGATGCAAAACTCTCTTACTCTACCATTCCGTATTTTTCTAGCCTACACCAATCATTAATTTTTTTTTATCTATAGTATTAGGTTAATAGGTTGATCGTTGACTTTTCCAAGCCTGTTGCGATGCATTGTTATAATAGGATTCGCAATTGCATTAATTGTGACTGGTCATCTGCAGTCGCAAAATAAAATTTGCAATTCGATAAATAGCGATTGTTTGAGCTACTGTGACAGAACTCGTGAATATCCTTTTGTCATCATAAATTATCTGTTTTGCAACTATTTAGATGACCAGCCTATTTACTTTTCGAGTTGATCAAAAATTATTTATTCACATAAAATTTATTTGGAACAGTTTTTTTATTGCTTTAATTTTAAGATCTCAAGCATAATTTTTATTTGGTAACTATTTTTTTCTTATTTAAAAATAAATTTTATTAAGAAGCTGTTTTCTATAATAACTTTAAAAAATTATTTTCTCTAACTTTATAAAACACTAACAAAGTTGTACCAAATAAATTATTAATTATATTTCTCATTATATATACATAAAATTTGATCTATATTTTGTGAGCTTGAATTCAAGTTAGATGAAGCTTGGCTAAATGGCTTATGAACCTACTAGATTAAATATCATTTTTTCTTATTTTATATTAAATCTTGAGAGAGCTTGTTAGCCTGTCGATTTAAGTTTTGTTTGTGACGACTTTCTTTCTGCTTCTTAAAGCAATCTTTTAGTACAAAAATTAATTTTTTTGCATTAAAAAGCTGCTTAAGAAGCAATAAGAAAGCCGTCCCAAACGAAACCTTAAGCCATTGGGAGGAATCAAATTCTCTTGATATCACTTTCTCTTTTCATCTTCAAACGGTTCTTAGTTTGATTATACTTTTTTCTTTAACTTCTTGCTCTTCAAATGCCACTGGCCTAATCCCAAATTCATCTTTTTCTTCAAACTTCAATGGTCCCATTATTGCTCCTTCTCCAGCAAGCTCCAATTACGACTTCTTTGCCTTCTTCAATATCTTCTCCAACAAACTTCAGTCATAATTTTATTGCAATGCTTATTTAAGAACCGACAATATTATGCTCACGAGTCGAACTCAAACTTTCCATTTGATCATAGAGTTGAGTATGAGCTCACTAAATGAGCTCAACTTGAGCCCGTATTTGTGCGCATTAATAGATCTAAGAGTAGTCGAATTTATTATGACTCAAACTCGATTAGACTCATTTACTCTTCTAATTTTCATATATATAAGTATATATACTTGTTATTTGTTAACCAAATTAATCATAGGAGGAGGGGATGCAGTATATGATGTCCCCATCCTAACATCAATCTCAGCATTTAACAATGATAGAGTAGGCCGATGAAAAAGAAATTATGAACATTCAAATGAAATAATTGAAAAGATACCACTTAGCTAAATTCAAACGAATGCCCTCTTTTACACGCACGACTTCATTACAGTGACAGGCTAAGGACCACGGTGAGTCTTATTATTTGGAATCTAGTAAAATGTTCCCCTAAAAAAAAATTCTTGTAAAATTTAAGGTATATTATTATTATTATTATTATTTATGATTATTTAAATAATTATGATTGTAAATATTTTTCAAGTTTTAAATATTTAATTTTAAAATAAAAATTATAAATTGAGGATAAATTAATTAAAAAATTTATTTGAATTTATGGATATATGAATATTGTTTGTCAAGATTTTATAGGAGGAAAAATATATTATGACATTTAAAATTTTTTTTTTCCATTATTCCGTGCATCCACAGCTCCTGCTAAGCGCTTACGAATAGATGAAAAGCCGCTCTTTTGATTATGCAACTAAGGCTTGGTTTGGATAAATTTTTTTATTATTTTGTAAAATAATTATAATTATAAAATTTTTTGAATTAAAAATTTTTTACTTGAAAACTGCTTTAAAAAATAATATAGAAGTCATCCCAAACGAAACCTTAGACCTCGTTTGGGACGGCTTTCTTATTGCTTCTTAAATCAGCTTTTTAGTATAAAAATTATAATAAGAAGAAATAAGAAACGAAGCCTAAAACTTGATAACTGAGAGCTTTGAGCTTTTTGGGGATAATTTTCTTCCTATTTTCTAAAATAAAATTTTAGTACAATTTTTTTATTTTAAACTAAAAAATTTTATACTAAAAAATTACTTTTAAAAATAATAAAAAAATTATAAGAAAGCTTTTACAAACGAAGCCTCAATTTAGACCTGGTTTGAGACAAATTTTTTTGTATTTTTTAAAGTAGCTTCTTAGCATAAAATTTTTTAAACTAAAAAAATTTATATAAAAAAATTACTTTAGAAAATAATAAAAAAACCGTCCTAAACAAAGCCTGAAGCTTCATAATGTTTCATTATTTGCTAGCTGCCATTAAAAAAACTTAAGAATATTGCAGTTGAATTAAAAAGAAATAAATAGAAGACTTTAATCCTAAAAAAATTTTATCTGAAAAAAACATAAATATTAAGATGATTTTTTAGATATTTAAATGCAAATATAGTTGATACGGAAATTAAAAAAATAATTTCAATATCACCCAACTTATCGCGAAGCATTATAATTCAACAGGATAAATCCAACTATGCCAAGAAAAGAAATTCATTTGAGTCGAAAGTCTTATAGTATAGACCGTATGATAGAGTGTCTTGATCATTTTTTTTTTAAAATTATGAAAGCCCAACTTCACAAATCTATAAAAAAATTCATGTTTCCACGCAATTAGATAAACAAAGATTTTTTTTCCGTATGTAAGAAATTGTAAAGCTCATCCTACAACTACTCGATCTTCGACAAAAACCAATGTTAGATGTTCTTGTTACCAGACACCATCATTGACGAACATTAAAGTCCGTCATCATCATAAATTGATGTAGGCCAACTACGATCTTCCAATATTTGATGATATCTAACACAAGCCTATCTAGTCATCTGATCTCCCCTCTTATATGGATAATGAAGAAGTCAGATCACTCGATATCACGTAGCATCTGATGTTTCCCACTGATGGTCCCTCGATATCACATACTTTGTCGTCTTACTTCTTCCAACTATCGATTTCGATGTAAATCTTTTCAATCATCTGATCTTCCCTCTTCTAAAGAAGACAGCCGAGTCAAATTATTAGAGATCGTGTAATCGTTAATATTTTTTATTGTTCATCATCATACATATATTAAAGATTTACATTCGATGTTTATTAGCCACCGACATTTAGTACAAACTTATTGTGAGAATATGATGTTCCCATCCAACAATAATCTCAACATTTAATAATGGTAGAGAAGGTCCATGGAGAGATAAAATATTAACATTCAAATAAACTAATTAAGAAGACGACCATCTAACTAAATTCAAATTATTGGCCCCTTCTAATACGCACGAGTTTATAACTATGAGAGGCAAACGACCACAGCGTAATGGGTATATTTGTGACCGTATGCATGTTTTGTACGCGATCATAGTATACTTTAATTTGTGTGAAGAAAAAAAATGTCAGAAAATATATATTGGGATATTTTTTTATTAGAAATTTTTTAAATCGTGATATCTAACATTAATGACGTGTTATATATTTTTTTAAATTTATTATTATTTCATAAATTTATATTTTCATCATGAATTTGTATATTTTGTATATTACATTCAAAATGTATATTTTGCCTTAAAAAAATTATAGGTATTTTTATTTTATGTTAGATAAAAAATTAAGGAATATAAATATGTTTAAAATTGAATATTATCACCAAAATAATTTTAATTTATTTTTATTTAATATAAAGAATAACACAACTAAGATTTTTAAAACTTATATAAATGGACATTAATATAAATTTTTTAAACTTATATATATATATATATATATATATATATATATATATATATATATATATATATATATATATATATATATATATATATAAAGGCCTCTTTTAGTAAACAAGGTAATTTTTTTTTATTTGTTTATTAGTAAACAAGGTAAATATAATTTAATTTACATGTTATTCATTTTTGGGATTTTAAGAAGAGCTTGAATTTAACTTGGGTTTTGTTTGGGACAATATTCTTATTATTTTTTAAAGTAAATTTTTATATAAAAATATCTTGAAAGCAATAGAAAAAAGCATTGATAAAAACTTGTTTCTGCTTAGAATAGTTTTCTTAGTGTTTTTTAAAGCAGCTTTTTATACTAAAATTTTTACATTAAAAAAGCTATTTTAGAAAGCAATAAGAAAATTGTCCCAAACAAAATCTTAATCATACAATAATTGAAATCCATAAATATGAAAATTGCTAAAGAGATTCACATTTAAGCTTACCCTTTTGATTGTCTGATAGTTGGATGATTTTATATTGGTTATTAGTAGTTCTTATTGCTATGAAATTCGGTGACGTTGGAGATTTCATCCTTAACTAGGATATCAAATGATGTAAGAAAGTTAATTGTAATTCATATTATATTCTAAATATTGATAATGGGAACATGCGCAGAAGAACAAGGTCAGTTAATTCCAATAAGTTGAGATACTTATCGATCTATTTTGATTCTTAGGCCCTCTGTCATCTTTCTTAACCCATGCACTAAGGGTAAACAAGTTGATATCAACTGGACTAACTCTAAGAACCTCATAGAAGCAAAAACAGAACAGAGAAAACAAAAAACAACTTTTCTGCTCACTAGATTTTCACGGGCAAAAGAAAAAAAAATAGAGAGCAAGACAAAACCACTATGGTTTTTCATGGGATACACTCATACAGAGAACAAAAACAGTTTTTAAAACTGTCTAAAAATTAATTAAAAAAATAAGCTAAAATGAAACGATGCTTGGTTTGGAAAAATCTAACAATCTCCCCCTCAAATCAAGACTTTCTTCATCCCAAGCATCTTCAGTAGCTTTAGGTGTAACCGAATCGTACATAGGACAATGCCCGCTTGCTATGGTGCACGTGGATTGACTCTCATTTGTCCAAACCATTATAGCTAACAAACTTTGCAGGAATCTGTTATGCTTAGCATATATATATAGGCGCTCTTTGTATCAGGATTGATATTGCAATGACATTAATTCATGTTCTCACTTTTCTCTCTGTTTTCTAGTTTCTGCATCAATTTCTAATTTTGCAGGTTTTCATGGTATCAGAGTAGGTCTCCTAACAGCTGTTACTTCTTCTTCCCTCCCACCTGCCCGTCAGCATGAATCCATCAGTTGATTCTCCCACTGTTCAGTCTACAACAAGAGCCAAGACTGGCTTTCTGCTAGAAAACACTGTTATCTCATCTCAGCTCAAATTCTTGATGACAAATGTTAAGAATATCATTGTCACTCCTCTAACCGCAAAAAATCATCCGACGTGAAGATCTCAAGTTCTCAAAATTTTTTGCGCCAATTGCTTTCACAACTTCTTGGATGGTTCCTGTGTTTGTCCAACCCAATAAGTTACCAATGCTGCCGGTGCAACTGTGCTAAATTCTCAATACACCACTTGGTTGCTCATTGATCAGAATCTCGCTGCTGCTCTGTATTTAGTTATTTCTCCAGCTATCTTACCGTATATGTCATCTCTTGATCACTGTGCGGATATATGGACTACCCTTGGATGTCGTCTTCAATCGACCACTAGATCCAGGATCAGTCAACTTAAAAATGAGATTCATCACTACTCTATGAAAGATCAGTCTATGGCATAATATTTACTGGAGATCAAGTCCAAGGTCGATGCTCTTGCTATAGCTGGTTCACCACTTGATTCCAAGGATATTATTCACTAGACGTTAAATGGGCTACCTGCCTCTTATCAGACGTTTAAAACTGCTATTAGAACAAACTTGCAGCCTTTGAATTTGGATGATTTCTATACTTTACTGTGTAGCGAAGAGTTGAATTTAGAGCATGAAGTTACTCACGATTTACATACCCTTCAGACTTCCAGCAACACAGTTACGCTTGATGCTTCCAAAGGTCGCAGTCAATTTCCTCCGAATCGTGGTCTCTCATCAACTTCTTCCAAGTCTAATCCGGCTCCTGGTACTCTTTCTCATGGTGGCCGTTATATGCGGTCCACTGTTATTTGTCAAATCTACAAAAAATAAGGTCATACGGCTACTCATTGCTGGTATTGTCATGATCGTCACTATACCATAGATCCATCGACATCTGCACTATTCAAGCCTACTAATTCCATAGCTGCTTTCGACTGGTACCTAAACAGTAGTGTGTCTTCTCATCTAACAGCTGACTCCACCTTTCTTTAGCCTCTAAAATCCTATACCGGCTCTAATTAGGTAGTGTTGGGTAATGGTCAACATTTACCCATACAATATACTAGTAATGGGCTTCTTCCTACTCCCTAAGGTAGTTTATAATTATTTGCACTCAATTATGTTCTTAACCTTTCATTTAATCTTTCATCCGTTCATCGTCTAACTTCGGATAACAACTGTGAAATTTCAATTTCTTCTCATGGCTATGTTATAAAGGATCAGACGACCCGCCAGCCTCTTGTTCAAGGTCCGTGTATTAACGAACTGTATCCGCTCTGTGTTTGCCCCGCAACATCGTCTTCACCTTCTCTCACCCTAATCTCCATTCAAGCTGTTCTGAATCTCTGGCACCATCGTTTGGGACATTCATCCAATGCCACTTTATCCTTTCTTGCTAAAACATTTCCTGTTATTTGTAATTGTGCTATTTCGTCATGTAATGCATGTTGGTTAGCTAAAAGCCACCGACTACCTTTTGTTAAATCTCAAACGCAATGTACTAAACATTTTGATCTTATACATTCAAACATTTGGGGCCCGTCTCCAACTCCTTCAATTAATGGTTTGAGATATTATGTTTCCTTTATTGATGACTATACTAAGTTTACTTGGGTGTATCCGCTTCTTTAAAAATCTGATGTTTTTCTTAAATTTTTTGAATTCAAACGAATGATTGAAAGTCAATTCAAAGCTCACATTAAAATCTTACATACTGACGGAGGAGGTGAATTTGTTAACAAGTCATTCACCTGTTATCTCACCAATTGTGGTATTTTGCATCAGTACACTTGTCCATACACTCCATCCCAAAATGGTGTTGCGGAGCGAAAACATCAGCATATACTTGAGACCCTTCGTTCTCTTCTAATTGAAGCTCATCTTCCTCATTATCTATGGGGAGATGCGTTATCCACCAGTGTATATCTAATTAATAGACTTCCCTCACCTAATACTGTGAATGTGTCTCCTTATGAGCTCCTCCATGGTGAACCCCTGGTATATGATCATCTAAAAGCTTTTGGATGTCTATGTTATCCATGGCTCCGTCCTTATAGTCTAAATAAAATTTCCCCTCCTTCTCGACCACGTATTTTCATTGGTTATGCTACACAACAAAAAGTGTATCATTGTATTGATCCTACCATAAATAAAATTTATATATCTCGTCATGTTATTTTTGATGAGTCTATCAACCCTTTCTTTCGATCTTCTCCACAGACAATTATCCCTCAATTGTCTAATACTCCTCCTCCTTTACTGTTGGTTCCTACTTTTGGCATTCCACAATACCTTCAGGTACCAGATCACTCCTTATTGCCACAACAAGATGCTTTGTCGTCCATTAATGCATCTCAACCTGAAGTTGCAATCGTATTGCCTAGCTCTTCTACTCCTGGTTCTTCTCTAGCAGATCAAGTGCATCCTTCTTTTCATCCTATGACCACACAACTAAAGAGTGGCATAGTAAAACTGAAACAGATTTTTAATTTAGCACATGTTCTACATCTGGCTGATCCCACAACATATTTGCAAGCATCCATTATCAACATTGGTGTACTGCAATGTCAAGTGAATTTCAGGCACTTCAGTTACAGGGTACCTGAGATTTAGTTCCGCCATCCTTTGATCAAAATATACTTGGCTCCCGTTGGATCTATCGTACCAAGCTGAATTCTGATGGCACTGTAGCTCATTATAAAGCACGTCTTGTGGCCCAGGGGTATGATCAAGAATATGGACTCGACTATCATGAAATATTTAGTTGTTGCAAAAATGCCAACTGTTCGGGTTTTCATTCTTATTGCTCTTTCTCATCAATGGCCAATTGTTCAACTTGATGTTTCTAATGCGTTTCTTCACGGTCCTCTCTCGGAGACTATTTTTATGAGGAAACCACCTGGTTTTTTAGATTAAGCTCATTTTCATTATGTGTGCCATTTGAAGAAAGCAATTTATGGATTAAAATAATTGCCATGCCAATGGTATGCCACTCTATCACAACATCTACATAGTTTTGGCTTTAAATTGAGTGCAGCTGATCCCTTTCTCTTAGTTTATCACTCTGGCTCAGTATGTCTATACATCCTCATTTATGTAGATGACATATTGCTAATCGGTAATGATCAAGTGACTCTAAGTTATCTTCTTCAAAGCTTACAACAATAGTTTTCTTTGCACACTCTTGGAGATTTATCCCATTTTTTGGGCATCCAAGTCACAACCACCTCTTACGGCGTATATTTAAATCAGACTTCATATGCTCAGCTGATTTTGGATCGCACTGGCATGACCAATTCTAAACCAGTTGCTACTCCTATTTCAATCAAGAAAACTACTTTAGTGCCAAACACAACAGCCTTTTCTAATCCTCATCTATACAGACAGTTTGTAGGCTCGTTGCAATATTTGATTCTTACACGGCCCAATATCATATTTGTAGTTCAACAGGTTTGCCAGTTTATGCATAAACCGCTTCTATCTCATTTTAAAGCTCTCAAACATCTTTTGCGGTATATATAATGTACACTTAATCAAGGATTACCTTTATACAAGGATTCTCTTAAGTTGTGTAGTTATGCTGACTCTGACTGAGCTGGGGATTCTATTGATCGTTAATCGATTATAAGATACTATAATTTTCTTAGGAAATCCTTGATCTCATGGCAAGTAAATAAATAATCTACTATTGCAAGATTATCCACTAAGGCAGAATGCCGAGCATTGGCCACTACAACTGCTGAGATTGTCTAGCTATGACAGTTGCAAGCTGATTTTCAGATTTCTCCTACTCAACCCACTTCCTTATATTATGATAATACCTCTACCATAGCTTTTGCCAATAATCCTGTCTCACACAAAATATATTGAGGTTGATTGCCATTTCATCCGATAGTGTATTCATAATCATCAAATCATTGTGCACCATATCGCTACTCTGAACCAGATAGCTGATATGTTTACTAAGTCTTTACCAATTTTGTAATTTTTTGATCTTTCTAGCAAACTGATTACTGCCAAACTAGTAACAGTTTGAGGGGGTCTGTAACAGAATCGTATATAGGACAATGCCCGCTTGTTATGGTGCACGTGGATTTACTCTCATTTACCCAAACCATTATAGCTAACAAACTTTATAGGAATCTATTATGTTTCACATATATATATACGCACTCTTTGTATCTGGATTGATATTGCAATGAAATTAATTCATGCTCTCACTTTTCTCTCCATTTTCTAGTTTCTGCATCAGTTTCTAATCTTACAGGTTTTTATTAGGAACCTCGGTGTCGGCAATGCTTTGGTGAATAAATCAGCTATCTGATCCTCTGTACTGTAGTGCTCCATGCTAATATGACCCATCTTTACTGCATCTTTGATAAAATGGTAACGCACATCAATGTACTTACTCCTACCATGTTGTACTAGATTTTTGGACAACGCGATCATCAACTTATTGTCCACATAAATTGTTGTAGCTTCATCAATCTCTCCATAAAATTCCTTCAACAAATTCTTCAACCACATTGCTTCACAAGTCGCCGTTGCCGCTGCTATATACTCTGCCTCACATTTAGATAATACTACAACTTTCTATTTCTATGTGATCCAAGTAAAGGTTGTATCACTAACATAAAACACATATCCATTTGTGCTCTTTCTTTCCTCATGATCATTTTCCCAATCACTGTCATAATATCCAAGTAACCTCATGTCTCCACTGCATTGATAATGAAGACCAAACTCAACTGTCCAACTGATATATCTAAGAATTCTCTTCGCTGTAAGCTATCTAATGAGACTCCCTCGAATTCTCCATGAATCTGCTCAAGATTCCCACACTATACACAATGTCAGGTCATATCACTATCAAGTATTTGAGGCTCCCAATCAAACTTTTATACAATGTAAGATCAACTAATTTTCCTTCTCCTTCTTTTGTGAAATGAACTCCAATTTACACTGGTGTTGACACACGATTGCAATGATTCATTCTAAAGTTCTCAAGTAACTCTTTGGCATACCTCTTTTGACATATCCAAATGCCATCATCTTTCTGATGCATTTCTATGAAAGTTCGAAAGGGATGTTAAGCCCTACTGAACTAGTCCCGAGGCTAACCAAGAGGGGGGGGTGAATTGGTTATTTAAAAATTTCACGATAACAACAAAAATCTTTTCGATACTTAGCAGCGGAAACAAGTAAACAATAACGAAAAGATCAACCAACGATAATCACCCAAGCAGTTTATATTGAAAAGTAAAGTGCAAAACTGAATCAGAAAAGCAAACCAGATTTTATAGTGGTTCGGTCAACTTGACCTACGTCCACTCCCCGGAGCCTCCCCTCCGGGTATTGCACTAAACGAAAGTGACTCTCCTTTTGCTCCCACAGCAAGGCGGAGAAGCCTGTACAAAATACCTCCTTTTCACCACACGGTGAGGCAGAGAACCTGACCTCCTTTCGCTTCCTCCTGAAGCAGGCAGAGAACCTTCGAACTCCTTTTGCTTCCACCTGAAGCGGGCAGAGAACCCCGGATCTTCTTGCGAACAATCCTCCCACGAAGAACACCGACTAGACGACAGACGACGAGCGGAGAAGACGACTCTGATCCGTGCTTGGAGCAACCTTAGTGAATCCCTCACTAACTCCCCCTCACAAGATCTCTTCTCTCTCTCCCAACTCTCTCTTCTCTCTAGGGTTTCTCAGGGAAGGAAGGCAGCAAAAGATTTTTCCAAATCTAGGAAAAAGTTCTTTTAAAGGAGGGCTTAAAATTTGCCCTAAATCTCAACTTGTCGGCCAAGATCGTCCAGGACGATCGGTAGATCGTCCTGTACGATCAGTTCAAATTCAGCTGTTTCAGCCTGGACGATCTGTCTCTTCTGGACGATCAGTAGAAAAAGTTGTTCAAATCGTCCCGTACGATACTGCGATCGTCCGGGACGATTAGTTCAAATTGAAGGAAATCGTCCAGAAGACAGTTCGGGTCGTCCAGAGAAATCTGTGCTGGACGACCAAAAAATGACTTGATCGTCCCGTACGATAGGGTAATCGTCCGGTACGATTAGTTCAAAAATGCCCCAAATCGTCCTGTACATAGTTCTGGACGTACAGCTGAAATGCACAAGACGATCACGATCGTCCGGGACGATCCTGCGATCGTCCAGGACGATGTGATCGTATCAATTAAACATTAATCGCTTTCCTTAATTACCAGACTAATTTAGGCATGATTGTAGTGAATCGTCCAGGACGATACACGTATCGTCCGGGACGATCAGACCAAAATACTTAAAATAAAACTTGCCTAACTTAATCTGGCGGCTGAGACTTTCTGATTTGGGAATATCGTTCCGTACGATCCGTAGATCGTCCAGGACGATCGGCTCAATCAATCCTTCTTAACTTAGTCGCCCTAATTAGGGTTTCTGTTTTAACTGGATCGTCCAGGACGATGTGGATATCGTCCAGGACGATCTGAACAAAATTTTAACAGAAACTCTAATTCACTCAATCTCTCTCCCTGAGTGTGTGTGTGCAAGGTTACTTAGCTAGGGAATCAGTTACATTACAATTGACTCAATAAAAGAAAAAATCATACATTTGACACACTTGGACCCGATCTTGAGTTGGCTTGAGTAGCTTGCGGTCTTTTGTGCCTGAAACTGATTAGCCAAGAAAAACACACTGGAAACATATTTGTCATCATCAAAACCAGATATGCAACAATCTCCCCCTTTTTGATGATGGCAAACATTTGTAAAGTAGTCTGAAAATAAAATGAAACTAAGATGAAAATAAAATGAAACTAAGAAATCAAACAAAACACACATTTTTTAAATTTTCATTTAACAGCTCAAACAATACAGAAAACATGACTCAGAAAATAGAAACAGACACGACTACAACCTGACTCCCCCTTTTGACATCACAAAAAGGAGGAGGGAAAAACATAACACGGAAATAAAATATAAAATAAAACATATACAGAACAACAACAAAACAGAAAAATCAGAATTTCTCCTTGATTTTAGATTCAAAAACCAATGACAGGACGATTGACAGCGCTGAAATCCAAAAAGGTTGGAAATAATCAACTTTCGTAACTCTGACCCCGGGCACCTTATCGATGCAAACCTCTTTCAAAACAAAAATCCGATTCAGAATAAAAGACATTAGATTTGAAAAGAAATCCTTTCAAGCCTCGTTCCAGAAAAATATCTGATATAATAGTGTTACAAAGTAAAAAATCAGAAATCGGGATTTTCAAAACTCAAGCTTTTGAAAATATTAAGTGGCGCACAGATTTCTCTAAGACATTTAATAATCTGAAAGGAAAGAAAGCTTGTGTTGGGCTCATTTTGTGCCTCTTTTTCAAATTGATTGGCGCTTTGCGCATCTTTTGATTTTTGATACACTTTGTGTATCCAACTTGGCAATTTTGCATCTTTTCAGTTTTGGGCTCATTTTATGCCTCTTTTTCAAATTATCTGGCGCACTGCGCATCTTTTATAAGCTTTCTCCTTTTCATAATCATTAAAGAGTCTCAGCTGTGAGATTATCTTCCAGACATAGGAGATGACTCTCCGTAGTAAGGAAGAACGATTCACAAAACAAAACCCATACAACATATGATAAATGCAATCACTTGATTTAGAAAATCAAACTAATGACTCAAGACTTTGAAAAACACTATTGATATGAGGCAGATTACTGTAGGAAGATAAAATAATCTCTATTTCAAAAACTAACATTTTAATTTTGAAAAGGATTTTTATTCAAAAGAAACTGCACACCAGAAAAGGAGTTAGAGGAAGAGAAACAATTATCAATGTTTCTCCCCTTTAACAGATTCAGCGAAGTCAATCACTGCTTATCAGCTTCCAAACCAAACCAAGGTAAAAAACTCCCAGTCAGAAATTCAGATCACCAGAAGTAGTGAGCGGTGATCAGATCTTGAAAAGCATAAAACAATAAGTGCAAGATATGAACCAGTGAATAAAAAAAGTATAAAATCATATCAGAGTAAATACTCAAATCAAACTAACAATAAGGCTAAAACAGAAATCAGCAAAAACATAAAATCAACTGAAAGTAAATAATCAAAGCCAAAAACTAACTAATAGAAATCAGAAATAAAAAAAAACTAAACATAACTAACAGAAATCAGAATACCAATCAGAAAGATAATACATCAGCAGTCATCAGAATCAAGCATTTATATCAATCACTCCTAATCTGGTTCTCAAAATGCTGAATGAGTCAAAGGCCAGTGGTTTAGTGAATATGTCAGCCAGCTGATTTTCAGTTGCTACATGATGTAGCTCAATATCCCCTTTTGTAACATGGTCCCTAATGAAGTGATGCCTAATGTCAATGTGTTTGGTCCTAGAATGTTGAATTGGATTCTTAGAGATACAGATGGCACTGGTATTATCACACAGAACAGAAATTGTGCCAACGGGTACTCCTAAATCCAAGACTTGTTGTTTCAACCAAAGAACTTGGGCCACACAACTTCCTAAGGCAATGTACTCAGCTTCAGCAGTGGAAAGTGCAACTGAGTTCTGTTTTCTACTGGACCAGGAGACTAACGACTGTCCTATGAATTGACAAGTCCCAGAGGTACTCTTCCTATCCACCCTACACCCCGCAAAGTCAGAGTCAGAATATCCAATGATCTCAAAAGAGGTGCTGTGCCTAGGGTACCAAATTCCTAGGTTTGAGGTCCCTAAAAGATATCTAAGAATTCTCTTAACAGCAGTCAGGTGGGACTCTTTAGGATCAGCCTGAAACCTAGCACAAAGACAGACACTAAACATGATATCGGGTCGGCTAGCAGTCAGGTAAAGCAGTGAACCTATTATCCCTCTATACTTCTTCTGATCAACAAATTTTCCATTTGAATCCTTATCTAACTGAACTGAGGAGGGCATGGGAGTATTGATTGGCTTGGCTTTGTCCATTTCATATTTCTTCAAAATGTCCTTAGTATATTTTGATTGATTGAGAAAAGTTCCATCATCCATTTGCCTTATGCTAAATCCCAAAAAGTAGGACAATTCTCCCATCATACTCATCTCAAACTCCTTACTCATTGTTTTGGAAAACTCATCACATAAATATTTATCAGAAGATCCAAAAATTATATCATCAACATAAATCTGGACAATGAGTAAGTCATCTCCTATTCTCCTCAGAAAAAGGGTGGTGTCTACGCTCCCCTTAACAAACTCTCTTTCTAACAGGAATGTGCTGAGCCTCTCATACCAAGCTCTTGGTGCCTGTTTCAATCCATATAAGGCCTTTTTTAATTTATAGACATGACTTGGATATTGGGAACTCTCAAAACCTGGGGGTTGTTCTACAAAAACATCTTCTTTAATTACCCTATTTAAAAAGGCACTCTTGACATCCATTTGAAACAGCTTAAATCCCTTATAACAGGCAAAGGCTAGTAGCACTCTAATGGCTTCCAATCTAGCTACAGGGGTAAAAGTTTCCTCAAAATCTATCCCTTCTATCTGATTATACCCCTTAGCCACCAATCTTGCCTTATTTCTCACCACCACACCAGAATCATTCATCTTATTCTTAAAGACCCACTTGGTTCCCACAATACTTTGGTTTCTAGGTCTTTCTACTAACTCCCAAACATCATTCCTTACAAATTGATTCAATTCTTCCTGCATAGCTAAAATCCAAAACTCATCCGACAAGGCTTGATTGATGTTGGTGGGTTCAGTCATTGAGATAAAGGCAGAATGGTTTACTTCCTTCCTAAGTCCATGCCTAGTCCTAACACCTTCAGAAGGGTCTCCTAAGATCAGTTCTTTAGGATGACTCGAAGAATATCTCCAATCTCTAGGCAATGGGGTTTGAGGTTCTACCCTTTCCTCCAAATTTGTATTTCCAACTCCTTGGGTAACCTCAACAATCTCTTCATCTTCTACTTCAGATCTAGACTCTTTAGGATCAGATTCATCAAACACTACATGGGTTGTTTCTTCCACCACCAAAGTCCTCCTATTGAACACCCTAAAGGATTTCCCCACACTTGAATATCCTAAGAACACTCCTTCATCAGATTTGGGGTCAAATTTTCCTAAGGGTGACTTCCCGTTGTTTAGAATGAAAACCTTACAGCCAAAGACATGGAGGTGGGACAGATTTGGAGTTCTACCCTTAATGATCTCATAAGGTGTCTTGTTCAGCTTGACTCTCACATTTACCCTATTCAGCACATAACAGGCAGTGTTCACCGCTTCAGCCCAAAAGTATTTAGGAAATGAATACTCGGCAAGCATGGCTCTAGCGGCTTCCACTAAGGTCATGTTCTTCCTTTCAGCTACCCCGTTCTGCTGAGGGGTCCTAGGAGCTGAAAAATTGTGACTAATCCCATGATTCTCACAAAAACTTCCAAATCTTTCATTTTCAAACTCCCCTCCGTGATCACTATGGATGGTAATAATCTCACATCCTAACTTCTTCTGAATCCAAGTAGAGAAAGATCTAAACTCATCAAATGACTCAGATTTGTGTGACAAAAACTTAACCCAAGTGAACCTTGAATAATCATCAACAATCACAAAACCATAGACTCTCCCCCCTAAGCTGGCAGTGCTAATGGGTCCAAAGAGGTCCATGTGAAGAACTTCTAAAGGTCCAGAGGTGCTAATGTCCTTAACTGAGTGAAAAGAGGACTGGACTTGCTTCCCCAACTGACAGGCATCACACAGGTGATCCTTAGTGAACTTAAGCTTGGGCACACCTCTAACTAAGTCCTTTTGGGTGACTCTCCTAAGGGTTTTCATACTGGCATGACACAATCTCCTATGCCATAACCAAGACTCATCAGCAGCAGTTTTTAAGCAAATTGAATTATCAGATTTAATGCTACTTACATCCAACTTGTAGACGTTGTTGATCCTTTGCCCCTGCAAAACAACTTCATCATTTAAGCTTAAAATGCAGCCAGTGGGCAGGAATTTGATGCTGTATCCCTTGTCGCAGAGTTGACTGATGCTCAGCAGGTTGTGTTTCAGTCCATCTACAAGCAAAACATTATCAATCACAAAATTCTTTGAATCACCAATCATACCTGTTCCTACCACCTTCCTAGTGGTGTTATCTCCAAGTGTAACCTTGCCTCCAGCTCTGGCCTCCAGCGAAATGAACTGATTTGCATCTCCAGTCATATGTTTAGAACATCCGCTGTCCAGGTACCACATGCTCTCACGAGGTCTTGTGTGAGAGCACACCTACAAAATCATCAAATGTCAGTCTTAGGAACCCAAACAGGTTTGGGTTCCTTCTTATGAAAAGAAGAATGCGATGCATGTGTGCTGTGCTGTGCAACAGGCAGTTTGGGTCTCCACACCCAATGTGTACTACGGTGAACAGTACAAGTGTGTGATATGTGTCCTAACATGCCACATGAAAAACATCTAACACCAGGAAAATGATTAACTAAACGTCGTGAGTGATAGTGCCTCTTCCTAGTAGTGTATGAAACATGCTTTGAAGAACTTGTAACAGAATTTTTAAAAGGTGGCGGTGCATAAAATTGTTCAAAAGTAGGCGGTGTTTTGTTATTTTCAAAAGAACTGATTTTCACTTTCAAAAACTCAATGTGTTTGTTTAAACTTCCAATTTCAAACATTTTTGCACTTTCAATACTTTCTAACTCAGATGCCAAATCATTCACTTTCTTAAAAGCAAGTTCTAATTCAACATGCGCTGTTTTTAACAAGTTATGCTCAACAATTAAATCAGAATGCTTTTTATTCAGTTCATCAAACTCATCTAGTAAAGACATGTGATTGCTATCAATGGTGGAATGATCCTTAATCAACACTTCATGCTCTTTTTGCAAAGTCAGATAATCTAGTTTCAAACTAGCATGGGTTTTCTTAAGCTTCCTATATGATGTATGAATCTTTTCAGAAACTTCAAATAACTGATCGTAAGTAAGCTCACATACCTCTTCCTGGTCGGACTGACCAGGGTGATCATCAGCCATCAAACACAAGTTTGTTTCCTCCTCTTCAGCTTCAGTCTCAAAAGAATCGGATGCAGAGTCTGCCCAGAACGCCTTCTGAATCCGCTTCTTGTCCTTTCTGAACTTTGGTTTCTCCTCACCCTTCTCCTTGCTTGGATGAGCTTTAAGTGTCGGACAATCAGCCTTAATGTGTCCGGGCTTCCTGCATTCAAAACAAACCGATTCAGATGAACCTTTAAAGTTTTTATTGAACTTACCCTTGTTCCACTTCTGATGGTTCTTATGTTTCTTCCTGAGAAAGCTTTTGAATTGCCTTGTGATTAAGGCAACATCATCGCTATCAGACCCGGAAGTGCTAGCATCTGAATCTTTGGCCTTTAGTGCCACTGTCTTCTCTTTCTTGCGTTCACCTGCATCAAGTTGCCTTTGGTTCACCCCTTGCTCGTAAGCAATGAGTGATCCAAGTAAGCTGTCAATAGAGTAAGCATTTAAATCTTTGGATTCAGTAATAGCAGTAATCTTAGCATCATAAGAAGCAGGCAAACATCTAAGAATCTTGTTCACTCTTTCGTAGTTGGTAAGTTCTCTACCTAAAGCATGCAAAGAGGTAACAATCTGGGTGAACCTTGTGTACATTTCTGAAATAGTCTCACTAGGTTTCATGCGAAAAAGTTCGTAATCATGTAACAAGATGTTTAACCTAGACTGTTTGACTTCAGTTGTACCTTCATATGTTATACATAATCTATCCCAAATCTCTTTTCCCGTTGTACAAGTAGAAACACGCATATAGTCCTCAGATTTTAAAGCACAAAAGAAACAGTTCAAATATTTGGCATTTAACTGTGCTAAATCACGATCATCAAACGTCCAATCAGCAAACGGCAATTCAGTTTTCACATTGTTAACCATTCGAAAAGGTGGTTCGTATCCGTCCTTAACTAACATCCACATGCGATAATCGATAGACTGAAGAAAAGTAGACATGCGTGTTTTTCAAAAATCAAATGGAATGTTATCAAACAACGGTGGTCTAGTTATAGAATAACCTTCAGCAGTATTACGATTGTTACAGTTAGCCATGGATCAAATTCAAAAGTTTTTAAACAGAAATTTTGAATCCCACTCTGATACCACTTGAAAGTTCGAAAGGGATGTTAAGCCCTACTGAACTAGTCCCGAGGCTAACCAAGAGGGGGGGTGAATTGGTTATTTAAAAATTTCACGATAACAATAAAAATCTTTTCGATACTTAGCAGCGGAAACAAGTAAACAATAACGAAAAGATCAACCAACGATAATCACCCAAGCAGTTTATATTGAAAAGTAAAGTGCAAAACTGAATCAGAAAAGCAAACCAGATTTTATAGTGGTTCGGTCAACTTGACCTACGTCCACTCCCCGGAGCCTCCCCTCCGGGTATTGCACTAAACGAAAGTGACTCTCATTTTGCTCCCACAGCAAGGCGGAGAAGCCTGTACAAAATACCTCCTTTTCACCACACGGTGAGGCAGAGAACCTGACCTCCTTTCGCTTCCTCCTGAAGCAGGCAGAGAACCTTCGAACTCCTTTTGCTTCCACCTGAAGCGGGCAGAGAACCCCGGATCTTCTTGCGAACGATCCTC
Source organism: Dendrobium chrysotoxum (assembly GCA_019925795.1). Taxonomy (NCBI): domain Eukaryota; kingdom Viridiplantae; phylum Streptophyta; class Magnoliopsida; order Asparagales; family Orchidaceae; genus Dendrobium; species Dendrobium chrysotoxum. Next base: position 88,443,943 of record CM034302.1, on the reverse strand, counting down.
CCACGAAGAACACCGACTAGACGACAGACGACGAGCGGAGAAGACGACTCTGATCCGTGCTTGGAGCAACCTTAGTGAATCCCTCACTAACTCCCCCTCACAAGATCTCTTCTCTCTCTCCCAACTCTCTCTTCTCTCTAGGGTTTCTCAGGGAAGGAAGGCAGCAAAAGATTTTTCCAAATCTAGGAAAAAGTTCTTTTAAAGGAGGGCTTAAAATTTGCCCTAAATCTCAACTTGTCGGCCAAGATCGTCCAGGACGATCGGTAGATCGTCCTGTACGATCAGTTCAAATTCAGCTGTTTCAGCCTGGACGATCTGGCTCTTCTGGACGATCAGTAGAAAAAGTTGTTCAAATCGTCCCGTACGATACTGCGATCGTCCGGGACGATTAGTTCAAATTGAAGGAAATCGTCCAGAAGACAGTTCGGGTCGTCCAGAGAAATCTGTGCTGGACGACCAAAAAATGACTTGATCGTCCCGTACGATAGGGTAATCGTCCGGTACGATTAGTTCAAAAATGCCCCAAATCGTCCTGTACATAGTTCTGGACGTACAGCTGAAATGCACAAGACGATCACGATCGTCCGGGACGATCCTGCGATCGTCCAGGACGATGTGATCGTATCAATTAAACATTAATCGCTTTCCTTAATTACCAGACTAATTTAGGCATGATTGTAGTGAATCGTCCAGGACGATACACGTATCGTCCGGGACGATCAGACCAAAATACTTAAAATAAAACTTGCCTAACTTAATCTGGCGGCTGAGACTTTCTGATTTGGGAATATCGTTCCGTACGATCCGTAGATCGTCCAGGACGATCGGCTCAATCAGTCCTTCTTAACTTAGTCGCCCTAATTAGGGTTTCTGTTTTAACTGGATCGTCCAGGACGATGTGGATATCGTCCAGGACGATCTGAACAAAATTTTAACAGAAACTCTAATTCACTCAATCTCTCTCCCTGAGTGTGTGTGTGCAAGGTTACTTAGCTAGGGAATCAGTTACATTACAATTGACTCAATAAAAGAAAAAATCATACATTTGACACACTTGGACCCGATCTTGAGTTGGCTTGAGTAGCTTGCGGTCTTTTGTGCCTGAAACTGATTAGCCAAGAAAAACACACTGGAAACATGTTTGTCATCATCAAAACCAGATATGCAACATTCTATACCCAAAAATAATGACATGAGGCCAACATCTGTCATGTCAAATCTTTTGAACATAACTGATTTAAAGTCTGCAATCATCTGCTCATCATCACCTGTTATAAGCAAATCATCAACATATAAGCATATAATCAATCTGTTGCCATTTGAGTCTATCTTCATATACAAACATATTCATAAGGGTATTTAGTGAACCCTTTTTCTCCAAAATGCCTATCAATGCATAAATTCCAAGCCCTCGAGGCTTGCTTTAAGCCATACAAAGCATTTTTTAAGCTATACACCATATGCTCTTTTCCATTCATAATAAAACGTTCAAGCTGATCTACATATACTTCTTCCTCCTCCAAAACACCATTCAAGAAAACCGACTTCTCATCTAATTGATGAATCTGCCATCTATCCAAAGTTGCAATAGAGAAAATTAATTTGACCGTATTAAATCTAGCAACCGGTGTAAATTAATACTTCTTCATAATCTATTTCATGCTTCTGCTTGTACCCTTTAACTACAAGTCTATCCTTGAATTTGTTTACACCCCCATTAACATTCTTTTTCACTTTGTTCACCCACTTGACACTGATGGATTTTTGACCTTTAGGAAGGGAGGCCAAACTCTATGTGTCATTTCTCTCAATAGCATTAATCTCCTGTTTCATGGCATCCATCCATCTCTTATTTATAACTGTCTCATTAAAAGTTAAGGGCTCATCATCTACATATAAAGCAAATTGAGATAACTCATCATTATAATTTGTGGTGTCATATATCTCCTGCAAGCTTCTTATCTTCATCTTTTCTATACTATTACTAGATGATTCTCCCTACCTCATTGTAGTGTATGGTGGTGTTTGTTGCTCTACATCATCAATAATTTTTTCTGAATTTCTCACAACTGTGACAGCATCCTTGTTATCTTTTTCAAGCTAATCCCAAACTAAGTTCTCCTCAAATCCAACGGCGGTGGGTAATTAACAGAATCAAAACTCTAAGAAGCAGCTCAAAAATCCTTTTGCATTAGAGTACACTTCACTATCGCCATCTCCCAAAGATGTCATCTAGCATCTTGAAGCCGACTAGAACTAATGGCTTGTAGAGTATTTAGCAGTTAACTTGGACATGTTGGACTACTCGATCGAACCTCTCAGCTAACTTCTTTAAGTTAACCTAGCTGGTAGTTCGGCCTTCTCGGAGCTATTTGCTGAGTAGTCTAACTTCACAGCTAGTTCCTCCGTCAAACTCAGCCTAGTCGAAGCTCATTATATTAACTCAAAAACTTCCTCAAGTGACGTTCGAGATGTTTGATCTCAACAACCTCTCCCTTAAAACTTGACTATTCAACCTCTTCAGTAACTTAGACTATTACTAGCTAGCTCCAGCAACCTTCTCCAAGTTATCTCCCAGAAGAACTTCAACGTCATTGAGATCGAACTCAGCCTCCTTCCACCTAACGCTCTTTCCCCACGGGAAAATTTTTAAACTAATGAAGTTTATACCTTTAATTATCACTAAGCCATCATTTAAAAAAAAATGAAAATAGTCAAAGTCGCCCATCTTCGTTAACGTTACTATTTATTCGGCTATTAACGCTAAAAAATCAACTATATTAAAAAAAAAATGTAACATATCTTCATTTAATCTCCTACAAAATAAGCTTACAAATCATGCTTACGAATTCAATTTAAAAAAAAAAAAAAACATTTGTTGTGCAAATCGCCCTTTCAACAGCGACTTGACTCAACAATCACCCAAATCATGCTTGAAATCATGATTGCAAATTCAAATTTTTTTTATTTTTTATTTTTGGCGCAAGTTATCTGTTAAATGGGCGCATTGCACACAGCCATCAAATCATCAATTAAACGGGCGACTGGTTCCCAAAATTTTTACACCACCTCATCTACTCTGACTCAGCAGCTAGTCGCCAGTTCAACGGATGACTTTGACTATTTTAAATTTTTTTAAAAAAGATGGCTTAATACATAATTAAAGATTTAACGTCATTAGTTTAAAATTTTTCCCTATCCACACCTTAATTGGGTGATACTAATATCGGTTATATAGCCTAACTTCTAAAAGCAGTCGCACTATTACTGTGACTGAAGCCGACAAAAAGATCATACAGCTCAAATGCTTTCTAAAACAGAGGATTACCCGTTCTAAAACTCTACGATTATTGGATCTCTCTCCACATATAAAGCTGAAAATAAACGATTCAGATTATTAGATATCGTATACTCTTTAACATTTCTTATTACAATAATACCAACTTGTTCGATCTAGAATACGATGTCCCCATCCGACATCAGGCTCAGCATTTAATAATGCTACAGAAGGTCCCGGAAGAAGTAAAATATTAACGTTGAAATAAACTAATCAAGAAGACGACCACCTAACCATATTCAAATTATAGCCCCTTTCTCATACGCACGAGTTTGAAACAATGACAGGCAAACGACCACATCGTATGTTTCCTATTTCAAATCTAGTAAAGCAATTGGTGTATTCGTGCCCGTATGCATGGTTCGTACGTTATCTAATAGCTAGACTTTGTTTGAAGAAAAAAAAAATGTTAGGAAATATTGAAGTATTTTTTATTAGAATTTTTTTTTTAAAATCATGATCTTTAATATTGAGGCATGACGGAATAATTGCGGTAATAGAGAGATATAGGGTTTGAAATCTTAGTTTTGAATAGAGATTCAGCACACATAGATAAGAGAGGAGTGCAATAATTATTGGAGAACTCATGTGTTTTAAGTGGAAAACCCAAGAAAGAAAAAGATCATGGGGTCTGACTCAGTTAAAATAATTCCACCAGTGTATTTCATCAATGCCTTTCTGCCAAAGAAGGCATTGATTTAATATTGTAAGCATACAATGTATACATAAAAGATATTAAATGTTTGAATTTAGAAGTATCCTGTAGGATAAGAGCTATCCTTAAGAGATTATGTTGCTTGTTTGTTTGGGGCATAGTCCTTTGAGAAGAGGAGACAAGTGACTAAGCAGTCTAACATAATCTCAGAGCTGATGTTAGGAGTCAGAGTTGGTGTTCATGACTTACATTAATTTTATAAATGATGACGTGCGCTGACATTGTTAGTGATAATAGGTGATGAGGTTAGTTAGGTCGGTGTATTATATCGGAACTCCATATGAAAAAGAAGCACAGTTGGGCGGTAGTGGTTGGTGGATAGTAGTCATGCAATGGTGGTTAGAGGATCATAGTTAGGCGATGATAGTCAAAAAAGATCATATTGGTTGATGGTAGCTGAAGGACCATAGGGTGGTTGGAAAGATTATGGTTAGACAATTATAGACTGAAGGATATAATCAAGTGACGGAGGTCGAAGAATTGTGTTTTGATGATGATTGTCAAAATTATAGTATTAGGGTGATAATTGTCGAAGGATTGTAGTTGGGCAATAGTTGGTAAGAGGATTATAGTCGGACAATGGTGCTCGAAAGGACAACATTTGGGTGATGGTGGTCAAATAATAAAATTCAAATGATGGTTGGTTGGAGGATTGTAGTAAGATGAAAGTTGTCTGAAGGATCATAGTTGGCCAATAGTGATCGAATAACCATAGTCGAGCAAGAGTGGTTGGAAGGATCATAGTTGGGCGATGATGGTTAGAATGATCATGGTCGAATAAATAGTCTGAAGGACTATAGTTGGGCGATGAAGGTTGAAGGATCGTAGTCGGACGATGGTAGTTGGAAGGAACATAGTCGGAAGCTGATGGTGGTCGGATGATTGCAGTCGGGCGATAATACTCTGAAGAACCTTTGTCGGGCAATGGTGGTAGAAAAATCTGTAGTTGAAAAATGGTGGTCGAATGATCGTAGTTAGATGACGGTTGGTTGGAGGATTGTAGTTTAGTGATGATTGTTCAGAGGATAGTAGTCGAGCGATAGAGGTGATGGCGGTTAGAGAATTGTAGTTGGGAAATGGTGATGGGAAGGACCGTAGTATGACGACATTAGTCTAAAGGATCATGATGCGATGATGGCGATCATGCTACATTCTAATGGTAGCGATTGGGCATTTATTGGTCTGATGATGACAGTCGGGCGGTGGTCCAATGACGTTGGTCGATAGGGGGTATAGTGGTGGTGCTTGTTATTCTGTGGGGAATCTAATTATATTGATCAATCGTATTGTACTTAATCATGGGACCTTAAGTCAATTTCTCCTGCTCGCTAGGGGGGGGGGGTCCTCGGTTCGGGTGCTTTGCACAAAAATTTTTTATAATGCCCGACAATGTGTACTCGAGAGCCCCAATAATGTGTACCCAAGTGCCCCGACGCTGTATACCCAAGCGCCCCGGCGCTGTATACCCAAGCACCCTAGCGCTGTAGAGTTCGTTGGGAGAAACGATAAAGAGCGAAGCGCTGCATTGCTCTAGATTCAGTGCCTTAACGTTGTGTAGTGTGTAGTGCTGCGGTTTTGAGCGACGTAGTATCAACAAACGGACCATGATCAGAGGTTTGAGTGCTACAACACTCCAAACTGGCACTTAAGCACTCCAAACTGGTGTCACGGTGCTCCAAACTAAACTCTACATCGCTTCGAGGCGGACTGAATAGTTTTATTTCCCTTTTTTCTTAAGGGTAGCGTCCCTTATTGTTTTTTATCTTTTATTTTGAGTGTGAGAAATTGTGTAAGAGAGAAAAGAAGGAGAGAGCGAAAGAGAAGAGAGATATGTAATTATTTCTCCCAATTTTTATAGTGAATTTTTTGGTGTAGTGTGGTGTGGCTCCATAGTTTTTTTCGGATTTCAGATTTTTCCCCGATGTTTTTTACTTTCTGCTGCTTTTGCTTTTTTGTTTATTTCGTTGCATGGTTTACTTCCATCCCTAACAGTGCTTGGGGTCGTGCTTTGGGATCCTTAGAGCCTAAGAGCTCCCTTGAATTTCAAGCTAAAGCTCATAACCCCATCCCAATCTACTACTTTATATAGAGATTGTGTACTTATTTGTATATTTTTGAGAGTGACTCGCTTCATAAATATGGATAAAATCCGAAACACTATATCGAACAGCCTATATGTATTCCCTTGTTCATAAAGCATTTGTTCATCATTTATGAGCCTTAATGCTGTCAGAATTTAGTCATCTTAGGTTGTAGGATTCCTCTTGTTGAGATGCTCGATTTGATCATAAGCATACCAAATTTAAAGATCATTTGATCATCCAATTAATGTCTTAAAGGTTTCAATTATGTTTCAAGTGCTTGATGTGTGAGCTCATTTAAATTAGATTGGAACACTTTTGATATTATTGGAGTCGTTTCATCGACAAATTCAATTTGACTATAAGCTTGCTAAAATCAACGTTCAGATGATGCTGAATTTAATTTTAAAATTTTCCAATTCCAATATACATTGAGATGTGTGCCAATCCATGCAATTTTTGATGATGCATTTTGTTTTTTTTCAAATTAATATTTCATTAATTTCGTTTTAAATCTTGAATACATAATATTATTCAGAATGTATTATTTTGCCTTAAAATGTTATAATTATTTTATTTTATTTTTACTTTATATTAAACAAAAAAATTAATGAACATTAACATGTTTAAAATTGAATATTATCAGCAAAATAATTTTACTTTTTTATTTTTTCATATTAATAATATAATTAAAATTTTTAAAAATTATATAAATGGAGCATTTACAGACATATGAACATATCTTAAGTAATTTATAGATAACACATAAATTTTTATATTTACTAATACAATATTTTAATATCTCAATCATATCAATATTTATGCATAAAAACTATATTGCACTAAGGGCTGTTTGATTGACTAAAAAAAAATTGCAGTATAAAATAAATGTAGTATAAAAGAAATTCAGTGTAAAATGAATACTTTAGTGTTATTTGGATAAAAATAAAGTAAAGGCATGCGAATGATTTTTTTTTATTTGTTTTGAAGTAATGAATGTAATATAAAATCAACAAATGATGGTGTCTGACAGGGGAGATGGCGGCGGCGGTGGTGGTTGGCGACAGGTAGCAGCGTCGGCCGACAGTGGTGGTGGCTGGCGACTGGTGGGGACGTCGGCCGACGACGGTGGAGGCCGACAGTTGTGGTGGCCTACGAAATCCAACTAAATACCAACATTTTCAAAATTTCTGTATTTGAAATACTTTACACTATTTTGTATTATAACCAAACATCCCTCCTTTTATAGAAGCTAGCATTAGTGATATTTTTTTTATAATTTAAAGATTTATATAAATAAATATTAAATTTAAGTATTAAATATATGAATAAATATATTAATCATCAAATGCTGATACCGAAGCCAACAGAGAGAAGATTTAGCTAGGGGTGTCGCCTGACATGTTAATCAGATCAGAGAAATTTAGATTCATGTTCACCCATTTAATAAATAGATTTGATTTGGGTTGAATTTTTCGATCTTTTATTAAAGGTGTCGGATTCGAGTTGGTATGTAATTTATTTTTTATCCGAAAATGACTAATTTAACCTATTTTTCCTTACCTTTTTTTACATTTTGGTATAACCTTATTATTTTTTCTGGGATATCATAAATTTTATAGTTAATAAATTAGAATTTTTTTTTTACTAAAATGAGTTAATTTGTCTGATTCGGGTTACTCGGATTACTAGCGTATCGGGTTCGGCTTTGTGTTTTTGTACTGTCTATAAGTGAGCGAGTTAAATTAAGAATTTAAGAAAAAAAATTCAATCAGTGCATGGCTCCTTATTTATTTGGAAGAAAACTTTAGTAGGAATCCTTATTAAAATTTTAACCAAAATAAACTTTAAAGCCCTTAAATATTTGCTTTAAGATAAGTGCAATATATAAGAAGTTAATTTTTAAACTAATCTCAAAGTAGACCTAAGAACTTTTATTCTCATCTTAACTACTTTTTAGGTTTCATTTGGGCCGACTTTCTTACTGTTTTTTAAAATAAATTTTTAGTACAAAAAATAAAATTTTTATACTAAAAACCTACTTTAACAAGCAATAAGAAAGCCGTCCCAAACGAAGTCTTAGTGACCATTATGTAATACAATTCTTTTTGTTGCCCCTTTTTCATTATTTCTACTGAAAAGAAAACCAAAGAACAATTTGATTTAATATTATTTAAATAATAATTTTTCAAATATATGCATTAATTTAGTATTATGTTACTTAAACATTATAATATTACATAAAATAATCAACAGTGATTATAATACCATATTTTAATCATTTATTTTTTTCATAAAACAATTTAATATTTACATTTCAATATATATTAACTAATATCTTGATATGATTAAAATAATCCTTCAATTTTATTAAAAAGATTATTATTTAAAAAGCAATCATTAAAATCTAGAAAAAGAAACTTGCTTTAACAAGATGAATAAGCCAAGAATGTGAGTTAGAGGTTTGGCCTTGATTCCTTCAAGACGCATGGCTTTAATAAATTAACTTGTGTACCTGGATTCTAATGCAATTATTGTAAATGTGGTCAGCAAAATGACAAATGTTGTCTCACTTAAAATATTATTATTATTATTTTCCTTCAATGAAAAATAAAAATAAAAAAATCATGAAAGCTTAACTAAGCAACCGGCCTTCTCCAAGCCATTTTATGTATTTGAACTACCAAAATGACTTATTTTGAGTTGAGCAAAATGATACAATCCCTCACAAATTATTGAATAGGAAGATTCCCATGTAGTGTGAGGAGGATAATTAATGTAGGAGGGGTAGTGGTTGGCTGACAAGTCCTCTTACAGAAAGCAGTCACTGTAGTCTAATCTATTGTCACAAAATGTGAGGTTTTGATAGTTGAAATGTTGAGGTCGGGTCTGCGGCCGAGTGGTCGACGGAATACGTTCCTCCTATCTCACTTGAGCTCGAATCCCCTAACTGTCTCAAGAAAATAGTTGAAATGCTAACCATATTGAAGTGAGTCTTACCTGATCAATTACTATTTGCTCATTATTTTATTTTATGATCAAGGACATTTTAGTGGGAGTGCATGGGTTAGATTAAGGATAGTTTTCTTGTTGTTTTATTTTTCATACAATAATTATAATTTTATTTAGCTGATGTTTTATTGCTGTTTTGATTTTCATATAACAATTTTAGTTTTATTTGGCTACTATTTTCTTGTTGCTTTCTCTCTGTTTTTAAGAGATTTTAATGATGGAAAGTTATTTTCGATAAGCATAATAGCAATATTATTTTCTCCACAGCAACGTCATAAACAATTTTATAAAATGTTACAACAATCTCAAACATATCCTAAGTCTAGCAATGAGGACAGAGAGAGATAATTTGTCCTTATTTGACTTGATTAGGCTGGTGATTTAGGCTTTGTTTGGAATGGCTTTCTTACAGTTTTTTAAAGTACTAAAAAGCCGTCCCAAACGAAGCCAACGAAGCCTGAGCTCAAATGTTGAATTTTATCAAAGTCGGCTCGATAAAAGATTCTTTAAGAGGTTGTATATGGGTATTAAGAAAGATTATGTTTTATTATGCTTGTGTTGATTACATTTGCACATGTCTCAATGAAATATACATAGATATTTAATAATCTATAATCTTTCCTTCTATGTATCTCTTAACAATCTTTTTATTGAGCCGAATATGACCAAATGAAGCTTCAAGTCAATATCAAGGCTTTATATAGGTTTGTATAAGCCCAACCCGACCCACTAACCAGCCCAAATATGAGTTTCTTCAAGTCAATATGATGATAAAATCACAAGTAACGTTTTTTTTTTGGGTCGGGCTGGATTGAATAGTAGCAATCTAACCCAAATCCGATCCGAATATCCTAACAATCGTCCTATATATAAACCTCTCACAGATCCAGTGATACTTAGTAGAATAATTGTCTCATTGGATATTATTATAGAGGATCAAATAATTAAAATAAAGTGCTGTGTAATTAGAAGTACTAATCCTCCAACAAAATATTTAATTCTCTAAATGAAAAAGCGAGCAGAGAAGGAACCTTTGAAATATTTTCTATGTATCTTAAGAAGATCATATGATTCATATCTTCAGTGATAGAGGAGATATTAATGAACGTGCTAATCAATGCAGTCATAATAGATTAAAATACAAACTCGAGATGCTTGCTGGTTTTAATTGGAAACCTCAGAGGAAACAAGGAGGTACTCGGCCTTGAGATTGATTACTATAACTATGTACTAGGTAGGCATAGTGGTCTCTGTAGCTTAAACAAAATGGAGAATTCTTAATTACTGTCGGCTTGACTTGTATTCCCATGTGCTGTTCTTAATCCTGAACAGATAAGTTGAGGATTATTGTCTTGACAATGTACCTCTCTCTCTAGAAGCTTTCCTTGGTTCTAATATATTACTATTATGATTTTATTTGTGACGGCTTTTTTACTACTTCTTAAAGCAATTTTTAATGCAAAAATTAAAATTTTTATATTAAAATATCGTTTTAAAAAATAATAAGAAAGCCGTCCTAACTGAAGCCTATATTATAATAAATTAGAAGCCATATGTATAATGTTAGCTAGTTGTATTATGTATTTTGAGCAGAGAGTAAGTGACACCGGGTAGACCTATCCAGATCGGTTTAGCCAATCAAACCCGCCTCCCTATTGTGGCCAATCGGACATCTTACAGGTAGAATGACGCTGGAGCTGAGTTGCTTAATCTTGTTAAACTTGAGGCCAAATTAATTCCATATGGTAGTTAGTATGGCTATATATGTGTAATGTTGGGTGTAGCCTATTATGTTGCTACATTTGTCTATAAATATATAACCAATACTTGTAATAGAGGGAATTGAATAAGATGTAAGTTTTTGCTTTGTTTTGGGTTCTTTATCCTGAAAAAATTCAGGTGGTGTTACCGTCCCAAGAAGCACGTCTTGGGTTTTGTTTGAGTTGCTCGATTCTGGCAGCTCTCGTTCTTGTCTGTCACTGCATCGACAGTTAGGAGATTCGAGCCCGAGTGAGATGGGAGGAACGTGTTCTGTCGACCACTTGGCCGCAGACCTGATCTCAACTTTTACTTTTTCTCTTGAAAGATATAATGCTTCACTTTTTGTAATATTTATTCATTTTTCCCCCTCTTATATATTGTGTCTACTCATACAATATACTTGAATGAATTAATGAGTATTTTTTTATATGCTCCTTGATAACTTACCTTATTATTGTTGGTAATAATGTGTTATTGTTGTGAATAAATGCGATGATTATTGTTTGTAGTTGCGATACTTCGTATTTGAGAAAACTTTTGATTATAATATGAGAGGATTGAAATCCATCGGCCATTAATTGTGTGGTTAAGAGTCACAAAAATGCTATACTACTTTGTAACTAGTTATTCCATTTATTTTTATTTCCACTAATGAGGCGTTGATATTTATCTTGATTTACTATGAACTCTATGATATTCACACAATTAAGGCCATTTTATGTGCATTTAATTCATCTTTTATGCTTTCCATGTCATCGCCACTTCTCTTAAGGTTTTAATATATAATTTAGCCTTTTGAAAGGAAAAAAATCTCTCTGTTTGGCTAAGAAGACGTTCAAAGCATCATATAAGCCTTCACAAGTAACTTATTCATTCTTACCTTCCCCCAAAATTTTTATTTTATTTAAGATTTTACCGACTCTTTGTTCCGCTTGCGCAAAAAGATACTGACTAAGAATGTATCTGTCAACAAAAGATTCGAATCATCATCGATGTGTTCACAAGTATCTTCAAGGCTTCGGGCTTCCTCTAAAACTTTTAATATATTTAAATATCATATACCAAGAGCTCATTCACATATTCTTAAAGCTTACTTAATAACAATATAATTGAAGGTTCTAAGATGCTAAGAGCCACAAATTACATTAATCATTTAATACCAATCGATCAACTACCCTGAGACTATTTATCATAGAGCTGCTTAAAAATCATCAAATATATATTGTAATCTTCAAACATATGACTCAATACTTTCAAATATTTTAATAACCCTAATTTCTTTTTCTTCTAAGAACTCTTATTATTAATAATGTTCGGTAGAAATGATAAAAGTCAACAATTATTATTATTATTGTAAAATATATATTCTGGCAGGGCAATTAATGTGATTGTGAAGGTTTGAATGAGTCTCATATTGCGTGCCAAAGTGTTTAGTTGCATTACTATACTAAATGTTTTTCACACTTAGATCTGCTTCTCCGCCCACTCTTTTTGGTTTTGTAACAATAATAAATGTTTTCCACACCTGTTGTCTTTCTCTGCTCATTACAGCTGTGAATGCTTAAAAATATTTAGTTTATACTTTTAATCATTTCAAATAATAATTGAAAACGTCGGTGTTCTTAGCAGTTTAGTTAGGGCCTTTCCTTGCAGACAATCATCATGCAACTTTGACCGTCTTCACCTAAAAACAGTAAGAAAAAAAAAAGCTTAAAAATATATTAAAATACAAAATATTTACAGAAAATATAAAAATGTTTTATTGAAATTATAAGATATATATATATATTGAAAAATACATTTTCTTGCTACAAGATGACTATTACAAAGAGCTGGGTCTCGAAGGTGCCATGGCAAACATGGTAAAAGGAGAAGAGGGGGAAGAAGTCTTGTCAGAAATGAGTTGTCCAAATAAACTCACTATCTTTGTAGTTAGTGCGTGATATTCAACTTCGGCTAAAGAGCTATTTTTTGGTTTTTGAAGATGCTAATGATTCTTCAAAAAAAATATAGGGCTGTTTGGTTGGAAGTAAAGTGAGGATAAAGTAAGTAAATGGAAGGGTTTTGAGAAATTCAATGTTTGATTGGATGAAAAATAAATTCAAGATAAAATGAAGTGAATGCAGTCTATTTTATTCTTGTTCATTTTTGAGGGGTAAATCGTTCTAGTCTAGTTTTGAGCGAGAACTGTTTACACCGCTTCAAAGCTTGCTTGACCACCGTTGATAGCAACTGTCTTTATCCCCACCCCGCCGCCGTTGGCCACCGACAATCCACTGCCGCTTCCGTCGCTAGAGGAGACAGCCCACCGCTGCTCACCACCACCCATTGCCACCGCCGCCCACCACTCACCACCAATGCCACCGACAGCCGCCAACCCCTGCTCACCGCCGCCCATTGCCAGTTGCCACTCGCCGCCACTGTTAGCCACCACCATAGTGATCTTCCAACAGCGGCCGCCGGCCACCAGTGACCACTATGGGCACCACCTTTTTACACTTATATTAGTTTCATTTTATTTCAAAGAAAAAAAGAATAATAATAAAATAAAGTCATGCATTCATTTAACACTCATCCAAATAATTCTAAAGCATTCTTTTTAACCTGCTCTTCTTTTTCAAGGCAACCAAATAGCCTCTTAATGATTTTTTAGTATATGGACATGATCCCTAATCCTTATGTAAGAAGGCTTTGAGTTGGTAAGTAAACGGGTTCAGAAAATGAATTTCTTATCTCAACACAAAGTTGAGGCAACTTAGGAGAAAATAAACAGCTCCAAGATGTGGAAAAAATGTGGTTATTCCGAGAATTTGTTAAGTTTGTGGACAACAAATGTTATATCTAGCCTTAATCAGGTAAAGTTTAATAGACGCCCAATGAGACGCCAATACTGTGTAGCATTAGGTAGAAGATCTCCATCAGTTTGCACTGAGATGGATTCGTGGATTCATGGGAATGTTGTTGGGTTTGCAAGCAAGAACACTTGCATTTTCTAACAGTTTTAAAGTATAATAATGTCCTCATGAAATAATGATATTTGTGCTTGATCATGTAATCTCAAAGTTCAAGGAAGTATTTAAGAGCACTGAGATAGTTAAGGTTGAATTGTTAATTCAAAAAACTCTTTGAAAGATTTAGTGCTTCAGTGGAATGTCCTACAATATTAATATCATCTACATATACTAAAAATATTGTGAGTTTAATTAGAACCAATGTTTTTTGGTGAATAAAAGGTAATATGATTTTGATTGTTTAAAACGGCCAAATCTGATGAGCGATTGAAAAAACATTGAATTAGATTTATGAAAACGATAAACCAATTTATGATTTTGTAGATAGCCCCCAATTCATTATTAGCATCTAATTAGATTAGATTCCAATTTCAACTAGTAGCATAATAAGGCTTTGATAGTTACCATTTTGGCAATCAGTGACTATGTCTCATCAAAGTCTATTGCTTATTGTGTGCTTCTTTTAGTGACAAGGCAAGCCTCATGTCTGTTGGTTGAACCATTAGAGTGATATTTAATTTTGTATGTTACATCTAATTATATGTTTGTCGGGAGGCAAGGTGGTGACCATCCAAGTATTATTAAGTTCTAAGACATTTAGTTCATATGTCATTCATTAATTTTAATTTTTTTTATAATAAAATGTTGGCTCAAAATTGGTGGAAATATTTAATATGTAATTCTTATATAAATGAGAAACATAATTGTATGACGGATAATTATATAAAGTATATTTGTTTATAGATGTATCTAGGGATGTTATTTGCTACATATGTCTAAGAGGTTGCTGTAAAAATTATCGTCAATGGCATTATGTGAGGTGATCAATTGACAATGATAATCATGTTATGGAGGCCTTCTGGCCCTTGTTGATTGTCTGATTGACGTTCTTTATGGCTTATCCACATTGGTTTCACAATGAATGTCATCAATATTTTCAGTATTGTGTTTAGAATTATCATGACATCCTTCAGGTATTTTAATAGTAGATTAGGAATAACAATATCAAAAAAAGATTGACAATTCTACTCTCAGCCATATTAGATTGGAAAGGAATTGATCCTCATGAAAATTAACATCGCGAGATGTAAAAATTTGTTGGATCTCTAGCTCATACAGTTTAAATGCTCTCATGATTGGAGGATATTAGATGAAAACATAGGTATAGATAGATTCTTGCTTGAAATTTAGTACAATGAGTTACAATCATAGAAGAAAATTATAAAAATTCAAAAATCCTAAAGGTAGAAAAATCTACTTTAGTATTGTATAGTAGTACATAGGAAGTTTTATGATTAAGGAAGGGAGAGGGTGTTTGGTTGATCAAGAAGTTAGTTGTTGGGACACATTTGTTTTAGAAATGAACGGGGATGTGAGATTAATCTAATTTTGCTGTAGCTTAGCCACCCATGAGAATAGATATAAGACGATTTTTTTTTATAAAAAAAATAAGATTAATCTAATTCGTTTGCATTATAAGATATAAAAACTTCATTTTTTCAATCAATTGAGTTGTTACCATGTTAAAAAACTCAAAATTACAATAGTGATTTTTTCTCCTTGGGTCCTTTATCATAAGTGAGATTGGAGTTTGCAGCCCCAAAATTCTTGTGTACAAATATATTGTCATTTAAATTAATGTTGCTAGTTGACTTAACAACAAATGTTAAACCAAATTCACCACTATTTGTGTTAGTAGTTGAACACATTTGGGCAATGCTACATTGGTTCTTTCCTTGAGATATTAAGGCAAATAACCTATTAATTCATAGAAGAGGCCAAATCCATTAGTCGGATTTGCCCTCATATTTGAGCAAAAGAGTCATTAAGCTTCATGAGAAATGACATGGTGTACTCTTTTTGATTTTGAGATGTAACTTGTTTGATCCCCTCCGAAAGAACACATACCACATGTACACATAATATACTAAAATTATGTAGTTCTTCCCCAATGATTTATTTGTTTTGTAAAATAAATGCTAATTACATAGCTCTATTCTAATTTTAGGTTGATCAATTTATGCCCTAATTGAAAATTTGGGATTCTATTAATTTGTAAAAATAGATTCTTAAGATCATTCTAAATATCTGAGGTCATTTCCAAATATATAATACTTCCTAAATGTTTCTTGGATATTGAGTTGAGTGTACAGAAAATGATAACATTATTATTCTTTATACAAGAACTCACATGATTAGAATCAGTTCCTACAGATTTTGTTAAAAATCCATTTATGAATCCTAACTTTTTTTTGGCAGATAAAGAGATTGTCATTGCACGACTCTAGGATGCACAGTTACCTTCTATGAGGATTTTGGAAGCTAGTGAGGCACCAGTATTGTTGGAATAATGGATGTAGTAAGATTTCTCAATTAAGGTTCTGATCGCAGAACTATCAGTAGGACCGTAGGTGTGATATTTGAGAGAGATTATCACATGACGCAAGATGCATCTGGATTTTATGAGGGTACACAGCAAATATATAGTAAATACATATTTTTTATAAAAATTATGTACCCTCATAAATCCGGACGGTCCGGACTCTGTATGTAATAATCTCTCGGCATTTGA
Source organism: Dendrobium chrysotoxum (assembly GCA_019925795.1). NCBI lineage: Eukaryota > Viridiplantae > Streptophyta > Magnoliopsida > Asparagales > Orchidaceae > Dendrobium > Dendrobium chrysotoxum. Next base: position 88,427,454 of record CM034302.1, on the reverse strand, counting down.
TGGGCTATCCTTGAAAAGGACATTGAAACATAAGTAGAAGGAAGAATATAGCTGAAGACGAGATTATAGTTATGATACCATACTGTAATAATTTGGGTGTTGAAGGTGCCAAAAGAAGAGGAAGAAGGTAGGGAAAGGCGGAGAAAACCTTTGATTAAGGGCTTGCCTGATTTGAGGTAAATTAGATATAAAGTGTTAAATATATAGGATTTTTAAAAATGTTATTAATTGGCATGATGTAAAAGAAGTATATGATAAAATTTTGAAGTATTTGAAATTCACTCTCAGTATTATTTTGGTTATTAGAAAATCGTTAGATTTGACTAATTTTCTAAATACACTCTAAAATATGTATCATTGTGACTGTTGCAGCCAACGACCAATATATTATGTCTACCACTTGTGGCTAGCTGCTATTCGTCAGTCACCTCCCGCCATCACTGTCACCTTCTACATCAGTTTGTCATTGTTGCTGGCTACTGCCACAAGCCACATACCAACATTATTATTAGACTTTATACTATATTCATTTATTTATCAAATAAAAAAAATAATTTTTATATTTATTTTATAATCATTTAAACAATTCAAAATATTTTAGATACATTATATTCCTTTTACCTTAATTATTTTTTGCAAACCACGACCTTTTAAGTAAAACTCCGTTTTTAAAAAAATAATGTTTAGGAGAACATTTATAGAAAACAAGAGATGCTACACGGCTATAGTAATTGAATTAATAAAAATGAAAAGTAGAAATATATGAGCTATACCTAACTATTTGGCCGGGATTAATAGTTAAAATTATTATGCCAAAATTATAAAAATATTTTTAAAAATATATTTTTATGAGGAATGCTGTTAGTCTGTTACAATTATTTTCACCTTTTATTATTTTATCGATAAAAAAATATATTTCCTCAATTTTAAATTTTAAACCTCCACCCATCGCCCTCAATATCTTTTATCTATTATGGTGCAAATCAATTTAATTAATAAAAATTAAAAATTACGTTCAAGAGTTTATATTAAATTTAAGCTTCATTTAAGACAACTTTTTCATTTTTTAAAATAAATTTTAATACAAATTTTTTTGACTATAAAGTTAATTTAAAAATTAGTAAAAAAATTATACCAAATAAAATTTTAAAATAAAAGCAAATAAAAAATTAAAAACATCTTAATTAAAATTTTGATCATTATAAATTCTTAAGTTTACTTTAAAACATATTTGGCTTTTGTATTATCCTCTTTAATTTTTAAACTAATCATAATTAAATTTTAATCATAATATTTTCATCTAATTTTTCTCTCACCGCTGATATTTGGTCACTTTATACTAAAATAAAAAATATATATACGTTACAATTAAGAATTTAAAGGAATTACGGACACAAGTCCTAAAATATTTCTATTAATAAAATAAATATTGATATATTTTTTTAAATTTAAATATCTAAGTGTCTTATAATCAAAATCATTGAGTACTTGAATAAAATGAAAAATATAGGTTAAGACAATTTAAAAAGTAAAGTAAGAGAATATTAATTTTATAAATAATTTAAATGTTATGTATAAAATTTTACATAGATTTTTTTAAACAATTTCATCTCTAATTTCATCCAATCATCCTTAACAAGCTTTCGTTTACGGTTTACAATCGACAGTTGAGATCGCCGACGGCACCTTCTCCTCCATCATCCTCACCACATCCGCCATCGATGGCCGCAAACTCGGATTCTCCCCAATGCAAAGCACCGAGATGGCAGCCATTACCGCAACTTCCCCCTCATCATAATCTCCGGCGAGTCGTCGGTCGACGATTTCCGTCACCTTCCCGCCGGCCGCCTCCCGGACCGTTTTACCCGCCACCGCCGTTAACAGCCTCTCGGTCGCCGCGTCGAACGCTTCCTCGCCGGTGATGATTACAAGCAGAAGCACTCCAAAGCTGTACACATCACTCTTCTTGGAGACCATCCCGGTCCGAATGTAGTACGGGTCGATGTAACCCGGCGAACCGGTCAACTCCACCGGCGCCCGGACGGCGGCGGAGAAACCCATACACGCGCAGCCAAAGTCGCATAGCTTGGGGTTTAGGTCGCCGTCGAGGAGGACGTTGGAGGCCTTGATGTCGCCATGGACGATCTGGAGCTCGCAGCCTTCGTGGAGGTAGTCGAGGGCTTGCGCGAGACGGTAAGCGATGGAAGTCCGCCGAGCCCACGGCAGCACGGCGCCGGAGTGGAGCTTCTCGTGAAGGCTTCCATTAGGGATGAATTCGAAGATCAGAACGCCTTGTTCATCTGTTCACAAGAAGTTCGAAAACACGCCCGTTTGAAATCAGCTTAAAAATTGAACCTCTCTGTTCACCAATTCCAGCTCTATTACATACCTTGTTCGTCACAGTAGCCGAGCAGGCGAACGATGTGGGGGTGATGGATGTGGAGGAGGATGCTGAGCTCCAACCGGAAGGTGAGGTGGAGGCGTTTGCTGCTTTGGTGGAGCTTGACGCTGGCGGGAATGGAGTCTTTGAGACGGGCATAGTACACTGTACTGAATCCCCCTTTGCCTATTACATCCGAGGTGAAATTGGCGGTGGCTGTTTCCACCTCCGTCCATGTAAAACGTCTTGGGAAAAGTGCAAAGATGTCATCTTTTTGTGCCGGAGGCGGGCCGTCCAACCCGGACTCGGGCCCATCGGCGACACGAGCAGTGGTCACGCCGACCTCGAGGTCTTCTGCATCGAGGCAGAGCTTCCTCCGGCGGCGTAGGAGCAGGACGCAGGCAAGCGATGCAAGGAAGAAGGCGGCGGCCAAGGCAAGGGTTAGGGCTATTGCGAGGTACATCGTTCTCCACTGCCTCTGTACTTGTGGCTCAGCGCTCAGCCATGAAACAGCAGAGCCCCGGTAACGGAGCAGACATAGAATTTATAAACGAAGAATTCTGCTTCACTTCTCTTTGCATTCGAAGTAGATTTTTTATTTATTTTATACTTATTTTTGAACCAAATATTAAAAAAAAATAAAATGGAATGTCTTTATTGTTTACATATCGATCAACGAGCTTAATTATTGAAATGGGTAAACAGATATACAGTGGTTCTGTCATCTGTGCAGTGAATGAGTGAATCTAACGTTAAGGGATGAAGTTGACTAATAATTGAGGAACGTGATTTCTGTCTATTAAACTTTTGCTTTTCTCCGAAGAATTGGGCATCAGCTTTTAAAAAAAGACCATTGTTACGCTGTCAAATAGAACATAAGACTTTCTGTAATTATATTTTTATATTCTACGTATTAAATTATATGTCTTGCAAATTAATTAATACTGAAATTATGTGACACATTAAATATTTTTTCTTAAAATAATATTAAACCAGATGCATCTCGATCTTGAAGGCATTATTTCTCTCATAAATTAGAAATATAAATTGCATTTCTTTCTTATAAAATTTTTTAAAAATTTTCTTATATTATTGCATTTATATCCTTGGATGAAATTTTATAATTTCATTCGAGTCAGTTTTTTTAGCTTTTGCTGGCTCTATTAGTTCACAACGGAAAATTATTCTGTGTGAAGTTCAAATACAGAATTATATCCGGATTATGAATATATATAATATATATATATAATATATACATTATGTATATTCATATATTCGAATACAATTATGTATCCTCCACACAGAACAAGTTCTCTATCAGAGGGCCAATGGTTGGTAGGAGTTTTCTCTTATCACGCCAGTTTTAAGTTGTATTAATAGTCATAAAGAAAACACGATTCTAACGTGTCAGTGTCCGTTTCAGGAAAAATTATTGGGTACGTCGTCCGGACGTAGAGCTACGTCCGGACACCTCTGTGTTGTTGACACGTAGCGGCACGAAGCCAGCACGCCAAGAAGTTCAAATGACGCACGTGCCAAAATATTTAACGCCCGGCCCGACGACCCGACCCAGTTCGGGCGTGCAAATTTAATACGAAATTACTGCAACCACTCGAGAAAATTCAAAACACGAAGCTTTTCACTCTCTCTGCAACTATTCATCGTCGGGAATATCTTTAGGGTTTGTTCGTCACCTTCATTGCGTATATAATCTGAATCGATGCCTCAGGTCAGTAGTTTATAGGGTTTAACGTACGTTCGTGACCTTCATTGTTTGTCATTTGTTATCCTGTATAACAAAGAAATGTAAATGTGTTTATATCATTTAGGGTTTGTAATGTTTAGAACGATGAACCGTAAATTGGCATCAGAACACAGTACCGAGTTGGCATCAGAACACAGTACCGAGTTTAACGGTCGGTACTGCTATAAATTCCTCATTGACGTTCGGTATTGATATGCGTTGATTTAGGGTTCAGTTAAAAATTGTAGAACCTGGTGTAAATACCTATGTAGGTATTTTTATAATAAGGTAATGAAGCCCCGTAGAGTGTACCGACTCTAACAGTTGGGTATATGCTTTATACCGATCGGTACCGAGTAGGTATTCTTCGGTGTAACTGGTATATGCTTTATACCGATTGGTACTGAGTAGGTATTCTTCGGTATTTATCGGTATTGCTCGGTACCGACTTTTTTCTCTGAGCAATTCAGGCATAATGGATCGGTACTAATTGTTATTGTACGTACTGATATGTATTGCTCCGAAATGATCATTATTGCTGGGAACTTATTGATATTAGTTGTTGTACCGAGTAATATTCTTAATTAATGATCGGTATTGGTCGAATTCTGATAGGTTTTACTCGGTACATCTTGATATTTGTTGTTATAAGGTGGAAATTATTTCACTAATGATCGGTATCGCTGTGTACGGATAGGTAATTTTTTTTTTACTTATTAATATTAGTTGTTATACCGAGTAATTTATTTCAAAAATTGTCGGTATTGCTCTGTACGTATGGGTATTATTTGGTACTTATTGATATTTGTTGTTGTACCGAGTAAATTATGTTTATTACTGATCGGTAGAACTTGATACATCTCGATATTTGTTGTTGTACCTGGTACATCTCGAAATTTCTCGATTCTGTTAGGTATTACTTGATAACTTATTATATATACCAATGTTGCAGGGATATTCACCACCTATTCATTTCCGATGCAGAACATCCACAATTAGAGAAGTTTGCAATCATTTAGTAAGTACGTTCGGTCAGCAATTTGTGGATAAACTGACGCAGCTCCAACTCAATCAATTCCTGGCCTTGCCTGCATTCCGTCAGAATGTACCCCTGGTGCATAAGATTCTTACAAAATGGGACATTCGAAAGCAATGTTTTGTTGTTAAAGGAGAAAGCATACCATTTACAACAGATGAGGTAGCCCTTATGCTCGGCCTTCCAAATCGAGGCTTAAAATTCGAGCCTGGAAGTGATAGAATAACTGGAAAAACTTCCAATGACGTTAGGCATGAGATTGAAAGTCTTCCTGCCTCTACTCCGATTGAAGATCTTGTGAGGACATTTATATTTTACTTACTTTCAAACCTATTTTTTCCCATGGCCAACTTCAAGATACCTGCAACAATACCTAGTGTGGCTGATAATGTTGATGAATTTTTAACATACAACTGGCCAGCATCGATCAGTGAATTCTTAACGATTGAATTCAATAGAATTGCCAGGAATTTTTCCAAAGGCACCCCACTGGGTTACATAAATGGATTTGTACACATTTTAATTGTGAGTTGATATGTAGTTTTCAATTTTTTAAGATTACTGTAAAAGCCCACTCTATTTAGAATGTTAATCTTGGCATGCAGATTGTTAATTTAGAATCTTCATTTTCCTCAAAATATACAGATTTGGTTTCTAGAGCATACAACTATCCACGATCCATTGGACGAGCACCTCCGACCTCGTTTAGTTCGTTGGGGCAGCCAGATTAAGTACAGTGAGAAGGACCTTTCCAAATTATTTGGTGGTCTACGGAAAAATCAGGTACTAATTGTAGACGTATTCCAACTAATTTATTTTTGAGCTGAAGGTGTTAATCTTGGCATGCAGATTGTCCAGCAATTCGTATGAGTTACAGATTTGGAGAGAACGTTACTTCAGAGTTCCACTGTTCATCCTGAACCGAAAATGTCATCCACACCTGACAATGTGCTACAAATTGAATTCCATCAACCATCTAGTCCCCAAACTTCCCCAGAAAGATCCCCCAGGCCCTCCAGTCCAGTCAGCTCCCCAAAGATTCCAATCCAACCCAGAACTCGGACAAGGCAACCCACCACCCGAAGTAGAGCAGCAAAAGAGAAGAAACAAGCTGCAGATGTTAACTTAAAGAGTTTGCAAGCTGCGTGCAAAAAGCTGAGAGCACAGAATAAATCACTTGTTAAGAAGTTATCTGCTGTTGAAATTCACTCCACTTTGTTAGAGAGTCGTGTCAAAGATCTTGAACAAACAGTTTCTAAAATGAGGGAAAAGGAAAATCAGAAACTTCAAGGAATAGACAAGTTTTTATTCGAACATTTCCCAACTACATATACAGCTTTTCAAATGGGGAATTATTCGGACTCTACCTCTAGGACCATTAGTGAGCATGATGTTGTTAGCCCAGAAACTGCTAATACTCCTGAAGATGTAACACACCCAAAATCAGCTGAGGAATCACACGACGTTGTTGACAATGCCTCAAATGAAATAACAAATAAAGAGGGCCAACATGATGCAGGAGAATTAGCAGGTTCTGTGCTTATTGTTGCAAATAAAATAACAGAAATGGAGGCCCTACAGTCGGTTCTTGACATTGCAAAGGAAATAAATAAACCGGAGGAACAACAGGAATTTACTGAAATTGTTGCAAAGGAGAAAATAATTCCTGAGGAAGCAGAGAATGTTGTTGACATTCCAGTTAAGGAATTAACAAAACCGGATGAAGAGGAAGATATGGGATTTGCTTCTTCTTCCAAGACTGGAATAGCTAGAAGGGTGCAGCGTCGGGTTGGGAGGAAAAGAAAAATGGTGCAGTCTCCCTTCACGACTGGAGCTAGGAAAAAAAATAATAATTTGAAGGTCACTACGTCTAATATAGAAGTTGATACAAATAAAGAAATAACTGAGAAGGTGCCGGCTAAGAGTTTAGATATTATTGAAGTTGGTACTGATAGTAAAATAGAAGCGAGGCCAGCTGAAACAGCACTTGAGTACGGTGGTCGAACAGCAATAAGCGATGAAAAACGAATATTCATTGACACATGTCTCCAAAAATACAAGGATAAGTGAGTGCTATGCGTATGTTACTGTGAAATTGGTCGTTATATGGTCGGTATTTACTCAGTATTACCAAGAAATTGGTCGGTATTAGTCGGTATTACCGAGAAATTACTCGGTATTACTCGGTAATACCGAGAAATTGGTCGGTATTTAGTAGGTATTACTCGGTATAAATGCGTAATTTAGTTGGTAATACCGAGAAATTGGTCGGAATTTAGTCGGTATTACTCGGTATAAATGCGTAATTTAGTTGGTAATACCGAGAAATTGGTCGGAATTTAGTTGGTATGACCGATATATTGGATCGGTATTACCGAGGAATTACTCGGTATCAATGCTTAATTTAGCCGGTATTAATCGGTATTACTCGGTATCAACGCGTAATTTAATCGGTACTACAGAGGAATTACTCGGTACTATCGTAATTTAGTCGGTATTACAGATGAATTACTCGGTATTACCGCGTAATTTAGCCGGTATTACCGAGATAAATTACTCGGTATTACCGAGGAATTACTCGGTATCAATGCGTAATTTAGTCGGTATTACAGAGGAATTATTCGGTACTATTTTTCTCCAACTTTATATACTAATTATTTCTTACAGGAATGACATGATCTATGCTTATGGGCATGTTTTTATATATAGAAGCCAAATTGATGAACTGTTAATGTCAGAATACCTTGATAACAACCACGTGGATACATTTGGTATTTTTTTGGTGGAAAAGAACCAGATGTGCCCTGGACTCTATTTACCATTCCTATTTGTTTCTAGCTTCCACTGGGTGAGTTAAATAGTTAAAATAATGTTTTGGTTAATTAGAAATAAAATTATTTTCTGTGCTTGTTACAGGGTTATAAGAAATTTAACGCAGACACAAAAAAATTTGTTTCCCATATAAACAAAGAATCTGTCAATGCCGCCAATTTGATTCTTGTACCCATCATTGAAAGTTCTCATTGGACTCTCCTTGTTGGGAACTTGAAGAACAAAGTTTGGGATTTCTATGATTCATTACCCAAAAAGACTCACAGAGCAATTCTACCTGAAGTTGTAAGTACAGTCCTCAAACTCTTTAAACAAAATTATAATGGCATTCTTCTAAAATCATGATAATTACAGATATCCCATCTGTACGAGGACACAACTACTTCATTTGCTACGGACATTCGACGATGGCGGATCCGAAAAATCAAACAAGTCCCAACTCAGAAAAATAGTGTAGATTGTGGGATGTACGTCTGCAAATATATGGAAGCCGTCATCCAACCTGAAGCAGTCGTATGGGCTGATGTAAAGGACTGGGAAGATAATATGGCTAAATTCAGGGCAGAATTTGCATACGCCATCCTAAGCACTACAATAAAATGAGCATGTAATAACTTCACTAATTTGTTTATGTAATTGAGAATTAAAATGAACAAACGTTCTGAGAGTAATACCACGAGAAGAACTTCAAAACCTGTATTAAACAAAGGAAGACTGAGTCCCTATATTTTCAGAAGTAAAATGTACAGTTGTAGGTGCATTGTTTACTGTGCGCTTAATTTTTTTGCTTTTCCTCTTTTCCCAGTGATCCTTCAATCTAGCATTTGAGATGCCCTTTGGCCTGCACTTCGTAGGGTCTTTAATATTTCTTTGTGCTCCGCCATTTATATTGCAAACCTTGTTGTTCTCTACCTTCTTCCCTTCCATGATGCATCGAACTTTTCCTGCCATGTCACTCATTACAGCGACCATACACTGTTCAGCATCCTCATTACCCTGTGCTTCTGTGCTTATTTGATATGCAAATCTGCAAATAAAATTTCTAAAAATCATGGTATTGGATCCCTCCATTGATGGCCTGGTATTCTTTCCTATACATGTACCCTCTCTCACAGCATAAAGATCTTTTCTTGCTCTGGCTGACCATCTAGGCAAAAAATATTTTTCAGGTATATTAACAATATCTAACTGCTTAATAACTCTCATGCAGTGAGAACATAACAAACCCATCATTTCAAACTTGCCACAACTGCAATGAATGTTTCCCTGAATTGAGTTAATATGAACAGTCCATGTTTGCGTGTCAAATGATTTGCCTGTGTACTTGATCGTGAACGTGGATGAGTCCGGTGAAGCATTATCAATGCACAGTCCACCAACACCCTGTAAAAATTCCTCTTCAAAAAAGGTGTATAATTTTCTCGAGTAAAAACGGGCGGCTTGCTTTAATATTGAGCTGCACTTAATTATAGGTTCTATCTCTGATTGATTGCATCTAAAATCTTCATCTTGTTCGTTTCTACGCCAACTCTTCATCACCTTCTCCAACCCCAGGAAACAATCAGTTATACAACTGGTTGGCTTTGAAATGCCATGGCAAACATGATTGGTGGATTCACTACGTTGTGTAGAAAGAATGCCAAGATTAAAACATTTTTTGTTGAATGCAGTTGACCACTTGTGCCTAACTTTGTATAGATCATTCAACCACTGGTGATTCTGGAGGTTCCCTTCACTGATCATTTCAGTCCAATTTTTCTCAAACTCATCCTCCGAATCACAGTTGCTTAAACATGTATAAAATAGACCTTTCACTTTGTTATTACTATTAAAGCACCATACTTTGGAAGGAGCCTTCTTGTATATATGCCATTGGCACAAACGATGCCGTGTTTTAGGTAATGCTATCTCTATGGCCCTAGCCATTGCTTGGTCCTGATCTGTAAATATTGTTAAGGGATGTTTATTATCCATTATTCTTAAGAAAGTTCTAAACAACCAGGTAAATGACTCGATCGTCTCCTCAGATAAGAAAGCCACCCCTAATAGAACGTTTTGCCAATGATTGTTAACTCCTACAATAGGTGCACATGCTAAATTATATTTGTTAAGCCTGTAGCTAGTGTCAAAAATTATGACATCACCAAAGCACTCATAATCAATTCTGCCCAACCCGTCAACCCAAAAGAAATTCAGTAACCGGTCATCTTCATCAGTTTGTACATCCCATGCAAACATGTTGTCATCAGCGAGTCGTTCTTTAAACAATTGAATAAGTGAATTTGTGTCTCCACTCTCAATCCTGGCTCTTCGTTCTTTTTGAATGTAGTTGTATGCATCCCTCTTTGTGAACCGCAAATTTTCTACACCGCCTACTTCATTAGATAGGTATGAAAATGCATCAACTGTTCTGATACGAGCTTCCGTCATTGATTTCAGAACAGATGCATCCTCATCACTGATGTTCCTGCATGATCTAAGCAAATGTTGATCTCCCGGCTTCGCCAATTCGTGATTGTGACTTTCAATCGATTTTTGCACCATCCAAACTCCATCTTCAGACACAGCAAACCTAATCATAGCTGGACACCCGGTTCTTGTGTTTGATTTCTGATATTTGGATTTTCGTTTTAAAACATTCTCCTTTTTGAATCCTGCTTTCGAACATACAAAATCCTTTTTTTTAATTTTCCTCGAGTTTGGCCAGAATGCATGATGTTCTTTCCGAACACTAAAACCATGACAATGAGCATAATCGCAATACATATCATATGCTTCCTTCTCACAGCTGTAAACACCCTGTTTACAAATATAAATATCAATTCACTTGCCTAAACACAAGCAGCAGTAAAAAAATTACATAATCACATAAACACCAAACCTGTACCGAGTATAAGTACCGAGTATAACTGTAACAATACCGAATATGACTGTACCAGGTATAACTGTACAATACCAAGAAACTCTGGCAGTCTCGGTACAATGCTACAATACCGAGTATAACTGTACCGGGTATAACTGTACAATACCGAGAAACTCTGGCAGTCTCGGTACAATGCTACAATACCGAGTATAACTGTACCGGGTATAACTGTACAATACCGAGAAACTCTGGCAGTCTCGGTACATTGCTACAATACCGAGTATTACAATACCGGGTAGCACCACCTAGTTGCAATACCGAGTAACTATACCGAGTTAATCTGCGGGTACCGGTCAGTGAAACAATATCGAGAAACTCTGGCAGTCTCGGTACACTGATCGGTACTAGAGAATAAGCTCGGTACAGATCAGTAGGATCGCAAAAACTTGTCGGTATTACAGATGACTTGGTAAATAAAACCTGCTATTGATCGATACCGACGAATAGCGATAATCTATTGCCAAAACCATCAAAATATAAGTTGTTAAAGCACAAAGAAGGAGGTGCAAACATACTTATTGTATGTAAAAAAAAGCTTACCGATATTAATTCAGAAAAATCAACCCTACATCGGTTCTTCTTGGAACCTTCAACCGCATTTAACGTTTCTTCAATCTCCTCGAACCCTTCGATGTCATCCAAGGAGAATTCCATTTTTCGTCTCTTCGTCTGTAATTCTTTCTCAGCGTTCTTTTGAACCCTAAATACTGTATAACGTCTACTAAATAGCCCGCCAAAAGTTATTAACCCTAAAGATAATGGCGCGTAATTCTTTTTTTCTCCGGGTCGGGTCATCGGGCCGCTACGTGTCACGGCGCTTTCGTGCCGCTACGTGTCAACAACACAGAGGTGTCCGGACGTAGCTCTACGTCCGGACGACGTACCCAATAATTTTTCCCGTTTCAGAGTGAAATTGACTCTCGTACAACTTTTCAAATGAGTGTTTGAATATACTACTTAAATACGTTTAAATATCAGATAACTATAACTTGTAATACTTACAGTATTAAATCTAAATAAGTATTTTGTCTTGTCTACTTAAGTAATCGAATATCATATAATAAAACAAAATTGTCATTTTTTTACCATTCGAATGAGGTAAATTTCATAGAAATTCATTTTTATTTGTTTTTTGACTAAAAATCTTAGATAAGAACATAAACTAAATTTGACCTAATTTTGATCAATTTCTCGCTAATATTTCCGTTTATTGTATTAGCGCTCGAGAAGTAATATAACATTTAATTTCATCTGTTCATTCACTAAAAATAAAATTAGCAGGTCAAATAGTTACAACAAGTTGATACATCAGATTTTGGGGTTGTTTGATTTATTAAAATAAAAAGAGTGTAAGGTATTCTAAATGTGGGGTATTTTAAAATATTGATATTTGATATGAAGTAAAGAAAATACATACTAAAATTCAAAAGTATTTGGAATACATCATTTTGTTCAATTTTTTTGTATTTAGAAATAGTTAGATTTGACTAATTTAATTTCCAAATACGTTGTAATTTTAAATAAATTATATTCATTTTACATTCCATACCGTTTTACTTTGCATTTCCTTTTCACCGAATCAAATGACCTATTTGTCTCCTCTTTTTATTGTGTCTATTAGATTTAATTTTATTTATGAATGATATTAGAATATTATAAAAACTATAGTTTGTCAAAAATTCTCAATAGTAGAGAGATATAGAGTTTAGCTTCTTAGTTCTGCATGAAGTTCTGACACACTCACAGATAAGAGAGAGGGGTGCATCAATTATAAGAGATGACATTTTTTTATGTGGAAAACCTTGAAAAGGAAAAAGAAAACCTTGGAGCCTAGCCAAGTTAAAATGATTCCACTAGTGCTTGTCATTTGTTTACAAATGATGCCTTTTATGTGGAGGGAAATATTTGTGTGGCAAATATACATCATATAGAGCACATTACATCTTTAGGCTTGGAAGAATCAAATGATATGATAGTTGTTCTAAAGAGAATGTTGGCATATTATTTTGACTAGTAAGAACGTAATATGGCAATGGTGGTCATAGTGACCATAGTTTGGTGATTGAGGACGGAGGTCGGAGGGACTGTAGTTGGTGGATAATAGAAATCAGAGGGACCATAGTCAATGGGTGACAGAGGTCAGAGGAACCATAGTCGACGGCGCGATAGAGGTTAGAGGGATCGTAGTCGGCGGACGATGGAGGTCGGAGGGACCGTAGTTGACGATCGATGGATGTTGGAGGGACTGTTGTAGGCGTACAATGGTTGGAGGGACCATAGTCGGCGAGCGACAGAGGTCGGAGGGACCATAGTTTGGAGACTGAGGTCGAAAGGACTATAGTTTGACGACAGAGGTTAGAGAGACTGTAGTTGGCGGGCGGCGGAGGTCATAGGAACATTGCCGATGGGATACGGTTGTTGAATGAACCATAGTCAGCTCGCGATGGTGTCTTGAGGGACCATAGTTGGGTGACGGAGCCCGAGAGGAATGTAGTCGAGCGACGGTGGTTGGAGTGAGCGTGGTCGGGCTATAGAGACTGGAGGGATAATGGTCGAGTGATGATGCCTAGAGGGAGCGTGGTCGAGTTACGGAGGCTAGGAGGAGCATAATCAGGTGACAGAGGTCGGAGGGACCGTAGTCGGGTGACCGAGGTTAGAGGGACAGTAGTAGGCAAGTGATGTAGATCACAAGTCTAAGGGCAGTAATCAAGTGAAAATCTGAGGACGATTCGGTGGCCAATAGAGGCCGACAGCGATCAGCAACCGAGCAGTGGTCCAACGATGGTCGATGACCCAGCAGTGCTAGAGATGTGGCCGAGTGGAGCTCTAGGATGATTGAAGCTTTAGAGTTCTCTCCAATCTTTAATCGAAAGCCCCCCTCATGTAAGAAGTGGAGATTTATTTATATATTTTGAGAGTGACATGCTTTGTAAATCATGGGAAGATTTGGGGCAAATTCGGAGTGCTCCATTGGATGGCCCATATTGATCCCCTCGATCATCAAGTATTTATTCAGCATTTAATTTCTTTAATGATGTTATAATTAAGTGATTTGGCCCATTGGATTCATATCATTGAGCCAATTGATTTGATTATAAGTATGCTATATTTGGATATCATTTGATCATCTAATTAATGCTCTAAAGCTTCCCATTAGGCTTTAAGCCCATGATTTGAGCCCATCTGGGCTCGGATTGAACCGATTTTAGCATCGTTAGGTTTGTTGTACTGAGACATTCAATTTGACTATATGTTTGTTAAAATTGGAGTTTAGATAGTTCTGAATTTAATTTTGGAAGATGTCAACTTGAATGTGCCTTAAGATTTGTGCTCGATAAGGCAATTTTTGGTGACATATCAAATACAAAATTAGTTTAATATTAAAAAATTGAGAGAGAGAGAGAGAGAGATGAACAAAATTATCTAGGGTAAAAAAGGAAAAACAAGCCTTTAAAATTTTATTAGATGTCTATAGAAAATGAAGTTAATATGATCTCACTATTATTGTGTTGATAATCTTGGATATATTTTTAATAGATTTAAGTTGAGGTTCAATATTACATAAATATCTATATTTTACTTGATATTTCATTAAAAAAATTATCTTGATCAGGCACGAATCTTAAGGCAAATTTGAATTTGAAACTTCTAAAACTAATTCTATGAAAATCCGAACTTCGATTTTAGCAAACTTATAGTTGAACTGAACATCTCGAAAAGATAAACCCAATGACACCAATTCGATCCAATCTGAGCCCAAATGTGTCCAAATTGATAGTGCGAAGCACATTTAGAAGTTTCAAAACATAAGTTTGATGACCAAATGATTTCCAAATGTGACATGCTTATAGTTGAATCGAGTGGCTTGACAAGACGAATCCAACCAGCCCAAGATTGTTGAATTCTGATTTCCAAATGCAACCTACCCATGATCTTCTCACTATTTATTAGCCATGACATTCTTAAAAAACTATAAAGAGATCCCTCATTCTTCACAAAAATGGGGAGAGAAAGGAAAGGATGAGGAAGAAGAAAGAGAAGTTTGAGATCTCTCTTGCCACCAAGCTCCTCATCGACCACCGCTGGACCACCAGCAGTCGTCGGACTTTGGCCAGGCCACTAGCTCTCGCCAGACTTCTGCCCGGCCACCATCCCTCGTTGGACTTCTACTCAACCACCGACCCTCACCGGCCTTATGCCCAGCCACCAACACTCGCCATACTTCTGCATGGCCACCGGCCCTTGCCAGACTTCTGCCTGGCCACTTGCCATTGCCAGATTTTTGCCATGCCACCGACTGTCACCAAAATTTTGCCCATCCACCAGCTTTCGCTAGACTTCTGCCCGGCCACCACCCCTCACCAGACCTCTGCTTAGCTACCGGCCCTAGTCGGACTTCTGCTCGGCCACAAACCCTAGCGCGGACTTCTGCCCGGCCACCAGCCATCATTGGACTTCTGGCTGGTCGCCATTCGTGACCTGGCTATAGTCTTTTTGACCTTCGTTTTCCACCAACTATGGTCCTTTCGATCACCATAGGCTGACCACGGTCCTTACGACCTACGTTGTCTGACAACAATCTTTCTGACCACCATGGTCAGCTGACCACCGTTACCAGCCGACTAAGGTCCTTCTGACCTCCATCGCGAGATAATAGTCTTTTTGACCTCCATTATCCGCCGACTACGGTCTTTCTGACCTCCGTTACTCGCTGACGATGGTCTTTCTGACCTCTGTCGCCCGACTACGATCCTTCCAACTATCATTACCCGACTACGATCTTTTCGACCTCCTTCACCCACCAACTACGGTCTTTCTAACTACCGTTGCCCGACTGCGATCTTTCTGACCTCTATCGCCCGACTATGATCCTTCCGACCAACGTCGTCCGACTACTGTCCTTCCTGCCTACATTACTAGCCGACTATGGTCCTACCAACCAAATGAACATGTCAGCACTGATTCTTCTAACTCCCACCATGTAATGCACACTATATAAATATATATTGGTGACATCAAGCCAAGGCATTCCCGCTAAGGAATGGCCTCATTTGTAATCGACTGCAAACACTAGAGGATTCATTTAAATTGAGAAAGGCCCAGTGATTTTTCCCATTTTCAGGGGTTTCCGCATAAAAATTTTGGTATCTCTTACAAATTATACGCCTCTACTGTTTATCTGTCTGTGTGTTGGATCTTTGTTTAAAGGTAGGACATTAAACTTTATATTTCTCTATTGCCATGAATATTCTAGGATGCAACATGACTAATAATAATATATATCTAATTATATAATAATGTTTAATAACATTATTCACTATAAAAAAAATATCTAAATCTCATTGGCTTATTTTTGTAGTTGAAGTACTTTGGCAATTTTTGATAAATTTAAAGCCAACATGAGATCATTCGCAGAAGAGATGTCTTTGATGAAACTCTCTGAAGAATTCAACCTCAATTTCCTCTTGTGGATCGTTGGCGAGTTGTGTCATGAGCTCAAAAACAATTTCAATAGTGTGAATGGGCAAGTAATTTTAAATAGCTTAACAAATTCACATCTTGAATACTACAAGAAAATAAATCTTTTATTATGATGATTTTAGTTTTGAGGTTGTTAAGGATTTGTCTGTGACAGCTTTTCTACTATTTTGCTTTTAAGACATGAATTATAATTTCATTTCGTTACTAACTTCTTGTTATTTAATTATAGTTTTTTAAAAATTTTTACGATGAAAAGTTATTTTCTGCATCTATAATAACAAAATTATTTTCACTACAACAGCTTTACAATTAATTTTATCAAAGCTTCAATCATCTCAAATAGTTCCTAAATCTTCGAAATTATAAATCAAATAAAAAAAACAAATATATGCAAGAACATTCTCATAAAAAAATTATCCAAAGTAGGCTAAAAAATCTAAATTTAATCCACATATAATTTATATTATATATATCTCAAAATAAATTTAAAATTTTAAAACTCGTTTTAATCATAATATTGTCATAATATTCTAATATTTAAAAAAAAAGGAATATATTATTTCATAACTCTATTTCTCCTTACACAAATGAATGGTTTATAATTAACTTCAATTAATTTCCTTATAATTTTTCCATTTTATTTCTTTCTAATTCTTTCCAGCCATACAATTGGGAGTCCTCTGACCCCTTTCGGGCAGCCTCTCAAACTTGTCCCTTTGTGCGAAGTAAGTTGTTCGAGACGAGGTCCACGTCCCAACATCAATATCTGCATTTAATAATGATATGGATTATAGAAGGCCACGGAAAGAGAAATGTATTATAATTATTCCAACGAACTAATTAAGAAGACGACTGCCTAACCAAATTCAAATGATTGCCCTCTCTAACACGCACGAGCTTACGACAATCACAGGCAAAATGGCCACAGCATATACTTAGGTTTTATTTGAAACGGCTTTTTTATTATTTTTTAAAAAATTATTTTTAAAAATAATAAGAAAATTATCTTAAATAAAATCTTAGCTATTTACTATTTCATATTTTTAAAAATGCAGCGTACATTCCTATACATGTAAATATATTTTTGTTTGTCTTCGCATTTTTTTAATTTTTTAGAATTTTAATAATTTTTTACTAATATTCAAATTTATTATTTTATTTTTAAAATTATTATATTGAAAGTCCGTTTTGGATGATACAACTTTTATAAAGATGATTATAAAATTATTGTGGAGAAAATAACTTTTTTAAAAGTTGTAGAAAGCAACTTCATAGTATAATTTTTTTCTTGAAAACAGTGAAAAAGCATTGATCAGATAAAAATTATAATTACAGATTGAAAAATAAAGTAAAAAGAAAGTTATCTGTAATGAAGCCTAAATATTATCTTTAAAATAAGTATAAATATGTTATTTGTTTAATAAAATCTAAATTAAAGATGAATTAGTAAAAATATAATTTCAATTTTAAAAACGCCTATTGATATTTTAAAATATCATACATTATGGTATAAAATTTTAGTTTGTTTGGTGGATATATGAATCATGAAGGAAATTTGGCCTCATAAATCACCGTCAACACAGTTATGATCGTCTGGCAAGATATCTCAAGCGTTGGCTCTAATATAAGATAGCCAGTCAATTTTAAGATCCCTAAGGCTGGGGGCCAAGTTGACTCAATGTTATACATCAGAACATATCTTTAGTCAAATAAAATACAAACTAAATAGTATATGCATATATAATAAGCACTAGTTTATTTCCTATATTCTATTCTATGTTTGGATTAGATAGACTAGTTTTATATTCTAAACTTGATCTACCTAAACATTATAAATACCCCTCCCCTATATTATGGAATGAATAATTTTTGGTTTCTCCCCAAGGGTAATAAAATCTTATATTTCATGATAATAGATAAATTAAAAATTATTACAAGCTTATCAATCTATTTTGCATCTTTTGATAATGTTGCATGACAATCTCATTAAGAATTAAATCGAACACACCCTTTCAATGTAAGGTACCAAACAATCATTGAGTCAATCATCACTTATCCTACTACGCAATTGATGTTTGATAATCCTCATTACAGAAAATGCTCTTTCCAGTGTAGCAGTAGCAATTGATAAAGTAAATACTAAAATAATAAGTCTGTAAACCAGAGGATACGCACGATCCTTCTTGACCTTAACAATTTGCTTCACAAGATCAACAATATTGCTTAGAGAGGAGAACTCATCATCAGTGTGCATATCAATGATATAAGTTGACAATTGACTTTTAAGAGCCACAAGGTCAATGATAGAAAAATCACTTGGATATAATTATGCTAGACGTATCAATTTTCTCTCATCATAAGTATTGAAGGAATTAGTTGGATTTAAGCATGCCATACAAAGAAGCGCCTCAGTACTAGATTCAGAAAAATGATTATTTAGCTCTTAAAGTAGAATGTTAACCACAGTGTAGAATAGCTCAACATGATAATGACGTAGGTTTAATATTTCTTCACCTCTTTATAATGATTGACGACAAGTTTTGCATGTATCATTCATATTTGGAATTTAACCTCGAAAACACTGCAAAAACATGATACTTCATCTAGTAAAGTAGTCCATCCATTCTCCCTCAGAATGTGTAGTCGTTGTTTGGATATTTTATCAATTTCATTGCATTTTCTATATCTTGATTTTTCTTTTGTAATGATTGTGATAACTAATATGTAATCCCCAATATATCAATCATCAAATGCATTATGAAAATAAAATCAAAAGATTTCATTATATCTATCAGAACACCTGCTTCAATCGACTGTTGATTATGTACCCATTCATCTTTGACAATCTCAAACACCTCAATTACAGAAGCATAAGCAAGAGGGGGCCTTAGTTCCGCCACTATTTCTCCCTCTCTAGTCACTCTTCTTGCCCTTTTTTCCTTAAGGAGTCCACACACACTCAAAATGTGTCTTCCCCTTCTTGATGTAGATTAAGAAGCATAACAAATGGTGCTATCATTGAAAGTAAACTCCCTTCTCCACCTCCTATCTCAGTCTGCCAACAGTCTCCACTATAGGCCCACTTCTTTCAACTGCTAGCCACCTTTCTCTTCCACCAAAACCCACATTTTTCTGCTCCTATCCCAGAAGGCCATCAGTTTCCACCGTAGCCAGCCTTCTTTTTTTCTACGGCCAGCAATTGTGTTGCCTTCCGCCTAATTAGGAGTAATCTGCCTTCAACCTTCTATTGTTTTTCTGAAGAACAACTCTCAATTGCAACTCAAGATTTGCCGTCGGCTACTGCTCCATAGAATCTCCCACCTACCTTCCTTTTTCAGCATCAATAACTATCAAATGTTGCTCTTGTTGCACTAATTTTTTTCTCCACACCACAATATTTCTTCTTCTCCATAGTTTTTGCCTCTCCGCCAACAACAACCATTGGTTTTTCAGCATTAGTGCCATCAAATTTTGCTCGCCAACTAGCACTTCTGCCTCATCTTCCAAAATTTGGCTACCACCAATCACAATATAAGCAACTTTTCAAAAATTTCTACCTTTTAGCACCTTTTCAGCTTCTACACCCAGAATTTCAACACCTTTTCAGATTTTGCACCTACAAGAACATTAAGAATAACACTTCAACCACTACTTTTTTAGATTCTGCACTTTTTTAGATTTTGCAAGAACCTATTGTTCAGCCATTATTTATTATGCCCTAAAATATAATTTGAAAGAATTTTTTTTCTTTTATCTTTTGTTATAAAATAATTAAGGCTATTTAATTTCAGTACTATCGATTAGTAAAGAAATCATATAAAATGATAAAATTAAAGCATCAACGAAAACTTTTGAAATCATATTAATGCAGTAAAACCTTATAATAATATGCATATATTATCCAATTATTCTATATCAGTATAAAATTGATATCTTAATCACATGCTCAGTATATCATATGCTCAATATTAGTACATTAAATCAGTAATAGTAATAGTAACAATAACAGTGAATCAATAATGGTATCAGTAACAATTCAGTAATGGTATCGGTGGTTGTATTAGCACAAGTAAATTCAATTGTCGTAATAGTAAAATAATACAATAACAGTAAATCTATACAGTGATAATAAATTAATAAAGTATCAATAAAGCCATATAGTAATAATAAATCTGTAACATGAATTTCAGTAGTCATACTAAACAAGTAACAATTTCTGTCCATCATGATATATATTTTTCAGTAATTAGTAATCGATAGTCGATAACCGTTGGCTAAGTAAATAGAGTCATCACTCTTTACTCGTTGACACAATAATAATTCCTTACAACTCCCAATCGTTGTATTAGTAGAGGATAACACTCGAGCATAGTATTTAAAGGAAAGCCCTTCGGCCCAACTTCATTTAGAGGTTAATCAATCTTCAACCAACGGGTCAACCAATCTTTACTTATTATCACAGTATTGTAATATTAATAACAACTAGCTATCACTTAATCATATACCCAAAATATAATTGAGCTTACTTCAAAAAGTGTCAAAATATTCTAATGGTAAGCAACATAAAACTCTACTAAGTATAAATTCATATTTTTAAAAATTAACAAAAAATACTAGAGATCGTATATAATAATATTTTGAAGCTTTAATTGAACTAAAATACTATTTTTAGATGTTTAAATAAAATTTTAAATTAATAAAAATTACTATTTTTTAAAATCATCAGATAAAAAAATCTCAAATAAATACTCATAACGTTCATCATTTTAATCTCTATAACATTGTTGAAGGCTAGAATATACGCGGCAATAGAGTTAGAATTTTACATCTTAGCGTTGCACGAATATTCAGCTCACACACAGAGAACATAAGATTTTTACGTGGAAAACCCTGGAAAGAGGAAAAACCACAGGGCCTGGCCCAGTTGAAAGTGATTTCACTAGAATTTGAGTAGGTTACAGCGGGCTGACTCATCCTTAAGGGCGATCAGATTATAAATGTCAACTGTAGGCTTATAGTGAAGGTTCAATGTTGCACTGGCAGAACTTCGGGGTAACCCGATGATCTGGCAGACTTTCGGGCTCTAGGTGGTGGTATGACAGAGTGCATGGCCTCAAGTGATGGTCTGACAAAGTGCAGGGCATCAGGCGGTGGTCCGGCGAAGAGCAGGGCCTCAGGTGGTGGTCCGGCGAAGTGCAGGGCCTCAGGCGGTGGTCCGGCGAAGAGCAGGGCCTCAGGTGGTGGTCCGGCGAAGTGCAGGGCCTCAGGTGGTGGTCCGGCGAAGAGCAGTGTCTCAGGTGGTGGTCTGGCGAAGTGCAGGGCCTCAGGCGGTGGTCCGGCGAAGAGCATGGCCTCAGGTGGTGGTCCGGTGAAGTGTAGGGCCTTAGATGGTGGTCCGGCGAAGAGCAGGGCCTCAGGTGGTGGCCCGACGAAGTGCTGGGCCTTTGGTGGTGGTCCGACAGAGTGCAGGGCCTCAGGTGGTGGTCCGGTAGAGTGCAGAGCCTCAGGCGGTGGTACGGGTAGAAAACCAACAACAATAGAAAGCTCGGCGTCGGGTAAAAGTCCGACGAAAGTCCCACGATGGGCAGAAGTCCATCAACGGGAGGAAGCTCGGCGTCGGGTATAAGTCCATCGTCGAGTAGAGATCCGACGAAAGTCCATCGATCGGTAGTAGTCTGATGACGGATAGGAACTCGACGTCGGGTAGAATTCCGATGAATGTCCCGTGACGGGTAGAAATCCAACAACATGAGGAAGCTCGGCGTTGGGCAAAAGTCTGACGAAAGACCCACGATGGGCAGAAGTCGTTCAAAGGGAGGAAGCTCAGCGTCAGCTATAAGTCCATCGTCGAGTAGAGATCCGACGAAAGTCCATCGATCGGTAGTAGTCTGATGACGGGTAGGAACTCGACGTCGGGTAGAAGTCCTACAAAAGTGCGGTGATCTGTAGTAGTTCGACGGCGGGTAGGAACTCGGCATCGGGTAGAAGTCTAATGAAAGTCTATTGACAGGTAGAAGTCCCGTAATAGGAGGAAGCTCGGTGTCGGGTAAAAGTACAACGTCGGGTAGAAATCCGATAAGAGTTTGCCGACTAGTAAAACCCTGATGACGGGTAGAAGTTCATTGTGAGGACTTCTTGATGACATGAGCCTATATGGAAGAGGTCGAGAGAATCCACTAAGTATGTATGACCTATCCGAGGTTGTATGTCAGAGCTCTGCTCGATGACGTTAACTTATGTGAAAGAGGTCGAGAGAATGCACCAAGGATGTATGATCTATCCGAGGTTGTATGTCAGAGCCCTGCTCGATGACGTTAACCTGCGTGGAAGAGGTCGAGAGAATCCACCAAGGATGTATGACCTATCCGAAGTTGTATGTCAGAGCCCTGCTCGATGATGTTAACCTGTGTGTAAGAGGTCGAGAGAATCCACCAAGGATGTATGACCTGTCCGAGGTTGTATGTCAGAGCTCTGCTCGATGACGATAACCTATATGGAAGAGGTCGGATCAAATCCCCCTGGGATTGATCATTCAATGATTGAGACACAATAAAGATTGCATATTTCTCGAATCAAGGATGAAGAGACTATATTTGTTAGTAGTTTTTTATTTTCACCCTTCTTTATTCTTTTTAAAGAAGTAAACACATTAATATGATAATTTTCTAGTACAATCTAGGAATAGAAGTATTACACCATGCTATAAGATACATATACAGGGACAACACAATGTTCAACTTGGAAGAAAAAACTAGGGGTATCAGAGAGACACCCTACTTGAAAAAGAGACACCACAAAATAAGACAACTACCATTACTAACACAGATGCTTATACTGTGTGATTATTTGATCTCACCAATCATTTGAATGTTATTTAATGATTGTCTTTGTTATTACTGCTTTTGCCCCCAGCATCATCCCGAGTATGTGGGCTTTGAATGAATTGACGGAGATATCCTTATCGGATTAGCCTCTCAATCTAATCTTGAGTTGTTTGCAAGCTTTGGTAGTGTGTCCACGACTACGATGAAAATGACAGTATTAATCTTGATTCCCTATGTTCGGCTTCAAAGGATTAGGCCACTTAACATTTTCTTGATCTTGGATGGCCATCAATACATTCGCTCGAGAGGCATTGAGTGGTGTATACTCCTCATATTGCCGAAACTCACGTCATGGTATTGGGGATCTAGGAGAGAAGTTTTTCTTTCGTTGCGAGAATGAGTCCTCCATTGTAGGGGCTTTGCGCTTTCCGGGAGTTAGTTCAAATTGCTTTCTGTGGGCACTAATAGCTTCATCCGCTGATATTTGTGCCTCCACACGATAGATCAGGTCAGCATATGAGGGAACCGTATCTTGCATAAGTGCTGAATAAAAATGCCCGGGATGAAAGGCCTCCAAGGAAAACTCCTCACAGTAATTCATGATCTACTCCCAAAATTTATCGAGCCTCGGTGAAAAATTGTTGAAAATACTCTTTAAGTGATTATCCTTTATTCTGGCGAATCCCATAGAGGTTGGAAGAGTCTTTAACTATTCTTCAATTGGCAACAAATTGTTCGACGAACATTTTGGCCAATTTGATGAACATGGGAATGGATCCAGCTGGGAGTGAGTAAAACCATGTTCGTGTTTGCCCTTTTAGGGTGGCAGGAAAGACTTGGTAGAGGAGCGCATCTGAGGCTTGCTGGATGTGCATTATGATTCTGTAGTGGTCGATATGCTCGTACGGGTCAGATGTCCCGTCATAGGGATCGATGCTGGGTAGCTTGAATCCTGCCGGGATAAGATGCTGAAGAATGGCCTCAGTCAGAGGTGATGACTCTTGGAAATCCCATAGGCGAAGAGGTTGCCTCACACCTCCCCCAGGAAATTCTTCTCGGACCAGCCTTCGCAGTTCATGCCTCAGGGCGTTGCGGGGGAGCTCGACAATATATGGCCAGGCTAAGCCTTCGGGAGCGTCCTGAGGAATGCGGTGTTGTTGATCTGAGCACGAAGACTGGGTAGAGCTGGCTGTGTAAGCAAGTTCTTCATCTTGGCATATTGGAGGACGTCTCCTTGGTGGAGGGAGAGGAAACTCGACATGGAGGTGGTCTGCTAGAACATCTTCGACCCTTGGTGGATCTCGAGGGGGTAGAATCTCGTCAGGGGGTGCTAGTGTAGGTTGTCGGGTCTCTTGTAGGAGTTGAAGGATCTCCTTCTGGGAATCCTCCATCCTCTGAATGCGATCTTCCAGGGACGGTCCTAAAGTCCCTTCTCCGACAGGTTTTCAGCCACCGGGATGAAAAGAGGCAAATGCCTGGTGTCCCTGATTCAGGGACTGATTCCAAGATTGATGTAAATTGGAGCGGGAGGCTCCCAGGATGCGATTACTGCGCCCGTTGGCCATTGCAGTGGTGCTTCAGGATAGTGGGACTGGCTTTCCCACAAATGGCGCCAAACTATTGCGGGCTAGAATATACACGGCGATAGAGTTAGAATTTTACGTCTTAGCATTGCACGAATATCTAGGTCACACACAGAGAACATAAGATTTTTACGTGGAAAATCCTGGAAAGGGAAAAAACCACAGGGCCTGGCCTAGTTGAAAGTGATTTCACTAGAATTTGAGTAGGTTACAGTGGGCTGACTCGTCCTTGAGGGTGATCAGATTACAAATGTCAACTGTAGGCTTATAGTGAAGGTTCGATGTTGCATTGGTAGAACTTCAGGGTCACTCGATGATCTGGCAGACTTTTGGGCTCTAGGTGGTGGTATGGCAGAGTGCAGGGCCTCAGGTGGTGGTCTGACAGAGTACAGGGCCTCAAGTGGTGGTCACGCGAAGAACAGGGCCTCAGGTGGTGGTCCGGCGAAGTGCAGGGCCTCAGGTGGGGGTCCTGCGAAGAGCAGGGCCTCAGGTGGTGGTCCGATGAAGTGCAGGGCCTCAGGTAATGGTCCGGCGAAGAGCAGGGCTTCAGGTGGTGGCCCAGCGAAGTGTATGGCCTTAGGTGATGGTCTGGCAGAGTGCAGGGCCTCAGGTGGTGGTCCGGCAGAGTGCAGGGCCTCAAGCGGTGGTTCGGAAAAGAGCAGGGCCTCAGGTGGTGGTTCGGTGAAGAGTAACGGTGTCAAGAGGTGGTCAGGCGGAACTCCGGCGGTGGTCGAGGAGGAGCAAGGAGGCAAGAGCTCTCTCTTTCTCTCTTAGGATTAGGTCCCTTTTCTAAGAGGAGAGGGGGCTCTATTTATAGATTTTCGTGAGTGGCATGGCCCGTTAATAGGTGGAAGATCAGGGGTAGTTAGGGAGTGGTTTGAATGGACGACCGATGTTGAATCCCTTGATTGTGGATCGTTTAATGAACATTTGAAGGCCTTAAAAATATTGGATTTTGGCGATCTTGGGCTCGTTGGATTCGTCTCGTCGAGACGCTCGATTCGACTATAAGCATGTCACATTTGGAGACCTTTTGGTAATCGAAATTATGGTTTGAACTTTCCAACAACGCTTCAGACCCTTGATTTGGACTCATTTGGGCTCGGATTGGGTTGAATTTGGTGTCGTTGGGTTCGTATTTCCGAGACGCTCAGTTCGACTATAAATTTACTAAAAAAGTTATGCGGTTAAAATTTTATTAATACAAAATTTTTCTTTTTTTTTTGTAATGAAAGTATAAATTTTATAAAAAAATTTCAAAAGTATTAAATTATTGAAATAAAAAAAAGAATAATGGCTCCTTATAATGAGACGACCAAATCCTTTAATAGGACCGACTGACAAAAATTAATATACGGCTTCCAAATCTTAATCTAACTTTTCTCTCTCCTCTATTTTCTCTATAATTTTCAATTTCACTTCTCTGTTATGTCAAATGGAGAAAGGATTAAGGGCTTCAGAAATAAAATAGTAAGTTTCATTTGATATTTAGAAGATTAAAATAAATTAATAATATAATCTTAATATAAATATTAATTCAATCAATTTTTAGTATATAATTTTTATAAATTTTTTTGGAGCTTAAAAATTATAGAAAAGGTCCATTAAATAACACATTATATTTAAAATTTTTTGATAAAATCGGTTTACAAAACAGACACATAACGGTCCCAAAATCTTTACTTGTACCAACAAATATTAATTTCTTAAGTATTTGTATCAATATCCAAAAATTATAAAAAGAATCATTATAATTAAAGAACTACCATATATGAAGATGATTTGTGATTTAGACTTATAATGACTTCTGAAAAATTTATTTAACTGAGTCAAAATATCATAATCCAACTCGGCCAAGACAGGTCATATCGTATTGAGCTGTGACATGATAATCCTAAGCTTTAGTTTAGAAATATTTCAATTTTTCATCGAAATTTTACTTTAACTAAACTACATACTATATAACTACTAAAATTATCTAAAATACTGCAAATTACTCGTCCACAAGATTGCTTTCATTTCATCAAAATATCTGCACTAGAATATTTTTTGATACAGATAAAATCTCAAAGAATTTTGGCTCCTTATATCTCCCAGTAGATATCTTTCAATTATATATATATACATATATTTGATCACATTGGAATAATTAAAGTATAATTAAGCATGTATCAGAATTGTGCAATTTTCTATAATGACAAGCAACTGACTTTCTACTAAATAAAATTTTATAGTTTTAAAATATAATCAAATTACTAAGGATAGTACAAAACATTACTTCAAGCATTTAATTATTCTACAACATTATTTTTTAGTATCTAGATTATTTTTTGTTCAATTAAAATTGCACAAATCCTAAAATACTCAGTATAAAATTTTTAGAAAATACTCAAAATATTCATAATTTTAATCTCTATAACATATTAAAAGTTACGCGGTGAAAGTTTTACCATTACAAAGTTCTCCACTATGTAACAAAATATAAATTTAATTGAAAATTTTGAATATTTTATATTTTTGAAAATTGAGATAGGCATAATGTGATCTACTTCAATCCGGACAACTTTCTCAACTGGCCCAACGCCTAAAAATGATCCGAAGCAGCTTAAAATAGAGTTTCTCTCTCTAAAGGTCTATAGAACCTTCTCTTATATATATATATATATATATATATATATATATATATATATATATATATATATATATATATATATATATATATATAAAGTGCTCATAATGGCCTAACACCGCGTCGCTACAAAATCTCATTTTCTCGAGACTAGAGCGCTGGTTGAATGCAGTGCTGAGATACTCCAATAGTAATATTTCTCAAATTTTGTCAAAATTCACACCAAGCACTTATGACTCATTCTAGACCCCGCACAATCATTTTCAAGCACCAAAATACTCTCATGAGCCATTTATCAAGCCAACTCACGAGTCAGCTCGACTCACTTACAATCCTAATTTGCTCGAGAGCTCAGTTCAATAAATAATTTATATGTAAAATTAAATGAATTAATGAGTTAAATTTGAGTCCATTGTCATTCAATTTGTAGATATTTAGTCGAAGTTAACGATTATTAATATAAAATATATTTAAGATACATTAGAATTTAATAATTTGAATATAAAATTATTTAAATATTTTAAAATAAATATCTTTTTGTCCCCCAAGTAATTTTCTCCCTTCAATTTTATTTTTTTATCATTTATTAGAACAAAAATTTAAATTTAAATTATCTTTTCTTCTTATATAAATGAGTCATCTCTAATTCATAGAATTAAATTCTAGTTCGACTTAGGCTTTGCTTGGGGCAGCTTTCTTATTGCTTTACTTTTCAGACCGTAACTACAAATTTTATTTGATCACTGTTTTTTTGTTACTTAAAAAAAATTAAAATAAAAAATGCTTTTTACAACAATTATAAAAAAATTATGTTATCTACAGTAGCTTTACAAAATAGCAAGAAAGCTGTCTCAAATGAAGCCTTCTTACTACTTTCCAAAAAAGCTTTTTAGTACAAAAATTTGTAAGACTTCATTTGAGACGGCTTTCTTATTGCTTTTTCAAGTATCTTTCTAGTACAAAATTTTTTTGAACTAAAAAGTTATTTTAGAAAGCAGTAAAAAAGCCGTCCCAAATAAAGCTTGATTGAAGAAATTTTTGTATTAAAAAACAACTCTATAAAGTAGCCAAAAAACTATCCCAAATGAAGTCTTAGGTTTAGGCTTCATTTAGTCCAGCTTTCCTTTTGCTTTCTAAAACAACTTTCTAGTACAAAAATTTTAAGTTCAAGAAATTTTTGTACTAAAATTTTTGTACTAAAAAACTATTTTAAAAAACATTAAAAAGCTGTCTCAAACGAACCCTTAATTTGGGATAGCTTTCTTGCTACTTGTTACAACAAACTTTCTAGTATAAATTTCATGAAAATAGTAAAAAAGCAATTGTCAAAAGCTGTCCAAGGCTTCATTTTGGGATGATTTTCTTATTGCTTCTTAAAATTTTTTAGTACAAAAATTATTATTTTTATATTAAAAACTGTTTTAAGAAGTAATAAAAAAGTCATCCCAAACAAACATTTAGGCTTTGCTTGAAATAACTTTCTTACTGCTTCTTAAAATAATTTTCTAATATGCCTTTATAAGTAGTTAACAGGTAGTATGAAGGTATAGTAGTTGAACCCGTATCTTATGGACCTCAATATGAGAAATTGCGCGAGGGTCTTCAGGCCCTACCTCCACAGAATAGTCAAAGGAGAGTCGCATCTTGCAAGAAAATCCAAGGATTGACACGGACCACTTAGCTTCACTTGCCCTCCAGCATGAACCTGATGAAGCTACTCGTCCCTCCCTATAGTAGCATATTATCAACCATTCTCATCATCACTCCTAGAAAAAATGGCTTGAAATCATAAGTAAATAGAGATAATAAGAAGAGTGACTCCCAAGAGAATAAAAAGAGGAGTTCTATGTATGCCTGCATGAACAAGATCTACTGCTTCTTCAAGAAGAAGAAGAAGGTGTTATTAATTTTAATTCCATAAAAGGAAAAGCTTATAATAGAGAGAATCTCTAATTTGGATTCTTATTGATACACCACTAAAAATCATCTTGATCAGGCACTAATCTCCAGGCATATTTGAACTGAAAATTTTCAAAATTAAATTTGAGAACATCCAAACTCCAATTTCAGCAACCTTAAAGTCAAATTGAACATTTCGATAAGATGAACCCAATGACACCAAATTCAGCCCAATCCGAGTTGAAATGGGCTCGAACTAAGGAACTGAAGCATTTTTTAAAGATTTAAAGCACTAATTGGGTAACCAAATAATCTCCAAATATGACATTCTTATAATTGAATCGAGTGGCTAGATGAGACGAATCCAATGAGCCTAAAATAACTTAATTCTGAAATCATTAAGTTATTAAAATGCTTGACAAAAGCTCTATGATTGAAGGAATCAATATAAACCGTTTGATGAAGCACTCCGACTTTGTCATAGATTTTCTCTATATTTATGGAGCATGCCACTCCCAAAAACCTATAAATAGACCTTCATTCTTCACATGAGGGGAAATGAATGAAGAGAAAGAGAGCTATAGAGAGAACTCTCTTGCATTTTCTAACCATCACCATCGACGATTACCACCAGCTATCGCTACCGACAACCATCATCACCATCGAGGACCGACATAAAAAATCACCACCATCTCCAGAATGCTGATAAAATTTTATTTTGTAGTTGGGTATATTTGTCCACATGTGGACATCTATTTCTATAATTCATATTGGGAAAATAAAGCCTTATTATTAGTTATAGACTGTCCCACTGCAGACGCTTGATCTTTGTACTCTCTTTTCTCTTCTTCAACAGTGAAGAAGGAAGGATCTTTGTATCACTTGTTACATCGTGGGTTTTACAACTGTGTCAGGCTCGGTGGTTTTTTCCCATTTCGGGTTTTCCACGTAAAAAATTATATGGTCATACTATTTTTAGCTGTACGTATTGAATCTTTGTACATTGTTAAGACGTGAAATATACATTCTAATGACTCAAATTTTCTAACACACAACACCTATAATAAAGAAGGGACGTCCACACTGCATTTAATTTAAAGTTTAACGAAATCTCTGATCTCTATACGATCACAAATATATGTTAATCTCATTAAATCATATGACCTTACATATCTTATATATTTATAATCTCTATTATGTTTGTTCTCTCATCTTCATTTCATTTTTGCTCAAACTTTTATTATTATCCTAACAACTTATATTAAAGCTTTGATTTAAAAATCTTTTAAATTTGAGCATAGACGACATGAAATAAAAATCAACAAGTATGAGGGATGAAACTTCATGATTTAAGCTTACTGGATCACTGCTTGAGAGCTTAGACAATATTTTAATAATCTTTGATAGTTCTTTAAGATCATCTGCCATTAACCTCGGTGAAATCACATGAGAAAGATAAAAGTATCATATATTCTAAATTTTAATAAAAAGAATAGGTCTCAATTCTCAAAATAAAGTTAAAAATAAAGGATGAGACTAGGGTTAAAACTGGATTGGCCGATCCGATCGGTTCAACCATGAACTGCTCTGAAGGCCGATACGGGTCAGCTTGTAAACCGATTGTGCATCAAACCGATTAGAACCGTCTAGTTTCAGCAAAAAGTTATCTTTAGTTTCATATATACACTAATATATATATATATATATATATATATATATATATATATATATATATATATATATATATATATATATATATATATATATATATATATATATATATATACAGGGGCGGATCCAGCCTTAATTTTCAGGGGGGGGGGGGGGGGGGCGGGGGGGCAAAAAATTTATACGCTTTGCATATATGTCGGGGGTCTAAGGGGGGTAGCACCCCTGACGGGGTTCGACCTGCTCAGTCAGGTCGCAAATTCCCGGCGCAGCGCCCCCGGAACAAATTTTAGTTGTAAGAATATTTTTGAATTTGTCTTTGTATTTGGTTCATCGTTCCCATGATAATTATGTAAATTATATTCTTTTGCGAGCGGATGGGCAGACACAGATGAGCTGGTCGGATGGGCAGGCACGGGCAAGATGGGGGCATATTGGGGCAAAAAAATATTTTTTTGGGGGGGGGGGGGGCCGCAGAATCTCAAAACTCTCTATCTTATACCTTAATTTTTTTGTTTTGAAGGGGGGATCCGCCCATGTATATATATACATAACATTTTTTTAATTTATTTTTATCTATTAATTTTTTTATATATTTGATTATATATTATAAACAATTAATTTTTATATATTTAATTATACATATAAATGATTGATATATAGAATTTTATATTGTGAGTTTTTTATATAAATTATATTTAAATATGGTTATTATATTTTAAATTATATGGTTATTATATTTCATTATTATGCTAATTTTATTAATTTTTTTATAATAGTATTATTATTTATTACGTCATCTGGTTCGACCTAAGTTCGACCGGTCAAATCGTGAACCTCTCCTTCTCCGGTTTCTTGTCCGGTCCGATTTTCACAACCTTGGACGAGACAGCTCAAAATGCACATATACTCAATGCAAACAATCTATTAGAGACATAAATGTAAAACTCAAGTGTGCCCTTCCATTCATGTTTAAACAAAATCTTGTAACAAAATATTCTATTCTATTATCTATATGCAATTATGATAATGTATTTGTAGAAGCGAAATCCTGATTATAGAAAACGAAAATTCATAAAGAAAAGAGCAACTGATTTTTGGCGTGAACCAGAAGCCAAATTATATTCTCAAATCTAACGAACAAAATGTATATTTGCCTTGTGCTTGACGCCCGAAACCTTTCCACGCTCGCTCTAGCGTGAAGGAGAAATCGCGTGATGGTATGCACGGGCATGGGCACTCGGAAGTGGAATCACGGTCTGGTGTGAAGAAGATGCATGAATTCAACTTATGGATGCAACCGAGTCTAGTGGGCTCGGGCTCGACTGGTTTATGAGCTCACGAGTCAATCAAACAGGATTTTGAGTTCGTTTGGCTTATCAAACTTGGGTTCGAACAGCCGTCCGCTCGACTCGATTACTCATCGAGCGGCTCGTAGAAAGCTGAATGGTAGGGGCAGAAGGCGGAATAGGGGGCGAAAGGTGGAGCGGCGGAACCTCGCGTGCGGATGAGGAACTGCATGCGAACGGCGAACGTGGGCCACGTGGCACTGCTTGCGGACGCAAAAATGTGTGCGAACGGCGGAATTATGGGCGATTGGGTGAACAACGGACGCAGGGGAATTGCATGCCGAATGCGGAACTGAGTCTTACGACGAGCTCGTCTTCCGTGGCGAGTAGAGCTTGAGCTCGACTTGAGTTCGAGCTCGACATTTGGCTCGCAAGTCGAGCTCGAGTTAGGCCTGACTTGAACTCAACTCATTTGCAGTTTGCACCCCTAAATTCAACTCATTACAAATGTGAAGTTGAAGCCAAATTTCATTGTTCATAGTTACTTGTCATCAATTTGAAAAAAATCTCGCGCAGCTTCTCCTGTGCTCTACTAGGGTTTTCCGTGGCCCCTCTTCGGGGCACTAGCGCCTTCTTCGCCGGAGCATTTCTCAAGAAAGTTTTTCTTTTTTCCTCCTCTCCTGCTTTACTGCTCACTAGTTTTTCGTTCTCTTCATGATTCATCCACCTCTGGCCCTCTCGGTCATAATGGCAAATCGCCTTGTAGATATTGGTTTTTTAGATAATCCCTCCAAATCTCGTACTTTTGTCGATGCTCTTTCTGATAATGCCTTTGGTTCGAGATTTCCTGACTGAAACCTTCCTCATTTCATGGCTTGCCCTCACTGTGGATTTCGGAGGAGGAATTTATGGCACCTGCAGCTCCTTACCAGTTTGCTTTAGTTGGTTTTTTCCCTTCCAGACGTCCGTCTCTTGACTCTATCCGTATGTTCTTCTTTAACTTTAAACTTAATGGCAATGTTTCCATTACTTTGTTAGATCAGTCCCATATTTTGGTTAAACTGGTTAATGATCTTGATTATAGCAAGATTTTTCGCCATAGATCATACCTAGTTAATAACTGCTATATGAAATTGACCAAATGGTCTCCTTTAGTTGATATTGGTGTGGAATCTCTCGTAATCCCATTTGGATATCTTTTCCCGATTTGCGTCCTCACATATTCTCTCCTCTTATCCTTCATGGTTTGGGACTATTGTTTGGTCGCCCTTTAAATATTGATAATGCTGTCTTGGGCTCTCGTCTGTCTGTTACTCATGTTTTAGTTGAGATTGATATCACCAAAAAATATATTGATAAAGTGTGGCTTGGTTCTGATAATATTGACAACATACAACAGGTGGAGATGGAGGATTTTCTTTCCCTTCTCTGATAAATGTAAGTGTTTAGGGCATTCAGTCGGTGCTTGTCGACCCCTTCATGCTAATGCTCCGATGTTGGGCAATACTATTCTATCCAACCCGATTAATCCTAATGCACATTCTGATATGAATGCTCCTGGTGTTGTTGAGACTTTGGATAATTCTACTTCTGTTTTGCCTATTTCACCTATTAAAGCTTTGGTGGTTAATGAGGAGATTGGTCTCCAAATAGTTAATGTGGTGGAGCCAGCTGTTGATGGTACTAGTCCTGTTTCAAATTTGGTTGTTCCCATTGCTTTGCATTCCGTTAATTCTTGTGACATTAATGTGGAAGGTGATGTTGATTTGGTTGTTAATAACCTATTACCTTCTTCCCCTCCTTTTACAGCTTCTAAGGGTGTTGAGGTTGATTTTACCAGGGTTGAATCGGGTTTATTTTCTACTACTATTCTCAGGGCGGTTGTTTTGCCTTCTAGAATAGCTAGGGAGGATGGCAATATGTTGGCTATGGTCCCTATTGCTTTAAATGAGGGTGTTGTCAATACTTTTTTAGAAAACTCTATTCCTAGCCCCAGTGTGTCCCCTTCCTCTAATGGTGGTGAGGGTGTACTTGTTGGTGTGGATTCTGATTGTAATTCAGTTTCGAATGTTCAAGCTGAGAGTAATGTTGTTGCAACTAGTTTGGCTAATGACTTGAATGTTGAACCTCTTATAAATGCTCACATTATTTCTAATAATAATTTTCCCTATGCTATGGGGTCGAAGGGTAATGCTCCGTTTGTCG
Source organism: Dendrobium chrysotoxum (assembly GCA_019925795.1). Classification (NCBI taxonomy): domain Eukaryota; kingdom Viridiplantae; phylum Streptophyta; class Magnoliopsida; order Asparagales; family Orchidaceae; genus Dendrobium; species Dendrobium chrysotoxum. The sequence continues at coordinate 88,392,961 of CM034302.1, read as the reverse complement.
ATGTTCCTATTGAGCTTATTTCCTTTGAGGATTTGAAAATGCAGTTGGCTACAAATATAATAAACACTTGTATGAATCAGAATGATTGGTTGGATGGAACCTTTTCTTTATATTGCGAGGAGGCTAAAGATGACATGCTTGACCCTACGGATGATTTTAATGAGGTGTATAGTTTGAATATGAGTCGTCTAGTCCATAAAGCGTTTGGTGGGGGCAAACGGCATAAGCGCAATTCTAAGAAGAAGTAATTTGTTTTGGTCATCTCTGTCATTGCCTGTTGGGCCTCTTCTCTTGGTTTTTTTTTCTGGTGGTTGTGTTGGTCGTGTGGATGTTTTCCTTTTTCTGGTCTGTTGGGAGTTGGGTTCTTCTCTTAATTTGGGGTGGGTTTGTTTCTTATTAAGTGATTGGTTTCAGCTAGTCTCTTGTGGACTTTCTAGGGCTTATTTTATTCTTCAGTTGTTTGTTGTGTTTTTGTGGTGGCCCTTTTGTTGTGGGGGCTTACTTGGTGGTCGGTTCTATTTGGTTTTTCCTGCAGGTACTCTCTTTCTGGTTGTTGTGGCTGCTCTACTGGTGGTGCTAGTTGTTGTCCCCTTGATTGGCTGTGCTTTTTGGGTTGATTCAGTTTATTTTTCTTCATCTTTTTTATGTTTTAGTTTTGTGTAATAGATAGGACCAGTGGCTCGTAGGTTATTTCAAATGTTGTATTTTTTAGGGAGATGTTGGATCTCTAAGGACCTGTAATCTTCTGTTTTATTAACGCGTAGGCCCCTCCATGAATTTTAACCCAAAAAAAGTTGAAGCCAAATTTCCAAAACCGAGAATTATATTTTCAAGAACAAAACACCCAAGAAAACAAGAGATGAAATTCTTGATACCTCCAAGAACTTGCACACACGATTGTAGAGAGGAATAGAATGTTATTCAGAGTCATTTTGTAACCTCTTCCTAACAATATTTATACAAGCGAACAAAAAGAAAAACAAGGCTACACCAATATATGGCTACATAGAAACATACCTCACATTCTACTAACCCGGTTTACAGAAAATTAAACATTGGATCGCTTAAACTAACAGTATTCTCATTGATGTCAAACCCTTTAATATTATATGCATTATTAGAGATAGGACAATCAATGAAGTATATACAAATACTTGAAAGCTAAATAAAGTCATTAACTAGCTGCGGAATTATTATATCTGAATGCAATTATTGTAACAGCCATTCTAAAGAAATCAAATGTGGTCAGCAACATGACAAATGTTGTCTAACTTATATTACTTTTTTTTTTTCCTTCAATCAAATAGATGTCATGAATGCAGGTTTCATTTGGAATGACTTTCTTACTGTTTCTTAAAGCAATTTTTTAATATAAAAATTAATTTTTTTATTAAAAAGCTGCTTTAAGAAGTGATAAGAAAGCCCCCCAAATAAAGCCTAAGCAGCAGGACTTCCCCAAGCCATTTTACATAATTGAACTGCCCAAATCACTTACTTGGAGTTGAACAAAACAACTGATTCCCAGAAAAGTGTGAAGAGAATAATTATAAGAGGGGTTAGGGTTGGCTGAGATGTCACCTTCCAAATATCAATCACTATAGTCTAATGGTGCCATGTAAAATGTGTTCTTTCCTTGGAAGCTGACATACTAACCATATTAAAGTGATATTTTAATATAATCAATCAAAGAGGACCCATCATTTTATGCTCATGAGGGACCATTCTAATTGTAGTTTATGAGTTTTAGTCTTACCTAATCAATCAAAAAGGAGATAATTGACATGAATATTGATTACTGTTATTGTTACTATGTACAATGCAGGAATAATTGTTTCTGAAGCTAAATAAAATATAGGTTTTATATGCCTGTGTGATCTTGAGCCAGCAAGCTTACTACTGTGTATCTCAATTCTTTTTTATCCATGTTTCTCTATGGATTTGTTTGGGAGTTCTAATTTTTTGTAAAGGTTGCTATAAAATTATTGTGAAGAAAGTAGCTTTTTAAAAGTTGTTATAGAAAATAACTTCCATTACAGAAAAATCACCTATTACCGGCGGATTTGGAATTTACCGGCCGTAAATTTTCCACCGGTAAAACCCGCGAAGGAAAAATTTTCCGGCTGAAAAAAAGCTGCCAGAAAATAGTCCGCCTAAAAGCCGCTGAAAATCAGTCGGAAAATAGTTCACCGGAAAGCCACCGGAAAAATCCACCAGTTATGGACGATTTTCCTGTAGTGTTCCTAGCACAAAAATTTTCTAAAAACGTTAGTGAAAAAGCAATGACCAAACATAAATATGATTGTAGTCTGAAAAGTAAAGCAGTAACAAAGTTGTTCCAAATAAAACCTACATTGATGCGAACAGTAATCTTTAAAGCCGAGCAACAATATATTGTATTGTTTATCATTTTACTGGATGATGAATATGAAGGAGTAAATGTTGAAAGGTTCAACCATAATTAACTAGAAAATGGATGGTGATGATATAATAAATATTAAAGTTATTTAAGTATTATTTAAATAATATAAAAATATGAATAAGTGATAAAAAATAAAAAGAATTGATTAAGGAAATATAGAGCATATACATAAAATATATTTATAGTTTTAAATTTAAACACCTATTAATATAAACGAATAACCTATTTTTTTGAAATCATAATCAGAGTCTTGATAATTCATTGAAATTCTTTAAATTCCTTCTATAAAAAATTTGGTGCACTAAAATAAAAATTAAGGATAGAAAAAGTTGGTCTCCAGGTAAAAGTAAGTTAAACTATAATAACGGTAAATATATTACAAGTATTTTAGGCATTATTTGTATTCAGCAAAGTTATATTTTATATTGTTTATATTAAGATCAATTTTAAGCTATTTGATAAAAAAGAATGCTGATATTAACATAAAATTTGATCATAAAATGAAGCAAGCTACTCAACCAAATGCAAATGGTTCAATAGTTCAACAGTCCAACACAACATGAAAAAATACATTTCGACATTTTTTTTCGATGGAATTTAAATGGTTGATTAATTTGGCCATTTCTAGCAGATGTTTCGAAAGGAAATCTGTCGGAAATGGTGAAATTAATTTCGCCCAACGCTCAACACCCTCCTTCCTTTCATGCAGCAGCCTCTCATCTCCCCTCTTTCATCTCCTTTCGACAGTCCAATCTTTTTTTGAGAACTTTTGAGCTAATTAAGACAAACTCACACATATAACACATATATAAGCTCTGAACCCAAGACCTTTTCGTTGATAGCCAAAACTTCCAACCAACAGATCAATGTTAGTTGCGTGCAGTCCAACCTGATCGTACTCGTGGAAGCTATTTCTGCTCGATTTTATCTACTTTCTTCATAGATCTAAAGGTAAATCACAATCCCTATCAAAATTTTTAATCAATTTGAGAATTCGCTCATTAGATTTCCTCCGATTCTTACTATTTTTCCTAATTGTTGTGTAGAATGATTTAAGCATTGGATCAAATTAATGGGAGAAATGGTTGACGATTTGAACAGTCGAGTCATTCCAATTTTTAAACCCTTGCAATAAAAAATATTTGAAGGACTAAAAGACAATTTGATTAGAACTATCACAAATGTCTAAGCATAACTAATAACCTCACCATACATGCATTTATATATACACAAAAATAAGGGGGTGATAAACACTCACACAACTTTAATCTTTGTTATAAATGCTAATGCACTATCAGTTATTCTTTCGTTGCCATTTTCTTCTAAATTTCATGAAAGAGGCCTTCTTCTTGGAAGTACTTTCCTACTTAGCCCAAATTTAGCTTGTGCTTTGTTTGGGACTGCTTTCTTATTGCTTTCTAAAATAATTTTTTAGTATAAAAATTTATTGAACAAGAAATTTTTGTAAAAATAATTACTTTAAAAAATAGTAAGAAAGTTGTCACAAACAAAACCTTAGTTATCATACAAACATTGCTACAAACTTCAGTGGGGTGTTCACAAAATTCTTACTACTTAACTACTCTTTATTTGATATTTAGTATTAGAAAATGTAGCAATGATAGAATTTTTCCACTTTTATTCATGGAATGGGATTCCAGCTTAGATGAAACTTAAATTCAGGGAAGAAATCTCATGTGATCAACTGATAATAGTTTTTGCACTTTTTAGCACTATTCTATGTTGTTATTATTGGTGGTTTGTGGTTGTTACTCATAGTATTATTGCTGCCTATTATTCTTAAATTTGGTGGCATATATATTTTTCTATAATTAAGGTGGCTGATTATGTTGGCTCAGATTTATCATGAGATTTCATTTGGGATAGCTTTTTTACTGTTTTGAAAAATAGTTTTTTAGTTTTAAGAATTCTAATTCAAAAAAATTTTATACTAAAAAGTTGTTTTAGAAAACAGTAAGAAAGTTGTCCCGAACGAAACCTTAATATGATCCTATTTACAATTGTTTTTTTTTTTTTTTGAATTAGATATTGGTACCCTCAATTATAAGAATTTTATGGACAGTGATGAATTGTGGAAGCTTGGTGCTAGTCTCCTTCAATGGCGTACTCCATCTTCCTATCACACCTTAGGCTTATCACATTCATCTGCAATTAGATCTAGTTGTTGGCACTGTGGTTTTGCTCTTGATGGCTCAACATTGCTACATTTGTATTCAAAGTTTAATTTTCTTGCACATTAAATTTGATTTTGCCTTCTTTACATCACATTATTTTGTTGTTTATCTTTTAGATCTTTATATCTTGTGTTGTTGGCTATGTTGTTCTATGATTAGCCTATTATAATCTAGTTCTTTAATTTATTTAATTTCAGTCTTTTGGCTCTCAACTATCCAACAACAACAACAATGACAATAACAACAAGCATTTATCCCACTATGTGGGGTCAGTTACATGAATCTTTTTTCTCCATTCTATTATGTTAAGAGTTAAATTCTCATTTAAATCTATTAAATAAATGTCATTTCTAATATTTTCTAACCAAGTCGTTTTAGGCCAACCTCTATCTTTCTTAACATAAGTCAAATCTAATACATCTATTTTCCTAATCGGGTCATCGGAAGGCCACCGTTTTATGTGACCAAATCATCTAAGGCGACTCTCTCTTATCTTATCTTCCAGTGGAGCTATTCCAACCTTTTCATGTATGTGCTCATTGGCCCTCAATTATCCAAAAGGAAAAAAATGCAAGTGTGAAGCAATGCAGTTAAAATTTATTGTTGCTTTGGGACAACTAGGGACTCCTATACACAAAAGTGTGGTATAGTCTCACTGTTGCACACATTTATTATACTCTAGGTTGTATGACGTATTCTAAAGTGATTGGACTACACTTTCAAAAATAAAGTCAAGTGTTCATTTATCTAAAAGTACATAGAACGAGTTCTTATTTGTGAAAAAAAGTTATTTTTTATTTTGAGGGAAGAATAGGATTAAGTCTAATAAACAAGCTACAACCATTAGAACTAAATGCCTCTTTTTTACCTAACCTATCTTTGGCCTTACTTTCTCTCTAATCCAAGTAAAAAATTAATTGCTTTAATGCTTAAACCTAACTATGTGTGATAGAATGACCCTTGAAACATCCTTTTGTTTTTGCCAATAGCCTGAGAGTTTAAATTCAAGCAAGAGAGTTCATTAAACATATGAATCCATCCCCATTCAGATTAGAGTGGCTACGTAAGTTCTTGAGCTTGTGGGAATTATTCCCATGTTTTCCCCATCATTGCCATACTATATTATGCACTATTAAAATTTGAGTTGGAAGGAAAGATTTAAGAGACTTATTCACTTGCCTGATGACCTAATTTTAGTTCATAGAGCATCTGATGAGAACATCCGACAGTGAAGAGTTTATCAGAGGAGAGGCCGGAGATCAACGGCAATAATCACACCACTCTATTTCTGAGATATTATTTGTATTTGAATTATTATTATATCTTTTTTGATTTTACTCTCACTTGAGGGAGTAGGTTCATGTGACCTCAGGGGGGCACTTTGTCTTTTTATTTTTCTATTGTATTTATCTATTTATAACCCTCCCTCCTCTTTGGAGAGGGTAATGATGATTATTATGAAAAAAAATTCCTGCACTTGTGTTTAGATGAGAGCTCTTGTGAGAGTTTGAAGTCCCTAGGTGATGGCGACGTATTACCCACCAACCGCAGGAAACGTTCGGGTTCTTGGTCCACTGCATCTACCAAGTTCTTCCCCTTTCTTCTCCACAAGCCGCCGGATTCCCTTTCTTTCTTCCTTCCAACCGCCGGCCCAAGCCCTCTCCTCCCTTCTAGCCATCGGCCCAAGCCTCACCACCCTCCTAATCATCGGCCACAAAGGCCTTTCCCCTCCCCATAGCCACCGGCCCAACTATCAAACCCCAACCCTAACCCTAACCACCGGCCCTAACCCTAATCCTCTCCTAGTCGCCGGCCAAACCTCTCCCTTTGCCTCCAAATTTCAAACCAAACAATCATGACTTTCCTTAGTGGAAGCATCTTAAATTAGAAAAAATTTTAAAATTCAAATTATAATTCAATTTGATTTGGGAATACTTTCCTAAAATAAGATGCCATATATTATGAATGTTTTAATTTAGATTTCAACTTATTTGAATCTGAATTTAAAAGTAGATTTGATTTAAATCCTCTTTCCTAACTGAAGTTTCTTGAATTGATAAGCAATTAAAGCTCCCTAAATCCTCCCCTCCTCTCATAGCCGCCGGCCCCTCCCTCCTTTCCCTCTTTGTTTGGGAATTTGAATTTCAAATTGACCCAATTACCTCTACCATTAAAATCTGAAATTAAATTTCAGATTTTGGACCACTTCCCTTCCTTAAATAATATCCATATGGCCGGCCCCTTCCCCTCTTCCATATGGCCGGCCCCTTCCCCTCCCTTCTCCACATCAATTACTCCTCCTAATATCCTCCTACTTTCTGCTATTACCATCTATCCAAGGTTTCCAACTGATTTCTAGAAATGTTAGCAAGGATTCCTCGTTGCCTTGTTGTTCGAAAAGACTTCGTTGGTTGTCCAGAAGTTCTCCCAACTCCTAGGCTGTTGTCCACTCATGTATGGTGGATCCAGAACATGATCACGAATTTGTTTTCGACGATCAAGGGTTGATTGACATTCTCCGGTCTCCATTTTTCGACATCGACTTTGAGAACGACCACTCCATTGAAGACTACGTAGAGAGGATCCTCTTCGCCCTCATCACCACTATCGATCAACAATACTCTCCCATCTAGTGGCAACTTGCTTCCGCATCCTGATAAAGGTGAACTTTCATCCAAGTCTTTTCTCTTCTAAGTTTTCCCTTAATTGTGGCGTCATAAAGGTTGTGTAAGTTTTCTCCATTTCCATCAATCATCAAAGAGTTGAGTTAGGGATTTTACATGGTGACTAGTCTAAATGTTAATTTAGGGATTTCCTTTGAAAACCTCCATGTATTGTAAAGTTTAATTTGAATTAATTATTTTATGTTCCTATAGATTATCGTGTAACTGATCGCCTAATCTAATCACCTCTCTCTTTTGTTTTCAATCTCCATCTAAAATTACTAGAAGTTGGTTAATTGTGATTGCTCTGCAATAAGCGTGTAATTTCTTATTTGAAAATCAAATCACGCATTTAGTCCTACATCAGCATCCCCTCACTAATTGGAGTTGATCTAGAGTATATAAGCATGAGATTCACTGCAAAACCATCCATGAACATAAATGACTCAGATTTGATATCATAGCATAGGGTATGGGCCTTTGGTTACAAATATTAGTTTAATCAATAAATTTCTAACAACGTATCATCAAGTTATAAGGTTGAGATATGTCTAAATGTTGATTAGGCTAAAAATGCAATAATAATTTATATTAAGACCCTCATATATAGTTCATGCCATTTTGCTTATAAGAAAATATCATTAGAGCTATTTCTTTTTTATGGATCAATCTATCTTCCACAATAGAGACATAAATGCTATTTTTTTAATTCTATATGTATGGAGTTTAATGGATTTGCTTAGTCCATGGGATGTAAGATAAATCATCAAGCATCCTAATCTCCCATATTTGGGTTGTAAGTTCTCATGTGAGCATACTTTCAATGGGCAGAAGAATACTATTCCATATATATATATAACTTACATTAGAACTAAGGGGGGCTCTCACACTATATGGTATTTTAAATCAAAGTCATACTTTCTCATATGGTTAAGGTGTAAGGTATTCACACTTCTAAAATACTGTGAGTCAAATCTAGGCAAATTTCTTGAGTTATTAGGAAAATATAAATTATATGTCTAGAGTCATTAATCTCATCTGTTTTTTTTTTTTTTATAGACCATCTCGTCTTGAACCATAAGATATATATTCTCCTTATCATCAATTGAGATATTGTAAACCAATTTCCTAATTCTCCCTCAAGCTATCACTTCTGAAAAAATAAGACTATGTTGCATTATGAGACAACCATTCCATGCCTAATCTAATCAATCTGCTATTGCTTAGACCCTTTAAAAGCAGTCATTAAACATTTTATCAATTCTTTAACATCCCTTTTCACTTTGCTTCTTTAACTTTTGTGGGCACCTCTTGTTTGATTGGAATATTTCAGCTTAATCTTTTTCTAAACCTTATTTAAATTAAATTTATATTAAATATTCAATGATAATAATAATAATAATAATAATAATAATAATAATAACAATAATAATAATAATAACAACAACAACAATAATAATAATAATATAATAAGAGGTGTTGTATGTCGGAGCATTCACGACGCTAGAGAGATAAAGAGCTTAATATTTTATCTTGAATGAAGATCAAACACACATATAGATAAAAGAGAGAGCCGCAAAAGTCATGAAAGACTCCAAAATTTTTACTTGAAACATTCTAAAAAGAGAAAAAAGAAATCACAGGTCTTGCCCAACTAAAATGATTCCACTAGTGTATGTTGTTCGTTACAAAGGAAGTATTTCCACTAGGGAAGGCATTGGCTCAATATAGCATATATACACCATATACGGCATATTATATATTTCAATTTGGAGGAATCGAATAACATGAGAGTTGTTCTAAAAAGAATGTTAGTCTGTTCATTTGGTCGTTAGGACCGTAGTAGGGTGACGATTGTTTGAGGACCATAGTCGAAGAGACCATAGATAGGTGACTAAGGTCAAAGTGACCATAGTTGGGTGACGGAGATTAGGGACCATAGTGAGAGTTGGAGGTCAGGGACCGTAGTCAGGTAACTGAGGTTCGAGTGACCATAGTCAATGAGTGGCAGAGGTTAGGAGGATTGTAGTTAGTTGGCGATGAAAGTCAGAGGTATTATTGTTGTGCAATGGAGGCCAGAGCACCATTGTCAGGTGACCGAGGTCGAAGGGATGGTAGTTAGGCGATAAAGGTCAGAGGAACTATAGTCGACAGATGATTGTGGTCATAAGAGCCGAAGTCAGCTAGCAATGGAGGTCAAAGGGGCCGAAGTTGGGCGACAGAGGTTGGAGGGATCGTTGTCAGATAACGGAGGTCAGGTGAATCATTATCGTGCGACTATGGTTAGAGGGACTAAGGTCGGCATGTGATTGTGGTTCGATGGACTGTAGTTGGTGATGATGATCTGAGGACTATAGTTGGGTGATGATTGTCAGAGGGATTGTAGTCGGGCAACGGTGGTCTGAGGATCTTAGTCGGTAGGCGATGACGATCAGAGGGACTGTAGTTATGTGATGGTGGTCCAAGAACCATAGTTGGCATTCGATAGAGGTCAGAGAGACCATTATCTGGGTATAGTGGTCTCTAGGATAGTAGTCGGGTGATGGTGGTTAGAGGGACTGTAGTCGGGCAAAGATGATTAAAGAACTATAGTCAGCGGGGAAATGGAGGTCGGAGATATCAAAATCAAGTTATGGAGGTCAGAGGGACCATTGTCGGTGGATGATGATGGTCGGAGGGACCATAATTGAGCAAGGGTGGATGGAGAAACCATGGTTGGACGATAATGATCAAAGGGACCATGGTCGGGCGACAGCGGTCAAAGGGATAGTGGTAAAACAATTAAGGTTCACATGATCATTGTTGAGCGATAATGGTCGGAGAGCCGTAGTTGGGAGATCGTAGTCAGAATGACTATAGTCTGGCAACTGAGATCAAAGTACTGTAGTCAGTTTGTGATGGAGATTAGAGGGACCATTGTCTGGCAACAAAGGTCAGAAAGATCGTTGTCGGGTGATGGTGATTAGAGGGACTGAGTTCCTTGGCCAAATGTGGTCGAAAGGACCGTAGTTTGGCAATAGTGATTTGAGGATTGTAGTTGGTTGATGATAGTCAAGAGGGATTGTTACCGAGCGATGGTGGTCTGAAGATCATAATCAGCGAATGACATAGGTTAGAGGGACCGTAACAAGGTGAGGTGTTCGAAGGGGCCATAGTCAGGAGACCAAGGTCCACGGGACAGTTACCAGGCAACGTTGGTTGAAGGGACTGTAGTTGGGTGATGGAGGTTAGAAGGATCGTTGTTGGGCAACTAAGGTCGAAGGACCATAGTCGAGTGATGGTGGTCGGAGGGACAATAGTCAATGGGAACGTAGTCAAGTGATAGAGATCCGTGGGATTATAGTAGTTAGGCGATGGAGGTCGGGGGGACTGTAGTTGGGAGATGGAGCTTAGAGGGACCGTAGTCGGGCAAAGACCCGACGGTGGTAGCCAAATGGAGGTCCCACGATGATGGTTGGGCAGAGGGCCGGCGATCATAGCTTGGTTAAGGTCCGGTGGAGGAGGCCAAGTGGACTTATGACGATGATCGATTGGTGAATGTCTAGTGGTAGCTGTCGGATGATGAGGGTTCGCCAGCGGTTATGCTCCGGGATTTATGCCTCGGAGCTCTCTTAAATCTCTAGCCCAAGGTCCAAGCCCCCAAGTCTAAGCCCCTTTCATGTGGGAAGCGAGGGCCTATTTGTAGATTTTTTTGAGTGGTATACACCTTAAATATGGAGAAAATTTAGACCAAATTCAGAGTGCTCTATCGGACGGTCTATATTGATTTCTTTAATCATAGACCGTTCATTCAGTATTTAAGTGGCTTAATGATGTCAAAATTAAGTGATATTGGTGTCGTTGGATTCATCTCGTCAAGCCGATCAATTTGATTATAAGAATGATATATTTGGATGTCATTTGATCATCCAATTAATGCTCTGAAGCTTTCAAATATATTTTAAGCCATTCATTTGAGCCTATTTTGGCTTGGGTTGGATAAATTTTAGTGTCATTGAATTCAATTGGTTGAGACGTTCAGTTTGAATGGAAGTTTGCTGAGATCGGAATTTGGATGATTCCAAATTTAATTTCGAAAATTCCAAATTTGAATATGCTTCAGACCAAACTATTTTTTATGACGTATCCAGAGGAAATCTAATACTCAGATGTACTGGACTGTTTTCCGCCCATTGCTGATAGAAATGGGCTCAAAGCGCTAATTGGGCTTGGATCGTAAGCATCCAGTAAATGCTACCCAATAAGTCCATGACAAGAAATTCTAAATGTTTCTTGCAATGTGGTAAAAGAATTTATTCTAATGGAGTTAAGTAGAAACATATAACTGTTAAATTAATTAATTTTTAATAATGAATAATATTTGTACTCCTTAATTCAAAATATCAATAAAATAATTCTTATATTGTATGTCAAAAAGATTTGTTATTGACGTTATTTTCACGTATATAACACTTCTCTCATACAAATATGAATATTGAAATAATGCAATTTTTATCATTTTTATTATTCCTCTCAGAAGCATTGATCAATTTGCATTAAGTGCAATCCGACAAGAAATTATCTTCTGATGCGTTTTTTATCAAATTGAACTGAGCCGAACCCAATCAAGAAAACATTCTAATTATTACATCTCAGAAAAATTCACTTGATTAAATAAATTTTAAATTAAAATTTAAATTAAAAATTATTAAAATTAATTTTAGGGCTATCTATACTCTAATTTCAACAAACTTATAGTCCAGCTCAATATCTCAATAAGATGAACCCAAGAACACTAAAACTGATCGGATACAATTCCAAATGAGCCCAAATAAAGTACTTGATGCATATTAAAAACTTTCGGACACTAATTGGAGGACAAAGTAATATTCAAATCTTGTATGTTTATTGTCAAATTGAGCATCTCGATGAGACGACTCCAACGAGTCAAAAATTATCTAGTTTCAACATCATTGAGGCACTTAAATGTTGAAAGAAATCATTGAGGCACTAAAATGTTGAAAGAACGATATATGATCGAAAGATCTAATATGAATCATCTGATGGAGTGTTGCAGATTTTGTCAACATGTATGCGACATGTTACTTTCAAAATTTATAAATAGACTCTCTCTATCTATATTAGGAAGAGAGAGAGAGAGAGAGAGAGAGAGAGAGAGAGAGAGAGAGAGAGAGAGAGAGAGAGAGAGAGAGAGAGCTTGGATCTGTGCTTGAGATTTAAGAGAACTCAGATACTTTAATAATAGATATTTGAAGAATCTTGGAGCTTCACGCAAGCACCATCATCAAACTAGCATTGGACTGTTGTTTTCAAACCACGATTGGATGGTTGTTATCGAACCATTTATCGACCGCCGCCTTCAGACCATAGCTAGATCAATGTCATCAAACCACTACCATTAAACCACAATCATCTAACAATGGTCCACCACCACCATTGCTTGACTACCATCCTTTGATGATCATCGCTTGATTTTATATATATATATATATATATATATATATATATATATATATATATATATATATATATATATATATATATATATATATATGTTTGATTGATAAGATGCTCTGAAATGCTTTTTAAAATATATTTTAAGTTATTTTAATATTTGAAAAAAGTTATGACTATTTGGCTAATAAATAGAGACGGAATCCTTAAATTTATATAAGACATATTTTGACCTATACCAAGAGTCATTATAAATCCAATTTACAAACTATCTTTTCCATATCATAGATATTATTGTACACTAATTACAATTTTTTTCTAATTTTATGGGCATAGTAGATATGAAAACAAGAAGTTTCTTACTTATTTACAATTATTTAAGAAATTGACATATGTTAGTACAAGCGGATTTTCTGAGATCGTTATATGCCCGTTATGCAAATCAATTTTTTCAGGGCATTCTAGACATGTTTAACTAATTTATAAATATTTTTTTATAATTTTTGAATCCCTAGATTTGAAGATATAAAAATATTTATATGACCTTCTTATTTAAAATTAAGTAATTAGCATAATTACCATTTTACTCTTAATATTTTATTCTAAATATCCTAATCCACTCTCTATAATTTAAATGACCCTTTTTCATTCCCATTTTGTTTTAATAGAAAGAAGGGTGAAAATAAGAAGAAAAAGAGAGAGAAAGGAGAGATAAACATAGGGTTTGAGGTTTTAATAGCCATTTTTGTAGTCAGATCAATCGAGAAAATTGTTCGTCTCTGGGTAAGCTATCGTTACCCTAGCTCTGATTTCAGCTATTTTGCTTATTTTATATTTTCTTGATTTTAATTTGGCCAAAACTTACAAAAACTGTAATATCTCAATTTTTTATTAAACTTTCATTGTGTAACTTTTAGTATGTTATAGTTTTAATCACTCTGCACATATTGACTTGATCATATTGAATTTTCACTTGACATTTTTATATTTTGAGAGAAATACCCTAATTTGAAATTTTTTTAAATATAAAAATTTAAGAAATAATTATCAAAACCCCATAATACCAATGTATGATATGCATATTTATTACAATCCAACTGTTGTTGGTATATATATGTAAAAAAGAACACATTACATTTTCTTATGAATTCCACTAGTTTTGATTCATATGCAAATTTTTCATGCATTAATATTATATAATGAACTAAATATTGAGTATGGTATTAGATGTTTATTATGTTATACATAATGTGAAATGTGTGTACGCAAAAAAAAAGGTTGGTTACTATATGATTCATGTTGGCAGAGATATGATACCCTGTTCAAAGAGAGTGGGTCAATGAGATTTCCTTTAAAAATGAATTAGCGTTGTGAACCCGATACATTATGAGAGTTATAGGGAGAATGTGATATGATTATGGGTACCGACGGGCAAGAAGTGACGACTTCTGACATAAAAGTCACCTGGTGGATGACTCATGATAAGATTGATTCCTATAAACATGACTGATATGATTGAGATTTATTCCTATATGGTTGGCCTACATGACTGGATACAGAAAAAATATCACATGTGGTGGGATGTCCAATCTTATTAATATTCTTTATACTTGCATATAATATTAGCATACTTGATATATTGCATAAGTGACATGATATGATAAATGTCATGACTGCTACAAATACGTAAAAAGACTGATAAGATCGATAGAAAGGCATATGATTCATATGAACTATATGGTATACACGATACACACTACATATCATATTAATATTATAAGACATACATGCACATACGACTCTACAGTTAAGATAGATATGAATGATACCTAGAATAATGCATTTGATAGGGATATGATATACATGCATTGCATAGATATTATACAACATATATATAATAAAGATAAATGTATCGATTTTATAAAGCGATATAGAAACTATTTTTTAATTGATACAAAAATGTTAGAACCTACTAAACCTTAGCCCGATCACTATAGTTATACCAAATTTATTACTCATATGACAAGACATTATTCACTTTGACTGTTACTTGCTTTTATAAGTTATTTGTTTATACTGATGTTGATTAAATGATTATATGCATACTATTTTCACTATCTTACATTGATTGTAATTATAAGTTCCAGTAACCTAATGAGCTGATGGCTCATTCTGTGATTTTTACATGATTTTTGGAAGAGGTCATAATCCAGTGGAGTGAGGCAGATCAAAATTTTAGGTTTTATTTTATTTTTTATATTTATTTTATTTTTGTAGTCAGGAGTAAAAAGATAGACTGATATACTTATTAATATCCTAATTATCGTAATAAATTTTGAGAAATGAATATAACTTATAGTTGCTTGTACTAATGATTGTATTAATTAAAAAATATTAGTGGCTCTGATATATTAACTAATAAATAAATAGACACTACCCAAATTAGACCCTAAGGCATTACATATGGTATCTTAATCACAGTTGCTCAATTACTATTCTCAGACTTGCATCTCCTAACTTTGGTCCTCTGACCACTTTTACTTGATTAAAGTCCTCTGACAATCGTTGCTTGACTACAGTCCTCACCTAATATTGCTCAAGTATGGTCCATCGATCACTACCGCTCGACCACATACAACCAACCACCATTACTCGACCATAATTCTCCAACCATAGTCTCCTTATTATGACCCTCACCGCTATTATTTGACCATCGCTGCCTATTAATGATTCTCAAACTACCATAACCCGATTATGATCTGTTGACTTTCATAGCCTAACCACAAGTCTTCTGACCACCATTGC
This sequence comes from Dendrobium chrysotoxum, assembly GCA_019925795.1. Classification (NCBI taxonomy): domain Eukaryota; kingdom Viridiplantae; phylum Streptophyta; class Magnoliopsida; order Asparagales; family Orchidaceae; genus Dendrobium; species Dendrobium chrysotoxum. Next base: position 88,377,425 of record CM034302.1, on the reverse strand, counting down.
CAAACAATGGTTCTTGCAACCACCATCACCCAACTTTGATCATTAAACCATTGTCGCTTGATTACAACCCCTAACATTCATCACCTGTCTATGATCCTCCAACCTCCATCGCCCAATTACAATCAACGGAGCATTGTCGTATGACTACGATCCTCTAACCATTGTCTTCTAGCTACACAAACACTCACTAAATTCATCTCCTACAGTCACAAATAATGTCAATGCATGTCATTTCCCATAAAGTCAGTGCATGTCATTGACATCAACTCTAACTGCTGACATTAACATTTGAATTAATGTTGGACTTCTTGTTCTATGGAGTACAACCATATAATAAATGATCTCTATCCTATATCATAGGATTCTTCCAACTTGTATTGTGGAGTTCTTATGTATTGTTTATATATATTATATTGTATCATTTCAGTTGGGTCAAGCCCCTTGATTTTTCTCTTTCTAGGATTTCCTCAAAAAAAAATTGATATTTCTTACAACTTCACTTTCATCTATATGTGTGCTAGATATTCATACAAATCTAAGACATTAATCTTTATTTCTCTCTACTGCCATGACTATTCGGTTACAACAATTTGGTGTCGTCTGCGTGAAATAATTCTTAGCTAGGGGCAACCCTTAATATGACCTCAAAAAGTTGTTCACGTTAACATCCTAGACGCAGTTGTAACAGGGCAATACCTTTTCCATCTACCACTTTTTTCAATTCTGAAAGAAGCAATTCAAGATTAGGGACTAACTTGAATTACATCTTATGGATAATATCCTAGGCATAGTTGTAAAGAGAAAACTCATCTCTACTATCATCCATTATTATTTTGATTTCATGAGAAGCAAATCAGAAGTGTGGGCAACCTTGGTCGTAATGTTGAAAGGATACTCATGTTAATATATTAGCTATAACCTAATAAGGGATCCATCTTTCTTAAAGTTCTTAGTAAATATTAAAAAAAATTCAAGAAAGTCTTAACTGAATTTCAAAATCTACACATTCACTTATACTCCTCAGGCAAGGATATAATCATGGCCACTAAATAGCAGTAATGATATACAGATAGGTCAAATTTCACCTTTGAATCAAGATACACATGACATTTGTCTAATCTCAATTGATGAAAAGGAAATTAATTGAACGTCATCGAGCAATGCTCTAATAAAAAATATCAGATAGGTTAAACCTTTTTGGTGGATTTCTCTCTATCTCTTCTAAAATATTTTAAACTATCAAGCAATACTATAACAAACAACATCAAATTGTTCAAACATCCGTAGTGGACTTTTCTTAATATCTTTCACTTAGGTTATCGTCATCAAGTAAAACTTTAACAAACTAGACATATCAAATAATCTTGGAAGATTTCCCTCAATGTTTGTTGCCGCCAATTAAGAATTGGGGTGACATCTAACACTAACGATATGAAGAAGACAAAATTTATAAATGAATTCTTCGTAACCCTTCGTGGCATAGACAAATAGATTGGTTAAAATTATATGATAAAGCCTATCATTGTCATAATATAAAGTAAATTTTATAATTAATGGAGTTAATTAATAATGTTTCAAAATGTTTTCTATTTTTAACTAAATGTTTCATTTCTCGAAATGAAAAATTGTTTGAATTCCTAATAATTTTTTTATTAATTAAAAGTTTATTTAATAGCATTTTGATGTGACCAAGAAGGGGAACATTTATGCATTTTTTATCATACAATTTTCTACCTTGCAATTTTTTGCTTGTGCTTGAATTTAAGTGATCCATGATTCTTATAGAATAGACAAATCTTTTGTAAGGTTCCTAAATTTTTTGTGGATCAATACATTAGGTGTTCAAGTACTACAAAAATGTTTTAAAATGATACAAAATAACAACAACAAAAAGCCTCTATCCCACTATGTGGGGCCGGTTTTTTTTTTTACGTGAATCATTTTTCTTTATTGTGTTCTATTAAGAGCCAGATCTTCATTAAATCTATTAAGAGTCAAATCGTCACTTGTCGTCTGTCATTATCTTTGAACTTTACACTAAATTCATTTTACTTCAAATCAAACAAAATAAAAATATTAAATTACATTTACTTTACACTCATCCAAATAACTTCAAAGTATTCCTTTTGCACTGCATTCCATTTTTAGCCAACCAAATAACCCTATATATTTTAGGTCTACCTCTATCTTCTTAATAATGGCCGGATCTAATACATCTACTATCCAAATAGAGTCATTAGGAGGCCGAAATTTTAAGTGACAAAATCATATAAGACAACTCTAATCTTATATGTCATTGAAGGAACTCTAAACTTTTCACCTATATACTCCAACATAATAAAAATATTTAAAAACTGATTTGCATTCTTTTCAACATGCTGCCACTAAGGAGGAAGACGACTATTTCATATTGCTTTGGATTAATATCATTAATATTTATTATTTATTAAAGGAAGAAGTTTACTGAATTAGCTATATTTATGGGCTCAGTCTTCTTACATAGTAGATGACCAACCAAGAAGCTAAGCTGGAAGTTTCATAGTAATAAATAAATTATTCTCATGATAAAATTTAGTGGCATTTATTTAAACAAAGTAGTTTATAATTCTTTTCTACAATAAAATATTTTGGCAGTTTCATGATAGACATCCTATGTGACAATTTTTTTAAGCAAATACTTTATTTTATAAGACAATAATTTTTAACTTGTATAAAATAAGAGTTGAAGTCATTAGCTAGCAATTTTAAAATAGAATCATATAGGTAAAATAAATATATAGTCTTATATTATCAAGTCATTTATGTCTTTTTTGAGATTCCCACTCAATCTTTTTCAACATTCTTGCTACAATTTTGACACTTTTAGATGGAGCTTTTACAATGAATTTTGAGTAAATTTTAAAAATTCAGAGTAAAATTTTTTAATAATTTGTGCTCCAATCGATGCACTAATTTCAAGAAAAGCTGAAATTATGGTTGAAGAGATTTTATCTTGTTCAATGCCCAATAAGACGTTCACATTGAAGTTTAAAGAGGGACCGTACTTAATGATTTTTCCAAAATAGTAATTTCATGCTTGCAAATTTTTTCGAAGGGTGAATGTATATTTTTGGATGACTTGAAATTCAACATCCAACGTTGAGGGACAAATATTACATATCCAAACGATTCACTTGAACAACACTAATATTGGAGCAAATATAAATAAGAAATTTTTGGAATTAAATTTAAGACAATCCAAACTCTAATTCGAACAAATTTATAGTCCAACTGAATGTCTTGACAAGACGAAGCCAATGACACCAGAAGTGATCGGAACCAACTACAAATGAGCTCAAATTAAGCACTTAAAGTATAATTAGAACCACCATGGCACTAATTGGAGGATTAAACAATCTACAAATCGTGCATGCCTATAGTCCAATGAGCCTAAAATCATCGAAGTATAACATCATAAAGGCACTTAAATAATAAATGAATTGTCTATAAAGGCACTTAAATAGTAAATGAATAGTCTATGGTTGATGGAACTAATACGGGTTGTCTAATGGAGTGTTCCGAATTTTTGGTATATTTATGAGGCTTGTCATTTTAAAAAATCTATAAATAAATCCTCATTATCGACATGGGGAAGAGAGATGGAGTTTAGAAGTTGGCTTGAGATTCAAGAGAGCTAAGAGACTTACAAAATCCAAAAGCTCTACATATACACGATCACTGGCCATCATTAAATTTCTGTTGTCGAACCACCATCTAATCGCCAGCAAGTGACCATAGCCAAATCCTTGCCATCGAACCATTTCCACCAAAAAACTATCACCCAACAATGGCCCACCACCATCGTTTCCTCACTACAGTCTTTTGACCATTATCACTTGACTAATATCCTCTCGATATCCATCGCTTGATTATAGTCCTTTGACTTCCACCTTACTATAGTCATTCAACCATCTTCATTTGACTTTAGTCCTACGATCATAGTTGTATGATTATATTCCTAGGATCATTTTCACCCAACATTACTAAACAACAATCCACCAATCATTATCACTTGACTATGATCCACTAACCACCATCGCTTGATCATAATCCTCCAATCACCATTGCCTGACCATGGTCCTCCAATCACCATCACCTGGCAATGGTCCTCCAACCACAATCTTGTGACTATGGTCCTTCGACAACAACCACCCGACCAAGGTCCTTTGACCACCGCAGCCTGGCTATAGTCCTCTGACCACCATCGTCGGACCATTGTCTTAACCATCATGACTCGACTATAGTTCTCTGACCTTTGTCACTTGACCATGGTCCTTTTAACTATTATCATCTGATTATAGTCTTGCCGACCACCATTATCAAAATCTGATCCTCCAAACTTTGTTACATAATTACTACAGTCCTCCAAGCTCTGTCGCCCAACTATGATCCTCCAACTATTGTTACTCAACTGTGGTCATCCAACCATTGGTGCTTGAGCACAGTCATATAAACATTATCACGTGTTTATACTGACACCCATTGACTTCACTTCCATCACCAACAATGTCAACATATATAATCGCCCATAAGACTAACACACGCTATTATCATTAAATTTGAATCATAACATCAGCACAAGAATTTATGTTGGACATCTTGGTCTCTGTTCCCCTCTCATTAAAGGAGTACAACCAAACATATAACAAATAATTTCTATTTTATGCCATGGGCACTGCTAAATTACAACATAAATTAAGTTACGTATAGTTTATGTTGTTGTAATTCGAGAGCCCGACTTGTATTTTGATGATTACAAATATTACTGATATTTATTTTATTTTGTCATACTTTATACATTGTATATATTTTTTATGTATTCTACAAATATTTCAAGTTCAGCATACACAAGGCACCATCAAATAATCAGAACTCATAAAAATATTGTGTTAGTCAGTTACTTTTTGAATGAGTCTGTAATTTTATTTTTCTTGAGTCAATGTATGCAATTAGGTGTATGTTGGCTTAGCAATCATGCACACACACAAAGGGAATGAAAAATAAATATTTTATTTTTTTGTTAATCATATTGTACTATCCATATCGTACTATACGATCTATTTAAAAAGAAATTAATTACAATATTTAATTAAATGAGAGAAATTAAATTTTATTCTAGCTAATCATGTTATATGAAGAACACATCGTATAAGACAATCAGCTAATTTTATAAATCTCGTTGTCGAATCCTACTTACTTAAAATAGCCAAATTTAATATTTAATAATTGAACTTTTCATACTGAATGAACTTTTTCGGACTGTACAATCTTTAATTGATGTTGACTAATTTAAGTCTGGGGATTAAGGAATCAAATAGAAAATGTATAATTACAAATTTTATTGTATAATCATGTATCATACTGTACAAACCATCTGAGAACTCTCTGGATAAATTTTGGTTTATCCTATATGACCCGATATTTAGTTTGAACTAATTACACTGGACGATTTATAATTGTACAGGACAATCTATGACCACAATGAATTAATCGTATTGTACGATTAGAAGTGGTAGAATTAAAAATTAAGATTTTTTAAAGCCCTCTATATAAATCCTAATTATAACTTTAGAATAATCTTTGGGTAGTTAAGGGTTTATGTTTTTTCTGTGAAAGAACTTAGAGAGAGAGCATTGAGCAAGGGAGAGAAAAGGTGAGGTTGTGTGAGAGGGAGAAGATCCTTGAGGGATTCAAGAGAGTTTGAGAGGGGTTTTCACACTGTTGCTCCGGCTAACATGCACCTGAGGTCCTCTAGTTGTGTTGGCATGTCTCTTGAGATGAGCTCTGTGAAGGAAAGCCTTTGGTGCAAAAGGCTTGCTAGCCGAGGAGGGTAGTGACTCGAAGACTCCACCAGACCGAAGAGGTGAAAGAAGGACTCGACCACTCTACCAGGCCGAGGAGGTGAAATGAGGACTCGACGAATCCGGTAGACTGAGGACGTGAAAGGAGGACACGATGACTCCGCCGGACCAAAGAGGTGAAATGAGGGATTCTTCAGGTATGAAGAGTCTGAATGGTGCATTCTCTGCTTGTGAGAAGGGGGAAGGGCTTCTCCGCCTTGCTGTGATCTGAAGGAGAGTCATTATGTTAGTGTAATTCCTGAAGAGAGGACCTTTGGGGATTGGACATGGGTTGAACTACTATAAAAATTAGTTTGTCTCTTTACTTTCCCATTTACTTTCAGCACTTTTATTTCCTTGTGATTTTATTTTCTGCATGCTAGCTTGATTGTGGTTGTATCTGTGAAAGAAGTTTGTTGTGATTGATTGTGATTCATATTTATTTTAAAAAGAAAAAAAATCAAAACAAAAAAATTATTTATTTTCTACAAAATTCAAAAATAAAAAATTTGTACTTATTTTGAGTTGTATGGTGAATTGATCTATATTGTTTGTTTAAACGCTTCCGCTTGAAATCTGAATTTGAATTTTAATTTAGAAGACTTTTTGAAGAAATTTTTAAATCATCAATTCACCTTCCTCTTGGTGTGTCGTTAGATTGGTTTCATAGTCAATTATTGAACTTTATATGTCTACTATATTGTATCAACATCTTTCCTAATCACGGACAATGACATCATTTGTAACTGGTGGCAAAGTTTGGTGGAATTATTTCAACTAGGACAAACCTCATATTTTTTTTTTCAGGATTTCCACATAAAAACTCTGGTGTCTATTGCAACTCATCTTTTATTAATGTGTATGTTAGATCTTTGTATAAAGTTAAGACATTAATCTCTCACTCTCTCTATCACAATGAATATTTCGACACGCAATGCTAATGATCATAGAATATACTTTTACTGGTCTTTTATCGACCTAATTCCTACAAGAAGTTCATAAAAATAATTCTAATTAGAAACAAAATTCTAAGAAAAGTTTGAATTATGATTAATTTCAAAGACATTGAAATTTTCTTTTAAAATGTGTATAATAAATGAGAAATCAATGAAAATTTTTATTACAATAATATAAAAAAAAATCTAATAACTCTGAGACTCATCCTATGATTAAATTTTCAATTAGAATACCTTAAACCATTTTTTTTAAAAATATCTAATAAGTCAAGAGAGAATTTTCCCATATTTCAAAACCTTCTATTGAAGTATCTAATCAAACTTCTCAAAATGAACTATGCAATAAATCCATGAATATCTTTGGCCACAATAAAGCCAAAGATTATATGGATTATTGATTGTTAATCATCCAAATGCAAACAGATGATCGTAAACACATCATCACCACAATTCATATTGAATTTGATTGGACAATTTGCCCTTCGGTTGACACGCTAACATACTGAGCTGCTCCAATAGATCAATAAAAAAATCAAGAATATTCATCACCTCATTACCAAATCTGATGAAGACAAACTCTTCTTTATCTCGATAGAAATATTTTAAAGGCGAACAGCGAAAATGAATTGGAAGAGGGCATGTTGGCATGCCCCTCTTTGCTGGCCAATCGATAGCTAAAGAAGGTATTTTGCCTATTTCAATGTCCTCTTTGGCTTGCTCGAGCATAGGACCCCATGACGAGGTAAGTTGTAGGCTAGATTAGGGACAGTCAAGGTTCGTATAGTGTCCAAATGGCTGTTGGTTTTCTTAATTGGGCAGTGGTTCAATCAAATAGGTCCTTTTATGAATGCCTTAGATTTTTGCTTGTTAGTTGTTATCAAAACTATGCTTGGCGAAAAGGGGCTATTAGGCACCCAACAAAATGCAATAAAATGGCAGTCCAAGCTAATTTTCTCCTTTTAAGAAATCTAGATATTAATGCTTGGTTTGATTTATATCAAATGTCTTTAAATATGAAATAAATTATGGCATAATTCTTATCCAGGTTTTTACATTTCGAGAAAGAATGGATTCAGAGGAAAGTTCTTCAATCACTTTAAAGGGGGAAGAAAGGAAGTGAATGGTAGCAAAGGCAAAAAAAAAAAGAAAAAGTAATATTACAAGAAAGGAACTAGGGCATGTGATCTATGAAATTTTAATTTTATTGATACATCATTGAAAATTAGTTTGGTCGGTTATAGATTTCGATACATAAAAATTTTCAAAATCAAATTTAGGATCATCTGAATTGTGATTTCAACAAACTTATAATTAAATGGACTGTCTCGACTAGCCAAACATATCGGCATTAAAAGTTATCCAATTCGAGTCCAAATGAGCTCAAATTAAGTATATAAATAGAATTAGAAGGGGCATAAATTGTATAATAAAATGATATACAAATCTTGCATTCGTATAATCAAATCAAGCATCTCGACAAGGTGAATCCAACAAGCCGTAAATAGTCTGATTCCAATATCATTATGGTATCTAAGGTTGGAGGAACAGTCTAAAATTTAAGGAATTACTATGAGTCATTTGATAGAGTGTTCAAGATTTTTGCTATATTTATTGAGCATGTCATTCTCAAAAATTTATAAATAGACCCCCGCTATGTACATAGAAAAATATACATTGGCTTGAGATTCGAGAGAGCTCAGAAGTTTTAAAAATCATGAAGCTCCAACCAAGCATAACTGTCGAACCACCTCCCGTCTGCCACCATCAAATCATTGCCCAATCATTACCATTGAACCACTACCATAAGACCTCTGTTATCAGACTGCGATCCTCCAACCATTATCACCCAACTTCGATTCTCTAACAAGCATTTCTCGATTACAATCCTCTGATCATCATTGTCAACTACAATCCTCTAAACATCGTTGCTGAACTGCGTTCCTAAGACTACCATCACCTAACTATGATCCTCTGACCTCCATTTCATGATTATGATCATCTGGCCATGTCACTGAATTATATCTCTCTGACCATCGTCACCTAATTACGGTCATCCGACCATCATCACTGTACTATGATTCTTCGACCCGTCTATGATCCTTTAATTAGTGTCATCTAACTATAGCCCTACGACCTCCATCAATAGACTTTAATCTTCTAAACATTACTGTCTGATTTCTATCATTTGATTTTTATCACCCAATTATAACCCTCTAACCATTGCCACCAAACAACGATCCTTGGATCACTATATCATAATTATGGTCCTCCGACCACCATCACCTAACTACGGTTCTTAGACCACCATCACTTGACTACAGTATCAACCACTATCACCCAACTAAAATCCTCTGAACACTATTGCTTGACTATAGTCCTATGACTACTATCGTCTGATTTTGATCCTCCGATCACCATCTACTGACTATGGGTCTCTAATAACCGTCATTTATGGCCACTAACTTTGATTACAAACACTCATATTATATTTCCATTAAGTCATTGATTTACGTTATTTATTAACCATTAACTTGCGATTACTCTTTAAAAATCATTCCAGCCATAGAAGCTTTAATGAAATTTTGCTTGTTTAGATCAAATTAGTTGTTGAATGTAGCCTTACTCCCTCCCAAAAATAAATAGTCATACAAGTCCTTACATATATAGGGTTATTCAATTTAGATCTATTTTTTCTTCCTTGGTTCAAAATGAATGATCCAAACTTAGCTCAATTCTAAATTAAATTGAGCTGAGACTGAAGTAGATTGACCTATCTTAAAATTGAATCAAAAGATATATATTTAATATATTTATTTATCCTATATTTACCAAAAGGTATATTGTATACAACTAACTGTTTCTACATTTTCCGAATAGCTTAAACTAGATTATTACTCTGAAGCATCAACTCTAATGAAATTGAGATCTTAGATGGTGCTTCACATTTCAAGTAATAGATCTTAATGCATGAGTATTGCAACAATGTTACACTGCAGGAATAAAGTCTTTTATTAACTAAATTTTTGGTGAAATTATTGAAGAGAATTCTGTCGAAAAATGCTCTATTTTGTCCCAAACCTGCCTCTCTCTCCCATTTCACAATTTTTCCTCTCCTAAACACTTCTCTCGGACTCTCCGTTGCCCAGCACCGTTCAAGGTCATTTTTAGATCGTTTCACTCCATTTCTTCAAGATTAGAAAACTAAAATTTCTTATCTTTAATCATTTTTTAATTTTTTAGATTTCATCTGTTAGATTTTATTAAAAAATGAGTTATAGTTTGTTTTAGATACCGTCTATGATTTATAGACTGATTTCTGGACTGGTGGGAGTTGGAGCGAGAAGCTCCAATGATACGACTGCTGCGCCTGTTGACCATCGTAGCAATACTTGAAGTTGTGGGATAAGTTTCCCACAGACGGCGCCAAACTGTTGCGGACTCAAATATACGCGGCGATAGATTTTAATTTTTCGTCTCAGCGTTGTACGTATATCCAGCACACAAACAGAATTGAAATAGTAACACCAGAATTTTTACGTGGAAAACCCTGGAAAGAGAAAAAACCACGGGGCCACGCCCAGTTGAAAGAGTTCCACTAGTATTGTTTGAAATACACGAGGCTGATTCGTCCTTTAAATTCAGGACGATCAGATTACAATGAGTATCAGTTACGAGGCCAAGCAGAGTTCCGACGTTACTCGGGTGTCGGGCAGAATTCCGGCGTCACTTGGAAAGAAGTCTGGCGTCACTCGGGCGTCGGGTAGAATTCTGGCGTCGGGCAGAATTCCGATGTTGCTCCGGTGTCGGGCAGAGCTCCGGCGTCCCTCGGGCGCCCGGTGGTGCTTCGGTGGTGTTCCGGCGAAGTTCCGGCGGTATTCCGGCGGTGGTCGAGGAGGAGCTGTTCCCTCCTAGACTTCGCATCTCTTCTTCTTCTCTTCCTTCTCCTCTTCTCTTCTTGGCTTGGGTCCCCTCTTAAGAGAAATGAGGGGCTATTTATAGTTTTTCTGGAGTGGCATAGCCCATAAATAGATGAGGGATCAGGGGCAAATAAGGAGTGATCCGGATGAACGGCTGATATTGAATCCCTTGATCGTGAACCGTTTATTGAGCATTTTAAGGTCTTAATGGTATCAGAATTTTGCGATCTTAGGCTCGTTGGATTCGTCTCGTCGAGCCGCTCGATTTGACTATAAGCTCGTCAAAATCGAAGACCGTTTGGTAACTCAAATTGCTGTTCGATGCTTCCAACAGTGCTTCGGGTACTTGATTTGGACTCATTTGGACTCGGATTGAGTCGAATTTGGTGTCGTTGGATTCGTATTTCCGAGACGCTCAGTTCGACTATAAGCTTGCTGAAATCGGAGTTTAAATGATCTCCGAATTAATTTTTGAAGTTTCCAACTTGAGTTTTTCCTCGAGATTCGTGCCCGATCAAGATAATTTTTTGGCGATATATCAGTTGCCCCCCTATTTTCGGACATCGAAGCTTCAGGAGTCCGAAAATACTTGTTCCGGTATTTTACATTGACCGAATCGCAAAAAATTGAGTTCCAAAAATTAAATGTTTGCTCGAATCTAATCATAGAGGCCCCGTTGAGCTCCGAAAGTGTCAAAATTGAGTCCAAAACGTCGAAAAATTTGCCCGGGGACCCCAAAAATGTCAAATTTGGACCGTCCAGGCCCAAAATCGGAGCCCGGGAACGCATAGGCGGTCGAACCGGCCGGCCGGCCGCCGACGGCGACGCCCACGCGGGCGCGCGGCAGTTGCTGCCCCCCCTTTTAATTAATTTTTTTTTTTGGGTGGGGCTTACGATTTGATTTTTTTTTTTTTTAATTCCGAAAATGTCACATTTGGACTCCAAATTTTCTAGAATAAATCTAGAAAATGTTTCTAGAAGAATTTTTAAACTTTTTGGAGGGGAAATTCCCTCCAAATTTTAAATTTTTTTCCCCCTTTTCACCCTTTTCTCTTCCTATAAATACCCCCCTTGGGGTAGGAGGAAAATTGCACCTTCTCTACTCTTCTCCCTCTCCTTCTAGCTTTTGGCATTTTGAGGCCATCCGTCGTTTCTAAGTAGGTGACTTTCCCTACTTGACTCGGCGCCCCTCTCTTTGCGCAGAAGTTAGCGTATTCCTCTCTTCTCCCCTCTAGCTTCTGGCATTTTGAGGCCTTCCACTGTTTTTGAGTAGGTGATTTTCCCCACTCGACTCGGCGCCCCTCTCTCTGCGCAAAAGTTAGCCGTTTCCCCTTTTCAGGAAGGGAAGCGGAATGGGAGTTAGAAATTTCTCTCCTTTAAGAGATCATGTGGAGGTGAGATGTTAGTCGGAGGGAGCCTGAAGATGGTCGGAAGTCAGACGTCGGGAAGAAGTACGGTGTCGGGTAGAGCTCCGACGAGAATTTGTCGGCGGGAAGAAGTCCCGCGACGGGTAGAAATTCAGTGTTGGGCAGAAGCCCGACAAACATCCAACGACGGGCAAATGTCCGACGTCGGGAAGAAGTACGATGTCGGGTAGAAATCCTGCGACGGGAGAAAGCTCAACATCTGTTAGAATTCCGACGAAAGTCCCGCGATGTGCAGAAGTCCTTCAACGGGAGGAAGCTCAGCATCGTATATAATTTCAATGCTATTTTAACGGAAGTTTTTCGATAATGAACGATCGGGTGGAAGTCTAATCAAGTGGGGAGCATAAGGAGAGAGTTCAAGGGTGCTGCTATCAGCAGTTGAACGAGAAGACGATGATGGCTGATATGAAGTAAAGAGCCGCCGATAAATATCAGGTGTAGGGCTGATGATGACAAGTGTCATTTTGCTAAGGCAATATGTATCCAAACTGAAGTATGCCGACATCAGATATTACTGAATCAAGGGGCCGAAGTAGTGTGATATGCCAATATTCTGGCAATACACTAACAATGTCAACTGAGTGGAGGTCTGATAATGATCCAGTTATGTTCTTTCTTTGAAGGAGCAGTTGTAGAAGATGCTTGCGTGCAGTAAGGGAGAAGTCACTTAAATCCACCAAAGATATTTGACTGTGTTAAAGTTGCTTGTTGCTTGATGATACTAGCTTGTATGAATGTCACAAGTGTACCTTTTGCTTTTAAATTTTTGCAAATGTGAACTAGATGTACAATCTTTCGCAATATAACTTCAATAATATTTATATGAAGTTGAAAACTTGCTTTTACATCTTTAAAACATGAGTTGATATCTTGCGTAACATACTTTTTCGAAGACTTTTTGCTCGCCAAGAATCTCTGTGGGAGATGTCCAGAGAATCCATCAAGAATATATGACCTATCCGAGGTTGTATGTCGGAGCCTTTGCTCGACGGCATTAACCTGTATGGAAGAGGTCGAGAGAATCTACTAAGGATGTGAGACCTTTTCGAGGTTATATGTCGGAGCCTTTGCTCGACGACGTTAACCTGTATGGAAGAGGTCGAGAGAATCCACTAAGGATGTGAGACCTTTTAGAGGTTGTATGTCGGAGCCATTGCTCGACGACGTTAACCTGTATGGAAGAGGTCGAGAGAATCCACCAAGGATGTGAGACCTTTCTGAGGTTGTATATCGGAGCCTTTGCTCGACGTCGTTAACCTGTATGGAAGAGGCCGAGAGAATCCACTAAGGATGTGAGACCTTTTCGAGGTTGTATGTCGGAGCCCTTGCTCGACGACATTAACCTGTATGGAAGAGGTCGAAAGAATCCACCAAGGATGTGAGACCTTTCTGAGGTTGTATGTCGGAGCCTTTGCTCGACGACGTTAACCTGTATGGAAGAGGTCGGATTGAATCCCCCTGGGATCGATCTTCCAGTGATTGAGATGCAATAAAGACTGCGTATTTCTCAGGTCATGGATAAAGAGATTATATTTGCCAGTAGTTTTTCATTGTCATTTGTATTCTTTTTAAAGAAAGAAACAATATCAGAACTGGACGAACAACACATTATATTACTGTAAGACCATACAATAGTTCCCTTGTACAATATAAAAGATACATATAGGGACAACCACATCATTTGACTTGGTAGAAATACTAAGGATATTAGACATCCTACTTATCATAGAAGAGATACACGATGACACATGACAAGTAGTATTACTAATACAATTATACAAAGTGCGTGGTCATTCAATCTTGCCAACCATTTGAATATTATTCAACTGTTGTCTTTGTTGTTGTTGATTTTGCCCCCCAGTTGGACCAGTTTCATCTCGAGCAGGTGGGTTTTGGATGAACTGTCGAATATATCCTTGTCGGATCAGCCTCTCGATCTCATTCTTGAGTTGCTTACAGGCTTCAGTAGTGTGTCCACGACTACGGTGGAAATAGCAATATTGCTCCTGGTTCCCAACATTCAGCTTCAAAGAATTAGGCCACTTGATATTTTCTTTATCTTGAATGGCCATTAGTATGTTGGTTCGAGTTGCATTGAGAGGCGTATACTCTTTTTCATGTCGGAACTCGCGTTGTGGTACTGGGGGTCTAGGAGATGAATTTTTCTTTCGTTGCGAAAATGAGTCCTCTATTGTAGGGGCGTTCTTACGCTTTCCAATTATTTTCTCAAATTGTTTCCTATGGGCATTGATAGCTTTATCCGCTAATATTTATGCCTCCACACGATGGATCAGATCGGCATATGAATGAACAGTGTCGCGCATAAGTGCCGAATAGAAGGGGCCAGGATGAAGACCTCCAAGAAAGACCCCTCTAAGCAATTCTGGGTCTACTCCTGGAATCTGTCGTGCCTCGGTGGAAAACCACTGAAAATACTCTTTTAACGATTCTCCCTCGTTTTGACGAATCCCGGAGAGGTGGGAAGAATCCTTAGCAATTCTTCGATTGGCTACAAACTGTTCAACGAAGGCTTTGGCCAATTTGACGAATGAAGGGATCGTTCCGGATGGAAGAGAATAGAACCATGTTCGCGCCTGTCCTTTGAGTGTAGCAGGAAAAACCTAACATAGGAGGGCGTCCGAAGCTCGCTGGATATGCATGATGGTTCTGTAATGATCGATGTGCTCGTACGGGTCGGATGTCCCATCGTAGGAATCAATGCTCGGTGGTTTAAATCCTGCCGGAATAGCGTGTTGAAGAATAGCTTCTGTCAAGGGTGACGACTCCTGCAAGTCCCACTGACGAAGGGGTTGCCTTATGCCTCCTGCAGGGAACTCTTCTCGGACCAATCGTCGTAGTTCGTGGCGAAGGGCATTGCGAGGGAGCTCAACAACGTGAGGTTGGGCTAGCTCCTCAGGGAGGTCTTGAGGAAGGTGAGATTGTCGACCTGTGTGCGGAGGATGGGTAGAACTTACTGTATCAGCCAGCTCGTTATCTTGATGTGACTGTGAACGCCTCCTTGGTGGAGGAAGAGGAATCTCAGCTTGAAGATGTTCGATTTGAACAGCTTCAACACGTGGTGGATCTCGAGGGAGAAGAACCTCCTCCTGAGGTGCTAGGGTCAGTTGTCGAGTCTCTCGTAGGAGTTGTAGGATCTCGTTTTAAGATTCTTCCATATTTCGAATTCTCTCTTCTAAGGAGGGTCCCGAGGTCCCTTTTCTAGGTGCGTTTTGCCCCCCGGGGTGGAAAGAGGTAGATACCGGGCGTGTATGATTTATAGACTGATTTCTGGACTGATGGGAGTTGGAGCGAGAAGCTCCAATGATACGACTGCTGCGCCTGTTGACCATCGTAGCAATACTTGAAGTTGTGGGATAAGTTTCCCACAGACGGCGCCAAACTGTTGCGGACTCAAATATATGCGGCGATAAATTTTAATTTTCTGTCTCAGCGTTGTACGTATATCCAGCACACAAACAGAATTGAAATAGTAACACCAGAATTTTTACGTGGAAAACCTTGGAAAGGGAAAAAACCACGGGGCCACGCCCAGTTGAAAGAGTTCCACTAGTGTTGTTTGAAATACACGAGGCTGATTCATCCTTTAAATTCAGGACGATCAGATTAAAATGAGTATCAGTTACGAGGCCAAGCAGAGTTCCGACGTTACTCGGGTGTCGAGCAGAATTCCGGCGTCACTTGGAAAGAAGTCTGGCGTCACTCGGGCGTCGGGTAGAATTCTGGCGTCGGGCAGAATTCCGATGTTGCTCCGATGTCGGGCAGAGCTCCGGCGTCCCTCGGGCGCCCGGTGGTGCTTCGGTGGTGTTCCGGCGGAGTTCCGACGAAGTTCCGGCGGTATTCCGGCGGTGGTCGAGGAGGAGTTGTTCCCTACTAGACTTCTCTTCTTTTTTTTTTCTTCTCTTCCTTCTCCTCTTCTCTTCTTGGCTTGGGTCCCCTCTTAAGAGAAATGAGGGACTATTTATAGTTTTTCTGGGGTGGCATAGCCCTTAAATAGATGAGGGATCAGGGGCAAATAAGGAGTGATCCGGATGAACGGCTGATATTGAATCCCTTGATTTTGAACCGTTTATTGAGCATTTTAAGGTCTTAATGGTATCAGAATTTTGCGATCTTGGGCTCGTTGGATTCGTCTCGTCGAGCCGCTCGATTCGACTATAAGCTCGTCAAAATAAGAGATCGTTTAGTAACTCAAATTGCTGTTCGATTCTTTCAATAGTGCTTCGGGTACTTGATTTGGACTCATTTGGACTCGGATTGAGTCGAATTTGGTGTCGTTGGATTCGTATTTCCGAGACGCTCAGTTCAACTATAAGTTTGCTGAAATCGGAGTTTAAATGATCTCCGAATTAATTTTTGAAGTTTCCAACTTGAGTTTTTCCTCGAGATTCGTGCCCGATCAAGATAATTTTTTGTCGATATATCATAGTTATATTTAGAATTTTTATTTTTATACGTTGAATAATCTTAGAATTTGGTTTATGCTTATAATTATTGTTGCATGCCAAAACATTTATGGTAGATAAATATAGAGTTTAACATCCTAATTTTGTACGAAGATCCAGCACACAGTCATATAAGAGAAAAGAGTGTAAGAGTCATAAGATACCAGAATTTTGATGTGAAAAATCCTAAAAAGAGAAAAAAAATCATGGGGCTTGGCCCAATTAAAATATTTTCACTAGTGTTTATTGTTGTACTTATATAAGTCAGTTGGTTACCTAACTAGAGAAACTAGAGAAGGCATAATTACAATTTCTAGATTGTTTGCTTGGCCTTATATGAGAGTAGTTGAAATATTGAAGAAGTGAGACAAGACAAATGTTATTGCCAGTCGACAAATGATGAAGGCAATTGGGCATTGACATCCATCGACATTGGTTGTGTTATAACTCAAATTTTTAAAAATTATATTTTGACCTGTAACAGTTAAAAATTTATTCATGAGAAGTCATAAGCCCAAATCATAAATCATTTTTTCATAACATTTCTATTTTTGTGTTTTAGTTTCTCTAAAGTTTTCATAATTTTTTGATACTAGTGAAATTGCTTAAGAAATTAGCACCTAATGCTACAAGTGGGGGTTTTAAGACCGTTAGGTGTCCATTTTGCAAACTATTTTCATCTGAATTTTCTAAATAAAGCAAGTTATTTTATGGATATTTTTCTATAATTTTTGAAGCCCAATAAGTATTTATATAAATTTTATATTGAAAAATTGATTATATTATTATTAAAAAAAGTAAAAAGAAAATATCTAAATGCATAATATATTATTTAAATGGCTTTAAATCCCATTTCCCATGTTATTTGCATTAACAGAGAAAGCAAACATAAAGGTTTTTGGGAAAATAAGAAGAAAGAGAGGAGAGAGAAAAAGAAACTTTGGTTTTGGCAGCCTTAGAGTGATTTTCGTCAGTTAGCCCAGTTGAGAAATTTGTTCGTCTCGTGGTAGGTTACATTTTGCCTATTTCAAGTTTCAATAATTTTGTATTTTTTATATTTTTCTGATCAAATTTATATTTTCATTACCGACAAATGACAATAACTTTATTTTACTAAAACTTTCACAACGTAACTTTTTATATGTTGTAGAGATTATGATTACGAATATTTGTATAAATTATGATTACGAATATTTTGAGTATATCCTGAAAATTTTTCATAGGGTGATTTTGAAAAAATAGCTATTTTTTTACTCAGAAATTTATTTTGATATCTAAAAATAATATTTCAGTTCAATTAAAGCTTCAGAATAATGTTTTACACAATTTGTGATAATTTTGTTATGTTTGAAAATTATGAATCTTTACTCAATAGTATTTCTGTTGTCTACCGTTTGGACATTTTGAAAAATTTTGAATTCAATCCAATTGTACCTTAATTAATGAAATGCATTGAAAAATATATTATGAAGTGTTGTGATGTGATGCTAGCGCTAGTGGGCGGCCGAGGTGGGATTCTATTATGTCGGCACCAGTGGACGGCCGAGGTGAGATTCTATTATGCCGTCACTAGTGGGCGAACGAGGTGATATTCTGTTATGTTAGTGAGATTCTGTTACCTAAGTGTTATTATGACTAAGCCATTAGGGTACTGAGGTGAGATTCTGTTATGAAGTATTTGCTTATAATTCAGTGTTTATTTAATTATATTTAATTTCAGTATATGATTCAGTATAGTATTCTCAGTTCTTTTGATTTCAATCATTGATTTTTATTTTAGGCTATGATAGCCTACTGAGCTGTGTTAGCTTATTTTTGCTTTTGCTTTTCTTTTCAGGCCCGAGGAGGGGTAAGAAGCGAGCTGAGTTGTTTGGATAGCACACTCTGATTTGTATTGTAGGTATATTTTGGTTAATTTTAATTTTTATAAGTTTGGCTTTCATTTTTATTGTGCTCTATGTGTCCAAGCACTGTTGTATATAGATTTTAGATTATATATGTTTTGGGTGATATATAAAAAAATCATGTTGAAATTCAGTAGTCTTCCGCTTTATGTTGCATTCAATAGTGGCTATGTGTAGTATATAAATTGAAAGTTTTTGTTTCAGTATTTCTCCAACCAGATCTTAGGATCAGTCTTGCCACAATCGGATACGGTATGACCTGTGTGTTATCGGGTCATATCGGGTCGGGTTGTGACAAATATTTTGGTATCAGAGCATAGGTTGGAGAAGTGAATTGTAACAGAGCCATAGGATTTAATATGTAGAAGCGAGTGAGATGATTCTGGATAGTTTTGGGTGCTCATTTTATTTATTTTTTCATATACATGTGTTACATTCAGCTATGTATTTTAAGATGGTTGATCCACCTCAGCCAGATCCAGATATGACCAGTAGTCAGAGTTCTAGTCATCCAGCTCAAGTTCAGGGTACATCTCCTGTGATCAGTTCTGAGGCGATTTCTCAAATTGCATGTATAGTAGCACGGCTAGTTGGTGAGGCTCACACATTGGTTGTTGGTACCTGATCTGATGATATGGATAGATATTTACAAAATTTCATGAGATTATAGCCTCCTAGACTTTTAGGTGTTATTAAGTCTAGAGCAGCTAAGGATTATCATATGAGGATAGAGAAGACTTTGGATGGAATGTATTATTCTTCTGAGAGGAAAGTTGCATTAGCTGCATTTTTATTTGATGGTGAGGCAGAGCGCTAGTGGTTGGGACAACAAAGAGAGAAGTTTCAGGGTCGTACAAATATCTTGATTTCTTGGGATGAGTTTGTTGAGACATTTAGGACATAGTTTATACCTTCGTTTGCTAGGAGATAGTTATAGAGCTCTTTTTTTGAAGTTAATTCAGGGGAGCATGTCAGTGATGCAGTACGAGGTAGAGTTTACTGCTCTCTCCAGTATGCTCCACAGTTAGTTGACACTTTTAAAGAGAAGTGTTACCGATTTTTGGAGGAACTCCGAGATGCTTTGAGGTAGCCACTGTGGTATAGGATATCACAAACTTTGCTAAGTTGGTCGAGAGGGCCAAGAGGATAGAGACCAATCTTGTAGCAGTACAACAGCGATGGACTGCAAGCAAAAATAGGTTTGGTAGTGAAACAACTAGCAGTAGCTATTCTGGGAAGAAAAGTTAGTTTAGACCTGTTGAGTTCAGAAGGAGGGGACAACCAATAATAATTTCTTCTGAATCAGATAGAGGCAGTGTTGTTAGTTCTAAGGGTTTAGTGAGTGAGGCCCCATCATTCCAGCAGTGTGGTAGAAGGCATAGTGGTCAGTTTTATAAAGCTTTAGACAGGTATTTTTGCTGTGGTCAGTTTAGACATAGGATTGCTGAGTGTCCACAAGGTGATTTTGATAGAAGATCTAATTTTAGAGGCTCTACACAGTTGATAGTAGGTAGGCCGAGGGCAGTACCACCTAGCCAGGATGTTGGTCCGATATTAGGAGCTCAGCCTTCTAGAGGTTTACAAGGTATAGGTAGTTCTGTTGCTTTGACCATAGTGCATTCATGAGTTTATAGTCTGGCGTAGTAAGAGGCCAACGAGTCCCTAGATGTTGTGATAAGTATGTCTTATATTTCTACATCTCTTTGCTATATTTTATTCAATTCTGGTGCTAACCATTCTTTTATATCTGAGCAGTATTTTGATTCTCTCAGCTTATTTTCTGTATTATTACCTTTTTCTTTGTCTGTGATTTTGTCTACGGGAGATGGAATAGTAGCTAGTAGGGTTTATTTCTGCGTTTTGGAATTTTTTTTATTGAGTTTGGAGATCAGGTTTGATTTTGTTACCTATTTTTACATTTGATGTCATATTGGGTATATATTTGATGAGTCCATATGGGGCTCAAATTGATTGCTTGAAGAAGAAAGTGAATTTGTATCAAAATAGTGAGAGCTTCATATTTTAGGGAATTAGAGGTGTTCTCTATTGTTTGATTTTTGTTCTAGAAGCGGATAGACTTTGGAGGAAAGGTAGCATAGTATTTTTAGTATCTATCAGAGATATGAGACTCTCTTTTAATTCTATTAGTAATGTCCCTGAAGTTTGGGAGTTTCTAGATATCTTCCCAGAGGAATTAGTGACTTTACCGCCAGACAGGGAGATAGAGTTATGTATTGATCTTTTTTCGGGTGTTACTCTGATCTCTAAAGCTCCGTATATAATGATACCTAAGGAGAATCAGGAGTTGAAGGTTCAGCTTTAGGAGTTAGTTGACAAGGGATTCATCCGCCCTAGTGTGTCTCCGTGGGGAGCACCTATTTTGTTTGTGAAGAAAAAGGATGGTACGGTATGCATGTGTATTGATTATAGGGAGTTGAACAAAGTCACTATTAAAAAATAAGTATCCTTGACCTAGGATTAATGATTTGTTTGATCAATTGGGTGGATGTTCAGTATTTTTTAAGACCGATCTACGATCTGGTTATCATTAGTTGAAGGTAAGGGCAGAGAATGTGGTGAAGATTGCATTTAGTATGAGGTACGAATATTATAAGTTTTTAGTAATACCATTTGAAGTGACTAAAGCCCCAACAATCTTCATGAATTTGATGAACAGGGTTTTTAGGAAGTATCTGAACTAATTTGTGATCATCTTTATAGATAATATTCTAATTTATTCTAGATCTGAGGAGGAGCATGCAACACACTTGAGGACTGCTCTGGAGATTCTAAGGCAACATCAATTATATGTCAAGTTCTCGAAGTGTGAGTTCTAGCTGAGGAGTATTTTATTTATGGGGCATATAGTGAGCAGTGCAGGCATTTCAGTAGATCCCCATAAGATTCAGGCTATTTCTGATTAGCCAAGCCCTACTATAGTTTCAGAGATTCGTAGTTTCTTAGGCTTGGCTAGTTATTATCATAAATTTGTCCAGGGATTTTCTCATATTTCTTTGCCTTTAACGAGATTGACTCATAAGTCAATAGCTTTCATATGGACTTTAGAGTGTGAGGAGAGTTTTCAACTACTAAAGGATCATTAAACTTCTGCTCTGATTTTAACTATTCTTTCAAGCACTAAGGGGTTCCAGGTTTTTCATGATGCATCATTGAATGGTTTGCGATGTGTGCTGATGCAGCATGGTAGAGTGATTACTTATGCATCTCAACAGTTGAAACCACATGAGAGAAACGATCCAACACATGATCTTGAGTTAGCTGTTGTTATATTTGTATTGAAGATTTAGAGACATTACTTGTATAGAGTCAGATGCGAGATCTTTATTGACCATCAAAATTTAAAGTACATTTTTACTTAAAAGGATATGAATTTGAGGTAAAGAAGATTGTTAGAGCTGATCAAGGATTATGATCTATCTATTCAGTATCAGCCTGGTAAGGCAAATGTGATAACAGAGGCTTTGAGTAGGAAGTCTTCAGGTACTTCTCTTTCATTACTTACTTATGTAGACTTTCTTATTTGAGATTTAAAGAAATTGGAGATAGAGGTGGTATCTGTTGATGCAGATCTAAAATTTTTAACTCAAATGATTATTCAGCCTACTTTATAGGAAAGAATTCAAGAAGCTCAGAAATCAGATACATGGTATCTAAAATTGAGTGATCATATTAAGGCTAGTAAGAGACCTCAACTCTCTTTATTTGATTCTAAAGTCATTTTCTGTAATGATAGATTATGGGTTCCTTCTATTAGTGATCTAAGAGCTAAGATCCTACATGAGGCACATTACTCGAGTTATACTATTCATCCAGGAAGTAGCAAGATGTACGGAGATTTAAAAAGTATATTATCGTGGCCTGGATTGAAGCAAGATATAGTTATGTTTGTTTCAAAGTGTGAGGCCTGTTAGTTAGTGAAGTCAGAGCATCAACGACAATGTGGTCTTCTACAGTCGTTATTATCCCTGAGTGGAAATGGGAGGAGGTGACGATGGACTTTGCTATGGGTTTTTTCAGATCAAGGTAGGGACATGATGCCATTTGGGTTGTTGTTGATCATTTGACGAAGTCAGCGCATTTTATTCCAATCCGACAGACTGATCTAATAGACGGATTGGTATATATATATATATATATATATCTATTAGATTACATGGTGTGCCGAAGGTGATTGTATCCGATCGTGATGGATGGTTTACCTCCAGATTATGGAGAGGCATTCAACATAATATGGGTACAAAATTGTATTTTAGTACAGCTTTTCATTCGTAAATAGACGGACAGTCTGAAAGGACTATTTAGGTATTAGAGGATCTTTTGAGACTTTGTGTTCTAGACTTTGGAGGCAGTTAGGAGGATCATATACCACTTATAGAGTTTGCATATAACAACAATTATCAGTATAGCACTAGCATGGCTCATTATGAAGCCTTATATGGTAGGAAGTGCATGACACCTTCATCTTTAATAGAGGTGGGTGACAGACAGGTGATATGATCAACTTTTGTGGATGACACTATAATAAAAATTCAGCTAATCAGAGAAAGATTGAGAGCTGCACAGGATAGGCAAAAGAAGTATTATTATCTAAAACACAGGCTGGTGGAATTCCGGGTTGGTGATTTTATTTATGTCAAAGTCAGCCTGATCAGCAGATTTGGAAGAATCAGTAAGCTGAGTCCAAGGTATATTGGACCTTTTGAGATTGTTGAGAGGATTGGTAGTTCTGCTTACAGGTTATTGTTACCTAATCATATGTCTGATATATACAATATATTTCATGTATCTTTTCTAAGGAAGTGGATATCTGATTCTGAAAAGAGATTATCTACTGATGATGTGGAGGTTCACTTAACCTGCACTTCAGAGAAGGGCTATATATGATTTTGGCATATGATGTAAAAAAGTTAAGGAGCAAACATATTCTGATGGTCAAGGTGTAGTGGAAGCATATGACCGTTAGAGAGAGTACTTGGGAGAAGGCCAGAATCTGAGATGAGACAGCTCTACCCAGGTTTATTCTGACGCATTTTGATTTGGGAATGTCGAGGACAACATTTTTTTTAAGGTGGGTGGATTGTTATAACTCAAAATTTTGAAAATTGTATTTTGACCTGCAATAGTTAAAGAATTTATTCATGAGTCATTATAAGCCCAAATCATAAATTATTTTTTCTATAACATTTCTATTATTATGTTTTAGTTTTTTTAAAATTTTTCATAATTTTTTGTCACTAGCGAAATTCCTTAAGAAATTAATATCTAACGGTACAAGTGGGGGTTTTGAGACCGTTAGGTGTCTGTTTTACAAATTATTTTCACCTAAATTTTCTAAATAAAATAAGTTATTTATAAATATTTTTCTATAATTTTTGAAGCCCAATAATGATTTATATGAATTTTATATTAAAAAATTAATTATTATATTATTATATTATTATTATAAAAAAGAAAATATCCAAAAGCATAATATATTATTTAAATGGCTTTAAATCCCTTTTCCCATGTTATTTGTGTTAACAGAGAAAGCAAACAGAAAGGTTTTTGGGAAAATAAGAAGAAAGAGAAGAGAGAGAAAAAGGAACTTAGGTTTTGACAGCTGTAGAGCGATTTTTGTTCGTAGGCTTTGTTGAGAAATTTGCTCGTCTCAATTAAAGCTTCAGAATGATATTTTACGTAATTTGTAATAATTTGGTTATGTTTGAAAATTATAAATTTTTACTCAATAGTGTTTCTGTTGTCTACCGTTTGGACATTTTGACAATTTCTGAATTCAGCCCAATTGTACCTTAATTAATGAAATGCATTGAAAAATATGTTTGTGAAGTGTTGTGATGTGATGCCGGCGCCAGTGGGCGGCCGAGGTGAGATTCTGTTATGTCGGCGCTAGTGGGTGACCGAAGTGGGATTCTGTTATGCTAGTGAGATTTTGTTATCTAAGTGTTGTTATGCCGGAGCCATTAGGCTACCGAGGTGGGATTTTATTATGAAGTATTTGCTTATAATTCAGTTCATTTTATTTCAATATTTATTTAATTGTATTTAATTTTAGTAATGATTCAACATAGTATTCTTAGTTCTTTTAGTTTTGGTTATTGATTTCTATTTTAGGCTATGATAGCCTACTGAGCTGTGTTAGCTCATTCCTGCTTTTTCTTTTATTTTCAGGCATGCGGAGAGGTAAGGAGCGAGCTGAGTAGTTTGGGTAGCACGCTCCGATCTGTGTTGTAGGTATATTTTGGTTAATTTTGATTTTTGCATATTTGGCTTTCATTTTTTGTTGTGCTCTCTATGTCCAAGCATTGTTGTAGATATATTTTAGATTATATATATATTGGAAGATATATAAAAAAATCATGTTGAAATTCAGTAGTCTTCCGCTTTATATTGCATTCAATAGTGGCTCTGTGTAGTATATAAATTGGAAGTTTTTATTTCAGTATTTCTCCAACTAGATCTTGGGGTTGGTCTTGCCACAATCAGATATGATATGACATGTGTGTTATCGGGTCATATCGGGTCGAGTTGTGACAGGTTGGTAGTGGATGATAGTGATTGAGAGATGGACATAAGGCAATGATAGACTTGTGCGTTCATTGGGAGATGGCAGTTGGGCAAAGACAGATGTCAATATCAGTTGGTTGAAGCTGGCAACAATTGAAAGACAACAATTAAGCAATGATGATTGAACTACGATAGATAACCGAGGGCAATCGTGCAATCACAATTAGGCAACAATCATTGTCGTCACTGGTCATTAGATAGAATTCTAATATTCTTTAAATCTATGAGCTCTCTCCAACTCAATATCAATTTCATGTATATAATGAGGATCAATTTATAGATAAAGAGACAGTTGGGCAAAGAAAGATGTCAATGTCAGTTGGTAGAAGATGGCAACAATCAAGGGACATGATGATCGAACAACGATAGATAACCGAGGGCAGTCGTGCAATCACGATTAGGCAACAATGGTTGTCGGCAATGATCATCAACATTGATCATTAAATAGAATTTTAGGATTCTTTAAATCTATGAGCTCTCTCCAATTTAATATTCATTTCATGTATAAAATGAGAATCAAATTATAGATTTTTTTAAGTGACATTTTTATCATTTTTGACAAAATTTTCAATCACTCTATCAGATTATCCATGCTAATCCCCTTCATTTTGGACGGCTTTTTTATTGCTTTCTAAAATAGTTTTATTGTACAAAAAATTTTTGAATTAGAATTTTTTTACTAGAACGGTATTTTAGAGAGTATTAAGAAAGCTGTCTCAAATGAAGCCTTATGCTTCATTTGGGACAGCTTTCTTGCTGCTTCTTAAAGCAGGTTTCATGTATAAAAATTAAAACATTGTACTAAAAAGCAGCTTTTAAGAGTAAGAAAGCCGTCCCAAACGAAGCCTTAGACTTCTTTTGTATGACTTTCATACTATTTTTTTAAAATAATTTTCTAGTATAAAAAAATTTTTTAACTAAAAATTATTATATTAAAAAATTATTTTAAAAATTAATGAGAAAACTATCTCAAAGACTAAACCATAGTCTTTCCAAATAAAAAATAAATCGATACAGTTGCACGGCGCACTGAGTCCCCTTAACACAACAAATGGTCCGTGCTGATGTATACTCATCGAGAAAGTCTACTCTCTTCGAATTCGGCGGACGGGGTGTGGGCCTCATAGCATGTGGGCCAGCAGTGCCCTACGAGTGCCCGAATTCGATTAAAAAAGCTTATCTCATACTCATAATTATGGGTGCAGGTGACAACTCTGCAGATATGTCATACCCATATTGTCAATGACCTTCAAACAAATATGCCCAATCACAGCCTTCACAGGGGGACCATGGGGTCATGTTTATAGATATATGCGGGCCACATAGATTGGCCAGCCCCTGCTCTGCAGTTGCAGGTTCTCTAAAGATATTTGGCTTTTTATTTTAATAATATTGAATGCAGGAGCGTTTTGTGACTTGTGAGCTGGGTCTTACGTGTTGGATAAGTTCCAAGGCACCTAAAGATACTAAGGCGTCTTGGAGACTCAGAAGACGAGTTATTTCTTTATATATATATTATTTAAATTTCTTAATTTAAATATGTTAATATTTTAATTTATTATTTATCTAAATATCCTTCTTTTAACTATCATGGTTGAATTGTCCTAGGGAGTTTTGTTGTGATCTGTGTGTTGCCCTTGTAAGATTTACGATGACTTTTCAGTAGTAATGTACGGCGAAGATGATGGAGTCAGCGGGGTGTGAAGGTGATGGTGGCAATAGGATTGATGATATATGAACATGTGTGAGGCTTGCTGGATATGGGTAGTATTTGAGTGCTATTATTATTGATATTTATCGTTTTAAGTATTATGTAAATAAATAATAATTTTTTTGTTAAATATATAAATAAAGTTTTGAGTATTGTATATATATTTTAGATAGCAATGTACTCATGAATAATACCCGACCTTATAAACAAATAATCTCGTGATACGAGCCACGAATTGAATAGGATTCAAGTGAGTATGATGACTAAAAGCTCTATGTGCCTTATGAGACGATAGTATAGAATCCAAAAAAAAAAAAAACAAGAAGATCAAATATGTCAAAAGATTTAAAGAGATCAAAAAGCTCCCAAAGATTGTAAAGATGCCTCTTTTTCATTTATTTATATAATTTAGAGGGCTACAGGAAATAATACACCTAGAAAAATAAAAATAATATAAAGTATAATGTATGACATGACTAATTATATGTTATTATAGACGCGTGACTCAGCTAATTGACCTACACGTGGATCTTTGCTTATAGTAGGGATTTCTATCTTAGGGCAAGTCTTCACAGGAGAGTACGTCAGGAGAGTCCTTAGGGCCCCGTATATAGGATGAGCATTTGAAGGTGAATCCTCTATGCATGATGACGAGTTCATTAAGACAAGATTCAAACCAATGAGAGTGGAGGGGCAAGTCCTCTTGAGTAAAGTGTTCGCATACCGAGGACTACATGTGCTTGAAAGATTGTAGTTGTAACTTTTTGAGGCGTGTGCGCTTTCTATAGTTCAATTTAGAATGTTGGTAATGGCCAAGTAGCACTGACAATCAAAGATTATTGTGAATGATTGATTCCTACTGATGTGAGTGACATTTAAGGCTAGGATGAGTCTGGATGAGTCGTCCTAATAGGTCATCAGTTTAACTTGTCTAGGAGAGTCTTAACATCCCTGCCTTATCGGGAGAGTGTCGGCAACTCTGCGGAACAATGGACAACTGCTTCTCATGAGGGATGGGATTATTTAAGTCATCCAGTGAAAACCTATTAGATATTTGTGAAGTGGCTACATAGATAAGTATATAATATGTAAAGCCCTTTTTTTGGATTGAAGAGGATTAAACACAATCCTCTAAATAAAAATGATCAATCACAAGTATGGGACAAAAGAGTTATAATTGGGAGCAAAATTTATCTCAAAAGATTATACTAATTGATGCATCATTAGAAGATCCATCAATTAGGCACAAATCTTAATATATAATTTGAATTGAAAATTTCTTAAATTCTTTTCAAAACCATCTAGACTTTGATTTTAACTTATACCTGAGCTAAACTTTTTAGTGGGATAAGCCTGATGACAAAAAAAAAGGTATTATAATCAAAGTCCAAATAAGCTCAAATCAAGCATGGAAATGCAGTTGAAAACTTTATGACACTATTTGATGCACCAAACGAATTTTGAATCTTGAGTACTTATAATCAAAATGAGTGTCTCTATATTGGAATCCAACAAGCCCAATATCACTTAAATTCGAAATCATTAAGGCACTTACATGTTTTAAGAATCCTATGATTAAAAGAATGAGCATAAGTCATATTTTGGGTATTTAAAAATTTTTGTTAGAATTATAAGAATGTCATTCCAAAAAGCTTTAAATGAACCTTCATTCTTTGCATGAATGAGAGATAAAAATGGAGAGTGCTTAGATATATGAACAACTTTAAAGCCATGTCCAAATATCAACAACCATGATCACCACCATCAATCACTTTTGCTTAGTCACCATCGTTCAACTAGCATCACGTCATGGTTGCCTCCTAGTTGTTGTATGCAAACGATATTGACATCCATCTTCTCTTGACCTTCATCCTTCTCGTCCATTGCGTCTTCAATATTTTCTATCATATTCAGATGAGATCAAGATAATAATACTTTGTAATATTATTTTCTTCATTTTAGGGGAAGAATAACTCCAATAATATGTATTAACATATTGGATTATTTCATCTAGACTAGGCACTATGTTTTTTTTTCTTCATGTAAAAAATCTATTGTCTATTTTAAAATTTTATTATGTATATGTGATATTTATACAATGTTAAGATGTGATATATACTCCTATAACGCCATAAACTTTCCAACATGCAACACTAATAAAAAGTTATGAAACTTACAAAACCCACAATAGAGGAATCTAGTGTAACCTAAGCTTGATGTGCCTTTTTTAATATATACTATTAAAAATACTCTGCTTAACATCGCGGTTGTGAAGCTTCTAATCTTATGCTTCAATTTTTGTAAAAAATACCTCTCGATATCTTTGTCCTCTTTTTTTATCTATATGTCATTTGTATTATAGTCTGCCATTTTTTTAGTTGGGCTGCCATTTTCACCTTTTATTTTATCGTAGCTCCTTTTGTTAAATATTTACATGTATAAAGAGGAGAATTAAAAGTTGTGAGGATAAGCCTAGAACGACAAAGATCATTTATGATAACTTTTATTTTTTGTTATTTATTTATTTTGTTTTGTTTTGTTTATATTTTGAAATGGAATTATAAAACATATTTGAATCTAATATAAATTTATTTATTTATTTATGTAGTGTTGTAGGTTGGCGGAAGTGGTCACTGATAACATCCGGTACTACTCACCAGTAGCAACATTATTTGTGTCCAACATCAATTGTGTTGGTGATCGGATTTAGTAGTAGCAATGACCAGTGATGATGATATCAACTTTTAAAATAATAAAATCTAAAAATTTATTTGGATTATTTCTTGTAAATAAATTGATTTTTTAAAATAAAAATAATAGCTGGTAAAAAAACATACTAAACAATAATTTTTCATAAAAATAAAAATAAAAATAAAAGTGATCCCAAATGAACTCTTAGAAAATATAATTGAGGTACTCTTGCTTAGCCTTCAATAGACAAAACAAGAGAAGTATCTGTAATGTAAGGTATCTAATCAGAGGCCAAAATGCTGCTTGGTAAGAGGGACACATTATTCCACCAGTTTAGTTTAGCCTAATATTGATTGAGCTGAGTCGAATTCATGGAATTTTGAAGCTATATATATATATATATATATATATATATATATATATATATATATATATATATATATATATATATATATAATTTCTTGTGTGGATTTTCATGAGTATATGAAATTAGGGGATGCGATATCATTTATCGTTCAGTTTATGCAATTCAAGCAACATTAAATTGCATTTTTTGACATGAATAATTTAAAACAAAAATATTTGTGTTCACTTTGTTGTATTTCAATGCTTGGTTTGTGCGTGTGATATAATTATATACCTAATTTTCATAAAATTTTAGTAATATTCTGATACCCATTGAGTGTATCAAAATTCAATGGTGAATTTTCATTGACTCAAAGCATTACTTGAAGGCATTTGAGAAATCATAGAAATATCAAATTTAGGCTTCGATTGGGACGGCTTTCTTATTTCTTTTTAAAGTAGTTTTTTTTTTAAGAAATCATACAATAAAAAGTTACTTTAAGAAACAATAAGAAAATTGTCTCAAATGAAGCCTTAATCTAATAAATATGTTTCTTGGTCTATTGATGCCTAAGATAATATTATATAATCAAATATGAAATTAAGCTTTGTTTAATGGTGCGTAGGTATTTACCTAGGACATATTATGTAAAAAAAAAGCTTTGTTAAAAAACACCTAAGATGATTCTTTGGACTTTTTATGAAATCAAGCTTTATTCAATGGTGCCTATGATGATTCTTAGGACTTGTCAAGAAATTAAACTTTATTTGATGATGTATTATATGATTCATAAAACTTGTAATATTTGCTAAGAAGCTCAAAATACTTTATTAGGACTTATTTCATAGATATGCTCTCCAGGGGCGGATCCATCTTCTTTTTTCAGGGTGGGCAAAATGTTAATTAATTAAACAATAATAATAATTAAATAATAATTGTTGCGTCATGGAGTATTCGCAGCGGTAGAGAAATATAAAGCTTAACATCTTAGCATTATACGAAGATCAGACACGCAATCAGATAAGAGAGAGAGGATGTAGTACTCATAAGAGACATCAGAGTTTTTACGTGGAAACCCCTAAAAGGGAGAAAAACCATGGGGCTTGGCCCAGTTTGAATGAATCCACTAGTATTTGCAGTTGATCACAAATGAGGCCCTCCATTTGGGGGAAGGACTTAGATTAATATAGCCAATATACATCATATAGAGTTTATTACATGGTAGGAATTAATATATAAATGTTTGTTGGGCCGACTGACCATAGTTGGCAGGCGACAGAGGTCAGAAGGATCGTAGTTGGCGGGAGACAGGGGTCAAAAAGACTGTTGTCTGGTGATGGAGGTCAGAATGATAGTAGTTAACAGACGTTACAGGTCAGGAAGATCGTAGTCAGCTGGAGACGGGCGTCAGAAAGACCATAGACGTAAGGCGGTGGTCTGGCAGAAGTTCGAGCCTTAGGTGGTGGTTAGGCAGATGTCCGGGCCTCAGGTGGTGGTCCGGCAGATGTCCGAGCCTTAGGTATTGGTCCGGCTAAAGTTCGGGCCTTGGGTGGTGGTCCGGCGGAACTCAGAGCGTCAAGCGGTGGTCCGACGGAGCTCAGGATGCCAGGTGGTGGTCCGGCGGGACTCGGAGCGTCAAGTGGTGGTTCAGCGGAACTTCAGCGGTGGTCGAGGAGGAGCTAGGAGGCAAGAGCGATCTTCTTTCTCTTCCTTCTTCTCTCTTGGCTTCGATCCCCCCTTTCAAGAGGAAATGTGGTTCTATTTATAGAATTCTCGAGTGGTATGGCTTGTAAATAAGTGGAAGATCAAGGGTAAATTGGGAGTGGTTCGTATAGACGACCGATCTTGATTCCTGCGATCATACACCATTCAATGGACCTTTGACTATCTTATTGATATCAGAATTTGATGATCTTAGGCTCGTTGGATTTGTCTGGTCGAGCCGCTCGATTCGACCATAAGCATTTTATGATTGGAGACTATTTGGTAACCCAAATTGTAGTTTGATCCTTCCAAAAGTGCTTCGAGTCTTTGATTTGGGCCCATTTGGGCTCGGATTGGGTCGATTTTGGTGTTGTCGGGTTCGTATTTCCGAGACACTCAGTTTGACTGTAAGTTTGTAGAATTTGGAGTTCAGATGGTCACCGAATTATTTTTGAAGTTTCCAACTTGATTTTGTTTCGAGATTCGTGCCTGACCAAGATAATTTTTTGATGATATATCAGTTGCCCCCTATTTTTGGACGTCGAATCTTACAAAGTCCAAAAATACATAATATAGCCTATGAAGAATTTTTTGTGCGATCCGGATTAAGAAAATAATCTACTTAATGATGCTCTTTTGAATTCTAAAAATTAATGAATTTTCATTAATTTAAGTGGCTCTTCATCTCTCCCTCATCAATATTCCACTTGATTATGCTCTTTTGAATTATAAAAATTAATAAATTTTTATTAATTTGAAGTGGCTATTCATCTCTCCCTCATCATTATTCCACTTAATGATGTCCTTTTGAATTCTAAAAATTAATGAATTTTCATTAATTTGAAGTGTCTCTTCATTTCTTCTCATCATTATTCCACTTAATGATGCCCTTTTAAATTCTAAAAGTTAATAAATTTTCATTAATTTGAAGTGGCTCTTCATTTCTTCTCATCATTATTCCACTTAATGATGCCCTTTTGAATTCTAAAAATTAATAAATTTTTATTAATTTGAAGTGGCCCTTCATCTCTCCTCATTATTATTCCAATTAATGATGCCCTTTTGAATTCTAAAAATTAATGGAGTTTTATTAATTTGAAGTGGCTATTTATCTCTCCCTCACATAACTATAAATATTTCCCTTTGGGTATACAAATTTGCACCTCCACTCTCTTCTTTTCTTTCTCAAGCTGAGGCTTTCCCCTAGCTCTGTTCAGATGGGTATCCCCTGTTCAGTCCTAGGGCCCCTCACTAAGTAAAAGGAAGGTGTGAGGTTGGAGGCCAGACGGAAGACCGATATCACTTGAAAGCCGGGCAGAAGGTCGACGTCACTTGGATGTCAGGCGGAAAGCTGATGTCGCCTATAAGTCGGGCAGAAGACTGGTGTTACTTGGAGGCCGGGTAGAAGGCCGACGTCACTCGGAAGTCGGGTGCAAGACCACCGTCACATGGAGGCCGGGCAGAAGGTCGACATCACTTGGAGGTCGGGCAGGAGACCGACGTTACTTGGAGGCCAGGCAGAAGATCGACGTCACTCGAAAGTCAGGTGCAAGACTGACGTTACATAGAGGCCGGGCAGAAGGCCGACATCACTTGGAAGTTGGGCAGAAGACCGACGTCACTTGGAGGCCGGGTAGAAGACCAACGTCACTCGAAAGTCGGGTGCAAGACCGGCATCACATGGAGGCTGGGTAGAAGGTCGATGTCACTTGGAGGTCGGGCAGAAGACCGACGTCACTCGAAATTCGGGTGCAAGACCAACATCACATGGAGGCCGGGCATAAGACCGACATTACTTGGAGGTCGGGCAGAAGACTGATGAAAGTCCCGTGACGGGCAGAAGGCCAATGTCACTCAAAAGTCGGGTGTAAGACCGACATCATATGGAGGCCGGGTAGAAGGCCGACATCACTTGGAGGTAGGGAAGAAGACTGACGTCACTTGGAGGCCGGGCAGAAGACCGACGTCACTCGGAAGTCGGGTGCAAGATCGACGTCACATGGAGGTCGGGTAGAAGGCCGACGTCACTTGGAGGTCGGGCAAAAGACCAACGTCACTCGGAAGTCGGGTGCAAGACCGGCGTCACATGGTGGACGGGCAGAAGCCGACGTCATTTGGAGGTC
The DNA here is from genome assembly GCA_019925795.1 of Dendrobium chrysotoxum. Classification (NCBI taxonomy): domain Eukaryota; kingdom Viridiplantae; phylum Streptophyta; class Magnoliopsida; order Asparagales; family Orchidaceae; genus Dendrobium; species Dendrobium chrysotoxum. The sequence continues at coordinate 88,343,719 of CM034302.1, read as the reverse complement.
GGGCAGAAGACTGGCGTCACTTGGAGGCCGGGAAGAAGACCGACATCACTCGGAAGTAGGGTGAAAGATCGACGTCACATGGAGGTCGGGCAGAAGACCGACATCACTCAGAAGTTGGGCGCAAGACCGACATCATATGGAGGTCGGGTAGAAGGCCGACGTTATTTGGAAGTCGGATGCAAGACCGGCGTCACATGGAGGCCGGGTAGAAGGCCAACGTCACTTGGAGGTCAGGCAGAAGACTGGCGTCACTTGGAGGATGGGAAAAAGAATGACGTCACTCGGAAGTTAGGTGCAAGACCGGCGTCACATGGAGGCCGAGCAGAAGGCCGACATCACTTGGAGGTTGGGCAAAAGACCAGCGTTACTTGGAGGCCGGGTAGAAGACCGACGTCACTTGGAGGTCGGGTAGAAGACTGACGTCACTCAGAAGTCAAGTGCAAGACCGGCATCACATGGAGGCCGGGTAGAAGTCCAGTAATGGGAGGACGTTCAGGGTCGGGTAGAAGTCCGATGAAAGTCCCATGACGGACATAAGTCCAGCGACGACATGAAGTTTATCTTCGGGGGCTTCTTAATGGCGTAATCTTGTATATAAGAGGTTCAGAGAATCCACCAATGATGTATGACATATTCAAGATTGTATATCAGAGCACTGCTCGATGATGTTAACCTATATAAAAGAGGTCGAGAGAATCCACCAATGATGTATGACCTATCTGAGGTTGTATGTCAGAGACTTGCTCGATGACATTAACCTATATGGAAGAGGTCGAAAGAATCCACCAAGGATGTGTATGACCTATCCGAGGTTGTATGTCAGATACCTGCTCGATGACGTTAACCTATATGAAAGAGGTCGAGAGAATCCACCAATAATGTAAAACCTATCCGAGGTTGTATGTCAGAGCCTTTAGTCGATGACGTTAACCTGTGTGAAAGAGGTCGAGAGTATCCACTAAGGATGTAAGGCCTATCCGAGGTTGTATGTCTGAGCCTTTGCTCAATGACATTAACCTATGTGAAAGAGGTAGAGAGTATCCACCAAGGATGTAAGACCTATCCGAGATTGTATGTCAGAGCCTTTGCTCGATGACGTTAAACTGTGTGGAAGAGGTCGAGAGTATCCACCAAGGATATAAGACCTATCTGAGGTTGTATGTCAGAGCCTTTGCTCGATGTTGTTAACCTGTGTGGAAGAGGTCGAGAGTATCCACCAGGGATATAAGACATATCCAAGGTTGTATGTCAGAGTATTTGCTCGATTATGTTAACCTGTGTGGAAGAGGTCGAGAGTATCCACCAAGAAGGTAAGACCTATCTGAGGTTGTATGTCAGAGCATTTGCTCGATGACATTAACCTGTGTGGAAGAGATCGAGTCAAATCCCCGTGGGATTGATTTTACCTTTATTGGGAGGGGGCGAACACCGTGTGTATCCCGAATCAAGGGTGAAGAATGATCTATTTTTAGACCGTTACTACCTTTTTGAGGTCGAGATTAAGACCTTGCCAAAGGAGTAGAAGTTCAGTAAAGGACTGTATAATGCTTAAAATTTATTAGAAGCATCTTTGCATTCGCTGGAAGTTTCTTGAAATATCATCTTGATATTGAAAATATTGGAGGAATCTTGTTGGAGTCAAGTTTGCCCCCCAGTCCACATCTGATTCCCATGAAATGGATACAGCGATAGCTGATGTAAGGAAGTTGGCATGAATGATCTTTTGAGGTTGGAGTGAAAATTGCCCCCCAGTCAAGAACTACGTTCCCACAGACGGCACCAAACTGTTGCGTCCTGGAGTATTCGCGGCGGTAGAGAAATATAAAGCTTAACGTCTTAGCATTACATGAAGATTCTGCAAGCAATCAGATAATAGAGAGAGGGTGTAGTACTCATAAGAGACACCAGAGTTTTTACGTGAAAACCCTTGAAAGGGGGAAAAACCACGGGGCTTGGCCTAGTTTGAATGAATCCACTAGTATTTGCAGGTGATCACAAATGAGGCCCTCCATTTGGGGGAAGGACTTGGATTGGTATAACTAATATACATCATATAGAGTGCATTACATGGTAGGAATTAATATATACATGTTTGTTGGGTCGACTGACCATAGTTGGCAGGCGACAGAGGTCGGAAGGATCGTAGTTTGGGGGAGACAGGGGCCAAAAAGGCTGTTGCCTGGTGATGGAGGTCAGAATGATCGTAATTGATAGACGTTGCAGGTCAGGAAGATCATAGTCAGCTGGAGACGGGTGTCAGAAAGACCATAGATGTAAGGCGGTGGTCTGACAGAAGTTTGAGCCTTAGATGGTGGTTAGGCAGATGTCCGGGCCTCATGTGGTGGTCCAACAGATGTCCGAGCCTTAGGTGTTGGTCCGGCTGAAGTCCGGGCCTTAGGTGGTGGTCCGGCGGAACTCAGAGCGTCAAGCAGTGGTTCGGTGAAACTTTGGCGGTGGTCGAGGAGGAGCAAGGAGGCAAAAGCGATCTTTTTTCTCGTCCTTCTTCTCTCTTGGCTTCGATCCCCCCTTTCAAGAGGAAATGTGGTTCTATTTATAGAATTCTCGAGTGGCATGGCTTGTAAATAAGTGGAAGATCAAGGGTAAATTGGGAGTGTTTCGTATGGACGACCGATCTTGATTCCTGCGATCATACATTATTCAATGGACCTTTGACTATCTTAATGATATCAGAATTTGATGATCTTAGGCTCGTTGGATTCATCTGGTCGAGCCGCTCGATTCGACTATAAGCATGTTATGATCGGAGACTGTTTGATAACCCAAATTGTGGTTTGATCCTTCCAAAAGTGCTTCGAGTCTTTGATTTGGGCCCATTTGGGCTTGGATTGGGTCGATTTTGGTGTCGTCGGGTTCGTATTTCCGAGATGCTCAGTTCGACTGTAAATTTGTAGAATTTGGAGTTCAAATGATCAGCGAATTAATTTTTGAAGTTTCCAACTTGATTTTGCTTCAAGATTCGTGCCTGACCAAGATAATTTTTTGATGATATATCAATAATAATAATAATAATAATAATAATAATAATAATAATAATAATAATAATAAACCCTAGAGAAAAATAATATTAAATAAGCTTAATATTATCTAACTTAAAAAAAAATTAAATAATAAAGTATACATAATATTTGATTAATGAGTTTAAGAATTGCTCTCTCTAAACTTATAAATCCTAAAATGAAATAGTCAAAAAAAAATTTTTGATGCATGGTTCAAAAACTTTTTTAAAAACGCAGTTCAAAAAAACAAAAAATGCAGAGCATTAATTCTGGATTTAATGAAAGCATGCTGCTGCTGTTTTTTTTTTGCTTAATGTGTCTTGGGCTTTTAAAAAAATTTTGTTTATTATTACTTTTAAATCCTTCTCTCCTGCTCTCTTCTATCGTTAAAAGCAAGTTTTTTCAGTACTCTTCTGATCTAGGCAACCCAACACTCCAAATGCAATCATGTTTCAACTTCGGGCCACTGTAACTCCGGCGATGGCGAGGTGGTCCAACTTCTCGAGCAAGGAAGCTTGAGCCCGCTGCACTCTTCTCCCTAAACGGGATGGGAAATATTTGGGCAAAATATATTTTTTAGGGGTGGTCAAAAGTCTAAATTTATCCTCATATAAAATTTTTTTTTTTGAGGGTGGGCATTTGCCCACCTTGAGATGTACTGGGATCCACCCCTGATGCTCTCAGGACATCTAAATACAACAACAACAACATCAATCTTTTTAGGTCTATCTCTACCTTTCTTAATATAAGTCAAATCTAATACCTATACTTTCCTAATCAGGTCATCGGAAGGTTGTCTTTTTATGTGACCAAACCATCTAAAGCGACTCTCTCAGGACATCTAAATGTTTGTTTAAAATACACTTTTCTTGAGACTTATGCTTCAATTGTATTTTCAAGATTAATTCATTTAACCTAGGTTTTTAATAGCATATGCATTAAAATTTTAGGACTTTTCTTGAGGTTAAGCTTAAGTTTGTGACCCGCATGAGTAAATCCAATTACACATACATATTATTCAAGAATTTTTTCTTGATATTATCTTAAGGCTAATTTCTTATTATAGTTTCTCATAGTCAATAAAATGAAATTTTGGGACCTATATATGAATGATAACTCATGACTAATTTTAGTTACTCTAACTTCTCTAATTGTGACTAAGATTTGTGCTTAAGATAATATCTAATGAACAATTTTTCTTAAACAGGCTTACTATAGTTATGCCTAAATTTGAATTTTAGCCCTTGGCATAATTTTCCAAGTTGGGATACTTAAAATATGACAAATTATCAAATTGGGTGAATGACTTCACCTAAAAGCTAAAGGCAATAAGATGAGTGAAATTAGGCACTATTTACTTGAAAAAGCAATATAGCACTTATGCTTAGATGATAACAAAGGGACATCCTCTGAATAGCCAAAATGTTTATCCATATGTAATATAATTGAAGGAAAACTATTTTTTTAGCATGCAATTTAGATTATGATAACCTTGATTTAATCAATCTCTCCCATTTATTTAAGGAGAGAGAATATCATAACCACCCTTCATAACAATACCTCTATATTTTTATTGTCACCACTTTAGGAGAGATTTAAAAACATCTACTATACTGCATCAAAGGTTCTTTCAAGTTGTGTTGCATCCCTCTCTAAAAAAGGGATCATCCTAGCTACCCACAAAATCGTTTATAACTCTCAAGCACTATCTCAAATATGCCTTTACATCATGCAACTTTCAAATATAAGGGACAACTAATCCAACAATATTTAATAACTTCTATGACCTTCCTATATCATGTCACCACCATCTTTGAGTTTTAAGGCACCCTCTTCTAGAAGGAGGTTCTCTTCACCTACTACAATCATCTGCATGATCCTTAATTTAGTATTGCCTTATTATTTTACTTCACATCGTATCACCTTTACTTTCAGAGGAGGATCTACCTAATCATATTCCATGGTCTCCAAAATCTTTTTATGGCACAATATAACCACCTTTAGGTCTCGTTGTCTTCATATTTTGGAGGTTAAGTATTCTAATACTTAGCTTTATTATATTGCCAATATTAGGGATATTAGTAATAATTTATTTTTACATACTTCTTTTTGATATTTTCTCCAATTTGGGGAATGACAACTTTTTATAACTCATATCAACCATTAGTGAAAGCTATTTTAATTGGATAAGATCCTATAAATTTTTTCTATATTTTTTCACCATAAAAATCTTATATCTTATGATCACTAAACTTTATTTTCTGATTATGTTGAGATATCATTCGTAGTAAACATGATCAAAATCTCTCTTTTCACATGAGATAATAACTATTTTGATTGTATTTATTTATGACCATGTAGGAAAAAAGAGATTATTAAAATAAATTAAGTGCCATTTCGTTGCAATTTGCTCACATTTTTTATATAAAATTATTTTGATTAACTTTTTATGTACTAGAGGTTCAAGTATAAGACTTTTTTATAATGGATTTGAATCCTCTCTAGTTAGCATATCAATATAACATGAATTTTATGTTTAAAAACTAAAGCATTTCTAACAAACCTTTAATAATATGTGATTTTTTATCAGTTAATCATTTATCAAAACCCTCAAAGTATTTCACACAACACATTTTGATAAAAAAAATTTGCAGAAACATAAAGCGATGAAGATATCGAATTATTTTATTCTTATTAATTTCTTTTTTATTAATTATTAATTTTTAGGGAAAATCAGATTAGATAATATCCAATTATCCACCTAATATTAAAAAAAGAAAAATCTTGTCATAAGTCAAATAAACGGGCCAGAGGGGACACGCAAAACTCACTGCCCCTCCGCCACGCCTGTCGTCGCCCTCCGTCGCAGGCTTCTCGGTTCGCCTCTCTCCGACAAATTTTTATACTGGTGGCATTTCATTTGCTAGTTTATTATTTCAATTTTCAATCTTCTTTGTTTACCACTCCCCTTTTGTAAGCGACTTCTTACTGGCCGAACGGTTCTTTTCTCTGCTGCTTCCTGCACGCCTTCTGCGATTTATTTTATTTTTTTCTTCGTTCCGGAGGGCCGTGACTGTTCAATGGCGAAAGACGCCGTTGAGAGCTCTGGGGGCTGGGTTTCGCCTGCGAAATCCTCTCAGAATCAGTGGAAGTATCGGAAACTGGAGGTCTATCACGAGGTGCTCTGCCGGCTCAAAGACGCAGGCTGCCCAGAGGTACTCTCTCCGTCCTTCGAGGAAGAACTCTTGGCGCATTTCAATCGTCTCCCCGTGCGGTAATCGTTGAACCCATTCGTCTCTGCCATGCAATCCTGTTTCCATTGCCTCTCTTTTTCTCTCTATATATTTTTGTTTTGCTCTTCTGTTGGGGATACTATTTGGGCTTGTATGCTGCCTAAGTTGGCTCCTGTGGAAGGTGGGTGAAGGGACCTCGTTAAGAGACTCTTCAAGTAGGAGGTGGATGAGGAGAGTGAGACCTCGAGGATTAGATTTATTTTTTTTGGCGTGCTTAATCTCCTTGTTTTATTCACCCTAGAGGCGATAATTAATGGCTTATTAGGGTGATAGATAAAACAAAAATTTACGCTATAACCACTGTTAAAGTCATACTCTCGTCAAGAAAAATTTAAGCTTTTGGGTTAACGGTATGGTTGATTCTCACCTTCGTTCTTGCTGTATTGGAAGAGGTTTGATTAGGCGTCAAGATTACATTGGTCTGGTTCTGATTTCAAATTTTTCTGGTAAAGACGATTGGAACAATATTTCCAAGAGGGCTTTAGGAGCCCTGAGGATAAATTTTGGTGTAAGAAACTGTGCGAGGTACAACTTATCAATTATCATGAAGCTGGGCAAATGATAATCTACCACGCGCGTGGCTGAAGGGCTTGGTCCTCTGCTTCCGAAATCTGCATTAGCATTCCAACCTTGTTCCTTCGTCACGCTTACCATCAACATTACAAATGAATTATCAGGATCGGCATGCAGAAAAGCATCGTCCAAAAAACACGTCTTTATTGAAAAACCTGGAATCTCGAGTAGCTCAAAATCTCTGTTTTACTTGTTCTCGTAATTTTTTTTAACGATGCTAAAGTTAAACGGCAAGTAATTCTGCGGTTTCAAACATAGGAGTGAGCATAGGCATGAAATTAAAACAAGCAAACCTTTTCTTCAACGTTAAAACCAAGGCTTACGATTGAAATTTTTGAGGATAGGTAGCTTACAAGATCAAAAATCAAAAGCCAAACAACTCCATCACCGGTAAAACAGAAGCAAAATGAATATTCTGCGGGTCCTACCTTTTGAAATAAAAGGCCAGTGAGTTTGTATGATTTTTTTCTATGGGAGAGCTTTCAATGCTCAAGCCCACAGCTGAGCTTCAATGTGATTAATAGTTGAAACCAACTCAATAGAAGTTTTTCTTGAAAATGAAAGGTGAGAGAGAGAGAGAGAGAGAGAGAGAGCCCATAGTAATCTTTACCTTGCCCCTATCGTGGATTTATAGGTCCTACCTTGTGAGGCATATACAGTGAATTGATGAGCTATCCTTGTGAGATCTATGATGAACCAAAATACTTCTCGATTGAGGGTGTTTTGTTTTTCTTGTCAATCAAACTGTAGAACTTGAAAGATCATTATCTTGTTTGAATCTTGTTGCTTGAGGATTGTCCTACTACGGATGTTGTCATCCATTTTTGAATGATTGGACTTAATTAGGAGCTATTTTTGGGGTTTTATGCATAGTTGAAAACTTGAAATAAATGACCAAAATTACCTCTCTTAGTGGCTCAAAGGAGGCAAGATCAACTCGGGAGCAATTTTATTACAACACCAATCAAAATATAAAGGGGATGCAAAAATAACTCATAGAAAAGTGGACATCTAATCTATATGATTTGACCAAGAATTACCTATATCCACGAGGCAAGGAGGCACTGTAAATCAATTATCAAAAGTTGGAGGACTACAAAAAAGCAAAATTTGCATGCATATCACAACCCCTCTTTCAAGTTAATTAACAAGGAGAGTTGTAGATCTTACCAAATGATATTCTTGTTCTTTTCTATTTTCCTTCAATTACTGAGAGAAGAAGCAGCTGACTTATCATTTCCTCTGTTTTTGATATGAGAAACCACCCAAATCTTCTAATTACCAACTGTAGAATATCACAGCCTAGCCATGCTTTTTTAGTATCTAGGAAATAACTATGATTGTGAAAAAACATATCTTCTAATAACATCTCCAAATCGCTAAAACCAGGCCCTTCTGAAAGCTGTTTTAGATCATTCAAAATTCTCTTTAATTTGTGCACTTTCTCCCTTCCAAAGCGTTCTTCAAATGCAGGTGGTAGGTCCATGTACACTTATTCTTGCAAATCTCCATAAGACATGCTTTTTTAACATCAAAATGATAAAGTGGCCTGTTGGGGTTAATCATCAGAGAGAATTATTCTAATTAAGTTAATTTTTTCCATAGGAGCAAACGTCTCTTGCTAGTAGATACTTCGTGTCTGATTAAATCTTTTTGCTATTAAGTCACACCTTGTCTTTTTTCATACTGCCATTAGATTCACATTTTTTCATAAATACTGATTTGCATCCAACTATTTTCTTGTTCTTCGGAAGATTAACAATATTCCATGTATTGTTCTTCTTTTATTCCTTTCATCATTGCTAATTTTTAATTTGGATAACTTTATGCTTAATGAACAATTCTTGTCATAAACAAATTAGAATGTCAACAAAAATGCTCTTATGAGGTTTTGATAATTTTTCATTGGAGAGAAATTGTGCTTTGGGGTGTTTGGTCCTGCTTGTGTCTTGTTTCTCGATGTAATAGGAAGATCAAGATCAGTATGGTATGTCAAATGATAAAGCAAAGTGGAAGGAATTTAATTTTGAGATGGCAAAACATCACTCGACAAAATGGATTAAATATCTTCTTGAGAAATCACTGGAACAATAATATCTTTGGAAGACTTCCTCGTAGCATTAACATGATGTTTTGGCTGAGTGTTGTGATCCATTAGTAGTACTTCTCCTCTTGCTTTGATAAAGCAACATCTGACAAAATATATTTCTAGGACTGCCACTAGGTTTCATATTTTTATGTGTGTCTAATAACTACTTATGAGAATTAATCAATGGGTTTGGTAACGTTTTCTAAAAATTATCTTCCTCAGTTATGCTATCCTCGTGAAGAGAATTTATCTGATAGTAGGGTTGGGTTTCAACAAATCTGTCATACATTTAAAGTATTTTTTAGCGATGGGTTTAAAACATTTATACCCTATTTTGTTAGAAGCATAGCCAAGGAAAATGCACTCTCAAATTTAGGATCAAGTTTTAATTAGAAAATATGTGATGTATACACGTAACAAACACAATTGAAAACTTCTTAGAGAAATTCAATAGTTATCTGAGATGTAGGAAAGTAAATTTTTAATTCTTGTAAAGGAGTTTCAAAATTTAAAATGCATGATGACATTCTATTAATTAAGTAACTAACTGTCAAAAGAGCAATACCCTAGAAATATTTTAGAACGTTCTTGGAAAACATAATACCATGAGCAACTTGAAGTAAATGTCTATTTTTTAGTTTAGCTATATCATTTTGTTGAGGTGCATTACGACAAGTAGGTTGAATGACATCCTTTTTCAAGAGGTATGAAAGATTAAAATATTCATTTTCATTATCAATTTTAGAATGCTAATTTTATTTAAATAATTCTCAATCATGATAAAAAGTCTTATAATCTTTATTTAACTTAAGATTTTTTTCTAACAAATATACCCAACATATTCTTGTGTGATCATCAATAAAACTCTCAAAATTTTCTTTTCAAAAAGTGTTTTAATCTTTGATGGCCCTCAAATATCACCATGAATCAAATAGAATGATCTTGGTGCCATATAAGTCTTTATTGGAAAAGATATATGATCTTTACTTAAATGTCAAGCTTCATAATAAAATTTTGAGCAATAAGTTCCTTCAACAATTCTAGAAATAAATGTAGGAGATTAAAAAATTTGGACGTACTAATCTTTTATGTTATAATATTGCTTGATCATTGATAAAACTTGAATTAATACTACTAACTCATGCACTTTTTCATTCTAGGAGGTCGTTCCATCAAAATAGTAAAGTTCATGTATTTCTTTGACATTGTTAATCGATCTCTCTGAGTTCTTGAAGAACACAAATCGAATGAAGGAAAAAATAGAATAGTTCAAATCTTTTGATATCTTCATGATAGAAAGAAGATTATAAGCAAGTTTTGGCACATGTAAAACTCATTTTAAGGTTTTTTTTTTAAAGTTTAAATGTACTCTTTGCCAGTAATTGATGAAAAACTTTCATAAACAATTTTAACTTTTCAAGGCCATGACATGGATAATAGGAGTTGAAAAGATGAGAATAGCTAGTCACATGGTATGAATCCCTTGAATTTATGATCCGCGAGCTGATTTCTCAAGAACAGAAAGTGCTGAAGAAAGGCTATCTATTTGTGCCACTAAATCGATAGGAATACTATGTTATGAATGGGATTTGAATAGTTTATGAGGCCAACCACTCTTTGTTAAACAAAGACGTAACCTCGTGTGCTGTGGGTGGAGTTTGCCCCACTTGTTTTGTTCGGCCTACTGTAGAGAGATTTTCCATGCAGTTTGTAACACTCCTCCTATGTATGGCATGGCTTCCTTTAGTAATACAAAGTAGACCGTTCCTGTATGCTGTATGTTGATTTTAATATGTCTTGTGGCTAACTTGTGCTTTAGGAACAATTAGTGTGGACGCTTTAAGGGGTTCGGTGACACCCATAGATTTATTCTTAAGCATAATTTGTTTAGGGATTTCTTCTCATCGCTCTGCTGCAAATACATCACCAATTGAAGTAACAAAATTTCTGCCATTAAAATGACACTGAACATCATATTCAATGTTTAGGCCAATAAGAAATTTAAAGATGTGACCAATAGTATTCATCTTTTTGTAGTAGTTGTAGTCTCCTAGTGATTTGGACTTGTAATTATTGAATGAATCCATATTTTGCCAAATTCTTTTAAGAAATTTGAAATATTTTGTCACAGAATATTTATCTTGGTGATCTCCCCAAGTTGTAGCGTTAACTTGTAAACTTGAGATTGATTTCCAAGACTTGAGTACATCATTAACCCATAATTCCTTGGTTTTTTAATAACAAAGATAATTTATATTTATCTGCTTAGCCATGGAACTGACCAGCATGTCATCACCAGGAATTTTCAACATCATAGACAGTGTAAGTAGGATTCTTTGTGTCGGGTTATTTGGTGTCCCCTGTGATGTAGCTAATCTTGTCTCTCTCCTTCATGTAAATGCTCATCGAGTGTGACCATCAAAGAAAATTGCTACAATCATTTTGATTATATTGATTTGAATAGGGAGACTCTTGTATGGATTTTGAATATGCTGGGTTCAAATTATAGCGACGAGAACGTCCCAAATGTAGTCTGGAACATGTGAACAAGAAATGACTGTGACTTGAACATGTTTCTGGATTCGAGCAAAAAAGTGATTGCGACTGCGATGAGGACCTCCCAAATGCTTCATGATGCATCGGTAAGGATAAGATAATAGAAGATCTACAAACACGAATTTGACTATGGATATGAACAAGAAAGTAGACACAGTTATGGAAAGGATGCCCCAAATGTATCGCGATGCAGTGGCATCAATAAGAAAGTGGAAGAAACTTAGAATTCGATTCCCCGCTTTTATGTCATGAAAATGGAAATTAAATGAATAAAGAGTAGTTTTATTTTACAAGTTATGTAATTTCCCAGAACACGTTTTATCCTATAATAGATTTGTAAGAAGACTCTTTATGTGAGGTTGTGTGATATGAATTGCTAGACTCACAAATCCAATCTTTTGTTGAAGAAATACAAGTCTTGTAATTGTCAAAAATATTTTTAGATTCATATGTGTGCTCCTTTGTTATTGATATAGCTTAGAGGTTGACCACTTATGTTACTAGTGCAAAAGGACATTCACTATAGCTTTATAACATTGTGTAGCATACATCTTGTGCTATTTGCATTGCAAGCAATAACCAAGCAAGGTACTATACTCTATGTGCGCGCTGGAGCACTTAACATACAAGGCATGCAGTATTTTTTACTATTATTTTTGGGCTATTGGTTTATTTTATTACTTGTATGAATAAGAAAATTTTGTTATAGGTTATACATAGCATGATGATAGTATTTTTTGTTGCTAAGTTTAACTCTCATCCAAATACATTTGTTTTGCTACCTAATTGAAGCAACATGATAGATTTATACAAAGTAGAAATATTTATCCTCAATATATAGCGTTTTAACTTACAATACTTATGTATTGTATGATAATCTACTAGGTAAAGCTTATAGAATTGCTGTACAATTATCTTTATTATTTTTGGATGAGGAACAATGCTGTACGTTATTGCTGATGCATTGATTAGGATATTTGCTGCTCTTAAGTTGAGCTTATTGTACACTTTCTTCTTTTTTCTACTTTATAAAGGAATTATTTTATTATCTTTTTTTTCACATAATACTTCCCTTATACACTAGTCATCTTCTCTTTATCTTTTTTATTTGTTTCATGTTTAGGGTCATATTAATATTCATAAATCTTCCTAAGTTCTCTCTTTAATTAAAATGATTTGGTCTTGTATTTCTCTCTAGCTTGTGGATCTTCAAAAGTGAAAATATCAGATTTGATAAATAAACTATCATCTTTTTTTAAACTAAAAAAACTTGTACTTATCCATCCAACTCCCTTCTCTAAACTCTATTCATGCTATACTCTTTTGTCTACCATTTTTCATTAAAGTTGAACTCTTGAATGCTTTAATGAAGGGATTGGACGAAGGATGACTTCCAAAGGTTAAGTTGTAAATCAAAGGTATTTGATATGCAATATGAATGATTTTAATTAATTTATTCAGATAAAAATTTGATACTTAACTAGTTTCATCTCAACTTGAAAGAAATTATCTTTTGTTCTTATTGCTTCGTCTCTTTATTCCTACAATTCATTGGCATTCACATGAATTGTACAATGTCATGAACTCCTATGATATTATTGTAAGATTTATATGATATTAGTAATGAAAATGATATGTTTCTATTAAATTTTAAAGGTCCTTTGTGCACGTATTTAGTATGTCAAAATAATGTTATGTTCTATTTATATGTAATGATAATTCTTTTTGCATTGGAATATTCTTCTCTTATAACTTTGAATTTTTAAGAAAGTGTTCATTATTTTTATATATTTTGAACTATTTTTAAAATAACGCATATTGCATTATTCACAATGGCTTTACAAGGCTTCTGCGTTATGATGTGTTATTCATCATCTACAAGTATGAACTAACTTGCCTTTGAGATCCTTTTTCCTTGAATTTGGCAACAAAATTATGCATTTATAATTTATATGATTAGGCTTCTTATAAAAGTGATAGTGGATATTTTTCTCGGGCTTTAACTATCTTTTTTCATACTTGCTATTTTCATACTATTACTTACCCTCATTGGTTTCCCTTTGTAGGGCGTTCTACATATACTTTCTTGTTTAAATCATTTGACAAAAATGAAGCCTTACAACCCTATAACGGTGATAATGTTTTTCCATATAATAAGCGGTGATAGTATGCTCGTAAAGAGAATGACATAAAATTTAACATAATTAAGGCTTTATCTTTATTATCAATTTTGACATTAATTAGCCAAATTCATAATAATTTTATTATAGGTATCTAATTGCGCATGAAGTGATGTAACTTAATACAAAAGTAAAATAGTTGATGCTTCAAATAGTGATGATTTACGAGTGATTGTCTTATAGTGAGTTTCTAATTTTTTTGTGGATATCCTTTGTGATTCTTTAATATGCTACATTATGAAAAACTCGTCTCCTAATTGAACTGAGGGGCATTTTGTTTAATTCCTCTACTTAATTTATGCCAATTATAGATTCCTTCTTTTTCAAAGCTTCAAGCAATCCTTCTTTTCACAAAGTTGTTTGCATCTTCATTTTTAAGGTGTTGAAATTATTATTCGTTGTATACTTCTCCAATTCATATTTCATATTGTCTATTGATGACCTCAACGTAGAGGATGTTACTGTCTTTCAAGTGCAAGAGACTCTGATGTCAAATTTTGAACTATTAAATTCGATCTTTGTGGCACTAAAGAGGTAAAACCAACGTAGGAGAAATTATATGATAACACCACTCAATATATATATATATATATATATATATATATATAAATATATAGAATAAATAAAATTACTTGGCAATATCATGACTCCAAATTTATGTGCTTCATCCAAGAATCACCTACTTTGTAGTAAGGAGGCACATTAAATTTATTATCAATTGATTGTGGAGCCCAAATAAGAGAAATTCAGATGCATAGCATAGAAACTTCCTTCCAAATTAATTAACGAGGAGGAAAGGTATGGATCTCATGAAATGTTTTCCCACTTCTTTTGCTTTCCTTCAATTGTTGAGACTAGCAACAACTGGTGTATTCATTCCTCTCTTTTTTCTATGTGCAATTGCTCAGATTGCCTAATTCCTAAGTGTAAATGATTACAGTTGAGCCCTCTTTTTTCCATGTCCAAGATATAAATGCATTAGCCTTCTTTTCAATCCTAGATTTTTTGGTCCATAAGATCATAGCCATAACTTTTGCGATGTGTAGGATTTTTGTTCCAGAGCACGTTTTCATAACAAGCAAAAAAAAAAAAAAAAATGGGAAGCAAGTAATTATGATTTCAAAGTGGAAAAAAGTACTCATTAGGATTTACTACAGTCCCAATAGTTGTGATCATGGACATGACATCAAAGTGAGTTTTGAGGTTTATTTATTTATTTTTTAGGGGAGCACAAGGGACACTTATAATAGTTCCTTTACGACATTTAACAAGGAGAAATGAGCCCTGTAATTGAAGGTCTGCAAGCATGAATACGTTTTTGATGGGAATCATTTTTATGATTGATTTTGAATGCGGAAGTTAGGTTTTTGCACATTTAGGTATATCATATTTAGGAGTGGCAAGCCAATTATATCTTTCTTACCAATGTCCGGTAAAAAACAACCTTTTCGACAATGCTATTATGGCTATCAAAATTGTTTATAATCAGAACATATGCTAGATCCTCATTTATACTAGATGCATTTATAGTGTTTTTTGTCTTCAATGCTTTCAAACATATGAACATTGGTCTAGAGAGGCTTTAGCCTGCTAAAGAACATTAAGTTAGGTCCAGTGGAGTTTTTTTATATGGAAAACACAAACATGCTCCTAGTGTCTTTAGAGAGTAGAATTGCGAGCAAAACCATATTCATGGACTTCATTGTAGTCTAATGCGTTTGTCCAGTATAGCGTCCTTGAATGAAAACAACTTTTTAGCTATGCCATGTTATTAACACTAGGTCACCAAGCTTCCTTGTACTAAGCAAATAGTAATTAAGAGAAACTTTATGGTATAGCTTCAATAGATATGTTCAATCATTTTCCTTTCCAAATTTGTTGAAGCAATGCTAATCGAACCAAAAACAACATGAAATTTACAATATTTTGACCTGATTGACCAATGTGATTAAGAATAAATTTTTGTTGTTTTTTGTTGATTCAACTATCTAAGGCAGCAATTGAGTGTGCAGCAAAACCTATTTACACCAAGTGCTATCTCTTTTGGCTAGTTTCCCTCAAAAAGGCCTGGCCTATATTCAAAGGATAATAAACTTTGCGTCAACATGAGGGCACTTAACAACCTCAAAACTTGAACCTCTTGAGCAACTCATGTCCTAAATGATGTGCATTTGTTTCTGATACGGTAGCAGGAGGGGGCGGGCTGGGCCAAACCAGCGAACCGGTCCAGCAGGTGGGGGCGGACCGGGTGGAACCTAGCAGAACCAGGGAGGGTTCGACCCCCTTTGTAGGGCCCAACAAAACTATGATTCCATATATACGGTGAAGGAATAATGAAGGAATTAATTGCTGTTTAATTCCAATTTGAATTCAAAATAATGGAGGGAACTAATTAAGGAAGTAAGGTTGTTTTGGGGGGAAATAGAAAGAGCTTATTTAGAGCTAGTTATTTTCTATTAGGGTTATGTTTTGGTTGGAGTTTTGCTGTAGTTCTTTTTGTGAGGGCTTCTTAGCGGCGTCTAGGTTGTTTGGGAGAGCCGATCTACCTCTCTAAACATAGATCACCTGTATCTTATTTTCGCATTGAAGTTATAATTCAAAATCAGCCATCGTTTGGAGTATTCCTGTAGTTTTCTCTTCTTTCGTTGTTTTCACTTTCAAGGTATATCAAATTAGTATCAGAGCGAGGTAAATGACAACAAGGAATATGGATGCGTTGGAAGACGAGATGGAACAACTCAAGGTCGGAATGGAGGAAAAATATTTGATGCAAGCAAACTAGAGAGACAAGCCAGATAAAGGGAACAATGGGCAACACTAACTAAATTAGATTCAAATAGTAGCAATCATCCACCAACTTCAAAACACAACGGAAAATTGAAACCAAACGAAACAAAAGAAAAATAAAAAGGCGCTATCCTCAGAACAACCGTTAGAACGGTTTCCTCACATGCATCGAAAAGTAGGTAAAGAAATGTATGTGCTTAGGGCTAGCAAACCGATGGTCCACCACAGCAAGAAGGTCCAAGCGTCCAACCAAAACTCCTCCAGCAAATACTTCCAAATCAGCCAACCAACAACACCAAAAGCTCAAGAAGAAAGATACAGATGGAGTGGAACTTGCGTAGAGAAGAAGAGGTAAGAAGCCCAGACGAAATAGAGAGGAGAAAGAAATGGAACAAGCTCTCAAGCTTTTCCAAGAAGAGAAAAAACCCTCAGGTTTTAGTGGCTTTACTTAGCAATTTTTCAACAACCCTTTTCATCACAAAACATCTCATTTTTATAGGCAAGAGAGAGGGGAACCAAACAGCCATAACACCTCCAACTAAACCAATTAGATTTAGGGAAATGAAAGGCCAAAGGTCACCAAATAGCAACCCCCAAACCGGTACAGGAAACAAGTACATAAGCCACGGAAAACCCCCCCCACAGCCACGGTAAAGCAACCAGGCAAGGGACCCGACGAGCCAATCACAGGAAACGAAACAACAGGCACGGGAAACCCAGCAAGAGCCACGGGAAGAGCAACAGCCACTAGAAACCGAGAGGGCACAAAGGGAAGGGAAAGAGACACAAATCCACTCCACATTAATGAGCATTCCTTTTAGAATTAATGAGCTAGGAAGTGAAATACTCCAACCACCATTGAGCTAACTTCAGCTCAAACATAAATGAGCTTTCTCCAAGTAGAACCTACATGTTAAGCTCCATCATTTAAGCAACCAAGGCCCAACCCGAGAAACAGCAGCCACCTAAGGGACCCAACCAAGCTAGCAAACCACGGTCTACCAAGCCCAAGCACGACCTACCATGTTCATTGGATGCCTTCCATCATTGGATAGCTAAAAAAATATAAAAACTAAATAAGAACCATTGTTTAATAAAATTACAAAATCATGAATGAATCAATTCCCCCCTGGTGGGAAAGTCTCATCTTCGGATGAGAAAGCTTTAGTAACTTTTTGAAAAAGATCAGGATGTCGCTGTTTTAGTTCTCTTTCATCCATCCAAGTGCAGTCTGTCAGAGGACGGTTCTTCCATTTTGCCAAGAACCTCTTATGTTCACCATGTCTTGTTTTAGAAATTCTGACATCAATAATATCTTCAATATGTTCTTCAGTTTGTGCCATAGGAGTAGAGAATGGTAAAGTTTCAATTTCCACAGAATCATCAGAATCTTCTTCATATAAAGAAAGGTCAGAAAAATTAAGTACAGGAGAAGTGCCAACAGAAATAGGGAGATCCAACAGATAGGCGTTTGTGCCTAATTTTCTAAGTACGCGAAAAGGTCCAAATTTTTTTTTGCTTAGCTTTCTAAAAGTACCAACAGGAAATCGTTGGCGACGAAAGTAAGCCATAACCAAATTACCCACATTAAAAATAACATCTCTTCGATGTTTATCAGCAGCAGATTTGTATTTAGCATTAGCCTTTTGGTGTTTTTCAAGGACTTGCTGTTGGACGGTTTTTATGTGATCAAAAGTTTCAAAAGCTTCAGCATTGATTTTGTTTGGTAAAGGCAAGCAGTTTCTATCTAAAATGTGAGGAATAGGTTGTCCATAAAGAATCTCAAAAGGAGTTTTACCAGTTGTACGATTAATAGAATTATTATAAGCAAACTCAGCTTGGGGCAAGATTAAATCCCATTGGGATGGTTTTTCTCCAGCTACCTTAATAAATTTCCCAAGCTTCGATTGACAACTTCAGTTTGTCCGTCAGTTTGAGGATGATATGCACTACTGAATTGAAGAGTAGTTCCAAGTTTTGCCCAAAGAGTTCTCCAAAAATGACTTAAAAATCTAGTATCTCGATCAGAAGTAAAAGTACGAGGAACACCGTGAAGACGAACAATCTTTTTAAAAAACAAATCAGCAATGTAAGAAGCATCAAAAGTTTTCTTGCAAGGAATAAAATGTGCCATTTTGCTAAAACGATCCACCACCACAAAAATAGAATCAAATTTTCGAATAGTAACAGGCAAACCCAAAATGAAATCCATAGAAATATCCTCCCAAGGTTTGTTTGGAATCGGCAAAGGAGTATACAAACCAGTATTTTGTGAAGTTTCCTTAAAAGCCTGACATATCTTACATTGTTTTACTAGCTTAGCAATTTGCTTTCTCTTGTGAGGCCAAAAGTATTTTTCTTCCACCAAAGCAATAGTTTTTCCCTGCCCAAAATGTCCACCCAAGCCCCCACTATGAAGTTCTTTCACAAGTTGCTCTCTTAAAGAGTTTTTAGATATGCAAAGTCTAGAACCCTTAAACAAAAAACCTTGATGTATGACAAACTGAGCAGAAGGATCAGCTCCAGAAGCAAGACAAGAATCCCAAATACTCTTAAAATCAGAATCACTGGCATAAGTATCTTTTAAAAAATCAAATGAAGTAATAGTCGGGTAAACAATTACCAATAAATGAGATCTCCTGCTTAAAGCATCAACAACTTTATTCAAAACACCAGTTTTATGTTTGATATGAAAAGTATACTCTTGCAAAAAAGAAACCCACTTAGCATGTCTCTTATTCAAATTTTTTTGAGAGCCCAGAAAATGAAGTGCTTCATGATCAGTATTAAGGATAAATTCTCGTTGAATCAAATAACATCTCCAAAATTTCAAAGCCTGAACAATAACATAAAATTCCAAATCCTAAACATAATATTTAGAACGAGCGTCATTCAGTTTTTCACTAAAATAAGCAATAGGTTTTCCCTCTTGACTCAGAACAACACCAATACCAACATGAGAAGCATCGCAATCAACTTCAAATTTTTTTTTCAAAATTTGGCAAACTCAGAATAGGTGCTTGACTCATTTTCGCTTAATGATTTCAAAAGTCTTTTCAGCTTGAGGGGTCCACCTAAATATCCCTTTTTTCAAACAGTCAGTAATAGGAGCAATCAGAGAACTGAAGTTTTTAATGAATCTTCTATAGAAAGAAGCTAAGCCATGAAATCCTCTCACTTCACTTATATTTTTTGGAGTGGGCCAACTTTGAATTGCTTCTATTTTTATCGGATCCACTTTTATTCCCTCAGCAGAAATAATAAAACCCAAAAATGTTAAGCTAGAAGTCATGAAAGAACATTTTTTTAGATTGATGTAAAATTTTTGTTCCCGCAAAGTTTGTAACACTTGTTTCACATGATTTAAATGCTCAGAAGTATGAATACTATAAATCAAAATGTCGTCAAAATAAACCACAACAAACTTTCCAATAAAAGATCGCAAAACATGATTCATTGTTCTCATAAAAGTACTCGGAGCATTTGAAAGCCCAAAAGGCATCACAAGCCATTCATACAAACCCTCTTTTGTTTTGAAAGAAGTTTTTCATTCATCTCCCGGTCTTATTCTTATTTGATGATACCCACTTCTCAAATCAATTTTAGAAAAGATTTTGGCACCACTTAGCATATCCAGCATGTCATCTAATCTAGGAATTGGAAATCTATACTTAATAGTGATTTTATTTATTGCTCGGCTATCCACATACATCCTCCACGTTCCATCTTTTTTTGGTGTTAATAAAGCAGGCACAGCACAAGGACTTAAATTTTCTTGAATCAAACCTTTTTTTAATAAATCATTCACTTGCTTAAAAAGTTCATGTTCAGAAGAACTAATTCTATAATGAGGAAGATTAGGTAAAGTGGCTCCAGGAATTAGATCAATATGATGTTGAATATTTCTCATAGGAGGCAATCCAATTGACAACTCATCAGGAGTCATGCCAAAAAATTCATCAATTAAAGCTTGCATTTCTTTAGAGATTTGAAAAGTAGAATCAGTTTCTTATCCCACAACCAAGTAGGCAACTTCAGAATGTGTCAGTTCATTAGCATTTAAAAGCAGCTCAGGAGTATTAATTTGGGCAACTATGTTATTCTTGGGAGGTGAGTCAGGCACAAGTTTTTGAGGGTGGAGAGTGAACTCTTTATTATTTTGAATCAAAGTATATGTATTTTTCCTTTCATTATGAATAGTTTTGTGGTCGTATTGCCAAGGTCGTCCTAACAAAATATGGCAAACTTCAAGTGGCACAATATCACAAACAACTTGATCTTTAAAAGACTCTCCAATTGATAAATTGACAACACACTGCTTAGTGATTGGAACCTCACCCCCTTCTTTAAACCAAGAGATTTTATAGGATTTGGCAAGAGGCTTTGACTTTATTTTAAGCTTATCAACCAGTTTTTGAGAGACAAAATTTCCAGAACTTCCACTATCGATCATAAGTGTACAGATTTTCCCCTCAACCGTGCAAGTTGTTTTAAAAATATTTCTTCTAAGCCATCTATCACCTTTGTCAATTTTTGTTGTTAAGACTTGCCTTATAACCAAAAGCTCCTCTCCTTCATCTCCTTCAACATTAATCTTTTTAATTTCATCCTCATTTTCAGACCCAGATTCATTTTCTTCTTCTTCTTCCAAGTTTTCATTATTTTCAATGAGATTGTTTCTAGGTGGATTATTCTTTCTACTGGTGGCAGAAAGATGACCATAGAGCCCGCATTTATAACATGGTCCAATTAATCTAGGTTGTTCAGTTGGTTTAGCTCCCATGATTCCTTTTCCTTTGTCAGCATTTTGAGTTTCAAAAGTTTTAATTTTAACACCAGATGTTCCCCCAGAAGTTTGAGATTGAATTTTAACCCCACTAGTTGTTCGTCGTTTATATGTTTCCGTTACTTTGTTGTGACCCTTTTCCCTTTGATGTTGCTTTTCTACTTTTATTGCCATTCGATATGCCTCGTCAGTTTTAATAATGTGATGCAAGTTGAGTTGATCTTGAATGGACCATTTTAAGCCATTGATGTATCTTGAAACAGTTTTCTCTTCAGATTCATTTAAATCATTTCTGGATTGAAGTTTGTAAAACATTTCAGTGTATCCTTCAACAGATTGATTTCCTTGTCGCAAGTTATTGAATTCTTGAAATTGTTCGAGCATGATCAGTTGGCAAAAATTTTTCTTTCATTTTTTCCTTCATCCTTTCCCAATTTTGGACTTTTTCTTTACCTCTCATAAGTCTGTTATTTTGAAAGTTTTTCCACCAGGTTAAAGCATGTCTAGAAAGTTTTAGGCTAGCAAAACGAACTTTTTTATTTTCAGGTATTTCTTTCCACTCAAAAAACTGGTCCATTTTTTCTATCAACTCAACGAATTGATCGGGTTGTAACTTTGCCTCAAAGTTTGGAACATCTATTTTAATCCCATAATCCCAATTTTTTTGTTGCCTATTATGATTTCTAGGAACCTCTTCTTCACTTTCAGAAGTTTGGACATTAGGATTAGCATTAGCATTGTTAACATTTAGATTCGCTACTGCTTCAGTCAAAGTGTTAACTTGTTGTTGCAAGTTATTCAATTGTTGCATTAGATTTTGCCAATCCCCTGGATTATTAGCCATCTTAAATTATTAAGAAAAGTCCCACAAAAAACGGATAAGAAACCAACGAAAATACACCAACCATGGACAAAAAGCCAATGAAAAAGAAACAACAAACCAAGGAAAAGAACTTACTCTGATACCAAAACTGATGCAAGCAAACTAGAGAGACAAGCCAGATAAAGGGAACAATGGGCAACACTAACTAAATTAGATTCAAATAGTAGCAATCATCCACCAACTTCAAAACACAACGGAAAATTGAAACCAAACGAAACAAAAGAAAAATAAAAAGGCGCTATCCTCAGAACAACCGTTAGAACGGTTTCCTCACATGCATCAAAAAGTAGGTAAAGAAAAGTATGTGTTTAGGGCTAGCAAACTGATGGTCCACCACAGCAAGAAGGTCCAAGCGTCCAACCAAAACTCCTCCAGTAAATACTTCCAAATCAGCCAACCAACAACACCAAAAGCTCAAGAAGAATGATACAGGTGGAGTGGAACTTGCGTAGAGAAGAAGAGGTAAGAAGCCCAGACGAAATAGAGAGGAGAAAGAAATGGAACAAGCTCTCAAGCTTTTCCAAGAAGAGAAAAAACCCTCAGGTTTTAGTGGCTTTACTTAGCAATTTTTCAACAACCCTTTTCATCACAAAACATCTCATTTTTATAGGCAAGAGAGAGGGGAACCAAACAGCCATAACACCTCCAACTAAACCAATTAGATTTAGGGAAATGAAAGGCCAAAGGTCACCAAATAGCAACCCCCAAACCGGTACAGGAAACAAGTACATAAGCCACGGAAAACCCCCCCCCCCCCCCACAGCCACGATAAAGCAACCAGGCAAGGGACCTGACGAGCCAATCACAGGAAACGAAACAACAGGCACGGGAAACCCAACAAGAGCCACGGGAAGAGCAACAGCCACCAGAAACCGAGAGGGCACAAAGGGAAGGGAAAGAGACACAAATCCGCTCCACATTAATGAGCATACCTTTTAGAATTAATGAGCTAGGAAGTGAAATACTCCAACTACCATTGAGCTAACTTCAGCTCAAACATAAATGAGCTTTCTCCAAGTAGAACCTACATGTTAAGCTCCATCATTTAAGCAACCAAGGCCCAACCCGAGAAACAGCAGCCACCTAAGGGACCCAACCAAGCTAGCAAACCACGGTCCACCAAGCCCAAGCACGACCTACCATGTTCATTTGATGCTTTCCATCATTGGATAGCTAAAAAAATATAAAAAACTAAATAAAAACCATTGTTCAATAAAATTATAAAATCATGAATGCATCAATATTTCAGCATGGAAGGAAGGCTCTCATCCATAGAGAAACTGCTTTGAAAACTTGGAAGGCATGATGAAGAAGATGATCGAGATGCAGTCGAAAGCCTCACTGGTGATTCTTAGGGTTGAACCAAAGGGAAAGGAAATTCAGGAGGGTGATTATGAAGTGGAGAGTGTTTTTTCTCAAGGACCACCACAGGGGGCTCTAATGGTGAGTGGATCCGGGTATTCCGAAGGAAGGGGGGAGATCGAACTCTTTAGGAGACCACTCAGGAATGGTGAGAGGTGGACCGGAGGAGGTAATGGCTTGGCGGAGACATGGGGTCCAAATCATCCAAAGGAGGAAGGGAGGGAACCGCACTATCATTATACGGGAGGAACTAACGGAGGGAGAAGCCATTGGGGCATGGATGCGAGATCAAGGAAGTTAAAGATGCCAATTTTTGAAGGGGAATATGCTTAGGGTTGGGTGTATCGGGTGGAGCATAACTTGGCTATCAATGGGCTGACCGAGGGGAAAAAATTTATGATAGAGGGGCTGTGTTTGGAGGGAGAAGCCGTAGCTTAGTTTTAGTGGAGGGAGGCTAGGTATCCGATCTATTCATGGGGAGTATTTAAGGATTGTTTGTTGGAATAATTCCGAGCTATTTGGGAAGGAGACCTCCCTGAGTAGTTCTATGCCTTAACTAAGGAGGGGACAATTATGGAGTATTGGTAGAAGTTTGAGCTGTTGTCGGGTAGGTTGAGGGGAATGTTTGAGGAAGGGTTGGAAGGGAATTTCATGAAGGGCCTTAAGGAAGACATACGAGAAGAGCTAGGGTGTTGAGGCCTAGATGGCCAAGAGAGACAATGGAGCTAGCACAAAGGGTGGAAGAGAAACATCAGAGGGAGAAGGCTAGCCAGAGCAACACCACGGGAGGGGCTTACACGAATATGTCCATGACCATGGCACTGAGGAGCCATATAGTGTCATTTCAGAGGAAGGCATCAAAGGAAAAGAGCATTAGAGTTTGTTTTAGAGACAATTTCAAGCACCTTATAGAAGCGGAGGTGTAGCCGGGCAAAAAGGTTATGCTTCAGGTATGATGAGAAATTTGCATCGGGACATAGGTGTAAGAATCGAGCTCTTCAGGTCGTGATTGTTTGTGAGGGGGAAGAAGAGAGCGGGGATGAGCTGGAGGAGATCATAGGAGAAATAGAGCAATTACACTTAGACTTGGCAGAGGTGTCCTTGAACTCGGTGGTGAGATTTATCCCAAATCACACCATGAAGGTGAGAGGGTAAATCAGGGAACAACCAGTGGTGATTTTGGTGAACAGTGGGGCTACACAACTTCATCTTGAATCAGGTTGTGGACTGATTAAGATTGAAGTTGGTGAAAGCAGAAGGATGTGGGGTGATGATGGGGACGGGTAAGATAGAGATGAGTCAGGAAATATGTAAAGGGGTGGTGATGACCTTGCAGGATATTCAGGTGGTGGAAGACTTTCTTCTCCTGAACTTGGGAAGTACAGATGTGATTTTGAGGATGAAGTAGCTACAAACCATGTGCGAAATGAAGGTGAACCAGAAGTCTTTGATTATGTAGGTCCAGTAGAGGTGAAAAAGGTAGTGCTTCGAGGGGATGCTAGCTTATGCAAAACCATACTATCACTTAAAACCATGCTCAGGACAATCAAAGGTGTAGGCTTGGGATACTTGAAAGAGTTACATAGCATAGAAGGGGTCCAAAAATAAGAGGCAGGGGAAATCCCAGTTGAGGTCCAATAGATTCTGCAACATTATCTGGACGTGTTTTGATAACCTATCGGGATACCAACATCACGAGAGCACGAGCACGCCATCAACCTAAAAGAGGGGATCTCTCCTATAAGTGTCAGACCATACCGTTACCCTCAGATTTAGAAAGATGAGATAGAGAGGCTTATCAAGTAGATGATGGAAGCAGGGATCATTAGGCCTAGTGTGAGCTCTTTCTCTAGTCCAGTTCTATTGGTGAAGAAGGATGACAGTTGGAGGTTCTGTGTGGATTACATGGCTCTAAATAAGGAGACAATGCTAGAACAATTTCTCATCTCAGTGATTGATGAACTCTTGGATGAGTTATTTTGGGCAGTGATCTTCTCCAAAATTGATTTGAAGTTGGGGTACTATCAAATCAGGATAAAGACAGCTGATGTGCACAAGACAATTTTTAGAACACATGAGGGACACTATAAGTTCTTGGTGATGCCCTTTAGCCTCACCAATGCCCCTGCCACCTTCCAAGTATACCCATTTTATTGAAATAGACACATTCGGTTATGGGTTGGGAGCAGTACTCATGCAAGACCAGAGAGCTATTGCATATTTCAGCCAGGTGCTCACAGCCAAGGTAAGGCTCAAGTTTGTGTACGAGCAGAAGCTGATGGAGATTATTTTGGATATTCAAGAGTGGCGATCCTATTGATGGGGAGGCATTTCATAGCAGAACAGATCAGAGGAGTTTAAAATATTTGTTGGAACAACGGATGGTCACTGAAGAGCATCAAAGATGGCTATCCAAGTTGCTTGGGTGTGATTTTGAGATCCAATTTGACTGGGCTTAGAAAACAAAGTAGAAAACGCCTTATCCAGGAGAGTTGAGGAGCCCCAGTTGTATCCATGTCAATACCCATGATCTTAAAATGGGAAGCATTGAGACAAGAGAGTAAGCAGGATGAAGGGTTGAGGAAGACCAGGGAAGAGTTGCTGAAGGACCCGGATAGTCACCCAGGCTACACTTTGAAGGGGGGTCGATTATACTATTAGGGGAGATTTGTGTTACCCTGGACCTCAAAATATATTCTCGAGTTAATGCAAGAGTTTCATGGCAGTGCGATAGGGGGACATTCAGGAGAAGACATACAGTTGACTATCAGCTAAGTTATATTGGGCAATGATGCATTGGGATGTAGAGGATATAGTAGCAAGGTGTGATGTGTGCCAACGACACAAATACTTGACAATGGCACCAGGGGGTTACTGCAACCATTGGCTTTACCTGAGAGGGTATGGGAGGAAGTGACAATGGACTTGATTGAGGGTTTGCCATGCTTAGAGGGATATTTAGTGATACTGGTGGTGGTAGATTGACTGAGCAAGTATGCTCATTTCATTCCGCTGAAGCATCCCTACACTGTTATCTCAATCGCCATAATATTTATTCTTGAGGTAGCATGCTTACATGACATTTCAGAATCTATAATATCAGATAGAGACAAGGTGTTCCTCAGCCACTTTTGAAAGGAGTTATTCAAGATATAAGTGACGGTCCTGAAAAGGAGCAGAACATATCACCCACAGACGGATGACCAAACAGAAGTGGTCAATAGGAGTCCGGAGACATACTTGTGCTATTTTGTGTCTGACAGATCCAAACTATGGCTAAATGGTTAGCATGGGTAGCGTATTAGTATAACACATATTTCCACATAACGACATGGACAATCCCTTTCAAGATTCTATATGGGAGAGATCCACCACATTTGGTACATTAAGGACATAGTACTACACCGATATCCAGTGTAGATTAGTACTTGGACGAGAGAGACAGGATACTAGTAGACTCAAAAGGCATCTATTGAGAGCTCAACAACTTATGAAGAGAAGAGCAGATGAACATAAACAGGAAGTACAGTTTGAGCCTGGGGACAGAGTTTATTTGAAATTGAGACCATACCAACAGAGGACACTGGCCAAGAGGAAAAATGAGAAGTTATCACCACGATACTTCGGGCCTTATGAGGTGATGGAGTGCATTGGGGCAGCAGCCTATCGTCTGAGATTACTAGCATCATCATCAATCCACCCAGTATTCCATATATCACAACTGAGGCATATTATCGGAGATCACACACCCTCTTCCTCACTACCAACGACTTTAATTGAGGACATGAGATTTTGGAACCCATGGAGATCGTGGGAGCACGACAAGGGATGATAGGAACAAATGAGGTTCTAATTCGATGGAAGGATCTACCTGATTATGAACCTATATGGGAGCCCTATGAGATGATTGGGAGACAAATCCCATTCTTCCACCTTGAGGACAAGGTGTATTTTGAGGAGGGGAGTGTTGATATAACAGTAGGAGCGGCAACAGGAGGGGGCGGGGTAGGCCAACCCAGCTAGTCGGTCCAGCAGGAGGGGGTAGACCAAGCGGAACCTTAAAGAACCAGGGAGGGTTCAACTTCCCTTGTGGGGTCCAACAAAGCTATGATTCTATATGTGTGGAGAAGGAATAAAGAAGGAATTAATCGCTGTTAATTCCAATTTGAATTCAAAATAAGGGAGGGAATAAATTAAGGCAATAAGGCTGTTTTGGGGGAACATATGAAGAACTTCTTTAGAGCTAGTTATTTTGTATTAGGGTTATGTTTTGATTGGAGTTTTGCTGTAGTTCTTTTTGTGAGGGCTTCCTAGCGGCGTCTAGGTTGTTTGGGAGAGCCGATCTATCTCTTTAAACATAGATCACTAGTATCTTGTTTTCGCATTAAAGCTATAATTCAAAATCAGCCATCGTTTGGGGTATTCCGGCAGTGTTCTCTTATTTCTTTCACTGTTTTCACTTCCAAGGCATATCAGTTTCTCCTCTTTCAATGCCAATTTCATATTGGGACTAGTATCTGTGCATCTTTTCTCATGGGTTCTTCTCTTCCCTCTGCATCAAACGTAGGGGTGTCAAAATCGGGTTTTGGGTCGGGTTCGGGTCGAACCCGGAATTGACCCGGGCTCAAACGGGTCGATCTTAACCGGACCCGGGTATGTAAACGGGTCGGATTCTCGAACCCGGACCCGACCCGTCGGGTTGCCGGGTTGACCCGACCCGACCGGGTTGCTGTCGCGGACGGCGGACAGTGGCAGGCGTGGACGGCGGGCTCCCGGCTGCAGGCGGATGGCGGACTGCGGCTGGCGCGGACGCAAGCAGGGCAGCAGCTCGCGCGCTTGGGCAGGTGGGGCAGCTGCGGGCAGGAGCAGGCAGGCGCGCGCGGGCATGCGGGCAGCAGCGGGAGCGCGCGGGCAGGCGGGGCAGCAGCGGGCAGCGCGCGGTCAGTCTCGCGGGCAGGCGGGGCAGGTCGGGCAGCGCGGTCAGCTCTTTGTAAACGGGTTTCCGGGTTGACACGGCAACCCGACGGGTCAACCTGAACCCGACCCGTTTTTCAAATGGGTCGAATCCGGGAACCCGAACCCGACCCGTTTTGAAATCGGGTTGGGTCAAATCCGAAAATTCCGTGTCGGGTTCGAGTCGGATTTTCGTGTCGTGTCAAATATTGACACCCCTAATCAAATGTCAATAAGTCTGCAAAATACTAACTCTCTACTCCCCAGGATTTCTTAGTTTCCTTTCCATGTTTTATGATGGATGATGTGTGATTCATGACTTAAGTTTAAATTATTGGTATTTTGTTTTTTATTGCTTTTACGCTAACTCTTTTTATCTTAAAGATGGACTTTTTTTTTTTGAAATTTTAACTTGGTCTTTCTGTTTTGATTCCTTTTAGGTGAACTTAGATTATTGTTAAAAGTTTTATTAGTGGAACACTGGAAGTTTTTTATTCTGATTTCCAATGAGAATTTCTTGGTTTTCTGGTCTATTCTTGATGCATAGATTGATTTGCAAGGAGATTGATACCTTCTTATCAAATTTTTAATGCTAAGTTCCCAGTTGTTCTTCAAAATTTACCAATTTTTCTTGAGCCTGTTTTATTTGCTGTAGAGGATCTCATTCGTATGACAAAAACCTTCGATATTGAAGGAAAAGATTTTGACGTCTTATCAGTCTAATGCTAGTGGTTTTTTCAAGAGCTAAACTTTTCTGTTCATTTTGATAGTTATGCATTGGACGTGAATGTAGAGAGGGCAGAAGATGTTTTAACGCACAAGAAATTATTGTTACAGGTGCATGACCCAGCAAATTGGCCAGTTTTTGATATTAGAACTGTTCAGGTATGAACTGAGATGCACCCGGTCTTGTTGTTAATTTAGAAGTTTCTCTCTTGACTTATGTATATTCTCCTTGTACTATTGCCTGTTCGAATCATACCTTGATTTTTCACAAACGTTACGAATGCTTGGCTTTGTGTTGAACACTGTTGAAGATGGCTCTAGAATATGCTAAAATTTCCTTATAGGCTTAATGGTTTTCTCTGAAGTCTTAATATCTAATCATATTCCAGTCTGCTGCATGAAGACTGCTTGTTTACCCTGTTTGAAATGACAATGTAAAGCATGATTTTGTGTCCTAGTTTCATACATTTCTTCTGTAATGGTTGGTAGAATCTTATAATACCTCTTGTCTGCGGTTTAGATTTAGGCTTCACATTTTCGTTTAATTTCAAAAGTTTCCTATAAACTCTTTATGCTTATCATTACGGTCCAACTTAATGGCTAACAAATTGATTAAAATTTTTATCATTTGTTTATTAAAATTTAAAGCATTTGATCTGAAACAGCAATTATAGCTTCACATAGCTCGTAAGTAGCTGCTTTCGTAATTCAATATTTATTAATCTGATAAGGAATTTTATTATGCAGATGTCTTGTGGTAATTCCTTCGGCTGTAACTCGCGTGCTGAAAGAAATACTTTGTAAGATTTTGCTTGAATGAAGTATTGTCTGCTATGGATTGTACTGTTTAGCGTTATTTCTAAGTTTCATGTTTGAACTTATACATACTCATAATAGACAAGTAAGCTGAACGCTGAAGTTTGTTTTATGGAATTATGTATATTTCATAATTGCTGTCCCTTTTACCCAAGTTTTTTCCAGAAGAAATAAACGAAGATTTTCAATCTATGAAGTCTTGGGTTGAACTTCTGATAAATTTACTTGATTTCCTCTATGGTGTATTCCAGCTATGGAAATATTTCAAATATCTGGTTTTCTTTTTGAGCTGAAGTAACATGGCTCTTTATTCTTATTTACTGCCAATTTCCTTACATATTTCTGACAAGTTATTGCTCTCCTTGTGCATTTGAGATTTGGTGCATTGGTTGAACTCAATTAACCTTAAGCTTCAATTGATTTCTTCTCATTCGATTTGTACATTTCTTTTGACACATTTCTGTAATGATATTGCAGTATTCATCCTCCACTAACATTTGGTTCATCAACAAACCTTGAGAGTCTTGCTCTTGGAGCCAGCGGAGAATATATTCAAGATGAAGACAGTGTCTCAAACGCTATTTTACCCTTACCTAAGTCGGTTTTTTATTCTTGCACTCTTATAGTTGACAAACTGCAGATAACTGTGTACCATGCACTTTTCAAGCTCTCACCTAATATTTTACTGCACATCATTGTATTCTATGTATTTTTTTTGATACGTTTTCGAAGAATAATTTCTTTGAATCAGATGCGCTATGGATTTTTTTTTTCTGCTAGGAGGAGAATGTCCAAAATTTTCCCATTTAAAAACTTTTTAAGTATGTCCTTCAAACTGAAATTAAGACCATTCATCCTTTTGAAGAGAAATTTGAGCGTTAAATCTTGAGCTATGGAAATTCTGGATGTTCCATGAGATAGGAACTTGAATAAAGTTACTACCCATGCAGGTTGCATTCTTTTTGAAAATCCAAGTAATTCTATTTTGCAAAACCAATTCATCTTTTTTGCACACATATTCACTTTTACTCTTTCTTTTGAGATAGACTTCAATTTTTATGTGTGGTTGTTCTTTATTGGACCATAGATGTTTTGATGTGTAAAATAATGAAAGTTTGGTTCACACCTTAATGTGGTTAACAATTTAAATAATCTATTAATATGCCACCGTCATCAAGATGAATAATATTGATATGAAAACTTTCATAATCTAACAACATTTAATAAATCTATACTTTTCGTTAGCAGCTGAAACTCTGCAGGAGAACATTTCGACTGCTTGTTGCTTTTTATATCTTCAGCATAATAATGGGTGGTAGTTTTTGTTAAATGGTCAACAAAGAACATAAATGAATGGATGTAAATTGATATAAAGGAGGTACTTCTAATACCAGTGCTGATAATGATGCAGGCAAATGCATGAGATAACATTTTCAACAGTAGACAAGCCGAAGCTTCTAAGCCAGGTAGTTCCCATCTGTTGTGGGTGGAAATTATTATTTGTGATGTTTTCATTTGGTGGTTTTGCGATGGTCATTTCATGGTTAGAGTGCTTCTATTTTTCTCTGTGAAATATATAATGCTATTTTATTTCAGTCTTTTTCTTTCATGGATGTTTTTCATTCCTATTGGTGCAATGGAAATGTATTTTTCTCACTTGCTAGAGTTTCCAAGTGTGCTTGTTGAATACGGGATTCAAAATTCACTTATGATGCTTTGTTCATACCTTTTAAACACCAAGCTCTAAATAGCTACTTGATACTGATGAGGACATCACTACATGGAAGGTTTATCGGAGACGTGGCCGTCGATCTACGGTCACGATCGAGTCATGTCATGTCTTTGTTTTCTTTCGTTAGTATGATTTTATTTCTTTTCCGTTTGTACCTCTTACTTAAGGGTGGTTGTTTGTTAGCCCGGAGGGCATGATTGTCTTTTGTTTTGAGTCCTTGGTTGAGGCTATTTAAAGCCCTTGATGTATCTTTTAAGCTTAATGAATGATTATTAAGAAATTTCTGCACTCTACCTCTTTGTGAGAGATTGAGAGCTAAGGAGAAGGATCCCTAAGAGAGGGGGATTCGTGCATCACCCACCAACTTTGAGAAGTCGAGTTCGTGGTTTCTTTCTTTCTACTCTTTCCCCTCCTCCCCCCCTCCACCGCCGGCTTCACCCTTCCCTCCTCCTTCCACAACCCAAACCTTTCTCCCCTACTCCCTCCCCCATCACCCAAAACCGGCGGGCCAACCCAGCTAGCCGCCGGCCTCCCTACCCGATTCCAGTCGCCGGCCTCCCAAGCCAAAACCAGCCGCCGCCCCTTTGATTCCCCATTCATGCCTTTCCAATTTGATCTCTTTCCCTAATTTAGGCAACTTAATTAATTCATATTCAAATCCAATTTGAATTTGAAAAGTTTCCAAAATTATGAAATCCTATTTTTGGAAAGCTCCTAAATTAAATCCTTTTTGAATTCTAAATCAATTGGGAATTAATTAATACTTTCCTAATTTCTAAAACCCAATTTAGAAACCCAAATCAATCTCCCCAAATCCCCTCTCACCCTCATTAATGCCGCCGGCCCCCCCTCTCCCTATCCGCCCGCTCTCTCTCTCTCCAATCCCCCACCCTCCCATTAATTCCCCATCCTCTTTAGGAATTAAGTCCTAATTTCCCCTTTCCCAAATTCCCTCCTAATTCAAATCTGAAATTAATTTCAGATTTTAGGAGTATTCCCTTCACTAACCCTAACCCTACCTCTCCTAAATCTGAACCATCTTCCCTCCCAAATCCCTACCTTGGCCAGCCCTTTCCACATCCCCTTCGCCACTTGTTTTTCAAAGGGGGAACTTCAATCTCTTGAGAAGATTAATCAAGGACAGCAAAGGAGCCTTCCCCTACAACTCTCTCTTCCCAAATCACCATGAATGGAGGTTCCCGAATGGGACTTCAGATTGGTGCATGACGATCAAGATCAAATCGACATCCTTCGGTCTCCGTTCGATTTTGATAACACCGTGGAAGAATACATCGATCGCATTCAACTTATCTTGGTTGACGTAATCGACGAACAAAGGTCAAAGGGACATAGGTTCATCACCAGCCGCCCAACGTTCGCCACCACCCCGGCTACATCTCCGCATCCAGTCAAAGGATACATCGTTCACATCCTAACTACTCTCGCCGACGTTATTTACAAACAAGTGGATAAAATCCGGTGGCATCTCTCTTCCGAATCATAATAAAGATGAACTTCTTCACCTTTGTAGGTGATGACAGAATTGCAAAGGATCAAACTCCGCTTAAAACGCTAAAAGCTTAGTAAACGTAGGGCTTGAGTGCACTTCTCTAGTTACTTATCTCGTTGTTAATTGAGGGATGTTGATTGAACGTCTATTAATTCGCATGTTGTTGATTCTCTAAATTATTTTGTTTGTCCAAGTATCTAGCAAGTAGTTTGGCCTAAGCGTAGGCACCTCTCTCTTGTTTTATTTGCATTTTAGATTGCTAATTTTATGATTATCATTACTTACATCAATTAATCGTGCAATTTACTCTCTTAATCATCTTAGTCCTGCATCAGATACTCTCGTTAGATCTCTACCCTTCTTGTAGGAAGTCATCTACTCTTACAGTTGACGTGCTTAGTTCCAATAATGCAGTCAGGCTTTGGTGAGTGTTTGCATGCTTGTGTAATATGCTTGTAAGAGCAGTTTGGAAGTTGGTATACTGTAGGGTGACACGTCAGTAGATTTATAGGGAAAGTAGAAGAGAAAGAATCAGACACTCAAGCTGAAGAGTAGGGAAAAGCATGCTGAGCATAAATTTTATTCTAATAATCATAATCTCCATTATTTATAATTGAAGATTCTACAAGATAAGATTAAGCATATCATAAGCTGGTAAATGATACCATTGCCCATGATCATGAACTAATTAAATAAATACAATGACAATGATACTAAAAATACTAAAGCATGACATCCCATGGGGAAACATCTCTAAGAAGAAGAGATGAAGTGAACTTCAGAAGAAGAAAAGATGAATTGATCACTTTCTCGTAAAGGAAAATGAAGTGGACAAACGTCACCATCTGTAACACAATAATAGAAACGCCTAACTATAAATCCCATTGAAACAATAGAACATCTCTAAAAAGTTATTTTTATTCTAGAATTCTTGAATCAAATTGTATCGATTGCAATAATTTATTGTAAATTTGAATTGTAGGGTAGATTCATAGGGAGGGAGGGAGGGAGGAAAGGATGGACAAAGGGAGGAATGGCTCAGAAAATTCTCCAAAATGTGGATTGAATGTGGGATAGGAATTAGGTAATGTATGGGCGTTTAGGTTTAAGGAAATGATAAGGGTTTGGCTGGGGTTAATTATGAGCCATAGAGGGTCTTGGGAAGAGAATGCATGGACTATGGTGGTTGCGGACTTAAGAATAAGAAATTGGTTGTGTTGTTGATGACAATTCCCAAATTGGTGTAGAGAGACAGAAATGAAGTTTTGTGGAAGTCTTAAATAGTTGATGTAGAAAGATATAGAAAGAGAGATGTTGTAATGAGAGCACCAAATCCTCATTGCATAAGCGTTACTACAAGTGCAGAAAATGCACTATAAATTAAAATAGAAAATAGATCATACATAGAAAGATATTAGGAGTTACATGGTTTTGTTTTAATCAAGCCTATGCCCACAGGAGAAAAGAGAGGAAACTTGATGCATGACATAAATGCAAAAATAAATTTAATTAAGAGCTTGCACGCTTTCAATTAAGAGCAATAGAAAATTAGTACTTTAGCCAACTAACGAAAATGAAAATCAAGAGATCGGTGCCTTAGCTTAGGCTAAGTCACACACTCAAAGTTAAGATCACAAAACAATTATAAATTCAACATAAGCAAATTTGATGGAAATTTAATAACATTCCTAAATTAATAATGTGATCATTCACATAGAAGCCAGCACTCACATCCTACGTTTACTAAGCTTGACAGAGATTGATTAGCAAGATCTTCATGAATCAAGTCCTAACCGCAATAGAGAATTAAACTACGAAGATACAAGAGTAGAAAAATTGTATGACCTTTATCATGGTTTAGAAGTAATCCACCATTGAACGGAAGCAATCTGTTCTTCTATGGATTTGGAGAGAGTGAATAAGCTGCGCTCCACGTATTCCTCGATAGTGTTATCGATCTCTGGATTGACGTCGAAGGAGGATTGATTGATGTCGACGTGACCTTGTTCGTTGTAGATGATACCGGAGTCAAGATCGGGATCGGCCATGCATCGATTCCGTTGTGTGAAGTATGGTAGACGACACCCTTCAATATCCTAAGGAATTCTTTAGAGAGAAAGAAATTTCTTCTAAGAATCCAAGTGGAAGGAGGGATGAAAGGTTCGACCAAGGGAGGGGAGCTACATGTGGAGATTAGGGTTAGGTTGGAGGGGGGGGGGAAGCAAATTAAAACCAGAAATTAGTTTCAGATTTTACCTAGGAGGGAAATTGGGATTTGGAATTTTCAATTTAATTCTAAAAGGGAAAGGGGAAAATTAATGGAGAGAAAGATTGGAGAGAGAAGAGGGGCAGGTTGAGAGAGGGAGTCGGCGGTATAGGAGAGAGGGAGAGGATTTGGGGATTAAATAAAGAGTTGACTAATTGGTTTTGCACAAATTAGAAAAGGATTAAATCAAAGATCAATTAGATTTTGATTTAAATTTGTTTTAGGAAACTTTCCAAAATTTGGTTTAGAATTTTAGGAAAGTATTTGAACTTCAAATTCAATTTGAATTTGAATTCAAATTAATTTCAAATTACCTCTAACCTAATTTAGGAAATCAAATTAAGGAGGGAAAGGCCTATAGGCCGGCGGCTTGTTTGGCTAGGGGAGGGGAAGGCCGGCGGTTTGGGTGTGGAGGAGGGAGGCTGGTGGTTGAGGGGTGGTGGGATGGCTCGGGTAGGGTGATGGGGATCTTGTTTGGCCGTTGGTGGGTTGGAGGGCCGGCGGTTTGGAGGTGAGGCCGGTGGGTGGATGGGTGGTCGCTTTAGGTTGGCGGGTGCAAGAGAGGGAAGAGAAAGGGGGGGGGGGGGGTAAGTTAGAGAACCAAGAACTCACCCGAAGGTAGTTGTTGGGTACTTCGTTTAGCCTCTCCTAGGCTCTTCTCCCAAGACTCACAAACTCACCAAGAGACACAAAAGCTGGAATTTTCAGTAATCATCATTCATTACTTCAAAATAAACATGAGGGGCTCATATATAGCCTCATACAATGAAAAGGAAATAAATGACAACATTGCCTCTAGGGCTTACACACGACAAAGCCCTTAAGTAAGGGTAATACTGGAAATGTAAATAAAACAAATACATAATGCAACAAATAAAACAAATACAAATAAAGACTCAAAAATAGATCGGCACAATTGTGGCCGTAGATCGTCGGCCATGTCTCTGATATACTTTTCATGATCTGATGTCCTCATCAAAACTACAAACTTGATGTACACAATGAAGGAACACTCACGAGCCCTTCTCAAATTTTAAGTAATCCCACATAATAACAAATAAGAATCCAAATAAAACTCTTAAATACAAGATGGTCATATCTCAACAAGATATTGACCATCAGTATGAAGTTAACCAGGACTCAAGTTAATACTACTCGTTAATGTTGAAATCCTATAGCTTCTTAACTCTATAGAGAATTCAAATTGAGAGATCTTCTTCATGCTCTCCAAAAACATAGCTGAGTGGACATGTTTTTGTTTTTCAGATCTCGTGAAACCTAGTTGAGAGGGTATATTTTCAGATATGCTATCTTAAAATCATAAATTTGTATTAATTCTTCCCTTGACTCAATATTGTAGAAAAATTTGGATCTCCTTTGTGTTGCAAAGTGGAAGGTCTGCAAGCCCTGAAGTGCTTAGAGCATCGTGCTATATTATCAGGACAAAATGTCGTCTTAATTTAACATTTGCTAGATACTTTTGAAGCACAACTATTGCATGCTGAAATGAATCCACAATAACTAAAAGAACTCCAGCCATTATATTCTAGTACCTTCAAAGTGGTTTTCTCGTTGAATGTTGTAATGGCATTGCTCGGTAGTGTGACGGAGAATGCATAAAACTTATATGTTTAATCATCTCCCGAATTCCTTCCATCATCTTATGGCTAATTTTTTTCCAAAACTTTTCTTGTAGCTAAGAAGCTAAGCCTTCTTGTTCTCTCAAAGATGTGATGCTCTAATATGAACCACAACTATTTCGTGATTGTTTTATTCAAGATTTATTCCAAACATAATTGAATCTTCCAAAAAAAAAAAAAAATAATTGAATCTTCAAAGAAATCTTGGTTCTGCAAAGCCCAAAGTTATTAAGCTTTATGATCTCAAGTTTAATGGCAATCTTACTAGAAACTGTGCTCTGATGCCAGTTTGTTCAAATGGGAGTGCACATAACTCAAATGCAGCTGCATCACTGAGATCAAGGTACAATGTAACACAAATTAATGCAGAAGAGAGAAAATACACAACACAGGTGACACCAAGGTTTATGGTGCTTTGACTTCAATCAAGCCTACGAATATGAGAGGGAGAGAGAGGATCTGATCTCTTATCAAAGAAGACACAAAAATGGTGCACTCAATCAAGTAACTCTTTCTATTTCTTTTCAAATCTCAAATGCATCTTCACTCAAAACAAAGTATAAACCCAAGAAACCTTCAAGATTGATTTACCTTACAAAGAGACTTTCCATGCACCTCAAAGTCACCAATCCTTAAAGAGAACCTTGCCAAGTTGATGAGAAAATAAGAAAGATGTTGTGGTACAACCCCTAAGAAAAACTTAGAGAGTCAACTGCATGCACCTCGAGGTAAGGAAGATTGCATGGGTCTTAAGAAGTATTAGGATCTCTAAGACTATACAACCATCATGACTCTCGAGGCTTCTCGAGAATCCAAAAATTAAACACTAAGCATATGGATTAAGACATGCATATTTGTAGGCTGATCATTTGCTTGATTTCATCCATTTGATTTTTATTTGATCAGGTTCAGATGTTGTGTAATATTCTTTTGATCTGTTCCAATTAAATACTATAAGAAAAGGAATAGACACAACCTAAGAAGAGGGATAAGCACGCTAATCATTTTCATCCCATTAATTATAATCTCCTTACATAACATTTGACCTTTGCTTATTCTAAATACTTACTCATTCTTAATGGACAAATGACAATTTCCCATGATATTTAAAAGAAAGATAATTAAAAGAAAGATAATTAAAAGAAAGAGTAAGTATTAACTAATAAAAGAAATACAATGCTAATAACCTTAAAATACTAATGCATGATACTCAATTCGTATTTTCTCTACAATATGGTGAGGCTGAGGGTTTTGTAGAACATATGGGGTATGGGGATAGAAATGATGGAATCCACCAAATCATATTATGTAATTAATAAAAAAGGGTACTCTTTCTGTCATGATGGCGAAGCATGTGAATTTCTTATTAACATCTACAAGTTTTGAAGTAAAAAAGTACTATGTAAATTCTTGATGAATTAACTCAATTGAAGTGGCCATGAACAAAGTAATGCCCTACAATTAAGAACTTTTACTTAGTAGTTATGACTTTAGTTGCATTTGTTGGATTTGAAAGAAATTGAGAAATTTAGTGATTAGGCATTAGTATGAGACTATTTTAGGTGTTGTTCGGTGGATTTTGTTGTAACAAATAAGTTGATTTTCATACGATAAATATTGTTATTTACTAAACTATAAGATTGCTGCTTTTTATTTTTTATGTTTAAGATGACTGGTTTATTATTGTTGCTTTTCCTTTTTTCTTATTTTAATCATGCTAATAGTTTAGTTATTATATTTTTTATTGAAATATTCCTGCACATTGCAGGGCATAAACTTGTGAAGGTAAGATTTCATCTTGTGGATAAGCTTGCAATTGATGATCTGCTTAGATTCTTGAGGTTGCTTTAGAAGTCATAATATCTTAGATATTGTTAAATTGTTGCTAAGGTGACATTAAAGATTAATCACACCCATGTCATCTCAAATTTTTAGCAGAGAGAAAATGATCAAATCTATTGCCAATAATAGCGTTTGTTTGAGCCTTAATGGTTTTTGACCTCTATGCCCACTTTACATCATTCGGTGTCTCATGAGTATGCTTATACCATTAGGTTTTACTTTTCATGATTCCACCAAAAACATCTTAGTTACAGTGCACAAAACTATCAATTATATTGGCTTTAGAAGTCTAATGAATAACACATTGCATTTATTTCTATCCATGTATGGAGAGGAATAGGTACAGATGGGATTGAGTAAAAGAGTGAGAAAAAAACTTACAAGTAGCATTGCTGTAGAGGTGCCTTTGATATTCAAATGCCATTTTTGTTATAGAGTGGGTGAAAAAAGTTTGCTTTAGGGGGATAGTATCCAGAGAAACTTGGATATTAGTAAATGAATTCTATATAATAGTTCTTATTCCTCGATCATTTCATGGATATCCTTCGAACTAGAGATAATTCTAGATGTTAAGGAGCCATTGCATGTCTAAAATGGTTTATGATTATTTCCGAGTTAGTCATTTTTTTGGGACAGTAGTCTATTATGAATTAAGGATTGTGCGAAAGTGGGGTGCATGATACTTATCCAATGGTTCTAAAATTTTAATACACTTTTTGTATTTTGTGTTGTACCATATTTTCTATTCGATTTTTACCACAATTAAAATAGCTAAAAATATTGGATCCAATGATTTTTGTTAAAATTAAGACCTTACTATAAATATGAATTGAGCTTGGAGAACAAAGAAGGGAGAGCGAGAAGAAAAGAGCATCCTAAATTCTCTTTGATTAATCTGCCTATAAAATGCTTAGTGGAACCTTAGACAAACATGGCTAAATCAAAACTAGTTACAAAGATAATTGAGAGAGAGAGAGGGAAAGAAAGATATTTTGAGGATAATTTTTGAAAGAACATGTGAGAGATTGTTAATTTTTTTCCCAAAAGTATAAAATTACGTCCTACAAGCTGTTATTTAGTAGCCTTCTATTTATAGGTGAGGGCTAATGTTGACAGCAAAAAATTGGCTACATAATTTGAATATATATAAAGTTTATAAATGTTGATAATTTTAGCTATGTTGCGGGTGAATCTAATTTGTTAACTTCTTTTCAGGCAAGAACTTTGTGTGAATACCCTGGGCTATAACCCTTAATCCGTTGGGAATTACTTATGTGAGTGATCAAGTTCACTTAACAAGTAGGCTTGTCGAGGAAGCGACTTCATGAGTCATTGGGTGAGTTCAATAGCTTTGGTTTGGAGGTTGAGTAATATCTTTCTCATGGCAACTTATGTTAGTCGGGTCTATGAAATTCAACTTTAGGTATCTTCCAACTTAACAAGTTCTGAGTTATACGAGGCTTATGCTAGGTCAAAATCATTGACTTGATGATCAAAATCATCGACTTGATGATTTAGGCTCTCTTGATGATTTGATCAACCTAACTAAGATGAATATAGTTGTATATCAGTTTCCTAATTTTTTTGTCCATTCAGTGAAATTGATGACATGAATTTCAATGTCCCAAAGAACCCAATTCGATCTAGGTGATCTAGAATAGATCTAGTGTGTTGTTCCCATATAATGCTTGGATCTTTTTTGACACAAGGCTGACATGTTAACAATTGTGACTATATATGTAAGTCTCGTGGTGTTTTTTAGAAAATTTTTGCTGCTACTCTTTTGCTTATATCATCTTGCTTTGAGGTTATCTTCAACCATTACTTTCTCCAAAGTTGAAGTTTGAGCATCTCTCCAGCTCTGTAGTGGTTATCAACTTCAATTAAAAATATAGGGAGGCAACAAAGCTCATAGATTCACTGAAGAGGGTTCTCTTTCGTTGGAGATACCTACATTGAGGAACTTGAAGATTGAACCCGAGCAAAAAGGTTAGGAGGAGGTTTGTCCTCTACAAAGCGAGGTGATTATTAAAGAAGCTTTTGAGATTAAAATGGTGGTCGTTGAGAAAAATTCTTGGTGATGCTGTATTGGATACTACTAAGGAAGCGATCACTTTGTCGATAGTCCTTGAAGATGTCATGGAGGTTTCTCTAGTGGTGGAGTTTTGGGTTGAAATGTTTTTGAAGATGGGATCATGTGGAAAGTTTAGCTCTTCAGGTTCTTCTTTTGTTGATCAACAACGTTTTTGATGCTTTTGAGTTGGATATACCTCAGAGCAAGGTATTGCTCTCCATGCTAATCTCTAATCTCCCAAAGGAGAAAAGGAGGTTGGGGTTGAAGGCAGTGGTGAATTCCGAGCAAGCAAGAGTGCGTTGAGATTTGGAGAGTCGATCATTGAGGAAGTCACTGAAGGCATAATAATTTGTGATGAGAGTGCGACGAGAAGCAATTTGCTTGCAATTGATGCCAAACTCGCTAGTTATTTTCTATCAAGGGAGAGTCTCAAACTCATGCCTTGAAGGTGGGATAATTTAAGGGGGTCAATTTTGTACAAGGTTGCATGAAGGGAAGTCAAGGATGATGAACCTATCGAGTGAGTTTAAGGAGTTGCTTATCAAGGTTACATTATTAAAGAAAGTAACCAAGGTTTAATGACTTATGTGGAGGTCAATAAGGCAAAGATCACCGACCAAGTAAAATATTTTCTTGAGAAGATGTCCGAGTTCAAGATTTTGGGTAAATCAAGAGGTTGTTGCTCAAGAAAGCTGAAGCCTAGCTAAATAGGTATAATTGTCGCCCATACTAAGTTTCCTACAAAGTTTTCCTAGAATATCCACTAAGAAGTTGACAAGCTAAGGATAGAGGTAGTACTGATGAGGAAGTTTGCATAGACTTCCTAAATGAGTTAATTCGCTGCGGGAGCCAATTCATTCTACGCCGTTGATTTAGACTAATGATCTCACTCATGAGGTTGCCCCTGAGTTAAGTTTCCATTTTGTTCTATTAGGAGCTTTCACGTCACTATATGATTGAATTCAAGGATCTTCTATCTTTAGCAAGTTATCATTTAAATTGATTTTGTAATTTTTTATTTTTTTCTGAAGTTTAAGTGTACCTTTTCAAGACGAAGAATATGTGAAAAAAAAATTATATTTAATTTGTAGTTTCTTTTCCTTAAATCTGATTTAAAATTTTTGAAATGAATTGAGTATTCATTTTTTTGGATAATTGTTCGTGTTTATTATTCCAAGTTTATTTCTTACTTCTCACCTATATTAATTTTATACTCAACTTTTGCACTTGTAAAGTCAGATTATGTGATGTAATTGGTCTTTTG
Organism: Dendrobium chrysotoxum; assembly: GCA_019925795.1. Classification (NCBI taxonomy): domain Eukaryota; kingdom Viridiplantae; phylum Streptophyta; class Magnoliopsida; order Asparagales; family Orchidaceae; genus Dendrobium; species Dendrobium chrysotoxum. The sequence continues at coordinate 88,301,370 of CM034302.1, read as the reverse complement.
GTGGAACTTGTTTACTTGGATTCATTTCTTCATTTTGAATTCATGTTGAGTTAGAAAGTTGTATCATTATGTTGAAGTTTTTTTTTTGGTGTGAAGTTGGTGATGTGTTATGAACTCAACCTTCGCTATGAAGTTGCCCTTCTGATAGGAAATACTTGAGTTCGCAAGTAATCCTATCGGATTTACTTGAGTTCGCAAGCAAACCTAAACAAAATTGATAAAAACAGCAAGAAAACATGAGAAATCTGAGCAAATCAAACTAGGAACGATAGATTGCATCTTGGAAATTAAGCCAAACAAACTCAAAAGTAAGATACAAGAGATCCTCAATTCAAGAGGAGGATCGTCTCTCCCAAATCTCTAGACAAGAATGTCTAGAGCCCAAGCCTCCAAGAAACCCTAATTCCAATCAATCCAAACATAAAAATTCCCTAATCCCTCTCATCATCCTTAATACAAAAACTTTCCTAATACGTTTTCCCTCCCAAGCCCTAGCCGCCCCCTCTATTTAAATTTCAAAGCCTTTGGAGTAGTGGGACCCACCCATTGGGCGGACCAAGCAAGGGGAGGCGGATGGATTCCGCCTCCTGTAAACATGCTGAACCTGCCCTTTGGCTGGTTGGGCCGGTTCAGCCTGAGCCGGCACATCAATACCACCCTCCCAAAGAATCACCTTGTCCTCAAGGTGAAAATCCGGAAACTGCTGTTTCACCCTCTCGTAAGGCTCCCACGTGGCATCGTAATCAGGAAGGTTCTTCCACTGAATCAACACTTTCTTAGTTCCCTCTTCCTTCTGATGAACCCCCATCAGCTCCAAGGGTTCCAAAACCACCTCTAAATCATCCGTAAGTGTCGCCGACAGCTCGGGGTTGGCAGTATAGTCACCAATGGCCTTCCTCAGGTGCGATACATGAAATACTGGATGTATAGTCGCCGTTGGTGGTAGTTTCAGTCGATATACTACTGCTCTGATCTTCTCCAGCACTTCATATGGCCCAAAGTACCTTGGAGCCAGCTTTTCATTCCTCCTGTTGGCGATTGTCTTCTGTCTATACAGTCGGAGCTTCAAAAACACTTTCTCCCCCACTTCAAACTGAAGTTCCCTCCTATGCCCATCCGCTTATCTTTTCATAATCTGTTGAGCCCTCAGCAGATGTCTCTTCAATTCTTCTAGTACTCTATCCCTATCCTCCAAGTATTCCTCGACTGAAGAAACTGGGGTACTGCTACTCCCAAAGTGTACCAAGTGAGGGGGATCCCTTCCGTACAACACATTGAATGGCGTCATCTGAGAAGCAGAGTAAAAAGAGGTGTTATACCAGTACTCAGCCCATGATAGCCACTTGGCCCATAGCTTGGGTGTCTCCGACACAAAGCATCTCAAGTAGGTCTCCAAGCTTCTATTGACCACCTCCGTCTGACCATTTTTCTATGGGTGGTAAGCGGTGCTCCTCTTCAGAACTGTCCCCTGTAACCTGAACAATTCCCTCCAAAAATGACTGAGGAACACCTTATCCCTATCTAACACGATCGCCTCTGGTACCCCATGCAATCTGACTACCTCTCTGATGAAAGCTGAAGCTACTGTCACAGCTATGTAGGGGTGTCAGAGTGGAATGAAGTGTGCATACTTACTCAACCTGTCCACCACCACTAAAATCACCGTGAAACCTTCTGAACAGGGCAACCCATCTATGAAGTCCATGGATATCTCCTCCCATAGTCGCCCCGGTAGAGCCAACGGCTGTAGTAGTCCTCCTGGTGACATAACCATGTATTTGTTCCTTTTACATATCTCACATCTGGCTACCATTTCCTATACATCGTTATGCATCCCCTTCCAGTGCAACTCCGAAGCTAACCTCCTGTATGTCTTCTGCACGCCTGAATGGCCCCCTATGGCGCTTCCATGAAACTCCTGGAGTAAGATTAGGATGTGGATCGAGGTTCGGGGCATCACAAACCTCCCCTGATATAGCAATTTGTCTCCCTCCATTGAGTACCCAGGGTGGCTACTCTCTTCTTTCAGTAAATCTGACCTGATCTTTCCCAAGCTTTCATCTTTAGCACTCTCCTCTTTGATGGCCTCCCAGTCAAGCATCAAGGGAACATATAGTACCACTGTCTGCAGCTCCCCCATATATCTGGACAAGACATCTGCCACCTTGTTCTCCACTCCTGGCCTATACTGAATCTCAAAATCGTACCCCAGCAACTTGGACAGCCACCTTTGATGCTCCTCTGTCACCATCCGCTATTCCAGTAAGTATTTCAAACTCTGCTGATCGGTCCTGACAATGAAATGCCTCCAAAGTAGGCAGGGTCGCCACTTCTGGATGGCCAAAACGATGGCTATTAATTCTCTTTCATAGACTGATTTCAGCCTGGCTCTGGTCGCCAATACCTAGCTGAAATAGGCAATGGGCCTACACGATTCTGCATCAGCACTGCACCCAATCCGTATCCGGATGCATCTGTCTCCACAATGAAGGTTTGAATGAAATCTGGCAAAGCTAGGACCGGTACCGTAGTCATTGCCTTCTTCAGGCTCTCAATTGCTGATGTGGCCGCCTCCCCCCTTAGGAACCCGTCCTTCTTCAACTGCTCAGTGAGTGGCCATGCTATAGTGCTGTACCCCTTGACGAACCTTCTGTAGTACCCTGTCAATCCTAGAAATCCCCTCAACTCCTTCAGATTTTTTGGCACTGGCCACTTAAGCATTGCCTCAATTTTGGACTGATCTGCTGCCACCCCTTCCCTTGATACAACATGGCCAAGTACTCTACACTGCTTTGTGCAAAGCAGCATTTCTTCAAGTTGGCCCTCAGCTGGTGCTCTTGCAGTACCTCTAATACCCTTTTCAAATGCTCCCAGTGCTCCTCTTCTGTCCTGCTATAGACCAGGATGTCGTCAAAGAACACCAATACAAATCTTCTGAGATAAGGTTTGAAAACCTTATTCATAAGGGCCTGGAAAGTAGCGGGAGCATTGGTGAGGCCAAAAGGTATCACCAGGAACTCATAGTGTCCCTCATGAGTTCTAAAGGCCGTCTTGGGTACATCCTCCTTCTTCATCCGGATCTGATGGTAACCTGATTTCAGGTCTATCTTACTGAAGATTACTGTTCCACTCAATTCATCTAACAGCTCGTCAATGACTGGTATAGGAAACTTGTCAGGTACAGTCCCCTTGTTGAGGGCTCTGTAGTCCACACAAAAATGCCAGCTACCATTCTTCTTTTTCACCAATAGAACTGAGCTAGAGAAGGGACTAATACTGGGCCTGATGATTTATGCCTCCAGCTTCTCTTTAATCAACTTTTCTATTTCATCTTTCTGGAACTGGGGGTAGCGATAGGGTCGTACACTGATGGGTGACACTCCCTCCCTTATCACGATGGCATGCTCCTGCTCCCTCTGCGGTGGCAATCCCTGGGGTGGCTGAAACACCTCTCGGAACTGCTGAATCAAAGGCTGAATGGAGAGGGGTATGTCCCCTCCCTCTTCTAGTCTTGCTCCCTCCAAACTGTGCAGCTCCACCAAGTATCCTCCACCTGCCAACTATATATCCTTCACCATAGTTTTGAGAGAAACCATGGATTTGGATAGCCCCGCATCTCCCTTAATCACCACTTTCCTTCCATCTATCACCAGCTCCATCGTGAGTGCTCTCTAGTTCACCTTGGAGTCTCCCAAAGTTTGCAGCCATTTCATCCCCAGGATGACATCTGTGCTTCCAAGCTCCAGTGGAAGAAAATCTTCCTTCACCTGAATCCCTTGGATAGTTAGTAGCACTCCTCTGCAAATTCCTTGGCCCTTCTCCATCTTCCCCGTACCCATCATTACCTCTAGCAACCCGTATCCACCAATCTCATTCCCATCTGGTTGACGACCTGAGTCGAGATGAAATTGTGGGTAGCCCCACTATCAATCAGCACCACTACCTCCCTGTTCTCGATCATCCCCTTCACTTTCGTGGTAAGATTCATCGTGAATCCTATCATTGAGTTCAAGGATACCTCAGCCAGATCCAGGTGTAGCTTCTCCTCCATCTCCTCCTCTGTCTCCTCCTCCCCTCCCTCCTCACTGTCCTCGTCATCACAGACGGTGAGAACTTGAAGAGTTCGGTCCTTGCATCGATGCCCTGGCATATACTTTTCATCGCACCTGAAGCACAACCCCTTTGCCCTCTTCTCCTGCATCTCCTTCTCTGTCAGCCGCTTGAAATTTCCCCCACTTCCACTTCCGCCTGTCTTCTCCTTGGTGGCCTCTCGACTCCATCCAGTTGCAGGACCCTTAGGTGCTAGATGGGTGGTCGTCATTCTATAAGTCCCCCCTGTGCTGCTGCTCCTGGCTCCCCTTTCAAGATTCCTCTGATTCTCCACCAACTGGGCCAACTTCATGGCCTCCCCCAAGTCACGGGGCATCAGAACCTTCACTGCTGCTCTGATCTCCGCCTTCAACCCCTTCATGAAATTTTTCTCCAATACTGTATCTGAGAGTTGCTCCACCCTACTAGCTAGGTGCTCAAATCGCTCCCGGTAGTCAGCTACAGACCCCTCCTGTGTCAGAGCAAAGAACTGCTCATAAAAATCCCCTCCTCGATCGGTTTGGAAACGTTCTATGATGCAATCCTTGAATTCTCTCCAGGTTCTGATAGCCCTCCTCTGGTCTCTCCAGTGGTACCATGAAAGGGCTTTTCCTTCCAAGCACAATCCTGCGGCAGTCAGTTTCTCCTCCTTCGTCAGCTCATTAACGGCGAAGTATCGCTCCACCTTATAAATCCACCCATAAGCATCCTCTCCTTCGAATATGGGCATCTTCGGCTTCCTCACCTTCTGATCCCCGTCACTTCCCCCCACGTCTCCCGATCCTCCCATGCTCTACCATAGCCCAAACCCCCTTCGAATTCCCCACTTTGTCCTTCAAAAACAGCACCCCGACGTCCATAATAACCCTCTTGATGCTCCCAATCAGCACCTCTTGGCTCCATGCCTCCATAACCTTGTCGCTCTTTATATCTCCCTCCTCCCTCTGGAAAGGCTCCAGATGGGGTCTTCCCCTTCCCCCTTCCATGATTTCCACCTCTTCTTCCTCCCTACGGATTTCAGAATTGGTGTTTTTCGCTTCAGGGCCCTTCGCCTCAGATGCCGCCGTTTGGGTTTGGAACTCCAACATCTTCATCATGCCCCGTAGATCGGCCATTTGCCCTTCCATGGAAGAAATTCTTTCCTCCACGGTTTCCTTGATTTGATTCATCTCCCCTTCGAGCCTTTCTTCCAAAGCATCCACCTTTTTAGCCGCCATCACAATCCGGAGTTTGTAGATTCACGAAATCTGAGTTTTGGAGTAAAAAAACAGCAACTTCCTCTCTTTCCGGGCAAAAAACTGCCGCTGGAATTTGCCGAAAACAGCCCTCCACCGGTCCTAAGGCTTGCTCTGATACCAATTTGATAGGAAATACTTGAGTTCGCAAGTAATCCTATCGGATTTACTTGAGTTTGCAAGCAAACCTAAACAAAATTGATAAAAACAGCGAGAAAACACGAGAAATCTGAGCAAATCAAACTAGGAACGATAAATTGCGTCTTGGAAATTAAGCCAAACAAACTCAAAAGCAAGATATAAGAGATCCTCAATTCGAGAGGAGGATCGTCTCTCCCAAATCTCTAGACAAGAATGTCTAGAGCCCAAGCCTCCAAGAAACCCTAATTCCAATCAATCCAAACATAAAAATTTCCTAATCCCTCTCATCATCCTTAATACAAAAACTTTTCTAATACGTTTTCCCTCCCAAGCCCTAGCCGCCCCCTGTGTTTAAATTTCAAAGCCTTTGGAGTAGCGGGGCCCCCCCATTGGGCGGACCAAGCAAGGGGAGGTGGATGGATTCCGCCTCCTGTAAACATGCTGAACCGGCCCTTTGGCTTGTTGGGCTGGTTCAGCCTGAGCCGGCACATCACCTTCATTGCAAGCTGGCTCTTGTCACTAAGTTGACCCTGAATCATGGCATTAACTTTTGAAGGTTAAAGGCAATTTGTCGTTTGAAATTTTCAAGTTGATGTGCAATGATGACATGGATTGGGTGAGATTTGATTTTCTTATCAAGAGCCATGATGGAGATCTTGGTGATATGACTGGCAAGCGTGACTTAAGGTGTTTGAGGCGGAGTTTAAATTATAGGTCTCAAATTTATTTCTTAAATATCGTTAGGTATAAAAGTGATGGTTGTTGTTAGACGTTGATAATTTTTAGAATATGCTAAGTAGTGTTTGTTGTTGGTTTACTTGAAATAAACTTTTCATCAAGTTTAATGTGCAGCCAGTAGATGATGACGGATTTTTAATGATGAGTGATAATTGCATAAATGACATTGAAATTCCATCGAGTACTTACCAAGTTGATTCCTTATGTAATAACAAATAAAATTTGGGCATGATTTATTGACACCTTAAATTTGTATTGAATTTCATACTTTTATTAGGTTCATTAGATTTACCTCTTTCAATAAATGAAACTCATGCTTTAAGTTTAGTATGACTTCATTAACTATAGTCTGGTTGCTACCTGTAGTCTGTTGCTTGCTTCATGTAGCATTGGAATGAAGTATTCAAAGCGTTGCAATTGCTTTAAAAGGTGTCTCCATTATATAAGTAATCCTAGGTGTGTGAGGTTTGGGAAGGTTTTGTGGTTGAGCAGATTTTAAGGTTGGCGAAGAACAAAGAAACTCTCAAACCCGAGAGCTTCAAGTGGGAAGAAAAAATTTTCGGGTTGTAAATTGGGGATTGATAGGAAATACTTGAGTTCGCAAGTAATCCTATCGGATTTACTTGAGTTCGCAAGCAAACCTAATCAATAATCAGTAAAAACAGCGGGAAACACAAGAAATCTTAGCAAATCAAACTAGGAACGATAGATTACAATCTTGGAAATAAAGCAAAGCAAAACTCAAAGCAAGATACAAGAGATCCTCAATTCGAGAGGAGGATCGTCTCTCCCAAATCTCTAGACAAGATCGTCTAGAGCCCAAGCCTCCAAGAAACCCTAATTCCAATTAATCAAAGCATAAAACATCCCTAATCCTTTCTTCCCCTTTAATACAAAAGCTTTCCTAATTTAATTTCCCTCCTAATGACCTAGCCGCCCACTCTTTTTGAATTTCAAGCCTATTTAGCAACTTGGGGCCCACCTTGTGGGCGGACATGAGGGAGGGAGGCGGACAAGTTCCGCCTCCTATATACTTGAGCCGGCCCTTGGGCTGGTTGGGCCGGTTCAGGGTGAACCGGCCTAACAAACTACCCTCCCAAAGAATCACCTTGTCCTCAAGATGAAAATCAGGAAACTTATGTTTCACCCTCTCGTATGGCTCCCATGTGGCCTCGTAGTCAGGAAGGTTCTTCCACTGGATCAACACTTCCTTAGTTCCATCTTCTTTTTGACAAACCCCCATCAGCTCTAAGGGTTCCAGAATCACCTCTAACTCCTCAGTGAGTGTCGACGATAACTCGAGGTTGGCTGTGTAGTCACCAATAGCCTTTCTCAATTGTGATACATGAAAAACCGGATGTATAGTCGCCGTTGGTGGTAGTTTCAACCGATATGCTACTGCTCCAATCTTCTCCAGCACTTCATAAGGCCCCAAGTACCTTGGAGCCAGCTTCTCATTTCTCCTGTTGGCGACTGCCTTCTGTCTGTATGGTCGAAGCTTCAAGAACACCCTCTCCCCCACTTCAAACTGGATGTCCTTCCTATGCCCATCCGCTTGTTTCTTCATAATCTGTTGAGCTCTCAGTAGATGTCTCTTCAACTTCTCCAACACTCTATCCCTCTCCTCCAAGTATGCCTCTACTGAAGAAACTGGAGTACTGCTACTCCCAAAGTGCGCCAAGTGAGGAGGATCCCTTCCGTACAACACCTTGAATGGAGTCATCTGTGAAGCAGAGTGAAAAGAGGTGTTGTACCAGTATTCAACCCATGATAGCCACTTAGCCCAAAGCTTGGGTGTCTCCGATACGAAACATTTCAGGTAAGTCTCCAAGCTCCTGTTCACTATTTTCGTTTGGCCATCTGTCTGTGGGTGATAAGCTGTACTCCTTTTCAGAACTGTCCCCTGCAACCTGAACAACTCTCTCCAAATATGGCTGAGGAACACCTTGTCTCTATCTGATACTATCGCCTCGGGTACTCCGTGTAATCTGACCACCTCCCTGATGAAGGCTGAAGCCATTGTTACTGCTGTGTAGGGGTGTCGGAGAGGAATAAAGTGTGCATACTTGCTCAACCTGTCCACCACCACTAAAATCACCGTGAAACCTTCCGAACGGGGCAACCCATCAATGAAGTCCATGGATATCTCCTCCCATACTCGTCCTGGTAAAGCTAACGGCTGTAGTAGTTCTCCTAGTGCCATAGCCAGATATTTGTTCCTTTGACAGATCTCACACCTAGCTACCATCTCCTCTATATCTTTATGCATCCCCTTCCAATATAGCTCTGAAGCTAGCCTCATGTATGTCTTCTGTACGCCTGAATGGCCCCCAACAACGCTTCCATGAAACTCTTGGAGTAAGTTTGGGATGTGGATCATGGTCCGGAGAATCAGAAATCTCCCATGATATAGCAATTTGTCTCCCTCCAATGAGTACCCGAGGTGGCTATCCTCTTCTTTCAGTAAATCTGACCTAATCTTTCCCAAACCTTCATCTCTAGCACTTTCTTCTCTGATGGCCTCCCAGTCAAGCATCAATGGAACAGATAGTGCCACGGTCTGCAGCTCCCCCATACATCTGGACAAGGCATCTGCCGCCTTGTTCTCCACCCCTTGTTTATACTGAATCTCAAAATCGTACCCAAGCAACTTGGACATCCACCTTTGATGCTCCTCTATCACCATCCGCTGTTCCAGTAGGTATTTCAAGCTCCGCTGATCTGCCCTGACAATGAAATGCCTCCCAAGTAGGTAGGGTCGCCACTTCTGGATGGCCAAAACGATGTCCATTAATTCTATCTCATAGACTAATTTCAGCTGGCTCTAGCAGTCAATACCTGGCTGAAATAGGCAATGGGCCTTTGACTCTACATAAGCACTGCCCCCAGAATGTATTCGGACGCATCTGTCTCCACAATGAAGATGATGTAGGCAGGGGGGGGGGGTCAAATCAAAACTTAAATTTCTTTGGCTTTTGGGATGCTGGTGGTTCTCGGATTAGGCTTGGCAAGCTTTGGGTGTGCTAGCTACTTGGGTTATTTTGGTTTTTGGGGTTGCTGGATGCTCTTAGGTTGGACCTTGGCTGTTTGGTTTGGGCTTTGCTCTTTGGAGACTACTTGGTTCTAGCTCATTATTGCTTGAGCTGATGTTTTAGTTCATTAATTTGGTATCAGAGCATGGTTGTCGTGTGAGTCTTGGTGTCAAGCGAGTCTAAGTTTGTGTTATTTTATTTATATATAAAAAAATGAATAGTCCATGCCAGCAACTTTCGGAAGCCTCAGGTCAAGATACGAAAGAGTCCCAAGATGAATACGATCCTGCCAATGTGGAAAGTATTCCAACTGACATCAGTCTCTCACTCGAAGGCGATTCAACTGACCCAATTCAAAATGAGCTTTACAAAATGCAAAAATTAATGTATTTTTGTGACGAGAAATTCGAGCAAAGAAAGAAACGTCTTCAGGACCAATTTCATCATGAAAAAGAGATGATTGAAAGGAAATATGAAAAAAATCAAAAAGAAGTTGACTCCGTGATTGATGAAAATCAGCCAATTGATCTTGAAGAAAAAATTGCAGGAGAATCTAGCATAGATTCTGATGGTGGGACATGTAAGAAGTTAGAATTACCGGATGACATGGTTATTCCAGAATTGAAAAGTTCTAAAGATAATCAGTTAATTGAAGTCGTTATTGTAATAGGTTCAGAGGCTAACTTTCATGACAGTGTCAATCTATCAAGTGAACTTCTTTTGCCGTCGAGTAATGAAGAAGTTGAGCATATGCAAGAAACTCAAACAGCAGAGGAACAAAATGTGGAGGGTAGTCCAAGATTTTCTTTGTTATGTTCCACAATTATTAACTGTTGAATCTAAAATGCATATTGAAGCTTCAATGACGGAGGAACTGAGAGGTGATAATTGTTCAGTGCATTGTGAGGAGGTGCTTTGTGGTGTCATTCCAAATGAAGATGAAGTGCCGAAAAGTGGTAGTCGAGCCGTTAGGAAAAATCTAAAGCATTCTCATCTGGAGATGAGCTTTTTTCAAGCGGAGGAGAATTGATCTCATTAAGTCTAGTAAGTTATCTCCTTTTTAGCTCATTATTATGAGGTGGATATGATACTTTCCCCCTTCTTTATGGCCTGTGCCTCTTCGGTTTTCCCTTCCTGGTGCTCTTTCCCGTGGCTGGTTCCAATTCCCTGGCTGCCTGTCCGGTTCTCCTGTTGGTTGCATGTTCGGTTTTCTCCTTCTGGCTCCTGTTCCCGTGGATGCTTTTCCTGTTCCCTTGGCTGCCTCTTTCTCTCCCCCGTGTGGTCCCCCTGGTTGCTGGTTCCGTTTCCCTGTGCTGTGGCCCTTCAGTTTCCTCCCCTAGTTGCCTGTCCCGTGGTTGCGTTTTTTCGGTTTTTTGTGTGGCTATTCAGGTGCTGTTCTGGAATGACTTTTGCCTTCTTTTGGAGGAGAATTCGGGCTGTTTGGCTGCCCCATTTTCAATTATATATATAAGATATTTTGCTATGTTAAGAGAGGAGGTTATGATGTGATTTTTGGAGACCAAAACCTGCGGGTTTGTATTGGAAAAGCTTGCGAGCTTGTTCCATTTCTCTTCTTCTCCTAGGAAAGCTTGCGAGCTTGTCCTCTCCTCTCTTTCGTCTCGGCTTCTTATCTCTTTCTTCTCTCCACAAGTTTACACTCCAAATGTATCTTTCTTCTAAAGCTGTTTTAGGATGACGTGTTATGGTTATATTTGAAGTTTGCTTAATATATACATGTTTTTATGTTTTAAGTTGTAATCTTGTTTTATCTTTAAGTATAAGGAGACTTAGTGTTTTGTAACTTGCAATTCGAGGTTCTCCCACATGGTTGGGGTTCTTTTGATTGCATCGGAAGGTCTGAGTGAAATCTGGTAAAGCTAGGACCGGTACCGTAGTCATCGCCTTCTTCAGGCTCTCGAATGCGGATGTGGCCGCCTCCCCCCATAGGAACCCATCCTTCTTCAACTGTTCAGTGAGTGGCCATGCTATGGTGTTGTAGCCTTTTACAAACCTTTTGTAGTACCCTGTTAATCCTAAAAATCCTCTCAGCTCTTTCAGATTTTTCGGCACTGGCCACTTTAGCATGGCCTCAATTTTGGACTGATCTGCTGTCATCCCTTCTTTTGATACAACATGGCCCAAGTACTCTACACTGAATCATGCGAAGCAGCATTTCTTCAAGTTGGCCCTCAATTGGTGCTCCTGCAACACCTCTAACACCCTTTTCAAATGCTCCTAGTGCTCCTCTATCCTGCTGTAGACTAGGATGTCGTCAAAGAATACCAATACAAATTGTCTGAGATAAAGTTTGAAAACCTTATTCATAAGGGCCTGGAAAGTAGCGGGAGCATTGGTGAGGCCAAAAGGCATCACCCGGAACTCATAGTGTCCCTCATGAGTTCTAAAGGTCGTCTTGGGTACATCCTCCTTCTTCATCCGGATCTGATGGTAACCTGATTTCAGGTCTATCTTGTTGAAGATCACTGTTCCACTCAATTCATCTAACAGCTCGTCAATGACTGGTATAGGAAACTTGTCAGGTACAATTTCCTTATTGAGGGCTCTGTAGTCCACACAAAAACGCCAGCTGCCATCCTTCTTTTTCACCAATAGAACTGGACTCGAGAAGGAACTGATGCTGGGTCTGGTGATTTCTGCCTCCAGCATCTCTCTAATCAACCTTTTGATTTCATCTTTCTGGAACTAAGGGTAGCGATAAGGTCGTACACTGATAGGTGAAACTCCCTCCCTCAACACGATGTCATGCTCCTGCTCCCTCTGCGGTGGCAATCCCTTGGGTGACTGAAACACCTCTTGGAACTGCTGAATCAACGTTTGAATGGAGAGGGGTATGTCCCCTCTTTCCTCCAATCCTGCTCCCTCCAAACTGTGCAGCTCCACTAAGAATCCTCCACCTGCCAACTGTATATCCCTCACCATAATTTTAAGAGAAACCATGGATTTGGATAGCCCCGCATCTCCCGTAATCACCACCTTCCTTCCATCTATCATCAACTCCATCGTGAGTGCTCTCCAATTCACCTTTGTGTCTCCCAAAGTCTGCAACCATTTCATCCCCAGGATGACATCTGTATTTCCAAGCTCCAGTGGAAGAAAATCTTCTTTCACCTGAATCCCCTGGATAGTCAGTAGCACTCCTCTGTAAATCCCCTGGCCCTTCTCCACCTTCCCCGTACCCATCATCACCCCGTAGCTGCCCCCCCCCCCCCCCCAAGTTTCCCGGTCTTCCCTTGCCCTGCCATAGCCCAAACCCCTTCGAAATCCCCCATTCTTTCTTCAAAATCAGCACCTCGGCGACCATAGTATCTCTCTTAGCGCTCCCCATATTCCCCTCCTCTTTCTTCCCTCTGGACAGGCTCCAGATGGGTTCTTCTTCTTTCTCTTTCTATGACTTCCATCTCATCTTCCTCCCTACGAATTTCAGAATCCGTGCTTTTTCCTCCCCTCCCTTTTGCCACGGAGGCTGCCGTTTGGTTTTGAATTTCCAACATTTTCTTCATCATGTCTCGGAGATCGGCGACTTGTCCCTCCTTGGAAGAAATCCTTTCCTCCACTGTTGCTTTGATTTGATTCATCTCCCCTTCAATCCTTTCCTCCAATGCATCCACCTTTTTGGTCGCCATCGCAATCCGGAGTTCGTAGATTCACAAAATCTGAATTTTGGGGTAAAAAAATAGCAACTTCCTCCTTTTTCCGGGCAAAAAACTGCTGCTGGAATTTTCCGAAAACAGCCTTCACCGGTCCCAAGACTTGCTCTAATACCAATTTGATAGGAAATACTTGAGTTCGCAAGTAATCCTATCGGATTTACTTGAGTTCACAAGCAAACCTAATCAATAATCGGTAAAAACAGCGGGAAACACAAGAAATCTGAGCAAATCAAACTAGGAACGATAGATTACGATCTTGGAAATAAAGCAAAGCAAAACTCAAAGCAAGATACAAGAGATCCTCAATTCAAGAGGAGGATCTTCTCTCCCAAATCTCTAGACAAGATCGTCTAGAGTCCAAGCCTCCAAGAAACTCTAATTCCAATTAATCAAAACATAAAACATCCCTAATCCTTTCTTTTCCTTTAATACAAAAGCTTTCCTAATTTAATTTCCCTCCTAATGACCTAGCCGCCCACTCCTTTTGAATTTCAAGCCTATTTGGCAACCTGGGGCCCACCTTGTGGGCGGACATGAGGGAGAGAGGCAGACAAGTTCCGCCTCCTATATACTTGAGCCGTCCCTTGGGCCGGTTCAGGGTGAACCGGCCTAACAGGGATCTCCAGGCTTGGAAAACACTTGTGATGGTTTAGGGAATGAGTAAAGTAGTGATATGAAGTTTTTGAAAGGACTTCAATTGAATTAGGATTTTGATTTGGAGGTAAAAGCCAAACTGGGTGATAGAAATCCTAGTCAGGTTGAATTGTACATTGCCCTATTTCTTTTGAATTTTCCAAAGGATTGTTATTTTAATTAATAAGAGAAGAGATGTAGGAGAAGTAGAAGAAGAAATTTATACAAAATCTTAAAAAAATGAAAAAAAAAAACACTCACCAAAAGAAAAGTATGCTCTTGTCCTCCAAGCCACAAGAGAAAAGTGTCGGCGAGCACTTAACATTTTTTTTTCAAAACTTCAATTATTTTCTTACTACGATAATACACTTTTAAACCATCCATTTACAGATAAAAAGTTGAAAAAATTTCAGTATTCCTAAGAGTAAGGCGCGTCTTCATGTTTTTAGAAAGTGGTTGCTTGTTTTCATAAAGGAGAGAGGGCTGACCCCTATATTTAAGGAAAGTGGAGTGAGGTGGCAATTTGAATGGATGAAATGCATTGTAGACTCCTCCTTGGCTGTCCCTTGACTCTTTTATGATTTGTTATGATTTGGTATAGGAGTATGGCTTGCCTCTTGTAATAATCATCGACTTTGAATATTTGCCTTCACCGAGGTCTCTCCTTGTATCATATGATTTAGTGGTGATCTTTGTTGCATGAATTACTCAAGAGTGACTCCTACACTCTTTTATGACGTGCAATAAAAATCACACAACACATGCAATACAACAAAAATTATCTTTCTACGGTTACACATGAACCTAAAATCTACAATACAAATTCTTAACTATCTCTAATTATTTCTTTGTCATAGGTTTATTAATATGCCTATGATGCATTGCGTCATTACTTACATGTAGTAGTCTTACACTTTTTGATTCATCCTAAGTATCAACTCAGGACTTCCCTAGTAAAGTTTAATTTGTATCTTGCTTAACGAGTTGAGTATACATTCTGGAAATGAGTGTTCTTTAAGTTTGATCGATTTAAGAGTTAACTTATAGATCTGCCTTTCCAACTATTTCCTAGGTGCCAAGAATCGTGGAATCCATTTTTTTTTTATTTTAAGTATGATGAATTCTTCTTAGGGCAAGTTCTATGAGTATAGTAATAATTTCACAAATTTTGAATATCAATTCTCTACATGCTTGTTCTTTAGTTTTTGCTACTTTGTCGAATTCTTAGTGAATTGGATGAGTGTAATTAATTCATAAAATATAATGAATTGCTGAGTTATAAGAGTATAGAGAATTGACAAATTTATTGAGTTTGGTACATTGCTAAATTTCTTTAGGCAATTTCTCTATTCACGATGAGTTGTTTTTAAGTGTTGCAGTTTATTCGTTATGTAATTTTTGACATCCTAGTCAATTTTCTGGTTGGCATTGATATGGGATTGGGGATGGACCCTCAAAATTAGTACCTTCCTTGATGATGTTGAAAATGAAGGTAACATTGTTTTTAAGGGTATAAGCCTGATGAAGAAGCGACTAGTTATTCTTGAAGTTAAGGATGAGGAGGAGATGAAAAGGGTTTCTTTGTTGATGACCCCTCTTACGAGTTCTTTTGTACCTTCAACATTGAAGTTGGCCTTTTAGTGACTTTATCGACAATCAGTTTTGCATTGATGTGACCGGATTGATCTTCTGAGTTGAAGTGCCATATCGAGGCAAGGAGATAGCTTTGCTCACAAAGTTGGTGCTACTTTGCTAGCGCGGGTGCTGGCTTCACAAAGCAAAGGACATATTTATCTGGAAGGCGACCTAACTGAAGAAATTGAAGGTACTCGAGTTGACTTCAAAGGCGGGCAATTATTTCAAGGGGAAGAAGCATATGCTCTATCGCTTGAAGTCCTTCAGACCTTTTGTAAGCAAAGATGATAAAGTTGCCTTTAGTTGGTTGAAAGACTTCAACAAAGTATACTTAGACTTCAAGATTGACCCTTGTTATATTCTCCACTTGGCTCCATGAGAGTCTGAAGGAGGCGCTGGTTTGCTATCTTCATATGAATGTTATGCTTAGGCATCCGAATGTTAGTAAGTAGGTTTATATGCGGTGAGAAGTCATAAGTTGTTTGCTAAATATGGAAGAAAGTCAATAATAATTTTTAATATTTTGAATAAAGAAAAAGAACTGTTAGAAGCTTCCTTTAATATAGGGTTAGTTCTTTGTGTTCAAGTGCCAAGGTCAATAAGGCTGTACGGATCAAGGTTGAATTTTGATAATTTTGTGTGAGTTATTCCACAAGGTAACTTTTGTAGCCTTAGCCTCCAACCATATGCAGAAGTTGTGTGGCAAGTTCGAGTTCCGAGTTTCAATATCTTTTGAAAATTAATCATATAAATAATGATAGAATATTAGAGCTTCAAAATGCTAAAAATAATTTGTTGTTCACTTTGGAGTCTGATAGGAAATAGTAATATAAAACAGAGAAAACTGTTGCTGAAATCAGAAATTCAGCAACCCCTCAAAGCAGATTTTGAGAGTTTAATGGAGGAAAAGCAAAGAAAACACTTCTTGATTGAATAGTAGATGAAAGAAACAAATGCGGTACATTGGATCTTCAATTCGAGAGGAAGATCCATCTCTCCCAATCCGTAGTCAACGACTAGAGCCCAAGCCAAAAAAAAAAAACAGCAATCTCAATTAAACTTTAGACCAAAATTCAAGATAATCCTAACCCTAGCCCCCAAAACCTATATAAGCATACAATTAATTAAGCAAAATACCCAAACAACTCTTCTAATTTGAATTTTCCTCTTGAACACATTAAAACTTCTTGGGCAGCTCTTCTATAAAGTCCATGGTGATCTCCTCCCACACCCTATCTGGCAGAGCTAAGGTGTGAAGTAAACCTCTAGGAGCCATGGCCATGTACTTGTTCTGCTGGCCTCATCTAGCCATCATATTTTCCATATCCTTATGCATCCTCTTCCAACACAGCTTCGCTGCCAGCCTCCTGTATATCTTCTGTACTCTATAATGACCCCCCACCACGCTCCCATGGAACTCTTATAACAACTGTGGGATATGGCTGGAGCTCCGGGCTATCACAAACCTCCCTTGGTACAACAGTCTCTCCCCCTCTAGAGAGTAGCCAAGGTGACTATTCCCCTCCTTAAGTAGATCTGTACAAATCCGCCCCAGCTCCTTATTCTACACACTCTCCTCTTTAATAACCTTTCAATCCAACATTAGTGGTATCAATGTAGCTAACTCCTGGAGCTCCCCTACGTATCTTGACAGGGCATCGGTGGCTTTGTTCTCCAACCTGGGCTAATAATGGATATCAAAGTCATAGCCTAATAGCTTTGACAACCACCTCTGGTGCTGCTCGGTCACCATCCTCTGCTCTAGCAGGTACTTCAAGCTTCTCTTATCCGTCCTGACAATGAAATGTCGGCTCAATAAGTAAGGTCGCCATTTCTAAATGGCTAGCACAATGGCCCATTATCTCCCTCTCATAAACTGACTTCAGCCTAGTTCTAGCTATCAACACCTAGTTGAAATAGATAATGGGCATGTGATTTTGCATGAGCACCGCCCCTAATCCATACCCTGATGCATCGGTCTCCACCACAAAAACCTTGCTGAAATCTGGTAGGGCCAAGACTTGTTTTGTGGTTATGGCCTTCTTCAGCTGCTCAAAGGCCTGGGTAGCCGCCCTTCCCCACAGGAAGCTATCCTTCTTCAGCTGCTCTGTCAAGGGCCAAGTTATGGCACGGTATCCCCTCACGAATCTCCTGTAATAACCAGTCAACCCTAGGAAGCCCCTCAACTCTCTCAGATTCCTTGGTAGAGGCCATTTCTGCATTGCCTCAATTTTGGTCCAATCGGCAGCCTCCCCCTTCTGAGATACCACGTGCCCCAAGTATTCCACACAAGCCTGTGCGAAGCTGCACTTCTTTAGGTTGGCCCTCGGCTGATGCTCTTGTAAAACTCTTAAGATCATCCTCAAATGCTCCAGATGCTCCTCCTTGGACCTGCTGTATACTAGTATATTGTCAAAGAAAACTAATACAAACTTTCGAAGGTATGGTGAGACCAAATGGCATCACTAAGAACTCGTAGTGCCCCTCGTGTGTCCTGAATGCAGTCTTCTGAACATCCTCCACTCTCATCTTGATTTGATGGTAACCTGACTTCATATCCATCTTGTTAAATACAACTACACCATACAACTCATCCAATAGCTCATCAATCACCGGAATGGGAAACTTGTCCGGCACAGTCTCCTTATTCAAAGCTCGATAGTCCACACGAAATCTCCAGCTCCCATCCTTCTTCTTAACTTGTAAGACTGGGCTAGAAAATGGCTCATACTCGGCCTGATGATCCCCGCCTCTAACATCTCTCGGATTAGCTTCTCTATCTCATTCTTCTGAATCTGAGGGTACCGGTACGACTGAATACTAATAGGTGACACCCCCTCCCTCAAGATGATGGCGTGCTCCTGCTCCCTCAATGGTGGCAGACCTTGAGGTGGCTGAAAAATCTCTCTGAACTGTTGAATGAGTGGCTGTACTGAAAGAGGAATGTCCCCCCCTTCCTCTAGTCTTGCCCCTTCCAAGCTCTGCAGTTTCACCAGAAATCCTCCCCTACCTCCCATATGGTCCTGACCATGGTTTGAGAGACACAATGGCCTAGGACAACCCTGCATCACTCCGAATCACTATCCTTCTTCCCTCCACCTCCAACTTCTTCGTTAGTGCTCCCCAATTGACCTTGGTATCCCCCAAGGTCTTTAGCGACTTCATACCCAGAATGACATCAGTGCTCCCCAACTCCAATGGGAGAAAATTCTCTCACATGGACCCCTTGTATAGTCAGCGCAACTCCTCTACCCATCTCCACCTTCCTAGTGCCCATCATCACCCCGTAGCCACCGGTGTCTACCAATCTTACTCCCAATTGGTCCACGACCTGATTGGAGATAAAATTGTGGGTAGCCCCACTATCGATCAGCACCACCACCTCTCTATCTGCTATATCTCCCTTCACTTTCATGGTGTGGTTCAGGGTGAGCCCCACAACTAAGTTCAAGGAGACTTCAGCCATGTCAAGATGTAGCTTCTCCTCTCCCATAGCCTCACTCTTATCTTCACCTCCCTCCTCAGCTTCCTCGTTATCACAGGCGGTGAGAACCTAAAGAGTTCGGTCCTTAAACCTGTGCCCCGACATGTACCTCTCATCACATCTGAAGCACAACCCCTTTGCTCGCTTCTCTTGCAACTCCTCCGTGAGCTTCTTGAAGTTTATCCCAAATCCCCCTCCTCCAGGCTTCTCCTTTGGGATCTCACACAGGCTCCCCGGTGCTGGTCCCTTGGGACCTAAAAATGGTGGTCATCTTGTACGACTCCCTGAGTTGGTGCCTCTGGCCCCTCTCTCCAGATACTTCTGGTTTCTCTACCAACTGCGCAAGGTCCATAGCCTCTCATAAGTCACACAGCCTCATCACTCTAACAGCTGCTCGAATCTCGGGCTTGAGCCCCTTTATAAAGTTTTCCTCTAGCACAGTCTCAGAAAGTCGATCCAGCCGGCTAGCTAGGTACTCAAACCTGTTACGGTACTCTGCCACAGAACCCTCCTGCGCTAGGGCGAAGAACTGTTTGTAGAAGTCCCCTCCCCTATTGCTTCAGATATATTCTAGTAAGCAATCCTTGAACTCCCTCCAACTTCAAATGGGTCGTCTCATGTCCCTCCACTGGTACCACGCCAATGCCTTCACCTCCAAACATAGACTGACCGTCGTCAACTTCTCCCCCTCCATCAAACTATTGACGGCGAAATACCTATCTATCTTGTAGATCCACCAATGTGCGTCCTAGCCCTCAAAGATGGGCTTCTTCAGCTTCCTTACCCTTGGGTTGTCTCCGCTTCCCCTAAATCCTCTGTAACCTCTTATTCCCCGAAGAGGAGGTGCTCCCCAAGTGTCTCGATCTTCCCTTCTGCGTTCGTATCCAAATCCTTTTTCAAAATCCCTCCTTTCAAAATCAACACCTCGGCACTCTTAATCCACCCCCCTTCTTGCAAAGTCAGTACCCCTTTGCTCATACCCCATACTCATCTCGTCCCTAAAAAGAGGTTCTGTCACGAGAAGCGGCTGAGTGGAAAAATAATGAAGGTTTGTTGATTTTTTCCATTTTGTGTAAATCCTTCCGTATTACCTCTTCTAAATAGTGAGGGATGTTTAATTAACGGCAACGGAAGAGATTGAAAGCGGAAAGGAAGAAATTTGAAGGAAAGGGAGAAAGTTTTTGGAAAGGAAGAAGAAAAGAGCGTTTATTTTCTTTAGCGTGGAACAAGTAAGATATTTACTTTAAATTTCTAATTAATTCATATAAGGAGTAGATGCAAAAATTTTTGATTTATGTCACAAGAATAAATTCAATTAATGGGTGGTGAGCCTCGATTCAAGTGAAAAGAGAGGGATCTAGGTAAAGGATTGAAGCAATTAATTTTAATTTATTTTAGAGTTTTTCAAAATCCAAAAATATAGAAAGTTAGAAGCTTTCGACAATTCCTCTATAATAGTTGATGCATTTAATATTACTTTTAAGGCTGTTAGTCAAATCATATTAATTATGACATTAAATTTGTAGACTATTCATCAATAATTAATGAAACTTAATGTTATTGGAACAGTGAGATTTTCATACCTGAGCTAAGACAAATATTGAAAGTATATTTTAGTGGATCAAAGATTTGGATGGAAACTGAACGTACAAAAATATTCAAAGTTGGTAAATTTCAATTGTTTTATAGCAATGTCAGATTTTCCTTTATGTTATAACAATTTCTATGAATTATCTAAATTCTACATGATTATAGTATTATATTGATTTGATGATTATTATATAAATACATTATTTGAGAAAGATAAAAGAAATAAAAAGATGAAGTTGCTACATGATTTTCTATAGAATATAGTAATACTTCTAAAGTATACGTTTACTTTATAATGATTAAATTGCGGATAATCTTATAAATTAAGATAATATGTGAAAGAAAATGGAGTAAATTAAATGATGATTTAAATGAAAAAATGAAAGTAATTAAAAGAAGGTAAAAATTATGTGCATGCAAAATTATAGGAGTTCACCCCCGTATGGTACTGGCTGGGGAAGCAATATATTCGTGCACGTTAAAAGGAAAATGAAATGGTTGTATTTTTGTTGATACATTTAGACGGTGCTCCTGTACTATTGGTAATGAAAATGGAAAGGGATTAAATGTTAAATTTATTAAAGAAATGTTAAGTGGAAATGGACAAATGAGATAAAATATGAAATAATTTATGTGAAATTATAAAACCTATAGTAGATGAAAGAAAATGCATATGTTAATTATATAAAGTTGAAAAAGATGTATATTTATTTTATATGATTATTTTACATAATTTATTGTTGTATATTTATTGATGATTACCCATTGAGTTTACTTTGTAAACTCTTTCTATTAAACTAACATTTTCAGGTAAGTCTCCTGATAAGTGAAAATGGCTGAAAGAGGAGTACGTTTATAGAAGACGACGCTCAAATGAAAGCAGGTAAAATGTGTTTATATTTAAAAGCATATTCAATATAATAGTAGTGTTAGTGGCTCTCCAGTGTTTGAGGAATATTAGTCATTTACAATTATGTGTAATTGTGAAAAAAAAGTATTAACTGTTCGACTGTTCGTTCCCGCCGCGTTAGTTCGAATCTCCGAGCCGGATCATGACAGCTGGTGGCTTCCCTTGTATCGGGTATCGTCTTTTTGGATTTGTCTTCAAGCAGTTTCTTCAATATTTCTTCTACTTCGGTGACCTTCACATCCTCCTTTTAATGGACGGATGAGAATTGGCCTTCAAAATTTGAAATTTTTTCACAAAATCTGATTTCAATTGGCCAAGTTCACCTTCTAACACTTCTACTTTCCTCCCGGCCATTGGTAACCTAGATTGACGTGCTCTAATACCAATTTGATAGGAAATAGTAATATAAAACAGAGAAAATTGTTGCTGAAATTAGAAATTTAGCAACCCCTCCAAGCAGATTTTGAGAGTTTAATGGTGGAAAAAGCAAAGAAAAAACTTCTTGATTGAATAATAGATGGAAGAAACAAACACGATACAATGGATCAACAGTTTGAAAGGAAGATCCATCTCTCCCAATCCCTAGTCGACAACTACAGCCTAAGCAAAAAAAAAAAAAAAACAGCGATCTCAAACTTCAGACCAAAATTCAAGATAATCCCAACCCTAGCCTCCAAAACCTGTATAAGCATACAATTAATTAAGCAAAATACCCAAATAGCCTTTTTAATTTGAATTTCCCTCCTAAACACACATTAAAACCTCCTTAATTATCCTCATTAAGCGGCTGGGCTCCACCTATGGGAGAGGCGGCAATAGATGGGGTAGGAACCTTTGGTTCCATCTCTTGTAAACCCTGGCCGGTCCAGGGTAGACCGGCTGGGCTGGTCCATCAGAGTCTAAGTCCAACTAAAAGATTACAAGTTAGGTTTTGATGAGTAATTATACTTAACAAACTGCGGCTATAGTCTTTCTAGAAAAGTATATGGCTAAGATCACTGAGTTGAAGGCTTGAAAACAAGCCAACAAGATCAACAAATTTATGAAATCCTTAGATAATGGACTCGATTACGAGAAGTATAAGGAGGTAATCATTTACTGCCTTCACAATTTGATAAAGCATGGTTGCTAACTGCCATATTGTAAGCATTCTGAGCAACACATGGAGTTCCTATCAATATTATCTTTATACATCTTTTTTGACCAAATGCACTTAGATACTAGAACGTGGTGCTTTCTGGTGGACCTTTCATAAATTTCTAATATGCGCATTAAAATTGAAGGCTAGATTTTGTTGCCAATAACTTTGGGGGGAGGGTGAGCAAGCATATATTGCACTTTATAAAATATTGGATCAAATGCTATTCATGAAAGAAACCAAGATTTAACTGCATTTACATATTGACATTGAAGAAAATAAAGGCAAGAGAGATGTGTTGAGTCCTAGAGTTTCTCCTTTATCGAATAAGTGGATAGAAGACCTAGTTGAATCCCTTGGATGGAGACTGGCAAATCAAATCGAGTTACATAGGCGATTGAAATAGAGAAAGAGATTTTGCAAAAAAAAAAGAGGAAAGAGTTAGAGAGACTAATCAGTCTAATATAGTTTTTGCCAAAATTATAAGATTACATCATGCTTGCTTGCTTTGCTTCCCTGATTTGCTGCTTCCCTTTTGGACTCCTGGTTGATGTTTTTTGTAATCATTTTTCATTGTAGCAGGGAATAAGTGATTGTAGACGTGCGATTTGTTGGAGCTGATATTAATGGATGCTATTTTGTGTATTATTGTTTTTATTGTAGTTGATATCGACATTTTATATTTTTAATGTAATTGGAATCGAAATTCTCTGTATCGGGACTTATTGTTTTTCGGTTGTATAATATAATTTTGAGAAACTAAAAATTATGGTTTTTTATTTTACAAATGGAATCTTGAGGTATTAAAAAAAAACCATCAAATTGCTTAATAAAAGTCCTAGTTTCCTCTTAGCATGTGTGTGCTAGTTGGATGCCAATTATTCGAGTGTGATGCAGATGTTGATGACAACTAATAGGGGAAGCTTTTTTCCTTATACCAACATCAGGCTTGGATCTTTTACTTGGTGGCTGCTATTTTTGCTCTTTTCATTTACATAATTTTTAATTGATTTTGTATGTGTTACAGGATTTGATTAAATCTATCAAAATTTGATTTTTTTTTACAGCGTAAATTTTAATTATATGACTTTATTTGATTTCAGATTCTAGAAAAGTTTCTGTATCTGGACTATTTTTAAATTATCGTTCAGAGCGAATTATGTGTGTTATTTGGTTTTCGTCAAAAGAGAGGACTTTTTTTTAACTGAATTTGATGGATTGCTAATTTTGATCTTTTATGCGTGTTTTTATGTAATCTTTGTTATCACTGGTGACACTATTAAATTTGTGAAAAGTGGGAGACAAGATTTTTCACAACATAGAAATCAGTTAGTCACTTTTATGAGAGGTTAGGGATTAGAACTGCTATAAAGTTTATTTTGGATGAGTTTGTGATACGTTTATTCCATTGGTTTAGATTGTAAATGAATCTTGCTCATTTTCTTATTTTGATAAGTTTTTGTTAAACCTAGAAGTTATTTTATTTTATGGAGTACTAAATGATTATATTATAGAGATTATAGGAATAGCTTGTATGCAAGATTGGGTCATGCAAAATAGCCTTTGATGATTTAGGCTTGTAAGACCTGCATAATATGCACCAATAAGGTTGGGAGTAAAATTAGTTTGAAGGGCATAGGTAGGAAATTGAATAAATTAAATGCAACTTGGCTATTGTGTTGGGGAAAGTACGAAGTTCATAAACTGTAGCTGACAGCAAATGCAATTCTAAACTATAGTTAGTGGGGAGCAAGGGTTCTTTAAGCAGAACCCAAATAGTTTTGATGAAATCATAAAACTAATGATGTTAATGTTGATTATGATTTAACTAAGCACCTTATTTTCAAAAATAGAACGTTTATCTATTCTGTATTGGTGACGAGATTCAGGTCATGGTTGATCTTACCTGAGAATTGTCCAAAAGATCCAATAAACTTTCAAGTTGCTGTATAATATCATATAATATTTATTATAGTACATTTTTGTCATCCATGTTTTCCAATTAAAAGGAACATAGTTTTTATTTCCACCTAATTAAAACCAAACATAATTCTACGATGTACTGTCCTCATGCACTCTTCATAACCTTTTTCTCCTCTGTTCCTCTCTCTCTCTCTCTCCACCATTAAATTTCCTATCATTATCAGTACTATTATTACCAACATTTAATGTTTGATACTGCTCTCTCCACTAGCGACAAACATCTTGTGAAGAAATGAAAATTAAAACCGGTGTACGAGTACTAAATCTGAAATTAATCTGATCTACTTTTTAGAACAGATTTGGATGATAGTTCACTTGATCTGATTCTTGACCAACTAGCCAGCATAGGTTGCTCGTCCTAACTCTTGATGCTTTCCTTGATTGATGCAAAGCATTCATCTTGGTTTGGATGGATGCTGGAGGATACCATAGCAAGCAATGATTGTGCCTGCATGTGAAAATTTTCCCTTTATCTCTAGGCTGCATTTTAGTTTTCCCATGCAGGTCAGTGGCTAACGGGATGCATCCTCGCTAGCCTATAAGGCACATACATAATGTTGCATGGGTTCCTCAAATATTAGATAACTGCTTCTATGGGCTATATTTTGTGAAAAGCATTTCTATGAGGTTTTTGAAGCAGCTCATTCGTTGGGGGTACCTGAATTAGATGTGTTCTCCCTCACATTGATTTGTTATTCTAAGTTAGCTTTGTACATGCACGGATTCTTCTTCTATTTTTAGGATTCTACACAACATTCGTGTGCTATGTGGACCTTTTGTCTTGAATATTTTTGAGATGAGTAGTATGAACTTCCTTCTTATTTGTAGTCAGAAACTGATTCAGTATTTATGGATCCTGTACATTTAATTTCTTCATGAAATATATTGTCTGGTTTGGATACAAGCGACTATTAATAAATTTTAGTTTCTATCTGTTATTTGCTTTCAGTTAGCTGCTGTGCTTGGGGAACTTGGGCTGAACATTCAAGAAGCACATGTTTTTTCAACAAATGATGGCTATTCATTAGATGTTTTTGTTGTCGTTGGTTGGCATTCTGAGGTACTTCAAAAGTTGGATCTTCACTTAAAAGTGTCATTACAATCTAGCTCCTAATCATCAAAATGATAAACATGGCTTTATATCCTCTCCATACTGTACCAAAAGCTAATGCATTCTCTTGAAATGGGAAAAGGACCAAAATGGTTCCTTGACTCTTTATGAAGGATAAAAATGATTCCTAACTATATTAAATGACTATTTTGGTCCCTCAACTCTTTAAAAAGGAACCTAAATAGTCCCATCATTGGACTATTTTGTTTCATTTATAAAGACTTATGAGAATCAAAATAGTCCTTTTTCTCCTCTTAAAATGTTTAACCTGATACAGTGATTTGGTTATCATGTATTTCAACCAGTGTTTTTATCATCAGTGCACTAAGTATGGTGAATTTAATTGATTTCTTTGAAGCACCATGAACAATTTAAAGTGATGCCCAAAAAAAAAAAGAATATATATATATTCTAAGATACTTCTTGAGCAGTTTGCACACCTTAGCACCTGAAGTGTTCAAGTAGTAATCAATTCTTTGATTTATCCCTTCTTTGGAAATTCATCTTCATGTTAAATGCATGTTCTATGATCATACCTAAATAGATTGTTCATAATGACTATATTTATATTACAAATGCACGTTCAACTATTCATAATGACTATAATAAATGCATTTATGTTATGAATTTGTTATAGTCACGATTTAAATGCATACTGGAAGAACAACTTTCACTATAACAAATGCATGTTCAATTATTCACTATGATGCATGGACACAGACACGGCTTTTTTGAAAATATCGGACAAGGGTACGGCGTGGATGCGACATTATATTTTTTTATATAGTATATAGATGTTAATGTAACATCATATTAGAAATGACAAACAATAATAAATGAATGATATGATAACTTGTCTTGCTTATAATATAAAATGTTTAGTACAAAATGTCTAGTACAATAACAAAAATATAAGCAAATAATCATTTACTACAACATCAAGCATTCAAGCTTCAACTCAAGAAGTGGAGACAACAAGAAGCTGTTGTCTCTCTCTCGGGCCCGGACAGCAAGAAGTAGCAACGGTGGAAACAATCAGGTGCTGCTGGCCGGCGTGTCCAGGTGAAGGAGATTGAAAGAGAGGTGATCATCGGGTCAAGTGGAGCCGGTGGGTGCTGGAGAAGAAGGTGCAGGAATTCAAGATATCTTCCTTCTTGGTTTATTTTTCTCAACAAGTGGTATCGGAGCTTAGTTAAGAAAGATCAAGGGGAAGGAGGAAGGTGTTTCTTGAACTCAAGAAGTGGAGTTTCTTGGCTGTTTTTGGGTAAACAGCAGGTGGAGGGGAAGTTTCCTAGGCTGTTTTTTTCCCTGGACAGCAGAGTTGAAACTTTCTTGGTTGTTTTTCCCTTGACAGCAGGTGGAAGAAAGGTTTTTCTGGGCTGTTTTTCTCTGGACAGCAGGTTGCCTTGCAGACAGCAGGTGGAGGAAAGAAGGGTGACCGGCGGTGGAAACTTTCTTGGCTGTTTTTCTAAGACAGAAGCAGGAGAAGATGTTGGTCGGAGGTGGAAACTTTCTTGGCTGTTTTTTTGGACAGCAACAAGAGAAGAAGTTGACCGGCGGTGGAAGCTGCTTTCTTGGCTGTTTTTCTGGACAGCAGGAGAAGAAGGTGGCCTGCAGTGGAGCAATTTTTCTTTTGGCTATTTTGTGGACAGCAGCTGATTTGAACGACTGGCAGCAACATTCTTGAAGGAAGATGTCCATGGCTATGCTTAAAAAATTGAGAAATTCAGGTCTCAATGATTTTAGCCTATGGAGGTTGAAGATGAAGGCTCGTCTAGTTCATCAAGGTCTTGATGCAGCCCTATCGGAGAAAGGTATCTTGAGGATAGAAGAAAGATTGTGCAAATATGCGCTTAATAAGGCACATAGTGCAATCCTTTTGTGCATAGGAGATGAAGTTCTAAGGGAGGTTGCAGGTGAAGGAACGACTATAGAGATTTGAAAAAAATTGGGATCTCTATATATCAAAAGCTCTCTAGCCAATAAGCTTTACCTCGAGAAGAAATTGTACACCTTATAAATAGATGATTCCAAGCCCTTGAACAAGCACTTGGATGAATTCAACCAGATTATCTTGGATTTGAAAAGCATAGGAGTAAAGATTGAAGATGAAGATCAAGCAATCATTCTACTAAGCTTATTACCTTTTACGTTTGAACATTTTGTGGACACCTTATTATATGGAAAGGAGATTCTTGCTATGATGGAAGTCAAGGCTGCACTCAACTCCAAGGAGATTCAAAGGGGGGTTGAGTTGTGAAGCATGAAGGGGCGGTTGATGCCCTTGTCGTGAGAGGTAGACACAAGAAAAGGGAGTCCAAAGCTAAGAACCATGCTAGATCCAAGTCTAAAGGCAAGGTGAAGTGCTTCTTTTGTCACAAGAAATGCCACTTCAAAAGGCAATGCCCGGAGTTGAAGAACAAATATCAAGACAAAGAAAGGAGTAGTGGAGATGCCTCATGTGTGGAGGAAGGGTATGGACGTTCAGATGCCCTTGTCACGTCAAATACCGAGGCTAGCAAGAAGTGGATACTTGATTTTGGGTGCTCTTACCACATGTGTCCAAATCATGGGTGGTTTGAAGAGTTGGAAGAGAAGAAAGGATGTTTGATGTTCTTAGAGAACTATAAATCATGCAAGATCCAAGGGCAAGACAACATTCGGTTGAAGCTCCATGATGGATTGGAGAGAGTTCTCAAGCAAGTGAGATATGTACCCGAACTTAAGAAGAAATCTAATTTCTTTGGGGGAATTCGATAAAAATGGCTACTCATTTTTAAGTGTGATGGAGGAAGTCTCAAGGTGTGCAAGTGTTCACTTGTTATACTCAAAGGTTTGAGGATGAATGATGTATACACATTGCAAGGCAAAATATTGATTGGTGGACAAGCTAGCTTGGTGAGTTCTCAAATTGATGAGACTATGTATGGCACCAAAGGTTGGGACATCTTAGCCAAAGAGGAACGGAGGAGCTGCACAAGCAAGGAGCATTTGGGAGATTGAGGCCCAAGGAGATTGACTTTTGTGAGCATTGTATAGTTGGCAAAGCAAGAAGGTTGAAATTTTTAATTGCAAGATATGATTCCAGGGGAGCTTTGGATTATGTACATGCTGATTTGTGGGGGCCAACCAAGCATGAGTCTCATGGAGGAGCAATGTACTTTCTTTCACTAGTTGATAAATTATTCTAGACAGCTTTGGGTTTTCTTTTTAAAAGGCAAGAATGAAGCCTTAGATAAATTTAAGGAATGGAAGGTTCTTTGTGGAAAATCAAGTAAGGAAGAAGGTTAAAAAGCTTAGAACTGATAATGGATTGGAGTTTTGCTCCAATAAGTTCAAGGAGTTTTGCAAGGTGCATAGCATAGCAAGATATCTAACTGTGAGACACACTCCTCAACAGAATGGGTTGGCCGAAAGGTTCAATAGGATCATTCTGGAGAGGGTAAGGTTTATGTTAGGCAATGCAAGACTTCCTAAGTTATTTTGGGTAGAGGCAGTTAGCAAGGCTGCATTCCTCATTAATAGGTGTCCTTCAAGTGCAATTGACTTCAAAACTCCTTAATAAATATGGAGTGGGCAGCTAGCATGTTATAAGGAGTTGAGGGTGTTTTGATGTATAGCCTATGCATACATCAAGAAAGAAAAATTGGAACCAAGGGCTATCAAATGCATTTTCATAGGCTATCCTGAAAATGTGAAGGGCTATAGATTTTGGTGCTTGGAACTAGGACATCCTAGGTGCATAATCAATAGGGATGTCATTTTTAATGAGCATGAGATAGCTGATCTTGTTCCTAAGAGGGTTCAATAGGTTCTTATGGATGAAACAGAAGTTCCTACAGCTGTTGGAAGGCGTCCAAGGGTTGGCTCAAGTTCAGGACAATGACATCATGTAGAATTAGAAGTGCTGGACAGCAATCATGAAGGTGTTATTGTTGCTAAAAATGAAGAAATTGAGGATGAATCCATTGAGGAGTTGGAGAGGAGGAGTTATGGGCTGGCAAGGGACAACAACGTATAATCAAAGCTCCTCAAAGGTATGGATTTGCTGATTTGATTTCTTATGTTTTCTTAGCATATTTTTATGCAATGTGATGAACCTATTACAAGGAAGCAATGAGGTGTGAAGAGAGAAGTGAATGGCAGCTTGCCATGGAAGAGGAGATGGCCTCTTTAAGGAAGTATCACACTTGAGACTTGGTGGAGAAGCCAAGGCAGAAGAAGCTAGTTACTTGTAGGTGGCTATTCAAAAGAAAGGAAGGGGTTGGTGTTGAAGATAAGCCTAGGTATAAGGCTAGGCTTATAGCAGGGGGTTCACTCAACAAAAGGGGGTGGACTATGAAGAAATCTTCTCATCAGTTGTAAGGCACACATCAATTCACGTGCTCCTTTCTTTGGTTGTCCAAATGGACACGCATCTTGAGAAATTGGATGTCAAAACCACATTCTTGCATAGAGAATTGTGGAGATTATCTATATGGAACAACTGGAAGGGTTTGCTGAAATTGGGAAGGAAAGCTTGATTTACTTGCTAAGACGTTTCCTATATGGATTGAAGCAATCTCCAAGGATGTGGTATCAAAGGTTTTCCACCTTCATGCATAATGTTGGCTTCAAAAGGAGTAGACATGATGCTTGTGTTTACTTGAAGGTAAAGGAAGTAAGTAGTGCCATTTATTTACTTCTTTAATTTGATGATATGTTGTTGGCTAGCTCAAGCATGAAGGAGATTCAAAGGATGAAGGAATTGCTCAAGGATGAATTTGATATGAAGGATCTTGGGGTTGCTAGAAAGATCCTTGGTATGGAAATTGAGAGGAAGAAGGGGAGACAAGAGTTAGTGCTATCTCAAAGCTCCTACATTGATGGTGTGGTGAAAAGATACAACATGGAATTATTAAAATCTGTTTCAACTTTTTTTGCATCTCATTTTAAGCTTAGCAAGGATCAAAGTCCCAAGGAGGAAGAAGAAAAGGCATACATGAGCACGGTTCCTTATCAGAATGCCATGGGAAGCATCATGTATGCTTTGGTTTGTTGTAGGCCTGATTTGGCCTATCCCTTTAGTGTCATTTCAAGGTTTTTGGCTGATCCAGGGAAGTCTCATTAGGAGGCAACAAAGTGGATGCTTAGGTACCTCAATGGAGTCAAAGATTTGGGTTTAAAGTTTTCAAAATCAGAATTGAATGAAGATATTCTCTTTGGATATGTTGATTCAGATTTTGTAGGGTATAATGACACTAGAAGATCTCTCACCGATTATATATTCAAGGTAATGGAAATACCGTGAGTTGGAAGTGCAAGCTACAACCTGTTATGGCCTTATCTACTACTGAAGCTGAGTACATGGCTACGGTCGATGCAGTGAAGGAGGCTATTTGGCTCAAAGGCTTGTTGACAGAGTTGGTCCATCCTATTTCAAAACAGGTGAAGATTCTTTGTGACAATCAAAGTGCTGTGTTCTTATCTAAGAACCCTATGTTTTATGAAAGGACTAAACACATTGACATAAAGTTTCACTTTCTCAAAGAAATTGTGTCAAATGGTGTGGTGGAGATTGTGAAGGTATCTTCAGAAGATAATGCATTTGATGTGTTGATCAAAGCTCTTCCAAATCATAAGTTTCAGCATTGCTTAAACTTGTTAAGGATGGTAAGGGAGAAATCCTAGCATTGGATGTTGACCACATTTCAAATCAGGAGCCAAGGTGGAGATTGTTAGATATTGGTTCTTATTTGACAGGTTATTTCTATTTTAATTTAGGTCTTTGTTTTAGGCTTTTTACCTTTTTGCCCCTAAGGGATGTTTTAGTATAAATAGGGGTTTCTTGTATTGTTTTAAAAAGAGAATGCATAAAAAAAATTTGTCTAGATTTTCTGTCCAAAATAGTGAGTTCTCTTCCTCTCCCCTCTCTCCCTTCTCTCTCTCTCTCTCTTGGTGGAGATAACAAGAAGCTGCTATCTCTCTCTCGGCCCAAACAACAAGAAGTAGCAATGGTGGAAACAGCCAGGTGCTACTAGCTGGCGGGTCCAAGTTAAGGAGATTGAAAGAGAGGTGACTAGTGGGTCAGGTGGAGCTGGTGGGTGTTGGAGAAGAAGGTGCATGAATTCAAGATCTTTTCCTTAGTTTGTTTTTCTCAACAGGTTGGTTGGTAAAATTTAAAAAAAAAAATCTTACTCTTTGCTTCTCTTGAGTATACAAGTATAACTTTGGAAGGGTGTTGCTATCATTAGTGGTGTTAAGAATCTTTTTTAGTGGGGGCACAAATTGATCATTTTAAAAATACGATCAATATTTTTTTTAATAAATATTTATAACCTTAAGCCCAAAATTTTTAGAGTGAGTATAAATTGAATACTTTATTGGAAAATATATTGATGTTAGGAAAAGTATATGATATAGAAAGGCAACTTAAAATTTTAGGGGGGCCACTTTGTCCTTTATGCCCCCTTGAATCCACTCTTGATTACAACCATTTGGATTTTTTGTACGGCTTTTAATAATTAATTAAAAAAATATTTATTCTTATTTTTTAATCCTTTTCATGAACTTTTCTTTGCAACGCATGGAAACATCCTTCTCCTTGTCGGTGATTTGGACAATAGGATCCATGTTTGGTCCCTTCCTAATGAATGTTGGGAGGCCTTGGACATTGTTTTCGAAGCGCCTAACACTATGCGATGCACAAGTGTGCCTTTTTGCTTCAATTTACAAAGCGCAAAGTGAAGTGATGCTTTACAAATTAGAGCATTCATCACTTATACATCATATATTATGTGTACAATAGTCATTTAATTAGTCAAATTTAAACCATATTTGATAATATTTTTTAACAATATAATCATTTGTTTAACAGTAATCATTTAATACTCAAACTTAAATCAACTTTGGTAATAGCTTTCAACAATACGATGATTTATTCAACAATAATTTCTAGTTATTTTATAGAAAAAAATCAAAGATATACATAATGAAGCGATGAAAGGGTTTTTAAAATTTAAGAATTCTCTTGCGATTGAGTGGCCAAAGAGAGATTGAGCGGCGTGAAGTGAGTGTGAAGATGATACATTGAGAAACATTCTAGCGAAGAAACTTGCGAGCGAGAAGTTACTAGTGCCACCATAAAAACCTATGTTTCACCGATATGGATACGGCGACACGGATACGACACGATACGGATACGGGACACACAATTCTTAAAAATACAAGATACGGGTATGACGCGGATACCACACTATAATATATAAATCATACATAAAAATTAAGAAAGTAATCAATGCGTAATATTTGAAATGACAAAAAAAATTGAAAGCAACATCATTTGTAGCATTGTATCTTATAATATCAAAATAAAAGTAAGCATTAAATATTTAAATGTCTAGTACAACAATAAAAACAAAAACATAAATTGTCTAGCACATGAAGTTTCAACTATTCAATAGAAGGAATGATAGGATTAGCTTCTTCAGTGGTTTGTCTTTGAACTTCTATATCATCTTCAATAAATATCATAGCTTCCAATTCAGGCTCAAGTGAAAGATTAGCAATTTCTAATATTCCCATGTCCTCAAGAGATTCAAATCCATCTCCAGCAACATCGCACATCTTGTTGTCTCCTTCCATATAAGTTGGAGTTTTCCTTGAGAGAAGCCGAAGGTTTGTATGCACATAAATTAAATCTTCAGCCCATTGTGGAGTAATTTTATTTCTCTTCATTGATTGGATGAACGAGTATGTGCTACAATTTCTTTCACAACAAGATGATGATGAAACTTGGCCAAGTAATTTTATGACGATTGTTTGAAGTAGAGGTGTTGAAGCTCCATGTATAATCCACCACATTTTCGAATCAATTCTCCACCTATCACGCAATGACTCTTAGTCACCAAAGTTCTCTAAATAACCAAAAAATTTAGCAAGCTCAATATTGACACTTCTTCTCTCCTCATTTGAAAAATAACACTTCAAACATGTCTTCCTCATATTTGAAATTTCTAAATCTTTATGTGGAGAAACTCTTTGAAGATCCTCTTGAAGCCATTTTTTATTTGAATATCTTCAAATAATATTAAAAATAAATAATGAAAAAAATATTGAAATTACTAAACAACAAATTGTGAATTAATAATGAAAAAATGTTGAAATTTAGCTGGGATTTAGTGAGTAAGCCAAGCAATGTAAATGTGTATTACTTTTGCTCCACCTATCTTCTAAAATAGCATAAATAACATCCCAAAAGCTTGAGTCTTCATGAAGTGCCTTCCTCTCATGTCTATATATAATTTCTTTTATTTTGGCTAGCATTGAATCCCACATCTCATAAATGAGATGTAAACAAGACTTATCCGTATCAACTACTCTCAACATATCATAAATAGGATCTGTGAAATTTAAGATGTATTCAATCTCATCCCACCATAAATTATCTAAAAGCTTCTTCTTTACATACCTAACATTTCCAACATCATCTTCCCTATAACAGGACTATTTGTCACTGATCACCATAGCTTGAAGAGCATTTTTTATTTTTTTGAATCTTCTCAACATCACTATAACTGAGGCAAATTGAATTTCAGCAACTGCAAGCATCTTCAAATTAGAGAAATCATTGAACATAGAGAATCTCATGGAGTGATTCATAATAAAATTTCTAACTACAATTGCATCTCTAGCAATCACTGTGATCCAATGACATTCATTGTAGGTGATTTCATTTGTCTCAGTATTCTTAGCTGCACAAATGTTCTTCAAGGCAAGATTAAGCGTATGCACAACACATGGTGTCTAGAAAATATGAGGATAGGCTTGCTCTACAAGTAGACCTGCAGCTCTACAAACAAGTGCATTATCAGTAATGACCTGGATAATGTTTGAAGGGCCCACCATCATGATAACTTCTTTGATTATGAGCATGGTACTGAGCGCTGCGGAGAGGTACCGAGCGATACCGAGCTCTGGTATCGAGTTCCGGTACCGAGCGCTGCAGAGAGGTACCGAGCGGTATGAGTTCCAGTACCGAGCCTAAGATGAAAAAAATGAAGAAAACAAACCTTCATTGCTTGCGTCGCCTTCACCGTTCGCATCGTCGAGCTGCTCCGTCGATGAAGGATGATCCTGTCAGCTTTAATGCTCGCGTCGTCGAGCCTCTTCGTCGACGAAGGATGATCCTGTCCGCTTCTATGCTCGCGCCGTCAAGCCGCTCCTTCGACTACAACGAAGAAGACGAACGCCTGTGCGGAAATGGAAAAC
The DNA here is from genome assembly GCA_019925795.1 of Dendrobium chrysotoxum. Lineage (NCBI taxonomy): Eukaryota > Viridiplantae > Streptophyta > Magnoliopsida > Asparagales > Orchidaceae > Dendrobium > Dendrobium chrysotoxum. The sequence goes on along the minus strand of CM034302.1, from coordinate 88,266,731 downwards.
CTAACTCGCCGAAATGTTTAAGCCGAGCAGGTAACCGAAATGAATAGGTCAAATTGCGGCTCTGTTTTTTTTATTCATTTTTTAATAGAACATGTGTATCCGATATGTATGTCATGTCAAATTTAAATAATATTTTAATTGGACACGGCAAAGCCGTATCCGACACGTATCCGTGCCGTATCAGAGGCGTGTCCGTATCCGACACGTGTCCGATACAGCATGCCTCTTAAATAGGAGTATCGGTGCAACATAGATAAAAACTAGTGAAAAGCATATATGACCACTAGTTGGCGAGAGCTTGAAGAGAAGAACCACAAAGAAGTAACTAGCCACAATGGGAGAGAATATTGGAACCAATGAACAATGATATTATTATTATGAGAAATAATGAGAAACAAACATTTATGCCTAGTTGTTGCGACGTATGTTGAATTGAAACGTGAAATCCAAGCCAGGATTTCATTTTAAGCCATTGCGCATGATGTGATGTGACATCTTTGCTTTACTATGAGCTTGCACTTCACATGAAAGCGATGCAAAGGGTTAGCACATTACTTGTTTTCACATTAGTGTATTACTTTGTTTCACTTATAAAGTGCACTTTTAATAATCTGTCTTGAACATGCTAATGCCGTCAAAATTATAGAACAACTTCAAGGGCTGCTGCTCGACAACCTATGATGCACCGACACTTCTCCTCAAAGAGGTGTGCAGTGTCCGACACGTATCCGACACGTATCCGACACGGCACGCGTCCGACACTCCTCCGACACGTGTCGGACACGCCAAAAACGTGTCCAATTAAAAAAATATTAAATACAAGTTGGACACGCGTGTCTGACACGCGTATCTTAAATATTTTATAAAATTTTTTTTAAATATAACTTTTTGTATTTAAATTTTTTACTAATTTAAAATATAAAAACTAAATTTCTTACTTCCTATCCACAACATCAAATCAATCACCCGCACTTAATACGCCACAACAACAACAACATCAAGCCTTTGTCCCACTACGTAGGGTCGACAAAATTTAATACCGCACTTAATACCCCATTCATCGAATATTCTCATTTTTATTTCTCTTTGGTGGGTTACAACTTTGATTTCATAACAATGCCTGATATCATCTCAACATCGACGTCTAACGTCATTACAACATCAACATTTCAAAATGATCTCCATATCAAAGTCTGACGCTGTCTTTACATTGATGCTCGATGCTAGCAATTTCTATGCCCACAACTTGACATCTTATCTTTGTTGAACGCCTTCTCAATATCGACGACCAACACCCTTTCAATATCGACGATAAATGCCCTCTCAATATTGACGCCCAATATTTATTGCATAACATCAATGCCCGACTCTCGACAGTATTATCATCTCCTCTTTCGATGACTGATAAACGGCATCGACGCCTGACTCTTGACATCCTAATATTAATCATTTTAAGCACAAAATCTAGTTAAATGACTTATTATTTCTAAATTATTTTTAAAATTATACTTATTTAATTTTTATACTTATTTTTAAAATATAAAAACTATAATACCGTGTCCAACCCTTGTCCATGTCTTATATTTTTAATAATTGACGTGTCCTGTGTCCCGTGTTGTCGTATCCGTGTCGCCGTGTCCGTGTCTATGCATCATAGTCGGCAACCTAGAGGACCCCATTGAATCTGAGCAACAGGCAATTGATAATGAGTTTTTACTCCCTGGATTGAGATTAAAGATCAATGGAGGGAGGGGCTAGCTGGATAAAAGATACGATGGATATAGAGGTTAAATTTTTCATCCCGATCGCATCAAAGATATAACAAATATCTGTCTTTGATGATGGTTTCTCATCAAAACGAGAAATATGTGATTACTAGTCTTTGTTCACATTTTATTTTGTGTGTGGAGGATGGGGTTTTTAAGGAGAGCGATGTTCATTTGCAAGTAGGAGGTGTGCGTTGGACTTTGACGTGGGTCTTAACGTTTGCTCTCCTAGCGGGCTGGTGAAGCAAGGGCAGGCACTACGAGTAAGCAAATTATGATTTGGGGTTTGAGGTTCTGAAATGCAAGGGGCTTCAAAGTATCAAATTAATGATATGGGGTCCTCGTGATGACGAAACAGTGTGAGGATTATTGGGGCCGCCTAACAAAGTAAGCTCATGTAAGACAAATAACTCATATACTAACTCATGCGAGTATATGCAATGAACTGACAAGATTGGTTTGTGTATGGAAGGCAATTGATGCCAAGCCAAGCAGAATTTTGAGCGAGGCTTGCATGCTACGAGTGAGCAAAACATGATTCGTGGAAAGGGTGAGATGAAGCCATGGTGCTCACTACAATCACTTTGGGGACTTCACATTGACCACAAAAATGTAGTTTTTAGTTTTTTACACTTTAAATTGTTATAGCGTATGAAAAGATATAAAATTTAATGATCTTCCCTCTCCTTTTTTTATTTTGCTGAGGATGGACTCTCATAGGAGTATCCATATATGTCTGCACTCCTTCGTACACTTTTTGCTTTTTTAATTTATTGCAAATAAAACTTTTTAAGGTGAAGCCAGGAGGAAATGAGACCTTCAAGTTAGTGAAGCCGAGCATGGGTACTTAATTATAACTTTTTCCTTGCTCCCTTTTTTATTATTAGGGGTGTCAAATTTTGACACGACACGAAAATCCGACTCGAACCCGACCCGGAATTTTTGGGTTTGACCCGACCCGTTTCTCAAACAGGTCGGGTTCGGGTTGCAAAAATTGACCCGTTTGAAAAACGGGTCGGGTTCGGGTTGACCCGGCGGGTTGTCGGGTCAACCCGATAACCCGTTTAATTAAAAAAAAACCAAATTTCCCGCCTTTCTCGCGCCCGCTGCCCCGCTGCCCCGAGCGCCCGCGCCCGCTGCCACGTGCTCGCTGCCCCGCTTCCGCTGCCCTGCGCCCGCTGCCCGCTGCCCTGCGCCCCGCGCTGCCTCGCTGCCGCGTGTCGGGCGGTTTCCCGTGTCGGGTCGGGTCAACCCGGCAACCCGCCGGGTCGAGTCCGGGTTTAGATTTCCGACCCGTTTTCCTACCCGGGTCGGGTTAGGGTCGACCCGTTTGTAACACGGGTCATTTCGGGTTCGACCCGAACCCGACCCGTGACCCGAATTTGACACCCCTATTTATTATGAACATCTAAATTTTGTGTGCTTGCACCTCATTACATATACACACAATATGAACAAATACAAGTTCTAAAAATATAATAAAATAGATAAAAATAAAAACTCCCAAAAAATAAATGGCAGCCTTATGTCTAAGTGGATACTTATTTCCTCTTTGTCATGCTTGTTAAAGGGGACAAAATCAAAGCATTTCAATGGCTCACAAATGTGTTGATGTCATATTAATGTATCCATGTAGTATTAACACTATCGTTGTCAGGTCCCAAGTTCTAGATGAGAAAAGTTGAAGGTTGCATTAGGTAGTCGACAGCTAGTGTAAAACTTATCGAATAATAATGACATGAATCCTGAATGCATCGGGCTTGTTGTGTGATAGAAAATTACCCCTCATACATATTAGAAAATTTTATAAGATGGTGGTGAGACTGATAGGAAATGCTTGTAGTTTTCGATCAAAACTTATCAATCTTGGGAAATCAGCGAGAAATATCGACAAAACTGCAAGAAAAACAGCCGATATTTTGTATTATTATATGAAAGGAACAGGCAAATACCAAGATACAAGTGATCCTCTATTCGAGAGGAGGATCTATCTCTCCCAGTTTTCTTGACATCGTTAGAGCACAAGAATGTCAAGCACCAAAACAGAATATCAGCCATAATCAACATGCCCTAACCACAATACAAAACTTCTATTTAAAGCAAACATAAAAATAACGCAAAAAGACGAAACAACCCTCACTCTCTTCCCTAGGCAGTGGGCCCCACCCCAAGGGGAGTCGGATTTGGCTCCTGCTGACTAGCAGACCTCCGCTTACTGTAGCACCTGAGATAGGGTCAGAACACCATGTTCATGAGGGACTGGAAGTGGCTGGGGCATTAGTAAGGCCAAAAGGCATTACTAAGAACTCATAATGTCCCTCATGCGTTCTGGAAGCAGTCTTCGGCACGTCCTCCCTTTTTATTTGAATCTGATGGTACCCTGACTTTAGATCTATCTTGGTGAAGATAACTGCCCCACTCAGCTCATCCAACAACTCATTTATCACTGGGATGGGAAACTTGTCTGGCATAATTTCCTTATTCACAGCTTTGTAGTCCACGTAGAACCTCCAACTCCCATCTTTGTTTTTAACCAGTAGCACTGGATTAGAAAAAGGGCTCATACTAGGCCTGATAATCCCTGCCTCCAATATTTCTCTAATTAATTTCTCAATTTTATCCTTCTGAAATTGAGGGTAACGGTATGGCCTTACACTGATGGGTGATATCCCTTCCCTCAGGATGATAGCATGCTCTTGCTCCCTAGGCGGTGGCAATCCTTGAGGTGGCTGAAAGACCTCACTGAACTACTGAATCAATGGTTGTACCGAAGGAGGAATGACTCTACCCTCCTAATCTAATCCCCTCTAGCCTCTGTAGCTCCACCAAGAAACCTTCCCTCACCTCCTGTACGTTCCTCACCATGGTTTTAAGTGACACCATGGCTGTGGATATCCCCGCATCTCCCTTGATCACTACACTTCTGCCCTCCACCATCAGCTCCAATGTCAATACTCCCCAGTTGACCTTAGTATTCCCCAAGGTCTTCAGCCACTTCATTCCTAGGATGACATCAGTGCTCCTTAACTCCAATGGGAGAAAATCCTCCATCATCTGAACCCCTATATGGTCAGCACTACTCCCCTACATATCCCCCGACCCGTCTTCACCTTCCCCATACCCATCATCACTCCATAGCACCTTGTATCCACCAGTGTCACCACCAATTGGTCCACGACCTCGGTGGAGATGAAATTGTGGGTTGCCCAACTATCAATCAACACCACCACCTCCCTGTCTGCTATTTCTCCCTTCAGTTTCATGGTATGACTCAGAGTGAATCCTACCACTAAGTTTAAGGAGACCTCTGCCACGTCTAGATGCAGCTTGTCCTCTTCTACCCCTACCTCACTCCCACCTCCCTTCTCAGTTTTCTTGTCATCACAGACGATGAGAACCTGACGAGTTCATTCCCTGCACCTATGGCCTGGAGTATACTTCTCATCACATCAGAAGCATAATCCCTTCGCTCTCTTCTCCTGCATCTCCCTCTCAGCCAGCCTTTTGAAGTTCCTCCCACTTTCTACTCCTACAGGCTTCTCACTTGGGGTATCACTAAGGCTGCCTGGTGTCGAACCCTTAGGCACTAAGAGTGGTAGTCATCCTGTATGAGCCACCTGAATTGTTGCCTCTAGCGCCCTTCTCCTGGTGCTAGCTTCTAATCCTCAACCAGCTGAGCTAGCTCCATAGCCTCTCCCAAGTCGTGAGGTCTCATGACTCTCACTGCTGCCCGGATCTCTGATTTGTGCTCCTTCATGAAATTTTCTTCCAGAACAGTCTCAGACAGTTAATCTAGTCGACTCTCCAGGTGCTCAAATCTCTCGCGGTATTCTTCCATCGAGCCTTCCTGTACTAGGGCAAAGAACTTCTCATAGAAGTCTCCTACCCTGCTGATTCAGAAATGTTCTAGTAAGCAATCTTTGAATTCCCTTCAACTCTGTATGTCCCGTCTGATGTCTCTCCACCGGTACCAAGCCCATGCCTTCCCTTCCAAATTTAGGTCAGCTGCCGTCAACTTCTCTTTCATCAACCCATTGACGGCAAAGTATCTCTCTACCTTGTAAATCCACCCATGTGCATCCTCTCCTTCAAAGATGGGCATCTTTAGTTTCCTGTCCTTCGAATCTCCCCCATTTCTTCTGAATCCTATATAATTTCCCCCTCCCCACATGGATGGGCCCTCTCCAAGTGTCATGATCCTCCCTTCTACGTTCATACTCAAACCCTTCTTCCATTTCCCCGGTTCTTCTGACAAAATCAACACCTCTTCGGCCATAATCCCCTTCCCTTCTTTCTCAATCAGCACCCCTTTGCTCATACCCCGTAGGTCCACGCCTCTCTTCATACCTTCCATCTCTCTCCTTCCTCTAGAAATGGTCCATATGGGGCCTTCTTCTCTCTCCCTCTACGATCTCCTCCTCATTTTCATCCCTACGAATTTCAGAATTCGTATTTCTCCATACCCACCCTCTTGCTTCCAATGCCGCCATTTGGTTTTGATGATTCCATATTTTCTTCACCATCTCCTGAAGATCCGAGAATTTGTCTTCTATGAAGGAAATTCTATCCTCCACCGTTGCTTTAATTTGGCACATCTCCCCCTCAAGCCGTTCGTCCAAAGCATCCACCTTCTTGCCCTCCATTGATACGCGGATTTTTGTTAATCTCAAAAATCTGGATCTCGACCCCAAAATAGCAAAAAAACCATGTTTTCGAACAAAAACCTGCTGCAGGAATTCACCGAAGCAGCCCAGAAAACTGCTTTGATACCAAGTTGATAGGAAATGCCTGTAATTTTTAAGAGAAACTTATCAATCTTGGAATATCAGTGAGAAATCTCCGCAAAATTCCAAGCAAAACCAGAAAAACAGTAGATATTTTGTATTATTTGATGAAAGAAACATAAAAATACCAAGATAAAAGTGATCCTCTATTCGAGAGGAGGATCTCTCTCTCAATTCTCTAGACACCGCTAGAGCCCAAGAATGCCAATCACCAAACACAAAATCAACCACAATCAACATGCCCTAGCCCTAATACAAAACTTCTATTTAAAGCAAGCATAAAAATAGCGCAAAAGTACTAAACAATCCTCTCTCTCTCTTCCCTAGGCAGTGGACCCCACCCTAAGGGGGGTGGGATTTGGCTCCTGCGGACCAGCATCCGCTTGCTGTAGCACCTGAGCCGACCCAAGGGTTAGGCCAGCTGGATTGATCCAAGAGGGACCGGTCTATTAAAGACCTGCAATGCTTTATGGCGCAGAATGTTGGTCATTAAAAGAGAAACATAAAATTAAGTGTTTCAGAGATGAGGATGGTCAGGTGGATGAGTGGCTTCACTCTTAAAGACATTATGCAAAACGAGTATATATGTGAAAAAGTTGGAGTAGCTCCAGTGGCAGATAAGATTAGAGAGAGTCATCTTAGATGATTTGGTCACATAAAGCGTTAGCTTTTTGATGACTCGATTGGGAGAGTAGATGTATTAAATTTAACCAATGTTAAGAAAGGTAGAGGTAAACCTAAAAGGAATGGGATTTAAAATATTTGAAATGACCTTTTTTTATTAGATTTAAATGAGAATTTAATTATTAAAAGGACACAATGGAGAAAAATCATTTATGTAGCCGACCATACGTAGTGAGATAAAGGATTGATGTTGATGTCAATGTTGATGATGCGTATGGTCACTAAAAAATTCTTTATAGGTAAAAAACATGGTGACCCCTTCTTGTTGGTTTGTCATGCCTAATGAATGCTATTGAAACACTTTAATGCTATGCTAGATGGGTCCGCAAAGTGATTGTAGTGATTTATTAATGAGAATGCATTTGATAGAGCACATAGCCTTTTTTGAGCTAAGCAAGAATCGCCCCCCTTGGAAAAGTTTTCTTCCTTGGCCTAAGATGAAGTAACCCATATTTTTTGATAAAGATCCTTATGTTAAGTATAAAAATATCGCTATCATCTAACTATTTGGGTTGGATATGGCAATAAACTCAGAATAATGGAATTATGAGATCTTAATTGCGGTTGTCATCATTCCCATAATCATCACCTTTGAGTGTAAGAGCAAGCATCACATCTTATATCAATGCATCATTTCAAATCAAATGGGAAGCCATGGAACATAAACTTCATTAGAGCCTCACTATTTAATTAATTGTCATTTCTTGTGTTGAGGAGGGTAATTAAGCATTTATTGAAAGTCTCAAACTTGGAATATGACATACTCAAATAAAAAAGACATCTCTAGGTAGTAGTTTATCAATTACTTATCTGCCTCTTGAAAAATAATCCCAAGCACGATCTCTTTTCATGGAGTAGGGTTGTTTCTTGTAAACCAAACTTTGCAAGTGAATGGTACAGGGCTCAAAGTTGAGGCAGGGGTTGAATATGATGATATTAAATTAAAAATTGTGTTTACCCTAGAAGAGAGGGTGCAACCTTGATGAACTTAATAGTTTTATTATACCCTCTCTTTCAAATGTAAGCATGGATTGGTCCAAATGATGACCTCAATGATCGACTTGAGTGAGTATGAAAGCTACTAGGAATATTGATTTAATAAATATTTGAGAAGCCAATGGAAATTACATGCCTTCATAATTAAATGGTGTCATAATTAATGCAACAACCTCAAAGTAAAGCTGATATATTAGAAGCACCGTTATTGGGAGATGAGATGGTTATACAATTTGTTTAGGTTAGTTTTATTTAGTTTTGATTATCTAACATCAACATTACCAAAATCAGCTTCAAAATTAAATGCCGACTCAAAAATAACATTTGGACTCAAGTCGTTGGGTGATCGAAGGTTCTGAAGCACATTATAGTTGACAAATGACACCTACAACCCTACTTAGCAGCCCGCCTCATGGGATGGAAGAATTTGATATTTTTTTAATTTCCTTTTGTAAATTATAATAAGCCTCATTTGGAGTATAGGGATTAGTTGCTTTCTATTTATGGTTTGGTAATGAATTATGAGATTAATTTTAATGAAAAAGAATTTAATTGTTCTTGCTAAACATCACATGGGAGGTCTTAAGAGATTGAACTTTTTATATGATACATAGAGTTACTATTAGAGTATTATCCTAGGAAAATCTTTTATTTATGATTAGTGGACTACATATATTCTGTTGTACACTAGAACATTGTATTTGTTCCCCCATTATAATTAAGAGAGTTATATAACGAATAAGACATTGAAATATTATCCTCATTTAACATGATATTTGAGAGGTTTTAATTCAATCATCACCGCTGCCTCTTCTTTTTAATCGTGTTCTGACCTTTTGTCCCTACTCCTAATCACATCCTAACCACACACTTGCGACATCCTTAATCCTGAGTATGCACCACTCTCATGCCTGTTACTCTTGTTCCCTTTCTTGTTCATGTGTAGCGTCACATTGCATGCACTCTGGCACCATGTGCTTGATCGTGTGCGTGCCTATTATTTTTCTGTTACTTGGCCTATCCCTTCCTGATCCTGCTTGCCCATGGCGTCACCTTGCTCATTGCTGTGCCCATGCCTTCACATAGAATTATAATTTTTTTAATCTTTTCAATATCTCTTATTTGTCTAGGCGGTTTTCATTGATGGCTTCTACTATTTTGGAGACAAAACCCACTTTCATTATTTTTACATCTGTCAAACTCAATCATAACATCTCCCATGGTCTTAGAATTTTTGTTTTAGGATAAATTTAGTCATCTTGATTTTTTGCTCATTCATGAGCGAAACTTCCCAAATAAATTAAATGACAAGCTTCCAAATATGCTGTTTTTACCTGAATGCTTAATAGTCTCAAACCCTTTATTGTTTCCATTGTCATGTTTTAAGAGATGGCTAATGAAATGTAAATGTTCTTCACCTAATCTTCTTTTTGGATAGCAACATTTATAGGGCATATGCTCAATACTTTGGCCTGTTTTTTTGCCAAAGGAATGATCTTCCTATATGGAATGCTATAGTACCCTACGTGGCAAGTGAAATGAATTATGATAAAATGAGTTTCTTAGTGCCAAATTTCTTTTTAGGATTCATTTATCGTTTCAGCTTAATTGATGTTAGTTGTTGGTAGATTCGACAATCCACAAGATAGTAAATACTTTCTCCCAACTTCTTTGGGGCACTATGTTTTTGACTCCTCCATTATTGCTTGAGTTGTTTGTCCTTAATACGTGGCATTGTGGTGGCTGTGATGTTGGCTGGTTGGCAATAGTCACGGGGAAAAACTTTTTCCCCTTACTCTCACTATAGTTGTAAGTAATCATCTTTAAATTTAACTATTCCTCAACTGCCCATATTCCTTTGAACCTTTTGTGATTGTTGTTGGTGCTTCCACTCTAGCTACCTCATTTTTGTCGCACTTTCTCAAACGGATTATGATTGCCTAATTCAAAATTCTTAGCCATATGTGTCTACTTTATATACTATTTCCTCTTCTAGTGGTGTAGCAACTGCTTTTGGTTCATCTTGAACTTTGGATTCGATTTCCTTATCACATATGATAGGTAATTAATAGTTATCTTCCTTGACATACTTTCCCTACCACTTAATATTATTTTTTATTATTCTCTCTCGTGTCCACGATATATATTTTCCAATGTGCTTATCCCTCCCAATTGTTTTATATATTAGCAAAGTTTCTATCAATTTTGTATTCATTCACATTTTTAATGAAAATTTACAACTCTATAACATTTTATTGCCTGTTGTATTTTATTCTATTGTTACTTGATATCAATATCATTGTTAGTGTAAATGATTCTTATTATTTGATTATCTTAAATTACAAAGACTTTGGGAGCTTGTTTTAATCTTCGATGCTCTATTCAAGTTTGAATGTAACTCCTTTGAGCTAGGTAAACATCATAAGGTGTCTTTTCCGTCCTCAATGTATAGTACTAGTAGTATCCCATTTAAGTTCGTTCATTATGATATTTGAACTCTTAGATTCTCCTAATGTGATTTCAATATTTATTACTTTTGTTGATGAATACTCTCGAGTCACATGGGTGTGATTGTGATACGATTTGGAAGTGAAAACAACACAATAAGTAAGAAGTGCAGGAACACAAAGATAGAAGCTGATTTTTTTATTAATACTTCAATAATGAAAGATACAAGTGATCTACTATTCGAGAGGTGGATCAGCTCTCCCAATCAACCTAGATGGCGCTAGAAAGCCCTCAAGAAAAAAACTACAGCAAACAAACAAAACCTACATATATCCCTCGTAACAAAATAACTAGCTGATAGGAAACACTTGTAGATCTCAAGTATTTCCTATCAATCTTCTGAAAATAGCGAGAAAACTCTTCCAAACTCCAATGAAAATCAGGGAAAATAGTAAATTTTATTGCCAAAATAAATTAACGGAAGAAAAACAAACAAGATACAAGTGATCCTCAATTCGAGAGGAGGATTGATCTCTCCCAATCTCTAGACGCCGCTAGAGCCCAAGACAAACTAAGAGATCTCAAATTTTAGCCAAATTCCAGATGCCGTGACCCTAGGAAAATAAACTATTTAATGCATACAATTCAAAAGGAAATCTCTAAACAGTCCCTACATTCAATTTCCCTCTTAAACTTTCTCAAAAATCCTTCCTAAAGAGTTCTGTGGAGATTTGCGGTCTGCTCGGCCATCGCGGGAGAGGCGGAAGTTTCGCCTCTATTTGCCTGGGCCGGTCCATTGGACCGGTCTAACAATACTCCCCTCCCAAAGATCCACCTTTTTCTCAAGGTGGAAATATAATCGTGTTCCCATGGAGGTGGTCATCCTTGAGGTGGCTGAAAAATCTTATCGAATTGCTGAATCAAGGGCTGCACTGAAAGAGAAACATCCCCTCCCTCCAATCTAATGACCTCCAGCCTGTGTAGTCCCACCAGATAATCTTCCCCCACCTAACCATGGTCTTAAGTGATACCATGGCTTTGGATAGCCCTACATCTCCCCTTATAACCACATTTCTCCCATCCACCATTAATTCCATCGTGAGTGCTCCCCAATTGTCCTTGGTTTCCCCCGAGGTTTACAACCACTTCATCCCTAGGATGACATCAGTACTCCCTTACCTGAATCCCCTGGATGGTCAACACCACTCCTCTACAGATCCCCTGGCCTTTCTCTACCTTCCCTGTACCCATCATCACCCCATAATAATCGGTGTCCACCAATTTCACTCTCAGTTGGTTGACGACCTGAGTGGAAATGAAATTATGGGTAGCCCCACTGTCAATCAATACTACCTCCTCCATGCCTGCTATTTCCCCCTTCACCTTCATCGTATGATTCGAGGTGAATCCTACTACTGAATTCAGGGAGACCTCCGCCATATCCAGATGTAACTTGTCATCCATCTCTTTCTCATCTCCCTCCTCAGTTTCCTCATCATCACAGACGGTGAGAATCTGAAGAGTTTGATCCTTACACCTGTGCCTTGGAGTATACTTCTCATCACACCGGAAATATAATCCCTTTGCCCTCTTCTTTTGTATCTCCTTCTCTGTCAGTCTCTTGAAATTTTCCCCACTCCCTCCTACTGGCTTCTCCCTGGTGATCTCATGAAATCCTCCTGATGCCGTACCCTTGGGTGCTAAATGAGTAGTCGTCATCCTGTAAGTGCCTCCTGAGCTTCTACTCTTGCCGCTCTGATTTCTGCCTTAAGCCCCTTCGTAAAGTTCCCCTTCAAAGCAGATTCTAATATTTGCTCCACTCGATTGGCCAGGTGCTCGAACCGCTCCCGATAGTCTGCCACTGATCCATCCTGCACCAGTGCGAAAAACTGCTCATAGAGGTTTCCTCCGTTAATTTGGAAATGTTCTAATAAATAGTTCTTGAATGCTCTCCAGCTCCTTGTAGGCCTCCTCTAGTTCCGCCATTGGTACCATGACAATACCTTCCCCTCTAGACATAAGCCTGCTGCTACCAATTTCTCCTCATTTGTCAACCCATTGACGACGAAATACCTCTCTACCTTATAAATCCACCCATACGCATCCTCCCTTCGAATATGGGTATCTTCAGCTTCCTCACCTTCTAATCTCCCACGTTTCCCCTTATTCCTCCATAGCTTTCCCTCTCCCAGGTGCTTGGCCCTCCCCACGACTCCCGATCTTCCCTTTCCCTATCATAACCCAAACCCCTTCGAATTCCCCTCTCCTTCAAATTCAGCTCCTCGACGGCCATAATATCCCTCCCGGCATTCCCAATCAGCACCCCTTTGCTCCGCCCCCTCATACCCATGTCTTTCCCCATACCTACCTCCTCTATCCTCCCCCTGGAAAGGCTCCAGATAGGGTCTTCTTCTTTCTCCCTCCACAATCTCCACCTCATCTTCCTCCCTATGAATTTCAGAATTCGTGTTTTTCCCTTCCAACCCTTTTGCCACGGAAGCCGCCGTTTGGTTGTGGATTTCTAACAATTTCTTCATCATGTCCCGGAGATCGGCTACTTGTCCTTCCATGGAGGAAATCCTTTCCTTCACCGTTGTCTTGATTTGGTTCATCTCCCCTTCAAGTCTTTCTTCCAGTGCATCTACTTTCTTGGCCGCCATCTTGCTCCACAGTAGATTTTATTGCTAAAATCAATTAACGGAAGAAAAACAAACAAGATACAAGTAATCCTCAATTCGATAGGAGGATCGATCTCTCCCAATCTCTAGACACCGCTAGAGACCAAGACAAGCTAAGAGATCTCAAATTTCAGCTAAATTCCAGATGCCCTAACCCTATGAAAACAAACTATTTAATGCATACAATTCAAAAGGAAATCTCTAAACAGTCCCTACATTCAATATCCCTCCTAAACTTTCTAAAAAATCCTTTCTAAAAAGTTCTGTGGAGATTTGTGGTCCGCTCGGCCATCGCGGGAGAGGCGGAACTTCCGCCTCTATTTGCCTGGGCCGATCCCGTGTGGACCGGTCCATTGGACCGGTCTAACACTAGCCTTAAATAATCTCTTCTTATTTCCCTCCCAAACAGCTTTACTGCCTTAATTAATTCACTCTCTTATTTTGAATTCAATTTGGAATTAAAATAGCAATAATTTCCTTATTGCCTTAATTAATTTCCTTCTCCTTTAGTTCAAAATTACAATTCTTTCCTTCAATTCTAATTAAAACTTTCCTAAATAACTTCTCCTTAATTCCTCCTCCTTTCATAATGATCTATAGCTTTGTTGGGCCCCTTAGTTGGGGGGGGGGGGATGCCCCTTAGTTCTGCTAAGAGTTCCGCTCAACACAAGGGCTTCTTCGGCCCTAGTTGGCTGGGTTGAACTAGCCTATTTGCTCCCCTTCTCCCGCCGTATCAATGCTCCCCCCCCCCCCCCCCCCCCCCAAGATGCACCTTGTCCTCAAGGTGGAAGGATGGGACGCTAGTCATAGCTTTCTTCAGTTGCTCAGTCAGTGGCAACGCTATCGTCCACTAGAATCAAGCTAGGGCTTTCCCCTCCAGATATAGCTCTGCAACCATAAGCTTCTCCTCCTCTTTCAACCCAGTCACCATGAAATACATCTCTACCCGGTACACGCCCATAGGCATCATCCCCTTCAAATATTGGCATCCTCAACCTCCTCACTCTAGGATCGTCGCCGCCCCAATAGCTTCTTCCTCCCCCAGTGTAGCAGTTCTCGTAATCCCTCTGTGTTCCCCCTTGTATTGAGGGTGGGACCCCCACCTTTCTTCCATCCGTTCTTGCATGACCTGATCCCATGGTTCAGCTCGACCACCTCTATCTTCAATTGTCCGCTCCTCTTGCTCGAAATGCCTCCCATAATGGTCGTCCACCCCACCACCTCCACCACACAATTCCCCATTGTTGTCCCCCCTTCTAGAAACCCTGATCCAACCTTTATTAGAGCCCTAGGAGGTGTCTTTTGATGGAAGAAACACTCCTTGTTGAACCCCTTCCGTCCAATCTCTTTTCCCTTAGATTCGGCCAAGGAAATCTCGGTCAAATCTTAAAGGTAAACAGTTAAAGGTTCTCAATATAAAACGAAGATTGGAAGAGGAAACTAAAGTGTGTAAATGATGTTATTTCATGATTCTATTTTATGCATAAATTACAAATGTTAAGGTATAAATATTCCATGATCATATAGTCTTCTCATTCATTGCATCCGTTACAAATGTTTGAAAGTTTCATTAAAGTGAAAGGTAATACTTATATATATGTATATGCAATATATGCAAATGTATGAATAATGATTATATGAAAAATGGAAAAGAAGAGGAAAGACGAAAGGTATATATATTGAAATAAAACATATATAAATATAAAAAGGAAAATGTATTGCAAATTACAGGAGTTCACCCCCGTATGGTACTGGCTGGGGAAGCAACGTACCCGTGCACGTTAAATGGAAATAAAAATGGTTATACCTTTGGTACATTTAGACAGTGCTCCTGTACTAATGAAAAAGGAAAATGAATACATGTTAAAGTGGAAAGGAAATGGAAATGGTTGTACCTTTGCTACATTTAGACAGTGCTCCTGTATTAATGAAAAAGGAAAATGAATACATATTAAAGTGTTATAAATGTTATATATGAATGTGATATAATATGTATAAATGAATGAATAAATTGAAATGAAACAAAGAAAGAAATTATATATTAAATGTTAAATGAATTGATTTTTATCAAAGGTTATATGTATTGTACGTATACATGTTAAATTGTAATACATATAGAAGTTACCCACTGAGTTTACTTTGTAAACTTATTCCATGAAACAATTATTTTCAGGTAAGTCTTCAGAGAATTAGAAATGGCTGAAAGGGAAGAGTATGTCTAGAAAAGACAGCGCACCAACGAAAACAGGTAAATTATGACTAATGTAAATATTTAGTTTTGAGGAAAAGTGGCTCTTCAGTTGCAATAAGAAGTTTTATGTTAAATTGTTTATGATATGAAATGAAATGTTACTACCGTCCGAATTTTTTTCGTTCTCGCCTCATTAATTCGAGTATCTAGGCCGGTTCATCACACACAAAGGTAGAGGTTGACTTTTTTTATTAATACTTCAACAATAATGAAAGATACAAGTGATCTACTAATTTAAAAAGTAGATCGGCTCTTCCAATCAACCTAGATGCTGCTAGGAAGCCCTCAAGAAAAAAACAAAACCCTCATAACAAAATAACTAACCATAAATAAGCTCTTCCTATTTCCCTCCCAAACAACTTTACTTCCTTAATTAATTCCCTCTCTTATTTTGAATTCAAATTGGAATTAAAACAACAATTAATTTATGTATTGCCTTAATTAATTTTCCTCTCTTATTTCAATTCAAAATTAGAATTCTTTTACAACAACAACAACATCAAGCCTTTGTCCCATTACATAGGGTCGGCTACATGAATCTTTTTTCTCCATTGTGTCCTGTTAAAAGTCAAAATTAGAATTCTTTTCTTCAATTATAATTAAAACTTCCCTAAATAACTTCCACTTAATTTCTCCTTCTTTTCTAATGATCTATAGCTTTGTTGGGCTCCACAAGGGGGGTTGAAATCCCCCTTAGTTCTGCTGAGAGTTCCGCCCAACCCAAGGGTTGATTCGGCCTTAGCTAGTTGGTTGGGTTGGACTAGCCTCTTTGCTGCCCTTCTCCCGCCGTATCAGATTGGTACACTACATGTTTGAAATCTTATCAATTTTGATCACCTTATTGTAGAAAATAAGTCCCATTTTATGTAAGGAATAAAACTCTTTGTATTAATAACGCTTTATAAATCTATGCAATCTCTATTTAGCTCATTCTTTCATGACAATAGAATCAGTAATTGGATGTCATGTCTCTATATTTCCCAAAAAAAAGGATTTATTGAATGCAAGCATCATTATTTGCTCGACGTAGCCTAGACTTTGATGTGCCATATAAATGTTTGGCTCCAATTCTAGGGTGATGCAATTTTGATTGCATCTACCTTGCTACTTTTATCCTGTTTAATATTTTTGGTGATGTCACCCCTTCTTTATTAACAATAGGTTAGTTTCCTTTTCCTAATACACTTAGAATATTTTGATATCGAGAGTTTGTTATTATCTCCACTGCTCTTTTTTGTTTTGTGCATTCATTTTTAACTGGTGAAAAACTTACCCGTCAGACCATCCTGTGCATCTTTTTAGGATATTTTATTTCTCAGAAAGGCTTTCACCATTATAACTCTACTACAAAACACATACTTCAATAGATGTCAGCTTTCATGCATTTTCTTTTATTTTTATCCCCCTTTTTTTTCTAAGCTACCCCTTTCACTTGTACCTCTTTTTCTAGAAGCATTTATATCTATATTTCCACCTCAACAGTTTTCCACATGATGGCCTCATCCTTGTCCTAGAATAACAACCCCTGCATCCACCTTAAGGAGTTATCTAATCTTCATTTTCCCATTGCCCTTTGAAATGGTAAATTAAAGTGTATTGACCATTCCATTAATTCTTATATATTTAATCTTTTCTCTTGTTTTTGTCATTTTCTTGGTATTTGTTTATCAAATTGGTAGTAGTTTCAATTCCTATGATGTATTAGGAGATATTATATGATCTCAAGTAGAAATAAGTAATTGGTACTGAAATGACTACTGTGGGCTTCAAAAATTCGCGCCCCGGCCTCTCCGTTGCTTTCGGGAGAGTTTTAACTGATTAAGTTCCGGGGTAAATTTTGGGAAGGCAGACCCGGGTTTGTAGATAAGACACTACCCAGAGATTTTGCCCTCATTTTGCGAGGACTTTATGATCTGAGTTCTGGTTTCCTATAGGCGCAAGCCCCTATAGTTAATTACCCCTCCCGGCAACGAGAGAGAACTTTTGATTAAGGCTAGTCATCAATCAGGTATATAGAGATACGTGTTATCTGGTATATAGTAGCAACATGGGCTGATATTTGGGAGTTGATATTTAAAATTTAAAAATTTCACCATCTTGCACTTAAAACGGATGGTGGGGGGGAATGGATGATGGACCCGATCAAGATCCCATGGTTCTGTCGTCCGTGGTCCCTGGTCTACTTACTCAGAGGAGGTGGTCGACCCAACCTGACAGAAAGATCCTTGTCGACAGCCATGGGTTGTTTCGTCCAAGGGAACCTTGTAGAACTAGGATGAGTATTTGCCTAATGGGACAAATTTGAATCCACCTTAGCTAACAAAGGGCTTTGTGCCCTATCGATTATATCCTATTGATTCATATCTCAAGGATTTGATGCCATTGGGGAGCATACGGGCTATGGTCATGACCGTAATTTAGTGGTGCAATTTGGCGGCAAAATCACTCGGTTCAAAGGGCCCCGGTCATAACCATTTACATGTTGTGCCATTTTGTGACAAAATCGCCTGTTAGAGGATACGTGCCACGTCCTTACTGGCAGGAGATGGTTTGAGAATGAATCATAGTGATATTCTCGACCAGATACTAGCTCTTTGTGAGCTGAAGTGTATTTTCAAAATTGTCCATCTCAGCAAACGTTTGCGGAGGGTGAATGGGTTTTGCTTTAAGCGTTTGGATGGTTAATTTCAATTTTAAATATTTTTGGAGTTTTGGGTTTTTATGGGTATTTGGTGGAATTTTGAAGTGTTTGGAATTGACCCCTCCAGTTGAGATCTATGTTCAAGACGGCCATCATTAGGGTAGGTTTATGGGAAATTTTATATGGGTTGAACCTTGTCAACTCTGTTAACTTGCCGAAGAAGGATCGGGTTCGTCGCCGGCTTGGTAGTTTTGTTGATGAATTTCTCTTGTTATAGACCTTGAATGCCTAATATGAATGTATAAAATAAATATTCCAGTCGACACTTTGATCGTATCTCTGTTTGACAGTTCAAGCCGTGTCGACTTCTATATATCCACATACAAGGATTAGGCTCGAACTTGGGTTCATTTATTGACCCGCGCAGCATCCCTTGACGTCACCACGTGTACCCATAATACGCTCGTCGGGGCCCATGTGGGTGTATGATTGTACATGCATTTCTTGGTGCTTGTGTATACATATTATGGTGCAAGTGTGGGGGTATCTTTGGAATATTTAGAATTTTGATGGGTCTTCTATGACAACTCGTAGAAGTATGTGTTTGCTGTAGTCCAGCAGCGCGTAATCAACAACATAAGCTTAGGGGACCACTTGTTCATCAAGAGACTTGCAAGCCTCAATAATCTTTTTCAACTCAATGTTCAGAATCTGGTTGAACTGAGACTCACTTACTCCATCCTTGAAAATAATGATTTGATATGGCTTTTCCTTCCCGAAATTCGTATAGAAATCAATAAGCAACTCCCTAATTATGCCATCATCATCATTTTCTGGTGTCGGGTTAAATAAAGAATCAATCATTTCAACATTGGATGATTGTGTCCTTACTAATGCCCCGCACTTCGAAGTTAGTGGCCACTGCCTCGAACTAACACTGCCGCAATTGAAAGCACTTCTGGTCGTCCAGGAGAATCATGCGAGGTATTCAACCCTTTGTTAAATATTGATCATTAACTCTGGTGGGCGCAATGCAATGTGTGTTGACATTCACTTGAATGCATCTAGGTGTATCGCGTTATTATTTTTCGTTGCATGTCAAATCCTACTACTCGTAGGGAAGGAATCTGTGTCTGCTCAACACCGGGATGTTGTTCATTATAGAAATATCTTTGCAATTATTGCATACTGTACTAAGTGTGTTGGCCAGAAATCTTACTGTTTACAAGGATTACTATATCTTCCTACACAACTGCATAGTGTTATTAATTGCATCTTGATCTTATGTCGTAGAAGACAAGTGTATTCATGCCCCTCTGCAATCAAGTTTGAATTCAAGTTTTCATTTAGTTCATTTAATGTTCAAATCAAGTCCAAATATAGTCCCTTGTTTTGTTCAAGTCCTTGTCGTTTTCAGACAGAATTTCAGCAGCCTCCCGGCTAGGGGTGTCAATTTTTGACACGACCTGAAACCCGACCCGAACCCGACTCGAAAAAATCCGGGTCCGGGTCGACCCGTTTATGAAACGGGTCGGGTTCGGGTTGACCCAACAACCCGAAATTGACACGGAAATGACCCGAAAATCCTCTGCTCGCGTTTGCTGCCCGCCCTGCCCGTGCCCAAAGCGTCAAGTGCCCGCGTCGCGTTGCCCGAAGCTGGCGAAGCGTCAAGTCGCTATTGCCCGCAGCATCAGTCGCCTCAATCGCTGCTGCCCGCGCCGCGTTGCCCGAAGTCGTCGCTGCGTTGCTTCGCGTGCTGCCGCTGCTTCCGCAGTTCCGCTGCCGCCGAGCCGCTGCTGCTGCGCCGTCGGGACTCGGGAGTAGCGACCGCCGTCGGGAGCCGCTGCTGCTGCGTCGTCGAGTCGCTGCTGCTGCTGCTTCTGTTTCAAAAATCCGGGTCGGGTTGTGTCAACCCGGCAACCCGCGCGGGTCGGGTCCGGGTTGAAAAAGTTGACCCGTTTGCAAAAACGGGTCGGGTTCGGGTTGACCCGTTTAGATTCGGGTCAACTCGGGTTCGACCCGAACCCGACCCGTCGACCCGAATTGACACCCCTACTCCCGGCATCTCTTTCGTTAAGGGAAAATTTCAGGAGTCATAGCCTGCCCGCCACGTCAAGAAAGACGTGCATGGTCTGTGTCAGGGGACACCGCGGCCGTAGTCTTCGTCCCCCACCATGCCAAGAAAGGCATGCATGGGTCTTCAAAAGCACCTGTTTGAAAGCACAGTTGTTTCCCCGATGGCACTGAGGCGCGTATGGGTACTTATATTTTTGCCCCACCATGCTAAGAAAAACACGCACAAGGCTTGCCCACCTCATCGTAAGCGCCGCACCGAGTTCCTTCCCACCACACCAAGAAAAGCGTGCATTAGAGTCCCTAGGCGAGCCGCAAACGCTGAAAATAGGACTTTAGAGGATTGCCTGTATCGTCACGAGCATCGCGATGAGCTTCCTCCCACCGTGCTAAGAAAAGCACGCATGGGTGGTTGCTTGCCGCGCCGCAAGCGTCGAAAACTGGGTTTTGGGTTTAGAGAAAGTTATACTTTCGTGACGTTTGGTGGCGACGAAAATGCCAAATTGCATAATCATTTTCTTTCCAACTTTTTCTTCTTTTTTTTATATTTTGATTTCTTCCTTTTTTTTTGAAATCTCTCTTTTATTTTTGTAAAATTCCTCCTCCCTTCTTTTTGGCTTATGCACACACACATACACATATATGCATGTACAGTTCTATATAGACACATATGCAGATACATGTATACTTCTAGCAGTAACACAAAATTAATTTTAAACACTAAAGACACCAATGGTGACACCAACTTCACTAGCATCAATCATTAGTTTTAGTAATAGTGAAAGGGATCAAGCTGGACTCAATAAAATAACATGACAACTCACTGCCTCTCTCTCTCTCTTTTTCTTTATTTTCTTTTCTTTCTCCCCTTCTTAAACACTCAAATATATGTATATATATATATATATACACCTGCATAAACATGTGTGCACAATCATACATACACACATGTACATTTCATGCATGCAAATATTTATTTCTAACAAAAACTCATATAATTAATTTCATCAACTAATTACATGACAATAGAATTGAATTTAGCTAATGACAGAAATTGATATCGTTAATAATAACAGGGAACAAGTAAAATCAATAGAGCACCACAAGGACTCAATCACCTCTTTTTTTTTTACTTTTTGAGGGGATACAAAAGCTTTTGACTGGTAGTGAGAGTTTAAAGCAAAGATGCTATAACAATGGGAGAAGAGAAAGTAAGGAAGGTTCAGCTTTTGCCCCCCTTCCTCCTCTTTTTGCCATTATATGAAAGTAAAGGGTGAGGTTATTGAGGGCTATCTAAGAGAGCTGCTGTTGGAACTTTGTAGGTGGCCTTAAAAGGCTGATTTTGTTGTTTGCAATGGGATTCAACACAGAAAAAAGAAAGGAAAAAAAATGAGTAGCTTTTTGCAGAGAGTTCACGTGGATGTTGTTATAAGGAGGAAAAAGACAAAAGTCACTGTTGGATAAAGTGGAGGAGCATTGAACAGAAGGTTGATATGAGGAAATCGGACTTCCAAAGAGAACATGCTAGGCATATCTGAGAGCTTTGGGTATAGACAGAGCAAAGGGAGGCGAAGCAGCTGCACGCGAGAGACTTGAAGGCACGAGTGGGTCGGCTAAAAAGGGAATTAACGTTTAAAGTGAAGAGTGGTGGTGATATTTTGGCTAGGAGCAGGAGGTCGTGGACAGTTTGGAGGTGGACTTTGGAGTAGACTGGCTATCGGGACAGGAGCTTGAAGATCTTCGGAAGTGTTGGGGTCGTTCGGCTGCTGGTGGAGAGCCGGCAAGAACATGTTGGTAGTGACGTGCGTGAAGTTGAAGGGAGTTTGACATCAGGTGGAGGGGGAAAACGGCTGGATGCTTCAGCTATTGTAGGAAGAGAAAAAAAAATAGAAAACGGGCGGAGGAGTTTTGAGACGAACTAGAGCTTATGTGCGTGGGAAGATCGAAGATGAGAAGAAGCATTCTGTTCATTTCAACTTTGATTTAACGACGAGAAGAGGGGCCTCGTTCAAGACGTTGCTGGATTAACGAGATATAGCCAGAGATTTGAGCAGTTTTTTGACAGGAACGAGATAATCATCATTTAATGTTTGATCTGAGTTTTCATTTGACTTGTAATAATTTTTTTTTAAATTGGTAGTAATATTAATACCATGTTATCATTACGTTATTTGAAATGATGACAAATTGTCAGTCAATTGGAATAGCTTCGATTCATGTGCATTCCCTCAACACACTTGCAATTGCCTTGTTTTGCGTGTCAATTTCACCGCGTAATTTTCTTTGGGAAAAATAATAGTGTATTTTAGGTATTGTCAACATTTTGGACGCAACGACGAGGTCCGTTCTGCGATCACACGTCATTTGGGAGACGCCGAGTGTTAAATTCCTCGATTTATGCTTTGTTGCCTCGGGATTCGTGCAACCACCTCGGCCGATCCCAGTTGATCAAATAAAATGTATATTTTGTATGTAGACGATATTTCGGACGCAACGACGAAGTCTGTTATGTGATCAAATATCATTTGGGCGATGTCGAGTGATAAATTCCTCGATATGTATGTCGTCGCCTCGGGATTCATGTCACCGCCTCGGCTGATCCCAATTGATCAAATAAACGATATATTTTGAATGTAGACGATGTTCTGGACACAACAGCGAGGTCCGATCAGTTCTATGATCGGACGTCATTTGGGCGACGTCGAGTACTAAATTCCCCAATTTGTATGTTGTTGCCTAAGGATTCGTGCCACCGCCTCGGCTGATCCCAATTGATCAAATAAACTGTATATTTTGAATTTCGACGACGTTCCGGATGCAACTGTGACATCTGTTCTGCGATCGGACGTCGTTTGGGTGACGCCGAGGGCTAAATTCCTCTATTTGCGCGTTGTCGCCTCGGGATTCTTGCCACCGCCTCGGCCAATCCCAATTGATCATATTAAATGTATATTTTGAATGTAGATGATGTTTCGGTGAAATCTGTTTTTCCATCAGACGTCGTTTGGGTGACGTAGAGGGTTATATTCCTCGGTTTGCGCTTTATCGCCTCATGATTCATGCCACCGCCTCGGCCAATCCTAATTGTTCATATAAAATGTATATTTTGAATGTAGACGACATTTTGGCCGCAACGGTGAAATCTGTTCTGCGATCGAACGTCGTTTGGGTGACGTCGCGCGTTAATTCGGGTGTCGGTCGTTTCTTTTGACTAGTCTCATCCGATTTGACCGCGAGGTGTCTCGACTTAGGCGAGTTCGACGTTCTGATTGCAACGGTGCAGTTCGTTTGGCAATCAGAGGTCATTTGACCTTTCAAGTGATGTGCCGTATCAACGCGCGCATTGCTTTTTTTTGCCAATTTTGCTTTCTTTCCGTGTGATTTGGCGTACAGGGGTCAACAACTGCATTATTAAATCAACATATGTTGGATTTGGTAATCATCCCTCTCGACACTAAACAAATCCAATGTTGATTGGTTTACGCTTTAGAGTTATTTGATCACCATTTCATCTTGACACTCCATTAATAGATAAAAAGCTAGCATTGTTACCAAAGGTTTTACTCAAGTATATGAGATCAACCTTTTTTGTACATTCTCCCTAGTTGTTGGGCTAAACTTAATATGGATTATTTTGTTTGTTGTCAACAGTCAAGTTTTGCCAATGCTACAAATGAATGTGAGTAATGCATTCATTTATGGTTATCTCAATGAACCGGTTTATATGATGCAAACATAAGGGTATGTTGCTCTTTGGGAGAACAGATTGCATAAAGCTCAACTAGGCTATTTATGGGCTTAAAAAAATCCCTCAAGCAAGAGAGATCTTCTTTTGAAGTGATGCTCACACATGACTATCTGACTATCTTGGGAGATACAGCAGACATGGCTTGAAGATAGTATATGGTAGGCCTTATGCTGGACATAATATGCGCTGTAAATAGGATTTCTGAGCAATTTTATCAGCCCCCTGTTTTGCATTTAACCCTTGATAAAAAGGCATTGAATGCACATGAGGATGCCCTTACCAGCAAAAAGAGATGCAGAATTATCAATAGCAAAGGACGGAGAGAAGGGGAATTTGAAATAGGCAGTATTTGTTGTTTTGAACGATGGTGTTGGAGGAATTTAAGTGATTATTAATTTCCAATTTTTGCCTTGTTGTGTTAATTTCTTATTATGTTAGCGTTGTCAGCTATAATTTAACCTGTTTCTGTATTGTTGATGCTACTGATCAAACTGTGCTTTCTTGATGACTTCCTTAGGATATTGATCAGTTTAGAGAGACAGTGCGAAAAGCTATGGTAATGTCTTTTCTTAAGATAGTACAAATCAAACCTTTTTTCATCTACTTTTTGTACTATTTACTAAAGTATGTAAATTGCAATGCTTTTTTGAAATCTTGTTAATTGTATATGTTTACATTTTGATTTCCGTTTTGCATTCCCCTCTTAAAGTAAGGTTATACTCTTTCTTTAATTGTAAAACTTTTACTTGAGCTATTTAAACGGTATATTAACATTGCTACCCTGATGGTGTTCTCTTGATGATACATTTTATGTTACAGTTTGTAAAGTTATGTGCATAACTTGATATGCTGGCCTTCAAGCGTACTCTGATACTTCAATCTTTATAACTTAGAGCAATTAATTCAATTTGATTATCATGTTTTTCCTTCCTCTTCTTGAAACTTGGTCAGGTCATATGTAATGGAGCCTCTTGTTGGTAGCCTCAATTTGGTGGGAATAGTGGGGTTTTGCTGTTTATGAGGTGGAGATGAGGTGGTGAGCTCTTAGGAGGAGAGGATGTGGCTTAATGGGAGGTGGCCGAGAGGTGACTCTTGTAGAGCATTATTTTTGGGCTTGGGTTGGTGGGAGGTTTGGCAAAGGGATGTTAGAGATGTAGTGGAGAGGTGGGATGCACTAGAGAGGTCGGTATGAGGTGTGCAATAAAGTGAATTGGAATAATTGTTCTTGAAGTGACTTTGGAGGGGTAAAACCCAAGAATTCCAAAGTGGTGATTGGCTTTGCAATGTTGAACCAAGGCTTTGGAGAGGGCTTCTAGGAATGGGGAGGGATGTGTGAAGAAGGAAATGGTGTGTAATGGAACTAAGAGGTTGGTGGGAAGGGCCAAGTCGAGGGCATCCAAAGCTTGCAGGTTAGTTGTGAAGGAAGCAACATGAGAGCTTGTTGTTTGAGTTTGATGATGGATGATGCAGGTAGTTGATGGGGGAATTGTTTTAGGTGTGAGAGATGGGGTTACAGTAAATCAACTAAGGATATAATAAACTTCAACTTCTTCAAAGGAACAAGCTGGTTGTAGGCCACCAAGCTTCCATTCTCAAAGAACCTAGCCACCAATTAAGATTCCAAGGAAGAATACTTCTTCAATAGTTGTAATTCAACAAAGATTCCTCTTACAACAGTTTTCCGTCACTTATAACCTTACAAAATCATTCGAAATCAAAATTTGTTGAGAGTGGAGTGGCTGGCAGTTCTCGTAAAGTGGAGCAAATGCCATCTTAAAATGTGGAGCAAGGCTCTTTGAATTATGGAAGTGCTGGAGCTGTTGGTTGACAGCATGTTTTGGCATGAGAGTAGCACTCCTTGGACTTCCTTTTGCATGATTATGGAAGTATGCGTATGCTTTTTCACTTGGACCTATCCATGTCTTGCTCTTTTTCATGTGTTCGTAAGTGGAGCACTATGGATTGGCCGACCACTTTGCATGGTCCATGCACATGTAGTTTCATGATTTTCTAATCCATTACTCATACATTGAATAAGTTAATAAAAAACCTTATAGCTAACAACTACCAAAATCCTAAATATTACAATCATATCATGGATTAAAATTACAACAAAAGTCCAACATAATAATAACTACAACAAGTATTAAAATTATAAATAGATGATGAAATCATCATAGAAGTCTTCATGATGCGCTGCATCACTATAAAATATTTTTAAAGGAATGATTGTAAAAAATAAGAGCTAAAGGATGCACTGCTGACTTAAAACTATTCGTGCATCACTATGATAATCTATTCTTGAAACCATGGTGTCCCTTACCTGAGTTGCAATAAAATGATTCCATTGGCCTTGTTCTTCTAAGATACTTGCGCTTGATATGAGAGTGGTCGTCAATTAACAGCATTGGTATTAAGAGTCTTCAATAGTTGGTGAAAATGAAGTCCCCTGGAATAAGTCAATTTTGCAAATCTTCTCTAGCAATGTTAGTTGCCAACCCTTGTCGTACATTGCCTCTAGGTCGGATGGAAATCACATAAAAACGGATGAGTTTGCTATAAACAAACTTAGTAGGTGAAATCCTCTGAGTAAAATATAAGCAAAAAAAGAGTTAGAGATAAAAATGGAGATTATATCATAACAGTTATAGATAGTATATAGAAGATAAGATATTCAAATATGTGAACCAAGTAATTGTGTTTATTATGCAATATAGTTCATGAAGAATTATCTAAGCAAACCAATGGTCAGTGTTGAAATGCAAAAATATTCACTTACAAACACACTAAATTAATACATATATTAATCAGTGATTAGTTATTTATCTTTTATTTTTCATAATTGTAAATATGTTTATAGTCAGTTTTACTGTCACCCTGAAACCGGGAAAGGTATGCAACAATTTCGTGGAAATTCAATAATTTCTCAAAAGAGTCGTCACTTTACCCGCCAATTCGGCTAGCTAATTTGTAAAAGGTTCTACCGACAATACATACAATATGTACACAAGCATACATTATATACATTTTATATCACTGTAACAAGTCTTAATAAGCTTATAATATGATCAAACATAATTCAAATAATTGCTAAATATGTTGGTTACATATAAAAATAATTCATGCTATGGACAATGTTTATTTCTCAATAATAAAAATAATAAACATAACTTCCTAAGAATTTATGCAATAAGTAATATGGCAATGCTAACTATAACATCATATCAATCTGATTACCTGAATAATTATAAATAAATAAAGCGTGCTCTATAATTTATTATCAAGAATTAACGTACGCAAATAAATAGCATGGGATACAACCCTAATAAGAAATGATATATTTATCCCTTACTCAGTAAAAGCCACCTACTAGATAGAGATCACAAGTAGTCCAACATTTAGGTCATGATGTTGATTTTTCTCACTCCAACTCGTGGTGCTCCACAATCCCTATATTTAAAAGAATCTAAATTAAACATATATTCAATGAATTACTCAATAAAGTATTCAATAATCACAACAATCAATTAGACATATTCTATGCATTACCCCTTGTTTATACTCATAATTAATCCAAAGTAATCTTATATGGATCTCATCATTTATAGTCATCTTATCATAGCATTTTTAAAAGATGTGCTGTCAAAGTAACCCGCTTAAACCTTTACTAAAAATACTGTTTTTTATATCCCTTTTTAAATTAATAATCTAGTTATCTATTGAGTTTTATAAAAAGCCTTTTAACTCAATACAATCTATCCACTAATACACACTTTTATCTAGAAGATCATGTAAGGAGAATTAGATCTTCATTACAGTAAGAATACCTACATCCTTGATTGAACTCATTATAATTAAGTACACACCCAACAAACTTATCTAATTTAGAAGGAATCTATTTTCATTTTGCACAAAATAAATTGCATTAAATGTACAAATATGAGAAATATTAAAGTTCTATGCTTTTACTTGTATTGTTAATTTCAGGAACTCAATATACTATTTCAAAATGCATGAACATGTTCATATATGAAATTTCATAATTTTTTTGTTAATGAAAGGTGGAGAATAAAACTAGAAAGAATTTTTTATTCAAGTATCATATCAAATAGTTCTCACTAAGCTGCTTGGCTCCGCCCAA
Organism: Dendrobium chrysotoxum; assembly: GCA_019925795.1. Taxonomy (NCBI): domain Eukaryota; kingdom Viridiplantae; phylum Streptophyta; class Magnoliopsida; order Asparagales; family Orchidaceae; genus Dendrobium; species Dendrobium chrysotoxum. The sequence goes on along the minus strand of CM034302.1, from coordinate 88,238,521 downwards.
ATTCATCTCCAAATAACACCAAAAAATTATCAAAATTAAATTAGGGTTAAGAGTTTATCTAATTGGTCTAAGAGTGAAGAAGCGGAACCTGATGGCGTACGAGCGGGGAAAAGACATCAAAACTTTCTTCCCTCTCTCCCTTGGATATCTCTCCAACAACCCTGCTAAAGTCTCCAAAACCATGAAGTTTCTAACTATAGACCTAAAAGCACTTCTTTCTTGCTTGCAAGTCTTGTGCCTTAGCGAATCGATGTTGTTCATTGCTATACCTCCATACAATCACTGCTCATGTGCTATAATGTTCGCCCACTAGCTCTTGCTTACTCCTCTCCTTATCTCGCTTACGACTTAGGAACCAGTTCAGAATTTAATAAGGAGGCGAGGCATGAGACCTAGTCAAATAAAATATTATTTATTAAACCTTATGTGTTTGGGGAAAGTGTGATTGTGAGAGTAGTGATAAAATTCAGGTTGAAAAGAGAAGCATGATAAAAAAACTCCATAAAATGTGGGATAAAGATTTATGTAATTCGACAAAGCTCACCTTCATCTATGATCATCAAGAGATAAGAATATTTTCACTAGTCAAAAGATTGCGTACATGATATAAATATTTGTCCGCAATATTTTCCTCTTTTATCTATCTAGTTTTCCTTTTTCTTTTTTCCCCCTTCTCTTTTCTATCGCTTTCTTCTGTTCTTCCCAACAAACTTAGAATTACTCAAAGGAAGCATTCAAGGATATGTAGAGATATATAATGAAATACCTTTCTTTGTTTCCTTAAACAAACCCAACCCTGAACCTTGCTCATTTCTTTTGTTTTAACAAGTTTGATAACTGTTGGTGGGATTTTTGCTATACTCTATGGATTTAAAGTATTTTGTGATCAAAGTACAATTTAGAAAATAATATAATATCCGAAGGGATAAAAATATTATTTTGCTAATAACTCCATAACAAAACTTGCCTTTTTTAAAATTTGTCCCAGTATGTTTACCCACCAAATATGTTTGATTGAGTATGATTTATTTTATTCTGGGATATAGATTCTCTATAGGGGCAAACCTTTATGATTAATTACATCTCATTGATACTTGTCATTGATAAAACTTTTAATTAAAAAGTGTCTTATATTTATTTTATCAAAATATTGGCTAACGTTATATACGATTTTAGGAAATTCGTGTTAAATATTTGGTCTTTGGAATTTCAAGGGTGATTGGTTCAACTTCAAATTAATTTTTATGGAAGTCGATGGAAGAAAAAGTATGAGTACTTGATTCTGAGATGCTCAAAGAGATTTAAAATTATCTTATATTGGGCTTCATATTTTAAAAGTTAGGGCTTATATTCCAATAACGCATGATTGAGAATATGCTTAGGAAGATGAGGGCTTATGATGTAACTGAAAAGAACATCAGCCTCAGACCCTAGATGTAAAGGTCAAAACCACTGAATGCATGAGGCTTACAAACTTGGAATCTCATCTGAGTTTAAATTAGTCCAATTTTTATAGGGATGTAAGTTAAGGGAGGAAAAAGTAAGAGTACTTGATTTTGAGAAGCTTAGAGAAACTCAAAATTATTTTATATTGAGCTTTATATATTAAAATTAAATTTATATTAAAGTTGATCAATCTGATTTAAAAAGTTTGTGTTTTTATTCCAACAACACAGGAATGAAGAAATGCATAGGAATGTGAGACTTTCGATGTAACTTAAAAGAACATCTGCCTCAATCCTTAGATCTAAAGGTCAAAACCACTGAATGCATGAGACGTACGAACTTGAAATCTCATATGAGGTTAAATCAATATGATATCTAGTCTTACAATCCTTCCTTGAAAGGACGACTAGCTAAAACCACATAAACACTTTTAAAATAATGCAAATGTGGATTTAATGCATATGTAAGATGTGTGAGGCTATTTTAATTTTAGAAAAGAACTTATAATTTATCTACTTTAGCTTAAGTTGTCTGACCATATTGTTATGCACATGTTGAGACACTGCAATTTTTGTTATCTATTTGTTAATATGAGGGTTTTTATTTTTATATGTGACTCACTAGGTTATTCATATGATTTTCATCAGCTAGTACATAGGCTTGATACTGATTTTAAGCACACTCTTATGGATAAGCAATTAATCAAACACGAAGTTGCTAACTACGATCCATAAGAAGGCTTCTAATTTCATTTAATATTTAAAAAATTAGCTTATTATTTGATAAGCCATGCAATTTTGTTTGAAATTATTGTCTTATGGCTGATTTTAGATTGCTTATATTTTAATTCGTATTAAACATAATTTTTTAAGAGCCTACTGCATAAAATGTCCAGGACACTCTCAAGTAAAGGCCGTAGAAGAAAACTAAAAGAATTCATTTATGATGCAAACGCAAAGTAGACAAGAAATTAAAAATAACAATAATATACAAGCCTTTTGTTATAATTAAGAAATAAAGAAAATGATAGCTAAATTGTCTATCTTATATAATTTAATTGAAGTTATAAACTATCAGTCTTTAAGCTTTTATTTATGATGCATCCAAGGCTTCGGTTAGGGGCTGATTCTTATATGTCATTTTTCTTTTAGCTGTGTCCCACATGCTTATATATATTTCTTATGTTTATAAATTATGTTTGAATACAAAAAAAAAGGACTTTTCTTACTAGTCAAATATTAGGAGGTATGTAAATTATAAAGCTACAACTACAATTGATTTTATTTTATTAGCTATGCCTACGTAGGATTTTAAATTTATAAGCAGCACGTGCAAGTAAATTTTATTAGATGATAATTATTTAATTATTTGTCCCTTTTTGGGCATGATCACTTGCATGTAAAAACAAATATCTATATCCTAACTCATAAGGGCAACCGGCCATAACACAGACAATTTATTAATCATTTCACACCAATCATCACAACCGTATTTGCAGAAAAGAAAAAATTCTAATTTTATGATGCCTAAGAGCTTATGCATTTTATGTGTGCTGGCTTGTGTGACTGTTACACTATTATTGGATATTTTGTTTTATTGTATAATAGGAAGAAATTCTATTTTTAATTCAGAAGTTGTTTCACTTTAAGTTGCTTGTAACTTAAAATTGTTATTCGGTTTTTAAAAGTATTTCATATTTTTAAAGGTTTATGAAGAACTTATAGAGTGACGATTACTTGCTTTAAGGCAAGGCTATCATTTATGGAATCCTACGATTTAATGATGTGGGTATTCTAACTTTTGGGGTAGAATGATACATCATTACATAAAAAAGAAGTTTGCTTGGTAGAGAAAAACAAACTTGCCTAAGATTTTCACTTAGGACTTCATGAAATTCATCAGATTTAGATAAATTTTAGAGAAAGGCTCTTAAAAGAGACTTACAAATTTGAATTTAAATTTAAATGAAAATGTAAAATCACTTATTTTGGTGAAGTGATAAAAAATCTAGAGTTTGGGACTAGATAGAGAGATTGCCTATTTGATTGGATCAAGTAGGTGGGTTTTGACTTTGACGCTAAAAGAAAGGGGAGCTCCTATTTGATTTGAGTCAAATAGAAGATGCTAAGGCTTATGGACCTAGAGCTAGGAGATCTTTTTCTTGATTGGGTCAACCTAATAATGATGATGATGAACCTATAGCTTGGAGGCTAAAGGGGTGTGAAATTTCCTATCCCTTTTAGGCTAAAGGGAAAACATGATTTAACCTATATCTTTGAGGTTAAAGGTTATGGGATTTTCAAAGTCTTTTAGGCTAATGAAGAAGAAATTTTTTAGTCTTTTGGGTTCATAGGAATGAGAAATGATCTATAATTTTGGGACTACAAATCAAGGAGGGATTCCAATTTTTTGTGCTCAAATATGAAGATTCATTTGTGTTGGCTAAAAAAAAGCTGAACAAATAGATTGCTTCATAAAACAAATTGCAATTGGACATATACGACGCTTTGAAAATGACAGTCATTCAACTATTCGATTAATAAATATACAGAAAAACCAAAAAAAAAAAGAAACCAACTTACGCTATTGATTTTGCTCCTGCTTTTTCTCGTCTATTCCATGCCTTCGTTGATCGGTTTGAAGCTACGTCGAACGCCTTCTGTTATGTCGCCTTCAACTCACTCGAATTGGCCTTCCCCGCACACCCAAACCTGCTCGTCCAGCAGTCCCGACCTCACAGGCAGACAAATTCCACCTCTGCCTGCATCACATGCACAAGAATCTCAGCCCAGACCGTCGATGATCCGGCCTGTGTTCGATTCTGCCTGGACTGACCCGAACAACAAATGAGACTAGAACACCTAAAATTGTTCATCCTTAATCGTGAGTTCTCTCTTACGCAGTAAGAGGGGTAATTAACTATGAGGGCTTGCGCTCACAGGAAGTAAGGACCCAGATTTAACTAAACCCTGATACTACTCTCAGGAAAAATCTGATTAACTACAATCTGCCTTAAAGAGAATGGAATCCTAAGTCTGCTAAGTAGTATTCATGCCTACATGCTATTTTTCTTGAGCAAACAATTTGCTTTAGTTTTGGTTAAGCAAATGTGCAAGGATAAAATTAGGATCCTACGTCATGGGTAAAGGTTATTTTTTTTTATTTTGGCGCAAAAAATAGATTAAGAAATCTAAGATTTGGTCAGAAGGATCATTGATGCTCCTTTTAACTCTTTAGAGGTTATTTGAAAATCTCTGTATGAATCCAAAAGTGCACCTTGCAAAGAAGGGGGGGTGGATAGGATGATTCAAGTTGAATTTGGTTCAACGTAAATCAGAACAATCCTAGGATTTGGCTAAGGGTGAATTAGCTAAAAATGATCCTAAGGATTATGTAGTGAAGTACCTGAAGTTTAGGGAAGCTTCAAGGCACAATACATCAAGAGAAAGAGGACTCCTAAGAATGCTCATATTTTTCATTAAAATGTTTGGATTCATTTGAATAATAGGGATCATTCTTATGGCTTTTGGAGAGTCTTATGATTAATATTGTCATAATCTAAGGACTTATGAAGCAAATGGAATAAATTTGGATTTTTAGGAATTCTTAGAAATTAGAGCAATTAATTATTTCTATTTTAATGCTCCAAGCCCTACAAAATTTCAAAGATTAATTTGATTAATTTTACCTGTTGTGGGGATTGCAACATAGACCTTTGAGAACCTATAAAAGATTCCACAATGATTTATGTATTTTCTAATTTATTTATTTATTTATTTTTTGACATCCACCAAAACTTGGGAATAATTATGTATCCTAGTAGATAAAATGTTTCTATATATTTGATCAATTTTGTCATGACCTAGATCTTGATGAGAATTGAAATCAATGTGTAGCCATTTGATTTGGGATCTAATGGCTACAAATAGCATAAGATTCGATGTAGGTGAAGGCTCCAATATGAATGCATTTTCATGCATTAGAGAGTTTTTCTGACACAAGTTTGACAACCCGACGCTTCGTCCTCCTCTTTGACACATACATACATTAAGCAAATACATGTATATTAACACATTTATGTGTATATGTATTCCATGTATGCATATTCATTTCATTCAAATCTATAGCTATTTAGATCTAATCTAGGATCAGCTCAATTCAAGTTCGGTCTATGCTAGCATTGGCTCATTAGTCAGCTCTTTGACTTTGATCTGAGCAAAATACCGCTTTATTTTTTGAGCAATCTATGATCTTGGAGCTAAATTCATAAATCTATCCACATCTTAATTAGATTGTAGGATATCTTTTAATAACCATTGGAAGGTGAAAGATCTCCTTGATACATGATTTGAAAAGGATATACAAGTCAACTTTATATGCATTAGTTTAGAGGCTAGAATGAAACCATAAGAACAAGGGGTGGCGTGTGGGGGAACTGGAAGAATTTATCTAGTTTGTAGTTAGGGAGCACCAAACATGATAAATTTCAATTGACATAGATATAATGTTGTTTTGTCAACAATTAAAGGGGTTAGCTTCTCAGGTTTTTTTTTTAGGCCATGTGCTATGTATGGTATAAATTGTTTGATTAATTTTACAGTATTTCAGTCAATATTTGAAGGATAATGATGTAGAACGTACATGCAAGAATGATTAGATTAAAGAATTTACACGCTTAATATCTAGAGCACAATAATTATATCTTTATAGTGATTCGAACGACAAAATAAAACACAAAGAGCGGTGACACAAGCTTAGGCTAAATCACATGCATAGGAGTTAAGAGCATAAAACAATCAATTAATCTAACATTGCATACATGAAAAGTTTCAACAAGAAATCCCTAGACTAACAATGAGATTAGTACTATGAAGGATCCCTCACACAACTCTATAATTTACTAGGCTTTAGCGAAGAGTAATTAACAAGCTTATTATGAATCAATTAAACCACATAGTAGGGTGACTATAAAGATAAGAGACTAGGGAAAGAGTTCACCATCACCAAGCATTAGGCAGTAGTTGGAAGCCTCAGATCAGCAACCTCCTTAGTCTCCAAAGTTAGGACAGCAATCTGGAATGACTAGGGAGTCTGGACGGCAATTGGAGCCTTCCGGTTGAAGGTGCAGTACAGGGAAACTTGCAGAATTTTGTGGACAGCAACCTGGCCTTCCTGGAACAACAATTTTGCAAGGTAGTGGGGCTGGGTTCTCAGAAAAAGAGGCTTCAAACTTCTGGACAGCAACTAGAGATGTGTAAACAGCAGCATGTGAGGATTGGGACAGCAGCTGGGCACTTGAAATGCTTGGGATAGCAGCCGTGCAATATCTAGAAAAATTTGACAGCAGTTTCCCAAGTCAGAGGGGTTTAGGATAGCAAGATAAGCCTCTCAGAAATACAGGATAGCAGTCGAGACCTGCTGTATTTCTTGGACAGCGGTTAGAGATTTCCCAAAGAGGGGAAATTCTGGAGGGAGGGGCTTTGGAAAGAGGCAGCTAGGGCTGCCAAGGGGGTGCTGTCATAATCAAGTCCATAAATTTCAATTAGGAGTGATTAGACTAAATCAATCCCAATGAGGATTTAATTGGATTTGATTTAAGGACTTAATTGGGAGCTAATAATGGAAAGAAATAAGGAGGAGGAGGAAGGGGGTGGGCCGGCCTAGAGAGAGAGGCTTGATTGGTTTTAAATTAGGGAAGGGTTTTAATGGAAAAGGGGAGGGAAAGGGGGGGGGGGGCATGCCTGAGGGGATTAATTGGGACTTTTGAATTTTTTCTAATCATAGGTGATTAAATATGGAAAAGGATTTAAAGGGAAGCCTTTAATTAAATTCAGATTTGGAACAATAGGAAAGTTTCCAAATTGAATCAGTCTTAATTTAAGAAAGGATTCAAATTCAAATAAATTTAAATTTGGATTTTGAAAACTTTCCAAATTTAGAAGGATCTAAATTAGGTAAGCTTCCAATTCTTTCCCTAGAGGAGACTTGGGAGAGAAAAAGGAAGTTGGATGAGAAGAGGGCCGGCGACATTGGGGGTGGAGGTGAAAGGGGTGGCGATTAGGATGGGAGGGGTGGAGTTGCTAAAGCTTTGGGATGGGGGTGAGCCGACGGACGGGTGAAGGTTGGGGAGGCTAGGGAGGGTTTGCCGGCAGTGAAGGAGCTTGAAGGTGGCCGGCAATGTGAGATCTAGGGAGGGCCGAAAGGTGGAGGGAGAGGGAGAGGAAGGTAAGGGAAGAAAGGACAAAGTAACGAGCCACGAACCCAGACGCTTCCAAGGTTGGTGAGTATTGCGTTGCCCTTCACCAAGGGTCTTTCTTCAAGAACTCTCCAAGAACTCTCAAGATCTCGCAGGAGTAAAACGCAGAAATTTTCATTCATCATTATCATTAACCCAAAATACAAGAGAACTAGCCTATAAATAGGTCTCATGAAAAGAAAAGAAACAATGACTAAAATGCCCTTCGGGCTACAACACCACGTGACCACCCCTACGGGTAAAATGGGAAAAATAAAAATATAAAATAAACTAGTACATAAAACACATCAAAAAAAAATTAAACTCCATATCGTAGCCGCTGATCTCCGATGTTCTCATCATTCTTCCCGGGTGGGAGAAAACTCGACTCCGTCGAGTTGGTGTCTCGAGAACTCTCATGCATCTGGGTCGTTCTGCTGTAGCTCCTCGCGCTCTGACCATGTATCCTTTGACTCTTGTTGACCTCTCCACCTTATCAGATGTCTTCTTCGTCCACCCTCATTTATAGAAATAATATCATCACTCGGAATCATGTCAACTTTCTCCGTTATGGACGATTTGGAAATTTTTGGGAGTGGAGGTAGGCTGGGGTTCTCACAGGGTGGGGTCGCACAAGGCTCTGTTTGAAGTGGATTTGGTGGGTTAAACTCTGGACCCTCATAGGTTACTAAATCTTCTATGTTAATAGAGGGATGAATGTTGAACTCTGCAGGCAGATCCACAATGTAAGCGTTGTCATTGATTTTCTTGACTATTTTAAGTGGTCCCGCACTTCTAGCATGTGATTCCTTTACAGTTCCTTGTGGGAACTGCTCCTGGTGAATCCGCACCATCACTGAGTCACCAATCTCAAAAATTTTAAATTGTCGTTTAAATTCAGCATGAAGTCTATAATTATTATCGTTCTGTTCAATTAGGCGTGCAATTTTCTTAAGTAGTTCATGCAGATGCGATGTAAATGCGGCATATTTTATGCGAATTCATATGTCTAAAATTCAAGACTCAACAAGATAAATAATATGGGAATGATGTGATGCAAGAGACTTGATATGCAAGATGATTGGCATGAATTGTGGGCTCACACGAAAGTTTAAAATAGAGAAATTTTTTTTGGAAGAAACAAATTTAAAACACACACAAACATACTGACTCACAAACACATGGATAGGAATAAAGACGGATCAGTCATAAAATGAGAGGACATAAAGTTTTCATCTTTAAAGGAACTGGTGTAGGAGTAATGAAGACATCCTTAGCTACAAGGGCATTTCTATAGGAAGTTTCAGCTAGGGTCATAAATAGTTTCCTAGGGGCAGCAGGGAAGTCTAGCAAAGTTATCCAACTAGGAGAGAGATGGTCCTTAACAAGGGAGGACAAGAATATAGAGGGCATGATGGAGGGATCAGGAATATGATAAGACGATGGGTCCTAACTTACAATCATAATGGGATAGCCCAAAGAGTCACCAGCAGGTATGAGACTTAAAAGATGGGGTAGAGTATCCAGAACAGAAGTGGGCACAACAGTTAGAGAGATGACATGAGAGTATAGGCTAATACACTCTCTAACAGTAAAGTTGGTACAAGGAATAGTGAGATAAGTCCAATCAAGAAAGACACACTCTTTCAAACGTAAATCTAAAGGAGCAACTCCTAAAATAGACTCTAATAAAACAAGAGGAGGCTCATTTTTTCAATTAGGCTCAGAATCATTCAGGGTCAAATTATTGTCTTCCGAGTTCATATTAATATCATCCAGGCGGACCGTATCCAAAGGGATATCCTTGATGGGATCAGGATGGGCTAAGGTATCAATGTTTAAAGGTTCTAGATCTCCTAAATCAGGGTTTAAGTCATGTAGGGAGTCTAATTCAATCACTTCAGTTTCATCCTCAAAGAAGTCCTTGTTATCAGTGATATCATTAGCATCCATGAAATGGATGTACTCAGTTTCAGGTTCAGGGGACTTTTTCTTTGCAATGCAATTGTTGGTTAAAATTACACTTGCTGGGTCAAGGACTGGGGAGGTCAAAGGTTGGGTAGCCTCAGAACTCACCTTAAATTGAAAGGGTGTGAAGTCATCCACGAGGTGAAGTAAATCGGGATCCACCACGCAGAGAGGACGCGTGCTCAGACAAGGTTGACTGGGATGGCTCGGAGTCGGCCCAAGTGGGGAGTCATATGGGCCCGATCCAACAGAAGACCCAATAGAGGGTCGGCCATCAAGGCTAGGTGAAGACCTACAGGGTGGGGCAGCAACCCTGATGTTACTCAGGGATGGGTGGTCTCAACCACAATAATGTCCAAGGTTTGTCCCAACAAAAGAGGTAGGGTGGTGTTCCAGATAAAGGTCACTAAGTGTGGGGGCCACTCCTTGATTAGATACGTGAGTGGGAGTGGTATGTCGGACAGGTTTAGGAATAACCACAGAGGTAGGAAAATGAGTAACCGCAGCGTGGTGAGGACTACGAGTCACGATATCATATTGGAGTGTAAAAGGTGAGTAGGACTGACTTTCACGTATAGGGTTCTTGAGACTGCAGTGCCCAAAAGTTTGATGAAAAGGGGGGGTCCTAATCTTAAAATTAGGTGGTTGGTCACAAGTAGAGGGGAGATATTTAAATTTAAGTTCTCGTCTCATGTCTTTCCAATCAGAAGTAGAGTATTCACCATGAGATTCTTTATAATCTTCCAACCTCATCCAAAATTGACGAGCACTACCGTTCAGGCAAGACTTAGCAATGCTAACCTGGTGGGACTTAGGAATATCACGTGATTCAAAATAGTCTTCTAATTGCCTAATCCATTCCTTAAAGTAGTAAGGGTCCGAGGAACCATCAAAGGTGGGCAGACGGTTATGTGACTCTAAGTGAGGTTGTTGCGGCTTAGGCTCAGGTCTAGGTTGACAAGCAGAGTGGGTAACCTTCCGACTAACATGATTGGCCGAATGGGGCACATACCTAGAGTGGGGAGAGTCAACATGTTTCTCCTTCATGGTTTTAGTTATGGAGCACACTAGATTAACTAGGTCATCTAACTTTCTTTGAAGTCCTATCAGGTCCATTGGGAAGCTAAGTGAAACCTAATGAGGAGTGGGTGTAAGGGACAGCACTTAGACACTAAGTTAGGCTCACTTAAACTCACTAAAGGGTGCAGAAATTGAATGGACAGCAAGCAAAAACAGTAATTTAAAATAACGATGCGATGGTATGCATGCAAACAAGCTTTGGAAAGGTAAAATAGACTCCTATGAACTTCTAGCACATATAACACATGCCTACCATGCTCTGATACCAAGATGATGTAGAACGTACATGCAAGGATGATTAGATTTTAAGGAATTTGTACGCTTAATATCTAGAGCACAATAATTATATATTTATAGTGATTTCGAATGACAAAATAAAACACAGAGCGGTGACACAAGCGTAAGCTAAATCACATGCATAGGAGTTAAGAGCGTAAAACAATCAATTAATCTAACATTGCATACATGGAAAGTTTCAACAAGAAATCCCTAGACTAACAATAAGATTAGTACTTTGAAGGATCCTTCACACAACTCTATAATTTACTAGGCTTTAGCGGAGAGTAATTAACAAGCTTCGTATGAATCAATTAAACCACATAGTAGGGTGACTATAAAGATAAGAGACTAGGGAAAGAGTTCACCATCACCAGCATTAGGCAGTAGTTGGAAGCCTCAGATCAGCAACCTCCTTAGTCTCCAAAGTTAGGACAGCAATCTGGAATGATTAGGGAGTCTGGACGGCAGTTGGATACTTCCGGTTGAAGGTGCGGTGCAGGGAAACCTGCAGAATTTTGTGGACAGCAACCTGGCCTTCTTGGAACAATAGTTTTGCAAGGTAGTGGGGCTGGGTTCTTAGGAAAAGAGGCTTCAAACTTCTGGACAGCAACTAGAGATGTGTAAATAGCAGCAGCAGCACATGAGGATAGGGACAGCAGCTGGGCACTTGAAATGCTTCGGATAGCAGCCGGGCAATATACAGAAAAATCTGATAGCAGTTTCCCAAATCAGAGGGGTCTAGGATAGCAAGATAAGACTCGCAGGAATACAGGATAGCAGTGGAGACCTGTTGTATTTCTTGGACAGCAATTAGAGATTTCCCAAAGAGGGGAAATTCTTGAGGGAGGGCTTTGGGAAGAGGCAGCTAGGGCTGCCAAGGGGGTGCCGTCACAATCTAGTCGATAAATTTCAATTAGGAGTGATTAGACTAAATCAATCCCAATGAGGATTTAATTGGATTTGATTTAGGGACTTAATTGGGAGCTAATAATGGAAAGAAATAAGGAGGAGGAGGAAGGGGGTGGGCCGGCCTAGAGAGAGAGGCTTGATTGGTTTTAAATTAGGGAAGGGTTTTAATGGGAAAGGGGACGGAAAGGGGGGGCCATGCCTGAGGGGATTAATTGGGACTTTTGAATTCTTTCCAATCATAGGTGATTAAATATGGAAAGGGATTTAAAGGGAAATCTTTAATTAAATTCAGATTTGGAACAATAGGAAAGTTTTCAAATTAAATCCGTCTTAATTTAGGAAAGGATTCAAATTCAAATAAATTTGAATTTGGATTTTGAAAACTTTCCAAATTTAGAAGGATCTAAATTAGGTAAGCTTCCAATTCTTTCCCTAGAAGAGACTTGGGAGAGAAAAAGGAAGTTGAATGGGAAGAGGGCCGGCGGCATTGGGGGTGGAGGTGAAAGGGGAGGCGGTTTGGATGGGAGGGGTGGAGTTGCAGAAGCTTTGGGATGGGGGTGAGCCGACGGACGGGTGAAGGTTGGGGAGGCTAGGGAGGGTTGGCCGGCAGTGAAGGAGCTTGAAGATGGCCGGCGGTGTGAGATCCAGGGAGGGCCGAAAGGTGGAGGGAGAGGGAGAGGAAGGTAAGGGGAAGAAAGGACAAAGTAACGAGCCACGAACCCGGACGCTTCCAAGGTTGGTGCGTATTGCATTGCCCTTCACCAAGGGTCTTTCTCCAAGCTCTCTCCAAGAACTCTCAAGCTCTCACAGGAGTAAAACACAGAAATTTTCATTCATCATCATCATTAACCCGAAATACAAGAGAACTAGCCTATAAATAGGCCTCATTAAAAGAAAAGAAACAATGACTAAAATGCCCTTCGGGCTATAACACTACATGACCACCCCTAGGGGTAAAATGAGAAAAACAGAAATATAAAATAAACTAGTACATAAAACACATCAAAAAAAATTAAACTCCATATCGTAGTCGCTAATCTCTGATGTCCTCATCAGATAATTAGGCCATTTTCTCTTTTGTTGAAATATGTAGTTATTTTGTTTCCATGGCAGCTAATTTGTGTTCAAGTGATATTTCCCTTATTATCTTTATGTGATTATACATAGTTTATTTTTTTTAAATAATTTTGTTCCTTGTCATTTTTTCTTGCTACATGATCCTTTATTAGCCCTCTGAGAAGTATTAATGGTGGTCTGGGTACTACTATGTTCTGATAAACAGACTTGAGAAAGTTCATGAAATGCTTTCTACCTATTGCAGAAAGCACACCTACCACCTGAAGAAGGGCCACTCATATTGGAAGATGTGCAATTTAAGAAGGAAGCTTTATCAAACCACATCAAAATTCCTACCGATGGGGCTGATGTCTGGGAGATTGATGCTGGTTTATTGGAATTTCAGAGCAAATTTGAATCTGGGTCTTTTGGTGATCTGTAAGTTCTGTTGGTTGATAAATTGAAATTTTCGTCCTACTTCAAATAGTTTATTATTTTTATTGTGGATTTTCCAATGCCATTTTTTGCTTCAGATACCGTGGCACATATTGTAGTCAGGATGTAGCTATTAAAGTCTTTAAGTCGGAGCATGTCAGCATGGATATGCCGCGTGATTTTGCACAGGAAGTCCATATTATGAGGTTGGTCAAATAACGTGATTTTGCACAGGAAGTCTATATTTGAGCTCTTTAGACATTCTTTTGTGGAATGTATGATGCATATTTTTCTTAGTTTGTGTACCTATTAAACGATGGTGAAACTTCTTCTAGTTGTGGGTAGCATATGCAAGGTCACTCTTCTTCCCGTATATAATCAGCTAGTTGAATGTTTGAATTACCTAAGAGGATCACATGTATGCCTTTTTTGGATTTTTGGCTTAACCCTTCCAAATATTGTTATTAGACCTGGCATTACGTTTATTCCTGTAGTTGTCAGACATGTTCTATTTCAGAAGAGCTGATTAAAGGTCCCTTGATTCTTTTGTCTTTCTCAGAACCATCCCAATACTGCACCGTCCACCTACAAACCCATACTTTATGGGGGAAAATTCTTGTAGAATAATGCTGCACACCTCATATAGATCTACAATTGAAATGGTGCCTTAACATCTACTTATGTGCTTGCCTTATCATCTTTATTTGTTCGGACATTAAGTATTTCATCCAAATTTAAGGTATTTGATCCAAAACTAAGGCATTTCACCTAGAATTTAGAAGTAACGTATTACAATGGAATAATTTATTTCAGATGAAGTGGCTTATGTTCAGATAAAATAACATATTTTGAAGTGAATTTTCTTTTTTATGATTGAAATATCATGTCCAAGTGAAATTCATTTTTTTTGGTGAAATATGGGGCATACATAGGAAGAGGAATCAATTGTAAAGTACAATAAATTGGGTAGGTATTAATTTACCGATGGAAAGGCCTCTTTAGGAGCTGACACAGCACCTGTTTAAATATGCATATTTTTGTGGAGTATACCATTCTCCAACCTTAAATATCCCAGTTACATGCTAACCCTCTTCAACTCAATTTCATGAAGTAATTTTTCCACATTGTTAGCACCCAGTTATGCAATCTTACATATATTTATGATAATATATAGACCTTTCTGTTGAATAGAGCTGTTATTCCTAGGAAAGAAACGTTCATTTCTCATTTGTAGTTATGTAAGAACAAAACTTTAAAAAATTTCTCAATGTGATTAAAACCCATTGCTTTTTTGAAATTCAAATCCTTCATTCTGATAGATGTACGCAATACTTTAACCCTCATTGTAAGAATTTACTTAAATCAAAATGGTATTATTCATCAAAGTTCATACTCCAATACACTTCAATAAAATAGACATCATAGAGGCGGCTAAATCTATTATGTTTACCATTAATACTATTAGATACTATTGGAGTGATTCCATCCTCACTATCTACTACCTCATAAATTGGTTTTCAATTAATGTACTTAGTTCAAAACTCCAATCAATGTGTTTTTCGCATGCTTTCCAAACACGCATACTATTTCAAATTTTCCTCTTAAGGTATTTGGTTGCAATGCTTTCTCCCACGGTCATGAGCCTAATAGGAATAAATTTGATGAAAAGCCTTCAAATATATCTTTCTTGGGTGTGAGGCAAACCAAAAGAGGAACCAATATTATTTGTTTGATGAATAATTCTATTTAAAGATGAATATTGAAATAATTTGCATAATTGTCTTAAAACATGAAACAATATAAAATTGTTTGATGAATAATTCTATTTAAAGATGGTATTGTTGGAAACTTTGAAACATTCATTGTTACTAACACCAGGAAAAATTATATCGAATCTCATTTTATCTATTGGTAATAATGCAACCATCGTATGAGCCATCTAAGATTTTACCATTTAAGATACTTCTTTTTTATTTTCTTTTCTAATATTTTTTTTCAATTTACACATGAAGGTATCTTGCATCTTAAGCCAATACCATAAGATGGAGAACTCCATCAATCAAACTTACACATTCAATCATTCTCATATGAGTTATTGCTTTAGTATTCTCCATATCATGTCATATCTTTTATCATGATATTAAATGATATGTGATAATAATTCAATGTTAATAGAAATTATCAATCTTTTTCATAATTGAATTTAAATCAAAACTAATTTTGTACTATTCATTTATTACTTAATATCAATAACAATCAGTGTATTTGATTTTGAAGAAACAACATTATTATCATAATTTAGAAACATGGGTGCTCACCTTGAGATATGCCAATATTATTTCTCAGCCTTGCCCTCGACTCCTCTATTTGTATTTGTAAATCAATCCCAAATTCATATATAAAACATATACAATAAAATCACTAAATAAAAATAAAAAAATAAAAAAATAAAATATACAATAAAATCACTATAATTATTTATATCTAAACACATTTTAACATACCTTCATAAATTCACTATCTTAATTTCTATTGACTTTATGTTTATGTGTGAACCATATTTTACAACTTTTGGACCCTTTTCTTCTTAAACAATATCAAATTCTTCTTTACATAAAAAAACTGGTATCTTGACATGATTCAAGTAATATTGATTATGTTATAAATAATATTATTTAAAAAAATCATTTAAATATCTTTAATATAGTTAATAAAATTTCATTGCTTATATTCCAATTTCGTATATTTTAAACATGCTTATTAAAGCACTATATGAGTTAAGCAATTTGAAATCCTATGTTTTACCCACAAATTGTTTTCATTATATAAATTACATTTTCTTTCCTTAGACATATACTCCCAACAATAAAAAAAAAGCTCACATAGGTTAACATGCATCAATGGGAAAATACCTACAATTGTTCACCAAATAGCTTTTTTTTTCTATTTTAATCATAATTTAGACAAAACTTATAATTTTTTATAGATTTTTGGGTTTGCATGAATTTTTAAATAATTATTTTTTTAATGATTTTAAGAAACCTAATGAATTTCTCTCACATATTTAGGTTTACTTTCTTCAAATCCAAAAAGGAGGAAGAAGAGAGAAATTGATGCCCTGGCTTGTTCGCCCTTGTTTTCTTGATTGATATTAATTTGCGCTCACACTCTCTTCCTCTTTATCTCACTCTCATGATTCCTCTCTCTCTCTCTCGTGATATTTTTTATACTCCCTTCGTCAGCCATCTCTTGCGATTCAAATAGGCCAAATCGACTAATGTCAGCTCACATGAACAGACACTAGACAGTTCATTCTTCTTTTTTAATTTTAATGGGATTTCATGTTGTCATGCTTATTTGGATTGCAATCCAAAATTTTTGGTCGTAAGCTTAGATTTATGGTATGATCATCCAAACTTAACCACAACTCATGTTTTTCAAGGGAATTTTGCATCTTGTTATTGAGTGCTTTGTTGAGGCAATAATTGCATGTCAAACATTGCTTTATTTTCAGAAACTTTAAATAAACAAGGCCTTGATTCATCTAAGTAATAAATCCAGTAAATACTTTTCTCATAATATAATCAAGGTTATACTTATTTATTGTAGAGTTTTATTAAATAAAATGGTAAAATCTTCCAAAGCTATGTACAATCTAGTTCATATGAGAGGTATCAAACTATCATGGAAATCATCACCAAAATTTTTTTATAATTAAAAAAAACATTTGAACATATGTTCTAGAATTTGTTTCAAAGGAAGCCAAGGACAAATATGTTGGAATCAAAATTATGATAATTGCAGATTATCACTAGAATCATTTAAACTTGTCATTTTCCTTCAATTAAACTAACCACTAGTGGCAAATTAAATTAAATTTTGCTTGAAGAAATGGCCGGCTAAAAACATCTAGGAGGAATGGCTTCTTGCTTGCTCTTTATGGAGCAATGATGACGGATTTGGCACGACCTAAAATTGACGTGTTGAATTATTTGATATAGTTGAGATTTATATAGGCTTTGTTGTTGGATGCTGGAGATGAAGGAAGCCATCCAAACTAATAGTGCAGGGGATTATGGCAGGGAAGAGAGAGATGAAAGATGGGAGAGCACAGGTGAGAGAGGATGAATGAATTTAATAATTTAGATTAGCTTTGGAATTTGAAAATAATATTGTCTTTAATAGATGGG
Organism: Dendrobium chrysotoxum; assembly: GCA_019925795.1. Taxonomy (NCBI): domain Eukaryota; kingdom Viridiplantae; phylum Streptophyta; class Magnoliopsida; order Asparagales; family Orchidaceae; genus Dendrobium; species Dendrobium chrysotoxum. The sequence goes on along the minus strand of CM034302.1, from coordinate 88,220,923 downwards.
GGTTGGGGTGTTGTGCGTTAAACCGCCATAAGTTATAATTTTGCAGTTTTTCCTAGTGAATGGAGTTGTAAGAAGCATGAAAAGAAAGCTTTTTCTATTACTTACTCTCTTGTTACCTGCCAACGGTTCACCAAATATCTTTAAATTACTTTGCAATTGAAACACCATTTTCTTCCTTTTATTTAAAGTTAATGAAATAATTATTTTGTTTCCTTCTCAATTTTCCTTTTCACTTTTATGACTAATATATGTAATTTTATAGTCAGTCCAAAATGTGTATGCTGATGTTAAGGGAGGAAATGAAATAAACAGTAGAGTTTAGTACTTTTTTGAACTATCTTATAAAAAAGATGGTAATGAATAAGGTATTTATGTTTCAATTCAACACTATTTTGTTTTTTTTTTTTTTTTTTTGGTTAGTATGTGATATACTGAAATATACTCCACGAGTTGCATTCTATTTCCATGTAAATTGATTGTAGAAGGTTAGAATGACTGAAAATTACTAAGTAAATAAACTGTAAATCGATGGACTAATGCTAGGAATTATATAATAAGCTTTGATTATTTCAAAGAGATAATAGTAGTAGAACCTACTGAAGATATGATAGTATGTAAGTATATCTTGGTGGTTTGGATATGTACAATAAAGGATAGAAGATGCGCCAATTAGTGGGGTAAGATGGAATTAATGTGAAATAATTAAAATGGAATAAACAGTAAACTAAATATAAAATAGCTAAAATCTCAGACATTGTTGCGTTAATAGGATTAGTGCCTCATGTATCACTCAATAATAATGAATGAAGGAGTGTTCATAAAGTTGTTCTTAAATAGTTGCAATAAGGCTAATGATGATAAAATTGATGTTAAAAGTAATGAGGATTCACCAACCTCAAATAGTTGGGTATATAACTAGTCATGATGATGGAGATATTGGTTTTTATGATCTCAAGGATTCTCTGAGCTTCTCTGTCGCAATTGTGGTCATAATTTAGTTGTAAGCTAATTTCTTACCCTTGTAACTGACATTAAAATATCTGGCTTCTAGTGAAGTTTGAATCATTGCTAATATTACAATTTACTTACCTAATCTAGTTTTGAATGGTTTCTTGTATAATAGGTGGTGGTAATTTTAATCTCATATCGTAAAGAATTTGTATTTTTCTTAATTGATTTGATTTGAACCTTCATAACTTGTTTTTTGTTCTGCCAATGCTACTTGAAACTTTAAAATTGTTATGGTCCTGACTTGGAACTTCATTATAAATCTTCTCAACTAGAACTAAGCATTTGTTTTCCACCACCTCAAAACTTTTGTTTTTTAATAGTAAATCTATGATATTGAACCTAAACTCCTTTTCCATGCAGAAAGGTTCGTCACAAAAATGTTGTTCAGTTTATCGGTGCATGCACAAAACCTCCTAGCTTGTTTATTGTAACAGGTATGTGCTTGTTGAAGTATGTAGTAATTATGGCTGTTTATTTTAATGAGTTAAGAATCCTTGAAATTAATTTAATTTTTTTAGATGATCCGGCTGTGGTTGGTAGTATAAATTTTTTTGTCTTCCCTCTTCAGAATTTATGCCTGGAGGAAGCGTGTATGACTATCTACACAAGCAGAAAGGTGTCTTTAGGTTTTCTTCTCTACTCAGAGTAGCAATTGATGTTTCTAATGGTATGAATTATTTGCACCAAAATAATATCATACACAGGGACCTGAAGACTGCCAATCTTTTAATGGATGAAAATGAGGTGGTTGTTTTATGCTACTGTTTGATTTGTTATTGTGAGCTACTTAATTATATTGATGAACTGAATGAATAACTATCATCAAGCTTTGAAGTGCTTTGTCTCCCATTTTTTTAATGAGTATTACATTCTAGTCATGAGAAAGTTAGCTCGTTGATTTTGACCATCTTCCAATTCTATTAATTTTAGTCATTCTACTCTGTTTTGAAGGATTCAAACGAGACATTATTCTGTGACACAAATACTCGTGGTTTCTAATGAGCTTTTTGAGCTTGTTTCTACAGCTTTTTTTGATACGCTCTCATTGTTTTTGTCTCTTCTAGTAATCCTTGTAGGTGAAATTTATCACGTTATAATTCTTTTTCTTCGTTCGCTCAAGATGTATTATCTTAAATTGCTAAAAATAATGGTCGATGCATTTTTCGTTCTTCACTAACTGGTGCATCAGTTTTATGACAGGTTGTTAAGGTTGCTGATTTTGGAGTTGCACGTTTTAAAACTCAAACCGGGATTATGACTGCAGAAACAGGAACATATCGTTGGATGGCTCCAGAGGTATGCTTGTTGTATTAACATGGAGCTTGTGAATTTGTGTTATGTATTGACTAAGTCTAATGCCATTTATTATTCGACAAGTTTTATGCTGATTGTTGACTACCTAACGCAACCCTCCATTTTTCTCATCCAGGACTTGGGAGAGCAGGTGTATTAGATTTTGCATATGTTAAAAGATGTTGAATAGACCTAAAAAGATTTGATTAGAAAATATTAAAAATGATGTTTATTTATTAGATTTAAATGAGAATTTGACTCTTAACATAATATAATGGAGAAAAATGATTCATGTAGCCGACCCCAAGTAGAGTTATAAAGGCTTGATGTTGTTATTGTTGTTGTATTGACTTGGTCTAATGCCCTATACAGTTTCTTGACTCGCTATGATTATGTTGACAGGGTTCTTATCCTAACTAACTGGGGTTAGCTTTATGATTTATCCTTTTCATTCATTTTTTGCCAAATGTTGCCTAAAGGTTTTAAGCCTGTTATTCCTGAATCATTTTGAATGACCATCAAATAGAAGTGTGGAAATGCTTAGGAGATCAGGAAATTTCTTGGCCTACTAAACTTTTTAATATCATTTTGAAGACTGAAAAGATGTCAGATGAGTGGGGAAGGAGTGTGTTTCTTTTATTTTTAAGAGTAAAAGAGAAGCATATGATAGAAAAGTGTCCCTCAAACTTAAGGAAAAATTTTATGAGATAGTGGTGAGACCTGCAATGCTTTATGGCAGAACGTTGGCCATTAAAAGAGAAGCATAAAATTAAGTGTTATAGAGATGAGGATGCTTAGATGGATGAGCGGCTTTACTCTTAGAGACAGAATGTAAAACGAGCATAAATGTGAAAAGGTTGGAGTAGCTCTAGTGACAGATAAGATTAGAGAGAGTCATGGTTTTCCAATTCATATAACCCTAAGATGGTGCATCATCATTAGACTTTATCCTAAATGTATGTGGGTTTTCCAATTCATCTTTTGGTGAATCAATTTTTATATATTCATGTTACGACAGTTCATCCCTTCCGCAAGTAACTTATTCTGAAACTTTCCATAAATAATACCTATGCTTTCTTCAATCCAATTTTCCCCTTTCGTGATTAGCGAAGCTAGTGTTCCTATAAATCTACCTTGTTAATCCCTGATAGAATGTTTTATGCTTCTATTTTGCATGGTATCTTCCCGGTTCCTTAGTAACCTGTATCTTTTACACTTTCTAACCTTTTGAACAAAACCTTTGCGTTAGGTAAAATAACTGATTCTGTCATTACATATGCAAAACAGTGAACTTAGTCATTGCATGCAGAATAACTGATTCTTTCTATATGTTTCATCTGTTTGGCAAACCATTCCGATTCTCCGAACTATTCAACTAATTTGCAAATCAAACCAAGGATGAAATGATCCCAAACATCTTTTGTTTGGTTTCAGATCACATTTTGATTTTAAGTGCCTAGATCATATGATTTTGTTTGTTCTGATTCCATGTTATTGGATTAAAATTATTTTACTTTGCTACTATTTATTGGATCAACCATTTATTTTCAAGATGGTTCTTTTTTTAATTCAAGCCATAAGCCTTCTTCGAGTTAGTTTGTGTTTTTGAATTTCATAAATCCCAAAACTAAAACAAATGGACTAACCAGGTTGTGCAAAATGTGAAATTTATTACAAACCGAACCAAACTGGTATTAAAACCCAACTTGTAATGTCATTCGAGTGTAAGCGTTTTTTTATAGAATAACCATTGAAAAAACTAAACCAGAGCAAGTTAATAATAGCCTTATTGCAACCAAGACTGCTAAATTTATAATTTGGCCGTGATGATGACATTCTTATTTGTGAATTTGGTGTACTATCTTTTCCTGGTTCGTCATTATCTTAATCGATTTTGTTCTTAACTGCAGGTCATTGAACACAGACCTTATGATCACAAGGCTGATGTATATAGTTTCGGTATCTTGATGTGGGAGCTGCTCACCGGGAAGGTAACTCCTACCTCTGTAACATTTTATTTTAATTTGCTTATCCGTATAATTTGGGTTTATGTTTCTCTTTTCTTAACAGTCTAATTAATTACCTTTCTACAGCTTCCATATGAGTTCCTGACACCATTACAAGCAGCCGTAGGCGTATTAAGAGCGGTAACTACCATATTCTCTTTCCATAAAGATTGAATTAATCAGTTTTTCTTCATTTTTAATTAATTTAGCGTTCTTTTCTACATCTTAAGGGATTAAGACCAATCATTCCCAAGAATACTAATCCCAAGCTTGCTGCATTGCTTGAGAAATGCTGGCAGAAAGACCCAGCTTTGAGGCCTGACTTCTCAGAAATTTTGGATACGCTTAACTGTATTGCAAAGGAGGTGCGGCAATCTAAGATAATTTATATCATAATATTTTTCTGTTATATCTAATTTTTTTCATATTAACTTCAAATAGGTTCTAGAACTTTCTGAATAGCACCACATGGACAAGTCATAAAGTGGTTTTCTTTCAGTATTTGTGAGGGAACACTGATTCTGTAGAAAAATTATTCTGTGTGAAGTCCGGATGCCATCCAGACTCTAATGAAAATACGTCACGTCAGGTACTGAGTCGCGGTCGGTACCCTCGGTACCGCTAGGATACCGAGCATACCGGACGAAAATACCGTCCGGTGTCCGCACAGAATAATCTCTTGATTTTGTATGCAAGATTGCTTTTTTATCTCAAAAGCTCTGGTTTTATTGTCATCAACAGTAGCATAGAGTTAAACATTCTCGATTGAAATCATCCCTTCTGTAATTCAATAATGCTGATAGAAGGCTTTTGCAGGGTGACTTACGCCAACCTGTGTGGTTATGACAACTGACAAGCCTGCTTTCCTACCTGTATATGAGCCTGCTATCCCGATGGGTCCTAAACTCGCCAATGGACGCTCATATGCCCGTATGAGCTAGCCCGAGTGCCCACCAATCCCAGGAGAAACTGCTTTGTGTGAACTGTGTACTTCATATTTTGTTTAGTTCATGACTGCCAACCATTACTAGTTTATTGTGCTTCAAATAAATAAGTTATAGCGAGTACATAATTGTGTACTCTGTTGCTTTGCTCGTCAAACTGCCCCATTCATGTGGAGAAAATCATAGTTGCTTTGCTAAACTTTTAATAAAATTGACTGTCATGATATAAATTAACAAAAATAATTTTTTTATTTGAATACTGCAAGATATTAATAATTTTTTTACAAATAGAAATGTTATTTGAAAAATAAATTCTGCTAGAAATAAGAACAACTTATATTTTCATAATATGCAAATATTTGTTCTTTTTAATGTAAATAATGATGTGATTGATACGCATTACACCAAATTAATACACTAAACATATCAATGTTAATATTACAATTTATTCAAAGAGTAATTTCTATGGAGCTTTAAATTTTAATAAAAATAAATAAATTTAAATTATGAAAGAATTCATTCTAATTTTATTTTTGCATAAAATAAAATATATTTTAATTCTAAAAATTTAAAACTATTTATCTTACCCACAAATTCTTAAATTTTGAGTAATTAAAAAACTTTTAAAATTTTTAAATAATTTATATTTTCTTGTTTCAAGTTATACAATTTTTAAAAGTTATGAAATTTATCAAAATTTATAGGATAAAATTTACTCTTCAATCATCACTTGCCTGCATTCAAACATTTCAAAATAAACAGCCAATTTCATTGGTGAAATTATAATAAGGAGCAAACTTTAAAATTAATTAAATAAAAAAGCACAATTAAAAAGATAGTTAAGTTTCGGTAAATACGTGAAAACGAGAGAAATGTTTTCACATATTATTTAAAATTATATTTTATATTTTATTTTATTTTTGAAAACATAATTTATTATTATTTTTATTTGAATGTAAAATGATTATTTTATAGAAAATGAAATGATTTAATATTTATTAAAATATTTTTAAAAATTTTAAATTTAATATGATTAAAGTGTAAAATTTTAATTTAAGTAACAATGTTATATGTATATAATTTTAAAGTAATCTAAAAATATGATTATAATTTTATAAGTTCTTCATCTAACATATTAAATTTAAAAAAATTATTAGTTCTTCATAAGAACTTATAAAACTTATAATTTCTTTTTCTAATGTAACACAAAAATTATTATCATTGTTTTATATTACTTTAAAATTATATACTATTATTTAATTATTTAAATTAGATTTTTATATATTAATCTTATTTAATATGAAAATAATTTTAAAATTTTATAAAAAATAAAATCATTTCATAATTTTTTATAGGATAAAATATTTTACATTCAGAATTAAAAATAAATAATTTAAATAAATATAAAAATAATTTAAATAACATGTGAAAATAGTTCGCGTTTATGATCTTAATTTTTATGGTGTTTTTACTTAATTAATTTTAAAACAGGCTCCTTATTATAATTTGTCATTTTATTCGTAATAGCGGAGATACGTAAGGTATCAACAGAGAACCAAAAGCAAAAACATTATGCTTCAATTCTAAGCTGAATCTGCAAAGTCAGTTATGGCGAAGAGGTGTTGGATTCAAGTTATGTGTGTGAATTTCCCCTAATTGACCTAAATGTTCATATATATATATATATATATATATATATATATATATATTATGGCTAAGAACCAGCGGTGTCGCTGGCGACAGCCGTCACTTTTCCCTGGCTCTCAATTATAAAACCCCTCTCCACAGCATAATCAACAAAGTTGTAAAGCGGCAGAACTCTAGCCCCGTACTTATCCCTGAAACCCTTCAACTCCTTCTTCGCCTTCTCCCTGAGCTCCTCGACGATCTCCATGGCCCTCTACAACCCTAGTGCACTAACCACGCTCGCATTGCTCCTCATTGCTATGGAAGCAATGGAATAGGAACAAGCAGGAGAAGAAAATAACATGAAAACAAGGAATAAGAGTAAATTATTTTATGTATATTGATGTCTAAGTCTCAGTCCTTCTCCAGGTAGTATATATGTAGTATACTCCTCTACATTACAGCTTCTAAAACAGTGAAAACAAATGAAACAGAAATGAAATGGTATCACATGCTATAGTACTATAATTAGTTATAGAGGTAGTGGGTAATAGTATGGATGGTAAATTGAGCCTTTAGAGTATAAAAGATAACGTGTGCCACATCAGTTCTCCCCTGCTTCAGAAGAGGTTGAGTCCGACGAGCTGATGCTAGTAGGAGTTGAATCGGTAGGATGATAGGGAGAGATGTCTGTCATGTTAAATGTTGGCGGAGTGAGTATGTCTGATGGAAACTCGACGATGTAGGCATTATCATTCACTTTCTATTTAATAACAACAGGTCCGATTTTTTGGGGCTTAGCTTAGAATAAGAACCAGTAGGAAACCGTTCCTTCCTTAGTCGCACCATGACTAGTTCACTTGGATGAAAAATTTTGGGGCGACGATGAACATCGGCCTTCAATTTGTTTGACATATTAGATTGCTCCAGCTTGTTGCAAACTTCTTCTAAGGTGTCTTTGAAGCTCTCAACCAGCTTATGAGCTGCCGAGTTGTGACATTTTGGAAGCACGACTATGTCTACCAGGTGGTTAGGCGGTATAGTGTAGACAATATTAAAGGGACATGTACCTGTGGATCGGTTAGTCATTGAATTAATTATAAGCAAATTCCACTTGACTAAGCAAATCGTCCCACTGCTTCGGGTGGTCTTGCACAAACATCGCAACATACTTCCTAACGTATTATTCACCACTTCGGTTTGACCATCGGTTTCGGGATGATATGCAGAACTCAGCTTGATTTCTGTCTTCAACTATTTCCAAAGCTCCCTCCATAAATGACTTATGAACTTTACATCTCTGTTCGATGTAATGCTGTGCGGCAACCCGTGAAGGCGTATAATTTCTTGGAAGAACAATCTGACAACTCCCATGACATCGCAGGTCTTCTTGCATTCAATAAAATGGGTCATTTTGGAAAACCTGTCAACCACCACCATAATAGAATCAAAGCCCTTCTTTGTACAAGGGAGGCCTAGTATGAAATACATACTCAGGTCCTCTCATATGGATACCGGAACTGTCAAAGGCATGTATAGCCCCATATTTTGGCTAGTTCCTTTGTATACTTGACACACAGTGCATTTTTCAACAAACCAGATAACATCCTGCTTATGTGTGGCCAATAGAAATAATACTGTAGTTGTATCAATGTCTTTTCTCTTCCCAGGTGTACCGCTGTTGCACAGACGATTAAGGAATGCATAGTGCATTGCCCTTGAACAAGAAGCCATGGCGAAGAGTATAATCATCGCACGGTTTTCCCTCTGAACAACATTCCTAAGGTGCAGCAAAGTCTTTATCACTGCTATACAATTCTTTCAAAGAATCCAAGCCAATTATTTCAATTTGAAGCTTGAAAAGTAGAGCGGATCATCTACATAGTGCATCTGCTACCCTATTTTGAATGTTCGATTTGTGTTTGAGGAAGAAACTAAACTTCTGTAGGAAAACTATCCACCTGGCATGCATTCGATTAATGTGCTTTTGCGTGTTAATAAATTGTAAGGCTTGATGGTCACTGCATAGCACGAAGTCTTGGTGAAGTAGGTAATACTCCCATTGTTTGAGGGCTTTAACGACTGCATATAACTCCTGCTCATACACCGACCACTTTTGCTTGGCTGGACTCAATTTTTCACTATAAAATTCAATGGGTCTGTTGTCTTGTGACAACACAGCTCCTATTCCCGCCGCTGAGGCATCAGTATCGACATAGAATAGCTTTGTAAAATCTGGTATTGCTAGAACAGGGGCTGAAATCAATGCTGCCTTAATGGTGTCAAAACTCTGCTGCTACTCCTCGGTCCACTTGAAGATACTCTTCTTGAAGCAGTTTGTTAATGGTGTCATGATCACGCTAAAACCACGCACGAGCTTGCGGTAGAAGTTGGCTAGGCCATGAAAACTCCGAACATCAGCAACTGAGTGGGGCTATGGCCATTCCCGAATAGCTGCGGTCTTGCGAGGATCCATTTTAACTCCATCAGCTAATATAATGAAGCCTAAAAAATGTACATAAGCCATAAAAAATTCACATTTAGATATATTCAAATATAGCTTGTGAGTGTGTAGAAGTTTGAATGCTTCACTTTGATATTGCCAGTGATCCTCTATGGTTCTACTAAAGACTAAAATATCATCAAAATATATCACACAACACTTGTTCAGCAGTGGTTTCAAAACATAATTCATCAATCTCATAAATGTGGATGGAGCGTTGCACAAGCCGAACAACATAACTCGCCATTCATATAAGCCCGTATAAGCTTTAAAGGTTGTCTTCCACTCGTCACCAGAGCGAATCCTAATCTGATGGTAGCCACTCCGCAAGTCCATCTTAGAGAAAATTTTGGATCCGGACAGATAATCTAACATGTCTTCCAATCTTGGTACTGGAAATCTGTATTTTTCGTGATCTTATTGATGGCGCGACTGTACACACACATTCTCCATGATCCATCTTTCTTTAGGACTAAGAGGGTAAGCACAACGCAAGGACTTCGACTGGGCTGTATAAGCTGTTTCTGTAACAGTTCTATAATCTTTTGTAGTTCTTGTTGTTCAATAAGAGGTAGCTTGTAGTGTGGCAAGTTAGGTAATGATGCACCTGGCACTAAATCAATTTGATGACTCTAAACCCTAACGCTAAACCCTAAACTTTAGCATGGGAGGGAGTTTATTCAGTAGTTCCAGTGGTGTCAAGTCTTCGAATTCTAACAACAGTTGTTGCAGTTCATAAGGATGGTTAGAAGGCTTCATCTCTGGAGTTGTTTCTATTGCTACAAGGGCTAACAGAGAGTTGCTTTCACGGTTGTATTGTAATAGTGATTTTCTCGATACAATGTGTAAAGCAGGTTTGTTTGTACCATGGTTGGTTGCAGCTGAAGAAGCATTCAGTAACAATCTAAGCTTTGCCCCTTCCATTCCAAGGAGTAATTGTTGGTTCGTCCATCATACATAACATTACTATCAAACTGCCATTATCGGCCCAGGATCAAATGACAAACATCCATGTCCAGCACATCACATATGATTTCACACGCGTAATACTTCCCAAAAGAAAAATTCACTCAGCACATGTCTGTGACGGGGAGATCCATTCCCTTTTTAACCCAACTAATCTTATAAGGGTTAGGATTTTTCATAGTTTTAAGATGCAGAGCTTTAACTACTGCACTAGAGATGACATTCTCAGTGCATCCATTATCTATCAAGAGGTCACAAACCTTACCACTGATTGTGCATTTGGTTCTGAATATAACATTTCTTTGTGAATCTATACTAGTTCTTGGGGAAAACAGTAGCTTTTGCAGAACACAGACAACTTGTTCTCCTTCATCACTAATAACTTCTTCAAAATCTTCCTCAGGTTCTCTCTCAGCCACAATGTGATTGGATTCGGAATCCCTCTCAAGTAAATGAACTTGCTGACGATTTGGACATTCGTTCGACTTGTGACTCGGTTGGAAGCACTTCAAAGTGTTAGGCCGAGCTTAAGGGTTTTCTCTAACTGGTGCCTTGAGCTTGTTGGTGGTCCTCATCTCTGTTGGATGAGGCGTTGTACCAGTTGCTGGGGTGTGCTTTGGACTCGGTCTAATTTCTGTATGAGGATGCGGTCGATTTTCTTGTGTGGTTGGTTCAGAATGTTGTCATCACGCTCCCGTCTCGCAGGGTACGTGACTCAATTGGAGCTCTGACTTCAATGCGAAGTTCACAGCCTGTAACAATGACCAAACTGAGTTTAATTCCAATTTATCTTGTATAGCTTCCCTCAAACCCCCAATGTAGCATGCTATCAACCGATAGTTGGACTCATCGAGGTTGTTACGCATAGAGGCGGTATAATTCCTCCGTATAATCATTAACACTCCAGCTTCCCTGACAACAATGCTGATATCTCATGTACAGCAGTTGTTCATAATCTTTTGGTAAGAATTGAGCTCTAAGAAGCTGCTTTATTTACGCCCAGTTTCAGACACTTCCCTTTCCTTCCCTTTGACGGGCTTGGATAAGCTGTTGCCACCAAGCGTTCGCACTACCTCGGAGTCGGCAGACTACATACTTGACTTGCTTCTCCTCAGGAATATATAATCAAAAAATGCTTCGACCGCACCTTCCCAGTCAAGGTAGTCCTCGATGTGTAATTTTCTTTCAAAGAAGGGTATATCCATCTTCAACTTGAATTCTCCCTGCGGTCTCCTCGATGCTTCCCCCCGTCGATGATGTGGATGATAATAACGATGGTGTTTGTCCTCAGCTGAATCGGATGCGATTCCCTATGGGTGTAAATCGACTTCAACATCAGAATCAGTGAAGTTAGGTGGGGTCATTCGGGGGGGCGATCGTTCCGCCCCCGTGGAGGTTCAGCTCTGCATTTCGGTGTGATCCCCGGAGTGGCAGGTGGAGTAATACTACCACCTATTCTCAGGCTCTGCAGTTTCATATGCATTTCTGTGAAGAATAGGCAAAAATCAGCTCTAAGCTCTTCTAGGTGTCTGACAATCCTAGATTCAGCCGTCCACAGTGCGTCTCCGCCCTGATTGCCATCAGGAGCGCGATATTGGATGCTTTCTGCCATATACTTCCACCAGGCCCTGATACCAATCTACCGTGGAAGCAATTGAATAGGAAGAAGCATGATAAGAAAATAATAGGAAAATAAGGAACAAGAGAAAATTCTTTTTTGTATATTGATGTCTAAGCCTCAGTCCTTCTCCGGGTAGTATATATGCAGTATACTCCTCAACATTTCAGCTTCTAAAATAGTGGAAACAAGAAAAACTGAAATGAAATAATGTCACATGCTATAGTACTATAATTAGTTATAGAGGTAGTGGGCAATAGTATGAATGGTAATTTGAGCCTGTAGAGTATAAAAAGATAACGTGTGTCCACATCACTCATCTTCCCAGATCTCCCATTGTCGCCCACCCACTTCTCCTCCTCCATCAAAATGTCATCGGCAACTTCATACAAAAATCCCATCGCCCTCTCTTACCTCCTCAATCTCTCCACATATTCCTCCCCTGCAATTCCCAGATACCCACCGCACACCACTAAACACTCTGCCATCTCACCAAACTTCTTCTCAAGTACAACCATAACATCTTCCTGCTCCCCACCGTACAATGGCAATAAATCAAGCATCTAACCAGTAGCCATCCCAGTAAATCCAACAGCACGAGTTATCTCTCTGATGACGCGTAGAATCGTCTGCGGTGGAATGAGGGAAGCCGGGGTATGGCCGACGACATGACGGAATGCAAGGGAGAAAAGGGCCTCGCCAGGACGATGAGATCGACACCAAAGAGTGCATGGTTAGAAGGGCGGCTACAGTGGAGTGGGGAAGCGTCCATGCAAGGGAGGTCATCGTGGATGAGAGAAGCACTGTGGACTATCTCGAGAGCTGATGTTGTGGGGAGAGCGATGGATCGATCACCGCCGACAAGTTTGCAGGTGGTTATACAGATGATAGGGAAAGCGCGCTTGGCTCCATTGGAGAGGACAGAGTACTGCGTGGATTCATAGATTTTATTATGGCGGCATCGAGATCGGCTTCGATGTGAGATATTATGGAGGCACAGTAGGATCGAACGTTGAAGGACGAAGACATAGGAGGCAAGGTTGCTATGGGTTCAGAGCAGCGGATGGTGAAGGATCGGTGTCGGGATTTATATATTTGAGAAAAAGGTGAAAGGATTTTATGAAGGGGGAAGTCGGGGGAGACGAAGACGGTGGCAGAGAAGGCCATGTGAGCTTGGAGAAATTATTGATAAGCAAACCTGATATGTCAGCTATCTTATGCATAAGTCAGCTCTCCTCTCCACTTATTCTGCTCCACTACACCTGCTCTAATTCAAACAATGGCGGAGCCAAAAAATTTATTCATAGGGGCATAAATTAAAATAGTTCTATTTGTCATCTCATCTAGAAAGTTATAATACATTAAAATAGTTCCGTTTGACGTCTCATTACAGGAGCCAAGAGCAGCTGTAAGATCAAAATTAAGAATGCAAATAACATGGCCCTTAGAGCTTAGAAGACATAAACATCAGCAACGGGGAGTCTTCTTTTGGGGGCGAGAGCAGAGCGAAAGGGAAAATGAAAGTCGTGTCGAGGTTGTGAGTTGCGAGTCACAACAGAGGAGCAAAAGGGAAAACAAAACCATTGATGCTTTTCATGTGTCCAACAAAAGAAGTTTGTGGCTTCTCTGGATTAATAAATAACTTTAAAAGGAAGAATTACAAAAATTAGAGCAGGATTCCTCGTTGGCGAACTTGTTGCTCTGTTAAGCCACTAAAACAATCAGCTTTAAGCCTCTTTAGGCTTTCAGTTTTAGCTTTAAGCCCTTTTAAGCCACTAAAACAATCAGATTGATAAATAGCTTTAAGAACCTATTTTACCCCATTAGTCTTTCTCTCTCTACAACTGAAGCCTTGCATGGTCCGGGTAGAAGGTGGATTGAAGACTTGAAATGGAAAAACACTGTAATAAATAAAATGAATGCTACGTACTTACAGGGTGTTTACTGCTTGTTTAGGGTTTAGGATTTTTTATGCATACTTACTGTGTATTTGCTGCATATTTGATGTGTATTTTTTACATATTTTTTATATATTTTCTACATATTTTCTACGTATTTTCTACATATATTTCTATGATATTTCAGGTATATATTCGGCCTCTTTTCGATGTTATGTATCAACTTTTTGAACAATCTGCAACACCTTTGTGGATATTATAAACTATGATGTGGATGACACCTTGAGAAGATTAAATATTTATGAATTTCTAAAATTTTCTTCTCTCGAGCAGAATGTCCCACTGATCTATAAGCTCTTCGGACTGTGAGATATTTCACGGTAATATTTTATAATAAAAGGTCATTTTGTGGTTAGTCGGCCATCCCCACCTAAAAAAAATGAGCATTGACCATGTCGTGGTCAGCCGGCCATCCCCACCTAAGCCTCATTCGGGTCGCTTAAGCATTGAGTTACAAGAAGAGGATCACAAAATTCACAAATCCTATGGCAACTAGCTCCTTTTAATATCATCAAAAAATTATCTTGATCAGACATGAATCTCAAGACAAAATCAAGTTAGAATTTTCAAAAATTAAATTGGAGACCATCTGAATTCCGATTTCAACAAACTTACAGTCAAACTGAACATCTCAAGAATACAAACCCAATGACACCAAATTAGACTCAATCCGAGCCCAAATGAGTCCAAATCAAAGACCCAAAGCGTATTTAGAAGGTTCAAACCACAATCTCAATTACCAAACGGTTTTCAAACGTGACATGCTTATAGTCGAATCGAGCGGCTCGACGAGACAAGTCCAACAAACTAAAGATCGTTGAATTATGATATCATTAAGGCATTCAAATGACCATTAAATGGTCCACGATCACGGCGATCAATATCGGTCGTCCATTCAAACCACTCCCATTTTGATCTTGATCATCCACATATTTACAAGCCATGCCACTCTCAAAAAATTATAAATAGCCCCCATTCTTCTCATGAGAGGAGGAGAAGAAGGAAGGGAATGAAGGAATTTGGGAGATCTCTTGCCACCGCCGGAGTTCCTCCTGACCACCGTCGAAGTTCTTTCTGTCCACCGTCGGACTTCCTCCAGTCCGCTGACCACCGCCGGAATTCTTATCGACCACCATCAGACTTCCGCCAGTTTGTCGACCACCGCCAGAGTTCTTCCCGATTGCCGCCAGACTTCCACCTGTTCGTCAACCTCGCCGGACTTCCGCCCCTTTGTCGACCACCGATGGAGTTCTTTCCAACCGCCGTCGACATCCACCCATTCGTCGATTACCTACGGTCCTCCCGACCTCCGTCGCCCTCTGACTATGGTCTTTCCAACCACTATCGCCAACCACGATCGTCCCGACCTCCGTCGCCCGCTGACTAGTCTTTCCAACCACTATCGCCAACTATGGTCTTCTTGACCTCCGTCGCCCGCCGACTACAATCCTTCCGACCACCGTCTCAAACTACGGTCCTTTTGACCTCCGTCGCCTACTGACTATGGTCTTGCCAACCACTATCGCCAACTAAAGTCTTCTTGACCACCGTCGCCAGCTGACTATGGTCCTTCCGACCACCATCACCAACTATGGACCTTCCGACCAACGTCGCTTGTCGACTACGGTCCTTCTAACCACTGTCACCCAACTACATTCCTCCCGACCTCCGTCGCCCGCTGACTATGGTCCTTCAAACCACCCTCGCCAGACCGATCCTTCTGACCACCGTCGCCGACTACAGTTCTTCTGACCACAGTCATAGACTACGGTCCTTCTGACCTCTATCGCCCGCCGACTACAGTTCTTCCAACCACCGTCGCCGACCACGGTCCTTCCTACCATCATCGCCTATCGACTACGATCCTTTCGACCATCGTCGCCTGTCGACTACAGTCCTTTCGACCACCATCGCCGACTATGATCCTTCTGACCTCCGTTACCCGCTGACTACGGTCCTTCCAACCACTGTTTCCGACTCCGATCCTTCCGACCATCATCGCCCGCTGACTATAGTCTTTCTGACCACTGTCATCTGACTACGATCTTTTCAACCTCTGTCGCCCAACTATGGTCCTTCTGACCACTATCGCCCAACTACGTTCCTCCTGACCTCTGTCGGCCCCCGACTACGGTCCTCCTGACCGCCATTACCAATTATGGTCCTTCTGACCTCCGTCGCCCGTCGACTACGGTCCTTCTGACCTCCGTTACCCGCCGACTACAGTCCTTCCAACGATCATCGCCAACTACGGTCCTTCTGATCTCCATCTCTCGCCGACTACCGTTCTTCGACCACTATCGCATATCGACTATGATCCTTTCACCGACTACGGCCCTTCCAACCACCGTCGCCTGAGTACGATCTTTTCGACCTCTGTCACCTGACTACGGTCCTTGCGACCACCGTCATCCTACTACAGTTCTTCTGACCTAAATCGCTCGCTGACTATGGCCCTGCCGACCAAATGAACATATCAACTCTGATTCTTCCAACTCCCACCATATAATGCACTATATATGATGTATATTTGCTACAACGAGCCAAGACATTCCTTTAAAGGAAGGGCCTCATTTGTAACAATTGCAAACATTAGTGGATTCATTCAAGCTGGGCTAGGCCCTGTGGTTTTTCTCCTTTTCAGGAGTTTCCACGTAAAAATTATGGTGACATTTATAAAAGTTATAACCATACTCTCTTATCTGTTTGTGTACTGGATCTTCATATATAGCAAGGACGCTAAACTATATCACTCTCTACCGTCGCGAATATTCAAGGACGCAATTCTTAAAAAATGTTCTTTTCAAAAAGTTCATTACTAAAGATTAATTTTAAAATTATATATATATATATATATATATATATATATATAAGTTAAGTAAAAATAAAAATGTACTCAGACTAAACACATTCATGCAGGGTTTATTTGGATGCAGGATTTAGGTCAAATTTAGATAAGATTTGAACTAAATCCTACCAAACGTCAAAAAATACATAGTTAAATCTCACAATAAGTTTAATCTCTACTTCACGGCACTTTTGCCATTTTTGCCCAAAATTCGAAATTTCATAAATCTGATTTTATTGTGGATTTCATAAATCCGACCGAAGAATCATGTGAAAGGGTAGATATATCATTACATTCACAGTGAGCTCCCAACGCGACTTCCAATCTAAAAGAAAGAATGTCGAAGGAGGAGGCAGAGAAGTTTTGACTCTTTCAAAACTCTACTTCACGCAAAGCAGAACATCAACTAATAAATGCATAAGAGGAAAAGCAAACCATAAATAGGCAATGGAAAGCAACTCATTCAAAGCTCTACCTCACGCGAACTAGAGATGCAAACGAGTCAAGTCGAGCTCGAGTTAGGCCTAACTCAAGCTCGACTCCTGAGCCAAATCTTGAGCTCGAACTCGAGTCGAGCTTGTGCTCAGCTCGTGCCACTGAAAACAAGCTCGTGAGCCTTTTGTGGTCCGCATGTCCACCTTCCATCTTCCTCATTTAGCACGCGCAACACGCTTCGCCTTTCATGTTTCGCAAGTAAAGACACCTTCAATGGTTCGCCCACGCTTCACCTTACGCTAGCTCGCCTTCCGCCTTCCGCCTTCCGCATTTAATTGAGCCGCTCAACGAGTAACTGAGTCGAACATCATCTGGATTGAACTCGAGCTCGATAATCCAATAAGCTCGAAATTCTGCTCGAGCTCAAAATTCTGCTCGAGCTCGAAACTCAAAAAACTCAGCTCGTGACCTCATTAACGAGTCAAGCTCGAGCCAACACCACTCACACCCCTAACGCAAACCAATGAAGCCGAAGAGGAAAGATCTATGTCAAACGAATGACAATGAACAAACCGAAGAGGAAAGCCAGCCCGCCTATGAGGATTAAATTATTTCTTAATTTTTTAATTAGGTGTTAATTTAATTAGCTTAATTGATATACTTTAAACTATAAAATTTTAATTAGATCACTAGTAGGATAAATATTAATTATATAATTAGTTATTAAAAGAACATTTACCCTTAGAAAACCAAAAGTAGAAACATTATGCTCCAATTCTATAGGATGAATCTGCAAAGTTTTTTATTTTTTATTTGTTCATACATTCAAACTGACCACTTAATTATTAAGAAAAGCTCTCAAACAGCATATCAAAGAAAGTCGCTCCCAACCAAGATGCAAAGTCAGTTATGAAGAAGAACGTGCAGTGTCGCCGGCGGCAACCGTCGCTTTTCCTTGGCTCTCAATTGTAAAACCCCTCTCCACAGCATAATCAACAAAGCTGTAAAGCGGCAGAACTCTATCGCCATACTTATCCCCGAAACCCTTCAGCTCCTTCTTGGCCTTCTCGCTGAGCTCCTCGACGATCTCCATGGCCCTCTCCATTCCCAGCGTCCTAACCACGCTCGCATTGCTTCTCATCTTCCCAGATCTCCCATTGCCACCCACCCCCTTCTCCTCCTCCATCAAAATGTCATCGACAACTTCATACAAGACCCCCACCGCCCTCCCGTACCTCCTCAATTTCTCCACTTCCTCCTCCCCTGCGCCGCCCAGATACCCACCGCACACCGCCGAGCACTCTGCCATCTCGCCAAACTTCTTCTCAAGTACAATCATCACATCTTCGTGCTCCCCGCCGTACGCCGGCAATAGATCGAACATCTGACCTGCAGCCATCCCGGTAGATCCGACGGTACGGGCAATCTCCCCGATGACGCGGAGAATCGTCTGCGGCGGGACAAGGGAAGGAGAGGTGTGGCCGACGACGTGACGGAATGCGAGGGGGAAAAGGGCGTCTCCGGTAAGGACAGCGAGATCGACGCCAAAGAGTGCGTGGTTAGAAGGGCGGCCGCGGCGAAGCGGGGCAGCGTCCATGCAAGGAAGATCGTCGTGTATGAGAGAAGCAGTGTGGACCATCTCGAGAGCGGATGCTGTGGGGAGAGCGATGGATCGATCGCCGCCGACGAGTTCGCAGGTGGCTATGCACATGATAGGGGAAGCGCGCTTGGCGCCGTTTGCGAGGACGGAGTACCGCATGGATTCGTAGATTTTATCAGGATAAGCGATCGGAATGGCGGCGTCAAGATCGGCTTCGATGTGAGAGATCATGGAGGTCCAGTAGGATCGGAGGTCGAAGGGCGAAGACATATGAGGCGAAGTTGTGATGGGTTCAGAGCAGCGGATGCGGAAGGGTCGGTATCGGGGTTTGTATATTTGAGAGAAAGGTGAAAGGATTTTAGGAAGTGGGTAATTGAGGGAGAGGAAGACGGTGGAGGAGAAGGCCATGTGAGCTTGGGACGACGGAAAGGGCGGCGTTGCTGCACTGCCAGACCTAATTTCACGAGTATGGTGATACGGTGTATTATTTTTCGAAGCACATGAGTTTATTGATATTCGATTGGTTTTTTTTTTTCGAAGGCTAAGCCAAAATCATAGTTTAAATTAATTTTTTTCAAATTTTTAATACTATAATGATCATATTAATAAAAATTTAGAAATATTCATATAAAATCATATTTAATAACATTAACTATATTTTTCTTAAAATTTGGTAAAAAATAAATATTCTTTTTTAGTAGAATTAAATAATGTATTAACAATCAAATCACATTTCAAAAGAATGCCTCAAAATTTTATTATAAATATAATAATTTAACATTATGTAAATATAAAATGATTTCGAATTATTTAAAAATAATAACAGCATAGTTCATAAAAAAAAGTGAAGGTCTCATACAATTTGTAGTGTCTATAATACCATTGATGAAATATTATACATGTTAATAATATTTCTTAAAAAAGAAGCATTGGAAATATAAATAGTAAAATCTGAGCATTTCAATCAATGTCATAAATAAAAAGAACATACAAAATTACAATTTATGAATTAAAATATCATTCAAATTAAAAAATATCATGATATCATATACAACCATTTAAATGGTGGTAAAGTTGAAATTTCAAAAAAATGACATCTAACACATTTGTTCACACATATGAAGGTGAATAAATAGAGAATGTTTGTGCCAAAAGCATCAATCAAACTTGAAATATAATCTATAATAAATCGATATCTAACCACCAATATTGAGCATTGTTAGACATTACAGTTTGCTATGAAGCCATTAATGACAATATCAATAGTGATCGGATAAAAAATAAAAGAAAATGAATACAAAGAAAAAAAGAAGCGATTACCTTCTTGTGTTACTTCATGTAAAATGATGCCGTTGTGAACTTGGTAGGCTTTAGGTGATTGTGGAAGTACCTTCTACATTTTGATCATAATAGAAGAAAACCTATCTCCAAGGGATTTGGCAGATAACATACGGGGTTGAAGATGACATGGGAAATGAGCAGGCTGAATTTTTTCATGAGTTGTATGGGTTGGATGAAAGTCATATTGCTGATAATATTTTCTCTTGCATTGAAAACGTCGTAGGTGTAAATCAAAAAAATAAGTGTGGCATGTGTTGTGCTTGTTGGGCGCCTAGATTTAGTTTCTTTTTTTCTGTGGGTTGTTGGTGGTTGGACTTGTGTTGTTCTTACGGGTGTTGTTGGGTGTGTGTGGTTGCAATAGGGCGTTTGGGTGGTTTGATTTTTCTCTTGGTGGCTATTTCTTACTTTTCATGTTTTGTTTTTGGGTTTTGCTGGCTATTTGAGTGTCCTGGCCCCGGGTTTGTGGTGTATTATGGTTGATTGGTGTGGGCTCTTGTTTGGGGGCACTCGGCTATCCTTGTTTGTTTGTCTTTTTTCTTTGTGGTTTTGCAGGTTTCCTGTTGTTGATGTGGCTTACTTTAGTGTTGTGATATGTTGCTGCTTACCTGCTATGGTTTTAGTCTTTTACTCCCTTATGTTGATTGTCCTTTCAAAATCATAGGATTAGCACTAATAGAGCAAATAGTTAGAGTGGAGAATACCTTTGCTAGCGTCGAAATAACAGCCTAAAAATTGACCCCATTGGCCAATACCCGGATCGTAGAAGCCTAAAAAATGTGCAACAATTTAGAAAATTATTCAAAGATTGTCTATTTAGTTCACAGGATTTTTTTTTTAATTAAATCAAAATGTTACAAAATAATTGCAATTATGTTGATTGGACTTTTAGTTTTACGGATCTATGACAAATTGTTAGTAAGGAAAACAGTAGAATATTGTAGTATGGGCAGAAGTTGAGTATAAACGGAATATTATAAATAAGAGCATGATATATAATTTAAATTAGGAATAAGGACAGAGTATTAAAAAAATTTAAAAAGAAGTAAACTAACTAAACAGAAAAATGTATTCCATTGAATACGCCAAATTATTTGGCGCATTGTTACAGTAATTTTATACTTTAATTCGGCTGACTACGGTGAATGCATCAAATGATTTAGCACATTCAAAAGAACTAGTCAAATCATTTGACGCATTCAAATGATTTGGCTAGTTTGCTTCTTTTTCAATTTTTTTAATATTTTGTTCATATTCCTAATTTAAATTAAAAGTATGCTCCTTCTTAAAAAAAATCCAGCATTAAACAATAATTAGTTTAACATCTCATACAACATTTAATAAGAACAAATAAGGAATAAGGATTCAAGCTAGCCCCAAATAGTTCAGATAAAACTAATGATCTTGATTCTTTACTTCTCCGGAAGCAACTGAACCAGAAGAAGAAGGTGAAGCTAATCTTTCCTAAAATTCAACAAACAGATTCAACGTGAAAAACAGCCTTGCTATGGTAAGCTATCGTGTTAGATAAATTTCTTAAACACTCCTGCTATTTTTTCTTCTTCTTTTTTTTTTTTTTTCTTTTTTGCAGCCAAAATGATAGGCAACAATCAATAGAGAAGGGAGGAAAATATTGCAGTATGATAGTATCATCAAGTACTTGAATCACAGGCCCATCTAAGATGGGATCAGAGTAAGGTAAGCCCATTTCAATGAGATCTGCACCGCAGGAGCTCAACAATCTCGGTGCTTTTTCTGTTGTAGATAAATCAGGATCTCCAGCAGTGATGTGAGGTATGAATCCAACCTAATAAAATACATAGAAATTTATGTTCAAAATATATATATGATTTAAATTTTTAAAAAATTAAGATTCCTAACCAATAAAAATTTACTAAGGGGCTGTTTAGTTGAGTTATTTTAGGGTATAAAATATTCCACGCGCAGGAATTTTATAAATTTTGGTGCTTGATTGGAATAATAAATGATGCAAAGTATAGTAAATATAATGTAAAGTGAAATAGTTCATTTTGAGTGTAAATCAAACTCCTCCAATTTTGAGTGAAAACCGTTTACACCGTAAGCCTGCTTGATTGCCACTGGCCACCGCTTGTCGCCGCCTCCATCAGCCACCACCATTGTCGGCCGTCTCTGCCTCCCAGCCACAGCTCCTCGTTCATCGCCACCGCCGTCTGTCGACCACCACCGTCCGCCGCCGTCTCCTCCCCGCCACTGCTGACCGTCACTATTTAGGATTTTACTCTACATTCATTATTTCTAACCAAAAAAAATATTTACTTGTATTTACTTTACATTGATCCAAATAATTCCAAATATTTCTTTTGCACTACATTTATTTTTTTCAGCCAACCAAGTAGCCCTAAATAATATAAATGTTAAAAGAAAGGTGAAGTTAAAATAATAGTTTCCATCAAAACTAAAAAACAAATTGAGAGTTAATCGATGCTAAAATAAATTTCCTTCCTAAAATAACAAACTGTAACATTAAAATTGCATGAATCAGTTGATGGGCTATTTCATAAACACTAATTCTTTAGCATGAAATATTTTTAATTATGTTGAAGTATTGTTTTCAATTAAATTCTTTTGACACGGGTGCTATTGGATATGGGAAGAAAACTGTTACAGTACTTGAAGAATTTCAAATTAACTGTGAAGAGGTGGAGAGGAGAAGACGACACCAGAAAGGAAGAAGAAATGTTATGGTAGTTGAAGAGGCCATAAGTTGATGTCCTAAAAGTGTTCAAATCAAGCAGCCTAGGCTTTACAACAAAAGAAAAATATGAAAAAATGAAGATTAAAGTTTCGTTTGGGATAGCTTTCTTGCTGCTTTTTAAAACAACTTTTTAGTTTAAAAATTAAAATTTGTATACTAAAAAATTGCTTTAAAAAAAAAAAAAAATCATATCAAATGAAGCCTAAGATAGTAAAGATATATATATGAAAAGTATAATTGAGTAAGGTAAAGCGGTGCAAAGATAAAATAAACTATTTTTATTTAGAATTCAAATATTAATCAAAACTATGAGGTAAAAATATTAAATATAGCAATTTATTCTTTGGATGATAGGATATACAAGATATAATTTACTAAATTTGTTATGATAACTTAATTCGTATATTATGCCAATTGGCAATGTGGCATATATTAATCATTGAAAACAATTATATTAGTATATCATAAATTAAATTATATTATCGGATGAATTGAAAATTTAATAAATTTGTTTGAAATTAATATAATTTAAATTTCATAGACATAGCACAAATTTCAAAACGCAACTTCATCATATTATAATTTACGTTAGAATATTCTGATATTATTATTTTTTATTCAAGCATGAAAAATGGTAGAAATTAATGTAAAATATCTTGAATTGTTACAAGAAATCAACAGATAAAATTGATCCCAAATAATTGAGAGAGCGATAAATACAAATAATGACAATTGCAACTTTAAAAAACACCAATGTAAACTTCAAATCATGTCTGCATCTTCATTTTATTCTTTCGTGTTAGTCGCTTTTTTGAGGCCCGGGCTCCTAAATATTATGAAGGAGATATTTTGCAAAGTATATGGCCTAAATTTATGCATTTATGATGGCAATGCTACAATGAATGCTTGGGAGAATATTCGGAGGCCAAAAACCGAATGATTAGGAAGTGTTTATTCATCAACCGATTCTTGTGAAGGATAAAATATAATATTTGTTGTGTTGTGTAGTGGTCCGATTTTAGGTTATATTGCTTTGCAAGACATCAAATTTATGTATATCTCTATATATAGCATATAAGGTGATGTATACAGGATGCCCCTCTCCTACAAGCCCAATTGATTAAGGAATAAGAAATTGTTGAAGTTCCTCTCTCTCTCTCTCTCTCTCTCTCTCTCTCTCTCTCTCTCTCTCTCTCTCTCTCTCTCTCTCTTCCATGAAGGCTCAAGAAGAGCTTCTTCCTCGTGTAAGTAAGTATAACATGATGTCTGACCTAGGGGTGGAGTGAGTCAAGTCGAGTTCGAGTCATGCTTAACTCAAGCTCAGCTCGTCTGTCAAATTGCGAACTCGTGCTCAAGCTCGACTCGAGCTCAAATGTCCTGCTCAAGCTCAGCTCGTGAGGCTTCCACTTCCGGTCCTATTCATGCTTTGACGTCAGCAATTTCGTGTCTACGCTTTTGCTTCGCATCCAAGTTGCTTTCGATTTTTTGCCTGCGGTTCCACTTCCGATTTCAGGTCAGCGTAGCCTCTTTGGCTTTCCTCGATTCTGCCTTCACCCCTGTAGTTCCACCTGAACGGTTTCCTGAGTATTCCTGTGATCAAGAACATAACAACAGAGATGAAAGGAAAACGAAAATAGTGAAAGTAAAGGTGTATTTTCTATTCTCTGTTTTTCACTATAAACAGTACACTGTTATATAGATGCAATGCATAACAGAAAGGTGGAAAAAGGGGATCAAACGTTGGCACAGGCATTTCTTTTTCTAGGCTCTAGTGGCGTACGGACTGCAGTCATGTATTCTGCTCACCCTCAGAACACATTAATAGGCCCCCGCAAGCTGATGGTATCCGAGAAACCATAAGCTTGTCACGAAGTAGATTGAATCTAAGGCAAGGAAACATCTTCGTGAATATATCTATAACTTGATCCTGGGTGTTGATATAATGGACTGTGATAGTATTAGACTTAATGCAATCCCGAATGAAGTGGTAATCGACCTCTGTATATTTTGCCCGGGCATGAAAAATCATATTATGAGCAAGGGCAATGGCTGACACCTTGTCACTATATAGAGGTGTGGGAGTTGAAGTAGTAAACTGAAATTCAACAAGCAGTCATCGGATCCAAATGATATATGTAGTTACAGTGGCCAATGCTCGATACTCAGCTTCTGTAAATGAACGAGCAACAGTTGGTTGCTTTTTAACACATCAGGAAAGGAGAGTATCTCCCAAAAATAGACAATAACCCGTAGTTACTTTTCGATCAATCAGATCGCTGGCCCAATCGGAGTCAACATAGGCACTTAAGGAAGAGGAGGTGTTGGTGATGGGGAGACCAAAATCTACCGTGCCTCGAAGATATCTCAGAAGATGTTTGAGAGCATGAAAGTGATGCCGAAGAGGGGTATGCATATATAGACACAATTTGTTAACAACATAAGAGAGATCTAGCCTGGTTAAAGTTAAATATTATAAGGCGCCCAGAATCTGACGGTAAAGTTCTGGATTGTCAAATAATAAAAGAGATGTGTTGTCCACCATAGGTTTTAAAGTAAATGGAGTGACCATCAGTTTGCAAGTATCAAAACCAGCTCTTTTGAGAATATCCGAAGCATAGGATGGCTGATTGAGATGAAAACCTGTAGGAGTAGGTATAGCTTGAATACCGAGAAACTGATTCAAGTCTCCCAAGTTGCGAAGTTGAAAGTGATGTTGAAGATTATTGAGCAAAGTTTGAATAGCTGAGGGACTACTTCCTGTCAACAGAATGTCATTCACATACACAAGCAAATATATATGATGAGACTTGTGATTATAAATGAGTAAAGAGGCATCGACATCACTATGACGAAAGCCCAAAGACTGCAAATGTGTAGTAAACTTCGCAAACCATTGATGAGGGGATTGTTTAAGGCCATAAATGGCCTTGTGAAGCTGGCAAACAAAATCCGGATGTTGAGAATCTTTAAAACCAGGCAGCTGTTGCATATAGACTATCTCATGTAATTCTCCATATAGGAAAGCATTGGAGACATCCAATTGGGTGATAGGCCAGTGACGGTGAACAGCTACAGCGATGAAGACACAAATTGTAGGAAATTTAGCCACTGGACTAAATGTTTCAGTATAATCAATGACATATTCTTGACGAAAATCTTGAGCTACAAGGCGAGCTTTATGCCTAGCAATAGAGCCATCGGAGTGTCATTTAGTTTTATAAATCCATGCAACTAGATCCCAAGTGCCTTGAGCTTGAAATTCAGTTGACATGGCATCTCGTCAACATTGGTGTTTAACAGCCGCCGAATAACAGGTTGGGTTAGTAAATTCGGTAAGTTTATGCTGGAGATCAAATTGTTGTTTGGGTTTAAGGCTGCCGGTTTGGAGACGAGTCACCATGGGGTGTCTCAGTTGAGGTAATGCAAAGGGCAATGTATTGGTTAAAGGAGTTTCAGCATGCTAAATTGGTGTGATATTGGAGAAATGTGCTCAAAAGTAGGTGGAGCTAAGTTCAAATCGGTAGAAGTGGAAGGAGGATTAGTGGGTTCAATAGGGATAGACTTAAGTGGAGCTGGAGGAGTATCTGTAAGGGTATATGGGACAAGACTGAGAGGTGCAGTTATTGAAGTTGGGGTGGTAGGTGAGGAAGCAAAACTAGTGGATCCAGAGGACGCGAAGGGGAAAATATCTTCATGAAATTGAACATGATGGGAAATAATAATCTTTTGGTGTGAAATTTGATACCAACAATAACCTTATGACTGGAGCTATACCCAAGACATACACAGGCTGAAGACTTTGGAGAAAATTTGTGAGGAGCTAACGATTAAAGCCAAGGATAGCACAAACACCCTAATATTTTAAGATGAAAATATATAGGAGATCTATGATAAAGTTGCTGATGTGGAGATAAAGAACTTATGGTGAGAGATAGCAGATGATTAATGAGATAAGTGGCTATTAGAATAGCTTCAATCAAGAATTGAGTTGGAAGGTGGGCCTGAAGTAGAAGTGTGTGAGCTGTTTCAATTTAATGACGATGCTTGCGTTCAATAAGACCATTTTATTGTGGAGTATAGGGATAGCTGAACTAATGAATGATGCCTTTAGTAGAAAGGAAATTGTGAAATTGTAAACTTGAATATTCACCTCCGATGTTGGAGCAAAAAATTTTAATATGTGTTGAGAATTGCTTTTGAATCATCGTATTGAGCAATGTGAATTTGGAGAAGGTTTCAGACTTAGTAACCATAGGATAAATCCAAGAAAATGGGAAAAGGCATCCATAAACAAAACATACTAGCGATATCCATTAAAAGATAAAATTGGGGAAGGACCCCATACATCGAACACAACAATATGAAACAGAGAATTACATGTAGACTCGGACCGAGCAAAGGGTAATATATGACTTTTAGCTATTTGACAGGGATGACAAACTACATTTGGACTAGTAATACTTAATGACCGATTTGACTTTGTTATGGTAGAAAGCACGGTGCTGTGAGAGTGACCCAACCGAGCATGCCAAAGGTGAGAAGAATCAGCAGTGCTGAAGAGAGCCGTTGAAGTGGAGGCGAGTGATGATGAGGAAATGGATGGCACGAAAATATAGTAGAGACCTTCACGGTAGGGAGGTTTGTTCTCCGATCCTTTATATGATATCCAGAGGGAGAAAATAAAACAACATAGCCATTATCAGAGGTTAGGTAATGTAAAGAAATCAAGTTATGAGAAACTTGTGGTACATGAAGTAAAGGAGATAGAGTTAGCTTACGAGTAGGGGTGGGTAATATGACTTGACATGTATTAGAAATCGATAGAGATTGGCCATTCCCAACTTGAATTTGTTGGGATCCATGATAAGGCTGAGAGTTGACGAGGTTATTTGCATTATTGGTGAGGTGCGATGTAGCTCTTGTATCCAGAATCCAATCAACAGAAGAGGATAGAGTCTCTATAGATTCTGCCAGCAAGGCTGAAGAAGGTTTACTGTTGTAATTTAAATTCATCTTGTGCCAGCATTTTATTGCTGAAGGACCAGGTTTGCCACAAATCTGACATTCGACCTAATGGGAAGGAGAATGTCGGCCAAGAGGGGAAAATGGCCGGCGACCACCTCGAGAGGAGCAAAATGGTTGACAATTTCCACCTCTTCCCCACGTGTTGCATGAGCCAGTGAAGTATCTGATATTTGCATAGATTGGAGATACCTTGCAGCTTCATTTGCAAGGTTCATCTATTCACTATATAGTAGCGAGTAAAAATCATCTAGACTTAATAGCTGCAAATTAGTGCATATAGCTATCTTGAAAGATTGATATGGTGCAGGCAACCCATTAAGGGTATACATAATAACATCTTTTGGATCTAGGTTGCAGTCTGCGACCATAAGAGTATCCACCTTCAGATATCAGATAGGTAGTATTGCATTGTTTTATTGGCCATGGAAATATAATGAAGATCATTCTTAATTTGAATGATATGAGAATGGTTGGAAGACTGCAGGTGTTTACCAATCGTCTCCCAAATCTCTATACAAGAGTCTAGATTAAGAATATAAGGCAGCAACGACGAAGAAACTATGGAAAATAAGGCTGCTGTAAGGTTTTGATCTATTAGCATCTAGTTAGAAAATAAGAGATTGGGAATTACTGCACCAATTTCATTGGTAGTTTGACGAGGAGGTCATTGAACCGAGCCATCAAGATATCCTTCTAATCAATTGGCTCAAAAAACTTTCAGCACTTGCGACCGCCAGGTAAGATGATTTTCTGGTGTTAGTTGAACGGTGATAACATTCTTAATCTTGGACATTAAGAATTTTAGTTTGGGTGGAACAGTCGAGTACCTGCGAAGCATCTGTGGTACTGTTTATTGTAGATGAATTTCTAAAATCCATACGTATATTAAAAAAAGAGAAGAACAAAGAGGAGGAAAGCCGTGAGGCTTAATATATCTCTGATACCATGAAAGCTTTCCTGAGTTTTCTTGTGATCAAGAACAGAACAATAGAGAGGAAAGGAAAACAAAAATAGTGAGAGTAAAGGGGTATTTTCTATTCTCTGTTTTTCACTGTAAATAGCACACTATTATATAGATGTAATGCATAAAAGAAAGGTGGAAAAAGGGGATCAAATGTTGGCGCAGGCATTTCTTTTTCCAGGCGCTAGTGGCATACGGACTGTAGTCATGTGTTCTGCTCACCCTCATAACACATTAATACCGCCTTACGCCCCGTAGTTCCGCATTCACACTCGAGCCGCTCGATGAGTTCATGAGCCGAGCAGCGACTCAATTGAACTCGTACTCGATTACTGAACGAGCTCGTAAATCTGCTCGTGCTCAAAACTCGATAAGCTCGGCTCATGGGCTTGTTATCGAGTCAAGCTTGAGCTGACTCGCGAGTCAACTTGACTCATTTGCACTCCTAGTCTAACCTAACTAAAGATAAGAATGAATACCAAAAGCATTTGCATGGGAAAACATGTATTCTTTTTTATTGAAAAAAAAATCTAAATATAAAAAAATGCTCAAATATGAAACATACTAATAAATCTACCACCAGATAAATATGAAACATTAAAAAAAAAGTTTAATATGTTTGTTTTCTGATTAGTAACATAAACCAAACACAGACTAGGAGGGGAGAATGTTCAATACTCTTATAAGTATTCACCCTAGAAAAAAGGCAACAATATTCTTATAAGTATTCATGCTTTGCTTGAAAATTCACCAGATGAAATATGAAATTCGATGAAAATTTAAGATTGAAAATTTTATAAATTAAATTTTGGAATATGCAAATTTAATTTTAGAAAATTTATAGTCAAACTAAATGTCTCGATGAGACAAACCCAACGACACTAAAGTGATCTAATCCAAGTCTAAATGAGCCCAGATCAAATACTTGAAGTGTAGTTGAAAACTTTATGATGTTAACTGGATAACCAAATGAAATCCAAATCTTGCATGCTCATAGTAAAATAAGCATATTCATAATATGAATTCAACGAGCCCAATATTGCTTAATTCTAAAATCATTAAAGCACTTAAATGATGAAATAATGACCTGTGATGGAGGGAACAATACGGTTGTTCAATGGGGTGCTTTAAATTTTTAATATATCTACAGAGAATGCAACTCTCAATATTTATAAATAGCTCCTCATTCCTAACATAAAAGTGGGAGAGGGGAGCTTAGTCCAAGATTTAAGATTGGACAAAGCTCAGACATTAAACTACCACCGCTGTCAAAGAACCAACATTGTATTAGAACTATATGATCAATGCTAACGAACAACCATCATTAGACTAGTGTTGTGCAACCATTATCCCCTAGTAACGGTCATTTAACCACCATCAACGGACTACAATTCTCTAGCCATTGTCGCTCAATTACAATCATCTGATTAATATTGTTTGGTTACGATCTATTGACCACCGTCATCCAAACGGCCCATTTGAACATCAACACCTAACTATGATCCTTCGAGTCCTATTACCACCATAATCCAACTATGGTATTCAACCATTATTACCCGACTATAATTCTCCGAGAACTATCACCCAATTATGATCCCCAACCATCGTCTCAAATTACATTCCGCTACCATCATCCAATTATAGTCTCCTGGTTACATTTGTTAGAGTATGGTCCATTGATAACTATTATCTGACTATAGTCATCTAACTGCCATCACTCGAGTTTGATCCTCTGACCACCATTTCCTAATGATGTTTCTCTAAACATATTTGTCCAAATACGATCATCCTACCACCATCACGACTACAGTCTTCCTACCACTATCACTCAACTACGGTCATTCATCACTATCACCCAACTATAATCCTTCAATCGCAATCTTTTGACCACGATCCCTCGATAACTGACACACAAAAATAATCCTCCAACCACCACCATCCGTCTACAATCTCCCAAGCACTATCACTTGAACATGGCCCTCAGATTATCATTGTCCGGCTAAGATCCTCCTACCACAATCACCCAACTATTATCCTCTGAACACCTTCACTTGACTGTTATTCTCCTACCATCGTAGCCCAACTACACTTCTCTATACACCATCATCTGATTACCGTCATCCAACTACCTTTGTCTAAACATATATGAAATTATCTCTTGAAGCTAGCTCTAATGTCTTAAGGCCTTATCATCATGAAATTTCTATATAATTCATATATGCTATTTCACTACTTCATTCAATTACGGGAAAGGATATTAGTTATATTTGATGACAAACACCATTGAAATCATTTTAATTAGGCCAAATCTCACAATTTTTTTTTTACTTTCTTTTTCATGTAAAAGTTATGTGTCTTTTGCAACTCTTATTTTATTTGTATGTGTGCTAGATTTTTATATAATACAAAGACTCCATTTGAGACAGCTTTCTTATTGTTTTCTAAAGTAATTTTCTAGTAAAAAAATTCTAATTCAAGAATTTTTTGTGCTAAAATACTGCTTTAAAAAATAGTAAGAAAACTGTCCTGAACGAAGCCTAAGTCATTCAACTCTCTCTTCATTACTTTTAATTATTTTGTATGCAACAAATATTTTGCATATCATGCACACGAAGACCTCTTCAAAATAATTAAACTTAATAAAATTTCTCAAAATATAAATAAATTATAAGATAAGTTTCCTATATTATAAAATAGTACTTAAATTTATTATTTCCCAAAACAATTAGAAAGTATCTTTTTTTTTCTTTTAATTAAAGTTTAATACATATCTAACAACAGCTCTAGAATTGGACATACTATAAGAGATGTGGCCCAAAGATTTGCCCTTCGCCTATTAGAAGAGAGATGTATTTCCCAAATAAAACAAAACCAAAGAGATATTATAGGCCACAATCTGGGCCTAATTTGGCCCATAACTTTCTCTGCAAGAAGAATGGTACTCATTGTTTGATTTCAAGTATTTTTTTTTTATGTGAATGATTTTAAATTAAGTTTGTACAAATAATTTACAAGATTTTATTTTCTTCACAATGTAATTTAAAGTGCAGTTCACTTAACTCCTATTGAAATATGCACATAAATTGGTGGTGAACTGTGAAAATCTAATTGCTTTTGAAGCCATCATAACAGAACCTTCGCTACTTGACTTCGTTCTCAATCAACAACTATCGATCTTCCTATTGTCAATTGCTCATTATTACCCCTTTGATAATAGACTTAATAGTGATGATTGACGCATGCTACCCAATGTCACATGACATTTGTCATTAACTAGTTTTTGTTGATGTGTAACTCTATAGAACAATCATTACTTCTCATCGATTTTATCAAATATTTATTAATCGATGTTCCTCATTCTAATCAAATAATGTTCAAAGGCATCTTATAACATATTTAAATTAATTTAATTATGAAATTATCAATCAACATCTATCCTATATTCTTTATTGATATTATTGATATTACAATATCATACTACTATCTTAAAAAACAATCTCCAACTAAACTTTTATATTATATATCATTATCTTCTCCAATTATAAGAGAAAGGCTAATCTTTATAATATCAAATTAAAATAAAAACTTTCTCAATGGAATTTCCTAATTAGATCTAAAATGCATCTTTAATGATCAATATTTGTATGACTTTCGAACATATGCAAATCAAATTATGATAAGTTTTACACCCACATAGTACCTAGCATAGTTTTTATGAACAAAATTTTGTACAATTTAATTTCAAAATCATAAGTAAAACAAGGTGGCATTGCTTCTACTAAACTTAATTATAAACTAAATATACTTTAATGATAATTAAGAACATAATATAAAAATAATCAAATAGCATATAAATTTGATGTGCCGCTCATTTCTTATTGATCGAGTTACTTGAATTTTACTGTAATCTCCATCAAAAATATGCAGCTTATTTTAGCCTCTTAGTTGAGAATTTTGACGATTAATTAATAGATCTTCAATTTAAATTTTATGTATATGAGATATGTATATATTTATTTATTTATTTAATTTAATTTAATTAGCTTAAAATATAATAATAAAATTATTTTAAGAAGTAATAAAAAAATTTAAATATTCTTAAAAAACCTGCATCAAAAGATGAACCATTATATAAAAAAAAAATAATGGTAATAATTGGGCGGATCTTGGAGAAAAAGGCCAAAGTTTTATCTTTTTCGTTTTTAAATTTGCCTTTATGTGTTTGGTGCGGAAAGGTCAGAGACTCAAATGATTGTGGTGGATGCTCATCATTAGATTTGTATCTTTCCTTTGAACAAACCGAGGCAACCCAACTCGACATCTCCCCGCATCCAAACATCTACTCAACGGTCACTGCCTATCTTGTCAGTTCATATAATAATCCTCCACTGGACTCTTTCAATATAATATAAGCGAAGAAAAAGAAGACGGTCCAAATATCAAACATTTAAGGATTTAATTTTTTATGAGTTAATAAGATTTTATTTAACAGAATAGAAGAAATTTTACATTAATATTTAAAAAAGTTTAAAATTATTATAAACTTGAAAAAGTATATAATTTTAATATTTTTTTTATTTAAGAAGTATTTTTCTATCACACAATAATCTCGATGCATTTTTATTTTTTCCGGACAGTTTGAGCGATTCAAGTGCAGCTCTAGCTAGAGGAAAGAGTTCCGTCAACCAATGAGCCACAGCTCGAGCCACACATTCTTCATTTCAACCAATCAAGTTGAATTCTATTAATGATATCTCGATCTATTTCACTGTTATTTGGAATAATAAATCTTAGATATCTTAGATGTACAGAAAGAATATTTCAATATATTAAGATTAGTTCTACATATATGAAAATTATAATAATTTTAATGTAAATTTAAATGTCGCTAGACTCATTCTAATGAAAAAAATCTGCCAATAGTACATTTTTTTTAATTTCTTGGAATATTTAGACCAATTAAGATAATTCATACTCATATCACATACATAAAATTCGACTCAATACATTTTATTTGATAGCCAAAACCCGATGAAGATGAGCTGCATAATGTTAATATATTTATCAAGGACAAATGTAGCGTTAAAAGGTCATGTCGATGCAGTTATAAATATTATGAAAAAAAAATAAAATTTGAAACTTATTGTTGAAGTTATAGGATAATTTTTTTATATAAAAATTTTAAAAATAAAAAATAAAAAATACTTGACAAAAATAGAACTGTAATAATTTTTTAAAAAAATAAATAAAATTACGAAAAAAATTATCTTAAAGCCTCAAAAAATGCAGGGCGACAACGTTATAGGGCACAACTTCTACTTATCTGAGTTAACTCTGCATGTTTTGAATTAAAAAAAGTACAGCAGTTGGCATGCGCGTCGCCATAATAACAAAAGAATCCACTTAATTATATTGACTTGATGGGCCCCTTGCAAATGCAAGCCCATGGCTATACAATGAGTCCTAGCTTTTCACAATAATTGCCAACCTTAACTCCGTATCTATCAAAATATAACATTGACGGCTCCAGTGATGATCTTGGTTGGGTGAGAGAAGAGACTATTAGGTGTGGAATCCGAATGCAGAGAATCGTTCGATTTTATAACTGTGAACAGTAAAAGCATAGTGGTGAACAGTAATTGAGCTTTTACTATTCACAATAAAAAAATGAATGGTTCCTTGCGTTTGGACTCCACACTTAATAATCTCTCGGATGAGAGGGAGGACTGGAGAAGAGGTGACTGGAAGTGATGTGGAAGGTGTGATAGTGGAGGTTGGGATGAGGAACAGGGGAGAGTGAGGCATCAAGGGTTGTGAGGTGGCGGAAGGTGTTGAGGTGGAGATGTATGAAAATGTTTGTTCATGAAATATAACATTTTGAGAGATGTTTATTTTCTTAGTTTTTGGATCGATCAAAGCATCGATAGCCTTTATGTGAGGTAGAATAATCGAGAAATATGCATGCTTGGGATTGAGGGGTAAGTTTGTTGGGGGTAAGATGTTTGAGATGTGAAAAGCAGAGACAACAAATGTTCTCAAATGAGTGTAAGAGGGAATGTGGCCATACATGAGTTGGAATGGAGTTTGAAGATTGTGGGCTGTCATAGGAAGTCTATTTATGAGATAATTTGAGGTGAGTACACCTCATCCCAAAAATAGAGCGAAAGATTGGCGGCATGGAGGAGCGTACGAGTTGTATCTAGCAGGTGGCATTTTTTGCGTTCGGCTAGGCCGTTTTGTTCTTGTGTGTAGGGACAGCTCAGTTGGTGAAGGATGCCTTGGTATAAAAGGAATTGTTTGAGATTGGAACTAGTGTATTCACCACCACCATCGGAGCGAAGTGTTTTTATTTTACAATTGAATTGAGTTTAAGTGAATTTGATAAATTGTTGGAGTTTGGAGAGGGTTCCGGCTTTGTTGTGCATTAGAAAGAGTCAACAAAATCTAGAATTGTCATCTATAAAAGTCACATAGTAACGATACCCATTGATAGAAGAGATCGGAGCTGGGCCATATACATCCAACTGTATTAAAGAAAACGGAGAACTAAAAGTAGTAGAACATTTGGGAAAGGATAATTTGTGGCTCTTGGCCATTTTACAGGACTTGCATATAAATGAAATAGAATAGATACATAGTGACAGATTGACTTTGGCAATGGTGTTCATTACTTGTTGATGAGGGTGGCCGAGATGAGCATGCTATAATGAGGTTGGAGAGAGGTTGTTGTGAAATACAGCGGTGGAAACTAAGTGACTTGCCGAGAAGAGATAGAGACCATCACGGTTGGGACCATGAAGGAGAATGTGATTGTCCGTAAGATCCTTGATGATAAAGCCATATGAATCAAAAGAAACGGAATAGTTGTCGTCAAATGTAAGTTTATGTATGGAAAGAAAATTATGGGGTATAGAGGGAACATGTAGGGGATTATGGAGAAATAGCTTACAATTAGAGTCAAGGAGAGGTAAGATGCCTTGGCCACTATGATGGATTGGAAGTGAGTTTCCATTATTGATGGAGATGCTATCTAATCCTTGATAGGGAGTGGAATACTGAAGATTAAAGGTGTCTGAGGTGAGATGGTTGGATGCACCGGAGTCTAGCACCCATTTTGTGGGTGAAGGAGATTGCTGTTGTGATAAGAGGGCTCGAGCTGGCCAGGTGGTTGTGGGAGCATACTAGAGGTTACAACGATGCCAAGAAGAGAAAGCGGTGTGACCTAGTTTGTTGTAAATTTGATAGATCTAACAAGGAGAAGTGGGACCTGTTGTTCGCGACAAGCAGAGAATTGTGGTCTGAGCGAGGATCCTCTGCCACAAAAGTGATAAGGCAGGCAACCGTGGTTTGCTGGAGTGAGTGGCTTGCTAGAATACATGGCTTGATTGTCTTTGGGAGGAACATATTCTTTAAATAATTATGTTTGTATGTTGATCTCCTCACTACAAAGCAGCGAGTAAAGCACATCTAGGCTGATGGGGTGAAGTGCAATTCGAATGGAGGTTTTGAATGAGTTGTAGGTAGAGGATAAGCCATTGAGTTGTCCAACAGTGCTTTAATTTAGGTGAGGTATTGGGTCATGGTGTTGTCACCTATTTGAATATGATGTAATTCATTTTTCAGTTGAATCCCATGGGATATGTTGGTCGGTAGAAGCCGATGCTCAAGAGTGATCTGAATTTCATGGGCTGTGGTAAGATTAAGGATGTAAGGTAAAATGGAGGGAGAGATGCCGGAGAAGAGGGCTAAAATCAAATTCTGATCGATTAGATGCCATATGCAATAATCATTGATCTCTAGGGTGGGGTTCATGGAAGACGAAGTGGGCTCATGTGGGCAACAAAGTTAGCCAATTGAGTAGCATTCAAAGCCATTTGCCGGAAATAGTTTATGCACTTGCAATCGCCAAATGGGGTAATTATCATTGGTGAGCTAGAGTTTGATGTTGGTGTGAAACCCCTTAAGTAAATGAAAGCTAAACTCTTAAACATTGAGGCGACTTTTGGTGTAATCGCTGGAATTTTCGTAAGAAACTCTGCAGTTAAGCGTGCTCATCCTAGAGCAATTCTGGGATGGGTGACCTACTGGAAAGTTTCACCAACAGGACAAAACCGTGAGGCTCTTAGGCCAAAGTGGACAATATCTTGATAGTTAAGAGTTTGGGCTGTTACAAATGGTATCAAAGCAATAACAGCCGAAAGATGGGAACTAAGTGCCATACAATATAAAGTGATATACTATGGGCGCCACCTATTGAACCTTGTATGGGATAAAGTGCTACATGACGGGAGCCACCATTTAAACTTGTAGGGGCCACCTTTAAAGTCCTATCTGCGTGGTGGATGATTTTGGGATAAAATGCTGACGAAGACGCCAGTTACTTAAGTGGGGGAGATTGTGAAATCCCTCAAATAAATAAAAGCTAAACTCTTAAAAATCGAGATGCCTTTTAATGTAATGACTGAAATTTTTGTAAGAAACTCTGCAGTTAAGCGTGCTCATCTCGGAACAGTTTTGGGATAGGTGACCTATTGGGAAGTTACACCAACAGGATAAAACTGTGAGACTTTTAGGCCAAAGAGGACAATATCTCGATAGTTAAGAGTTTGGATTGTTACAGTTCGACATCAAGAATTTAAGTAGGGAGGGTATGATATATTCGACCATTGAGACAAAGAGAGAGAGAGAGAGAGAGAGAGAGAGAGAGAGAGAGAGAGAGAGAGAGGAAGTTGATTGAGTGCTAGAGGAGTCCTGATCTGCCATCGAACTGAGAGGAAGCTGTAAGGCTTATAACTCTGATAACAAGTTGAATAACAAATAACAGCCAGAGAAAGAGAAAGTAATAGAGAAAAAGTAGCAAATGTAAAACAGTAACTTATGTATTATATCTCAAGTATTACAATGCTTGTGTGTGTATATATAGAGTATTAAAGGACAGATTTGTTAAGTAGCTTGTGCTGCCGTTAGGAGCCACAGCATCGTGATCCTGCACATGCTGTAATAACCGAATACAATAGTGGTGGAGAGTGACTGTCCTTTGTAATGCAGTTTAATGCTTATGTATGCTAACAAATCTCACAGTAATTTGAGAGAGATGAATGTTTATAAGTCTTAAATTTCATTTGGCACAGCTTTTTTACTTCTTAATATAATTTTTTAGTATAAAAATTATACTAAAAAGTTGATTTAAGAAATAATAAAAAAATTGTCCCAAACAAGCCTTGAGCGCCTTCGCTCAGATATTAATCAATTAAACCCACTCAGAAAACTCCCTCAAATGTACGGCAAATTATTAGGTCCGGACACCTGACGGGAGAGATCCGTTCGGATCTCTCTCTATCTACAGTAAAAGCGCAGTCAAAGCGCAGTCAAAGCGCAAGTACTGTAGCACCTGCGCTTTGACTGCGCTTTGACTGCGCTTTTACTGTAGATAGAGAGAAAACCGGACGGATCTCTCCGTCCGGTGTCCGGACCTAATAATTCGCCCAAATGTACACCATCTTTGGCGCAATTCTTTGTTCAGCAACAGTTTGACAGATATAATATTTATTGTGAATAGGTGGTTGAGGTAGCTTTGAACAACTAAATGCATGATGGGATGACTTCAAAGTTCAAACCTAAAAAGAAGGAAAATGGGTGATGATAGTTGGAATTTATTAGGCAAAGGGTTGTAGGGTAGGAAATTGAAGTGTCATCAATGAAGTGGAGAGACAAAAAGGCACGAGCAGAGGAGTACTGAGAGAAATAATATGCTGCTAAGTTTAGTGGATTTTCATGCATAACCCATAAAACTCTCATATTTATATATTTAGCATTTAAAATTTTTATTTATTTAATCTATCGTTCTACTCATTTTATATATGTAAAATAAGAGATGAGCAAAGTCACAATAGGATCTTATTGACGAAAGGCAACGATGCGATCAAATTCATGTGCATTTCTCTTCTAATTATGAAGAATGAGAGTTGAAGTCGCGATAAGATCTCATGGTGCGAGGCTATCAATGAGATCAATGCGATAACCCTCGATGATGAAGGGATCTTGCTAAAGGCTATCAATGAGTAAGCTTTGAAGGGGTCTTGCCGAAGGAACGATGTTGATGGAAAAATATCGGAAAATTAATGAAAAGGTTGAAAAATATGATATTTTTTGTGTTACGTAAAATATTGAGTGTTATGTATGAGTGAATAATAAATTTGATGTGTTAATTATATAAATAGAAGATTTTATAATGTTATGTATACAAAACCTTTTGTTTTATGGAATTGTGTCGAAGCCTCATCCATAATATCATAAAAATCCTCATTATATTAGGAGTAAGAGAGAGATTAAAAAAAAAAGAGAGAAAATTCATTTATAAATCTATTTGTTTGTGAATTATATCCAACCTTACATATCATATGATTATATTAGCACGTGAAGATTTAGTATTTAAATGTGATGAACTTATTAGTCTTTTTCAATTTGTTTTTAAGAGCTACCCCTCTGATAACATTTTATTTTAATGTTAATTGTATAATATTATTTTTCTATGTTTGTATGATATGATATTTGATGAATTTGTTGATTGAATGCTTCCACCTAACATAAATTAGAAGTGTCAAAATGAATTTTCGGATTGGATTCGGTTCAAACTAAAAATTGACCAGCCTTCAACTGACCCGAACCGATTAGACAAATGGGTCATAAATTCAAACATGGACCTGACCTGCCTTAACCCCGGTTGACCTAACCCGACTCGCTAACCTGGTTGAGCGCAACTGCGCGGGCGAGTGTGAAACTGCGAGCGAGCAAGCGAACGGGTTTGCGCAACTACGCTAGTGGGCGAGCGCTACGGCGTGAGCGGGCGAGTGCGACGATGTGAGCAGGCGAGGGAGGCAAGCTAGCGTGGGGGCGAGCGTGAGGACGACCGTTATGGACTACGAACGGACGATCAAACGACCGCGAGTGTGATTGTGAAGGTCAATTTCGGGTTGATTACAATTTTTAGGTTAACTCGAATATGAATTTTTCAAGTACGATTTTTGGGTTGGATTTTTAGGTCGTGTCAAATATTGACACCCCTAACATAAACTTTCATATAGAATTATCAAATATTACATGCTTATTTTTTAATAAGTTATTTGATAATTTATTTAAAATAGAAAGAAAAAAACAACAGAGAAAATACAAAAAAAAATAAACATAATAACTTTATGACTTATTTAACATAAGTCAAAATTAAAAATTATAAAGAATGAATTGGTTACTTGACAAAATAATCATTAAAAATGTTCAAGAAGAATCATAATTGTTAGGTGGAAGCGATCGCCCACTGATTCTTCAATTCATGCAAGTTAAAAGCTCAGCAGCTTAAAAAGATAGAAGCCATTTTCCATGCTATATATGTATACAGTTTCAAAGATAAAGCTTGATCAGTATTTTGACCCATTTATTTTGATAAAGTATTTGTTTGGGATGATTTTAATTTTTTATAAACATAATTATGGTTGATGTAA
Organism: Dendrobium chrysotoxum; assembly: GCA_019925795.1. Classification (NCBI taxonomy): domain Eukaryota; kingdom Viridiplantae; phylum Streptophyta; class Magnoliopsida; order Asparagales; family Orchidaceae; genus Dendrobium; species Dendrobium chrysotoxum. The sequence goes on along the minus strand of CM034302.1, from coordinate 88,180,556 downwards.
GAAAAGTAATTTAATTAGGCTTAGGTTTTGTTTGGGACAGCTTTCTTACTGATTCTTAAAGCAACTTTCTAGTACAAAAATTTTAATTTTTTTTTTAAAGTTGCTTTAAGAAGCGATAAAAAAGCTATCCCAAAGGAAGCCTTAATTTGGGATAACTTTCTTAATACTTTCAAAACCCGCTTTTTTGTACAAAAATTTTTAATTCAAAAAATTTATATACTAGAAATCTATTTTAGATAGCAATAAAAAATTGTCCCAAATAAAAGTTTACTCTGATTATAAAAAATATTTTTTTATTATAATTTTTTTTGAGAAATAATAAAAAATAATAAAAAAATAATAGTTAAATGAAATTATTAAAGAGCTCAATAAATTTTAATATAAATTTAAAATTTTTTTCATTTTTAAAAATTTCAAATAATGAAATAACTTTTTTTTTTTTCTGAAACTCTGAAAGTGAACTGTCAGTGTGGTCATGATTGAAGCCAGAGCGACAAATGCTAAAGCGTCGATCTACATTTATGATTTTATCCTTCAAAAGAACTATACATTTATGCTTCCGAACAACCTAACTTTTAACCTCATTTAGTAAAGAGTTAATCAAATTTGATTACATTACTAAAAAGAGTAATTAACATCTGAAAGGCGTATTAACCATAATTTTTTTCTTATTTATTTGATGCCATTAAGTGTATCAGGCCTGAGTGGTCCCATATATTTTGTGGTGACGAAAACTAAATTTAAAATTTTTCAATACAATGATAATTTTAATTTAATGTATTTTAATTGTTACATAAAAGACGAGAATTCTTTTTTTTTTTTAAATAATATTTAAATATAAAAATTTGTAATTAAAAAAATTGTACTATAAAATTATGTTAATTAGATCCGAGATCATTTCCTCATTTTCTTCATTCTTTCTCTTCAACTTCTTATAAGGTGAGTATCGAGACGCAGCTTCATCTCAGACTTTGTTGGGACGGTTTTTTTACTGTTACATAAAACAGTTTTTTAGTACAAAAATTTTTGTACTACAAAACTGTTTTATGAAGCAGTAAAAAAGCCGTCCCGAATGCAGCCTCAATCTCACATGTAGCTTCATCAAAATAAAAACTAAGCATTCATCAACGTCTCCCCAAAATGAAAATGTGTGTATAGAGATGTAATCTTTATATCCGTTGCTTGCGTGTTAAAATTATAATAAGATGTAGGAGAATAGTTGCAATAGGGAGATCAACTAATCTCCTTCTCATATGATTAACGCTCATTGTTCTCATAAAACTTTCTGAGCACATTCTTAATAGAAATATATATTACATTTTCATAGTCATTTATGTTTCACACCAGTCAAACTTATCCACCATTACTTAGCTTGGTTGGTGAGTGAGTACGATTGGAAACCCCCCAACCCGTACTCGATTCCCCTTGAGCGACATCGCCTTTTAAGTGGGGCTCAATCAAGTGCGGGCCAGAATATTTTTGGGTTGGGTGCTTCTTCTAGGTCAGCCAAGGATTAGTCACGCCGCCAAACGCCCAGTGACAGCACGTGGATACCCCTTCCAAAAAAAAAAAAATTCTAACTTCATTATTTAATTATATACTAGACGAATAGTTTCCCTACTCTAATGCTAATTGTCCTCCCCATGCGTTTTATAGCATCTATGAGAGGCATTTCCATGACTAAGACAACACGCCTACTGCGAGGCTCCCGTCCTCCCTTGCTCTCTCCTTTGTTGTCATTTCGCGGTCCATAAACACCAAAGTTTTGTACTGGCAAATCCAATCTGCCCCATTTCGAATCGGTAGGGTTTAGGCTGTAACCTATTACCTACTCAGCTTTAACCCTTTGATATAACTATTAAGTTCTCCTAAGAGAAAGCAGCACCTTGCAAACGATAGCGCAAGTCCAGATTGGAGGAGACATTATGAGTGATTTATTCACAATTCTTTATGTAATAGTATTACAATTATTTTAATGAGAAATATTTTTTTTTTGTTGGTGCTAATGAATTTGTAGATAAAGATATTCAAAATTATACTCAGAATTCTATAAATTTCAATAATACATTAAAATAATTTGATTGTAATATCAATGTTACGTAAATCACCTTCTTATCTTATTTCAATTGCTTCCTTCCAATAGTTCCAGCAGATACTACTACACATGTTTTCTCCTTATATATTCCCCACATAATCCAAACTTCCTGCAACATTGCCTTAAATTCAACAAATTCAAGGTGATCAAAAAAGTTGTGCTAACTTTGACCTTGACCTTAGATTTAATAGTTTTGATTCTCCTTTGTTCAAACCCATATTAGCCTCCTATTCTGAACTTCAACAAGTTGCCTGGGGAATATTTGTTTGGCACAAAAAATTAGCACTAAAGTATTACATTTACAGTTGGCTTGCATTGGCCGGGGGTTTAAAACACTTCTGAACTACTGTTCAGAAGATGTTTGTTGGTGGAGTTAGCCTACTGTTTGTGCAATCATGGTGATGAGTGTCTCATTTATATTATGAGTGTGATTTCTCTTTTGTTGTTATTTCTACTCTTATTTTTTCTGGTGCAGTTTTCTTTTTTAGGCCTAATATCATCCAGTTATTTTAGTTTCTTAAATGGTCGAATTTTGAATATAAGGTGCAAAAAAAAGTTTCTACTATCTGATTATTTGTTGCTCTTTATACTTCTTATGAAAAGAGAGAAAAGCTAGGAGATTTGAGCATCACTTTAGCTCATGATCTATGATACATTTCTTTTTATCTTTTTCTATGCCTCTATTCGGTTTGTTGGGGTTATACTGGATTGGTTTATACTGGAATTGATCTTCTCAGGCTTGTTTTTGCTTCCTTTTGGCTGGACAATGAGGAATTGTGTTATTACTGATTTCTTCCCTATGATGGCCTTTTCAGCAACCTGTTTTCATGAATGGCAAATTCCACAACTTAGGAAAATCCTTTTATGATGTGCTTTCTGTCTAGTCCCCTTATGCACCTTTTACATCACATGTGTCCATCTTTTAATTGGGTTTTATTCATTTTAATTTTGTTCTATAGGCTTTTCATAGTTGCACTTGTAATTTTATAATTTCTTTGATTGCTAGCACTATTATATATATATATATACCAAATTATAAAAAGGATTATATTTTATACAAAAATATGTATAAAAATCATGTTTAATAAAATACGTATAAGAATCATGTTTAATAATTAATTTTAAAAGGAGAGAAAACGGATATAATAAATTTCTTATATAGATCAGGTATCTTAATAAATTTCTTATATAAATGGAATGATTTGTGAACTCAATACTAATATAAATTATATTGACATTTTTTTTCGCATTACGTAACATTTATTATAATATTTTTTTTTCTTAATGTTTGCACCTGATCCAGCACGTCTTAAAAAATATGAACTTGCAAAGTTAAGATTTATATTTTAAAATTCTAAATGAAATTTATATATAATATTTTTTAAAAACTAAATGATTTACATTTAAAAAAATACTATAAAATTAAAATTATAAAATATATATAAACCAGATAATTTATTTTATAATATTTATAGGTACTTAATTTTTTTAAAGATTTTATTTTCTAATTTAAATTATTAAATTTATATATAATATTTCTTTAAAACAAAATGATTTACATTTTTAAAAAATTAAAAATTTTAAATAAAAAATAAGCAATCCGGATTTTATGAAATTTAAATTATAACCAATATGAAGTTTTCAGAATACACTAAATTATTTTTTGCATTCTATAAGAATGCACCAAACTGTTCGGCGCATTCTGAAAACATCAAATTATTTGGTGCATTCAATAGAATGCGCCAAATGATTTGACTAGTTTGCTTCATTCTAAATTTTTTTATATTATGCTCCTACTGCTAATTTAAATATTTATAATGCTCCTTCTTAAAATTTATTATGATTTAGGTTAAGATTAAGCTTACAAATTTGGCAGTTCAGTTGTGATTTTTTCCTAATGAGATTTAGGTTCCTCCATACACTCATATACCTTTCTGCAATGATGACGAAAGACCTAATTTTTGAGACACATATATACACAGACGGATATGCAAATTGAGACTCTTTTTTTGACTTTCTTGAGGAATATTTATATTTATTGTTAATTTTTTAATAATTTTATATTTATATATTTAATATAAAATTATGAATATTTTAATAGAAATCAAACATTTCATTATGATGAGCTTGTATTTTAACTAAATTTAGAAATATAACTAAATTTGTGATTAATATACTATGTGAATTTTGTCAAAATAAATATTATTCATATAGGAAATTAAAAATAATTATTATTCATTTCAATCTTAATTTAAATATTTATTAACAACTAATTAACTAAAATTATTCTTATTAATAATGAAGTGGTAAATATATTAATCAATAGTTAAAAATTTTCAAATATAAAATTAAAATATATAAGGCAAATTATCTGTTATTATTTTTTTAGAACCGTTAAGCAATGGTGTAAATTTTATTAAATAAGTAACGGATTTAAAATTTAAAATCATGAAACCTGGCATTTGAATTCCGATTTCGATAGAAACCTGATATTAGAGTTCCAGTTTCTATTAAAACTGGATTATTATCTTCATATTTCAATAGAAACCAGATATTAGAGTTCCCGTTTGCATTTAAACTGAATTATTATCTTCTGGTTTCATTAAAATGAGGTTTATATTCTGGTTTTTGAATACGCACTTTTATACTCTGCATTTGCCTCTTTTTAAATTCATTTACGCCAATGCTCCTCAAACTTATTTTCGGATAAAAGGTGTTCTTTTTATAAATTGCCCTATATATATATGCCACACTTATTTAATTAATTTTATTATTAATATAATTGTTGGGTCCTGAAATATTCACGGCGGTATGGAAATATAAAGTTTAACGTCTTAGCTTTGTACGAAGATTCAACACACAAACAGATGAAAAAGCGATTGTACAGTATTCATAAGAGACACCAAAATTTTTATGTAGAAACCCCTGAAAAGGGAAAAAACCACGGGGTCTAGCCCAGTTTAAATGAATCCACTAATGTTTATATAAACTTAAACCACAGAGGTCGGGAGGACCGTAGTTGAAGTTCGACGGTAGTTGGGAAGAACTCCGACGGTGGTCGAGGAACTAGAGGAAGTTTGGCGGACGGGCGGATAAAAATCCGACGGTGGTTGGGAAGAACTCCAATGGTGATCGGCGGACAGGCGGAAGTCCGGCGGTGGTCCGACGAAGGTCAAACAGAAGTTCGATGGTGCTCGGTGGCCGGGCTGAAATCCGCTGGTGGTCGGCGGCCGGGTAGAAGTCCGACGGCGGTCGATGGCCGGGCAGTTGTCCAACGAAGGTCGAGCTGAAGTCCGACGGCGATCGGCGGCCGGGTGGAAGTCCGGTGGCGGTCGGTGGAGGGCGGGGTTTGATGAAGGTTGGGCTGAGCGGTGGTCCGACGGCGGTCGACGGGGGTTCGCCGATAGTGGTGTTGGAGCTCCGAAAGCCTTAGAGCTCCCTCCAATCTCCAGCAAAAGGTCCCCCTTCATATAAAGAGTGGGGGTCTATTTATAGATTTTCATAAGTGGCACACCCTGTAAATATAACGAAGATTCGGGGCGGGTTTGGAGTGTTTCATCGGATGACTCGTATTGATTCCCCGAATCATAGATAGTTTTTCAGTTGTTTAGGTGCCTTAATGATGTCGGAATTCAGCGATCATGGGCTCGTTGGATTCGTCTTGCCGAGCCGCTCGATTTGATTATAAGCATGCCATATCTGGGTATCATTTTGTCATCCAAATAATGCTTTGAACTTCCCAAATGTGGTACGAGCCCCCGATTTGGACCCATTTGGGCTTGGGTTGGACCGATTTTGGTGTCGTTAGGTTCGTCTCTTTGAGATGTTCAGTTTGACTATAAGTTTGCTGAAATTAGAATTCAGATGATCTGAATTTAGTTTTGAAAGTTTCCAACTTGAATATGTCTCGAGATTCGTGCTCGATCAAGACGATTTTTGGTGACGTATCAATAATAATCAATTAAAAAAATTTCCCTTATTTTAAATGGCTAACCATAATTTTAAATTTAAGTTTAATTGATATTTTTTCTCTAATTGTTAATTTAATTTAAATTATTAAAATTTTAAGTTGTCTGTTGAATATTCTGACTTTCAATTAGAAATTGGTTAAATATTCGGAAATTGAAATTTGAATAATAAAGCTTTTGGCTTTTTATCAATTTAATTGTTAGTAATGAAAAAAAAAATATTCTGATTAAAAATTAGGCACATATTATTATTTTATGTATTATATATTAATATTTTATTTTATATTTTATAATAATAATATTTTGTTAATTTTAAATTTATCTATATAATTAAAATTACGTTTTTGTCATGAACATCATTTAAAGATTATTTGTCAAAATTTTGTGGTCATTCTAGTGAAAATATCATGAGGATATTATTTTTTATCATAATTTTTATTATAAAATTAAAATAGTTTATAAAAAATATTAAAATATTATTTTTTAAATTTTCGTATAATATTTTTTCTTTAAAATTATTGAATAACTTTCAATTTCCCCTATGGCAACAGGATCGGCTTCATTATTGTTAATTCAACGTTTAAGGAGGTCATTACTGTAATTCGTATAATATTGCGAATAAAAAGCTTGACAGATATAACATTTACGAAGTAGCGAAAAAATAAAACTCAATGTATTTCTTTTTTACCTATAGCTGTCTAAAGAAAATAATATGGGGATTTATCTTTTCTCCCTCTCTCTCCTCACAGAGGATATGAAAGAGAAATAAAAGAGATGATTGAGTTCTCTCCCAGCATTGAATCCTCTCGCCCCACTCACACGCAACACAAGAAGAACAATCTCACTCCCCAGCCCGACCCTTCATTACTCATCTCCTTCCAACCCTCTTAAATATATTCTCCCACCTATCCCCAACTCTCTCTGCCACCGACACCCTTACTCGTTTAGAGGAAGACGAAGCCTCTTTAACTACAGAGCTCTTATGCGCAAGCCTGTTATCATATGGGTTTATCAAAGGTTTGCTTGCAGAGGTTATTGGCATTCTGTCCACCTCCTACTCTCTATATCTCCAAATTCAAGAGATCTAACAACGGAGGTGGGCATCCTGCCAACAGATCTCCGTTGGCATCCCTTTGTAAAACCTGTATGATTCTCACTCTATCTCTCAAACTATAATCAATAGGAAGCTTTATTGGCTAAGTATATCAGGTGAGAGACCAGATCTGTCTTTTGGCAACAGATTCGTTCTAGGTTATTTGGAGTTTGCAGCTTCTAAAGGCTATATTTGTTGTGATTAATTTTGTCCTCATAATTTAGCTTTCCCTTTTCTTAACTCGAAAACATCTTTTTTTTTATCTTTTTTTACTTTTTTCTTTGAATCCCATGCCATAATCATATTGCATGGAGGGATGCATGCATTTTCATACTTGGAATCATTACAGCATGCAGCTTGTGGTTATTTATTTATTTTTTAAGTTTTCGTATTGTTTTTTTTTATTTACGAGATGATCCCTCCTTTTATGCCAGTTTTGTTTTTCGTGTTTGACTGGAAGTCAAAGCCAACGGTAGAATTAATTTGTTCTTTTTATGCTCTTAAATGCAGATCTGTAAACTGAATCAGAGGGGGGCAGATCCGCTCTATCAGGTTTGAATTTCAGTATGCAGAGTATCTTCATATTACTAAGAACATTACTTCTGACACATGAACACAATGGATTTTGGTTAATTAGCGAGAGTAATAATTCTTTTTTTAAGTTAATGGTGTCTAGAAAACAAATGGAAAGCTTGCCTGCTTTTGGCTGAACTTTCCTCTTCTCTATCTGTGCGTTAACCTATCCTTTCTGGGCAGCTTTCCACTTTCTGACCGCACTTTTTCAAAACCCTAAACCTAATTTCTCCTTAGGTGGTGATCATGGTCTCAACTTTCAATGCATTTATTGCATCTTTTTTTATTCAACGATTAGGGTTGAATGGTTTACTTTTGTCCCCCCAAAAAAAAAAAACTATTTTTGTTCTTCTTTGGAGAGGGGATGACAATACGGAGACCCCGCTAAAATAGAAGAAAATAAGAGGAGTACATCTAAAGAACTAGTGTTTTGTTGCGCAGGTTTGTTTAGTTACAGTTGAAATCAATTAATTTTAAGGGATTTTGACTAATTTTACACGCCTTTAGATCAGTTTTTGCGTGAGCGTCTGAAAGATGGATCACTTTGTGAGGATAACTTGTAAGTGCTTAGGGAGATAAGGCTTCACTCTAGAAGATTACCTTATGAAATGCGAGAATTTAGCTCTTTTTGAGGGATTTTAAGTAAAGGAAGTCACTTATATAATTGTTTTTGAATTCTAATTGAAAATGGAATTATATTAAATTAAGGTGGTTTGATTGTGTATTGTTTCTTGCTTGTAGTAAAATTATAGTTATAGAAAAAATAATTGTGTATGTTCTCTGAAGTTACTGTATTTGTACTAAATGCAGAAATGTTATTATAGCAAGCTCAGAAGAAGCGAATTCCAAGGAAATTAACTTATATCCGATATCCGTAAAGCTTCTTCTCTTATCACAGGAAGTATGTAATGCCACTGAGCACTTTGATCTCGGGGAAAGAGTTCTATAATGCTTATTTCATTACTTAAAAGACCACATGAATTGATATTAAGAGAGGAAAAATATGCGAGATTAATATCACATGTTATTGTTTTTTTTTTGGGGACATTTTAATAAATTTAAGTAAATTCATACACACGTCATATACATAAGACTCAAATTTAAAACCTTTTTATTGGTAGCCAAAACTCCCAACGATACACATGGAAGTAAGGCTGTTATGGAGTCAAAATATTTTAAGCTATAATTTCGGCTGTGAAGCGTTATTCTAATTGACTGAAACTATACAACTTCTGAAATAATATTGCTGCTACCTTTACTATCATGCATGCCATTTTACTTCAATTCCTTTCTGGCCTATAAGAATTTCCTTATAGGAAGTTGTTCAACAATCTCGTGCCTCTAAATTCAAAAAAGCATAGCTTTATATTTGGAAAGTAACGTTATAATTTCTTGTTTAACCACCTCTTGCCTCAAATGATTGCCAACCATCTTGATATTGTTGTTTATTTGGTGTTAACTGGGTATAGTAACGGTAGAACTTCTTAGATAGGATTATATAGATCTATTCTGTATATGATCATCTGTATCTTAGAGTTATTTAGTTGTGCTTCCGCTCATGAACGCTGGAAGCTACGTTTAGAAGTTCTTAAACTTTATTTGTTTGATAAAAATATAATGATTTTGGTTTGTTTGGACTGAAGCCCCTTTTTTTAGTGTTTGGCTATGCTTTTTAGTAATTTAGAAGGGCCAGTGGATTGGTTTTGCTTCTAACAGTTTTAAGGATTTCAAGTTCTTATATATTGAGATGAAGTCGCCGTTGTAAAAGTCATATGCTGTAATAATATGATTTTGTGTGGTCAGAGTGTTCATATTTGAAAGTCAAGAGTGGGTGGGCGATAACAGTGGAGGTAGTGGAGAATGGCAGACAAAACATATCTATATAAGGAATAGGGGTTTTTTTATTTTGGAAGAAATACTTAGACGGGTTTTTCTTTTTTTGTTGTAATGGTTTTTTAATAATTGTTTCGAAACCTTAAAAGAAATAAATTTTACTTGAAAGTTGATTTTTATATATTTTTTACCATTAAATTTTAAGTAGTTTAAGATCAAATGGTGCCAAAAGCTTCTCTTTGTTTTTTTATTATTTTTATATTTTGATTAATTTAAATATCTTTAGTTTTATCATTGTTTGCAGGGTTTTGCTTTAAATTGTTGGATTTTGGATTTGTAACTTTTCAATTTATTTTACTGGGCAATATATAAGTCATCTTTGAAGTTTTTAAATGTCATAAATTTTTTTTTTTTTGGATGTCGAGTAGGAGCAAATTGACATTATATTTGACAATTATGATATGATATTGAAATAGAAGAGAAATATTCTTTCATTTAGGGTTTTAAAAATCTGGTTGGGTGTGATATTTATTTAAATTTTTGGTTCAACTCTATTTTGTCTTAAATTTCATTAATTTTTAATGATGTAGTGCATTTTGGCATTATATATGAGTGTTTTGACATGGAGTTTATGATATATAAAAATATTCAATCACTATGTTATGATATGGATCAAAGGCTTACTGATGACTTTGTTAGAAGTGTACAACAATAACATCAATCCTTCATTTCATAATGTGGAGTTAGCAAAATGAATCAATTTTTTTGATCGTGTCTGGTTAAGAGTTAATTTTTCATTTAAATGTAATAAAAAATTAATATTTCTAATATTTTTTTAAGTCAAAGTCATTTTTAGGTCTAACTCTACTTATTTTAATATAAACTAAATCTAATGCTTTCTACTCATCTTAATCTAAGAGTAAAGCCGCTCATCCACCCAAGCTTTCTTATCTTTGAAATACTTAACTTAGTTGTATGTTTCTCTTTTGATGTCTGACATCATAAATCATTGCAGGTCTCAAACTTGAGGGGTATGTTTCTAATAAAATCTCTATCTGTTTCACCATCAATTCAGATAATAGATTTGGGAAATTTAAAATGTGTATTTTTGACTATTTTAAAAAAAGGCAGAAGTAGACCTAAAAAAATTTGATTCGAAAGTATCAAAATGATTTTTTTTTAATTAAATTTTACTGAGAATTTGATTCTTATTAAAAATATTAGGAAAAAATTTATATAATTGACCCGCATATTGTGTGATATAAAGTTTCGTTGGTATTGTTTGTTTTATATTTAAAATTTCAACATGTGGAGTGTAAGATAATATCATATTTTGTACCATATTTTGTACAACTTTATTCTTCCTAGTTTATTGAAATGCTAATGTAAAGAATATTATTGTAGAATATTTGTTATGTGTAAAATCTCGAATCTCAATGCTTGTTATGTTTGCTGGGGGGTGTGAGGGGTTTACCCTTTCTTTGGGTTTTAGATGCTTTGCAATTGTAATTTTTCCCGTACAACGTAGCTGTGTTGTATACTCGAGCACCTCGGTGCAGTGTTCCTGAGCTCTCTAGTCCTAAACAACAGAGATTAGAGCACCGCAGTGGTATATATATGCCTCAAATTGGCGCCACAGTGTTGCGAGACGGACTAAACGGTTTTTTTCTCATTTTTCTGAAGGGTTGCGTCCCTTAGGGTTATCTTACTTGATTTTCTCTTGTATTTTGAATGAGTAGACATAGAAACTTGTCCATGTGAGAAGAGAAGCAAGGTGAGTGCGAGAGAAGAGAGATATGTATTTTATTTCTCTCAATTTTCATAGTGAATTTTTTGGTGTGGCGTGATTCCATGATATTTTGTCTATTTTTTCATGTTAAATCGTGATATTCTTTATTTTTCCGTTGCTTTTATTTTCTTGTTTGTTTCATCGTTATGATGTTTACTCTTCTTCCAACAGTGTCAAGGTAAAATTTTAAATTTCTAATTAACAGGCTGAGCTTTTAAACTGTTTTTAAGGCAAAATAAATAATGCTATAATTTTCTTACCTTATTTTAGGCATATGAAGTGTTAAGAAGAAAAGAATGAAAGAAAACTCATTTAAAATAATGATGTAGAATGATTTAATAGATTCTTAGTTGAAATGTGTTATGTTGCTAGGCTAAGGTATATTAATCGATCAAAAATCTTATCATTAAGATTGATAATAATCTTATATTTAGAGTTTAGCTCTATTGATAGCGATGTCAACGCAGCTGAGTTAGTTTTAACGAAATATTTATGCTTTCTTTGTGATAGCTTTATTACTATTTTTTGAAATAAACTTTTGTACAATTTTTTTTAATTATATATATTTTTTATAAAATTATTATAGTTTTTCATCTAGATTTCAATCACATAAAGGTATTTGAATATATATATATTTTTAACTCGTACAATAGATAAAAAAAGTTAGTATTTTTACATAATTAGAGTTCTGACTTTGCACGTAATGATTTTTCATAATGATGGTAACTTGACTTTATAATGTTGGTAACTGAGATTCCCTTCGTCATTACAGTAAAAATTGTTTAATTTATCTGAGCTTACTATGTGCGTTATTGTTCTTTTTATTTGGCTGAAATTATAATTGTAAATGTTAATTCTAAATCAAATGGAAAGTTAATTTAATATGCGAATAATTTTTTGTCTGGTTACATTCAATAATCTGAAATGAAAGTTTTTAATTTAAAAAAATTGAAATGTTATTTTTTACTTAATAACATGTCTAATTTGGCAATTTTGTTAGGTGTGTTTCTATAATAATCGATCAGATTTTCCAAAATGTGAATTATTAACATTTTGTTTTTAAAAGAAAAATTTTACTTTTGAGGTGTGATCTGATCATGCCTCTCTATTATTGGCTAAATGACTGTCCTCTCCCAGGTTTCCCTGAAATCTGTCTCCAATTTGATAGATTGAAAGCTTTGGATTTTATCACTTTTTGTCGTGAGTATTATCATGAAAATTTTCCGTAAGAGCAACTTAGCTTGTTGGTTGGAAATTTATGCTTTTGTATAAGAGATTTTGTATTGGAGGCTTGTACATGTAAAGTCTGAGGTTGCTCGAATACTTATAGAGGCTTACTAAATGGTGATTCAATAGGAGCTTATGGTTTTTTGCACGTAAGTGGAGAAGATAGTTTGAGTAGGTGCTGTAGAAAGCTTTTTATTTTAAAATCAGATGACCATTTAACACTTAGAAAAGACATTGATAATAATAAATCTAGAAGGCTAAAAGATAGTCTCAGTCCTCCACTTTTACTAGGGCCTTTAATTCGGTGGAAAAATAGACTGCCTTGCAAATGAGAGATTGTTGAATCTGGACACAACTTTTTGTCAGGACTCCAATCACGTGGAGATAATTTTTTCTCATTTGTGCACATCCTCATATGATGTGATTGGAATCTAGAAGGCATCCGGACTCTGAATGTAATAATTTTTCCTTGTGAACCATCATTGAGCAACAAAATTTTTTTTAATGGAATGATGCTGGTCTGCCAAACATGTTTGAATTCCAAAAAAAGAATTTACTGGCTGGCTCCACTAAGTTGTACAAAATATTCACAGGTTGATATGATGAAGAACCAATAGTTAGAATATTGTATTTTCACAAATTAGGGTGCACTCTGCAGGGTTTGTCCTTAAGGAAAATTAGTCTAACTGCAAACACCAGCGAGCAACAGGAGGTTTCCTTGGTAACAATTTCATAAAGAGTAACTTAGTGTGCTAAGGAGCCACCACCATCATTTTGAACACCAATGGGATCAATAAAAACATGCTAACGACAACTAAGTTTCATAAAATTTAAAGTGCAATTTATTTGTTATTGATGCGGCTTTAGGCAATATTGGAATTGAAAGCTTTGAAATTTAAATTTAATTAATTATATTGAAATAGGATGAAATTAGTTTGTTTGTTATTCGACGATTGTTGCATGATTAGTAGTATTCAAATTTGTTTTTCGACTTCAATTATCTGTTAATGAACATCCAACTTTCGTTATTTTTATAAAGGAAATCAGATAATTATGTAAGCTGTAAGTATTAATGGTTCTCTTACATTTATAAGAACTATTTTTACATGATCAAGTTCTCTAACTCTTGTACGAACTTGCATCATAATTATGTAAAAGAAATAGAAACGAAACATAAATTTACATAAGTTTTTAAACCACAAGATCTTGAACAAGATGATTTTCACAAGACTTTAATCGAAAGAAAATATATCTTGATTCATGTTGAATTCGTTGAATTTCGAATTGCGGTTTCTCTCCCTTTTCCCTTTCACTTTCTTCTTTCATGAGTTAATTCTCTATGGAATAAACTAACTCCATTATGAGAGAGAGAGAGAGAGAGAGAAGACCAGTAGCTATTTCCTGCAGATTATTTATAATAACCGCTCATAGGAGTTATTTGATCAAACGATTTATAAACGATTGATCAAATTCTCTCTGATCAATAGGGTTTAAACATAAATAATCTAAATTCTTAATTAATTAAGTATATGGGCCACTTAATGGTTTATACAATTAAATATATATACTTAAAATAATTATTGCGACGTCTCGCATAATTATTATATTTAATTATTCTAATATTCTCCCACTTGGCCCATATGATATAATTAATTAATAATTTAATAATTATAAACATAAAGCGCAATATGTAAATTCTCTTTCTTTAAATTGGTTAAATCATGAATTCATTATTAAATACAAAATTAATATGAATCATGGCTGTCATACATCATTAGTTGATGCATTTCCTTTCATGTATCACTATACTATTCTTATACTTAGCATAATAATATATATTCATAATGGTCCAACAGTAATGTCTTTATAAAAATTCATGTATACACATAATAAACATTCATGTATATATAACATAATAAAAATGATACACTAATTATCAGAAACTAAACAAAAGAGCTCAAAGTATCAAAAGACATAAAGAGAAAACAAACATAAACTTAATAAAGGTTTTTAGTAATGCTCGTCCTAGCAACATGTTTATGAAATTTCTTCAGTGGCAACTCTTTGGTTAATGGATCCGCAATCATAAGATTGATGCTAATGTGCTCAAATGATACTATTTATTTCTGAACTTCTTCCTTAACGACAAAGTATTTCAACTCCATATGTTTAGCACCTTTTGAATACTTGTCGTTCTTAGAAAAGAAGACCGCTGCAGTATTATCACAATAAATTTTCAGCAGCTTGGCAATACTGTCAACAACTTCAAGTCCTAAAATAAAATTTTGCAACCATAATCTTTGAATTGTGGCCTCAAAACATGCCACAAACTCAGCTTTCATTATAGATGCAGCAATGACGGACTGCTTCGCACTCTTCCAAGATCTTGCTCCTTCACTTAAAAGAAACATATAACTAAATAAGGATTTTCTGGAATCCAGACATCCACCAAAATCTGAATCTGAATATCCCATCACCTCAAGGTGATTAAATCTTTTAAAAGTGAGCATGTATTCTTTTGTTCATTGTAGATATCGTAAAACCTTCTTTGCACCTTTTCAATGATCAAGTCATGGATTACTTTGATATATACCCAACATTCCAATAGCAAAACTAATATCTGGCCTAGTACAAGTCTAAGCATACATTAAACTTCCAATAATAGATGCATAAGAAATTTATTTTATTTCTTTATGTTTCAATTCATTCTTTGGGCATTGCATAAGGCTCAATTTATTTCCTTTCTGAATTGGAACAATGCTTTCTGAGTATTTTTTCATCTTAAATCTCTCAAGAACTTTATTAATATAGGCTTTTTGAGACAACCCTAACATTCTTTGTGATCTATCACGAAATATTTCAATTCCTATCACATAAGATGCCTCACCCATATCTTTCATTTCAAAGTTGTTTGAAAGAAATTTTTTAGTTACATGTAATAAACTAAGATAATTAGTAGCAAGTAAAATGTCATCAACATATAAAATCAAAAATATAAACTTGCTCCCACTGACCTTTAGATATATACACCGATCAACAGTAATTTCTTTAAATACAAAGGAAGTGATAGTATTATTAAACTTAAAATATCATTTTCGGGAAGCTTGTTTAAGTCCGTATATTGACTTCTTAAGTTTACCCATCATGTGTACCTTTCCTTCAACTAAAAAACCCTCAGGTTGATCCATATAAACTTCTTCCTCTAAATCTTCATTTAAAAAGGTTGTTTTCACATCCATTTGATGTAACTCTAAATCATAATAAACTATTATCGCTATAATAATTCTTAATGAGTCCTTCTTAGAAACTGGAGAGAAATTCTCTTTGTAGTAAACACCATCTTTCTGAGTAAAACCTTTGGCAATAAGTCTAGTCTTATATCGTTCAATATTGCATTTAGAGTCACGCTTGGTCTTAAAGACCCACTTACACCCAACTCTTTTGGAACCTTCAACCAATTTAATGATGTCCGAGACTTTATTATAATCCATTGATTTTAACTCTTTTTTTATAGCATCTAATCACTTATTAGAATTTACACTTTCTATGGCTTGTGAAAATAAAACTGAATCATCATCAATTCCTAAGTCAAAATCTAACTCTTGTAGATAAAACATATAATCATTTGAAATATCAGATCTTTTAACTCTCGTAAATCTTCTTAATGCTACTTCTTGTGATTCATCAATTATATGTTTATTAGTGACAACTTCATTTTTGAATATATTATCATTCTTTTGCTCATCCTTTATAATGTCAAATTTTTTAACAATTATAAGAATAACAACTTTATTAGAAGTGATGGGCAAAGGAATTTTCACCCTAACTTCTTGAACCTCTATATCACGAGGTTCTATACTCCCACTAATTTCACCATTCTTAATAAACCTAGCATTTTCAGTTTCAACAATTTTTGTACTATGATTAGGACAATAAAATTTATACCTTTTAGATTTTTCTGGATAACTAATGAAAAAATTACTAGTTGATCTAGAATCCAATTTCTTTTCATATGAATTATAAATTTTTATTTTCACTGGGCAACCCCAAACATACAGGTGTCTTAAACTGGGTTTCCTTCATGTCCACAGTTCAAAAGGAGTCTTTGAAATTGCCTTACTAGGAATCCTATTTAATAAATACATATCAGTTTTTAAAGCATGCATCCACAATGATAAAGGTAAAGAAGAATAACTTAACATACATCTAACCATATCCATTAAAGTACGATTGCGCCTTTCTGCAACATCATTTTATTGTGATGTGCCAGGCATTCTTTATTGAGCACAAATGTCATGTCTTTTAAGGAATTTAGTAAATGGACCAGGGCATTATCCAGATTCATCATACCTTCCATAAAATTCACCACCTCTATCAGACCTTATGATTTTCACTTTCTTATCTAATTATCTTTCAGCCTCATTAATAAACATCTCAATGATGTCTACTGATTGAGATTTTTCAAGTAATAAATAGACATAATTATAACGTGAAAAATCATCAATAAAGATAATAAAATATTTTTCTCCACTAAAGGAAGGCACATCAAAAGGTCCACATATATCATTGTGTATGATTTCAAGAAGTTATGTACTTCTTGTGGCTGCCTTCTTAATTATATATTTTATAAATTTTCTTTTAATACAATCCACACAAATACCAAGATCAATGAAATCCAAATAAGGAAGGATTTCATTCCTCACTAATTTTTATATTTTTTCTTTGGATATATGACCCAAACATTTATGCCACAAGTAAGCAGAATTTTTATTCATTAAACCATATTTTATTCCAATATTATGATGCAAGGTTAATAAAATCTCAACAAATAAATTATCAAGTCTTAATTTATATAAACTATTATAAAGCACACCAGAATCAATAAGTTAATTACACTTAAATAAACTAAAACATCTACTTCCAAACTTAAAATAATAATCAGCTGTATCAAGTTTTGATGAAGAAATTAAATTTCTAAAAACAAAAGGTACATAAAGAGTTTGAAAAAGATCTAAATGATGCCCAGTGTCCAAAATTAAATGATATGTGCTAATAGCTTCAACTTGAGCTTTGACTCTATTTTCCACGAAGATAAACTTTTCATTTGGCTTTATGGTTTGGGTCGTAAGAAATCTCTGTATCATATTTGAAACATGAGTGGTATAACCAGAATCAATCCATCAAGTATTATAAGAAACTTCAGCCAAATTTAATTTAAAACATACAAAAGTACTAGGCTTACTTTTCTTTTCAAATCAAGCCTTACATTTCAGACAATCTTTTTGATAGTGTCCATGCTTGTGATAGAAATGACATCTATCATTCTTTGGCTTCTTATTTTGGATTTGGGTAGATGACACATTAGGCTTTAGGTGTCCTTTATTATCCTTTGAATTCTTTTTTCCTGATTTTCTTTTAAAATCTGGTTGACCAATGAGATTAATTGAGTGAATTCCTTATTTCTTAAGCCTTGATTCTTCCTGAATAAACATACTCTGTAATTCGGTCACATTCCATTTATCCTTAATTATATTATAATTAGTTTGGAATGGACCATATTCAAGAGGTTGTTGACCTGTAACTAAAAATAGAGCCCAGCTGACAAAACCCTGTGACCCCCCCACGATCGCACAATCACCCACGATCGTATGGCAACTGACCCACGATCTCCTCTAATGACACAAAACAACGAAATGGCTCTCATTCTTAGGGACACACACAGAAATAGAAAAGGAGATTTTGGAAAATACCTCAGACGAACGAAGCCGTCGGCCTCCAACCTCCCTGCCAGCGCCGAGCTCACGATCTCCCTTCCTACTCTTACTTGTCAATCTCCACCGAAACCGACGACCGTTGTCGTGCCTCCATTCACAAATCCTCCTGCCTATGCATAGAGCCCGACCTCCCTGCCGACTCCTGCAAGCCGCCCGTCCAAAGCGACTCCCGTGCCTATGCCTTAGCCTGACCGGTTGAATCACCGGCCTAAACCAGCGTCGCCGGCCTGCACTCCCGCCGTTGACCTCACCTGCTCCAAAACCGGCCGACCTTATACTCCCGCCAACTTGCGCCCTCGCCTCGCCTCCTTGGTCTCCGCCCTAGCCTGATCGGGCTCTACCCAATCCTCTCCCTCTCTCTGTTATATATATATATATATATATATATATATATATATATATATATATATATATATATATATATATATATATATATATATATATATATATATATAATATTATATATTATGTTATAAGTATATATTATATACAACAACAACAACAACATCAAGCCTTTATCCCACTACGTGGGGTCGGCTACATGAATCCTTTTTCTCCATTGTGTCCTATTAAAAGTCAAATTCTCGTTTAAATCTAATAAAGAAAGATCATTTCTAATATTTTGTAACCAAGTCTTTTTAGGTCTACCTCTACCTTTCTTAACATAAGTCAAATCTAAGACCTCTACTTTCCTAACCGGGTCATCGGGAGGCCGCCGTTTTACGTGACCAAACCATCTAAGGCGACTCTCTCTAATCTTATCTTCCACTGGAGCTACTCCAACCTTTTCACGAATATGCTCATTTTGTATCCTGTCTCTAAGGGTAAAGCCACTCATCCACCTGAGCATCCTCATCTCTGCAACACTTAACTTAGAATTATGCTTCTCTTTTAATGGCCAACATTCAGCACCATAAAGCATTGCAGGTCTCACCACCATCTTATAGAATTTTCCCTTAAGTTTGAGGGGTACTTTTCTATCACACAATAAGCCCGATGCATTCCTCCACTTCAACCATCCAACTTGGATTCTGCTGATAATATCCCCATCTATATCACCATCACTCTGAACAATAGATCCAAGATATCTAAAACGTGTACTCTTATTAATGACTTGATCGGCCAAAGTCATAATGCCCTCACTAGGTCTATTATTACTAAAATTACACTCCATATATTCCGTTTTAGATCTACTCAAGCGAAAACCTTTAGACTCTAAGGTTGACCTCCACAATTCTAGTTTACCTTCAACTCCCTCTCTAGTCTTATCAACAAGAAGAATATCATCAGCAAAAAGCATACACCAAGGTACATCCTCTTGCAAATGTCTAGTGAGAACATCGATGACTAAAGCAAAAAGATATGGGCTTAAGGCTGATCCTTGGTGTAATCCAACCGAAATAGGAAAATACTTGGTCAAACCACCTTGTGTTTGAACACAAGTAATAGCTCATGCATACATATCTTTAATGATTTGAATATAAGCGTTATTAACTTCTTTCTTTTCAAGAACTCTCCATAGCACTTCTCTTGGAACTTTATCATATGCTTTTTCTAAATCAATAAATATCATATGTAAATCCTCCTTATTCTCTCTATATTTCTCCATCAAACCTCTTAATAAATGTATGGCTTCCATAGTAGACCTACCCGGCATAAATCCAAATTGATTTTGAGAAACATTAGTATCACGCCGCAACCTATGCTCCATAACTCGTTCCCATAATTTTAAAGTATGACACATTAACTTAATTCCTCTATAATTCGCACAATCTTGTGCATCACCTTTATTCTTAAAAATAGGGATTAACACACTCATTCTCCACTCATCTGGCATCTTTTTAGTCTTCAAAACAGTATTAAAAAGTTTAGTAAGCCAAGAAATTCCTTCATCTCCTAAGCATTTTCACACCTCTATTGGAATATCATCAGGTCCAACAGCTTTTCCACCCTTCATTTTCTTTAAAGCCTCTCTAACTTCGGTTTTACTAATACGCCGATAAAAATAGAAATCTTTATTTTCATTTAAGGTGCTAAGGTCACTACCGTCAATTTTATTTTCACATTCTTCATTAAAAAGTTTAGCAAAATATCTCATCCACCTTTGTTGAATATCATCTTCTAAAAAAAGTACTTTTTGATCTTCATCCTTAATACACTTCACTTGAACTAAATCCTTACTACTCCTATCTCTTTGTTTGGCTAGCTTATATATATATCTTTCTCCCTCCTTAGTATCTAATCTATTATATAAATCACTAAAAGCTAAACTCTTTGCATCACATATTGTTTTCTTAGATTCCTTACGTGCCTCTTTATATAATTTCCAATTATCAGAATTTTTATAATTAAACCAATTTTTATAACAAATCTTCTTATTTTTAATCTTTTCTTGCACATTTGGATTCCACCACCAAATATTTTTACTATTAGGAGCTTTTCCCTTTGAAACTCCAAGCACATCTTTTGCAATATTCTTAATATTACTAGCCACTTTTTCCCACATAACATTAGCATCCTCATGCACAGACAAAATCTTAAGATCTAAAATCTTACTCTCAAAAATATTTTTGTTAATATTCTTTAAATGCCCCCATCTAATCCTAGGAAAACGTTTTACTTTATTTTTTAATTTCTTCCCCATTATCTTCAAGTCCAAAACTAATAAACGATGTTGGGTACATAAGTTTTCACTCGGAATAACTTTACAATCTTTGCAATCTAAACGATCTAATTTCCTTATAAGAAAATAATCAATCTGAGTTGTACTATATCCATTTTTATAAGTAATGAGATGCTCATTCCTTTTCTTAAATAATATATTAGCAATTAAAAAATCATAAGCTAAACAAAAATCTAATATGGACTTACCACCTTCATTTGTTGTTCCAAACCCATGGCCACCATGAATGCTTTTAAAATCATCTACCTCTCTACCAACATGTCCATTTAAATCTCCTCCAATAAAAACTCTTTCTTCAAGAGGTATCTTTTGTATTAATTCTTCTAAGTCATTCCAAAATTTTAATTTTGAATCCATATCCAAACCCACTTGAGGAGCATAAGCACTTATAATGTTAACAATCTTAACATCAACAACAATCTTTAAAGCTATAATTCTATCTCCAATTCTATTAATATTTATAACATTATCCTTCAAACTCTTATCTAAAATCACACCTACACCATTTCTAGTACGACTCCTACCCGAATACCAAAGTTTAAATCCTAAACTATCAATCTCCTTAGCCTTCTCTCCAACCCATTTAGTTTCCTGAATGCACAGAATATTTATCTTCCTATGAATCATAATATCTATTAATTCCATTAATTTTCCTGTAAGGGAACCTATATTCCAAGTTCCTATCCTAATTTTAGTTTCATGGACTAGCTTCTTTGCCCACATCCGTCCTTGATGTGGCAACCCTTGCCTATTTAACACTGCACCCGGGCGGCGGTGCAGTGGCCCTTGCACACTTGTCGCTGTATTCAGGCCATACAACGCGTCGCTTCCAGGGGACGCCCTAGCATTAACACAATTTCTTAAAGGATTCATGTCATTATTATTCGACAAGTTTTACGCTGGCTGTCGACTACCTAACGCAACCCTCCACTTTTCTCATCCAGGACTTGGGACCTGGCAACGGCAGTGTTAAGTATATATTATATACATAATACATAATATATAATATAATATATGATATGATATAATATAATATAATATATTATAATATATGTTATGTTATATTATAATAATATATTATATTATATTTTTTATATATTATAATATATATATTATTTTAAAAAAAGTGAGATGAGGGATTTCCAAATAAGCATCGGTACTTGATCTGCATTTAAACGTCGGCAATCACTCGATATCTGCATCCAATCATCGACAACCACTCAATCTACGTCCAATCGTCTATAACTAATCTGCAACCAATCTTCATCAATCAGAGCTTCTGAAGATCATTTCCGGGACCCGACAACGTCCCGAAGCCCTCGGCCGTCGATTATCTTTCCGGCCGGGTGGACTTGAAAGGGCAAATGCCCTCCTTACCTCCCGGCGTCGGGGAGGGGATGCTGGAAGGCTGCCAAAATTTACTTGAACATTTTGGACTTAGCCAAATTTTAAATTAAAATTTAATTTTAATTAAGATTTATTTAATTAATTGAAAAAAGAAAAGAAAGGGGAAAGGTAATCACGATCAAGCAACTGATATCGTCGATGATCATCAGCAACACTTATCTGTAACCATTCGTCGTCAATCAGAGCTTCAGAACATAAATTCCAGGGCCACACAACGCCCCGAAGCCCTCGGCCATTGACTATCTTTCCAGCCGGGCGGACTTGAAAGGGTAAATGCCCTCCTTACTTCCCGGTGTCGGGGAGATGACGCCAGAAGGCTGCCAAATTTTTCTCAAGTATTCGGGACTTAGAAGATTTTTGGACTTATATGAAATTTGAAAGATTGGAAGAACATTCAGCTGATTAATTTAAATTGGAATTAATTATTTTTAATTAAATTGATTAATTATAATTAAGATAAATTAAGTGTTCACCCATTTGATTCATTAAATTCAATAAATTGAATGATTATTCTAATCAACGTTGCCACTATCCAGCCTATGTACAAATTAATCAACTGATGGCTCTCCAAAGCTCTCCAAACAACTCAAATACCTCTCCGCTTGAGCAGCTCTTTGAACAATTCCCTCCATTAAACATCCTCAAAGCAACTCTGTGTTAGATTGCTAAGATTACCTATTGAAACTAAGCATCAAGGGAGCCCTAGCTGTGTTAATTAGGTTTGGTCCATATCCTTTAACATAAAGACACCAATAAATGTTGTGCTGAGAAGAAAAAAAAAAGAACTTACAATGAATGTTCATTTGGAGATTTTCATAGACTTAGTCTACAAGGGAAGACAATAATGAGGCTAGTGGTGAAAAGTCTTAATCACATGTATGCTCTTCCTTATTTTAAATTTGCTTCTAGAAGCCCAAGGACTAGTTCTCCAAAAACGTACATTCGCATTTAACTATATGACTTTGATATATAGAGATGGGTCAAATAATATGTGAAATATACGAGAGTCATTCTATTATCCATCAGATCTAGACATCATTCTTCAGCAGTCAATATTTTTGGGGAGATATATTCAAAGCGTTGTGTCAATGCTATGAGATGTCTCCTTTGAACTCAAATACAATAGACCACTCATTTGATTGTGCTGATTTAGAAAGTTAAAAGCTATGCCACGGTGACTAGAGGATTGATGATTATTTACTGATTTAGGATATCTATAGATATAATGAGGCTATGGTTCATTTGATCATGTGCAAATGTACAAAAGTCGGGACTTAACTGTGATCTCCTAAAATATTACACTCCAAGAAACATAACAAACTTAAATGCCACCGAATCCGCAACGTGTGTACAGCGGAAGAAGGCGTTCGTAGGCGCTTAAATGAAATCTCAGATATTTTTCTAAAATAAAATCACTTGCATAAATAGATCATATTTAATTATTTTAAAATCCCCATTTTATATATACTAAATATGATTCCCTCAACTGAAGTACAAAGTCCTATATGTGCTCCGACAAATGCAGTAAATTTCTAAACGCCAATGTCCGAGAATGCTGTGCAGGGCCAAATGTTGGTTAATATAACATTCTATTTTCAAATTAAAAAACACCCGCATGTGGTCCGATCACCACATTTGAGTTCCAAATCCAACGGTTCGAGAATGCTATGCGGGTCAAATACCTAAGTCTCATCCTCCTCCATGAAAGGACTGAAGTCGACATGACTTGAAGTATAAAATGCCTCCCAAGATCCTACAAAAATATAGGTGACCATAATAACCCCGATGATGGCCATGTTGATAGAAAATTTCAACCGGAGGGGTCAAATCTCAAATCCAACAAAAGTCTAAATCCATGAAATGAAATCTATCAACTAAAAACTTAAAACTAAAACACATCCACCTCCCGCAGCCGTTTGTCGGGGGTGATGAATTTGAAATTAACCTCAGCTCATAAAGAGCGAATGCGTGTCCGGTGTATCGCTATGATTCATCCTCAAATAAACTCTTGCCAGCAGGGACGTGACACGTGCCCTCTGATCGGGTTGTTTTGCCACAAAATGGCACCATTATATTACGATCACGGCCAAAACCCGGATGTTCCCTAAAGGCATCAAACACTTGTGTTATGAATCATAGGGTATATTCGATAGGCATCAAACCCTCTGTTAGCTAAGGTGGATTCAGATCTATCTCCTTAGACAAACACCAACCCAGGTCTACAAGATATTATTGGACGAAGCAACCCACGGCTGCCGATAAGGTACCTTTTATCAGGTTGGGTCGACTACCTCATCTGACTAAGTAGACTAGCATCATAACATCCTGGGATGATGGAACCATGGGATCTTGACCGGGCTCGTCCTCATTTCCCCCACCACTAGTTTTAAGTTCATGGTGATAAATTCTAAATTACAAAATTCATGCCTCAAATTCAAACCCTAAGACTGTTACTATTATACGATAGGTTTATAAAATATGCGACCGCTTTAATAACTAGCCTTAATCGAAAGTTCTCTCTTATTATCAGGAGGGGTAATTAACTATAGGGGCTTACGCCTATAGGAAACCAGAACTCAGATCATAAAGTCCTCACAAAATGAGGGCGAAATCTCTGGGTAGTGTCTTATATCTAAAACCTAATCTGCCTTCTAAAAATTTATCCAGAACCTAATCTAGTTAAAACTCTTCACCGTCATCACCATCAAATAAGAAAAATAGACTGATGGCGCGAAGAGGCCGGGAGCACATCAATAGAATTTTTGGAGCCCACAAAGGTAATGAGTTTATAATAAACTGTACAAAGAAACTTTTACTCACTTTCATTCCCATGGTATTCAATCTTGCTGTTATATTAGTCATTTCAGTAATGTGCTAATAAATAGTACGAGAATCATCAAATTTTATAGTAGTTAGCATACCCATTAATGTCTAAGCACGTGACTTATCAATAGACTCAGAATGAGATATATTTTTTATAGACTTCATAAATTCCTTAGTACTATCAATTTTTGAAATGGTTGGTTTAATATTGTCTGTTACAGTCATTCACATAAACATTAAGCTTAGTCTATTTGATCTTTCCCAAGCTTCATGAAAAGATTTTTGTTCAACACTGCTTGTATCAGTAAGAGCAGTATGCTTATCATTAAGTAATGTAAAATCCAGATCCAAAACTTCTAAATAGAACTAAATTTGTTCACTCCATTCAGAATAATTAAGCCCATTAAACTTTACAATAGATGAAACTTGCGAATGAAGAATAATAGAATTAGATGCTGTAAAACAAAAATACAACTCTCACATATCGATGATTTGAATATTAAATTAAAAAAATAGATTCAGATAATATTCAGTTAATCAATAAAATGCACATTGAAGTTCTCCTTTGGGTGATACTACAATATATAATAATAATCATAATTGATGCTCAAATTAAAATTTTTATAATTGATAATTATACATGCTCCAATTAAATATATTTATTATCTTTGGATATATTAAATATATTTGATTAAGTATGATAATTTATCACAATTATATCCAATAGTATAAAATGACTAATCAACCTTTGGGTGATCCTTAAATATTTTGTAACTATTGAATTTTAATTACTCATGATGATAAAAGAAAAATTATAAAATTGTCATGTCATTTCTTTAATAGCATCACATACTCACGAGTAATTAAATATTATTTAATTGATATTTATGAAATTTTTTAGTTTGATCACTTTGATGATTAACAAACTATGTTTGATATAAACATCAAATTAAATACTTACGATAATAATCATTTCAAATAAATGAAATACATAAAGAAAATTATTTAATGTACATAATTGATTGTACGGACAAAATATCCTTAAAAGTAAAAATGAATTTTTATCATTAGATTTCATATAACAAATCTATTCATAATGAAACTAATAGCATAAAGTATTT
This sequence comes from Dendrobium chrysotoxum, assembly GCA_019925795.1. NCBI lineage: Eukaryota > Viridiplantae > Streptophyta > Magnoliopsida > Asparagales > Orchidaceae > Dendrobium > Dendrobium chrysotoxum. The sequence goes on along the minus strand of CM034302.1, from coordinate 88,154,170 downwards.
CAAAAAATAAAGTATAAACATAATTAATTTGCCATGAATAAATTATGACAAGATATGATTCGATAATTAATGTGTTAATTAAAATCGATAACAAATCATATGAATTCGATTTCATTAGAAAGAAACGTAGAAGAAAATAAAAAAAATTTTAACGGAAAATCATAAGTTCTCAAGCATGCTTTGATACCACGTGTAAGCTGTAAGCATTAATGGTTCTTTTACATTTATAAGAACTCCTCTTATATGATCAAGTTCTCTAACTCTTGTAAGAACTTGCATCATAATTATGTAAAAGAAATCGAAATGAAACATAAATTTACATAAGTTTTAAAACCACAAGATCTTGAACAAGATGATTTTAACAAGATTTTAATTGAAAGAAAACATACCTTGATTCATGTTGAATTCGTTGAATTCCGAACTCGTTGAATTCCGAACTATGGTTTCTCTCCCTTTTTCTTTTCACTTTTTTTCTTTCATGAGTTGATTCTCTGTGGAACAAACTAACTCTCATTATGAGAGAGAGAGAGAGAGAGAGAGAGAGGACCGGTAGTTATTTCCTGCGGATTTGTTATAATAACCGCTCATATGAGTTATTTGATCAAACGGTCCATAAACGATTGATCAAATTCTCTTCTTCACTAATAGGATTTAAACATAAATAATCTAAATTCTTAATTAATTAAGTATATGAGTCACTTAATGATTTATACAATTAAATATATATACTTAAAATAATTATTGCGACGTCTCGCATAATTATTATATTTAATTATTCTAACAAATTATTCCTAAATGTACAATCTCATCATCTTCAATTGTAACAAGGAGTGGATTTTTATTTTTATAATTACATATTGAATATTGTGTCAAATTCTATGAATTTTCTCAATTTTTGATTTTTCATGTAAAAGTTATTGACGATTTCTATTTTTGCATGGCAAATATTTGTACAAAATTAAGATATTAAAAATTTTACTGCCATAATTTTTCACACATATAACAGTTTGTGGTCGTTTGTGCAAACATTTTAACATACTACAAAGTTTTTTGCACTGGTCTATAATTCATAAAAGAAGGCACAATTTAGTTGGGGAAAGCTATTTATACCTCATTGTGAAGGATCATATATGTTGGATGAAAGAATTTTAAATTAAATTCATGAGGCCCACCATTATAATATGATGAAGTTCTCTCACAACAAAATAAATATCATTTTTAGGTTGAATCATTTGATGTCAATTAAGGAGTAGCTCCTCGTGGTGTAATTATACAAAATATTAAAAACATAAAAAAAAAAATACAAAGTAGTGTATATATGAATGAAATCCAATTTTGATGTATATTACATGAAAACAGTTGACATAATAAGTTTTACAGAGGACATAATAAGTTTTATTATTTTTCCTCTATAAAATTCGTTGAAAAGAAAGATAGAAATTATAATTTATGATAAAAAATTCATTCAACTCAATTATTACTGAAGAAGAAAAAGAAGGATATAATGGGTGTGTTGAATTTCAAGGGTTCCATTTCACAAGTAGGATACAGAGGCTTACTTTATAATTAAATTACACAAAAGAGGTTTTTTATCATCTACGAAGAATTCTGGGAGAGTGTCAATGATTATTGACTTATTTATCAAAGGAAAAGAAAGTGCTTTATAAGAAATTAGTGGATCAGATAGATATTTGGGAATCAAAACATGTTAATTAAATTTGAATTTCTTATTATTTTATTCTTATTATCTTTGTTCTTGTCTTTATTTTTTTCACTATGTTTTTACTATTATTAGATCAGTTTATATTATTTTTTAGATTTTTCATTTTAAGAATTTCATAAAATAATCAGTTATGGAAAAAATATGATTGTACCGACTACAATTGTTCATTGCTCCGGCCAAATATGATTAATCTATCATGGGCTATGTGAGCCTGAAGTGGTTTCCTAGCCCACCTAGTCGAACCAATGGTTTTTTTATCACAACCAACTTAAGCTAAAGTTCCATTAAAGAACATTTCCACGGGGTAGAACCTCCTCAAGAAATACAAGGTTTTCATGAGGTTGATCCTGAGCTGCCATCCAAGCACGAATATCTTCATTTGAGAGTATATTTTTTGTTTAGAAAGATTCAAATTTAGAATATTTCACTGCACGAATTTCTTGGAAAATGAAGTCATAGGCACCTAGCTAGACTGATTACCTCAATAGCACTCATCCATAAACCCGTTATTGACACAAATAGCATAAAGAAATGTAATCAATATTTATTGGAAAAACAATCCGAAAATTTGAGACAAAAAATAGTTAGTTGTGAGCATTGAACAAGTCTCTTCAGTTCTCTCTAAAACAGTGTTACTTTAATCCATACTTCTTGAGTTGCTTAGCTAATAACTAGTTCTCTACTTGTCATATAAGACATAAATTAACATCGCTTTATTAATGCTTTGCATGGTGTCATAAGAGGTTAGTAATGACATTTTGTTCAAGAGAAATTTTATTTGAGGGAAAGACCAATTTATGCCTCATCATAATTTTCAAAAATCTTTGACTCTATGTTTCTAATTGATGTACTTCTCCAACACCCCATTTTAATGGGCTTTAAATTGCCTATAAGTGATTTATATGATGAGACGTAAATCTTATATGAATTAATAACTGCTGGGCTATTATACACATGTAAAAAGTCTACGATATAGACCTCTATCTTTTTTTTTTTTTGAAACTCTTAAGGAAAATCGTGCATTTGATTATACTATCTCTCTGAGATATAACCATTTATTTTTTTGTTGAAGAAGTTGGGGGTTTTTATCGAACAATTTATTTATCATAAAAAGATCAATAATTCATCACATTTTTTTAGGATGCACCAAGTACTTAATAAGTACTTTTAAATGTTCTCTTTAGATGCACCTTAGATTTTGGGAGTCAATATGGAGTTATTATGAGGTATTATTTTGGCATTCTCTACTTTGGACCTTTCTTCTTCTCTTTTGATACAGGAGAATCTTTTGTTACATTGATATTATGCATTGGTAGATACCCGAGATTTAAAATGTTGAACACAAGTGGTCAAAACATTTAAATTTGCAAAATTATGGACATTAGTCTCAATATTATTATTTTCACCTTTTTGGAGGACATTGAATGTAAAAATATTTTTTAATTAAAAAAAAGTGATTTAACGTGTAATTTATCAATGGCATCTTCGTCATTTTTTGTGAGAACAATAGAAGAGATTAGAATAGTCGCGGGAAGAAAATTATCAGAGTTATTGAGTAGACGTTATATCAAGCTTGAACATTCTATTTACAAAAAAAATTCAAAATTCTTCGGCTCATTAAAATTTTTAAAAAAATTATGTCTTGGATTTTTATTGGAGATACATATATATCGTTTAAGTTCCTATTTAAATTAGCAAAAAACATGTCCTTTTCTTAATAACATAACATCTAATAAAAATCTTTTGAAGGTGCATCTATCTAAATATTTAAATATATAAGAATTTTATGGTATATACATAAATTCTTTTAAATAAAAAAATACATTTTTAATATATTAAGTATATTTTAATGCATAAAAAATATAGTATAAATAAAATAAATAAAAAATAAAATTTAAAAAATAATAGTGATCTCAAACAGCATCAAAGTAATAACTAATAAGTTTGTTTATATTAATGATTTACTCTTTTGAATTGAAACAGGATTAAAACTGACTAAATAAGTCATTAACCAAATTCCTAAAAAGGCAAATGAAGTATTTTAAGATTAATATTTTTTAATTATCATAATTAAGACTAAATTAAATATCTTCAATGATGCCGGATCTTGCAGTAAATATTGGTAGTTTGGCAGTCGATATTGAATCAAATTACCGACCACATGCTTGCGCAAAAGATTCATTTGCTGAACATATGGATAGATGCTTATGTTTTGTTTAGCTAATGTCTAATGTTTGAATAGAATGTGGAGCTCTACGTAGCTCATCTTGGTCTGATTGATGAAAGTTTTAGCTACCAACCGAGAGGTCTTGAGTTCGAGTCTTGCGTATGTGATGTTTGTGTGAGTTTGCCTTAATTAACCTTAATATAGCAAAAAAAAAAACAAAAAGTGGAGCTCCAAGGCAAACTTGCCGTTATTGTACCAGCTATGTGATCAATCCGTTCCTTGGTTGCTCGATTAATTGGTCAATTAAGTGCTTGTTCTTTTTTTTCTGCATAGAGTTGGTTTATGTGTATAATGATTTGTTGGACGAAATTTTCTTTGGTAATCTTTAATGTTTCGTTTGTGAAAATGCCAGATCGTGTTTCTACCAGTTGTGCTTCATTAAGATTTATAAACGTGCATGCAAGGCTAAATTTATTTGAAGTGATGAGGCTATCTGAGTAACAAATATCTCTTTGAAACCCCCGTTTTTTCACCAACTTGTCTCAAGCTTGGTAAAATATTGGCTCAGTTAATTCCAACCTTTACAGAAAACTAAAGGTCTAAAAATTAATCAATCAATCAAGAAATTTGATCATAATTTTCAATCTAATATTAACATCTTGTAGAAAAAGTAAAAATTTTGTTGACTCTAAACATATTCCTGTGTATTTTGGTCTCCTAAATCACTGTAACATAACTTGAAGCTGATTATAAGATTTTCAGTAATTTAGGGGTGTCAATTTCGGGTCATGGGTTGGGTTCGGGTCGAACCCGAAACTGACATAGCACTATTCGGGTCAACTTGAACCCGACCCGTTTTTCAAACGGGTAATTTTTCGCACCCGAACCCAACCCGCTTAGGATCCGGTCAACCCGACATGACCCGAGGCCAACTAAAAACTACTAGTTTTTGGGTTTAAAAACAGGTTGAAAACGGGTCAATCTCGGGTTGCGGGATCAAAAACAGGTTTTCAGGTCAAAACGTACGGGTCAATTTCGGGTCAAATGGTCAACTCGAACCCGACCCAATTTTTGAAACAGGTCGAATTGTTGAACCCGAACTCGACCCGTTTTGAGTTCGGGTTGACCCTAATTCAGAATTTTCAGGTCAGTTTCAAGTCGATTTTTTTGGTCGTGTCAAATATTGACACCCCTATCTGTATCGCAGCTCTGCTAAACAAAAAAGAATATAGCTTAGGAGCTGAATGTGGATTAAAAGATCCCAATATTCATACTTTTTAAAGTGCTTCGACTAAGAATGGTAAAGTTAATGGATGCATTACGATAAGTTCACCTTTTTTTTTTTCGGAAAAATTTCCGATAAGTTCACACTGCAATAGACAATGGTCTATGAGACTTGCCTAAAAAAGCCAGCATTGTAGAAGCCTTCCCTTTCATCCGGTGGGTGGGTGACGATGGGTTGTCGTCATCATTGCCAAAGGGTTCGATGGTGTTGAAATTTCAGCAAGAAGAACGCTTTACAAAATGATATTAAAAGGTAATAGAAATTAACAGCATTGAATGCTGCTACAGAAAAGCTGAAAAGGGCTTCGTTATTATAGGAAATAAGTTACTATTTAACAAGATTAGTGTTAATTGAAGAATTATAATTTAGTGAGAGATCAAATAATAAGAAATAGAAGGGCACCAAAATGATTAGGTTTTGCTAATTAGACTACTTATAGATTTTACACAATTGTTGGAGGATGACATGATTATACCTAGTTATAACAAGGCATGTATGATAAAATTAAGGGCATATTGCACTTATCTTAGTGGAAGTATGTTTGAAGGATTCTAAAAAATATGTAAAATAGATGCTATCAAATCAATTTCATCTCCTTTGAGTTCATAATTCACACTTTCAATTTTGTACTCATCATCGACTAAGGAAGATTAGATGTATATATGGATATAGTTATATATATATATGCTAGTGCCACTAGCAATCTCATATATTTTATCGTGTGTAGCATACTATATATAACTTTGTGACGAATATGATTTAGATATGCAACGCTAAACTTGGGTGACAAAATTGGTTGTCAAGTAAATTTTTAAATATAAGAGGTCAATTGTGGTTGAATTGACTATTATGAAAGACAATTGAAGATAAAACATATTGCATGTTTTGTGGACTCTAATTACATACGGGATTTGGCAACTGCAGTGTTGGATATTGGTCATAGATTTATGATTGTACTTTCTTTAGTTTTCTTGAATGGCTTGTATTGTCATTAGTGTAGCATTTTGAGCATATATATAAAGGCTACAGGCTGTATAGAGGATATGGTTAAGAAATAAAAATTTGAGTTCAGCTCTCTCCCTCTCACCTTCCCTCTATCTCTCCTCCTCTCCAAAGAAGCTCAAGACGGAAGTGCATCTTCCTCTCATTGAAGATCCTAACATCTGGTATCAGAGCCTGTTGGAGGAAACCAAGCTAGGTGGTGGAGGAGGAGATTTTCTTGTCCAAAGAAATCGATTCAGAAGGAGGCAGAGGTACCATTTTTTGCACGGTGGTGGCGATCGAGGAAGTTTCTTGTTCAAGAAATCAAATCTGGCCGGCTGGAAAATGGGGGGGGGGGGGGGGGGGGGGGGGGGGGAGGGCAGCGTGTTGGTAGATTGGGGCGGGCTGCTCGAGTGGTTAAATTTTAATTTTTTTTAATTTTTCGATGCAAAAATAATCCACCGGAAAAATATTTCCTACGAATTTTTAAACTTCGGAAGGGCTTTTCCGACGCTCGTTTTACCATCGGAATAAATTTCGCCGGAAATGCTAATTTCCGACGGATTTTAGCTATTTTTCTGGCGAAAATGGCCGCTGGAAAATGACGTTTTTCCTGTAGTGAATAATTTTTCTGGAGTCATTATAACTCCAAATTGTAAATCGTCTTCGCCATAGTGTTGTTATTGTAGTATTTTACTTGCACAAATTTTTTCGTAATTTTTTGGCACCGGTGAAATTCCATAAGAAGTTGGCACCTGTCAATACAAGTGAGAATTTTTGAATGTTCAGGTGTCCATTTTGCAGACTGATTTTATCGATATTTTTTAAATAAAATAATTTATTTTATAAATACTTTTTTGTAATTTATTTGAATTTTATACTAAAGAAATAATTAAATTAAATATTATATTAAAATATCTAAAAGCATTAATAGGAATTTTATTTTAAAATCCATTTCCATTTCATTTCGGCTAACAAAGACGTCTGAGAGGAAAAATTAGAGAAAAAGTTATGGGAAAAAATTGAGATTTGGAGGTTGCGGAACGATTTTTGTCAGTTAACCCAGTTGAGAAATTTACTCGTCTCGTTAAAAGGAAGCTTTACTTTATTTCTGATTTCAAAGATTTTATATTTTTGATTTTTTTTCTATCAAATTTGTGTTTTCATTAGTGAAAAATGCGAATAATTTTGTATTGGTAAAATTTTCACCGTGTAATTTTTTTTTATTATAGATATTAAGATTATGCATGTTTTAAATATTTATTTAAGATATTTCACCAGGTGATGTTGAAAATACAGTGATTTTTGCTTACTCAGAAATTTATTTTGGCGTCTAAAAATAGTGATTTAATTCAACTAAAGTTTCATAATGTTATTTTATACAATATTTGATAATTTGGTTAAATTTTAAAAATGTGAATTTTTGCTTAATATGAATTTTTGTTATCTACCGTTATGACATTTTGGCATTTTCTGAATTAAGCTCAATTATATTTTATTTACTATAATGCATTGGAAATAAATGTTAATGTGTTATTGAGATTACTATTACACTACTCTGATTCTAATGTGTGTGTAAAAGATAAGTAAAGACTAATTGACCCGTTGGTTGGAGACTGATTGACCTGTACAATATGGTGGGCCGACGGGCTTTCTTTTAAATAGTATGATTTGGTGCTATCCTCTACTGATTCGCGTGATACTAATTAGGAGTTATAAGGAGATGAGTATTGTGCCGACAGGCAAAGAGTGACGACTCTGTTTACCAAGCTAACAGTTTACTGATACTGATACAATTCTAAAAAACACCTTGATAGCCAGGACTTTTTGCTTGTTTAGTGTGACTATTGAAATGTATGTTCTTGAGGCATTATTTTATTATTGTATGAATTTATTATTATTATACGAATTTATTATTATTATATTATTTTATTTCTCCTGCCACTTTACTATTACTGATTTAGATATTAATACTTTGTGATACTACTGATTCACTGTATAATAAGTATGTAACATATTGAACACATAATATATTGATTTGATACTAATATAAAATAATTAGATAACATGTGTACATTCTTATATAATTTTATTACATTGATTTGATTTTGACAGACTTTATCAATATTTTGATATGATACTTTATACGATTTTGTATTGATTGATATTACGAATACGACGATTGCTTTATAGATTTGACACTTGTACTGGTTTACTGTTTTACAGGCTTTCGTATTATAGTATTCTATTATTTATAGATTCTTTTATTACTGCATATAAATTTTACTATTTCAGCATTAATTCAATAATCATATGAATATAACTGTTATGATTTGACTGTTGACATGCATATTACTCCTTTGTCGTGCTTTGAATTCAGTTATAGGTTTTGGTAACCTGCTGGGTTTTTTAAGCTCATTATATTTGGTTAAATAATTTCAAGTTAGGGCAGGGGAGCAGAAGTGTGAGGCTGATGAGGATTCTTCAGATTCTATTTTTTTAAAATTTTTCTTTTATACTCAGGACTGAGTAGTTGTGATATGATTGTGTAGATCATGAATAGTGTATATAATTTTTGGGAATGAATACAGATATGTACAATAATATTTTGAATTATAAAATCTATTTTTGTTGTTATTACTGATAGATGATATTAGATAGCCTTAGTTATTATTTATTTAAAGAATAAATAAATAAGTATTCTAAATTAGATCATAGGGTATCACAATAAGGACCGACGTCAGGTGGATTTTAGAAGGGTCTGTACAATCGGGCTTTAATCGCTGGAGGAAGTCGCACGGGTTCCGTGCAGCAGGTCTGGCCGTAATTGAAGGAAGAAGAATGGGTTGGACTCGGCGGCCTTGCTAGATGTTGGATCAGGAGAAGGACGAACAGAGGAGGCGGCGTGAAGTGCCTGGCTTGGTATTTGGTTCAAGCGGCATAGTGGATGCGTTGGAGAAGATACAAGTTGACAGGAGCTGTGCATGAAGACCTAAGGAAGTCGATCTTCACGTGAGGTGAGAAGCGGATGGACTATGGCAATGGAAATCAGGGTTTAGGGCAGGGAAGAGGAGATTTTCAGCTTCTGTTTGGTGCGGTCAGGCGTGGAGGAGGAAAAGATCGGCCGATTGACACCTGGATGTAATTGGATGTCGCGATCGACGGAAGCAAGGCCGAAACCGGGCCGATGCACCTCTGCGAGAGGTAGACTTTGGAGTAAGAAAGCACCAGAATGGAGCTAGGATTTGGCATTGGAGGTTCGAAGGTGGATCAATTAAAGCTCGAGAAATGGTGGCAATTTTGGTATGGGTAAATCTGGGTTTTCTGGGAGTGCGGGAGTTCTGGCTGTTTGTGTCTTCAAGAAGAAGATGAATTGAGCGTGGCTGGTTGGGTCGCAGGTCAAGTGGGGGTTTATTGCATGAAGAATTGGAAGCAGGACGACCAGAGATTGCGAGTAGATCGACAGGTTCACTAATGGTGGTTGCCCAGACTGGTTGGAAGCCGGATCTTTCATTTCATTGATCACTTATCTTTGAGGTGGAGCTTCCGAAAGCAAGACCGGGGTGCAGGTGACGTGCAGTGGAAGCAAGTAGGCCGTACAAGCAGGTGCGGGGTGCTTAGAGGAGCGTTGGCGTGCGGGGAGATCGCATGAGAGTAGGCAAAGGCCACGTAGGACACAGGTGAATGTGCAGGGCATGAGATTGAGATGAGCAGGGCGCGACATTACATGGTGCTTGGTGCGTTGGTGGATACACACAGGATGTGGTTGGAGTGAAACCACATGAGTGCAAGGCGTGGGCGCAGGCATGAGGCACAGGGTGCGGGTGGACGCACACGGTGCAAAAGCAAGACACGCGTGGTGCGTGGGATGCAATGCGACATGAGCAGATCTGTCGAGTTGGTGGTGCAGTTCTTAAGGAGTTGCTAACTGTCCGGTGGATGTAATTGGCAGGGAAGACCGACGGGGCTATTCTTTGTGAACAATAGTTATCCTTTTTTATGTACATCTAGGACCAAGGTGGAGATTGTTGGATATTGGTCCTAGATATAGTCTTTAGTTTTTTTGAATAGATTGTATTACCATTAGTGTAACATTTTGAGCATATATATAGAGGCTATAGGCTATATTAGTGAACATGGTTAAGCAATAAAATAAGAGTTCAGCTCTCTCCCTCCCTCTCTCCCTCCTCCCCCAAGAAGTTCAAGATGGAAGTGCTTCTTCCTCTCATTGAAGATCCTAACATGCAGAATGAGGGGGTCTTATGGGGGCACACTCCCTTCCCCCCTAAAGTTAGCAAAATATTCTAATTATAATTTGAAAGCTAAAGATCTACACCATTTTAAAAATATAAATTATTAATCTAATTTGATTTATTTTTTTTAATAATTTTCTAAATTTTAGTTAATGAAATTAAATTCAATATAAAATAAAAAATGCAATAACATACCATTAGAGTATCCTTTCATGATTGAAAGGTTAAAATCAAGCAAATGATATTAGTCATCGACATGTTTGCATGTGAAAATATAAAATGATTCATAGGATGTAAGTTTTGATATTTCGTGAAAGAATAAAGCAAAATGACATAAGGTTTTATATTTCCTCAAAGATGTTCTTGCTTAAGATATTGTGGATGTCAAGAAAATACCTAAGACTTTGATTCAACGCGAAGATGATTATAATATTTGAATCATGTCTAAGACCTTTTATTAATCCCCCAGCTATTAATTCTCATTTACCCACATCATTTACTTTATTAACAAATACTTTTGTTTCTTATGGTTCCTATTATATATCATGGTCCTTATTTTATCTGTATTTGTTCACCGAGATTGAACGCTGAAGTAAGTAGATCAAGGATTTACATGTCGGGGATGATCTAGGAGGCGAAAGGTGGGATGCTTCAGAGCAAGGGTTTCAAGTGAAAGGCAAACCTCATTGGGAACAAGATAGGGTAGAAAGGAAGAAATGAAGGGAGAAAGGAGATAAGTAGGGAGGTCGGGGGACAAATCTTAAGTTGTGGCTGACGGAGAGTTCTAAGCTGAAGCCAATTGGAAGATCTTAGAAGAAAAGTTGAATTGGACTCACAAAAAACACCCATATAAATTACTGCTCAACTCTTCCCAGAAGTAACAGGACAGAAATTATTTTATTTGAATAAGAAAACTAATCATATAAGATACAATTCCTTCCTCCACTCTCTAGAAACAAATTTCTCCTTAAACATCCTACATATAGATCCAACTAAAGCCTAAAACCATCACACCTCCAAATAACCCCATATTAAAAAAAAAATTGACCTGAGAAAGGTCATTAAATATAAATACACATCTTTAACATGAATATTACATGATCGACCTTTCTCCAAGCTTATCTCGAGAGCCTTAAAGCGGGCGAGTGCGGCGGCCGAGTGCCCTGCCGCAGAGGAGCGCATTCTTAGGAATAGGGAACTCATCCCTGATGGATTGAACTGGAGAATAAACCCTCAGGTAAAATTGTTGGCCAAGGTACTGACGAGCCCAAAACTCTGTCCTCACATTCCACATCCCTTTGTTATCTAAGGCGACATAGATCGCCGTCCATGATTTTGGATACACCTGTTTGTATTCGTCATCAATGGCTGGTTAGAGACAACTTATGTAGTTATTCAAAGATGTACCTATTTCAGCTATGTTTGTTTCATCTCTTACCTGCGTTGTGCAGCGCGACACTGCGTCCCTCAGGTTATACTCGCTGCGGCTCGCAGCGCTCCATGTCCCTCCATCCATTCTGCAAACAATGGTAGTACCGTGCATTAGGTTGGCAGATAATAAAGCCCATAAATTAAAATTTGATCAAAAGTTAAAATTAAACATAGATTAATTTGTGATTTATTAGAGTCTTTTCAAGCCAAGAATTAAAAAAAAAAAGGATAAATTTTAAAATAGTCCCCCGACTATTCCTATATGATTATTTTAGTCACAGAATATATAATTGCTTTGATTTAGTTGCTCGACTATACAAAATTGATTCAGAATAATCATTTTGAAACTAAATTATAATCAATTTGTGAAATCGAGAGACTAAATTATGATCAATTTTATATTACAATTACAACGTGACGGGACTAATTTGAATCAATTTTGTATAGTTATGGGATTAAATTGAGGCAACATAATACTCTAGGATTAAATTGAACATACATGAATAGTCGGGAGACTATTTTAGTATTTTTTCTGAAAAAAAAAAACACTCAAACTCAGTAAAATCCTAACCTTTTCACGTCAATGGTAGCTTGCTAAAAATCGAATCAAGTGAGGTTAAAGTACAATGGACATATAATTTAACAGCTCTAACATGAACCAAATTATAGCCTTATTGTTACAGTTTGAGCTGCTAATTAAAAGGTCTTACATTCGAGGTCGTATATTTATATTATGTGTGTTTGCGATTAAACTTTTAAAATAAAAATCTGAGCTTACCCAACAACCCAGAAAGAGTAGCCATCGATATGCCAGGTCTGCACAATGCTCTCTGGGTTCTCGAATACGATCTCGATGAAGGCACGGTAATCAGCAGGCAAAACGGAAGTGTCCAGATAAATGCCCTGGCCTGTGGGCCTATCGGCTATACTGCCAATCCGAAATACGCCGGAAATGTTAAAGTAATCGGCGATCTTCAGTGGCGTATCGGCGGGGATGAAGGACACGCTGTTCACCGCATAGCGCTGCTTGCCGTTCACCAACCCGGCCGAGCTGGCGAGCCGGATGGTCCGGGTCGTGTTGATCAGCCCATAGTGATATGAACCCTGCGGGTTCGGCCTCGGCCCGCTCGCTGTCAAGTTTGTCCTGTAGAAAGCCCATGACAAAAATGAACGGTGGGGATGGCACATAAAAGAATCTATTTTTTGCTTAATCAAGTAAACATATTGCATTTTAAATAAGTTGAAAACAATGATATAAATAATAACCAAATTAATTATATTTGCTTCAATGTTTATATAAATAAATGTATAGCATTTATTTCAGTTTATTTATTTTATCATTAAAAAATACCGAATGCACTAAAATTTAAAAAAGGTCAAATAGCTTGACCAAATTTTCATCTGAGTAATTTGAAAAAAAATTAAAATATATTATTCTCCTATAATTTACTCTCTTGATATATATGTTATTTTGTTATAATTTTATAAAAGACATTTTTCATTAATTTTATATTTATTAAAAAAGTAAAATCAAATAATTTTATATCATTTAAATATAATAAAAATATCATATAACAATCATTCAAGTCATCATAATTAAAATTAGATGAGGATTTTTTTTAATAAAATTATAAATAATACGTGCTTTAATCATGCTACGGTAACCTACAATATAATATTTTTTTTTATTATTACGGAACTCATGGTCATGGACTGTTATTTGTGTTGGATTGCTATAATGCGCAATTACCGGATGGAGCGGGCCTGGTTGAGAGACCAGTCAATTTGGATCGTCGGCCCGGAGGGCGGCGGGCCGGAAACAGGCTGGTTGGAGTTGGAGTAGTGGAGGACGGCGGTGGAGGTGAGGACGGTGGTGGTGAAGCGGGTGGAGACGGCGATGTAGTAGTCCTTGGGGGGCTGGTCGGCGGTGACCAAAACGGATACGGACTGGCCCTGGTGGACGTCAATGGAGGTGTAAGTGGTTTGCAGGGTGTGTGTCCCCTCCACTTCGACGAGGATCAGTTTGTGGCCATCGATGCGGAAGTTGAGGGAGTGCTCTAGCCCCACGTTCGATATCCTAAGACGATACGTTTTGCCTGCAGGCAGATGAGTTAGTGGCAGGAAAATGATTTATTTTAATTGGAAAAAATATTTGATTTAAAGTAAAATAGATATAAAATAATTTTTTTATATGAGTTTTAAAAATTTTGATATTTGATTAGATGAAAAATTAATGCAGATTAAATAAAAAAATAGATAAATTAATCTCGCTTAGTTTTGAGCGAAAATCATTTTCACAGCAATTAATCTCTCTTGCCGCCACCCACCGTCTGCCACTAGCCGCCACTACTGTCACCACCAATGTTGCCCATCATTTCCACCATCTTAATTGCAAAAGCAATACAAACTAGTTTGGGTCAATCACATTGGGTGGATCATCCAGCACATCCTACTGACCAGATTAAGTTTCACTAACTAATCTACATTTACAGTATTGTAATTATAGTTGACTAACTAGTAAGAATTTGTAAGTTAGATTGAGATATCATTTATTAAAAAAATAATTATTTGATTAATAAATAAAAGAAAAAATAAAGAACATTGATAAGAACATCTTTTTAAACTCCATTGGCTTTCAAATTAAGAGAGTTATAGAGTATTTTATGTTTTCAGCTACTTACCTTGATCAACTGTGATGGTGTGCCCATTGGGACCACGTCCATTGATGAGAATTCCGTCCGGGAAAGGGAGCCTCTTGCCAAAATCAAGTTTAGCCTTCAAATCCTACAGATCATACAAAAGACTGTCAATCACTTCCTTGATCGAGTGGGCCTCAAAACCAACTAGTGATATTAAGCTCCAATGAAATAATGTAAAATGTTGCACAAAAAGTCAAGCTCAAGTTGGCAGGATCCAACCTTAGCCAGAGCCTAGGAGTTTACAAGGTAGTAACAAAAGCTCTAATAAAACTAGGTATAAGCAAACTAATACCAAATCCAATAAATTTACCCACAAAATGACTACTACTTTTCTCCATCATGTCATTTCCTAACATTTCCTAAAGGCTCTTGAGGGAGGAGCATATCTTGGATTGTACAAATTTGATTAAGGATCATAAAATTATCATATTTACTTATAAACAACAAATGATGAATCTATCATGCAAACAATGAGCACATTCATCGCAAGTTTCACTTTTATCCTTGGGGTAGAATCTAGATCAAATATTCTACAAACGAAAAATTATTAATCTCTCATGCACCCCTATTTTTAAAAGTAAGCTTCAAATATTTCATTATGAGCATAATCATTATAAATTTTGCTCTGCTTCTATGGGTTGAATCTGGATAGAACGAGATCATACTAGAATTTATTTCACTCGTGATGTAGGATCTAATGGTAGAGGCACAAGCAAAACAGGAAAACCAATGGAACAGTAAAGCTTGCAAGTTGCAGAGCTTGATAAGTAATAACTGGAGAATGAAAAAACTCAGTATCCTCTTACAGACTCGGTATATGAAAACTAGCTAAAGACGAAGGACTAAAATGGTAAAAGCTACTGAAAGCAAATCATGTGCTGTGGTATGTAAAAGCAGTAAATGCAAGTGGTAGTGGCACTACGCTAACTAACTAAAGCAGAATAAAGATAACTTCTTCCGCTGGACAAGCAGCTAAGCTATCCCGCTAGCTTATAATGCTCCGCATCAACTCGGCTCCTCATTGAGCCTAAGATGATTCATGATAATGATAATTTTTTAGGTACCATAAGTTTTTTATTACTTTGTTTATGGCTTTAACAATTCCTTAAAAAATAAATATTTCAGGATTATTTAAACAATGTTTTCGACTTTGTAGTTAACAGTTAGATTGTCTTGGGGGGTTTCAGCTGCATTCACTCATCTATGGACAAAAATGGGTAAAATGTTCATTTATCGATTAAGCTCCATGACTTCAATCAATGTGCCTTTAGCTAGACTCAGGGAGATTCCTAATGTTGGATTGTCTTAAACATGATTCAATAATCAACTTGCTTCTCCATGAGAACCCAAATTAATAAAGCTTTGTGCAATTAATGTTGGTTGAATTCTTTTCCTCATTCCTATTATAAAGTCCTTCCCACTATTTCTTCTAATCACTCTTTTGCGGTTGTTATCCTACGCAACTTCCGTTTCACTTGATACAAATTTCATGTTTATTTTGATCTAATTGGTACTATAATATTGATTTTAATGAGTAGGGACCCTAAATCTGTTCTTTATAAAAGCTTAAATCTATAAATCCAACTAAGCAGCTCTTAAGTATTCTCGTTAGAATTGTACCAACCAAACACCACATTAATTCTGCTCTTGAAAAAGATCAATCAAGAGCTTTTTATCGAGTTGAACACGATCATGTTTATGAGAGATTAATACGTGCGGAGTCCGGAAACAGATAACCGTTCAGTTTTGTGATTGTGAACAGTAAAAGCTCAGTTACTATTCACCACTGTATTTTGTGACTTTGGCCGATTTGTGACTTTGGCCGATCAAGTCATTAATAAGAGTACACGTTTTAGATATCTTGGATCTATTGTTCAGAGTGATGGTGATATAGATGGGGATATTATCAGCAGAATCCAAGTTGGATGGTTGAAGTGGAGGAATGCATCAGGTTTATTGTGTGATAGAAAAGTACCCCTCAAACTTAAGGGAAAATTCTATAAGATGGTGGTGAAACCTGCAATGCTTTATGGTGCCGAATGTTGGCCATTAAAAGAGAAGCATAATTCTAAGTTAAGTGTTGCAGAGATGAGGATGCTTAGGTGGATGAGTGGCTTTACCCTTAGAGATAGGATACGAAATGAGCATATTCGTGAAAAGGTTGGAGTAGCTCCAGTGGAAGATAAGATTAGAGAGAGTCGCCTTAGATGGTTTGGTCACGTAAAACGGCGGCCTCCCGATGACCCGGTTAGGAAAGTAGAGGTCGTAGATTTGACTTATGTTAAGAAAGGTAGAGGTAGACCTAAAAAGACTTGGTTAGAAAATATTAGAAATGATCTTTCTTTATTAGATTTAAACGAGAATTTGACTTTTAACAGGACACAATGGAGAAAAAGGATTCATGTAGCCGACCCCACGTAGTGGGATAAAGGCTTGATGTTGTTGTTGTTGTACTATTGTGCTTTTACTATTCACAATCATAAAATCAAATGATTTTCTGTGTTTGGACTCCGCACGTAATAATCTCTCATATTTACAGCCCTAATTACTGTTCTTGTTTATAGTCTTTGGCGGGCATGTAATAAAGGATAAGGCAAAACAAGGAGTTCCTCTCATTTGGCTTTGTAAAAGCCCACCCAGCGGTGCTAGCGGCCAACAACCTTCAATTTATCACTAATTCAGATGATACACTAGCTATGATTGCCCCTCTATAATTGTTTCTGTCATCAATTATAGACGAACCAAATATAAATCTACCACAATTTCTCGTCTATAATTGATGACAGATGAGAGCTGCACCAATCAAATATATACACTCTCTCCCTCTTACATTCTTTTTTTTTCTTTTTTATTTTGCTCAATTAATGTTTTAATTATGTTAAATTTGATAGCTCTTTTTTGTTATTAAGCATATAAAAAACAAATCTTCTGGGCCTCACAAATTCTCAAAAAACGCGTGCGCGTTTTTACAAGTAAATGAGGTGCATAAGTGCATTCCCTCCTGTCACGCAGTCCATGTGGGAGGCTTGCAAGGAAGCCCGTGAGTGCCATGTGGTGTACTGTAAACTAAAACAAGGAAAAGAGAGAAATAAATATCACTTTGTAGCTTGCTGCTGAAGTTCATAGTAGCTTACTGTGTGGTTAGCCTTGTACCAGTCGCCGATGAGGACGGTGAAGTCGCCGGCGGGATCGTCGAAGGGGACGGGGATGAGGGGACGGCTGAGAATGCGGATTCCGCCGAAACCGCCGGCGGCTCTGTGGAAAGCCAGCGATGGGAAGTAGAAGAAACTGCCGATCTGATCCTTCACTTGCAGAATGTAGGTGAAGTTTTTGCCCGGCGGGATCGGACACGTCGTGCCGTACACGCCGTCCTCGAATGAGTTCCGCCGTTGCTGCACCCCGTTCCTATCATACCAACATGTGCACCAATCAATCAGAGCCATTAGAATTCTTCAAAAGAAAACGTCAAATTTGAGTGTCGGTGGCCGCATGGTGCCACACAGCTGGATTGATTAGGCTCGTGGGAGGAAGAGTTGCAATTATTTGTTGTCTGGCTTTCGTAATAACAAATGGTTTTAAGAAATTAAAAAGTTTAAGGTTACTTTTTCTTCTTATAACACTGAAAAATCAAATATTTTGTTAAACTTCTATACATTTGAAATCCAGAATATAAACGAATGATAACGGACCTTTCAAATGACAAAACTGCTTTTTTATTTGCTGTAATGAGGAACTTTTATATATGATGTTTAATATATTTTGAAATAAAACTTTTTTATTAAAAATTCACATTTAAATTAAAACCTTTTAAATAATTTTAAGTTGAACCAATAAGGATCGTCAAAGCTCTCCCCATTTTAACTGGATAAAAATTAAGTCATATTTTAATTAAAAATTGAATCATAATGAGTTTTAAAAATTTCAAACCATCCGAAAAATTTACTGTTGGTCAGAAAAAAAATGTCTGTTAGACCGTCAACATCCTCAACCCCACAAGCCAGTGCACCTAGCCATAATTTGTTCCCAGCACAGCTTAATTTGTCTCTAATACTAACCATCTAAGAACATTATTTAAATTCATAAAGTAGCTCAGCCTTATTATATATAACTTGAGATGGCTACAGTATTTTTGTTGCTTTTTAGTATAGAAATTTTTTAAAATGAATAAGAAGCCCATAGCTAAAAAGAAAAATTGTAACAGCTGTCGAAAAAGCAGCTATAAAGCTGTCCTAAATAGGCCATAAGATTGATATAATTGGATTATACAGATTATCAGTCTATTGATTGACAAATTAAATTTTTAACCAAAAAATTATAAATTCGAGCCTCATATTTAAGATGTGTATAAATTGATGACCTAATATGCTCAAAATAAGTTTTAAAAAAATGATGCAACCAAAAATTGGTTTTGGTCTCAAAATGCTGATCAAATTAATTGAAAATTTATCTGAAAAAAAAAGCTGTCCCACAAAAAAAAAAAAAAAAAAGCTCAACTTAATCTATTAGTTGATAGTAAAAGCTCTCAACTAAAAAAATTTGAGTTTGAAGCTTACCTATGTATGAACCTATGACTCAATATGGCCCGCCTAATGTACACCCACACAAAATCATCGTTAAAAGCAGATTTGCCCACAACTAGAGGTAGAGCAGTGTACAGGCCCACCGTCCCAAACGAAAAAGATAAAAGACAAGGTTAAGAATTTTCCAAGAAAAAAAAAGGTTAGGAAGATTTTTTTTCTTCAAGATTATTAATTAAAGTTATATATTTTATAGTTTATTGCGCATCATAATAAAAATAAATATATATTAATTTCATTTATACGGACATTCATATTAAAAAAAAATTATTTTTTTGTGAATGCGATCAGTCATATTGAGCTTTTAACCCTCTTGCATAATATTGGTCAAGATTTTAACTTTTAAACATTTTTTTTACAATATATAGTAATAAAAAACATATTGAATGTACATTGAAGATGTAAAAATGTATTTCTATACACATTTAAGTTTCTTTTCGGTTTTCTTACTTAAAGCTGTCTTTTCGTATAAAAAATTTTTAAGCTAAAAATTTTTGTATTAAAAAGAAATAAAAAAATTGTCTCAAATGAAACCTTAGTAATTTAGGCTTCGCTTGAGATACTTTCTTACTATTTTTTAAAGCAGTTTTTTAGTAAAAAAAATTTGCATTAAAAAGCTGCTTTAAGATGCACTAAAAAAGCCTTTATAACAAATTTGTTAAATTTCAACAAATAGAACAACTAGAACTCGCAAATAATTATTTTTAGTTTGACATTTAGGTCCATTAAGGCAAACTCACACACATCACATACACAAGAGTCTAACCCAAGACTTCTTCAGCTCCCAACCAACGGATCAAAATAAGTTATATAATTTTTAAAATAAATCAACTGAATATTTCAAATGGAGACAACACATAGCGAAGATAAATAGATCCTCATGCTGAGAATATGTGACCATGTAGACTAGGGGTGCAACCGAGTCTTCAAGAACAAGGCATAAAAGTTAAAATTCAGCCTAAGACGGCACAAATTAATTGCAAATACTGAAAGGAGCATTTTCACAGTCAATTCCAATCAACATCCCCTTATTAATTATTACTTTAACTGTAATCCTAACAATCTCGTCAGAACGGGATAAAAACCTAAAACAAATTACCCATTTCCCCAATCAATTTTTAGAAAATGAGAAGACGAGTAACGTAATTACCATGAGATAAGAAAGGGCTCCGGCAAGCTATTGTGCACGTTTATAATGAGATTATCGTTTGTGACCGAGAACACGTCCGGGCCAGGAAACTGCCCATTGATTAGTATTCCCTGCAAGAATCCCGCCCAAGACGCAGAGGAAGAGGAGCACATCAAGATCTCAAGAGAAGAATGTGGGCAGTAATCGAACGAAAGAGAAAAATAAAAAAAATAAAGGAAGAAGAGAAGAGAACCTGCTGCTTAATCCCGAGAGGGTAAATGTCACCGTAGGTGACATTCCAGTCGAAGAAGCGGTAGGGATCGTCGGCTAGAGCGGAGATGGGGATCCAAATGAAGCAGAGAAGCGCAGCGAGCCCTGCCTTGGCGTTCCGCTCCATGATCTCCCACGTGGATCCGAATAGTACAAGATAAGAAAGATGAACGCGGACGAGTGGAGGGGGTGAGCGAGAATGCTACGCCCTGTAGAACTCTTTTCGGGGGGAGGCAGCGAGGGAAAAAGTGGGAAGGAACTGTTCGGTTTTAACTCGGGAGTAGGCGATTGGCCGTCATAGTACCGTCTGTATAAATAATAAATTCGGTGTTACACACGCGACGCGTTAATGAGACGTGTTAGCTTTCGGGTGAGCCTTTGAAGCAAGTTTGGCTTAACTTGCACCGCAGCTGGCCGTGGCGGATAATTGAATTCCGGGACTAGAAAATTACAAGGAGTGCTTACAGTTCTTGCGCACTGACGGGCTGCTTGGCACTCTTAAGTCCGTAAATCCGAATTTACTATACCAACGTGGTTAAATTCAAAAAATTATGGGAAAAAAATATATTAAATTCTGATTAATTTTGTGGGAATATATGGCAGCATGATTCAGGAATTAAGGCAGTTAAATTATTAAAATTTCAAATTTAATTTATATTTTAAATTTAATTTGTGTTATAAATACAAGTTACTTTTAAATTTTAATTTTAATTATCACCAATAAAATATAATTATAAATAATGTATTAAAAATTAGCTTAATTATCAAATAACATAACCAATAATTTAATAAGTAATTATAGTACTAATTATTCACTATTTATTTAGATGTTATTTTAATAAATATTTGATTTCTAATTGCAATGATAATTGATATATCACAAAATATTGTCTTGATCAGGCACAAATCTCAAGGCATATCCATGTTAGAAACTTTCAAAATTAAAGTTGGAATCATCCAAGCTCTGATTTTAACAAACTTACAAACTTATAGTCGAATTAAACTAAAATCGGTTCAATCTGAGCCCAAATCAAGAGTTCAAAGCATACTTAGAAGATTCAATGCATTAATTGGATGACAAGATGATCATCAAATATGGCATGCTTTCATTCAAATCGAGCAGCTTGACAATACGAATCCAACAAGCCCAAGATCGTTTAATTCTTACATCATTATGGCACATACATGCTTGATAAATGCTCTATGATGAAGGGAATCACTATCAGCCGTCCGATGGAACACTCCCAACATGCCTATGATCTTCTCCATATTTAAAAGCCATGGCACTCCCACAAAATTATAAACATGCCCTCATTCTTCACATAAAGGAGGAGGAAGAAGAGAAAATACTTTTTGGCTTAGAAAATTATGAAGCTCCACCCAACACCACCACCGACAAATCCGATCAACCAGGCGGCCATTATTGAATCTCCCCCCGATCATCACTATTGGATCTCCATTTGACAGTCATTGATGGTTCTTCTGACCACTATCGCCCGACAACGGTCATTCCAACCATCGTCGTCTGACTACTGTCCTTCCGATCATCATCGCTCAACTATGATTCTTCCGACCACCATCTCTCGACTACAATCCTTCGGACCTCCATCACCTGCCAACTACGATCCCTCCGACCACCGTTGCTCGATTATGGACATTCCAACCTTCGTTACCTATCGACTACGATCCTTTTGATCATCATACATTTGTGAACTTGCTAACAGAACAAACAGAACAACATTCTCTTGAGAACAACTATTATGTCATTCTCCAACTATGTAATATGCTCTATATGATGTGTATTTGCTACATTGAGCCAACGCCTTTCTCTGAGGAAAGGCATCAATTGTAATAGACTACAAGCACTAGTGGATTCATTCAAACTAGGAAAGGCCCCATGATTTTTTCCTCTTTTCTGGGGTTTTCACATAAAAATTTGGGTGTCTCTTGTGAATGATGCACCCCTCTATCTTATCTGTTTGTATATTGGATCTTCGTACAAAGCTAGGATGCAAAATTTTATATATCTCTAACATCGTGAATATTCTTGAACGCAACAATAATTATCTAATTAATAATTTAATTATTATGTGAAATAAACTAAGTAATTTTTTTTTAAAATTTTAAATTATGAATTAGTCATTTAAGTACCATGTTACTAATACAATATTCTTGGTTGGATTAGATGTAATAACTAGAGGTTGCTCGTTGTTGTTCGACTACGGTTTGCTTTTCCTCATCTACATTTCTTCGTAGTTGTTCGACTTTGCCTGCTTCCCGTGAGGTAGAGTTTTGAACAAATCGTTAAAAAAAACTTATTCACCTCCTTCGACAATGTTCCCTTCTTGTTGGATTGGAAGTCATGACAGTTTGAGAATGTTCTTTCTATTGGATTAGAAGTAATGATGTGAGCTTGCTCGTTATGAAGGTAACCATCTTTCTCTTCTTTCACGCGCATCTTTAGCCAAATCTTATGCATGCTATGATTTTTCTCCATAAAGAGCAAAAAATTGTTTGGTAGAAGTTTAAAAATTATTGGAGGTGATTAAGACTTACAGTCACTTGAAAATTATGTTGACTTTTTTAATTAGATAGATCAAATTTGGAGACGATCAAAACTTAAAGTCCTCACATTGAGCCTCATATCTCCTTTTAAAAATGTTGTGATTGTCCTCATTAGATATACCAAATTTAGAAGCAATAAGGCATATAATCACCAAAGCTCAGGTCTTCTTTTGAAAATGATAGTATACACATTATTGGGGAAGTAAAACACGCACGGAACACAGACAAGAAAGATTAAATGCAGTGGAAAGAAAGACCATCAAGATTTAACGTGGAAAAACTTGAAACTGGGAAAAAACTGCTGAGTCACTCCACACCAAGAAATTCACTATGAAAATTGGGAGAAATAGTACAAATATATCTTCTCTCTCACTCTCTCCTTGCCTCTCCACACGCTTGTACAGTTCTCACACAAGAACAAATAAAGAAAAACTCAAATAACCACCAAGGGATACAACCCTTAATGAAAAACGAGAATGAAAAATGTCAGCCCCTCTCATAGCGCCTCGACACTCCATGAGCTTGTCGGGAAGACCAAATTTGGAGGCGGGGTTCTTCACTCTATTTTGATGCTTCAATTTTCTTCCCATGGGAAGATGATAGTCCTCAAAATTTGGAAAATAAGCGTAAGTGTGGAAGGTGAACTAGGGCAAATCATTAATAAAGCAATGCTGCTGAAAAGTTGTTCTTTCAAAAATATTCAAAATTCATTCAGCAAGTTGATTTTCCCATTTTCGAATGATTCTCCTACTACTTTTCCCACTTTTTCTCAAAATTTTAGCTTAATCTATTTATTTCATAACTATATGCATCTTTATGCACATTCTAAGGTTTTTTATTGTAACATTTTGCCCTTTCAATTTTTAGAAGAATTTTGGTTTTCGGTTGATCTTAAGATGAAATTTTGTTATTGTTGCGTCTTAGAATATTTGCGACGGTAAAAAAATATATAGTTTAACATCTTAGCATTGTACGAAGATCTAACACATAAGTAGATGAAGGACATAACATATGATTCATAAGAGATACCAAAGTTTTTACGTGGAAACCCCTGAAGAGGGGAAAAAACCACGGGGCCTGGCCCAATTTAAATTAATCCACTAGTAATTACAGTCGATTACAAAAGAGGCCCTTCCTTCGAAGAAGGCATTGGCTTGATGTCACAAATATATATCATATAGAGCACATTATATGGTGGGAGTTATAATAATCAACATAAACATATTTATTTGGTTGATAGGACCATAGTCGATAGGACAGGGGTCAGAAAGATCATAATAGGCGATGGAGGTCAGAAGGACGGTAGGTCATAAGGACCGTTGTATGGTGAGGGAGGTCGGAAGGATCGTAGTAATAGAAGAACTGGGTCAGAAAGACCTTAGTAGTAGAGCGATACTCTGGTAGAACTTCGGGTGTTAGGTGGTGGTCCGGTAGAACTCTGGGCATTAGGTGGTGGTCTGGAAGAACTCCGGGTGTCAGGTGGTGGTCTGAAAGAACTCTGTGCATTAGGTGGTGGTCCGGTAGAAGTCCGGGCCTCAAGTGGTGGTCCGGCAGAAGTCCGAGCCTCTAGTGGTGCTCCGGCAAAAGTTCGAGCCTCAAGTGGTGATTCGAAAGAAGTCCGGGCCTCAGGTGGTGGTCCAATAGAAGTTTGGGCCTCAGGTGGTGGTCCGGTGGATCTTAAGACGTCAGGTGGTGGTCCAATGGAGCTTAGGGCATCAAGTGGTGGTCCAGCGGAGCTGAGGACGTCAGGTGGTGGTCTGGTGGAGTTCAGGGCATCACACGGTGGTCCGACGGAGCTGAGGACATCAAGTGGTGGTCCGACGGAGCAACGACGTCAGGCGGTGGCCCGGTGGAGTTGAGGACATCGGGTGGTGGTCCGGCAGAGCAACATCATCATGGGGTGGTCCGGTGGAGCTCAGGGCATCAAGCGGTGATCCAACAGAGCTTAGGATGTCAGGTGGTGGTTTAGAGGAACTGAGGACATCAGGCGGTGGTCCGGCGGAGCAACGACGTCAGGCGGTGGTCTGGCAGAACTCCGGTGGTGGTCGAGGAGGCAAGAGCAATCTCCAATCTCTCTCTTTTCTCCTTAGGCTTCGGGGTCCCCTTTCATGAGAAAGTAGGGGTCTATTTATAGATTTCCTGGAGTAGCATGGATCGTAAATAGGTGGAAAATCAATGGTAAATGGTGAGTTATTTGTGTGGATGGTTGATGTTGAGTCCCTTGATCATGGACCGTTTGATAGACATTTGAAAGTCTTAGTGAGATCAGAATTTAGTGATCTTAGGGTCGTTGGATTTATCTCGTCGAGCCGCTCGATTCAACTATAAGCACATCGTCTTTGGAAATTGTTTGGTAATCCAAATTGTGATTTAAACCTTAAAATGGTGCTTCGGGCCCTTGATTTGGACCCATTTGGGCTCATATTGAGTCAAATTTGGTGTCATTGGGTTCATATTTCTGAGACGTTCAGTTTGACTATAAGCTTGCTAAAATTGGAGCTCGGATGGTCCCAAATTTATTTCTGGAAGTTTCCAACTTGATTTTGCCTCGAGATTCGTGCCCAATCAAGATAATTTTTTGATGATGTATCAGTTGCCCTCCAATTTTTGGATGTCAAAGTCTGTAAAGTCTGAAAATATATGTTGTACCTTTCAGAGAATTTTTTCATTAATGGAGTAGTAGGAAGGTGAAAGTTATGGAGTAGTGGGAATGTGAGAGTTATAGAGTAGTGGGAAGGTGGGAGTTATGGGTCGTTAGCGGAGTAGTGGGAAGTTGGAAGTTATGGGCCATTAGTGGAGCAGTGGGAAGGTGGAAGTTATAGAGTAGTGGGAAGGTGGGAGTTATGGGCCATTAGTGGAGTAGTGGAAATGTGGGAGTTATGGACCATCATTTTTTACAACTCCCTCAACTTCCTCCAACTTCTCCCTCACACCTATAAATACCCCTCCTTAGGTATTAAAATTTGCACCTCCCCTCTCATCTCTTCTTTTATTTGAGTCATTCCCTTGGCCCTGCACAGGCGTATCCCCTGTCTAGGCCCAGGGCCCCTCTCTGCAAGAAGGAGGCTCCTCCCTCTCTCCTCTTCTCTCCATCACGCTAAGGCATTCCCCTAATCATGTTCAAGTCTAGGGCCCCTCATTGAGCAGGAGTCTCCTCCTCATTCTTCTCCTCTCCCTCATGCTAAGGCATTCCCCTAGTCCTGTTCAGGTCTAGGGCCCCTCACTGAGTAGGACTCTTCTCCTCCTTCTTTGAGAGATTCTGCGGAGGTCTGACATTAGTAGGTGAAAGTTTGACAACGGATGAAAGTCTGGCGTTTGGAAGCAGTCCTATGACGGGTGAAACTTCTGCGTTGGGTAGAAGCTCGATGAAAGTCCGGTGAAGGGAGGAAGTTTAGTGTCAGGTAGAAGTCCGATAAAAGTCCCGCGACGGGTAGAAGTCTAGCAACAGGAGGAAGTTCGGCATCGGGTAGAAGTCCAACAAAAGTCACGCGATAAGGAGTAGTCAAATAATGGATAGAAGTTCGTCGAAAGATGGAAATTTGGCGTCTAGAAGTCCAAAAAGAAGTCCGGCGAAGGGTAGAAGTCTAATGATGGGTAGAAATTTAGCGTCGGGTAGAAAATCCAACAAGAGTCCGGCGACGGGCAGAAGTTCGACGATGGATAGAAATTCAGCGTCGGGAAGAAATCCAATGAGAGTCCTGTGACTAGCAGAAGTCCGACGACGGGTAGAAGTCCAGCGTTGGGTAGAAGTCCGATGAAAGTCCGTTGATGGGCAGAAGTACGACGACGGGTAGAAATTCAGCATCGGGTAGAAATCCAACGAGAGTCCGGCGACGGGCAGAAGTCCGGCCGATGAATGTCTGTCAACCAGCAGAAGTCAGACGACGGATAGAAATTCAACATCAGGTAGAAATCTGACGAGAGTCCGACGATGGGTAGAAGTCCGACAACGGGTAGAAGTGCAACGTCGGGTAGAAGTCCGACGAAAGTCCGTCAACGGGTAGAAGTCTGATGACAGGTAAAAATTTAGTGTCGAGTAGAAATCCAATGAGAGTTTGACAACGGGTCCGGTAGAAACCCAACGAAAGTTCGTCGACTGGCAGAAATCCGACGAGACTACGACGATGACATAAGTCCGACAACGGGTAGAAGTATGACGTCGGTTAGAAGTCCGACGAAAGTCCGTCAACGGGCCGAAGTCTGATGGCAGCTAGAAATTTAGTGTTGGGTAGAAATCCAATGAGAGTCCGACAATGGGTAGAAGTCTGACGAAAGTCCGTCGACGAGCAAAAGTCTGACGATGGGTAGAAATTCATTATAGGATAGAAATCCGATGAGAGTCCGGCGACGGGCAGAAGTCTGACGACGGGTAGAAGTAGCGTGTCTGGTAGAAGTCCGATGAAAGTCCTTCGATGGGTAGAAATTTAGCATCGGGTAGAAATCCAATGAGAGTCTGGCGGCGAGCAGAAGTCTGGTGTCGGGTAGAATTACAACGTTAGGTAGAAGTCCGACGAAAGTCCATTGACGGACAGAAATCTGATGACGGGTAGAAATTTAGTGTTGGGTAGAAATCCAACGAGAGTCTGACAACTAGTAGAAGTTTGACGACAGGTAGAAGTACGACGTTGGGTAGAAGTTTAACAAAAGTCCATCGACGGGCAAAATTTTGACGACGGGTAGAAATTCAGCGTCGGGTAGAAATCCAGTGAGAGTCTAGTGGCTGGCAGAAGTACGGCGTCGGGTCAGGTAGAACTTCGATGAAAGTCTGTAGACGGGCAGAAGTCCGACGATCGGTAGAAATCCGACGAGAGTCCGGTGGCAGGCTTAAGTTCAGCGTAGGGTCGGGTAGAAGTCCGACAAAAGTCCATCGACGGGCAGTAAAGCATAGGTTAATAGAATTCATCAAAGATATATGACCTATCTGAGGTTGTATGTCAGAGCGTTGCTTGATGACGTTAACCTATATGGAAGAGGTCGAGAGAATCCAACAAGGATATGTGACCTATCCAAGGTTGTATGCCAAAGTATTGCTCAATGACGTTAACCTATATGGAAGAGGTCGAGAAAATTCACCCAGAATGTGTGACATATCCGAGGTTGTATGCCAGAGCACTACTCAATAACGTTAACCTGTGTGGAAGAGGTCGAGAGAATCCACTAAGGATGCATGACCTATCTGAGATTGCATGTCAGAGCTTTTGCTCAATGACGTTAACCTATATGGAAGAGCTCAAGAAAATCTACCAATGATGTATGACATATCCAAGGTTGTATGTCAGAGCACTGCTCGATGACATTAACATGTGTAGAAGAGGTCGAATCGAATCCCCTTGCATCGATTTTGCCTTGATTGGGAGGGGGCGAATGCCACATGTATCCTGAATCAAGGATGAAGAATGTACTATTTTTAGACTGTTATAGAAGTCCAACTAGGGACTGTATGAGGCTTAAAATTTATTGGAAGCTTTCTTGCATTTCCTAAATTTTTTTTGAAATATTATCTTGATATTGAAAGCATTGGAGGAATCTTCATGGAGTCAAGTTTGCCCCTCAGTCTGTATCTGATTCCCATGAAATTGACGCAGTGAAAGCTGATGTAAGGAAGTTGACATGAATGACCTTTTGAGATTGGAGCAAAAATTGCCCCCCAATCGAGAACCACGTTCCCACAGACGGTGCCAAACTGCTGCGCCCTAAAATATTGCTGGTGGTAGAAAAATATATAGTTTAACATCTTAGCATTGTACGAAGATCCAACACACAAGTAGATGAAGGACATAGCATAGAGTTCATAAGAGACACAAAAATTTTTACATGGAAACCCCTGAAGAGGGAAAAAAACCATGGGGCATAGCCCAGTTTAAATGAATCCACTAGTAATTACAGTCGATTACAAATAAGTCCCTTCCTTTGAAGAAGGCCTTGGCTTGATGTCACAAATATACATCATATAGAGAGCATTATATGGTGGGAGTTATAATAATCAACACAAATATATTTGTTTGGTTGGCAGGACCATAGTCAATAGGACAGGGGTCGGAAAGACCATAATAGGCGACAGAGGTCAGAATGATCGTTACCTGGCATAAGAGGTCAGAAGGATCACAATCGATAGAAGACCTAGGTCAGAAAGACCGTTGTATGGCGAGGGAGGTCGGAAGGACTGTAGTCGGCAGAAGACCTGGGTCAGAAAGACCTTAGTAGTAGGGCGATACTTCGGTAAAACTCCAGGCATCAGGTGGTGGTCCGGTAGAACTCCAGGTATTAGGTGGTGGTCTAGAAGAACTCTGGGGGTCAGGTGGTGGTCTGAAAGAACTTCGGGCATCAGGTGGTGGTTTGGTAGAAGTCCAGGGCTCAGGTGGTGGTCCGACAGAGGTTCGAGCCTATAGTTGTGGTCCGGCAGAAGTCCGAGCCTCAGGTGGTGGTCCAGAATAAAGTTCGGGCCTCGGGTGATGGTCTGGCGGAGCTTAGGACGTCATGTGGTGATCCAGCGGAGCTCAGGGAGTCAAGCGGTGGTCTGGTGGAGCTGAGGACGTAAGGTGGTGGTCCGACGGAGTTCAGGACGTCACGAGGTGGTCCGGTGGAGCTGAGGATGTCAGGTGGTGGTCCAGCGTAGCAACGATGTCAGGCGGTGATCTGGTGGAGTTTAGGACGTCAGGTGGTGGTCCGGTGGAGCAACGACGTCAGGGGGTGGTCCGACGGAGCTGAGGACGTTGGGTGGTAGTCCGGTGGAGCTCAGGGCGTCAAGCGGTGATCCGATGGAGCTTAGGACGTCAGGTGGTGGTCTGGAGGAACTGAGGACATAAGGCGGTGGTCTGGCGGAGCACCGTCTGACGTCGTTGCTCTGCTGGAACTCCGGCGGTGGTCGAGGAGGCAAGAGCTATCTGCGTTCTCTCTCTTTTCTCCTTAGGCTTCGGAGTCCCCTTTCATGAGAAAGGAGGTGTTTATTTATAGATTTCCTGGAGTGGCATGGACCGTAAATAAGTGAAAGATCAAGGGTAAATGGTGAGTGGTTTGTGTGGACGGTTGATGTTGAATCTCTTGATCATGAACCGTTTGATGGACATTTGAAGGTCTTAGTGATATCAAAATTTAGTGATCTTAGGCTCATTGGATTTATCTCATCGAGCCGCTTGATTTGACTATAAGTATGTCATCTTTGGAAATCGTTTGGTAATCCAAATTATGATTTGAACCTTAAAATGGTGCTTCAGGCCTTTGATTTGGACCCATTTGGGCTTGGATTGAGTCAAATTTGGTGTCGTTGGGTTCATATTTTCGAAACGTTCAGTTTGACTATAAGCTTGATGAAATTGGAGCTTAGATGGTCTTAAATTTATTTCTGGAAGTTTCCAACTTGATTTTGCCACGAGATTCATGCCCGATCAAGATAATTTTTTGATGATGTATTAGTTATTTATATTTTTGATAAATTTCTACAATTGTGTGTCTAAAAAATATTCTAATTTTTTTTTGTTGATGTAAATTACATATTGGGCGATTTTTATGTCAAAATACTGCCATTTTGTAGGGTAGAAATTCAAGAATGACACCTTTGTAAAATCAAGCATGATAAACATTTGAGTGACTGATGGTCAATGATTTATACATTGTATGTCATAAGAAATTCAATGAAGCAACGAACAAATCACTATATATTCTGGCTATCGGATGCTGGAAAAAAAATCAGTGATCTAAATGTTTCTATAATTATCTGTAACATTTTACTTTTGTGGACCTCCGAAAGGGAAAACACCGCTCCCTGCGGGGGAGACATTATCGCCAATGGGAGGGCAGATTAGATCGTCCATACGATTAACCATTGAGGATAGCGGCTCTCGCCAGTGCACCCCGATGGATAATAATATGTATAACCTGATCGAAACAACAGGTTTCCCCCACCCGATATATCAGCTCGAGTGGGGTTTATTTGATAGTGGGATTCGGTTTCCTACAGGTGTAAGCTCCCGTGGTTAATTACATCTCAAGCCGGGCAGATTTCTGACAGAATTTTAAATTTCCTAGAAAATAACAATTAGAAATATTTAAAATTATTCATTTTGTTAAATTAAATTAAATATTGCTGAAATAAAATAATTAAAAAGTTTAATAATTTATTGTTAAATTAAATATAATAATTACTTTGATCTTAAAAAAAAAACTCAACTTTAAAATATAGTAATTATTTTAAATAAAATATAAATTAAATATAAATTAAATTAAACCATCTCAGAATTTATAAATTAATTTAATTATTTTAATTTTTATTATATTTATATTTAAAATAAAATATAAACTCAGCTTATAAATATTTTAAATGAATTATATTAAATATATTAATTTTATTGATCTTTAAGTATAGTATTTATTTTAAATAAAATATTTCGTATTTTATAATATAAACAAAAAACAACTTGCTTATTAATACATTTTTCACTAGTGGCATGGTGGTCTGGCGGGCAGCGGGAGCGCTGGAAGGGACGGGGGTTCGAACCCACCAGACACAGGAGTGACGCGAGTCGAGCAGCGGGTCATTGTCTGGTCGGTTTGTGTAGGTAACGGGACTCTGTCAGGGCGGGTCGGCAAATGCGGGTCACGGATTAGCTAAAGGAGAATTATTGCCGGAAAATGACGTTTTTCCTGTAGTGTTTTAATATTTCTATAACGCTCAATTAAAAATAATTTCTATCTATATAGTTGTTCGGGGAATTTGTATACCTATTATATTCATATGTATATAGTATGATATCAATATTATGCATGTATCTCATATCCTGTATCTAATGTAGTGTATCATATGCCAATACAATATATCATATATATTATATACTTTATATTTATTATATACTAGTGTATTATATAAATCATATAGTTCATAACTAGTAATTCATATATATATATATCATATGCAATATGTATCATGTATGCTAGACAATTCATGTAAATTCTATATTCTTGTATCAGTCTTATTAGTCATATCACATGTCTGCATATACATGTTTTATCTTATCATATATATATATATATATATATATATATATATATATATATATATATATATATATATATATATATATATATATATATATATATATGTAAATAATATAATCAACGTAAGCAAGATAGGACACCTGACTATTTGTGGTGTTTTTCTTATATCCAGTCATGTATGCCAACTCTACAGGAACCAGTATCAATCATATCAGTTTTATATTCAGGAATCAATCTCATATCACAAATCACAAGTTGGTTGGATGGCTTCCATGTAAGAAGTCATCACTTTCTGTCCATCAGAATATCATATCCTATCAATCAATCTTCTTATGTCTCTCTTTTCATATCATTTAGAATTACACTATAAATCTTATTTAAAGTAAATACCATTGGCCCACCCTCCTATACAGACTAATATGTCTCTAACCGACTTGAACCAATCAATTATTTTAAACCAACATTTAACACACATTTCACATCATAAGAAGCATTATATCAAATATTATATATACTCAATGCAAATATCAGAACACTCATAAGTATGCATGTAGTATGCCAAAAATGCATGATGACCTAAATGAACACTAAATACATGCATATCATATATTTCATGTCTAAATGTAGTATATTGATTTCTAATAATTTTATAATTGATATTATACCACCCATTTCAGTTAAAATAGCATAAAACCAAAACCACTCAGTGAAATTTGAATATTGATTATTCAAAATGCTCAAGAGGAAGGTATCTACTACATATCAAATGTTATACTGTGAAAAATCACCAAATCAAGAGATATTACATTTTAATTGAATTTAGAAGAAATAAAATTTGAGAAATCAAAATCATTGAAAATAAAAATAGGATTTCAGTTACCTGCCATGATAAGAATACTTTTCCTATATGGAGTAATAGATAGAAACCACCCAAAGTATTTTTCTCTCTCCTCACTCTTTTCTTCTCTCCCCTTTTATCTGGCAAGATAAGCAAATAAAGGGAGGGATGGTTGGGTGATGGTTTAATGGAAATGAATTTAGATATTTTTATATTTAAAAAAGGAAGTTACTGGCCCAACATCACGGCGCCCAAGACCCCAGTCCTGGCTATTACACCCAATTAATTCCCCGAATACCCGAGAACGGAAAGTCGGGGCACTACTTCTCTTGCGCCTCAGCACTCTTAGTGTCGCTACACTCTCAAGCACAACACCACAACCCTCTCACCGATGAAAATTCGGGAATTTATGAAAATTAGAATTGAGGGTTATTACCATGATAGAGAACGGTAAGTAGCAGACGATCATGACAACCTTCAATAGCTTACAAGACCAACAATAATGTAGATAATGCCATAATGTATTCGAGATTATTTGAATAGATAAATTTAGAGTACACCAAAAATAAATCAAATGTTGAATATCAAATACATCAATAAATTAATTTTGATTTATTTTCCATCCAATTAAACTCCAAAATTTTCAAAACCCTCACATTCCTTTTACTCTACACTTAAAATACTTCAAACCAAATAACCCCTATGTAATTTTTAAATCTATGCTATTAAGTTTTAATGAAAGTAAAATAAGCTAACTTATATGGAGAAAATGGTTCTAATGATAGTGCTTCACAAGAAAGATGGCCTACTATGCATTTGAGAATCTTAATGAAAATGATAATTATAATTCTATCCTATTCCAAATATAACAATCTCTTAGCCTAGCAGTATGACTACACATCAATTGATATTTGTCAATTAATCTAATATTCATAACACAAGCCACATAGCCTATGCTATGACTGTGAGGTTACAAAATGGAATGATATTCATTTTATATTTTTATAGTATTTATAAAAAAAAGGTGGTTGAGTGGTTGGAGGATTTTGAAAGCATTTTGTCCATTTTAACTTTGTGGAAGGTTTATCCTAAGTGCCCACTTGAATGCCCATAGCATTTCATATTAGTAAAGACAAAGATAATAAATCTCTAAATAATGCTATGAAAGCAGTAAGAAGATAGCAATTATTGAGATGAAATACACAAAATAGCAAACAAAACAAAATAATTCTCACTAAGGCTTATAATCTAAAATTTAAGGAATTTTCTTTATAACATATTGTATTACACATCATAGAGAATGCAAAGCAAAAATTATTACATGAATAAGGGTTATTCTACTAGATTATAATTATTATAACATTTATTACAAGGCATTTGAATATTCAAAAGTGACCCTTATATCTAAGTTAGCCATCTAATGCATATCCTAGAGAAAATCTACATGAAAATGAATATATAGGTTTACATTTATGCATGCATGTTTGAGTATATATATATATATATATATATATATATATATATATATATATATATATATATATATATATATATATATATATATGGTGTAATAATATAGATTATGCAAATTGCTTAATCATAAAGTTTGATTTAAATGTGCATATAGGAGGGTCAGGTGATTAAGGCTTTGTTTGGGATGGCTTTCTTACTGCTTCTTAAAATAATTTTTTAGTACAAAAATAAAATTTTTTGTACTAAAAATCTGCTTTAAGAAGTAGCAAGAAAGCAAGCCTAAACGAAGTGTAAGATAAAGAGATATAAGTCAAATGACAAAGGATTATTAAAGTAATAATGTGAGGGAATTCTAGAGGTTGGAACCTAATTATGATTATAGTCAACAAGTTGATAATAGATCAATGAGCATTATTAGTTCTTGATGGTTACTTCTTGCGGTAGGAGAAGTGTTTGATTAGGAGAGTGCTTAAGTTGTTTTTGGTATTTCATCTTTATTTGATGTGGAACAAATAAGTTAATAAGGAGTAATTTTCTTAGAATGGTACGTCAAAACAAAAAAAAAATCACATATAGCATCAATGCTTGATGAAGCAAATCAGTACTCTATATCTCTCTAATTATAACTATAAATACAATACAATATACTTATAACAACACCTATATTTCAAGACCTTGAAATCATATGCTTTCAATTGCCTTAATAAATAAGGCACATGTTCTTTAATTTAGACTGTTTTTATGATGCTACCTTTATTTTTTTATATAACAAATAAATTCAGTACTATAGAGTTTGAAGTTACAAAGGCATAATGTGACTAGATTTATCTTTTATTTAAATATTTCCTTTCATTTATATATAATTTGTTTTTATCCAATCAAGAAAATATTATACATTTAAAATCTTTTCTACTTATCTTCAATCTTTGAAAATTAAGCAATATGAGGTGATATGTAGCAGGCCTAGTAATATAAAGATTTAGGTTTCGTTTGGGACGACTTTCTTAGTGCTTTCTAAAATAGCTTTTTAGTATAAAAATTTTAATTTTCGTACTAAAAAATTGCTTTAAGAAGCAGTAAGAAAGCCGTCCCAAACGAAGCCTTAGACTTCATTTGTGACATCTTTTTTATTGTTTTCTAAAGTAGCTTTTTTAAAAAAAAAAATTAGTTAAAAAAATTTTTGTACTTAAAAACTGCTTTAAGAAGCAATAAAAAAGTCATCCCAAACGAAACCTTATTCATTAGTTGCATGCGTCGTGAAAAGCTACTTTGGCGGCAATAAAAGTTAAATGTATTTATCTAACTAAAGATTACTTTTTTAAAGGGGTTCAATTTCAATGCTATGGTTTTCATTCAAACAAAATATCTAATAAACTATATTTGTTTAAATCAACTGGTGAATAATATTACGGCGATCCATAGAAATAGGTATTTTTCCTTTCAAAAATGACAAGGCCTCTTGTGCTTATGTTAAAAGAAGAATAATTTGACAAAACTGATAATCCCAACTGAGATTTTTGTGCGCCAAAGCATTTGTGACAATAGTGAAAGAGATCAACGACTCAACTTTGTATGAAGATTCAGCACAAATACAAATAAAGGACGAGTTGTTAGACACCATTATTCTTCTATGGAAAATTAATAAAAGGAAAAAACTATAGGGTATGACCAAAGGATCATTGGGAGAGGGTGGTCGGAGGATCGTCGCCAGATGATGTTGGTTGGAGGATCATAGTCATGTGACAGTCGTCAGAGGATTATAGTCGAGCAATGATAGTCGAAGGCCATGGTTAGGCGACAGTGGTTGGAGTACCATAGTCAAACAATGATAGTCAGAGGATCGTATTTTGGTAATTATAGTCGTATTATCATAATTGGGTGATGATGATCGAAGGAACACAATTGGGAGATGATGGACAAGAGACTGTATTTAAGCAACGGTGGTTGGGGGACCCTACTCGATCAATAGTGGTCGACAGACAGTAGTTGGTGGCCAAATGACTGTAGTTATTTATGTTGGTCGGAGGGTCATTATCAGGGACTATGGTCAGAGGACTGCAGTTGTGTGATGGTGGTTTGACACCATTGGTTTGATGGTGGTCTGACGTGTAACAACCCCAAAATTTATTTCCCTAAAAATCCAAAAAATGGTATGTGGGAGCGCTGTGCTACTGGATGCGACATTGAGCTCTCGAGTTTTTGGGAAAATAAAAGAGCGTGGCGACGCTGATGGTCTGAGCACTACTGCACTAGTTTGAAAGTTTGTTTTTTAAATAAAATATCTTGAACCATTCACTTAAATCCCTCACCCATTTATCCCCCTCCCCCATTTCTTTTTTGCTTGGTTGAGAGAGAATAAGAGACAAAGGGGTGAGAAAGAGGACAGAGAAAGTGATTTGGATCATTTTCATTCATCACTCTAGTTGAGAAAACTATTTTGATTATGGTTGGTAACCCAAATTATATTTATGTTTTGAATGATTTTGATTTTCTGGATTTTATCTCTCAAAAAAATTAATTAAAATATAATATCTCTTATTTTAGTAATTTCTCACCGTATAACTTTTGATACGTGATAGATATCGTTACCGTGAGCATTTTGACTAATCAATATTGAAATTTCACCAAGTAGATTTATTTTGACTAATCAATATTGAAATTAGTAGGGAAATACGAGTATAAAATGATCCGGAATCAGTATATTGCATTTGAACATAAAATACAAGATGTGCATATATTTACTATTTATTTAGTTCAACATGAATTTTTGATATACTACATGCATACTAATATGTGTAATAATAGTTGCATTGAGTGTATATGATATTTGTTATTATAATATACATTATGCAAAATATGTGTAAAGGAAATAAAGTTTGGCTGAAAATAATTGACTTATTCATGTTGGTTGAAGATATATTACACTATATAAGAAGATGTGCTAATAGACTTTTTTTAAATAAGATTTATGGTGTAATCCTCGATGATATGAAATAGAATATAAAAGATGATTGATTGATATGATATGATACACCAACAAGAAGGAAGTGTTAACTTTTTACATGAAAGCCACAAGATTGATGATATGTTATATGAGACTGATTCCTGCAAATAAAACTGATGTGATTAAGATTGATTCTTGTAGGTTTGACCTACAAGACTTGATACAAGAATAATGCCACAGGTAGCCAGATATCCTATCTTTCTTGTATATGCATATAACATGATAAATTATATAAGTAATAAGATATAATATGATTTGAACATGATAGAAGACATGACTAGTACATATACATGATATGGCTCACTACAGGAAACTTGCAAATTTCCGGCAGAATATCCAGCGGAAAACTCTGAAGTTTCCGGCGGATTTTCGATGAAAATGTCTTCGACGGTAAATCCTGCGTCGGAAAAAATTTCCAGCGGAAACGATCCGCCGGAATACATAAAACGATTTTAAAAAAAAAACACAATTTTGGTCCCGGGCAACCTACCAGCTGACTCGCTCCCGCCCAGCCCCGCTACGGCGGACCCGCTCCTAACCCGCTCCCGCCCAGCTACCGCGCAGCCCACGCCCAGTGCGCCTGTCCGCTCTGAGATTCGATCCTAAGACCTCACCCTCGCGCACTCCCGCCTGCGCCTGGCCCACCACTATACCATTTTTGCAATTGTGTTTATTTAGATAAATTATTTTATTTATATTAAAACTTATAGAATTTTACAATTAAGTTTATTATTTTAATTGATAATTAAAATAATATATATTTTCAGAAATTTTTATCTTCCGTCAAAAAGTCCGCCGGAAACACATCCACCGAAAAAGCCGCTGGAAAATCTGCTTAAAATTTTGTCGGAAAAATTTTCTAAGTAATCCGTCGGAAATCCGCCGGAAATTTTTCCGCTGGAAATTCCGCCGGTAATCGGAGATTTTCTTGTAGTGGCTGTTAATATTGATACAATGACATATAATATACATGAAATACAAGAAATATATGATATACAAATTGCATTGCATATAGTAAAAATAAATGCATTGATATTTGATATTGTATGACGGCATGCATAGAAAAGTTGTTCACTAGCTTAATATAACAGATGTACTGATACACATAATATGACATATAAATTGAGCTAAAGAGCACAATTTATAGGACTAACAGAATCTACTGATCCTCTATAATGTCATTGATTACTGATTTATATTGCTGATATGAAACGATAATGTTCACTATTCATATTGACAGCTACATGCTCTTACAACTACATATTTATGTGTTATACTAATATATATTTGATGATTACATGCATATTATTTTCTAATATCCTGTATGAATTCAGTTGTATGTTTTGATAACCTACTGAGTTATTAACTCAGTTTGTGATTTTTACATGTTTTCACAAAGGGGTCGTGATCTAGTGTAGTGAGGTAGATCAAGATTCAAATTTTATTTTGTTTTCTATATTTTGATTTATTTCTTTTGTGGTCAAGAGTATTGAGAGGTAGACTGATGTAGTGATTGATATCCTGGCTATTGTATCTGAATTTTGATGAATGAATATAGAAATATTTTGATATATATGATTTATAGTTATTTCGCTCAATATATTTATATCAATAAATTATTAGAAGCTCTGATAGATTATTTAAGAGATAAAATAGATAATTCTTTCAAATTTAAGTCTTAAGGTGTTACACGATGGAGGCATTCAGGAGGTTGTCGGATGACAACAGTCAAATAGTGGTTTGATGGTGGGGTCAAGTAGTCTGTTGGTAGTGTAGGGTGGAGCTCCAAAACTTTTTATGTCTTGGAACTCTCATGAATCTCAAGCCAAGAGTTTAAGCCCTCCCCCTCCTTCATTTTGAGAGTGACATATCCCACAGATATAGTCAAAATCTAGAACATTTTATTGGATGACTCATATTGAATCTATCAATCATAGACCGTTCTTTTAACATTTAAGTACCCTATTGATGTCAAAATTAGACGATTTTGGGCTTCTTGGATTTGTTTCGCCGATATGCTTGATTTGCCAGTAAGCACGCAAAAATTGGAGATTGTTTGATTCTCCAATTACTATCCCAAAGTTTTCTATTGAGCTTCAAGTGCACGATATGGATTCATTTGAAATTGAATTGGACAGCTTTTTATGTCATTAGGTTCATCTAATCTACACATTCAATTTAACTAGTAATTTGCTGAAATTAGAATCCAAATACTTCAGAATTTGAATTTAAAATTTTTTATTTAACTATAAATATAAATTCGCGCTCATTAATTCAATTTTTTATGATGTGTCAGGTATTCTTATTCACTTTAGCTACAAATCAAGAAACCCTTTTGAGATTCTTTTTAAGCTTAGCTTTTACGTGTAATCGCACATTGTTTTGCATGCGAACTATCAGATATGGATGTTGAGTGGCATCGATGCATGAATTGCCTTCCATTTTTTAGTTGAATTTCATTGGGCAATTACAATAATTCTGAGCCTCCATACAAATAATTCAACCGGTTCCACTCACTTCCTAAGAGGAATTTCGGATGAAACATTATGCAGAAGTGATACAACAATAGAAAGTTTATTTGATTAAGGCTTCGTTTGGGATGATTTTCTTACTGCTTCTTAAAACAGTTTCTTTGTACAAAAATTTAAATTTTTATACTAAGAAGCTGCTTTAAGAAATAATAAAAAAGTCCTCTCAAATGAAGCCTAAATTTGAATTTTGATCTGAATTTAAGAATTTGAAGCACTTCATCCTAATACTCAATTTCGAGATACTCTTTTTTTTTTTTTTCAATAAATATATAATCAAAGCAATGCGATTCGGTGTAAGGAATCCGGCCGAAACAAGAATAGCTTAACATGACTTCAAATGAGCTCAATAAGACATAATGCAAAAGTTTTAGGCCGATTGAGGGATCATATACCGTTTAGATTTGGCGTCATTATAGTTGAAACAACCCTCAGGATAATAAATTTGATGTGCCGAAAATCCCTAAATTCTGAGTTCACTAAAAAAATTATAATATTAGAAATAAATGTTTGTTATAGATCTGATTCATCGGCTCTTAGGTTTTATATCAAAAGTTATATTTTTAGTGAGCTTTTGGATCTTGTAAGGACGTGTAACCTTATTTTTATTTATCGTGTAGGCCCTTATGTGGGTTTTATCCAAAAAAAATTATAATGTCAGAAAAAATCTAAAAGGATCTCTCAAGCCTGGTAATTGGAAGTCCAAACTTATAATAGATTCTGCTAGAGTATCTTTTCAAAAATCTAAAAATAGGTCATATTTTTATACATTCAAGGAGGAATATCGAATAAGATAAATTTAAGATTCATAAACAATTTCAAAGCTTCTTCAACTCATGTCAACTTTTACGGTCACATGCATGATTGTCATTGCTTACAAAATCTAATGTTTATCGTCACCTAGCATCGTTCAAGGTTGATGTGTGATAATATTGCCCTAGATGATATTAATGTTTAATTTTATCCATCACTGTCATCAAATCTTGTTGTTTTCCATTGTCATCATCTATCACTGTTTGTCTTCTATTGGCACGGACATTTATCATCATCCACAATCGACCAGTGTTGATGACAAAAAATGCTCGACCATTGTGAAACATTGTCTTCGACACTAATGACAATCATCCCCCACCATCAACTGATGTCAACACCCATCCCTTGTCCCCTCCCATCTAGCAAAAAATATTAATTAAAACTCATTCCACCTGTTTAAGATTCACTAAAATGATGGAGTTTTACTTAATTAAAAGAGTACTTCTAGATGTTTTTTCTCAAAGGCCAAATGCTAAGAGTAATTTTCAAGTTATTACGAGAGTTTTTGTTTTTTTGGTAGGTCCACGCACCAAGTCTTTCTACTCATTACTATTATGATGTACAATATGCTCCAACGCCAACCTTATCTACCCTATTAAGCCCCAAAATTATGGTCATCAGAGTCATTAACATCCATCATAAGCAAATTGAATAACCATCGGCTCTTAGATTTTACATCAAAAGTTATATTTTAATGAGCTTTTAGATTTTTTAAGGACATGTAACCTTATTTTTATTTATCATGTAAGCCGCTTATGTGGGTTTTATCCCAAAAATAAATTATAATGTCAGAAAAAATCTAAAAGGATCTCTCAAGCCTGACGGATAGAATGTCCTAACTTATAATAGATTCTGCTAGAGTATCTTTTCAAAAATCTAAAAATAGGTCATATTTTTATACATTCAGGAAGGATTATCGAATAAAATAAATTTAAGATTCATCAAAAACTTCAAAGCTTCTTCAACTCATGTCAACTTTTACGGTCCCAGGCATGATTGTCTTTGCTCACCAAAACCAATGTTTATCGTCGCCTAGCATCGTTCAAGGTTGATGTGTGATAATATTTCCCTAGATGATATTAATGTTTCATTTTGCCCATCACTGTCATCAAATCTTGTTGTTTTCCATTGTCATCATCTATCACTGTTTGTCTTCTATTGCCACCGACATTTATCATCATTTACAATCGACCAGTGTTGATGACAAAAAATGCTCGACCATTGTGAAACATTGTCTGTCGACACTAATGACAATCATCCCCCACCATCAACTGATGTCAACACCCATCCCTTGTCCCCTCCCATCCAGCAAAAAAATATTAATTAGAACTCATTCCACCTCTTTAAGATTCACTAAAATGATGGAGTTTTACTTAATTAAAAGAGTACTTTTAGATGTTTTTTATCTCAAAGGCCAAATGCTAAGAGTAGTTTTCAAGTTATTATGAGAGTTTTTTTTTTGGTAGGTCCACGCACCAAGTCTTTCTACTCATTACTATTATGATATACAATATGCTCCAACACCAACCTTATCTACCCTATTGAGCCCAAAATTATGGTCATCAAAGCCATTAACATCCATCATAAGCAAATTGAATAACCATTTTGCAAGAACAAGAATGCTTGGGATGCTACTCCTTTACCTGAAGAGCAAGAATGCTTGGTATATCAAATTTACAAATATATCCTCCTTATATATATATATATATATTTTTTTTTTTACATAAATTTACACTTCCTTCCTCCATAAGTTTTGAGGTTTTCTATTGAGTGTAAGTAGGGCAACAGACCATTTGTATCATTGTATGAGTAGGAGAACCGCTTCATGTTGACTTTCTATTTTAATTGAAGTGTGAATTTGGGACAATGGAGCACTTGCATTGAGCAGGAGATCCACCTCTCGCGACGGGCTTAATCAACTTCATAAAGCTCAGCTTCGCCAATGCTTTTGAACAATTAATGAGGGGATGACAGAGCTAATTATGCTGCTGAGGGTGGAAGCTCACGTACAAAAAGAATACCTTTCAGACAGGGGCGGATCCAGCCTTAATTTTCAGGGGGTAAACTTATAAATAAAAGTGTAGAGTTTTTTTTTTCATAAATATCCTTACAATCAAAATTTATTCTGAGGGCACTGCCTCTCGACCCCTATTGGTTCATCGTTGTACGCTTTCCAGATATGTTGGGGGTCCAAGGGGGCAGCGCCTCCTGGCGGGGTTCGATCTA
The DNA here is from genome assembly GCA_019925795.1 of Dendrobium chrysotoxum. Taxonomy (NCBI): domain Eukaryota; kingdom Viridiplantae; phylum Streptophyta; class Magnoliopsida; order Asparagales; family Orchidaceae; genus Dendrobium; species Dendrobium chrysotoxum. Next base: position 88,111,217 of record CM034302.1, on the reverse strand, counting down.
CCCGGTCAGGTCACGGGGTCAAGGGGCAGCGCCTTGCGGGGGTTTCCGGGGGCAGCGCCCCTGGAACAAATTTTGGTTGTAAGGATATTTTTGGATTCTCTTTACTATTTCTCTTTGTATTTGATTCATTGTTCCCTAACAATAACATCTCTGCACAAATTATTTAATTATGTTGGGGCAATTGCCTAAAAACTAAAGTATTTTAAAACTTTTATGAGGGGAGTGGGGGGGGGGGGGGGGGGTAATTGCCTAAAAACCCTTGTAGTAGAGATTAAAAAATACATTGAATGGGGCAAATTGCCTAAATAATCATATAATAAAGAATTTTTTTTTTCAGCGGGGGCAATTGCCCCCCTGGACATAAGGTGGATCCGCCCATGCTTTCAGACATGCATGTGAAATTTTAATTATTTATTTTATATATTTTACTCTCAATAAAACATTATAATAACAATAACATCAAGTCTTTATTCCACTACGTGGAATCGACTACATGAATCCTTTTTCTCCATTGTGTCCTATTAAGAGTTAAATTCTCATTTAAATTTAATAAAAAGAGGTCATTTCTAATTTTTCTAACCAAGTTTTTTCAGGTCTATCTCTATCTTTTTTAACAATATAAGTCAAATCTATCTAATACATCTACTTTCCTAATTGGGTCATTGAAAGGCCATCGTTTTATATGAAAAAACCTTCTAAAGCGTCAATAAAACATTGATCTACTAATATTTCTATGTAGTTGAATTAAGGGAAATACTATATATTGAGGGTAAGTTAAAAAAGATAATATATATATATTTATTTTTTAATCGATAAATTGGAGGTCAAATATTTAGAATATGAACTCCAAGACGCCAGCTAGAGGATAGTTTCAATTTTAAGCTATGAATATGTAGTTGTAATAAAATAATATAAAAATCTTTTCTTCACGAGTACTCGTAGTCTTATATTGTGATTGATTTATTTTATTATTTATGGGCAGCTAGCTCTTTAAGGATCCTCGAGAAAATAACGACTTTTAGTTTGGTGGTTCATTTGGTACGTATGATGATGAATGGCATGTAGCATGTGATGCTTTGCTAGCTGTATCGCAACTAATAAGTGCAACGCATTTATTTGTAAGGCTGGGATTGAATTTTGAAATTATTTAAATTTTATCATATCTCAGCCTAACCAAAGTGGCTTGCCAGGCTAAGTGCTCTTGGTCGGTATATATATATTGGGGATGGATGAATTCATCGTGGTAGATTAAAAGAGTTTTTCTTTTTTGGTGTTAGTGATGTATGAATATCTAGCACATAAATATATAGTTAAGAGAGCAAGAAAATACAAAAAAAAAATTTATACGAAAAATCCAAAAAAAAAAAAAAGGAAAAACTACTTGAGTGAGTTACTAATGTTGGCACTTCTCTTAACTTAAAGACGGTCAAATTATAATAGTTTGGAGAGTCAGTTGAATCTTCAAGAGTTTGTAATTATCGTGCTCAAATGAAGGAGGTTGGAAGTCTGGTTGCAGCGGTTGCGAGAAGTTTAGCAGTGGTTACGAGCCGAGCAGAGTTCCGACAGTGATCGGGTAGAGGTCCGACGGTGGTCGAAAGCCTATCGGAGGTTTTGCGGTGGTCGGTGACCAGGTGGAAGTCCGGCAAATGCCAGGCGAAGGTCCGGCTGTGGTCGGAGACAAGGAGGAGGTTTGGTTACAATCGGTGACCTAGTGGAGGTCGTCCGACGGCTGTCGAATGCTGAGCTGAGGTCTAGTGGTGGTTAGCCGACAAAAAATTGCCTGCGGTGGTAGTTGGATGGAACTCTTAGATCTTTGAAGCCTCATAGCTCTCTCTAATCTCTAGCCCCCAAAGGTCCCCTCATGTTAGGAGTGTGAGCTTATTTATAAATTTCTAGGAGTGACATATCTCATAAATATGGAGGAGATCCGAGGAATTTTAGAGTGTTCCATCAAATGACTCATATTGATTATTCCAATCATGGAGCATTTGTTCAACATTAACTATCTTAAAGATGTCAAAATTAAGCGACCTTGGCCTCGTTGGATTCGTCTCACCAAGCCATTTGATTGGAATATAAGCATGACATATTTTGAAATCATTTGACTATCCAACTAATGCTTTGAAGCTTTCAAATATGCTTCATTCCCTTGATTTGGGCACGTTTAGCGGATGGACCGATTTTGGTGTTGTTTGGCTTGTCTCATCAAGACATTCAATTTGATTATAAGTTTGCTAAAATAAGAGTTTGAATGGTCCCAAATTTGATTGTGAAAGTTTCCATTTCAAACTTGCATCGGGAATCACACATGAGCAAGGCATTTTTTGGTGATGTATCTGGTAACGATAGTGCTATTGGCTGCACTACACATGATGGCACATCACTCTCAATACCAGCTCCACCTTCTCTGTACACTGGCACTAGTGACAACAACAGCCATCTCAGTCGCTAAAAAATATCATGTTGATTTCTCTCCAACGGCTGGATGATCTTTTAGATCTCTTTCTGTACCTTCTTTTATTAATATAAATTAATATACACATGACTGTATTGGTAGAGGGAAAAATAACATGCATCAATTCTCTAGCACTTAATATTCTAACATTTATACTCTATTTTAGTTTCTTGCTTTGGTTTTATTGTAAGTTACTGTATGTTATAAGCATGAATGAATGTGGTTGTTTTTCATGGTATTAGAACTGCTGTACCGCAGCATACATATTATTCTACAGCTGTATTCTTATTAAGTCATATATAATATAATTTCTTCTACTAACTCGTCCACAGCTTCCCCTGTGCTTGATAACAACAATAACACTATGATAGATGTCCAAATTCCTGGTTCTCTAAAGTTTCTTATGAACACAATTAAAAATATTGGTCATTCTCAGCTACCTTCTGATAATCATCCCACTTGGAGAGCCCTGGTTATCAAAGTTTTTAAAGCTAGTGGATTTTATGGGTTTCTTGATGGTACTACACCACCACCTAGTAAGTATATTTTTCATCTCCGATGGTGTTCCATCCTCTAATCCTTCTTACAATCAATGGATGATAATAGATTAGAATCTAACAGCTACACTATACTCAATCATATCCTCCTCTTTTACGTTATGTACTCAACCTTGAAACTTGTCATGAAGTATGGTTAACCATTGATAAATGTCTTCAGTCCACCAACTGATCTCACATCTTACAACTCAAAATTAAACTTCATCACCTTACCATAAAGGATATGACAATAACTTAATACTTGTCACTGATTAAATCCAAAATAGATGCAATTAATGCAGCAGTCACCACCATTAATTCAGAGGACATTATATTGAATACACTAAATGTCATACCATCATCCTACAATGCATTCAAAACTTGCATTCACACAAAGCTTCAACCAATTAATATTGATGATCTCTACTCCTTATTAAACAATGAAGAAATAAATTTGGCCGCTGAAGCTTTACGTCAAGCTCTTACTTTTGATTCTACAAAGCCTTTCACTGACCTCACCACGACCAAATGTCACAGAAGAGGAAGGCTTGCTTCGATTCGTGGCGTCCGTATGCTCATGGAGGTCACAATTCTAGAAGAGGTCCTCTACCTAACAATAGATTGGTTGAATGTCAAATTTGTTTAAAACATCGTCACACTGTTGTTGCTTGTTGGTTCAGAATTGTTCTCAGTTATGAACCTCAGCTCGCCATAGCTCTTGCTGCCACTACAAACTCCTCTTCACCAGAATGGTACCTAGACATTGGTACATCTACTTATCTTCCTGCTAACCCCTCACACCTTAGCTCTGCTCAACCATATCAAGGGAACCAATAGATTTCTATTAGAAATGATCAGATCTTGTCGATTACAGCCTTTGGATAGGGCATAATACCTACACCATCATGTAAGCTGCTACTTCACCCTCTCTACTATGTCCAACATTTAAATCATAATTTCTTATATGTCAAACAACTTACCACTACCAACAATTGTTCCATTTTATTTAACTCACATGACTTTCAAATCAAGGATTCAAAGAACAATTAAATTCTCCTCCAAGGTCCCAATCGTAGTGGTTTATACCTTATTTCATCTTCATCAGCAGATCAAAGCTCCACCACAACTCTTATTTCATTCATCTCAGCTCAATCACTTTGGCACAAGAGGCTTGGTCATCCAAATGTTGTTGTTACATCCACCATAGGCTATAGACATCCTTACATATCTATATGTCTTATTATCTTACTTGTAACTCTTGTTCTCAGTCTAAATGCCATAGGTCTAGCTTTTCTTTATCTACTACTTCTACATCTAAACCACTACAACTTGTTCACGCCAATGTTTGGGGTATATCCTATGTATCTTCATTTAATGGATTTTGCTATTATGTTATCTTTGTGGATGATTTTTCCCGTTATACTTGGATATATCTTATGTTACAAAAATTTGATATATTTCTCCACTTTAAACAATTTAAAACCATGGCCAAAAAATAATTTGGTGAACATCTCCTTACCTTTAGATCAGATTCAGGCACATAATATGTTAATAATATTTTCAAATCTTTCTTACTTCAACATGACATTCAACATTAGCTCAGTTGTCCCTACACCCCTTAACAAAATGACCTTGCAGAATGTAAACATTGCTATATAATTGAAACAACTCAAACCTTGCTTCTTGATGCTAACTTACCCTACAAACTTTGGGTGTATGCCTCTCTCACTGTTGTTTATTTGATAAATAGACTTCCATCTCCTACAATAAATAACCTATCACCCTATGAATTATTGTATCACAAGCCATCAAAAGATAAGTTTCTCAAAGTATTTGGTTGCCAATGTTACCCTCTACTTCTAGCCCATACTCATCACAAACTTACATCTAAAGCTTTGCAATCAGTTTTTCTTGGATATGCTCATGCCTCAAAAGGCTACCTATGTTTGAATCTGGTCTCTAACAAGGTTTGTACTTCCATTAATGTTATCGTTCAATAAACTATATTTCCATTTAAATAATCCTCCCCATCTAGTAATGTCTCAGTTTCTAATCAAAGCCTATTATACTCTCCTCCACTAACGTATGTGCCAACCATTCCTCCACATGTTTCAGTCCTTGCAGGTCTTAATATCTCACCAACCAATACATCAAATCACTGCACCTCCTCCTTTTAATAATTCCATTCAATCATTACCCACTACAACCTTCACATTCAACATCTTCCATATCAATACCCTATCCACCACCACCTATAACTAAAGTTCATCTTATGATCATTAGATTTCAATTTTGTCATCTCAAACCACGCTCCATCTTCAATCTACTTCATTCCACCACTCCTTCCACAGATCCAACCTGCTATACTTCAGTGATAAAATGGCCTCATTGGAGGCAAGTAGTGTTTGATAAATTTCAAGTATTACAAACTCAAGGCACTTGGACTTTAGTTCCCCCTCATTCCACTCAAAATGTTCTTGGTATTAAGTGGCTCTTTCGAACCAAACTGCATGATGAGGGTTCGGTGGTGAGATGAGGTCTGCCTTGTAGCACAAGGATATAAACATGAATATAGTTTGAACTTTACTGAAATATTTAGTCTTATAGCCAAATTTCAAACTATGCTAATATTTTTGACACTTACTTTTCACAATAATTGGCAAATCAACCAATCGAATGTTTCGAATGCCTTTCTTTATGGTAAACTTTCTAAAACAATCTACATGGCTCAACTTCTGGGATTTAAAGACTCAAATCATCCTACATATGTTTGTAAACTCAATAAGGCTATTTATGGATTAAAGCAGGCTCCTCGATAGTGGTTTTTAACCTTAACATATTATCTTATTCAAAGGGGTTTTATATTCAGCACAGTTGATCCTTCAATTTTAATTTATTTTAAACATACCATTTCAATTTATCTGCTTATCTATGTGGATGACATTCTTCTCATGGGTAATAACTCAAGTACATTGTCTCATCTACTAAATGATCTTCAATAGAAAATTCAATTTAAAAATCTTTGTCAATTGAAAAGTTTCTTGGGTTGCAAGTGCACCGCTATGAAACTGGACTCCTTCACCATTAACTCAATTATGCTACTATCATCTTAGACCGAGCAGGCATGACCATGTTTAAACCAATACAAAATCTTGTTTCCAGCAAACATGACACTACACTGTCTACATTGCTACCATTTCTTGATCCACTTTCTATTGTCACCATGTGGGCTCCCTCCAATATCTTATAATCACTCGGCCATACATATCATTTGCAGTTAACTAGGAGTGTCAGCTTATGCACAACCCTCTCAATCAACAATTTTTGATGCTTAAACGTATTATTTGTTATATCAAAAGCATACTGCATCTTGGATTACTATTAACAATAGGACATCAATAATTATTTGATGATGTTGATGCAGACTGGGATAGAGATAAACATGATCAAAAATCTACTACATGTTATTATATGTTTCTACTACATATTATTATGTATTTCTGGGCTCAACCATTACAAGTTGGTGTACCAAAAAGCAATCCATGTGGCCCGTTCCTTCATCGAATCTGAATATCGAGATCTTACTTCAGCAGCAATTAAAATTATTTGGCTTCGAAGATTACTCAATGAGTTTCACATATATCTTCCACATCCAACATCTCTGTACTGTGATAATATTTCAGCCATATCTATTGACAACAATCCAGTGTTTCATGCCCGAATCAAACACATTGATATTGATCATCAATTTATTTATGAATGCATCAAATCTAATACAATCATCGTCCATCACATATCAACAGCAGATGAAACAACTGGCATTTTTGCTCAAGGGCTTTCCAACAAAAGAGTTCTTGTACTTAGAGACAAATTAACGCTCCACTCCCGGATCGTCAATTTGAGGGTACTTGATAATGATAGTGCTACAAGCTGCACTACATATGATGGCACATCACTCTCAATACCAGCTCCACCTTCTCTGCACACTGGCACTGGAGACAACAACAGCAATCTTAACTGTTAATAAATATCTTGTTGATTTCTCTCTAACAGCTGGATGATCATTAGCTCTCTTTTTGTACCTACTTCTACTAATATAAATACATATAGATTATATTAGTAATGGAAAAAAGACAATATGTTACTGTATATTATAAGCAGGGTTGATTGCAGGCTATATTATGTAACTAATTAATTATTAATAATCAATGATGGAATCAAAGAGAATTATGGACAACTTTGCCTGCTTTTTATTAAATAAAAAGTTATATGACTTTATATAATATGAAAATTTATCTTTAAATTTTATTAAAATTATGTATGTTATAAAAGGTTTATTGCTGTAAATTTTAGGAAAACTAGTTTGCCATTCTTATTTGAATATCTACTGTTCACTTCTTCCATTGTGGCTTCTTTTGAAATAAAACTCTTCTTTTGGGATTTGCAAGACAAGCATATTGCATTGAATATTGTGGCATAAGGAAACAATCAATCGTTTGTCAAATAAGATGCAATTGGATGAAGAAGGACTCAAATTGTCAGCGGACTTGAGTTTAGCTTGATAAATGACCCATGAGTTGAGCTGGATGAGCTAACGAGTCAAATTTGAGCCACCCTTGACTAGACTAGTTACCTCATGAGCCGGCTCATTTAAAAAAATTAATATAAAATATACTAAAAATATATTAGAATTCATGTGCTAAAGAATAAAATTATTTAAAAATTATATTTCATCTTTTGTATTAAGTGATTCTTTATAATTTCTCATTCTTTTTGTAATTTTTTTTATAATAAATGGTCTAAATCATTATAAACTAGCTCAAACTAGATTCATTAATCAAATTCAAGCTCGTCAAAGGCGACTCAATCTCAACTTGACTCGTTTACACCCCTAGCCTTAGATGTGTAAGAAGACTCAGGCTTTGTTTGATATGACTTTCTTACTGCTTTTTAAAGCAACTTTTTTGTACAAAAATTTTAATCTTCGTATTAAAAAACTGCTTTAAGAAGCAGCAAGAAAGCCATCCAAAACAAAGTCTCAATTTACGCAATTTTTAACGGCAGTAGAAAATAAAACACTACTACAAATTTTGAATAAAAGCTTATTTATTTAATTCTACAGCTATATTTAATAAAATCGTCATTCCAAATCTAATCTTGTTTAGGAAAATAATAATAAAGCATCTAATTATGTTTGATTTGACCAGTTTGACTTAAAATTAACATTTCGTAATTTTAAAAATAATCAAAATATTGTATCAATGTAAATTATTCGGGAAAAATTAAGGAAAAAAAAAAGGAGAGAATTCGTACTAGCTGGCATGCCACTGTCGTAAATATTTATAGTTTGAACTTTGAAAACTCCGAACTCTGAATTTAATTCTCCCGTCATATGAGCGTGATTGAAAACAATAGATTTTCTGGAATATATTAAATTTTTTTATTGAGTAGAAAATATGAATGAACCAAGCATGTGCGACAGACTATAATCACATGACTGCTACAACTTGTCGACTTAATTATTTTATTTATTTTTTGGCCTTCGAGCTGTACAGAATTTGTTCAAAATTTATTCATACAAAACGGTAAAAAATAACCATTTGCTTGGGAAAACTTTAGAAATTTAATTAGGACCATTAAAATTCAATTTCAACCAATTTATAATAGGAATGAATGTTTTGAAAAGACGAACCTAACGATACAAAAAGTGACTTGATCTGAATCCAAATGAGCCCAAATAAACTATTTGAAATAATATTGGAAGCTTTTTTTTTTAATATTGGAAACTTAATGACACTATTTAAGAGATCAAAACGAATATCTTAATGAGGGATTCAATGACCCAATTCTGATATTATTAAGGCACTTAAATGTGAAGGTAGAGATTCATGACTGAGAGAATCAATACATTTCATTTGAATAAGTATTTAAGAAATTTGGCTAAAATTATTAAAAATATAAATTAAAAAAAATTTATAAAATATCCACATTATTTAGATGAATGTGACTTGAAATTGAAGAGAATTTAGACATCTGAATAATCTTAAAACAATGTCTAACAAATATAGTCTAGCCACGGTTGTTCGACCATCGTTATTTGATCTCCAAACAAAACCCAATTATTTCCATGGACCACAATGATGTTCGTATCCTAATCTTTGTCACTCTGCTCCACCACATTAATATTCTTTATTATATTCATTGTAGATCAAGCTAGCTATCTATACTTTGTAATATCATTTTCTCTAACTATGAGGAAGAGTAGACTTCTGTAATCTTACTTACATGATGAATTATTTCAATTAGATGAGACCCAATACTCAAAGACAATGGGAGAGCTCTATTTAAAACAAAACCTTCGTCAAATTAATACAAAATTTTATTCCTGTAAAATTAGAAAATAATTTTTATTGACCAGTCATGAGAAAATAATATCAAACCAAACTCATGAAATCTATCTAATTAACCTAAATTTTATTGACCAGTAATGAGAAAATTTCTTGTTTAAAAATTTTTTACGCTAGAAAGCAGTTTCAGAAAGCAGCAATAAAGCTGTCCCAAATGAAGCCTAAAAAAGGTCCTAATGATCGTTTGGAAGGTTTGAGAATGTTGTAATGTGGCCGTAGACATCATAAAGTGCAAGATATTTATCATATTCAAGGATTCAATATAAAGGCGACTGACTAGTCCACCCTCAATGCTCGTTTAAGGCAGTTGACAAGTATATCAATGCCTAAGAGTTTGTATAAGAATCTAAATTTTCATAAAACAACTATCTTTTCTATTTTATTGGGAAAAAGAGAAAAAAAATTAATAATAACAACAAAACAGTATTTCTTTTCTCATTTAGAGAAGGTGAATAAGCCGGATGACTTCCTCTAACTATGAAAGTCAAGCGGCAACCACTTGTTCATCCCGAGTAACACCAGATAACAATACCTCATGCCAGATATTTCAATATTCATCATTTTCCTAAGTATTAGTTGCTCGCAACCATCATAGAGCCAATTCAAAACAAGATGTATATATTAGTTCTGTGTGGAATCTAATTGTGTCAATCAATTGGATTGTATTGATGACTCAAACCTCGACTGCATTAGTCGAGCTTTGCGAAAAATTAGTTTGGTTGGAGACAGAGAGCGGGGCAGCGCAGGGCTCCAAACCCTGGGGCCGCGGGGCTGTGACTCAGGTTAGAAATAAAGAGTAGAGCACTGCAGTGCTCCAAACCCCGGTGTTCTAATTCGGGCTGGGCAGTATTCTTTCTCATTTTTCATACTTAATTTGAAGGGTTGTGTTCCTTGATGTAATTTAAGTGCGTCTATGTTTGCGCGTTTTCAAGATGGTCTATATGGTGAGGCATGCCGACCTTGATTACGATGATGGTGAAAATGATGGCGATTGGCAGTTGCCACCTAGACAAGCACAGTGATGCCATCATGAGGCTAGATCCATTGCTGACAGGAATGGCAACTTCTCAAAAGAAGGAGAAGGAAAGGTCGAAGAGAATCCCCTCAACGTCAAAGATATCACACTTGTAGATATGCGAGTTATGTTTGTGCGTCTATTCTGTGTAGAGAGCAAAGAATGAAGTGAGGCAATGAGAGAGTGCGAGAGAAGAGGTATATGTATAATTTCTCTCATTTTCATAGTGAATTTCTTGGTGTGATGTGGCTGTATATTTTTTTGTGATTTCAAGTTTTTTCACATTAAATACAATTGCAGTTTTCTGATGCTTTCTTTTTCTTGTTTGTATTAGTTGTGTGGTTTTACTTCCAATCTCAAGTGGTCATCAATAATGGAATCAATAGAGCGGATTATTCCGAAGTTCTAGCTCTACCATAACGACCTTGGCTATAATGTTGAAGATTACATAATCCTCAAAACTATGCTTCAAAAATTCATGGAGGATGGTCAATTGAAGACATATCTTATTGAATATTACACGTTCAAGTAGCAGATACTGGAGCCACTTATTGCATCCAATGTTGGAATTGACATAATTGGCACAAGGCATGTTATAGCTAGGATTTTGAATATTTTTCTCAATGCAATTATTATATCTACCAATATAAATCAGTTGGGAGATAATTTGAACCTACCCTGACACAAGGAGCTTGGTAAAACATTATATTCTTTGACCTCATTGAGAGGATGAGACTAACTTCCAAGATATTTCACTAATCTTGTGGCTCACTGGTTGGATTTTCTAGCAAAAGATTCTTCTTGAGAGAAGAATCATCATGGAGATCAATTGTGGGAACAACAAAGCCCATAAAATCAAGAAGGTTAACTTCATGGTTGCTCAGGCAGAATCATCATATAACCGCATTTTCGCATTTTTGGGAGGCCCTTAATCATCTGGGCAATGGTGTCAACCAGATAACTAATAGTAAAATTCTAACACAGCTCATCTTGATCTGTTAGTTGGGAGCTTAGGCTACCAAGTAAGAGGTTTTAGGTTCGAGTCTTGTGTATGAGATGTGTGTGTGAGTTTGTCTTAATTGACCTAAATGTCTCAAAAAAATAATAAAATTCTACTTATCAAAAATAAAAGAAGTGATGCCCATCTTTCCAAGCTTATCAAGACAATTACATCTCTCAAAAGATATAATATGAATGAAGCATAACCTTAACTAAATACTGATTTGTAGCTCAAGCGGGCAAATTTTTGAGTGATATTGATAGACGAAATCAAAACAAATCCTACAAAGATATATGCCGTATTAGAAATCAAGTCGTCAAAATTCATTCAAGAGGAACAAAAGCCCATCTATAGACTCGCCAGTTTAGGAATATTCATATCTAAGCCACCAGAGTCTCAACATTCAGGGCTCTCCACAAATCAATTTGTCTAAGATGGTGATTGTGAATAGTCATTTACACAGTTGAAGTCATACCTTATCGTTGCTCCAATTCTAAATAGCCTGAGATTCGAAGAAGATTTACTCCTGTATAACTGCAGGTAAACGAAAAATCTCCTTGAATGCTTTCTCAATTTGATCCGCCGCCTTATGAGAAAGAAGAAATAATCAAATGAAAACCAACTTGATTCACTCATCCACTTCCTATCTATCTGTTCTTCATTACAGTCACTTCGATGAACAGCTGAAACTGATACAAGAATTTAACAAATAGAAAACAGAGAATCAAAATTGTCTTCTTCCACATATTACCCCTCTGGTTTCTGCTGCTTCTTCCTCTTAAACTCCAGCACAAGCTCCGCGTCCACATTTTCTTCCGGTTCCCATGTCGCTTCCTCAATATCCTCCCACTTCACCAAATACTCTTTCCCTCCCCCATCCACCTCCCTCTCTCCCATCACTTCATCCGCCACTCCATACTCCAACCCAGCCTCAAAATCAGCCACCAAATCCTCTGCCACCCACGCCTTCTTCACCCACTCCCTTCCCCCCCCATCCCTCCACTGCACTAGATACTCCCTCGTCCTTCCTTCCCCTCTTGCATCCACCACCCTCTCCACCTCTCCCCATTCATACACCGCCCTTTCCACCTCTACAACCGCGGCCTCCAACCCCACACGCCTCCCAAAATCCCCCTTCGATGTCGCCCCCATCACTTCCCGCGCCAGATCCAGTGCCGTCCTCCCCCTCTGGTCCTCGGCTTCAGCATCCGCCCCTGCCTCTACCAACGCCCGCACCGCCCCGGCCCGCCCGTACCCCGCCGCCATGTGCAGCGGCGTTAGCCCTGCTCCATCTCTTTGATCAACATTCACCCCCGCCTCCGCCAGCACCTTTATGCACTCCTCCGACCCCAGCCCAGCCGCGAAGTGGAGCGCGGTGCGACCGTCGGCGTCCTCCGCGTTGGGGTCGCGGGAGACCGATTCGTCCGAGAGAAGAAGGGACAGCGCTGCGGCATCGGCTTTGCGGGCGGCGGTCCACCAGGGGGTTTCATATTCAGCGACGACGTCGGCCGCGATTCCAGTGGCTGGGATCCAAGATGGAGCGTGGCCGTCCTTCCATTCAATGAGGTATTCGGTGGATTTTGCCGTGGAGACGGAGCCGTCTTCGGCGAAAACTGGTGTGCGGACAGTGCGGCGGCCGATGATTCGATTGACTTCGCCAAAGGAGTCTTCGTCGGGCGAAGGTTCTGTTGATGTTTTGGTTTCATTGATGGGAGATGGGGAGTATTGGTCCTGGAAGGTGGTGGAAAGGAGAGCGGGAGGGAGGCGTCCGCGGTGTCGATGGGAGGAGGAGGGGATGGTGATAGTGAGGGGGTTTGAAGGAGAGGAACGGAAGAAAATGAGGGGCGGTTTGAGGCGGGCATGGGAGGGATATTTGAGGACTACCTCCATTTGGATTGTTGATCACAGAGGTGAGAAGAGGAAGGTTGTGGGGGAGAAGATGTGAGCTAAGAGAGTGGAAAACGGATAAGGAAAGTGGACGTGGTTAGATTTTCTTTCTGATGAATAAATTATATTTGAATTTATATTTATATTTAATGAGCTTTAATTTGAATAACTGAAAATAAATAATATTTCTTAAAAAAACAAATAAAATTTATATTTTTTATATATAATATATAAGTAAGAAAAGTAGATGCTGTTAATTATATCTAATAGAGTTAATGATTCAAACTATACTATTAATATTATTTTAATTTTGAATAATATCCCATGGATAATTTGATGTGTTTTGATTAAATGGGCTCATGGGCTATTCATAAGCCTGTTAAAACAAATTTATGTAAGCCCATATATTTGGATTAGCCTGTTGGAATTTTAGACTAACGGCTCAGCCCGTCTTAGTTGACACTCTTACAACTTTTTTTTATTCTTTTTAACTCTATGCATGTTAATTGAATGCAAACGGTGGAGTCCACACACCACCATTAACCAATGGCACCATTGGATAGGGGGTTTGAAATAGCCAGCTAATACTAGATCCGTCATAAAAAAAATCCACTTGATTCAGCACAATTCTCATAGTAATATTAAAAAAAAAATGAAAAATGAATTATATTCATCTAAAGTTTAATTTCAAGAAATTTATAATCGAATTAAATATTTCAATATGGGAAACATATTAAAATTTAAAGTGATCCGACTTAGATTCAAACGAGCCTAAATCAATGACTTAAAACATAATTGTAAACTTCAAAATATTAATTAGATGACCAAATGATCTCTAAATATTGGATGCTTATGGTCAAATCGATCAGAAAAGCACAAGATTACTTAATAGTTAATTCTAACATCATTAAGACACTTATATGCTAAAAAAATGATCTATGATCAAGAAAATTAATACATATTGATTGATGGAGTGTTCGTGATTATGGTTAAATTTATCCACAAAATACCCTCAAGAAATTATAAACAATCTTATTCTCTACACGCTCGTTGGGGTGGGCTGAGGAGGAGTAGGAGGAGAGAGCTCAAAGATTTCCTAGAGCTTTACCCTACCACTCTCGTTGGACCAGTAGCATCAAACCAGCATTATTCAACCAACGCCACCTAATCAACATCATTTGATCCACATTATCAAACCACAACTAGCTAATTACAACTTATAACAACCTTCGCCTAACTTTGGCCCTCCTCCTACATCACACGACCACCATTGCCCTGCTATAGCCATTTGATCGCCATCGTTAGATTAATGGCTCTCAACCACCTTAGCTTGAATGTATTCTCTCGACTAGCATCGCTCGATTATAATCGTCCGACCTGTGCCATCCGACTGTCATCCTTTGACCACCATCTCCCAACTACAGTCATCTGATAATCATTACTTGACTTTGATCTCCCATCAATCACCACCCAACTACATGCCCTTGATCAATGTCATCGGACTATATTGATGCCTGTAGACTTCATTGTTTGCCATCATCAATAACCTCAATGCATGCCAATGCTTAGAAGCATGATGCATGCAATTGACATCAACTTTGACTCACGACATCAATACCAACATTTAATTTGGATTTCTTGGTCTTTGTTGATCTCCGCTCTTTAAAAGAGAATGACAAAACACATAACAAACAATTTTTTGAAGACGGGTCTAATTTCTCAAGGCTCTTCCAACTTCCTCAATGAAATTTATTCTATACAATTTACATTTGCTATATTACATTCACCATGAACTATGACTCAACTTCTTTTTTTTTTTTTTTTTTTATGTTCAGCTCTTGTGTTTTTTGTCCCAAAAAGGTTTCAAAGATCAAGTTAAGAATGGCGGACCATTGAAGGAAAGTAACGATCACTAAAAAAGCTTTTATGATGGCATGCGAAACCACCATAATGATTGAGTTTGGCCACAGTCTACACAAAACTCCTCCAGATTCTGGTGCACATTATGAAAGTATGAGACGTTCTACACAAGGCAAGCACTCATAATGCATGATCATTATGTTGTTTTGTCGACCAAATTGTTCACATTCTCATTACGAGTTATTTGGCAACCTGATGTGAATCTGATTATAAGCAGTAGTGATTAAATATGATTAATTATTAGTTTAAGGTTTTGTATGGGATAACTTTCTACTTTTTAAAACAATTTTTTAAAGCAATACGAAAGCTGTCCCAAACGAAGCCTAAATTTAAATAAGTCTAATAAGTTTATAAATATTACAATTGAGAGGGGTATGAGGGTATAATGAATTGATTTTTTTTTTTTTTTGAAGTGTTAAATAGTTGGAAATATTTTAACATTTGTTCTAGACAGATCAGATTCTTATCATTGGTGCTTCAGTTGCACAATCTCTTTCCCACACATTAATGATTTTCGTCATGTTCTGCTGTTGCAATTGGGCAATCCTAGCTGGAAATTACTCGTATCTCCCAACAAGAACCTTGTCTCCATCTACAATTCCTGGCTCTTTTCTTCTTACGTGATTCTCAAGATCGGGAATCTCGCTAGTGTCATATTGATTCCGATTATGTCTCCATATACATCCGAATTTGCATCGATTGCCAATAAAGATGAACGAGAATCCCTATCATCATCAAAGAAATTCCACCCAACATTGCCCACCAGAGGCATTATGTAGTCCATTGATTGTCGTCACCGACTTCGCATTTATCTTGCATTTCTTCAGTCAAGAAATGTTGATTTGCATCTACATTTTAGATTATTCGTAAGTCCTACCAGAGGTTTCAATCAATTATATTACCAAATTACTATATCTCTGATCACCATCTCTCATCCACTATTCAATAATAATAATAATAATAATAATAATAATAATAATAATAATAATAATAATAATAATAAAATCATCCATAAGATCAAGACACCTCATTTCAAGATCTTGCCGCCTAAGCTAGATTTCACATTTCTTTATACCTGATTTCATCAAGTCTTCTTCCACAAGCTTTCTTTAGACTTTCTTCCTCAATTGTCGACTTCAAAAAGAACAATACTTTTTCTTCACGTCTCTCTCACAAACTTTTGTCACTGAACCCTCCAAAAAATATTGCAGACTGCAAATATACGTCCCCAGCCAAGCCAACATCTCAATCATACATCATGTGTTTGCCTGCGTCCAAAAATTTCTTTCCAACCTCATCCACAGCTCACGTTGATAAAATATCCTTCTCGATTTAGGATCCTTAATAATTCCACGAACCTATTGTTGATGCAAGATCTCATTTGTCCCTATCGTTGTTCATCATTGAGATGTTGACCACACAATCGACTCCGGCCCTCTTCATCTTCTTTAATCGAGCTTTTTCATGGAGAAATCACCATCGATCATTTGCTCCGCTGGCTCCATTTTCACAAAATTCCCATGTCCATAAGAACATATTCAAAATCCACCAATGTTCCCCGATTCTTTCAAAGATAACACCTCTATCAAAGATCTGGCAATGATCGACCGTTTACACCTTCAAAATTCAAACTGAATGTCCCCTTCCCTGACATTAAAGCCAGCCGAACTCATCAAGAATAATGAAGAAGAGCTAACATTTATTCAATTGAGGAGCATCTTAACAATATCATTGAATAAATTGGTTAACCTTATTGTTGGTGAATGATCTTACAAAAGATTTAACAAACATGAAAAATATATTAGAAAAAGAAATGACAGTGAAAATTAGTGATGTAAGCTAAAAGAGCGATTCGATTCCTCATTTCAATAGGGATAGACTGTATAAATGCTAGTTAAATTTGATCAATTATATTCTTGTAACAATCTAGGATGTATAAAGGATAGGCACCAAAAAGTACAATGATGTATATGGATGGTTTGGTATTATGTTACTATGATACATTTGAACAAACAACTAAATTCTTGAAATTCTTTCGCGCAAAACATTCTTAAATATTATGGTCGGCCTCTTAAGATCATTGAATCTATTCTTTTTGGACCATAATACCCCAAAGTTATTTGTGTTAAGAAATTATAGAGTTGAATGTACACTTGGTTGATAGAAGGGATTTGCCTATTCAAATAACAATGATGCTTGTGCACAAGATTGATAAAATAAAATTGAGATCAAACAAATGGCCACCACATTTATGGGCACCAAAAGATAGATGAGGAATACTAGGAATAAATATTTTCTTTTGTAACTTTATATATATTGATCAAGTGCACCCGAAGAATCTACATGGATGGCCACTTCCATTAGATCAACTTGAGAAAGTCTAACCTTAATAATAAGGTAATTATGAGAGGGATAGTAATGATGTGAACCTATATATAATTATTAGTGGTTAATTATAGGTAATTAGTGGCCTATGTAAGCCTAAATAAGCATTGTAAGCTTATAAACATACCAATTGGGGAGTTTGAGAGTATGATGAAATGAAAAAGATTTTTCCCATTGTATTTTTCTTTCTTTGGAAGTATTGAACAGCTTGAAATATTCAACTTCTATTATATACATGATCATGTTTCTATTACAACCACTTCTAAATGATATGATATATAAGCAAATTACCAAATCAATTATAATGACAGACAAAAAATTTTCTTAATTGGGGTGCAATTAACTATTTTAAAAACATCATTGATATTTTTTGAGAAACATCTAGAACTCTAAATCCTAAAATTTTGGAGAAGCATAAATTGAATATTTTTGTCAAATTATATTTGTACAAGAAAAAATATATATGGTATATAAAAATATCTTAAAATTTTAGAGGTGGTACATGCACATACACACACACCACTTAAACTAAAAGGAGAAACTATAGATCTTTAGAAAATTCAAGGCCTTTCACTATGTCGTCTTGGTTTATAATTTTTTTAATAGGTAGAAGGGTTCTAGAAGGTGACATATATCAATCATCTATAATGGTTAGAATAAACACCTCTATATTTAAGATATAGAGACAATTTCATTCATCATCAACCAACGAGTTTTGACTTTAAAAATAGTCTTTATCATATGGTGGATCCATAGCAAGAGAGTTAAAAAAAAATGAAAATAGAATAACTTCTAAGACCAAAACTTTAATATCAGTTGTCAAGATAGTAATAAAGCTTCGAGCAAAAATCAAATGATGATGGGAGAATAAATACAAAAGAGTTGAAAAACAAACACAAATTTGTGTAGTTCCATGAGATCCATTTGATGCTTATTAAGATGCAAAGATCAAACATTCACTAAGCTTAAAGAAGTGGTATGTTAAGGATTTTCCTTACATGGTTAGAGAAAATAATAGAGATACATGTTTATCGATCTATACCAATAACTGAGAGGGAACACAATCACCTATTGTGAATATGTGACTTGGACATTAAGAAGAGCATATTGTTGTTATTGGTGGGAAAATTTATGTCGCCACGCAGATCTTGATTTCTCCTATTTTGTAATCGAATACTACATTAAGAATAAAGTACAGTCTCGGGAGACTGACATAATATTCTATAATGGATTCAATATCAAAACAGGGTTTTAGAAAATAATATTTCTATAGTCAAACACAATTCTATGAATAACATATCATCTTGAGAGATGAACACAAAATTCTGTAGAATGTGTTTAAAAATAGAAATATAGTTTTGAAAAGTTCATCCATCCCTTTATTTAGGTGTAATAAGAAGAATATTGTATCATCTGAAAAGACGAACATAACATTCTTCAAAAACACCCAAAAGAAAGAATGGGTTTTATAAAAGTCATCATTTCTAAAATTGAACATAATAAATAGAATATTATATTACCTGCAAAGATAATAATAATATTCTATAAATATGTTTAAAGTTAGAAATGAGGTTTTAAAACATGTCTGCATTCCCGAAGATTTTTCCCTTGTTTTATAAAAAAAATAAAACAAGGTTTATTTTAATCTGGGATTCTCAAATCCCTATAGGGGCAAGCCCCTATAGTTAATTACATCCTAGGAGGGGTACTCCTAAGAAAACTCTCGATTAAAGCAGTGATTTCGTACCCTTTGATTACAAAGTAGAAGGCAAGAAAAGAAGTGAGAATTTTCAAGGAGAAAGCTCAACATTGAACATTTATTAACGAGTCAAAGGAAGAAAAGTAGGAGGTGTCGGATTCTGAGAAGCTCAGAGGCAACCTCAGTCTATCCTATGTTGGGCTTTACATTTTAAGAGAGAAAATTTTTAGGTTTGAATTGACATTTTATTAGAAATTTGGGATTTTATTCCCGAAGGGTGAGGACTTAAGATTCACAAATCTGCCTCAGAACCTAAGTCTAGATTGGGTACTACAAAGTAGTGACCCGAACCTGACTAATGCAGTGCAAATCTGGACTTACCCCGGCCTGGATTGGGGAGCCAGCTAACCACCTAGGCGCTTCAAATCCATGTGTCCAGTCTCTTATGAAAGATGGGTAGGGACGTTATTTAAGTTTTGAGGAATCGGGGCCGACATCTAAGACAAAATCTAATTGGCCCCTTTACTTATGTAGGGTAAATGATGCCTAGGAGCATAATGCAATTAAAATTTTAGACTCTTTTAATTTGTATCTAATGCAATGCATGCTAATTGACTCGAATGCATAAAATGATTTATGAAGCAGTTTTAAAATCAGGCTTAAAAAATAGATTTTTCCCTAGAGATTGCACAACATCCCCTTGACAGAACTGCACCCTAATAGGTCAGGTGGTCTGCCAGAACCCGCAGGCGGGGAGGTGCCTAACAAGGAAGAGAAAGTAATAATATGATTATGCTGACTCTCGGCGGTCCGAGCTTACTTCTTAGATTCGTTAGAGTTTCTATGTGAGCCTAAAAAATTTTATTTTTAAATTTCAAGTAGAAAAAGTTTATCGTGATCCTTACCAAAAAACACTCCGATGCGTATCCAGGCTAAAATAAAACACGGCATGCAAGAGTCCTAAAAAAAACTAGTGCACAAACAAAATAAACACTCAAATTAAATTATCCAAAAATATAATGTCCAATGTCCAGTTTATTTACAACCCAGGGTCTACTGAAAAAGTAAAGTGGCCGGGCACCACTGACAACAAACCCGGATTCTAAACCTAAGACTGACGCAAGTGATTTCAAAATGGGATATACTTTTCTTTTTATCTTCATTTCTTCGTCTTCTTCATCTTCACTTTTTGTCTTCTTCCCTTTACAAGCTTCTTGGATCTGTTACGAGCTCCTTGGTTCCGCTACGAGCTCCTTGGGTCCGCTACGAGCTCCTTGGGTCCGCCGGGCCTGGATATCCAAATGAAAAGAAACTCATCCCGGAAGGGGTATTTTCTTTTCTCTTTGGATATTAGAACCACCCTAACTTGGCTTTCCAAATAGAAGAGAATACTCCCCTAAGGGACATTCTCCTCTCTTTGGATTCCGAGTTGGGTGTGATATCCCACTTTTGAATCACTTTCACAACATTTGACTTTAACAAATAATTACATTTACATTACATTCCAGAAAGAAAAAGAAAATCTAGACACACCTGCAAGGTTATCCTAGACATTTATAATAAAACCATTCCCAAGCAGTTATATATATTCAAATTAAATTTATCAGCCACACTTGGCCATGCTCTTTTAATTTTAAAGGGGGCTTAGCATTTTCTGAAGCACCTGCAGAAATTATTGTTAATTTAAATCTTTAATTTGCCCCCTTTTTATTTAGCCCTGCACGAGCATGGCCACCTGCATAAGATTCTGTGAGCATCCAGATCGTTCCTAACCTAGGGATAATCTATCGCCCATCACATCATATCACAGAGAGCGATAAAAGTAAACAAACACTCAATGTCAATCATACAAGCATGCAATGAAAACCGAGAAAACCCGTCACACAACAGCAAGAAAGTAAACACCGGCCTAACCTAGAGCTAGAGTCGGTTGTCCTAGCAAACAAATCTAAGTGTGTGCGGTAGGCTGGGTGGTTTAGATATATCCTGAGTTTATTATTAGTTAAAATTATCTAATTGATTGAAATTGATTTGTTGAAGGGTCAAAAGAGAATTTTAGTTCAGATTTAAATTTTTAGTGTCTTTACTGTTTTGAAGTTTGCTTTAGATTGATTTTTAATTGTTGAAGTTGATTAATATAATTGGTTCTTTAGTGTATTTGAATTAACCTATTTTCTTTTATATCTTTTAATTTAACAACTTACTGAATCTTTGACGATTTATTAGACTTTTAGATTACTATGTATCTCAATCAATTTTCTTTAAAGATGTTTTATATTATGCTTATAATTGATTTTTGAAAAGACTTTAATGAATAGAGTTTGATTTTTAAAGGACTTTTATTTTGGATTATATCTATTATTTAAATTTGTTTCTTATTTTAGGTGTATTTTATATTCTGGATTTTAATTTTATTTTTAATAGATTTTATTTAATTATTATTTAATTATGAGATGGTTGAAATATTAATTAGGTTCAATTCTAAAGTTATATTCAAATTTAATCCTTTAGTGATTAGGTGTGTTAATTACGATTTGATTATTAAGGATTATACAATTTTTTGTGTATTTTTATCTGAATTACTATTAGTGTGTTTGAAATTTTTGTTAATTGATTATTTAAGTTTAATTAAACTTGATTAAGGTTGTATTAATAACATACAATAATCCTAAGGGGAATGTCACTAAGTTTTCTGTGTTATGTATTTCTACCCTAAAGTGTGCAGGCATCCTAAGTCTAAGTTCTCTAAGACTCGGTCCTTAATTTTTGTCCTTAAATGTCACTAATGTTGTATGGGATGAAAAAGCTTGTTATCACTAACCCTTAGGACTTTGCGCACGTATACAGGAGTTCAAGGATCTAAAATGCAATGAAAATCATCCTAATAAAATTGAAGTTACTATAGGGGCCTAAAGGGTAGGGGTTCGCACAAAACACACCGCGGCCTCCTAGGGGCTTTCTAAGTTTTAAGAAAACTTACAACACCGGGGGCTATGACCCGGTGGATTACGCCCGTAGCACCTCTACCCGGTTGGATAGGGGCGACTGACACCTTTAATATGCTTCCTCTTGTTCACTTGATTGGTACCGTTCCTCGCAGTTCATGTAAATAAAGACAAAAAAATAATGATTAGAAGCACATTTAATAATTAATAATGAAATAATTGAAATTACTAAAAATAAAACGTACCTTTCTTCGGGCTTGAAGACCGGCACAAGCTGTCAACCTTTTGAACTTTTCACTCTTGAAAGCATACTTTGTATTTTCCCAACATTCACCTCGAGGTACAAGAAGGGAGAAGTAGAAGAAAGAGAAAGAGAGGGTAGAGAGAGAGAAAGAGAGGCATTGCTTTTCAACACTTTCATTTTATTATAGACACTCAACAAATTCATTCCTCTACACCCACACATTTCAAAATACTTCTCCTCTCAATACCAACACTTTTATTTTTCACAAAACTCATATTTCTCCACTTCTCAAAACACACACAAACACACTTCTCATTTTCAAATATCACCCATTACTTTCAAAATCACTCACATACAATTTACTGTTCCAACTTTACATATTCCACTTTTTCAAAACACATCATTTTACTTTCCAAAAGATACACACATACACTTACTTTCACAACACAAATTCACCTTTTAACACACACATTTTACCATTCAAAATCATTCGTACACACTTTTCAAAACATGTACTTTCCAAAGCATCCCACTCTAAGACATACACACTTACAAAGCACTTCACTTTTCGGCACACAAACTTTCCAAAATTCTTCACCTTTCAAAACCTCACATTTAACTTTGTTCACCAAGACACATATAATCCATCTTTTAAAAGACATGCTCATCGAAATACTTTACCTTTCAAAACCATATACTTCACTCTTCATCTTTCACACACATCACCTTTTAAGATAAACACATGTCACCTTTTTCAAAATCATTCACATTTCACTTTATCTCTTTTTTTTTTAAAAGAACACAAATCCTTCACCTTTCACAACATACACCTCTCATACAAAACACTTTTCAATACATATGCACATACACTTTACAAAATTCAAATACTCCCCCCCTTCAATGCAAATACATTTCACTTTCCAATGAATACCCAACAAACTTATTTCTTCAACATACTCCACTCTTTCCAACACACACACACAAAATTTATTCCTTAAAACACGTCAACTTTAACAACCACACACTTCATTTTCAAAAGATGCACACATACACCTTATTTTTCAACATACACAATTTTCACCTTTCCAAAACTCACACAATTTCCACTTTCAAGATATACACTTAAAATGTTGTCAATCAAATAACACAAACCTTCATCAGATTAGGCTACTACTGCATATGCCAAAATTTTGAAATGACTTTAAATTCTCTTCCAAAAAACTCAAAGAGAGTTACCTAACATAAAGTATGCAGCATTGTGTTGAGTCAACTACAAATGCCCATGATTAAGATATAAGGCAAATGAGATTATAAATCATGAAACAATATTTAGAACCCACGAGTGTATGCTCAAGAATGAAATATCAATACTTAAACCAATCCTTCAAGTTATCTTTTTCCAACAGAAGGCATAACCACAAAAACATAACTATCAGTGAACTATCAGTGAAACTCAAGCAAGCAAAACTCAAGAAATCCTCTCAGATTTTATGAAAACTAAAGGGATTATGAGCAAATGCTTGATATTCTACCCTTAATCATTTCTTTGTTACTTCAACAATTTGAAGTAAAATAGGTAAAATAGAGAACAATACCGCCATCTCAATTCCATAATCTTAAGAAATTTTGAGTAAAGAAAATAAAATTTGAACTAAGAGGAGGTGATCTACCCCAAAATATGATCTATAACGTATTGATCATAAAAAAAAAAAACTTATAAACCAAGCAATTCATAACTTCTTATTACAAAAATCTTACAAAATCAAGTTACTTAAAAAAAAAATAAAACATAAACCCTCCATAAATGACTATTTAATTTTCAAGAATGAAGCAAAACTCCATGTCACTTTTCTTATTAATAAAATTTCCAAAATCGCAGAGAAGATACTTTCGGCGCCAAATTGACAACATTTGGGAAGCCTATTGTGAAGAGAACCTTTCAAAAAAAAAAAAACTAACAACAATGACAACGAAATCTGAGAGCAAAATACTTTTCACTTACTAAGAACCCTTTTTTTTTTTTTTAATGTATAAACCCGCAAGCTCATCAATCTCCAGAATCATAGAGAATGGCAATAATTTTCTTTGTTTGGAATACCACTTTCTCCAATGGAGAGTATCACAAGAAATTGTATACAAACTTGAGAAATAAAATCAGCAATGCGTCTTATTATTTCCATTTGTACGCTTAAACAGATCACTCAAATCTTGAAACTAAATCCAATAATCATGTAGGGATGATAGCGATATTCATTGGAGAGAAAGAAATCTTTCAAGAAGAAGAGAAATAATGAGAAGTATACTTGCACAAATGGAGGCTGATTAGAGGGACTTCGCACGCCTGGAATCGGATGGGCCGGTTAGGGCTCGCGAACGGGAGAGGGGACCAAGGATCGGGATTCCTAGGGCTGGAGATCGGACTGGGGATTTCTCCTGGACTTTCTCACACGAGAGAGGGAGACGGAGAGACAGTTCCGAAAATGAGAGGCCCGGTTCTGGCTTCGTTTCTTGCCAACTGAGAGGAGACGAAGCCTGGGATCTCCGCCTGGGTTCGTCGCGAGAGAGGAGAGGGATGGAGAAGTTGCGAACTGGGAGCCGGGATTGGGGGAGTTCTTCGCGAATTAGAGGGAGAGGAGGCGGTTTCGCCAACTGATGGGAGGTAAAGGGAGATCGTGTGATGAGTGGGGGTCTGAACCGACTCAACTCCTATTTCTCTTTTAATTTTGAATCTACATTTATTAGCTTAGGAGTTAGATTTATTTAGTTTTAGTTTGTTAATTAGAGATTTAATTTAAGTATTTTATTAATAAGTTTTAAAATTCATTAAATTGTTTTATTGAGTTGATTTATTTGTAGTTAGTTAATTTCATTAGCATTTCTTAATTAAAGATTTTTTTTTTCGATTGATTTAACATTTTGATTAGGCAAAGTATTGATTAATCTTAATTAATGAAGATATAAAGAGTAGATTTTAAGATGGTTGGATTGTTAATTTAACAAATTTTGTTCAAATTTTAATTTAAATCGGTTCGAACCCTTAACCTGATTAATTTCGATTCAATTTTAATTAGCTCACGACGAGTCGATTTGAATTAATCAAAGTCGAGGTTGTTAAATTAAATTTGTGTTGAGTCAATTCATTTAGAGTAGTGTTGATTTATGCTGAATTAGAAAATTGAGTCATCGCTACGTCAATAGGAATATCCACCTAAAGGAGATCCTAAAGACAACGTCTACACTAGGCTACGAAGACCTAGGTGCTAGAGTTGATTATAGGGAAATTGACCTCGAATAATGAGGTCAACAGTTATTATTATTGTTATCTCCCATTCTTATATAAATGACTCTAAATGAGATCTTCTGTTTGCTTCAAGCGGAAGTTCTCCTTTTGATAGGATTTAACTAGCAATATCTTCTTCATGAAAAAGTAGAAAACATCCATCCTGTAAGAACCTGAAAACTCCCCTATTCTCTTTCTCATGTGTTAGCTACTCTTACCTCTCTCCACCGCTTCTCTCTATTTTCTTGCATTTGAAGGATATCAAACACATCCTTATAATATTCTACAAATCTTGATAATAAGTTATGCTTTTGAAGACATGTAATTAATTGTAAGATTTCTTAAAGTGAACAAAATATCTCATAGCCCACAAAAATTGAATTAGATATTTGAAAAATATTAATGTAATATTTATAATGAATATGATATCCTAATGATATCCTCTATGATTTATTGGGAGGAAAAAAATTACTCCACATATTTAGCAATATTTGGACCATGACCAATGTTGATGTTATTGGTGATTATAATCAATTATGTTACAAAGTCACCACTCAAGATAGTTAGGGACCTTGGGATGAAGAAAAAAATTGGTTATCGTATTGTAGAATTAGGAGAGTGGGTCATATAAGAGTGGGGTGGCTTCAATCTTCTCCATTAGTAATGCATGGTGCTTACTGAGATCCATAGAGATTGGTTATTCTTGTGAAGGTCATAATCATAATCAATGGTGGGGGCAAGTTGACGTATGATATACCTATAGAGGAATAGAGAGGTTGCTAATAGGCAAAAAAAATCTTTGTAAAATACAACATATAAAGAAAGGATAAATCTATCTATAGTGAGATTTAAACATTTTTTAATCTTTATGATTGGAAGTACATCTTAACAAAACACATTAACTAACTTGGATGCCAATTTATTGGATGAATGATATGGCATATAGGGAAAATATTGATAGCCAAATGCAAGGAAATGAGTGCAAATCGGTGGTTTATTATCAATAAATGGTATGGTGAGATGTTCTTCTTCATAGGTGAAGTATTGAAATTTAAAAGATAAATTTAAGAAGGTAAATTTATGTCCAACATTACAGTTTAAACCCTTTAAATACTATGATGGTATTTACACTATATAATTCTATTTTGTTTTGGAGTGGAGGCACGCCTAAATGGGCAAAGAATCCCAAGTTTTGTGATGAGTTTGGAGATTAATATTCATATATTCCCTACCTCCATCTAGGTGGATAGTTTTAATTTGATTTTTGAATTGTTGCTTAGCCATATTTTCTTAACATTGATAGTCAAATGTAAGAAAATTAGTGTAGATCGGTAGTTTGTTATTCAATATATGTTATGGTGAGAGGTTATTTTTTATGGGCAAAGGAAGAAAATTTATAAGATACATTGAATAAGAAAAATTTGTGTCCAATATTACAAAATAGACCATTTCAATATTATGATAGTTCTAATGCGCTATAATTCCACATTAATTCAGAGTATAGGGATGTCTAAAAGGGCTATGAATACTGAGCTTTGTGAAGAGATTAGAGATAATTATTCATATATTCTTTATCTCTGTGTGGGTGAATAATTTTTATTTGAATCTTAAATTATTGCATAGCCATATTTTTTAGCTATTTAAATTTCTAAGGGTTTCATATTTGAATTTCATGTGATAAACCCAATACAAGTGTGAAAATTCATTTATAAAAGAAATATAAATTTATAACCTTGAGTAAAGAGAATTGGGAAGGGACCACATACATATGAATGTATAAATTCTAAATGTGCATTAGTATGATTTGAATATGGTGTCACTAAGAGTTGGTAGCTTTTAGCTAAGTGACATGAAACACATGGTTTAAAGATAAGGGATACACATAGTTGTGGATGATTATGGGATAGCAAAGACAAAATAGAGGCTACCAGATGAACAAGCTTGTGATTGTCAGATAATGTTGGTTTTGTGTATAATGCACGAGTGTTAAACAAACTCTAAGATGAATGAAGTGGATAAACATGCTAAAAAAAATTCAAGTTGTCATAGGACATATATTTTGTATGTAGTGGCATCAAAAGAGATGGAACATGAATTATACATAGTTTGTTGATGAATTGAGAAGAGATTATAAGAGAGGTTTAAGCATGAACTAAAGTAAGAAGAGTAAACTTATGAGCTATAAAGGGTAAGATGCATTCTATGGTGTTTGAAATGGATAGAGATTGCTTATTGCTGAGGAGTACTTGTTATGTTTCTTGATATGAAGTAGATTGATTGAGCTATGTTGCATGAGAGTTGAGAGGTCGTATTATTTCTCTATTTCTAATCTATAATCCCATCATTATTTGTGCATGTACCTTCTCATAGGTTACGTTCAGGTCTAGCATAAGGAGGACTCCCTCCTCTTTTAGGATAGTCTGTTCACAGGACTTGCTCAGAAGTTGGGAATGAGCTTATCACTGGAGCACGACATATCCCCTCCAACCACTTCCTCCAAGCGCCCACCCCAGCAGAAATGACCCCAGAAGTTCATCTCTCAATTAGATAAATCCTTATTCATCTCTACCTAAATCAAGTATCCTACATGAGACCTACCAAAAATCAAGCTAAAGGTAGACATCTCTCCCATGAAACCTCTCTCATGAACAGATCATCACCGAGCTCAGAGATCATCCGCCACCATGAGACCTCAAACTGGCTTCGTACCTCACGTCGACTAGATCTTTAGCCGATCACGGGTATATCTCACCCGCATCATCTCCTACAAAATCACCACACCACTAAATCGATGACTGAAAGTATAACTACTGTACCTCATACACATTCTACTGTAACTCTCCAAGCCCTATAAATACGGGAGGGGGATACAAGCAGAGACGAGTCAGGAAGAGGAGAAGACACGATAAAAGAGATAATTGTTGTTATTTTTTCTATAGCCTAGCTTAAGCTTTGCAGGATAGATTTTGTAACTCTTCCCCCTATTATTCTTGTATTTCTAGTTGAGATAATAAAGATTTTGTCCAGATCCACTCTTTCTCTTCCCCTTTTTCTATTATGCCTTCATCGTCCTCGCACACAGGTCCTCAAGCTCATAGGTGGTGCATAAAGTAAGGTCTGGTATCACCGTCAAATAAATCTGAATTCAACACACTCCATTATGCATATGTTTATAACTAGCCTGCAAAAAAAAAAAACTTTCTTATTTTGATGGTTAAGATCAATATGGTGGCAATAGAAAATAATGGAAATATTGGTTTTATTATAATCAGTTTAAGTGTTGTAGGATCTACCTCCTCTAGAACGAATGCTAGAGTTATGACCATATTTGGAAATGTTTTAGGATGGGCGACCTTTGTTTGAGAGAAAAATTGGATGATGCATGCACTTGACTATGATTGGATATTCTAAACTGCACAACAGTGAGTAGAGATTATCGAGGCTTAGAGGATGACGATTTTTTTTTTGCATGGTTTCTTTGCAGGCTTAGTGTGATGCGAGAAGGCCATTTAGTGCATAAATAATAATGTCTTTGGTATCTAGAGAGGAGATGCAGTAGCAATTATATCCACTTATTCCTTTGATTTTGGAAAAAATTGTGTCATGATTTGGTATTTTATGGAGATATGATGGAGCTTATTCTTGAGTTGGATTATTTGGGAACCATTCGCTTATTATAGATGTTGGTCTAGGTTGAGCCAAATTTGATGAGTTGAGGGAAAAGAGGAAGTGAGTAAATGAGTAGTAACTCAATATCAGATTGAGCAACTTTATAACAAATGTTAATTCAGTTTGAAATTATCTCGAATAGACACAAGAATGAAGGAATTATGGTTCATCTTGAACAAGATCATGTTAGTTCAAAATTAAATTTTAATAAGGAAACTTGACTACCTACCTTAGTCAAATATGCACCCTGATTATTTTTCTGAAGAAATATGCCCATAGGTTCAGCCTAGGAGTAATTACCCATTCTTATATCCGCAGATTACATATTGATAGTTCTTGAGAATGAAAATGATTTGAATTGGTTTGAATTTGAACCTAGTTCTAAGGTTTGAACCTTTGCATGAACATGGCTCAAAATTCATTTGAACCTTTATCGTTCTCGTCGTTGTCACAATGGTCACAAATCTCTCTCTCTCTCTCTCTCTCTCTCTCTCTTATTCTCATTTGCATTACATGGTATAGCTTTGACTTATGGCCTACGCGAATCTCATTGAACCAGTGGCTTGAAGGAAAAAAGAAAATATTAAACACTTATAAGGGGTTGAAATCTCCAATAAAAAGTTTGCTCTTATGTCACTACATTGATCAGAGCAATGATTCATATACTCATAAAATTAATAGATCTTTAACATAAATTTATTATATAATTCATAATCTATAAATATCCCTATAAATTTAATTTAATTTTGTATATTTTTATATGAGATTATTAACCTATAAAAAAGCGACGTTATAACATATTTTTTAAAATATAATGTTACAATTATATTGAAAAGATAATAATAACAATTTTCATTTACTCAATCAATTAGAATATTATAAACTCAAATTAAAATACATTATTTTATGATAACGTGTGCCAGCTAACTAATCCGTATTGAGTAAGATACACTTATTTTCGCATCCCATATAAAATTATAAAGCAGTTATCTATCGGCAGCCAATTAAAGACTTCCAACAAAAAGTGGCATGTACATTATTTTATTTTTATTATTATTTATTTATTTTTCGTTTCCTTTTGAGCCAATTAAGCTCAGCTTGATCGGCTGGGTGCGAGCTAGAGATGTCAATATTTGACACGACACGAAAATCCGACTCGAACCCGATCCGGAAAATCCACCCGAACCCGACCCGGAAAACCCGACCTGAGTTCAAAACGGGTCGGGTTCGGGTTCACGAATTCGACCCGTTTGAAAAATGGGTCGGGTTTGGGTTGACCCGTCGGGTTGCCGGGTCAACCCGAAAACCCATTTAAGCGCCCTGCCTGCCCTGCCCTGGCCTGCTTGCGCGCGTCCGCGCTTGCCCGCGCCCTCGCCCGAGCTCGCCAGCGTGCTCGCTCGAGCCCTTGCTCGCGCGCTCTGCCAGCGCTACCTGGGTCGGGTCGGGTCAACCCGCCAACCCGACGGGTCGGGTCTGGGTCCGATTTTCTGACCCGTTTTCCTACCCGGGTCAGGTTAGGGTCGACCCGTTTGGACGCGGGTCATTCCGGGTTCAACCCGAAACCCGATTTTGACACCCCTAGTGCGAGCTCGGGCTGCCAATCAAGAGATTTTAGACTCAAATTTATCCTAATTGATCTAAATATTTCAAGAAAAATAATTAAGAAAATTTTATTTACAGCACGTAAGTAAATTTTGAATCTAAATTCTGTTGATGGATGGCCAAAAGACTCAACAAAAGAAGTTGAGCTGTGTTAAATAACTTAAAATGTAATCACCAACGCCAAATATAAAAAACCTAGTTTTTGGCTACGTGGCTGCAAACCCTGGCATCCTTATACACCTTGCCAGCCCGGCAGAGATAGCCCATCTCCGGTGCACAGTGTCGGTCCTCAGAGCAAACGCAGAGCCCTTCCAGAGCGCAGCCATCCTTCACCAAACTCGTTGTCTTCCCCTCGATGCCAAGCACCTGATCCGTCCATTCGGCGGAGAACAGCCCCGCAGGATCGTACTTGTTTTTCACTCTCATAAACTCCCCAATCCCTGAATACTTACCAATAGCTCCATCAAATGCCACGTTCCTATTCTTTCCCCAGTGCGGAAGCGCCCCGTACTTGAATAACGCCATCTGCTCAATCTCCTCGAGGACGTCCTCGTAAAGCCTCGGCCTCAAAGGATCGTGGCTGCGATAGTACGTGATGTCGAAGTCGACGCCGTCCTCTTCCTTGCCGAGGTAGGCAGTGGAAGCCTTGACGTAGCGCATTAGAATGCCATTGTTGATGTCAATGCTGCAGAGCGCGTCGGGGTGGAGGTCTCGAATCTTTTGAACTTCGAGTATGAAGTCTCTGACTTTGGAGAGCGGGATGCTAAAAGCAGATTGATAGAAGAACTTGCCCATGATGCGGTGATCCCACGGACAGGATGTGAGGAGGCCATCCTCGGGCGAGTTCAAGCAGCTGCCCGAAGCTTGCAAGTGGTGCTGAAAGCCTATTACGGGGTAGCCCTTGAAGAGCGACCCGTCGTTGGTGAGGCCGTAGGCGGCAAGCGACAGTGCGGAGTTAATAACCGTCGCGGCTGCGCATTTACCCGCAGCGTCGCCGAGAGCCTCCAGGGTATCCTCTGCGCCGCGGTAAATTGAAGAATGATCAGTTGTATATATGATAAACTTGAAATTTCGAGATTTTAAACACAGCATAGCTTTAAAATAATGTGCAGCCGGATGACAGGATGATGATTAAAAAAATAAATGTTTTGTGACTGGCTCAAGTGAAATAAATGTGGAAAAATTAAAGGAATTTGATCGAAAAGATAAGATAATTTATAATTTAAATAATGTAATAAAAATATTTGTTTAAATGTATATGGCATGAACAATTATAATAATAATAATAATAATTATATATATATATATATATATATATATGACTCAAATTTTTCTAATTAAGAATATCTTATGCAAAATTTATATAAGAAAATGCTAGTGATATAAATTTTCTTTTTATAATAATCATAAATATTTTTATTCTTTTTAATTTAAATATACATTTTTGAAAATTTCTTTTACTCTAATTTTTTTTGCAAATTTTTTTCTTTCTTTTGGGAATAATTATGTGAAAAAAAAACTCAAACATCATATATTTACACAACTAATAAATGATTATTAATTTTTTTTTCATTAGCATATTGGGTGCTTAGAAAAAAAAAGTTGGTTGATACGATAGATATTGTTAAAAAATTTTATTATCAACTAGGATGTGATAGGAGCTGAGCAAGTGCTGGCACGCCAAGGACAATTAACGGTTGAAAAAACAGAAGGAAAAAAAAAAAAGTTGTGCTCCACCATGCTCAACCTGTTATGTCCACAGTAGATTGTTGGTGTAATGGCCGCATTAATGAGAAAATGACAAAAGCCAAAGCGATGTATATATTTTTATTATTCTGTTTTTGATAATTAATTAAATTATGATATCCTATTTAAAATTTTCTCCTCCTTTTTTCCCTGTCTTTCCCTGTCGTCAAACAATATTTGAAAATAAAATCCAGCGATGATAATGACTTCTGAATCTTATATTCTTAGGCTAACTAGAAAACATGCACGAATTAATTAAAAAAAAAGAACTTCAGAAGAAAAAAAAAAGTTGAAAAGGAATTCCTAAAATGCAGCCTCATAAACCATCAAATTCCAATTTAACTATAAAAAAATAATAATAATTTAATATTAAATTTATAATAAAAATATTTTCTTATGTTTAATTTATTTTGATGCTTTACTTACGATTCACGCAGAATATTAACGTAAGTTGATATCTACATAAACGAGCAGTTGTCTACTCAGCCCAACAACCCTATTAAACGGGCGCTTGCTTGCTGCGTTAAACGGACCTTTAGACCTAATTTTAAGTTTTCTTTTACTATCCCATTTTTACTAATTAATTTAATTATAATTCCCTGTTAAAAAATTTGTCATATTTGTTTAAATGAATCAATAGATTTTTTTGTCTCTTTATTTTTTATTTTTTTTATTTTTACTTTTTGAAAGGGGCCAAGTCCAACGGCTCGAACTCGATGAGCACTTAAAAAATAAATAAATAGCGAAGCAAATATGAGCGCCTACCAATGGCTCTGTCGATGGCCAAGCCAGCTCTTGTTGTAGAACGGAAGCCCACGAAGTCGTATTGCCCGTCTCCCAGATCGTTTAAGGAAACCCGACTATCCTTACGGTACAAGGCTTTCCCTCTGCCTAGATACCACGTAATGTCCGCGAACTCATACTGTTTCCCGAACTTCACCACGGCTTCCGCAAGATCTCCGTCTCCTCGATTCTCATATGTGATCGATCGCTTGAACAGCGGCTGCAGCTTAAATGTGACCTGCAGGTCGAGATTTGTGTTTCTAGCATTTGGTAAAGAGGAATCAAAGCTTTTTTTTTCCCCCCAACAAACCGATGGAGAAAAACATTGGCCAAAACATCGAAGCAACTCAAAACGATATTTCAGAAAAAAATTTCATCATGCATGGCAATCATTTTCCTTTGTTTAATACGCTACCAATATACAAGCAATCGATGCCGCTTTGATGTCTACCTACCTGTGAAATGATTCCGAGCACTCCAAGTGAGACCTTGACAGCATTCAAGTCAGGGTGGTCTGCCCCGAGCGAGCGCACCCTCGCATAACCTTCGGCCGGCGAAGCTGGCGTCACGATCCTGACACCCACGACATAATCATGCACCGCGCTGCCTTTGCCCCATAATGAGCTGCCATGCGCGCCGGTGCCGAGCATGCCGCCGACCGTCACGCCGGCCCAATAGGGCGAGTATGGAAGCGCGAGTCCGGCGTCGCCGGCGACCTTGATCAGCTCGCGGAGAATCAGGCCGCTTTCTACCGTGAGCAGTAACGCTGAGGCGTTGACGCTCACGACGCGGTTCAGGCTTTTCGTGCTTATGATGAGGCCGTTGTCCCCGTCTGGACAGGACAGCTTAGGTATGCTGTGCGTGTACCGCGTCGCCGCCTTCATCCTAGTCCCCGTTCGTGCAGCCTCAGCAACGACGGCGAGGAGCTCGTTCTCGGTCTCCGGGAAGACGGCCCTGGCGGCGCGGCATGTGGAACGGTCGGGGTATGTGGCGTAGGAGTTGGCGATGCTGCAGTTGGTCGCGCCTGATGAGCACTTTATTGGGTCTTCCGGTGGGCTACACTGCATCACCGGAAGGAGTAGGAAGGTTGCGACGCAGAGCGCCGAATAGGCCCAACGAGATTTGTGCTCCTGCATTGTTGTGCGGTGGTTGTGGCAATCAATGAGCGATAGGTGTTATGTGCATATCGAATGTGGATGTGTGGGGGATTTATGAAGTGTAGTTATTAATATATACTATGCGAGTGTTGTCGCGTGATCGGCGTTGTGCGGGTGATCATGAGATCAGAACTTTTGGTTTTTTCTTATTATAGGAGAAGAATGATAATGCGTCGCCGCCTCGTTTAGCTTAGTCTCCAACTCATGATTGATTGCGGAAAAAAAGAAAGGGATATTTAATCATGTTTAATATTCTAGGCTTAAATGAAAGGACACCAGGCATATTAATTGAAGGAGATTATTATATTCTTAAGATCATGAAAATTTTTATTTATCATATATTTAAAAAAATATTGCTATATGAATAATGTCAAACTTTTTTATATAAAAATTATTTGGATTTTTTATTATTTATTCACTTTTATTTGAGATGAGATTTTTTTTATTGATTTATCTCATTAAATATTTGAAGACATAAATTTTATATAAAATTTTATTAGAATTTTGAAGTGAAATGTTTATTTTTTTTATTTTTCTTATTTTTAATTATGTAAATTATTGTCTTCATCCTATATAAATATCAGTCTTAATCCTAGTTAATGATTATTAGATTATTTTAATTGATAAAATTTGACAATAATTAAACAGTATTGCATGCTAAATCCTTGGGACTACTTTGGTCGAACCTGATATTAAGGCATAGAAGTTAATCACAAATGATCACCTAGGTTTATTTATTTATTTATTTATTATTGATTATTATAGAAAAAAAAGTATTTTGGCTAAAGATCTTAAAGAAGCTCCAAATTCATATATATATATATATATATATATATATATATATATATATATATATATATATATATATATATATATATATATATATATGATTTAGTTGCTCTGTCTAGGGGTGTTAATTATTGATTTGAACCGACCCTCCATGATGTTAGGGCTTTTGCTCTTCCCCTCTTTGACATCTTCAGACCTCTTCCCCTCCATGATGTTAGGGCTTGTCATATGCTCAACTCGCTGGCTCTTCAACTACTCACATTTCTTCTTCTCGTCTGCTCTCGGCTTCTCATATATCGCGTTCGAAATTCTTCAACATTAACTACTCTTCTTCCCCTATCGTCTAGGCTTTTTTTCCTGCCTTTAACTATTGGAAGGTGAAACAGAGAACTCGCCCAAATCACAACCGCAATTCGTTCCAATTTTGGCATTCCTGCCCAGATCCTTACCAATCGCACTTCTGAACCCTTTGTATACCTAACATTCACCGTAAATGTTGGAAGATGAAACATCATATATTCCCAATGATTAAATCACAAACGGTTGGCACCTTGGAAGTTAAATCAACATCTTCAGATGCCTATAAGATTGGGTATTTCATTCTAGCCGTTTTGATCTTGGGCAACTCAAGGGGTACCTTCCTCTCAGTATCATATTGCTCTTCGCCCTTACCGTAAATATCAATTACATTAACCAGAAGGTATTTTCCACTTTTATAGTTATCTCCTATTTGTATCACGTTTGATTTGATTTTTTATTTTCTCTATCTAGCTAAATTCTACCACAATTGATATCAAACTTCAAACTTGAAAACGCCTTTATGCATCTTCTTTAATATATATAATGTAATTGAAAGATTTACTTATTTGAATTTAAATTTATATAGAATGTCATTTGATTTTGATTTGTATCTCATTTTAATTTGGTGCAAAGTATTTTTTCTTTCATTTGCTGAAGTAGTTGATAAAAGGAACCAAAACTTCAAAAAAGTTTCTTCTTAATCACATAAGGAATAAAAAATCATCTAGTAATGCAGGTACCTCACCTGTGATGATTCCCGAAGACTCGAAAAGTTGGATTGGGCAAGTTTCTTCTTATCGCTCTTCTTCTGAAGGTTTTTTTGTTTCTGTTATTCCCCAGAAAGATAACCTAGCCCTATTTTTAGAAGAGGATGTCCAAAATGTGTCACAACAATGGGGAATAACATTGTTCAGATACTCCTTAGGAAAGAGGCCTTTCTTTGAGGCGTTAAGATCTGTGATGTTGAAAGCTTGGAAGCTTAACGGTGCGTTCTCTCTTCTGGCTTTGAGTGATGGTTTCTTCTTGATAAAATTTTCCTGTCAAGAAGATTATGATCTTGTCTAGATAGGGGGGCCATGGTTCATCTTCGGACGACCTTTTATTATCCAAAAATGGTCTTCTCTTATTTGTCCTAAGAGGGAGGACTTTTCCTCGATTACTCTCTGGATTAAGATTCTTGATCTTCCTCTAGTTCGCTGGACTCCGGAAGGTATTTATAAAATAACTAGCTTAATGGGGATTCATATGGCTGTTGATTTGCTCACGTACTGCTAAGCAATTACGTCTTATATTTGCTCGGGTTTGTGCTTTGGTTACTAAAGAATATTCTCTTCATGATGAGATTAATATTTCTATTGCTGGGATTATTATTAGTTTAAATATTTTTGGAAACCTACTCCTTATTCTGGTTGTGGTTCGATTGTTCATCCCACTTCTCTCTGTCCCTTGAATCCTGATAAAGGAAAGGAAGATAATGGTAAAATGTTGGAAAATGATAATGCTCTTCTTAGAGGTTGGAGTGGAAGTCGGGTTTCTTGGAAGGCTTCTTCCAATCACCCAGGGGAAAAAAATAGAAATCAGAGTAAAAGTTGGGTTGGTAGGAAGGCTTCGTATAGGCTTCCTAAAGTTTATGTTGCTTCTTTGAATAATAATCTGATTAATAATCAAGATGGTAATTCAAATATTATGGTGTCATATGATTCTGGCAGAGAGATTGAGAAAGCAGTTATTCCTAATTTAAATTCTCCTTCAGATGTTTCTTCGACTGAGGTTATGCCTGTAAATCTTATTAATTCAATTAATACTGCTAATTATGCTAATTTTGAATTGCAAAATAATATTCAATTTATTGTTTTGCAAATGAAAGATTTACCTGGGCTTATAAATCAAGATGAGGAAACTCATCTTTCCAATTTAAAAGAAATTTTGATTAAAGGTTTTCAAGAGTCTGATTCTAGTAATCAGTCTATTTTAAAGTTGCCCCTGGTAGTAGGAAAATCAACAAGAGCTAAATTTGCCAGGAAGGCACGTAATTCTTTGACAAAACAATCATGATTGCTTCTTGGAATGTTAGAGGCTTTAATAGTCTTGAGAAATTTAATTCTTGCAAGAATCTTGTGCGTTGCTTTAACGTGGATTTGATTTGTATTCTTAAAGCTAAAGTGAATTTGGCCTTGGTGGAGGATCCTTAGTTCTCTACTAGGCATAAGATTTTTTGAATAAAGACAGTTGCCATAACTTTAATTGCTCGAATCCTGGGAGAATTTGGATTAAATGGAATGATTCTTGTGTTTCTTTTTCTCCTATTTTTACCTATAGTCAAATTATTCATGGTTGTTTGAAAGTGGGTTTGAATTCCTCTTTTCTCATTTTGGCTGTGTATGCTACTAATAATTCAGATGAGAGATTAGTTTTGTGGCAGGATATACTTAATTTGTCTACTCGTATTTCTTCTCCTTGGGTTTTACTTAGTGATTTTAATTACTGTCAGTTTTCCAGTGATTTTTTTTTAGGGGGGGGGGGGGGGGGGGGGTAAATATTTTGCCTAATAGTAAATTATGGGATTTTAATAATCTCATTTTTAATATTGGTGTTCAAGAGCTCTCTTTTATGGGGTATTTTTATACTTGGTTTAATCAAAGGTGTGATAGTCTCATTCATATCAGATTAGACAGGGTTGTGGTGAATAAGACTTGGTTGGATGATTTTCCTACTTCTTATTATAATGTTGATAAGCCTCGATGTTCTGATCACTCTCCGTTGATTTTTTTTAATAATAGTGTGCATAATTTTAGGCATCGATTTATATTTAAAAATTACTGGTGTTCTAAGCCAGAATTTTGGGATTTATTTATTAAAGTTTTTTCTTTACTTACTGTTAGTAGCCCAATTTCCGATCTTTATCAGAGGCTAAAAAAGTTGAAAGGTTATATTAGAAATCAATTCTGGATTTCCTCTAACTATTTATTTGACAAAATTCTTGAGGTTCAGAAAAAACAAAAGAGGATTTTGCAAGAAATCCAAAAGAATGCTTTGGATATTAATCTGAACACTTCTTTAAAAGAGAATAATTCTCTAATTAACCATTATGATGTTTTATGGACTTTTTGGATTTCCCAAAGATCTAAAGCAATATGGCACTCTAATGGAGAGGATAACTTGGGTTTTTTATATTCCAAAATTTGTGGTAGACAAAACAAAAATAATATCAAGGCTATTTATATAGATGAAGGTTTGATTTTTTATTTTAATGCTATGTCTGAAGCTTTTATTCAACATTTTAAGAAGTTTTTTAATTCTCCTAAACTGCAATTAACTTATTCTAATGCTATTCTGATGGGAAAAAAAAGTTCCTGATATGCTTATGCCTAGTCTTCTGGCTCCTATAACAATAGAGGAAATTAAGAGAGTGGTCTTTTTTGCTCCATCTTCTTCAGCCCTAGGACTGGATGGTTATACATTCGAATTTTTAAAAAATGCCTGGGATATAGTTTATCCTTTGTTCTGCAAAGCAATTTTATACTATTTTTCATCTAATAAAATGCCTAGGGCTGCAAAAGCTTCTGCTATTGTTCTTATTCCTAAATGCACTCATGCCTCTTTGATTACACATTTTAGACCTATTTCATTATGCAATGTTTTTTGTAAAATAGTTGCTAAAATATTGGCTAATATAATGAAAATTGTAATGCCTTATATTATTCATTCTAGTCATTCTGGGTTTATCAAAAAGAGAGTTTCTACGGATGATATTTTATTAGCCTCAGAGTCATTGAGAGAGTTTAATTATGCTAAAACCAAATATTTCTGTGCAAAACTTGATATTCACAAGGCTTTTGATATTGTTTCTAGAAATTTTCTTTTATTAAAAGGTTTTCTAGATCATTTTATTTCTTGGATAAATGGTTGTATTGAAGAGATTTTCTTTTCTATAGCTATTAATGGTTCTCTAGAAGGGTTTTTTTGGCTCTTTTTCTGGCCTACGATAAGGTTGCCCATTATCTCCTTATTTATTTTGTATTGTGATCGATGCTTTATCCAACTTGATGGATGATAAGTCTTCTATCCCTCATTTTGAGGGTATGACGTCTGAAGATATTTATATTTTTCATTTACTTTATGCTGATGATGTTTTGGTGTTTGGAAAAGCACTGGTTTCTAATGCTGAGAAATTAAAGAAAATTTTGGATTATTTCGCTAACTGTTTTGGTCTATTTGTTAAACATAATAAAAGTTAGGCCATATTTTCTAAAGATTCTATTGAGGCTGATTGTATTTATCAAGTTTTAAAAATCTCTAATTCTCATATGATTATGAAGTTTTTGGGCCTTCTTATTTCTATTAAAAGGCTTAAGGGATCATATTTTCATCCTTTGCTTAATAAAGTTACTAATTTACTTTCTAGATGGAAGGCTAAGAATCTCTTATTTGCAAGGCGTCTGTAATTTCTTAATTTTTTGTTACTAATTACATTTCTTATTTGATTAGAGGTATGATCTTACCGAAGTCTTGTCTTAAAATTATTAGGAAAAGCTACTCGAATTTTCTATTTCATGGTGACGTAAATGCTAAGAAAATGCATATCATAGCTTGGAAAGATGTTTACAAACCTAAATATTTTGGCGGTTTAGGCATTTTGGACCTGAATGCTTTAGTTTTTGCTTTTAGTTTTTTTAATATGTAGAAAATATTAAATGATGATGGTATGCTGGCCGACTAGGTTAAGAATAAATATAATTCTCTTTGGATGCCACCTTCTTCTAAGGCTTCAATTTTTTGGAAGCATCTTTGTAGTTTGGCTGGGTCTGTGAAGGATAAAATCTATTTTATTATTACTGCTAACAGCTCTCTTTCATTTTATTGGAACTCTTGGTGTGGTGGTTGTCCTGTGCATGATTTACTCTCTAATGTTGCTCTTTTGGCACTCAGTTTTAGTGAAAGAGGTTATATTTGATGGTAAATGGTATTTGCCTGATTTTATTAATCATATGATTTCTTTGAATATTAGTAATATTTTTATTCATATTTCTTCTAGCTCTTGCATTGTCTGGAATGGGGATCTATTACCTAAATTTAAAAGATTTCAAACTAATTTTTATAATGGTTTTACCAGATTTG
Organism: Dendrobium chrysotoxum; assembly: GCA_019925795.1. Taxonomy (NCBI): domain Eukaryota; kingdom Viridiplantae; phylum Streptophyta; class Magnoliopsida; order Asparagales; family Orchidaceae; genus Dendrobium; species Dendrobium chrysotoxum. The sequence goes on along the minus strand of CM034302.1, from coordinate 88,070,280 downwards.
TTGGTGTCTTATGTTTGGCATAAGAGATTTGCGTTGCAGTATTCTTGCTTTGCCTGGATGGCTGTTTTAAAGGGGTTAAAAACTTTGGATATTCTGTATATATTGACCTCATTTCTATATGAGGTCATCAGGATCTATCTAGACTCATGTGTGTTGATATGATGGTTGACAATCATCCAGCTGTCAACCATTCAGAACTCAATCTACACTTCAAATATTAGCATGCACCTATCTACAGTTACCCAATCTCTATTCAAACTTCAAACATCTAGTCTTCAATCAAACTTCAATCATATATGCAATCAAATTCATTCACATGGTCTATATCAACCTATAATTACTTGAAGCTGCAGCCCTGCACTGTATTACTTTTTATAGAACAATAAAATCTGTTGATGGTTGCTGCAAGGTGGCAAGTCGCGATGACAATGGCCTGGATCGTGTGGCGGCAAGAGATGGCTGGTCGTTGCAATGGACAACAACGATAGTAGGCTATAGCGACGGTGGTGGTGGCCAATAGCAGACAAAGATAAGTGGTGATAGTGTTGGCGTCAGTGAGTGATGGCGGTCAACATGTGGTAGTCGCTTGTGGTAAAAATGTCAAATTTTATAATCTATTTCGAGGCTGGCAAATCTAAAGAATTTTAAATACAACAAAATTGAATTGGGGAAATTTTAGATACTTAAAATTTTTTACTTTACAATTCTTTTACTTCTGACCAAATAACAGTTTTTTCAAAACTTTTGCATGAGAAAGAATAATCAATATATTTTTTGAAAAAATAACCAATATAGAACTTAATAGCATTGTTGAAAAGAATAATCAATATATTTTTAAGACAATGAGAAGTACGTTTCATGCTAGGAATATTAATTATGAGTTTAGACAATGTAGATGCGAATGATTATCCATGTTACTAATAAATTTTCTCTTAAAAGTGTTGGGAGTAGTGTTTCTCTTATTGGGGTATTTGTTCTATGCTTTACGCATAAGTCTAAAGGTTTTTTTAATAAGCATAATAATAAGTATGCCAGGTGCTTGCTTCTTGGTTATGCCGTGTCTAAGAATGGTTGGAATATTATGTTTCAAGCTATGAATATTAATGAAAGTTAAAACATCTCTAAACATATTATGCTTGATAAAAGCACTCCAAGGTGAACACCTACTTGATCTTCTTCTATAGTTGAATTTTTTACCCCTTGATATATTATCAAAATTTATTTTGATCAAGCGCGAATCTTAAAATAAATTTAAATAAAAATTTTCTAAAATTTAATTCACGAACATAGGAACTTTGATTCCATCAAACTTATTGTCGAACTGAACGACTCAACAAGACAAACCCAATGATATCAAAAGTGATTGAATCTGAGTCCAAATGAGCTCAAATCAAATACTTAAAGCATTATTTGAAAATTCATAACAATAATCTGATGATGAAAAGTTCTCAAAATCTTGTATGGTTATTGTTGAATCAAACATCTTGAAGGAACATATCCAAAGAAACAAATATCGCTTAATTTCAATATGATAAAGTTATCTAAATATTGAAGGAATACTCTATGATCAAGGGAATTAATATGGGTTGTTCAATAAAATGTTTCAAATTTTGGCAATATTTATGTGGCATGCCAGTTTCTAATATCTATAAATAGAACCCCACTTTTTATATAAAGGAGGGAAGTTAAGAGTTAAAATTCGAGCTTGAGATTCAAGGAGCTCAAAGACTCTAAGAATCCTAGAGTTCCACATGAGCACCACACCGACCATCATCGAGCCACTAGTTAACTTTCACAGTTGGAACCCCACTCGATTGCCCCCATTGAAACACCATCGATAATCCTTTGACCAACATCATCTGACTATGGTCCCCCGATCACAATCACCTAATTATGTTCATATGATAATCATTGTTCAATTTTCCTTCATCATATGCCGCCTAACTATGATCTTTCTACCTCCAATCATCGTGGCTCGACTACTATCCTGCGACCAAATGTTGTCAGACTATAATCTTTCGACCTTTGTCTCTCAATTATTGTCCTATGACCACTATCGACTAATTATGAACCCATGGTCATCATCCCTCGACCATGGTCCTCCAACCATTATCCTCCAACCTTTGACAACTGTCGCTTAATTATGATCCTCCATGTAATGTCACCCAACTACAATTCTTTGACCTTTGTCTTCCTACTATGGTCCTCTGACCACCGTTACCTGACTATTCGGACCACTTTTTCCTTATAACAATCTTTTGATCTCTGGCCATCATTGTCTAAATATGTTCCTTTAAGAACCATCGGTCGACTACAATCCTTTAATCTCTATCACTGAACCACAATCCTCGGATCTCTATCACCATATTGCAATCCTCCAACTATCATTGCCTGACTACAATCATCCAATTATCGTTGCCCAACTATTGTCCTCCAACCATAGTTGCTCGACTACGATCCTCTGACCACCGTCACCTGACTATGATCCTCCCTGCACCTTCTACCAAATATTATTCATTGATCATCATTGCGTGACTATGGTGTTTTGACCATCAACATCCGACTATGGTCCTCTTATTTAGGCTACCCAACTACGGTCCTTTGACCATAGTTGTCGAACTAGCGTCCTCCAACCTTTGTTGCTTGACTACAATCTCTGACCATTGTCGCACGACTAAGGTCCTCTATCATAGAGACTTCTAAAAGTTGTTTCCTGGCTACAGTCTTCAACCATTTTTTGCATGATCAACTTCAATTTTGACTTTATATTTTCAAAGATGAAATTGCATACAATGATGTATGAGATATATTTTGGAATACGACGTGAAAAATCAAATGATTTTCCTTCTCACATACAAAAATCCAAAGATTTCTCCTATTCTTTCTCTCACGGGAAGAAAAAGTGAAGATGCCCTAGCTCCTTTCTATCTAATTCTCAAAATACTTAGAGCCCCTTTCCTTCCTTTTCTCCATTATGTTCCACTTGGAATAAAAAATTAAGGAATACATATAATAACTAAAACAAAACAAATAAGAAAAGAATTATCTGATTAAATAATTTCATTAAATTTATTAACTATAATTAATTTAATTAAGTAACTACAGTTAAAAGAACATTTATATTAAATCACTTATGTCACAATATCATCTCCCCAAGCTTCTGCTCCACAGGAATGGGAGGAGATATATCCAAGGCTAGACCATTGAGAGCTAAGGTGCCAATTATTTTCCTAAATATGCACAATATATAAGGAGATTTTGAGATGAATAATATTTGAGAAGAGTTTTGTATCTTTTCTGTATCCTAAATTTTATTCAGGTGGTCATTTCTTCCAAGAAAGAGTTCTTGGATCTATACCCGAACACGGCCACCGGATCATCGACGTGGATTTATCGAGCCCCCTTCGGTCCAGTGCCATTTGGTATCAGAGCCCAGGAAGAGACCACAAGAATGCCACCAAGAAGAGGTGGCGGCCACCCTCTTGCTTTCCCATTTTCACCGCAGCAACCCTGGCTATTTTCTCGTTGCTTTTGAAACCAACAGGACTTCTTCTTGATGTAGTGTGAATTACTTCTGCCAAGAAACCTTCCAACCTCCTTCTCTGTTGTCCGCAATCTTTAGCCTGAGACTTCCACCTCTCATGAACAACAAATCTACCTCCACTCCCTAAGATGTATACAAATTGCTGTAAGAAGTCATCCGCCATTTTTGTTCTGTAGTTCAGATGGATTCCTACAAGGTTGAAATTAATTTTAGCATTTAGACAATCTGCTGCCTTTTAAATTTCAGTCCAACCTACTGCCTTCCAAGCCTATAATCAATTTTTTAGCCTTCAACCAAACCTTCCTCCAACTACACTCCAGTTGTCCAGCCACATGTAGTCTCCATTTTTCTTTCCATCCTGTCTTTTCAGCCACTAGATATCTTTCTTCACCTCAAGAAGACTGTTGTCCACAATATGTTATCCAGAAACTATTTCTCTAGCATTACAACCTACTATACTGTCTTCTATCATCAAAGAAGCAACAATATACCTTAAAAATCTAAACCAATTGCAAAACTCTAAGAAGGCCTCTAATTCTTGGTCTAGCCAACGACAACCCCTTCTAGATTCCATCCACTAGATTCACCTCTACAACAGGCAAATTCTTTCCTCGACAGTAACCAAATAAGCTGATGTCAGCATATTATAGCCACCAAGAACCATAGAATTTTGATTATAGGTCCAGATATCAGCAGCTAAACAAAGCAAGATGTGGCCAAGTCGGACTCGACAATGACCACTTCAAGAAGCAATGATTGAAGATCTTCGATGGGAAATCACCCAACTCCAACAAAGATTGTCAAGGCTCGAACAAAGTAAAGACCCAGTCCACCTAGGTCGGGACTTTTCTGGCATTCGACCATGGGGCAAATATGCTTCCATGGAAGTTTATAGATCCTCTGTTCAAGCTGAATCCTTAAGAACCGATGACGATAGAGAGGGTATCTCAAATGATCATATCCCTTCTTCCTACAAAGACGTGTTTGAAGGATCAAACTCTATGTCATTCTCTGCACCATCGATTGAGTCCAGCTGCGATGGGTTTAAAGATCCATTGCCGCAATTATCATCTTTACCTATCTATGATGAGCCCGTATATGATGAGTATGATGACGACATATTCTTGAGAGTTCTTGATGTTGACAAGCCTTTGTATGATGAAGACTAGTGCGAGCCGGATGTCTAGCAAGAACTATTCACTCCTAGTGATCACAATAAGTCAACAAACTTGATCATCTTCACAGATAAAAAAATTGCAATTCAAGATCTCCCCAATGAGCTAGATATGGAAGCTTTCATCTACTTCTCTAGGATGCTGAAAGAAACACAAATTATTCCAAATAATTTCACAATCACAAATGTTCCATCCACTTGTGCTAAACTTGAGATGTTGAAGATTGGTAGACAAATTGACACCGGGTGGACCTATCCAGACCAGTTTAGCTAACCAAACCTGCCTCCTTATTGTGGCCAAATGGACATTTTTCTATGAGCCTGAAGTTCCTTCTACCTCAGTAAAATGATGCCGGAGCTATCGCTCAATTCTTTTATTATAAACTTCAGTCCATGTATTAGCCACATAATTAGATAGTTTGGCTTTTTATATTTCTTTTTAGGCCTATTGCATTTTATGTAGCCTACAAATTCTATAAATAAGGGTTGTCTTGTAATGAAAAAGGATGAATAAGATTTCAGATTAGTTTGATTTTTATTTCTGTATCTTGAAGCACATTCAGGTGGTGATTTCTTCCAAGAAGGAGTTCTTGGAGTTGTGCTCGGACACGGTCATCGGATCGTCGACAAGGAGTTGTCGAGCCCCCTCTGATCCGATGTCATTTAGTATCAGAGCCCAACAAGCAACCATAAGAATGGCACCAAGAAGAGGTGGTGTTTGCCCTCTTGCTATCTCCTTTTCATCGTAGCAACCCTGGCTATCTTCTCTTTGTTGTTGAAACCAACAGGACTTCTTCTTGATGTAGTGTGAATTGCTTCTGCCAAGAAACTTCCAACCTCCTTCTCTATTGTCCACAATCTTCATTCTGAGACTTCCACCTCTCCGGAACAACAAATCTATCTCCCCTCTCTAAGATGTATACAAACTGCTGTAAGAAGTCATCCGCCACTTTTTTCCTGCAGTTCATATGGATTTCTGCATGGTTGAAATTAATTCTAGCATTTAGACAACCTGCTACCTTTTAAATTTTAATCCAACCTGCTACCTTCCAAGATTGAGATCAATTATTTGGCCTTCAATCAAACCTTCCTCCAACTACACTGTAACTGTCTAGCCACATGTTGTCTCTATTTTTCTTTCCATCCTATCTTTTTAGCCACTAGATATCTTTCTTCACCTCAAGAAAACTGTTGTCCATGGAAGAAAGATATTAAAGCTTCATTCAAATATTAATCTCAAAATCTCCTTATATATTATGGACAACAGTCTTCTTGAGGTGAAGAAATATATTGAAGCTTCCATGGACAACAGTCTTCTTGAGGTGAAGAAAGATATATATATGATGCCTGAGCTAAGCTGTTTAATTCTATTACTTCAAGCTAGATTAATTATGTTTGGTAGTTTATATGGTTGTATAGGATTAGTGCTTTCTTTTATTGAATATAGCCTATTATGTGGTTATATTTGTCTATATATACATGTAGACATTGATTGTAAAGAGGAGAGTTTTGAGATGAATAATATTTGAATGGAGCTTTGTGTCTTTTTTGTATCCTAAATTTTATTTAGTGGGTGATTTCTTCTAAGAAGGAGTTTTTGGATCTATGCCCGAACACGACCATCGGATCATCGACGTGGATTCGTTGAGCCCCCTCTGGTCCAGTGTCATTTGGTATCAAAGCCGCCAAGTTGCTGGCATTTATGGGACAGAAGAAATTGAGTCCCGTGGTGTTCTGAACAAGATACAGTTCTTATTCTAAGAAGGGCATAGTGCCACTGACGTTGCCTTTAGCCTTTCTTTCCCTCTTATGAACAACAACTTGTTGGAATTAGAGCAATTGTTGATTCGGTGGTGGAGCCCGGTAAAGAAGGTTGAAGACCTAACCAAGAAGCATGTTTGGGGTTGTTTGAGCTGCCTGATTCCAACAGTTATGGTGTTCTTGACCGTCGCTGGAAGAAGCCATCAGTTTCCTATACATGAAGAAGCCATCAAAGTGCTTTGATCTTTGGTGGCGAATAGGCCTCAGTGGCGGAACAGCTTCAGTGGCGAATAAGCCTCAGTGGTGGAATCGATGGGCTCTTCTCGTTTTATTTTTTGTATCTTGGACAATGATCCAAGAGGTGGTTGATTTCCTCCTTGGCGGACTTCAAGACAGCAACCAGAAGAACCTAGTGGAGAATCTCTGAAGGGAGTTCCAGTCATCGCCAAGCATCCAAGGAGTTCCAGCGATCGCCAAATAGAGGAGATCATCCACAACAATCAGCTTCTAATGTCATCCTGAGTCTGATTCAGACAGAGGAAATCATCCAATTCCTGGGAAGATCCACCAAAACCCGATCTTAATAGCCACCCCAACTCACGCTTGAGTATTTCTTGATATTTCTCCTGTAGAAAATTATTGTCCTATTTTTCACATCAAGAATAACAATTTCTTTTTCATTGTGCTCCAACTAGCCAACAAGCAACCCAAGAAAATGTTACCTCACTGAAATTATCTAGGACCACTGCAAGAAGCTGAAATTGAAGATCTTCTACAAGAAATTGCCTAACTCAAACTAAGATTGTTAAGGATTGAACGAAGGAGCTTGAGCCCCTTTGCTCGGGACTTCAATGGCATCTGACTATGGGGCAAGTATGATGCCTCGACGGCTTCAAGATCTCTCGTCCCAACTAAATCCTTAAGAAATGATGACGATGACGAGAGCATCTCAGATGATCAGATCTCTTTCACCTATGAAGACATGTTTGAAGGGCCACCTCGTCAGTCTTCCACCCTACCCTCGATCGAGTTCAGCTTCGAAAGACTTGAAGATCCATTGTTGAATTCATCATCTTTGCCTCTCTATGATGAGCTAGTGTACAACGTGTATGATGACGACATATTGGATGGAGTTATTGATCGTGAGCAACCCACATATGATGTTAATGATGATAGCAAGATGAAAGGCCAACAGGAGTTAGTCATGCATATCATTCTTAATAAGGCGATGAGTGTGCTTTCCATCATTGATAATAGAATTGATATGAACAAACTAGAATATGGCGACCTCCTTGGTACCTTCGTGCATTCTGACACCAAACTCATGAAGGCACTCGCTATGAAAGATGATATTTATATGATTGATCCATTTAGTGTCGAGTTCAACTCAACTCTTGAAGAGTGCCATTTGTAGGTGCTACTAAAGATGCATTCTGAGTTTGTCGCTATCCCATTCATCATCGATTCCAGCTTATATTGAAGTCTCTCATAGAAAAGAAGAATGACACCGGGTGGAAATATCCAGACTGGTTTAGTCAGCCCAACCCACCTCCTCAGGGTGGACAACCGAACATCTTCTTATGAGCCTGAAGTTCCTCCTACTCCAGTAGTATGACACCGGAGCTGAGTTGTTTAATTCTATTACTTCAAGCTAGATTAGTTCTGTTTGGTAGTTTATATGGTTGTATAGGATTAGTGCTTTCTTCTATTGAATATAGCCTATTATGTGGCTATATTTGTCTATATATACATGTAGACATTAATTGTAAGGGGGAGATTTTGAGATGAATAATATTTGAGTGGAGTTTTGTGTCTTTTCTGTATCTTGAATTTTATTGAGGTGGTGATTTCTTCTAAGAAGGAGTTCTTGGATCTGTGCCCGGACACGACCACCGGATCATCGACGTGGATTCATCAAGGCCCCTCTGATCCGGTGCACAAGGCTAGGCGGTTGAGAGCTAAGGTGGCAATTATTTTCCTAAATAGGCCCAACTGTCCGGCCCACTCATACTCCGAGATCAGTGTGTTATATGAGGCTTACTTTTATTCTGGTCAAGTTCTCTCTCCAATATCAAGTGAAGATTTATATTTTGATTTTAGTTAAAAGTAAAGTTTCATGGTGATTATAATTCAAATAAATTATATTAATTTTATAAATTATTTGATTAAAATTGTTTATTGTATATCCACTCACACAATATAGATATATATTCATTGGTTAAAAAAATTTAATGAGTTGGCATGAGTGCCATATATGATGATCTAAAATATATATTCATTTATCAAGTTAATTTTTAATCAAATTAAGGCTTCATTTGGGACAGTTTTCATATTGCTTTATAAAACTATTTTCTAATACAAAAATTTCTTAGAAAAATTTCTTGAACAAGAAATTTTTTTACTAAGAAATTGCTTTAAAAAGTAGCAAGAAAACAGTCATAAACAAAGCCTACGTTTGTTTCGTGTAAACCATCTTCAAATAAGTGCATATTAATTTTTAATTTAAAAAATTTAAGTGATTATGAAATTTGTTTTGAATTCAAGGTAAAATTACTTTCCATAACAGACCAATAACCAGAGCCCTACAACAAGTATTCATACCCACACCCACCCAAACCCAACGGGTATGGGCAGGTATGGGTATGCACATGGCCTTGTGGGTGGATATAGGTGGGTACTCAACATTGGAGGATAAATAGATTTACATTGCTAATCACTGTATGTCATATATTGCCACAATCCTCACTGCATTATGTACAACATTGAATCACGCTGCGACCATAATTAATTCTGATATGCAAGGAAGTTTGCAATCAGAGCAAAGGGTAACAAGCCTTAAGGCCATCAATCTGTGGCAGACTATGTTCAAAAAGCATGGAAAGTAAGCGGGTATGGGTGGGTACATCGTCCCGAAAGCAACCATGGGTTGCTGTGGATGGGCGAAGCCCGCCCGCGTAGAAAATGGGTTCCCAATGGATACCCAACCAGGACCCCGTGCAGGGCTCTACCAATAACATAAAATCAACTTATCAAACATTGATCAACCTGAGTTTTACTTTGTTAAGTTTAGTTAAATAATGATGATAACCACCTCGCCAATATAAGTTGGATGCGTTCAAGCTTTCAGCAATACCTTCCACTTAACTATAATAAAATTTTTAGCTAGTTTTGACTTTAACTCTTTCGTGTCATCAAACACTAGAGAGCTTGTAATCATAACCATAAACATCACTTATTTGGGATGAATCTCGAAATTGATATAATGCATGTCAAAATCAATTTTGTCGTCTTTAGATTTATTTGGGATTATTTTTTTATTATTTTTGCAGTAATTTTTTCCTTCAATCTTTTTGAAAATATTGAAAAAATAGAGAAAAAATTATCCTTAAGAAAGCCTTAATTTTGACTCTCTTAATTGCTTAAAGGTCATATTTATATTCAAGTTCCTCCAACTATTAACCACAAAATCTCTAATAAATAAATTAAAAAAAAAAACCTAGATCGCAATTGTTTTTCTTGATCTTTGTTACTGAAATATTACTGTATGCAAAGGAATTCAAGTGGGGAGAGTGAAGACCGTTATTTTCATCCGCTCATATAATTAGTCAAATGAAATAAAACGAAAGAATTGTTGTATAGTGGTCCGATTTTAATTAAGATCTTCCACAAGACACCACATCAGTGTGAATTTCCTATAAATAGAGATTATAGGATGTATATCATGTCCTCCTTAAGATCAATTGAATAAAGTTTCTTTTTCTGTCTCTCCCTCTCCCCCTCTCTCTTGCTTGCAAGAAGGCTCAAGAAGAGCTCCTTCCTCATGTAAGAAAGCCTAACAAGAAGATTATTAGTTTAAGAAAAAAATTAGAGGGAAAATCACGCAGTTTAATTTAATTAAAACAGACTTATCATTTAATTATAAATTTTGATCATTTACTCAAAATAATATGATCTACTCAGGCTCGTATACCATCACTGAGCTTTGAAAAACCAGACCCGCTGACCAATGTCAATTAACCTCCACAAGCCTCCTACAACCAGCACCGCACTCAATCCCATCCCCAAGCTCCCCAGCGCCCAGTTAACACACCAGACTGCGCTGAACTTCTCCGGTTTCTTGATCACTATCCACATGAAGCAGGGGTAAGCCAACGTCACCGGCAAAGCAATTCCCCCAAGGAGACCCGCCAGGTCCGATAAGAAAGGAAACGCCACTGCTATCAGAAACACCACAGATCCAAAAAATGCTCGGAACCCTGATCTCAGCCACCGCGGGCAAGGCTTGTTGTTCTTTCCGGTGTACCCTGCTTCCAGGTTGTCAAAAACCGGCATTGCGTAGATTTGGAAGGAGCTCAGGCAGTTAATGACTACTAGGAGGCACGTCAAACCCAGAACAACACGAGATGTATCGTGGCCGTGGAATACAAAGAGTGCGTGCAGAATCCCGCTCGGAGGTATCTACATGCCATTAGCGTTCTTAGCTAGATCATGGAAGAACTGAAGATATACAGAAAAGATTAGAAATTTAAGAAGCACCATCTTCTTCTACTTGCCTTGTTACCGTATGCCCAGAAGCCGCCGATTGCAATTGGATAAAGGCAGAACGCGACGAGGAGGTACGCAGCCTTCACTCCTCGCCACATTTGAATGCGAGAAGGATGCTTTGGAGTCGATGGCATTGTGGCCTGTCAGATCAATTCAGATGAGCAATTAGTAATAGAGTCCGATGGCTCCTGCAATTCATCTTAAATTAAGAATCAAATCATAATCTAGAGTATAATGTTTAAATTGTCGGTTAATGAGACTGGAGAAAGATGAATCAAAGACCTGTATCTCTAATACAAGATTGTGACCTCTGAAGGCAAACGTGATGATGCCGATGGCATTGACGATGTCAAGCACTCTATTGATTCTTCCTCTGCCGTCCACAGGAGTGTAAGAAGTCTGGGGAAGCCTTCCCAGCCTAATCGAGACGGCCCAAATAATGGTGCAGTAGGATACGGCGGTGATTGCCCCGGCGAGGGAGACGCCGGCGAGGGAGTTAAGATTCGGGAGCTGCGAGAGGATCACGGCCATCAAGAGGAAGACGAGGTACCACTCGATGGCCGAGAGCGGCTTGGACTGGCATGTCGGGCCACATGCGATTTCGAAAAAGAGCTTCATGTTCCCGCCACCGACGACGACAAGGGCAGCGCAGGTGCCGCCCGAAAGGTACATGGTGGGGAATTTGGCAAGTAGTGTGCCAAGCCTTTTTCCTGAAATGAAGATTGATTGAGCTTTTTTCTGGCCAGTTGGCTAGAGTTGATTTAGAAATTTTGTTTGAATGATGAGCGCTAAATTGTAAAATAATTTTGTGAAAATAATTCTCTCTAACAACTAATGGTTGATGAAATTCCTTCGAAGTTGACCTTCAGGCCACTTGGATTTAGCTCGCCAGGTTATAGCTCTCACGTATAGACAAAGTTCTTGATGCTCCTAATTTAAATGACTCTTTTAATTTTATGGACAATAATTAAGACCATAAACATATCTTGCAATCATAAGACGTATTATAAAATTTTTTTAAATTATATTACATTAAAGTAAATTTCGTTTCAACAATATTGATGTAGAAAGAGCAGGAGTGATTTAATGGAGATGGCTCACCGAAGCAATCCTTCGCTAAATGAATATATCTGCAGTAGCGGATTCCAGTGGCTGATTCGTGAAGTTGGACAAGCAGCCAGAGGGTGTAGATTTGCCAGATGAATGCCAAGGTCAAGCACAGCGTCCCCCATATCCTACAAAACTTCGAAAGTTTATCCTAAATTCGTATAAATTTTTTGAATAATGAAGAATAAATCTATTTCTATTGCCTTCAAACTTGCTATTTGCTGCTCCGTCTATTATATTTGGAGTATTTGGAGAGAGAAATATTCGAAAATTAAAGAGGCCATCTTGCTGAAGATTAAAAAAAATGGAAGAATAATGAGGAAATTAAAGAACTTTTTAAATGAATATTGGATCTTCTTTTATCAGTTGCGGATTTTATGCTCCTTTGGACTAATGATTAAGGGCACTGTTGCTTGCCGTTTGACAACTTTTTGTTGCTTTCCCCCTTGGAAGGCCGCCTTTGGCAACCGAGGGAAACTTTCTTTTTGAGCATATTGTCTGCTTCGTTTTCTTCGTGGTTGACTCAATTGTCTTTTCTGTGCTCAGATCATTGTCATTTTATGAGGCTTCTCCATTTTGAAGATCATGATGGGCTTCACCATTTAGATATACAGTAAATTCTTCGGTTTTTTATGTCAATGTGTTTCTGTCTCCACCTTTGTTAAGTATTTAGTCAATTTTAATTTCAAATAAATTTAAAAGTTCTTTATTGTATTATATATATATATATATGCAATTAAGTTTTTGAGGGAAAATTTGGATAAAAATTGTTATGCCCAAATATCATATTAAAAGTTCAACTTAATAGTAGAAATTGTGAGCTAGCTCTGTTAGTATTTATGAATGGAATGGCCATAAATATCATCCAAAAGTCACAGCAACGAGCCTCGAATCGTCCATATTCCCGATTGCCTATCTACCTAGAATCAGCTAGAAATTCGCAAAGTGGAAATTGAGATTGCAGTTAAGCAGCAGTAGTGATCAAGGAGTTGATAGCTATGAACAAAGACATACCAGCCAAGAAAGGTAAAGGCGACAGGAAGCACCAGAACTTGAAAGCCAATTCCTGAGCAGAGGCAGTGGAAGGTAGAGTAGTAGGCGTTGCCATTCCTCGACTCTGTGATCGGAAGCCATGCGTCCTGCGGGTCGATCTTGGTTATCTGCCCCACCTCCTCCAAATAACCTTGCATGCTCGCCACCGCCATCCCCATCGGTGTGGTCACTGCCATCGACTTTTCCAGCGGTGACTGCATTCTTGTCGGTGGCGAGCTCTCGTCGGTCACCTCGCCGGTCATAGTTATCTATGAATGTGTAAACCTGCAATGGGTATTTATAGGAGGCTCAGAAACACTGGAGACACATGCACATGCTGACGGAAGAAAATATTGATTTGAAAATGTTGAAATAATTTTTATAATTTTTAATCAACTAAATTAGCATCCACGTGTGTGGAGAGAATGAGAAGGTGAATATTAAAATAAAAGGATAAATATTTAAAAAGTAAAAATAATGAGGCATCTGCTTCTGCTTTTATTTTTGTTTAAAAAATATTTATTTTTGAGAATCTAACTTTTGAACCAAACCGTTATGGATCGCCGGCCAATTTTTCTTCTGTAAAAATCTTATGTGGGATGAACGGCAACCCATTATTATTAGTTTTTTGAATATTTAGACCAATTAAGATAATTTTATGCATAAATTATATATATATATATAATTTAAATAAATTTTTTAATTAATAATTAAAATTTATAATCAACATATCAAAATGAGCTTCGTGCCACCCATTATTTCTCATGTGTTTTTTCGCAGCTGACTACAAGTCTACCCAGCATAAAGCAGTGCGTAGGAGAGAAAAAATCAGCCCGTGGTTCTATTGACTGCTCGTCAACACCACTCAAACCTTATTGCAAAAATGAGTCACGCTTCATCTGAGTCTAACTGGCACCAAGTCAACTAGGTAGAAGAGGCTAAAGGAGTTTGTTTTCATTCTTGTTATGTGAAAGCTAGGCTTCATTTCACATAATTTTTTTATTATTTTTTAAAATAAATTTTCAGTATAAATTTTTTTTAAATCAATGAAAAAACAGCTCATTTGGGACGATTTTCTTAATGTTTTGTAAAGAAATTAATTTTTTAAAATTGTTGTAGAAAGCGGCTTTATTGTACTTTTTTTTTTAAATTAAAAAAAAACAGTTGTCAAATAAAAATTGTAGTTACGATCTGAAAAAATAAAGCAATAAGAAAGTTGTCCCTAACAAATCTTTAGTCATCCATGATTAATTGTGGCTTGTAAATTAATGATAAAAAATGTAAATTTATAAAGGTAGCCTTAATTTTACAAATGTATCCCAGGATGCATGCATTGCATCATGATTTGAGTTCTTATTAGCTCAAATTATGTGAGAGATACCAATTAAGTCACATATCTATTACTATTTTGTCTGATAATTGCAATTGATAGCTCTCACAACAGTGACCTTCCATTATAAATTTTCTTTAAAAAACAATATTGAAGGAAATTAAAACGAAAGTGATGCGGTGCATCTTAGGATTATGATGCCTTAGAAATAATATACCCTTATTTAGCTTTGGTTCCTACTTTCTAGAACCTTCTAGAATCTTCTATAGCATTTATATATACAAGTTATTAATTAATGTAATTAGGAATTAGGATGATATATATGAAATATTTTTGAAAAATATAGTCTTTGTACTGTTTGATTCTTTGAGTTGTTTTGCTCTCTTGATCTCCTTCTTCACGTCGATCTCCCCACATCAGAAACTATTGATTTTTTAAGCATTTCATGTTTGCTTGTTTTATTTTTAATCAAAATCCAACCATTCGCTACTAAATTCAATCTCTATACTAATGATTTAGAAGTCATTACTAATTGTTCCTTTAACAATGGTTTTAGCCGTTGCTATTAAGGCATGTTTAATTCTAAAAAATAACTACATTCAAAATCAGTCATATAGTAAGGCATAGTCACTACAAAATTCCTGATGAAACAAAATCAATTTTTATTTTTTTTTTTTATGTGGGAGCGATTTTAATTATTACTATGTTAAACAAATAGTAATATTTTAATTGGGTGGTATATGATTGCCCATATTTATCATCTTTTTGACAAGCCACCAACAAGTTTAAAGGCAAATAAAGCTTGCCTGTATTAATGGTATATGTCACACCATCATTATAGAAATGATATTGTTGTGTTCTTTGATAGAAGACAACATCTCAATCCCTTAGATTTGTGCTTCGATTTGTGCTCCTAAAGAAAGCCTAATAGATCAAGAAGGGCCACTTATTGTAGCAGTACTTCATTAATGCACTTTTGAATGATGATGAGTTAAGCATGACATTACATGCCTGTCTGTACCGATGAGACCTAAATTCTCTGAGTGGGTAAGGGAGTGGTGAGGGGTCATCTCGAGGCTTAATATTCTAAAAATACTTAATAATATTATATTTTCCTAACTCCCAAAGTAAAAGAAAAATGGTACTAAATATCTCCTACTTCACTTGAATATTCTCAATACATTCATTATGGACAGCTATAATATTCAAATTAAATATTTTCTCATCCAAACAACAAGTCTTTATATTCACTTGTTTAAAATTTATAGCAAAATAGCTCTATCCTACAGGTTCGCTAATAGAAAGATGATTCTGTATCATGTTTAAACTTCTCTCTAATAGACACCCAAGGCTTATTACATCCAGAATGCTCTAGTCGTTCAAAAATGGTCAAAATGCTTAAAAATTTTTTTGCCACAGAAAGTACTTTTTTTACTTGTACATGCACACATGAGTACCCAGCATGCCACCGTGATGCGCAAAAATTTTAAATTGAGTATTTATGAGTACATTTGAAAGAGCTTGGGCACACTGGCAAGCAGGGCCTAGGCATGCTGGCTAGCAGGGCTCATGTCTTCCATTTCTTGAACTTCTCATTATTTCTTTCAAGGTAAGGCTCAAGTCTTCCAAAGCTTGATCGTTCTCTATTATAGTAACATCTTTTTCTCTTTGAAATGTTTCTTGAACTTCTCTAAGAGAAGTTTGTGATTATGTCCCCAACATTTACCTCTATCCTATCATATAATCTAGCTGTTATCATAACAAAGATTATTTCTTAAAGAAAGAGATGTTATTTCCTTACTTGTTTTAGTCTTTTCATTTTCACATCTTCTTCTGCTTGGCGGCCTTCATTCTCTTCCATTCCTCTCAAAAAAATGCTTACTATCTTTATTTTTATTCTTTTTTTGCACTATTCTTGGCAAGCATGATTGCTTGATTAAAATCTTTGATAAGGAAGAGTAAGAGTTTATTAAAGATGTAGAGCGGCCCTAACATATTCCTTGTTAACATGAGCATATATTCCAGTGAAGCAGTAATAATTAGGGCTTATCTCCTAAATTTTTTTATTCATTTATATATATTTTGGTTTAATTGTTGGTGTAATTTGTGTTAGTTTCTCCAACTTTCTTCTTCATAACTAATGGTATAAAGTTTCAACTAGAGCATATACTTCCCTTAGGTGATATTCTATTACTCATGTCAAAGATGCGCATCCCACGAAAATCATGTACTTGGAGAGTTTAAGTCAATTAAATGAAACATTTTCTTAAAAATAATACCACATATGGAGAGTGAAGTAGATTTTTAGTTGTTTCATTAAATATCCGACTTCTCCACTTCGAAAGAACCATTTAAGTTAGTGATATTAATTTTTTCCTTTACCTTGAAGAGTTGAAGTCATCCACTAAAAGAAGGCATAAGTCCATCTTCTAAGTTATGTTCTGCCTACCAAAACTTTTATTATATTCTCACTATTTTGATATTGACTTCTTCTATTGTTGTTCACAAAAGTATTAGTGAGCTTATGGTTGAGCCACATAAGTGGGTATTAGGTTCAATTTACTTCCAAGTAATGATTATTATTCAATCATGAGAGACATGACTAATCATAATGATCAAAATTTTCATAGTGATTTATGTATGACTAGCTACTACTATGTCTCCAGTCCTAGCCAGTCATGTTGGGGCCAATTAGTATATCGTGGTCAATCATGTAATAGTTTCATTAGCTCCTTTTAAGATTTCTTCTAGGGCAAGAAATAGGAAAATGAAGAGTTGGACCTTCCTAATACACTTGAATGCCTTATATAGTATATCCTTTGTATTCTTAAGAGGATCTTAGTGATAACATATTTAAATGGTAAATTTCTAAGTACTAAAATGAGGACTAACTTATCAATGTCTTCATATATTACGTGGGTGAATCTTATGATATAGCCCCTTCAAGACTCATTATCCTTTTATTGGATTGTCAGGAAAGTATGAGAAGTCCATAAAAGCATTTCTAATATTGCAAAGAGCATGATGAACTGCCAACATGTGTTATTGAAGATTTGAATATTCCAATGGATAAATAGGTGCACCATGTCTATATTGAATCTTTCAGCACTATTATTAAAAGTAGTATATTGTACGAAGCCATTGTAACAATCCAAAAACTTTGAAAACTATTTTAAAATAATAAAAATAAATTTCTGTTTGAATTGGTGCTGAGCATATAAATGTTGTGCGGTTGTGCTTGTGAATGCAATAGCACTATGATTGTGAGTATAATGACGCCAAAAATTACTTCCACGACATTGAAGGCTCTATTCTACAGTAATTATATATTTAACATGCGACACTGCAGTGTCGGGTAGGAGGGCCACTGTGCCAGGCACTAAAAATGATTTTTTAATATATTTTCTTTAAATATCCCTCACCACCATCTATCCTAGGGGTATCAATTTCTGACATGACCCGAAAACACGACCCGAACCAGACCCGAAAAATCCGGGTTTGGGTTCGGATTTTTGACCCTTTTGAAAAACGGGTCGGGTCCGGGTGGACCCAACAACCCACGGGTCGACCCGTTTAACCCGGATCCACTGGCCACTGGCTCCGCCCGAGCTCGAGGACTCTGCGTCTCCGCCCGAACTCGCGGACCCCACTCGCACTCTTGGACTCTGCCCAAACTCGCGGACTCCACTGGCCGTTGGCTCTGCCCGCAATCACAGACCCGTTGGCCACTGGCTCCACCTGCGCTCGCGATGCCGCCCTCCGCACTCGCTCGCGATGTCGCCCGCGCTCGCGATCCCGCCTGGCCGCCCGAGCTCGCGACTCGCACTCCGCCCTCGCCCTCGCTCGTGGACTCCGCCCTCACTAGCTCGCCAGCGGTTCAACCAAAATTCCGGATCGGGTCGGGTCAACCTGGCAACCCGCGTGGGTTGTGTCCGGGTTGAGATGTCCGACCCGTTTGCAAAAATAGGTCGGGTTCGTGTTGACCCGTTTAGATCCGGGTCAACTCGGATTCGACCCGAACCCGACCCGTTGACCTGAATTGACACCCATTCTATCCTCTCCCTCACTCACATTACTTGGTTGGGAAGAAAAAAAAAAGGGAGAAGAAGAGGAGAGAGAAAGCAACTTTGGGCCATTTTTGTGTATCATTCATATTACAAATTTTATTCTATTTAAAGTAAGTGACTAAACTCTTAATCTTATTTTCGATGGTTTTGATTTCTATGAATTTTATCTCTCATAAACCTACCAAAAATCCATTATCTCCTGATTTCATAAGCTTTCATCGTGTAATTTTTGATATTTTATAGATTTAATCATTTTGAATAATTTAATATGATGTTATTACATATTTATTAGTTATATATATATATATATATATATATATATATATATATATATATATATATATATATATATATATATATATATATATATATATATATATATATATATATATATACATATATATTTCTACATGAAATGAGTAAGAAGAATGTATACTAAAAATGGTTGAAAATTGATGTATTAAGATTTGATATGACAATAGTGAAATGTGACATGTTGTAATAATTGATATGATTGATATATATTAGAATGTAATACTGATATTGGTATGAATATGATAAGATATAACAAAATATTTGGTATATGTGTATAAGATTGGAAAGCCGAAATGCTAATATGAAACATATTCGGTGTGGTGAAATAATGTACTAATTGATATATATATATATATGATAACCATACATAATATCCTCAAGATCCACGTGATTCACTGATTGGGATTCATAAATAATTGGAGACTAATCAGTATTCATGAGTTGGGGTGACTAATACACATGATTCACTAATTGGGAGTCATAAGGAGCTGGGGCGACTGATCCATATGATTCACTGATTGAGAGTCATAAGGAGCTGGAGACTGATCGAGAGTCATAAAAGTAGGAACAAGATCAAGATACCCTCATCTGAAATATTTGATAAACGATAGAGTACTTATATATAATAGATAGTATTGATACATGATAAGAATATTAATACAATTACTTTAAAGATAACTAATTGATTGATTGAATAAGACTGATTGAATGATAAAAATAAACTAACTGGTTAATTAATAGCATAAGAATCAATGATTGATAGATTGAGGTGTGATATGCAATAGACTGATAAATTGATATAGGTGATCGATACCGATAACATATATTGATTCATAAATTTTTTTATATGATTTATAGCATGCTATTTCTCTTTTGTCTTATATTGATTTTAGTGATAAGTTTTGATTACTTGTTGGGGTATATGCTCATTACTTGATTTTATATAATTTCAGATAAAAATAATGAGCCTATAGTGTGAGGCTGTACAATGATGCTAGTTTAGTTTTATTTTTAGTTCTTAGGCTTTCTATATTTTTTGTAGCCTGTAATGGCTACTGTATATATTATTTAAGATTTTGGACCTTGTAATAGATTGCAAATATTTACTAATTTTATAGTAATGAAATTTATGTTTCATTGTTTGTATTTATTTATATTTATTCTAAATAAAATTAGTCAGCTCTAGTTGTCAATTATATGGTTGGTGATTATCTGGTTGTAAATGAATATTGGGTGTTAATTAAACATAAGAAAAGAAATGAAATTCTTCCACTTTAGATCTTAGGGCGTGAGAAGAGTAGTATCAGAGCAATGGTTAGTAAAAGATTTCACTTGTAATCAAAGATGTATTATTGATTGCATTATTTATTGATTAAAATATGTTTATCGATTTGTTTTATTTTAAAAAAATTATTTTATGTTTGAGATTTATTATTGATCAGACAAATGGATTCAAAATAAAAAGGAAAGAACTCTACACTCGATACTGATCAAGTCTTTTTAATAACATTTGAGAATATGACAAAGTTTGCTGATATGATCGCTCAAATGATCAGTGATAAATTAGCAAAATAGTTTGGGAAAAACTATAAGAAAATAGGTGAAAGTAGTAAGAAAAATACCATCAAGATTATCAAACCACCTACCACCCTGTAATATATTTAGTATGGGAAGAGATGTGGGATTCTAAATGCTTGCTTAAACCTTCATGAAAACACCATAAACAAAGTTTGGCCGGGCTTTCATGCTGTACACGAACAACTGTGGATTTCTACTTGTTCGATGCAACAACAACAAACTAAACATTATTTTGAATGGTCCAACCTTGTAAAGCAAACAAGAAGTCTGATTTTCAAGTGAAGCACATCCCTTCAATCAATTCAGCTAGAATTGAAAATTCTTGATCTAGTAGGTTGACACCACAACTATTGTCAAATGAAATTTCCTTGCCCCACTAATAGATTGTTTGACATATTTCTACATAGTCTATATTAGCAACCATTCATTGTTTTGTATCAACAATCCTACAATAATAACTTGACTAACATTGTGAATATCATCATAATCGTCTGCATGCACTTCATTTAAATTAGACAATAAGTCATCAGCACTCTCACTATCTTGCTCGCTTGATCCACTGCTTATAATTTCATACCTTCGTCAACAACAGGCATGGAGGCTCTACACTTTATAGCCCCCCCCAACATGTTTGCACGAGATGATTGTGTCAACTGACCTCAACTGACCTAAAGCATTCGGTTACATTGGTCTTGCAAACACTACACCAGACTCACGTATGTTTAGTTAAAGACCAATACATAAACTAAGAGGGCTAAGCTTATTAATAATCTATTTAATGGCCAAGTTATCGAACATATGGCTCATCCACTAGCAATTGGCCAGAACCACCATCATGCATCTCTAACCCATCATCAAAGCTAAATGATTCATTGATTTGGGAGGTCATATTTTTAACAATACTTATTCCTACGCCCTTCTCTTCAACTTCCACATACATAATAAGAAATTATTTGACAACATGAGTTAACTCAACTTCATAGACATCATCATCTTCAACATGGGATGCAATGGAATCATTCTCGATCAGAAGACGATAAATTAAGTTCACTATATACCTGGGCGCTTAGTATATAAGTGCTTTGACCACCCTAAACTTAAGTTGCTCGAAGTTGGTGCTTATTGGTACTTGCAAAGGACGATTTCTACCCTCAATATATGTTGATACAAATTTAGTATCCATAGTTAATTGACTATCATACAAGAGTATAAACGATATTGATCATCCACTCCTTATGAATTCCTAAACTTGTCATGATGAACATAAAAAAAAAGGAAATTAAAACTTAGAAATTATTAATGATTTGGGGCCAAAATGTGTCAAAATGATAGAATCAAACTTTTATACCTCTCGGCGAATAAGTTCTAAATCATTAGGCTTCAACATTGTATTTGTAAGGGTAGAAAAAAGCCTTAACTAAAGCCTTCTAATTTACCAATTATGAAATTGGTTCTTAGTTAGCTACTTAATTATAGCCTTTTATGAAGATTTGATTAATCTAATTTAATAATAATAATAATAATAATAATAATTCATCTGGCATTACTTGTGAGATGGATATGAATGGAAAAAGATCTTGTATTAAAGTTATAAGAATAATTGTTAATGTCATTTTGCTTAGCCAATGCTCCAAATATATTCATTTGAGTGATGACCAAAATTTTTGCCTCATTATTAGAAACTTTTAAATCATGTATTCATTTTGAGTGATGGCAATAGGTATGAAGATCTTTAGATTTAATGAGGTTAGAAGTTGTTTAGTATCTTACTCATTACATCTAATTTGCAATTTAGAGAAACAAAATGAAAATATATTGTTAAAAAGAAATAATTGTAATATTCACTTTATTAAATAATTACATAATAAAATAATTAAATATTTAACATAATAATATTTTTGTAATAGGATAAATATGTTTGTAAATCAACCTACAAATGGGCTATATTGTTATTTTCTGTTAAAATTTATTTCTGTTAATGCTTTCAATTAAATATTATTATTTTTGTTAAAATTTTAGAATTAATTACTATTTCGATTTTGGTTTTCTGTTACAAAAATTTAAAAATAATAAGTTTTCTATTAGCATGTAAATTAGCTTCATGAATAACCAGGAGTGACAGCTCACCTTAGTCAGTTGGTTGGGAACCTAGGCTATGAATTAAGAGGTCTTGGGTTTGAGTCTTGTGTATGTAATGTGTGTGTGAGCCTGCCTTAATTGGCCTAATTGTCCCAAAAAAAAAAAAAAGAACAGGAGTGCGCAAACTAACACGGGCAACATTTACCCTAGCTAATAAATATAGTTTAAATTAATTTTAGTTCACTAACTAACAGAGGAAAGATTATCCTAATAAATTTTAACCTAACCCTAAACCTAATATACTATATAACACTGAACATAATTAGCATGAAATAACAGAAAATAAATACTATAGGCTTAACATGAAACCCCCTAAACAACAAAGTTTTATACTTGATATACCTTCAAAACATTATCTTGATCGGGCACAAATCTCAAGGCAAAATCAAGTTGAAAACTTCTAAAATTAAATTACGATTTCAGCAAACTTATAATAAAACTGAACGTCCCCAAAAGACGAACCCAACGGCACAAAATTCAACTAAAAAAAAACCAAATGGGTTCAAATCAAAGACTCTAAGCATCTTTGGAAGGTTCAAATCATAAATTGGATGACCAAACGACTTCTAAACGTGACATGCTTATAGTTGAATCGAGCGGCTCGACGAGACAAATCCAATGAGCCCAAAATCGTCAAATTCTGATATCATTAAGATATTTAAATGCCCAGTAAACGGTCCACAATCAAGGGGATCAATTCTATTGTCCATTCAAACCACTCCCAACATACCCTTGATCTTCCTTCTATTTACTAGTCATGCCACTCTTAGAAAACTATAAATAAACCCCTCATTCATCATGGAAGGAGGATGGAAGCAAGGAAGCAAGGAAGAGAAGGAAGAGAATGAATAGAGAGAAACTAAAGTTCTCTTGCCACTAGACTCCTTCTCAACCACCGTCAGACCATCGATCATCGTCGGACTTCTGTCCAGCCAGCCACTGACTACCGTTGGATTTTTTCCCAGCCACTTACTAACACTATACTTCCACCCGACCGCCGACTAAGATCCTTCTGACCTCCGTCGCCAGACAACCGTCTTCTTGACCTTCGTCGTACGCCGACTATAGTCTTTCTGACCTCCATTACAGACAATGATCTTTCTGACAACAGTCGCTTGCCAACTACTGTCATTCCGACCTCCATCGCTAGATAACGGTCCTTCTGACCTCTGTCACTTACCGACTACGGTCCATCTGACTTCCGTCTAATACTACAATCTTTCTGACATCTGTCGCCTGTCTACTATTGTCCTTCCGACCTCCGTCAACAGACTACTATCTTTTTGACCTCTGTTGCCTGCCGACTACAGTCCTTTCTGACCTCCGTAGCCAGATAACAATCTTACTTTCCTCCATCGCTAGATAACGGTCCTTCTGACATCCGTCGCCTGCCGACTACAGTCCTTCTGATCTCTGTCGTCAAACAATGATCTTTTTGACCACTATCACCTGCCGACTACGGTCCTTCTGACCTCCATCACTAGACAATGGTCTTTCTAACCACTTCGCCCGCCGACTACGGTCTGGCCAACTACGGTCTTTCCAACCTCCACCGTCAAACAACAGTCTTTCTGACTACTATCGCTCCCCAACTATGGTCCTTCAGACCTCCGTTATCAGACTATGGTCTTTCCGATCTGTATCGTCCGTCGACTACGATCCTTCCTACCACTATCACTCAACTACGATCTTTTTGACCTCCGTCGCCCGCCGACTATGTTTCTGTCGACTAAGCGAGCATGTCAATACGGATTCTTCCAATTCCTACCATGCAATGCACTCTATATGATATATATTTGCTACAACAAACAAGGCCTTCCCCCTCGAGGAAGAGCCTCATTTGTAATTGACTGCAAACACTAGTGGATTCATTCAAACTGGGCCAGGCCCCGTGTTTTTTCCCCCTTTTCAGGGATTTTCATGTAAAAATTCTGGTATCTTTAATGAACGCAACACCCTCTCTTTTATCTAAGTGTGTGTTGGATCTTCATACAAAATAAGACATTAAATTTTATATTTCTCCATCGCCACAAATATTCCAGGACGCAACAATACTGTAACAGACGCAAGATTTAAATGATTCGAGTAAAATAAGATATGCTAAGTAAGAAATATTTAAAAAATAAATTATTAAAGTACATAGACTAACCTATAAAATCACGAAATCCTTGAGCTCCCGGACGAAAGGAACGAAGCATAAGTGAATGCAGGAAGGAGAAGCTCGATCAGAGATTTAAAATCACAATTTACTGTAGCCAGTCACCCGACTAGCTATGCTAAGTCAAAGCCCTCTGAGAGCTGGTATGCCAGCATTTGATTGTATTTTTTATCGTTTTTAAAGCTAGTTGCCTGTTCAACAGGCGGCTTTGGCTAGCTTAATTGTTTTCTTAATGATAAATTAAATAATTTATTATTTAACGGTAACTATTTTAAAAATTTGCCCGGTCGTAGATTCATTTCAATTCTTTTGCATCTGAGAGGCTGAGAAGTACTGCAAAAAATAAGGCATCAAAAAGCCCATGCTAATTTTCGTCTGAAATTCTTTGGAGTATCCCTATGATCCATATAAAGTGCCGGTACATCTCGAAGAAATTTCCTTCGCCATGAGCAACCATGGCATGCATTCGTGCTTTAAGTTTCCTTTATAAAAGCCAGTGCTATAGTCAAGAGTGATGGCCGTTGGATTGCTTGATAGTGGAGAAACTTTAGTTTTGGTCAGTCAGTACGTGGATTCTGACGCCAATGCTCACGACCCTGGGTGATCACAGCGCTGCATGCCATTCTACATTTCATTAATTTAGCATATGCTTATATTATGAATAAGCTTAACTTTAGTGTGAAGTAGGGGGGTGTAAGTGAGCCTGCTTGAGCCGATTTAGATTTTATTTGAGATAATTTTTTTTACTATAAATTTTTATACTAAAAAGCTGCTTTAAAAAACAGTAAGAAAGCTGTCTCAAAAGAATATGTTTCATTTGAGATAGTTTTTTTTACTATTTTTTAAAGCAGCTTTTTAATATAAAAATTGTCTCAAACGAAGCATTATTATAAGTCGAGCTTTAATTTGATGATGCTTGGCTTATTGGCTTGCACGCAAGCTCAATTAAATTCATATTCATAATTCTAGCTATTTCTTCCCTACCATTCCATTTAGGGTGTTGAACTTAAATCCTTAAGTCTAACAAAGTCTTCTTCCTCAAACGCCATTGTTGTTGTCAATGTCTTCTCCAATGAGCTCCAACTGTGAATTGCATGCCACTATCAATGCCTTTTGTACCGAGTTACCATAGCAACTTCCACGCTTCTGCCATGAATTTCCTTTCATGTCATCTCAAATGAGCTCCCATCAATACCAAGAAACCCTTGTGGCAAGGGTTTTGAGATTTTGGGGAGCCCAAGCTCATGAGACAAGCTCGAGCCTGCTATTATTGGGACGAGTTGGGCTCGAATTAGCTTTAACTCGAACTTGACTTAACTCATTTACAGACTTAGTGTGAAATATATTTAAAAATAAGTCAAACCATTTGTCATATTATACTTATTTTGAATTAAAATTATATTTCATAAATAAAATAATTAAAGATCAAAGTCCTAATCTTATTTAAAAAAAGGAATTAAATGCCTTAATGGTAGTTTATTAATTTTTTAATTATATTTTTTTAAAAAAATATTATTATATGATGATATAACTAAAAATATTTATAATTAACCTCACTCTAAATCCATCCCTGCCTTTAATAATTGCTAGGGCTGACTTCATAAATAATAGCCGCTATGACTGATTATTAAGCTTTACTAGTCAATTGAAAAGAACTCTTACATCATGGTAGCCTGCTTGAGGATTGTTCAATTGTAGTCCATCGAGTATGACTTCGAGTAGGTCTAGTTAACTTGATTTGAATCGGTTTGATTTAATTTGAACCAAATAGACTTAAGTTCAATCCTATTTTTTGAATATTTAGATTTACTTTTTTCAAAATTACTTTCCCGCAAACATATATAGATAATTCTTAACTTGAGAGACATCTATTATATGCCTCAATTATGAACAAATCAAAGTGAGTGATGAAAGTAGGTCTATAAAGGAGAGGGAAAAATAGATTACATGTGTACACTGTACACACAATTACAAGATATTTTATGGGTGAAGCCTTCATATTATAGATTGAGCTTGGTCCTTAATTATTTGAGTACCTACCTCTAGGGGTGTCAATATTTGACACAACCCGAAAATCTGATCCGAACCCGATTCGAAAATTCCGGATTAGGGTCAACCCATTTGAGAAAAGGGTCGGGTTCAGGTTCAACAAATCGACTCGTTTCAAAAATCGGGTCGGATTCGAGTTGACCCGGAACCCGGGAATGACCCGGATTGACCAGTGCTGATCGCGTCTGCCCTTGTTGCATCGAGTTTGCCCGCGTCATCGTTGAGTCGAGTCGCGTGTCTCTTCGCGTGAGTCACGTCCCACTGACGAGGGCCACCGCCGCTGCTGTCAACGTTGTCATGTCCGCGAGTCGGATCGGGTCAACCCAATAACCCAGGCTAGTCGGGTCCGGGTTGAAATACTTGACCCGTTTGCAAAAACGGGTTGGGTCAACTGGTGTCAGGTCAGTTCCGAATTCGACCCGAATCCGACCCGTGCCCCAATTTTGACAGCCACAAGTACCTCTATTAGAACTTTGAAAAATCAAACTCCTCGTTTTAAAAGAAGGTAGCATTCTCCCCACTGGGGAATTTAATCGATTCGTGCAAGTATCTCAAACATCAAACTTTCTCTCATAAGCCAAAATAACTATTTATTTTGAAAACTCCGTACTCCTTTACTAAAAGAAGATAACATTTTTTTCTTAAGGGAACTTATTCAAATTGTGAGATCATCTCAATCATTAGAATATTCTTATTGAGTCAAAGAATGGTATTTACAACACGGTGAAGTCTGGTAATATTGTTGTTAAGTGCGATGGTTCTGCAAACAATCGTAATAGTGCTACAGTCAAATATAATATTAAATTGTGGCATGCTAATTTAATATAAATTAGATAATATAAGAGACACGAGAGTTTTTATTTAAAAGATTTAAAAAGGACAAAATTATTAGACCTAATCCAATTGAAATAATTTCATTAAGTAGCGTAGCTTACAAAGGTTCTCCATCTCCTGAATCAAAGAAGGTTAAATTACAAAGGTTCTCCATCTCCTATGAGAAAGATGGAGAATTTCCGAAGAAAAATAAGAGATGAGAAGCATTCTGATAATTATAGTCAAATGCAAAAAGTTTGATAGAGTTTGTAGGGCAATGATGAACCCCTAGTGGTCAAACAATGAGGGTCAAGCTATAGTTTAATGGTAGTGGTTGGGCGGCTGTGGTATGATGGTAGTGGTTAGGCAACAGTGATCTGACGATGGTGCTAGTCGATTAATGATGGTTTAATGATGGTGGTCATGTAGTAGTCCAATAGTGCTGATTAGATTGAGTGGTCCGACGGTGATGATTTGACTGCGGTGGTCCTACAATGACTGTCCAATAGTAGTGGTAAGTGGTGTTTGATGTCGACGGTTCTACCAAAATGATAGAGTGATGGCAATTTGACGGTGGTGATGAGGTGATTAAATAGTAGGGGTGTCAATTCGGGTCAACGGGTCGGGTTCGGGTCAAACCCGATTGGACCCGGCCGTAAACGGGTTGACCCTAACCCGACCCGGTTTTACAAACGGGTCAGGTTTGTCAACCCGGACCTGACCCGTGCGGGTTACCGGGTTGACACGACCCGACCTGCGAACATCTACGGAGTGCAGAGCGCCGGAGCCGAGCGAAGCGGAGGGCTGGAGGCGACGGAGCGGACGCAGGACGCCTTGACGGTTGGACACGAACGTGGGACGCCTGGATGCGAGATGCCTGGACGCACCGATGCGCGACACGGCTGCGCCGGATGCGAGAAAAGCCGAGCAGCTGGACGCAGACGCGAGACGTCTGGACGCAAACGCGACCTGATGCGGACGGCGGAGGCAATCTGACGCCGGGACGCGACGTTGCGAGCTGACGCGGACGTGACCTGTCGGGCAGTGCGGACGCAACCTGACGCACGGGAATCAGGATGATGAAACGGGTCGATTCGGGTCAACCCGCGGGTTGTCGGGTCAACCCGAACCCTACCCGCTTTTCAAACGGGTCAGAAATCCGAACCCGGACCCGACCCGTTTCGCAAATGGGTTGACCCGAACCCGGATTTTTCCGGGTCGGGTTTCGGGTCGTGTCAACTTTTGACACCCCTATTAAATAGCAATGGTTCATCAATAATGATTGGGCGGAGCTCTAAAATTTTTCAAATCTCTTAACTCTCTCAAATCTCAAACTTGGTCCTTATCATATAGTTTTATAGTGTCATTCTCTGTAAATAGTTAAATTCAGCTCATCGAACAAACCAAAGTAATCACATAATTAGAAGGTATTTTTTTGAATATTTGAGTTCCTTGATGGTGTCGGGATTAGTCAAATTTGAATTTGTTGGATTCGTCTCATTGATATGCTCAATTTAAATATAAGTATATAATATTTTGGAGCCTATTTGATTCTCCAATTACAGTCATTAAGTTTTCAACAATACTTAAATTGTTTTATTTCAGCTTATTTGGAGTCAGAGTATATCACTTTTAGTTTCGTTAAATTCTTCTCATACTGTAAGTTTGATAAAATAAGAATTCAAAATTTTATAAACTTACTTTTGAAAATTTAAATTTAATATGCATCTAGATTCATGTTTAATCAATTGAATTTTCTAATAAATAGATACAACTCAATGTCCTTGATATTTTTCTGATTAATTATCTTAATTAAGCTTTCTTTTTCTTCTCATAATACTTAGTGTTAGTTTAGTGTGGAATCTGATTATGTCGATCAACTGAGTCATATTATTGCCTTGGATCTCAAATCCATCGATCGAGCTAGCCTGGGGGTTCCATGAGTCCTCCCTCTGCTTGGGTCCAAAAAATTTTTTTTCGTACAACCATAAAGCACTGCGGCGTTATATTGTCTAGTTAGATGTAGCCAGATAGAAGAGTACTATGGCGCTCCAAACCCTGGTGCTGTGGTGCTATCAAACTAATTGGAGATAGAGAATCATGCGCCGCTGCGTTCCTAATCTAGCCCGTAACGTTGAGAAATGGGCTGGTAGTTTTTCTTTTTTGTTTTCTTACAAAGGGTTACGCCCTTGGTGGTTTTTATGTTTTACTTTTTGTTTGTTCAAGTTAAGAACGGTGTAAGAGTGAAGAGAGCCAAAAAGAGAGAGAGAGAGAGAGAGAAGAGAGATGATTTGTATTATTTCTCCTAATTTTTCATAGAGAATTGCTTGGTGTTTTGTGGCTCCTTTAGTTTTTTTCGGTTTCGAGTTTTTCCACGTTAAATCATGGTGTTCATTATTTTCCGTTGCATTTTTTCTTTCTTATTTGTGTTTACTGTGTGGTTTTAGTCACTACTATAAACATAAGATTTTCACAGCATTTACTAGCAACGTGTATTAAATCGGTGCTATAGATTAATAAAAACATATATCGGTTTTAACCGTTGCTAGAAATGGAGATATTTGCCATCCTCGTGCCCTAACCGAGCCATTTGACTGCTTTGCTGCCTCCTCGCCATTCGCTCGTCTCGATGTCGAATCCACAAATGCCAGCGTCGTCGCCGCCGAATCCCCGACCGATCACCATCGAAACAACCGTCATCAACCCATTTTCATGCAGGCCCTTCGTCGAATCTTCTGTCGTGACCCTTCACGCGGCTGAATCTTCATCGATTGCCCATCCACGACTGAATCAGCCTATATTGACGCCAACTCTATTGCAACGATTTAAAAAGCGTTGCGGAAGCTATTTGCAGCGATAACAAATACGGTTGATGTGCAACAGTTTTGAAACCGCTGCAAATCAAATAGTATGTGTTTAACCGTTATTGTAGGGTAGAAAAAGTTCTGCGAAAGCCTATTTTAATAGTAGCGACTTCCCTCTACATTTAGAGAACTAGAGACAATTTTTAATGTATCATTCTCTATTCTGTTGTGTATTTTCTATGTATAGCAACAGGCTTAAGCAAGTTAATCTCGTCAAATCACATAAACCATTGTTCTATAGCTTTCTTTACATTTTTTTTTTATATTATTACCTCACAGTTACTTTTTACTATTGTTTCAATGTCTCAAACATGTTTAATTGTACCCGACAGCTAGCTGTCTTGTATTTGCTGCAACTAAGTCACTGCCGCTGCAAAATTAAATAAGATAAGTCATACGATAGCTAAGACCCTTCTAATGATAATTATTCTAAATAAAGTAGCTTAATTAGCTATGAACCTGCAGCAGACAAGTGTAAGCTCGACATGTATTTCTTATGTTTTCAACTTGCAAGAGTTTCTTTCTCTCTGGAAACCTTTTTTTTTTTTTTTAATTGTAACGAAAAAAAATATTAGAAAGGCGTATACTCCACCCTACCAAGAAAAAAAAACACTTTCCAGAACAGTTTTTTGAGGATAATTCTACATTTCCACATTTTTATCTTGATGGGAAGCTTAGACTTTCAACCAAAATATTTTGAGTTTGAGGCTTATGTAAGTGATATGTATACATGAATTTATGATTTAATTTGCTTAAAATCTGAAAAAGAAAGACAAAATGGATCATGGTTAGCACTGATAGATAGACAGTAGGGCTGCAAAACCAAGCCAAGTTGAGCAGGTGCTTGTTTATGTTTGAGCTCATTTATTATCAGTTTGTTCAAACTCGATTCTAGCTTTTCTATTTGTATTCAAGTTTGATTCATTTAAAATGATAGATGTTTATGAGCTAACCAATGAGCTTGTTCACGAACAAACGAGCTCAAAAAATAATTATTCTTATAAATAAACTTGTTCATGAACACTTTAAACAAATAATCCGGCAAACATAAATAAATACCCCTCGCTCATAAAAAATTCTTTCTAAAGAATAATTATAACATAAAAAATGGAATTAATTTTTTTTTTATACTATAAAAATCATTTATTAAAATAAATTTAAAATTATGAGAAAATATACCAAATAAAGATTTAAGCTAATCTTAAGAAATATATTTAGTTTCATATATTGCCTCTAATTAAAATGGTGCATAGCAATTTCTAGAAATGAGATTATAAAATATCTGAGTTTGTTAATGTTCACGGCGTTCACGATCTCTCTGTATCAAGTAGGAATTGAGCTTCTTTGAAAGTTTTTAATTGGGCTTTATATTGAGCTTGTTCATGAGTTTTAAGTGAAGCTGTTCATGAAGATAAACGAGTCGAATATAATGTTGTTCAAACTTATTTATTTAACCATCAAATATTTAAAAAAAATGTTCAAGCTTATTTAATTACTTAATCAAACGATCACCAATGAGCTATAATCAAGCTAAGCCACAAGCAACTTGTAAAATGTTTGGTTTATTTGTAGCCCTAATTGACAACAATAGAACGCTAGCCTATACCAATTTAATTATGAGATAAAAAACCTCTATATTGTCCCTACAATTTAGTTGATTGAATGAGAAAACATATTAATATAATTAAATATCAACATTAATCTTTGTTTACAACTCCTTAAATATAATAAATTTAACTTTAAAAAATTATTATTATTTGCAAAAAAATAAATGAAATTTTGGTCAAGATAATTTTAATATCTTTGAATTTTTTTTGAAATTTATGCAATGCATGGATAATAAATAATCATATATTATATTACATTTTTTTCAAAATCTATTAAAAAATGTTGACATTTATTATAATTAAATTTTGATCAAAATATTCAAACCTAATTTTTTCCGACTTTAAACACATATTCAACTTACAAACAACCAAATGAGCCTTCAAATGAAGTCAATTATATTATATTCACTTAAAAAAAAAAGAATTTGGCTAACATGCATGTTTGATACTATTCTTAGTTCTTTAATTAATTATTCATTATTGCTAGCTTATTTTTTTAATTTTTTTAATTGATAAGAAATAAATTATAAAGTATATGATTCAATAGAAATAATCGTCTTTTCGGGTAATAAAAAGTTGAGTTTTGTATAGGCCTAAGTATATGCCATCAGTGAAAACAGTAAAGAAAACAAAGAAAGGATGTGAAGAAGAAAGTACTTCTCATTTCTTGTGGAATGTATCACTCAACAGTAAATACATGTATATATAACTGTAGCATACGCATAAGTAAATTACAATAGTGCCCAAGGTTAGTTATAAAAGCTGAGATGTCAGCTGTAGCTAATAGTGGAGAGCCAAGTAATCTGTATAAGGTGCAGAGCTTAATCATTATCGCTATTAGCCCCCTTCAAGCTGATAGGAGAAGCGAGCAGCAGCTTGTTTCGAAGAATCTGAAAGCGTTGGGCTGAAAGCGCTTTGATGAATATGTCCGCAAGCTGGTCTATGGAGGAAGTATGTTGAATTTGAAGATGCTGGTTTTGAACACCGTCTCTAATAAAATGATGATCAATCTCTATGTGTTTTGTTCTTGTATGAAAAATTGGATTAGAAGCAATAGACATTGCAGAAATGTTATCGCAGAAAAGTAGTGTAGAAGACAGCTGAATAGAAAAGTCCTGGCAAAGACGACGGGTCCAGATGATTTCCACGGCTGCTGCTGCAAGAACTCTGTATTCGGCTTCAGTAGAGTATCGAGCAACAATGGACTGTTTTTTTACTGACCATGAAATAAGAGCTATGTCTAGAAAGAGACAATATACAGATGTAGATTTGCGATCAATGGTGTCACCAGCCCAATCGAAATCTGCATAAGCAAAGAGATGAAGTGTGGTTTTGGGGAGATGTAAGCCAAGAGACTTAGTTTCTTGAAGGTAGCAAAGAATCCTCTTAAGGAGCTGGTAGGGACAAAGAAGCGGCTTGTGCATATGTTGAAATAGCTTGTTGACGGCGAAAGCAATGTCCGGTCTGGTATTTGTAAGGTACTGAAGGGATCCTGTGATTTGCCGGAAGTAATCTGGTTGGCTGAAAGAAAGTTGCTGATTTGAATTAGTTGGCCATTTGGAAGGTAAGGGGGTTGCTATTGGCTTGCAGGAAGTCATATCAGTGGTGGAGAGCAACTCCTCAATGTAGTTTGTTTGAGATAAATGATAGCCTTCAGAAGTTCTGTTGAAGTCAAGTCCCAGGAATCGAGAGAGGTGACTCAGTTGTCGAATTTGAAACTTTTGTTGAAGCTCGGTTAAAAGGGTGGATATATAGGTAGGATTGTTTCAGGATATTAGAATATCATCTACATAAATTAGTATATATACTCTAATATGAGGCTTATCCAACATAAAGAAGGAAGGGTCGGCTGAACTAGCATGGAAGCCTTGTTGGTGTAGAAAGGTAGATAATGTGGCAAACCATTGCCTCGGGGCTTGTTTAAGTCCATAAATAGCTTTGTGGAGTTTACAAACATGATTAGGGTGTTGCGAATCTTGAAACCCAGGCGGTTGAGACATGTAAATAGTTTCTGTTAGAGATCCATGTAAGAATGCATTGATGACATCCAATTGTAGTATAGGCCATTCAAAATGAAGTGCCACTGTGAGAAGCATGCAGATTGTAGTGAATTTGACTACTGGACTGAAGGTTTCATGATAATCTATTCCATATTCTTGTTTGAAACTCTGTGCTACAAGCCGAGCTTTGTAGCGAGCAATGTTGCCATTGGAATGTCGTTTGATTCGGTAAATCTATTTGCAACCAATTGCATTCTGATTGGGTGGTAAAGAAACTAAAGTCCAAATTCTTTGAGACTGAAGGGCATTGAATTCAGAAGACATTGCTTGACGCCATTGGAAATGTTTTGCCGTAGTAGTGTATGATGTTGGGGTGGTGATAACGGAATGATTGAGGTCTAAGATGTGGCGTGGTTTTTAAGTGACCTGTATGAAGCCGAGTTGTCATAGGATGGCGAGATGGTAAGATAGGAGGTGGGACAGTATTTGTAGATGTTATTGTAGAGGAGGAGTGTGGAGATGAATTGGAAGGGGATAGAGTGTTATTGTTAGTGGGTGGGGTAGAATGCGATGGGAAGCAGTAGGAGATGGAGAATGATTTTGTGGTGGAGGGCTATATGGCATGGAAGGTGGAAATGGTGGAAGAGATTGTGAATTTTGAGAGATAGTAGAAGAGGTTGGCACCAGATTGGGGAGGTGGGAAGTTTCATCAAATGTGACATGCCATGAGATTATGGTTCTATTGGTGGGAGGATGAAAGCAAATATATCCTTTTTGAGAGGTAGCATATCCTAGAAAAATGCAAGTAGCAGAACGTGGAGCGAGTTTGTGAGTTGTATATGGATGAAGCTAGGGATAGCATTTGCATCCGAAAACCCGAAGATAAGAAAAAATTTGTTGGAGTTTGAAAAAGAATTTGATAAGGAGAAATAGTGGCTATGGAAGGCGAGGGGAGTAGATTGATAAGATAAGCTATTGTGAGGAGGGCAACAGTCCAAAAAAGATATGAAAGTTGAGAATCAATAAGTAGAGTGTGAGTCAGCTCAAGAAGATGTCGGTGTTTGCGTTCGACAATGCCGTTTTGTTGGGGAGTATATGGGCATGTGTATTGGTGAGTTATGCCATGGGTGGAGAGAAAATTTTTTAGATTATTGTTTAAAGATTCACCACCATTGTCGGTGCGAAGAGTGCGAATCGGATGATTAATTTGCTTTTCAATTGAGTTTTTAAAATTAATGAATGTGGATGTAACTTCAGATTTTTGAGCAAGTGAAAAGGCCAGATGTACCGTGAATAATCATCAATTAGCAAAAGATAAAAATGATAACCAAGACGAGAAATAACGGGGGAAGGACGCCAAACATCTGCATGTATTAATTCTAAGGGTAACTTGGATACATGATTTGAACTATTGAAAGGTAATTTATGGCTCTTTGCAAGAGCACAAGAGTTACAAAACTTGAAATTAGAAGAAACATGTAGTTGAGGAAGTAGCTTGAGAACTCTTGGATTTGGATGGCCAAGACGTCTATGCCATAGCTTGGATGATGTGGATGAGCCAATGGTTGCAGTTGCAGTAATGAAGGAACTGGAAGATGGATTGGATGAGATCGGGTAGAGACTGTTATGGGAGGGACCTTGGAGAAGAGTGTGATATGTCTTCAAATCCTTGACAATAAAACCATGTTTGTTAAATATTACGAAACAGTCATTGTCTTGAATTAACTTGGAAATATAAATGAGGTTGTGAGTGAGTTGCAGAACATGGACTAGTGGATTGAGAGACAACTTACGAGCAGGAGTTGGGAGGAGCCCTTTGCCAGATTGTAGACTTGGAAGAGTTGTACCATTACCCACGAGAACTTGGTCAGAACTAGAATACAGAGATGGTTGCTGAATGGTTTGCGAATCAGACGTCAAATGGGCAGTGGCTCCGCTGTCGAGGTACCATGGAGATGAAGTAGCGGACTCGGCAATGAAGGCCGCAATAATAGGAGATTATGCTGGAACGAAATCAAGGTTGGCACGATGCCAACAAGAAAAGGCAGAGTGGCCTCTCTTGCCACATATCTGACAATCTTCGAAAAATCTAGAGGGACGGGGGCGTGGTAAGCCTGACTGATTGGAGAGACGACCACGACCGTGATAATTTGAAAATCTGCCTCGACCTCGACCACGAGTGGTAGCAAGAGCTAAAGGATTTTCAGGTGGAGTGGATAAGGTAGTGATGGCGAGATCTTTGATGGCATCTGAAACTTGATTCACTTCTTCACTGCAGAGAAGTGAGTAGAGATCGCCAAGACTGATGGGGGTGAGCTTCGTGCGAATCGCGGTTTTAAAGGCATGGTAAGACACAGGTAAACCATTGAGAATGTATAAGATTACATCCTCTGTGTCGATAATACCGCCGGCAGCGGCAATGTTATCGACGATCCGTTTCACAGTAGCTAGATATTCCTGCATTGTATGGTTTTGCAAAGAAATAGAATGAAGCTCATTTTTCAGTTGTATAACTCTAGAGCGATTTGTAGAGCAGAATCGGCGTTCTAGCATAGACCAAATGAGCGCACATGTGTCCAGATTTAAGATGTAAGGCAAGATGGTAGGGGAAATGGTAGAAAATAGAGCCTCCGATAAGTTTTGATCAACTAGTATCCAGGTAGGAAAGAGAGAGTTTTCAGTAGAAAGTATGTGTTTGGGAGGACAAGAAATACTTCCGTCAAGATGACCCGAAAAACCATTTGACGCAAAAGTTTGAAGATCTGAGCTCTCCATGTCGGATAATTATCGGGTAGTAGCTGTATGTGAACTACATTCTTGATATTGGATACTAGAAATTTTAGGGCTTGAGGAATGAGAACCTCGGTGTGAGCAGGTTGCTGGGTGGTTTGAGGCGGAGGAGTAGAAGGAGATACTGAAGAATCTCCCATGAAGTGAAAGCTGCGATTAACCTGGTTGCTCTGATATCATGTAGAAGCCTAAGTGTATGCCATCAGTGAAAACAGTAAAGAAAACAGAGAAAGGATGTGAAGAAGAAAGTACTTCTCATTTCTTGTGAAATGTATCACTCAACAGTAAATACATGTATATATAATTGTAGCATACGCATAAGTAAATTACAATAGTGCCCAAGGTTAGTTAGAAAAGCTGAGATGTCAGCTGTAGCTAATAGTGGAGAGCCGAGTGATCTGTATAAGGTGCAGAGCTCTTAATCATTATCCCTATTAAGTTTCAGTTCTCATTGTCTATTGCTCGGGCATGTGAGTCATGTTTGCATAAATTTTTCCAAGAAAATTGTCCAACGCAAATAACCAATTATCTCTAATATTGAAGAATCTTTCTCACCACAGACAAATCTTGCTTGTTAGTTTTGGGTGGAATGATTCTGTCAACCAATCGGGTTGTACTGTTGATGACTAAGACCTCAATTTTGCCGGTCGAGTTCAACAAAGAGCTCGTAGGGGGTCGCAAATGGGCAGCGCACCCCCTGCTTGAGGTTTTAGAGGCAAAACTCCCAAAAAAATTTTTTTCTTGTCCTTAAAGCATCGCGGTGCTCTAAATTTAGTGCCAAGACATTTTGAAACTCCTCTAAGATAGAGAGCATAACGTCGTGTTGCAGTTCTAGCACCATAGTTCTAGGCTAAGTGGTTGTTATTATTTCACTTGAAGGTTTGCATCCTTTGGTATGTTGTAATGCATTTTTTTTGTTCTGAGTGTAGAAAGATGTGATAAGTGAAGAGAAATAGGAAGAGAGTATGATAATAGAGATCTATACAATTTCTCCCATTTTTTAAGTGGACTTCTTGGTATGATGTGGCTCCATGATTTTTTTCCAATTATGAGTTTTTCTACATTAAATCCTCGTGTTCTTTTCCGCTATTCCCTTTTTCTTGTTTTTTTGTTTTTTGTTGCATGATTTTATTACCAACAATGCTATATGTCCGAGTCAATATTGAGGCCTCTCTAACGTCATCTTCATAGAATGTTGATCTTTCTCTTAACGTAAACAATGCTTAATTAGCATAATAATCAAGATAGAAGTTGTTCTCTCACATCTCTCCCCTCCTCAGCATACCCATAACAATTCTACTATATATAACTCTTGCTACTATGACGTACAAGTAGTGTTGAAGAAAGGCTCAAGTCCATTCATGCCTCAACGGCTCTCTACATACACTTAGCCATCTCAACATGATATGTACCTACTCTCCTTTGCCACTTTGGTTACTAGATATGATGAAGATGCTTCAACAGGAGAACCTGATCATTTCTACTCTCAAAATATTAGCAAGTGTGATAGTAGTGGCAAAAAGAAAATTCATGTTAAACGCCCACGTTTTACGAGGATCTCATTTGAGACGGCTTAATTTTATCTTTTCTGTTTCGAAACGGTAAAATTATTTTTAGGTTGTTATTTATACGTAACATTTTTGTAAAACTATTTTTTTACGGAACCTCATTGTTGTACTGTTTTCAAAAGCTTTTTAGTATTGACTTCTCCGTTAGAAACTTCCATTCTCTCAAACAAAATTTCTAAAACTAAATTCTACAAAAGGCATCAGGTAACCAAATGAAGCCTAAATCTTGATCTTCCTCTTTCTTTTTCTTGTTATTTTGTTTTCTTTTTATAATTGTCAATTTTATTAATGATAATTATTGAATTTTACATAAAATAATAAATTAAAATAAAAACATGCTGTTTTAGTTGAATAATATTGTTGTAAAGAGGGAAGCAATACAGGTTTGATCCTTTATATCTTTTCGTTCAAACCTCCTTCTCTTAAATTTTTTTCTCCTAATATTTAGAGGACTCGGACAACTTTGCTATACCATTCTCTATTCTAGTGGAGTGTTTATAGTCATAGACGTAAGCAAATTGATATCCCCAATTAAATCACATAGGTTAATATTTTACAGGATTCTTATCATCCTCAACTTTTTTCCTTAGTTTTGACGTTTCAAACATGTTTAATTGTCCCAGCATGTAGCTGTCATGTATTTGCCGCAACTATTTAGATTTCGTTTGGGACGACTTTGTTATTGCTTTATAAAGTGGGATTTTAATATAAATTTCTTGAAAGTATGAAAAAAATAGTGGTCAAAAGCTGTCTCAAATGAAGTCTTAGACTTCGTTTGGGATAGCTTTTTTATTGCTTTACAAAGCAGCTTTTTAGTATAAATTTTTTTTTTCAGAAACAATAAAAAAGTCGTACCAAACGAAATCTTAATAAGTATATGGTGATACTTAAGGTAGATGATAGCCTCAGGTCACATAATATGCCCATCAATTCGAGCTAGTTGCAAAATTAGATAACGTAAGTCATATGATGTATAACTACCTACCATCCTTCAATTGACAATTATTTTATATGAAGTAGCTTAATTAGCTGGGAATCATCAGGACAAGTGTAAGCTTGGTATCTACTTCATATGTTCCCTGCATGCAAGAGTTTCTTTCTCTCTGGAAACATTTTTTTATTGCAACCAAAGAAAAAAAAAATTTGAGAGGCATAGACTCTATCCTTTAAGAAATATAATAATAATTAATATATAGAACAGTTTTCAGTTTTTAGTTTAAAATTTTGATATTTGGTTCGATACAAAAAAGAATGCAGAGTTAAATTATGGAAAATTGTATATTTATTTCGTTGATCATTTTTTATGTATTCAAAATTCAGTTGTTTTCGATCAAATTTCAAATACAATATAAGCTAATTATACTATCGACAACCACCCCTTGCCACTTGTTATAGGCCAAACCCCAGGCCATTAGTTGCTGCCACAACCGTCATATAAAAATATAAAAATAATTATATTTTTACACAAAAATTTACTTGCAAACAATCAAAGCTTTTAGGGAATGGGATTCCAATTTTTCATCTTCATAAATAAATTAATTTTCTCAGTTTAATTTATTAAATCCAAACATGTGCATTTATCATCATTAATTAGGTTCCTATAATTTTACCAAAGACTTTTTTTTTTTCCATTAATAAAAATGTGGCGAGCACTTTTTGATGAATCTCAAACCTAAGTTGGATGGCATGCATGTTGGGCAGCTATAATTTTTTATGAAGATCATTGTAGAATTATTGTAGAAAAAAATAAAAATTTTAAATTATATTTAATATTTTAAATAATATTCTTTTAGAAAAAGTCATATGAGATTCATGGCATTGGCCTGTTAAGTACTATTTGATGTACTTTGGATAATTATTTAATTATAATATTGAAATTTTATCTATCTATCTATATATATATATATATTAGGGTTAGCTTTTTTATCTATCATTTGAACGTTACTTTCACGATTGTTTATGTGTATGATCGATCTCTATTTGTAAGTAATTCTGGAGAAATTATTATATGCAGAGATCAGACACAGAAAACTGTCCGATTTGTCTCTGTGAACAGTAAAAGCGTAATGATCTATAGTAAAAGCGTAGTTTTACTACGTTTTTATTGTTCACAGAGATAAAACCGAACAATTCTCTGTGACGAATCTCCGCACGTAATAATCTCTCAGGATTACTGAAGGATAAGGCCAACCACTATGGAATGCACTTTAATTAATATTTGTCAGACTTTACGAAGATAATGCATGAGGATGGATCTAATATTTTAATATTGAGGGAGATAGTAATATGAAAATATTTTCTTAAATTATTACAGATGAGGGTGTCAGTGTGTTACCCGATAAATACACATAAAATTTTAGTTTTGTAGCAAATTATATTATAACACACAAAATGATATAAACCGTATATGAAACTACTTGAGAAGGTCCTCTTTGGATCTACCACTCATGATACATATTACTTTGACATGACGCCCATGCTTCATAATGAAAAAAATTTGATTTTTATTAAAAATTCTTTAGCATGGAATGATGCAATATCCCATCATATCGTTATCATGAATCTAAGATTTTATTTGAGACAGCTTTTTTATTTCTTTCTAAAATAATTTTTAGCACAAAAATTTTTTAAACTAAAAATTTTTGAAAAAATTTTTGTACTAAAAAGCTGTTTTAGAAAGCATAAGAAGCCATCTCAAAGGAGGCCTAAATATGTTTTGAAAAGTTTATTTTCTTTTGTTTTACTCATTAAAGAAAACATATTAGTGTATATAAATAAAATTTAAGAAAGTTAATTAACATTAAAAATAAATAAATTTTATTTAGATAAATAATGAACATATTGCACCCAATGGGTGCACCTATAAGATACAATTCGAACAAAATTAAACAAACAAACAAAAAACTAAGCCAATAAACATTCACAGGCGATCCCATAAGAGAGAACGCATAGCCTTCTTTTCAGAAACACAGTTTTTACAGCACTATTAGCCATACAAGATTGTCATATGCACACATATCAACAAATCCTCACAAGACCTCGGAGATCGAACGGCTTCTACGAATATGTACAAATGGACCTTTACCCAGAATTCTTGCGCGTTCAAAAGTTGAGCAAACTTGCGTATAAGGGCGACCACTGGTCAAGCCACGGACTCCGTAGCTGGCTTAGGAAAGAGTCCTGCACCAAGTCATAGCTCATGTGGTTGGGAACTTGAAGCGCCGGCAGGCTCGGTAGCTGCCGGACCGCTGGGGTTTTTCGACGCCGGGCTTGGTGGTGGACGAATGGTTGACGGCTCTGGTGGAAGTGCCGAGCATTCGATAGCTGCCGACGACTCGAGCAGAGGCATAATCGGCGGTTGGGTTTCGGCCGAAGACACCTCCGCCGCCTCTTTATTAAACTCAACTGGCGGCAACTCAAACTCCACCTTCATCTCCATGATCACTTCGTTACTGTCATATGAAATCTTCTGCAAGTTCTCTTGGTCAGACGAGGTCGCCGATGCTGTGCATCCCTGCGAGGCTCTGCTTGCCTCCATTGCCGCTCTCTGGTTCCAGCTCCTTCTGCGACGTAGCCTTTCGATAAATCTTGCATAGAACAATATCTTCCTGTTCACAAAATCAAAATTAGTTATTTTTAAAATAAATAATTTTCTCTCTTAATTATTTTTAAAATTATAGTAAGTACAGAATATAAAGAATTTTGTTCATACCTTTGGAGGCTGAGGAACGGACAAAGAGGTTGGGAGGACATCAGGTAGCCGGTACTCATTCATGACCCAATCCGTCTTGTTGCCGTGAGGAGCGCGGCCGAGGTAAAAAACCAGAGTTTTCTTGAGGCCAATGAGACGCCGGGGATTGGCAGCACTACGAATGGGCCGGTCTGAGCCGGTGGCCTTCCAGAAACCGCGCTCCGTTGTGCGATTAGGCCTCCCACCGTTCGCCTGCCGCCGGTCTCTCGGCACAAAAAAATACCACTCTCTCTCCCCCATCTTAGCCAGAGCTGCAAACCCAATGACCAAACCGCAACTATAAGATAAGAGCATATCTATCTATATAACTTATAGAGAAGTGTTAAAAGACATACCAGGGAGGTCCCAAGGATCATATAAGTAGAGATTGAGAGTTCCAATAATGTCGAAGTTTAGCTTCTTTCCAGCAGTGGCTCGCCGGAGATAAAACTCGAGCAACTCCTCCTCCGTCGGATGGAACCGAAATCCCGGCAAGTCTAGCTCAGATCCGTTCTTTTCCATGATCTTCCTTCTTTCTCCTCTTTTCGTTCGTTATTAGCTCAAAAGAAAGAGCTAATAGTCTTCTTGAGGAAGGCTGAAGGCGTTCCAAGTTGCTTGGAATCCTTGCGGCGAATTGCTCTATATATGAAGACAGAAGTGTCCTGCTGAGGTGAAACACCGCTTGCGAGTTGCGACGACCATTTGAAGGTGGGGCCGAGCGATACACGAATGCAATTATGACGTGGGAATCAGAAAAGGCCTGGGCGACTGGGCTCGTCTGGTTGCTTAATCGTTTCGACGGTTCCCACCTCGGCTCCTTGTTATGCAATTCAGGTTTCCACCATGGAAGGAGTCCACTTGGAGGCGATTTAAAAATGGAATTTGATGGAGATTACAGGCAAAAATCTGTATGAAATCTTCGAAAGGGTGCTGCTACCACACATTTGATTGTCACTTTTTTGTATCTAATATTTTATTTGTGTAAATTTGGAGATCAAAGTTTTACTTTCACACGTACTTTTTATGGGAACATTAGCAGAAAATTTACATAATTCGCAGGCTAAAGTTAACAGAGTTTAAGACGCATGTAATTATGAATAACAATATAATTTTTTTTTTCAATTGTCATGCTGCCAAGAATTTTTGTGTCGCTATGAATTTTGATGAATTTTTAAAATATAGTTTTAAATTTTCTCGAGATATTGAAGGATCAAATGACTTCCAATTTTTGTATTCATGCAATATAAATAAATATTTCGGTTGTAAGAATCTACTAGCTCAAGATCCTTTAGTTTTGATATCATTCACACTAAAATATTCAAAGAATTATGAACGATATCTATACATGTCATTATGTTGGGGATGGAAGTAAACCACGCGATAAAACAAACAGAATAAATAGAACAGCGGAAAGTAAATGACACTAAGATTTAACATGGAAAACACGAACTCGGGAAAAAATTTATGGAGCCATACCACATCAAGAAATCTACTATAAAAATTAGAAGTAATATCTCTACTCTCTTATACCATTCTCACACTCAAAACAAAAAAAAGAAAGTAAATATAATAACACCAAGGGACGCCACCCTTGAGAAAATCGAGAAAGAAAATTT
This sequence comes from Dendrobium chrysotoxum, assembly GCA_019925795.1. NCBI lineage: Eukaryota > Viridiplantae > Streptophyta > Magnoliopsida > Asparagales > Orchidaceae > Dendrobium > Dendrobium chrysotoxum. The sequence goes on along the minus strand of CM034302.1, from coordinate 88,026,493 downwards.
GTCTAGTCCGCCTCACAGCGCTGCAGCGCCAATTTGGAGCGCTGCAGCGTTAAGTCTCTATAATATGATGTTGCGACGCTCAGACCTGCAGCGTTGCAGCACTCCACAGCATTGCAATGCAGAATATATAGCGTTGCGGCGCTCTGCTCACTATTGTTTCTCTCAGCAATCTTTACAGCATCGGGGCGCTCGAGAACATAGCGCCCGGGCCCCAGGAACATAACGTCGGGGCGCTCAGCTACATAATGCTGGGACATTGTACGGAAAGAAATATTTTAGTACAAAACATCCGAACCCAAGCA